>OX411558.1:13505179-15905179 GCA_948146395.1 Fragum whitleyi | reverse complement strand
TGGTCCCGTGGTCACACGCGCGAGCCCAGGTCAGACCGCACAGCAGAAGGGTATGCGGTTCGCGTGTGAAAAGGCCAAAACAAGCCCAAAGGCCTTGACTGTTGGCAACTTGGTACGCAGTTTTCTACCCCTTTGGCTTGACCGATCGACCCGAAACTCGGAATGTTGCAGGTTCGGGTGGTCCCCTGGTCACTCGCGTGAGCCCCGGTCAGATAGCTTGGCCCAAGGGCATGCGGTTCACTGCTGAAAAACCCTAACAAACCCAAAGGCCTTGACTGTTGGCAACTTGGTAGGCAGTTTTCTACCCCTTTGCCTTGACCCATCGACCCGAAACTCGGAGCGTTGCAGGTTCAGATGGTCCCCCAGTCGCTCGCGCGAGCCCAGGTCAGGCAGCACAGCAGAAAGGCATGCGGTTCGCGTTTGAAAAGACCAAAACAAGCCCAATTTCTTCACTTTTGGACCACTTGGTACGCAGTTTTTCTACCCCTTAGGCTTGACCTATCGACCCGGAACTCTGGGCATTGCAGGTTGGGGTGGTCCCCTGGTCTGTCGCGCGAGCCCAGACCAGACCGCACGGCCGAAGCCAATGCGCCATGCCGCTCAAATTGGCATACCTGGCCCAACGGGTCGACCTTGACCTTGACTGATCGACCCGAAACTCGGAGCGTTGCAGGTTCAGGTGGTCCCGTGGTCACATGCGCGAGCCCAGGTCAGACCGCACAGCAGAAGGGTATGCGGTTCGCGCGTGAAAAGGCCAAAACAAGCCCAAAGGCCTTGACTGTTGGCAACTTGGTACGCAGTTTTCTACCCCTTTGGCTTGACCGATCGACCCGAAACTCGGAATGTTGCAGGTTCGGGTGGTCCCCTGGTCACTCGCGCGAGCCCAGGTCAGATCGCTTGGCCCAAGGGCATGCAGTTCACTGCTGAAAAACCCTAACAAACCCAAAGGCCTTGACTGTTGGCAACTTGGTAGGCAGTTTTCTACCCCTTTGCCTTGACCCATCGACCCGAAACTCGGAGAGTTGCAGGTTCAGATGGTCCCCCAGTCGCTCGCGCGAGCCCAGGTCAGGCAGCACAGCAGAAAGGTATGCGGTTCGCGTTTGAAAAGACCAAAACAAGCCCAATTTCTTCACTTTTGGACCACTTGGTACGCAGTTTTTCCACCCCTTAGGCTTGACCTATCGACCCGGAACTCTGGGCATTGCAGGTTGGGGTGGTCCCCTGGTCTGTCGCCCGAGCCCAGACCAGACCGCACGACCGAAGCCAATGCTCCATGCCGCTCAAATTGGCATACCTGGCCCAACGGGTCGACCTTGACCTTGACTGATCGACCCGAAACTCGGAGCGTTGCAGGTTCAGGTGGTCCCATGGTCACACGCGCGAGCCCAGGTCAGACCGCACAGCAGAAGGGTATGCGGTTCGCGCGTGAAAAGGCCAAAACAAGCCCAAAGGCCTTGACTGTTGGCAACTTGGTACGCAGTTTTCTACCCCTTTGGCTTGACCGATCAACCCGAAACTCGGAATGTTGCAGGTTCGGGTGGTCCCCTGGTCACTCGCGCGAGCCCAGGTAAGATCGCTTGGCCCAAGGGCATGCGGTTCACTGCTGAAAAACCCTAACAAACCCAAAGGCCTTGACTGTTGGCAACTTGGTAGGCAGTTTTCTACCCCTTTGCCTTGACCCATCGACCCGAAACTCGGAGCGTTGCAGGTTCAGATGGTCCCCCAGTCGCTCGCGCGAGCCCAGGTCAGGCAGCACAGCAGAAAGGTATGCGGTTCGCGTTTGAAAAGACCAAAACAAGCCCAATTTCTTCACTTTTGGACCACTTGGTACGCAGTTTTTCTACCCCTTAGGCTTGACCTATCGACCCGGAACTCTGGGCATTGTAGGTTGGGGTGGTCCCCTGGTCTGTCGCCCGAGCCCAGACCAGACCGCACGGCCAAAGCCAATGCTCCATGCTGCTCAAATTGGCATACCTGGCCCAACGGGTCGACCTTGACCTTGACTGATCGACCCGAAACTCGGAGCGTTGCAGGTTCAGGTGGTCCCATGGTCACACGCGCGAGCCCAGGTCAGACCGCACAGCAGAAGGGTATGCGGTTCGCGCGTGAAAAGGCCAAAACAAGCCCAAAGGCCTTGACTGTTGGCAACTTGGTACGCAGTTTTCTACCCCTTTGGCTTGACCGATCGACCCGAAACTCGGAATGTTGCAGGTTCGGGTGGTCCCCTGGTCACTCGCGCGAGCCCAGGTCAGATCGCTTGGCCCAAGGGCATGCGGTTCACTGCTGAAAAACCCTAACAAACCCAAAGGCCTTGACTGTTGGCAACTTGGTAGGCAGTTTTCTACCCCTTTGCCTTGACCCATCGACCCGAAACTCGGAGCGTTGCAGGTTCAGATGGTCCCCAAGTCGCTCGCGCGAGCCCAGGTCAGGCAGCACAGCAGAAAGGTATGCGGTTCGCGTTTGAAAAGACCAAAACAAGCCCAATTTCTTCACTTTTGGACCACTTGGTACGCAGTTTTTCTACCCCTTAGGCTTGACCTATCGACCCGGAACTCTGGGCATTGCAGGTTGGGGTGGTCCCCTGGTCTGTCGCGCGAGCCCAGACCAGACCGCACGGCCTAAGCCAATGCTCCATGCCGCTCAAATTGGCATACCTGGCCCAACGGGTCGACCTTGACCTTGACTGATCGACCCGAAACTCGGAGCGTTGCAGGTTCAGGTGGTCCCGTGGTCACACGCGCGAGCCCAGGTCAGACCGCACAGCAGAAGGGTATGCGGTTCGCGTGTGAAAAGGCCAAAACAAGCCCAAAGGCCTTGACTGTTGGCAACTTGGTACGCAGTTTTCTACCCCTTTGGCTTGACCGATCGACCCGAAACTCGGAATGTTGCAGGTTCGGGTGGTCCCCTGGTCACTCGCGCGAGCCACGGTCAGATAGCTTGGCCCAAGGGCATGTGGTTCACTGCTGAAAAACCCTAACAAACCCAAAGGCCTTGACTGTTGGCAACTTGGTAGGCAGGTTTCTACCCCTTTGCCTTGACCCATCGACCCGAAACTCGGAGTGTTTGAGGTTCAGATGGTCCCCCAGTCGCTCGCGTGAGCCCAGGTCAGGCAGCACAGCAGAAAGGTATGCGGTTCGCGTTTGAAAAGACCAAAACAAGCCCAATTTCTTCACTTTTGGACCACTTGGTACGCAGTTTTTCTACCCCTTAGGCTTGACCTATCGACCCGGAACTCTGGGCATTGCAGGTTGGGGTGGTCCCCTGGTCTGTCGCGCGAGCCCAGACCAGACCGCACGGCCGAAGCCAATGCTCCATGCCGCTCAAATTGGCATACCTGGCCCAACGGGTCGACCTTGACCTTGACTGATCGACCCGAAACTTGAAGCGTTGCAGGTTCAGGTGGTCCCGTGGTCACACGCGCGAGCCCAGGTCAGACCGCACAGCAGAAGGGTATGCGGTTCGCGTGTGAAAAGGCCAAAACAAGACCAAAGGCCTTGACTGTTGGCAACTTGGTACGCAGTTTTCTACCCCTTTGGCTTGACCGATCGACCCGAAACTCGGAATGATGCAGGTTCGGGTGGTCCCCTGGTCACTCGCGCGAGCCCAGGTCAGATCACTTGGCCCAAGGGCATGCGGTTCACTGCTGAAAAACCCTAACAAACCCAAAGGCCTTGACTGTTGGCAACTTGGTAGGCAGTTTTCTACCCCTTTGCCTTGACCCATCGACCCGAAACTCGGAGCGTTGCAGGTTCAGATGGTCCCCCAGTCGCTCGCCCGAGCCCAGGTCAGGCAGCACAGCAGAAAGGTATGCGGTTCGCGTTTGAAAAGACCAAAACAAGCCCAATTTCTTCACTTTTGGACCACTTGGTACGCAGTTTTTCTACCCCTTAGGCTTGACCTATCGACCCGGAACTCTGGGCATTGCAGGTTGGGGTGGTCCCCTGGTCTGTCGCGCGAGCCCAGACCAGACCGCACGGCCGAAGCCAATGCTCCATGCCGCTCAAATTGGCATACCTGGCCCAACGGGTCGACCTTGACCTTGACTGATCGACCCGAAACTCGGAGCGTTGCAGGTTCAGGTGGTCCCGTGGTCACATCGCGAGCCCAGGTCAGACCGCACAGCAGAAGGGTATGCGGTTCGCGCGTGAAAAGGCCAAAACAAGCCCAAAGGCCTTGACTGTTGGCAACTTGGTACGCAGTTTTCTACCCCTTTGGCTTGACCGATCGACCCGAAACTCGGAATGTTGCAGGTTCGGGTAGTCCCCTGGTCACTCGCGCGAGCCCAGGTCAGATCGCTTGGCCCAAGGGCATGCGGTTCACTGCTGAAAAACCCTAACAAACCCAAAGGCCTTGACTGTTGGCAACTTGGTAGGCAGTTTTCTACCCCTTTGCCTTGACCCATCGACCCGAAACTCGGAGCGTTGCAGGTTCAGATGGTCCCCCAGTCGCTCGCGCGAGCCCAGGTCAGGCAGCACAGCAGAAAGGTATGCGGTTCGCGTTTGAAAAGACCAAAACAAGCCCAATTTCTTCACTTTTGGACCACTTGGTACGCAGTTTTTCTACCCCTGAGGCTTGACCTATCGACCCGGAACTCTGGGCATTGCAGGTTGGGGTGGTCCCCTGGTCTGTCCCGCGAGCCCAGACCAGACCGCACGGCCGAAGCCAATGCTCCATGCCGCTCAAATTGGCATACCTGGCCCAACGGGTCGACCTTGACCTTGACTGATCGACCTGAAACTCGGAGCGTTGCAGGTTCAGGTGGTCCCGTGGTCACACGCGCGAGCCCAGGTCAGACTGCACAGCAGAAGGGTATGCCGTTCGCGCGTGAAAAGGCCAAAACAAGCCCAAAGGCCTTGACTGTTGGCAACTTGGTACGCAGTTTTCTACCCCTTTGGCTTGACCGATCGACCCGAAACTCGGAGCGTTGCAGGTTCAGATGGTCCCCCAGTCGCTCGCGCGAGCCCAGGTCAGGCAGCACAGCAGAAAGGTATGCCGTTCGCGTTTGAAAAGACCAAAACAAGCCCAATTTCTTCACTTTTGGACCACTTGGTACGCAGTTTTTCTACCCCTTAGGCTTGACCTATCGACCCGGAACTCTGGGCATTGCAGGTTGGGGTGGTCCCCTGGTCTGTCGCGCGAGCCCAGACCAGACCGCACGGCCGAAGCCAATGCTCCATGCCGCTCAAATTGGCATACCTGGCCCAACGGGTCGACCTTGACCTTGACTGATCGACCCGAAACTCGGAGCGTTGCAGGTTCAGGTGGTCCCGTGGTCACACGCGCAAGCCCAGGTCAGACCGCACAGCAGAAGGGTATGCGGTTCGCGTGTGAAAAGGCCAAAACAAGCCCAAAGGCCTTGACTGTTGGCAACTTGGTACGCAGTTTTCTACCCCTTTGGCTTGACCGATCGACCCGAAACTCGGAATGTTGCAGGTTCGGGTGGTCCCCTGGTCACTCGCGCGAGCCCAGGTCAGATCGCTTGGCCCAAGGGCATGCGGTTCACTGCTGAAAAACCCTAACAAACCCAAAGGCCTTGACTGTTGGCAACTTGGTAGGCAGTTCTCTACCCCTTTGCCTTGACCCATCAACCCGAAACTCGGAGCAATGCAGGTTCAGATGGTCCCCCAGTCGCTCGCGCGAGCCCAGGTCAGGCAGCACAGCAGAAAGGTATGTGGTTCGCGTTTGAAAAGACCAAAACAAGCCCAATTTCTTCACTTTTGGACCACTTGGTACGCAGTTTTTCTACCCCTTAGGCTTGACCTATCGACCCGGAACTCTGGGCATTGCAGGTTGGGGTGGTCCCCTGGTCTGTCGCGCGAGCCCAGACCAGACCGCACGGCCTAAGCCAATGCTCCATGCCGCTCAAATTGGCATACTTGGCCCAACGGGTCGACCTTGACCTTGACTGATCGACCTGAAACTCAGAGCGTTGCAGGTTCAGGTGGTCCCGTGGTCACACGCGCGAGCCCAGGTCAGACCGCACAGCAGAAGGGTATGCGGTTCGCGCGTGAAAAGGTCAAAACAAGCCCAAAGGCCTTGACTGTTGGCAACTTGGTACGCAGTTTTCTACCCCTTTGGCTTGACCGATCGACCCGAAACTCGGAATGTTGCAGGTTCGGGTGGTCCCCTGGTCACTCGCGCGAGCCCCGGTCAGATAGCTTGGCCCAAGGGCATGCGGTTCACTGCTGAAAAACCCTAACAAACCCAAAGGCCTTGACTGTTGGCAACTTGGTAGGCAGTTTTCTACCCCTTTGCCTTGACCCATCGACCCGAAACTCGGAGCGTTGCAGGTTCAGATGGTCCCCCAGTCGCTCGCGCGAGCCCAGGTCAGGCAGCACAGCAGAAAGGCATGCGGTTCGCGTTTGAAAAGACCAAAACAAGCCCAATTTCTTCACTTTTGGACCACTTGGTACGCAGTTTTTCTACCCCTTAGGCTTGACCTATCGACCCGGAACTCTGGGCATTGCAGGTTGGGGTGGTCCCCTGGTCTGTCGCGCGAGCCCAGACCAGACCGCACGGCCGAAGCCAATGCGCCATGCCGCTCAAATTGGCATACCTGGCCCAACGGGTCGACCTTGACCTTGACTGATCGACCCGAAACTCGGAGCGTTGCAGGTTCAGGTGGTCCCGTGGTCACATGCGCGAGCCCAGGTCAGACCGCACAGCAGAAGGGTATGCGGTTCGCGCGTGAAAAGGCCAAAACAAGCCCAAAGGCCTTGACTGTTGGCAACTTGGTACGCAGTTTTCTACCCCTTTGGCTTGACCGATCGACCCGAAACTCGGAATGTTGCAGGTTCGGGTGGTCCCCTGGTCACTCGCGCGAGCCCAGGTCAGATCGCTTGGCCCAAGGGCATGCGGTTCACTGCTGAAAAACCCTAACAAACCCAAAGGCCTTGACTGTTGGCAACTTGGTAGGCAGTTTTCTACCCCTTTGCCTTGACCCATCGACCCGAAACTCGGAGAGTTGCAGGTTCAGATGGTCCCCCAGTCGCTCGCGCGAGCCCAGGTCAGGCAGCACAGCAGAAAGGTATGCGGTTTGCGTTTGAAAAGACCAAAACAAGCCCAATTTCTTCACTTTTGGACCACTTGGTACGCAGTTTTTCCACCCCTTAGGCTTGACCTATCGACCCGGAAATCTGGGCATTGCAGGTTGGGGTGGTCCCCTGGTCTGTCGCGCGAGCCCAGACCAGACCGCACGACCGAAGCCAATGCTCCATGCCGCTCAAATTGGCATACCTGGCCCAACGGGTCGACCTTGACCTTGACTGATCGACCCGAAACTCGGAGCGTTGCAGGTTCAGGTGGTCCCATGGTCACACGCGCGAGCCCAGGTCAGACCGCACAGCAGAAGGGTATGCGGTTCGCGCGTGAAAAGGCCAAAACAAGCCCAAAGGCCTTGACTGTTGGCAACTTGGTACGCAGTTTTCTACCCCTTTGGCTTGACCGATCAACCCGAAACTCGGAATGTTGCAGGTTCGGGTGGTCCCCTGGTCACTCGCGCGAGCCCAGGTAAGATCGCTTGGCCCAAGGGCATGCGGTTCACTGCTGAAAAACCCTTACAAACCCAAAGGCCTTGACTGTTGGCAACTTGGTAGGCAGTTTTCTACCCCTTTGCCTTGACCCATTGACCCGAAACTCGGAGCGTTGCAGGTTCAGATGGTCCCCCAGTCGCTCGCGCGAGCCCAGGTCAGGCAGCACAGCAGAAAGGTATGCGGTTCGCGTTTGAAAAGACCAAAACAAGCCCAATTTCTTCACTTTTGGACCACTTGGTACGCAGTTTTTCTACCCCTTAGGCTTGACCTATCGACCCGGAACTCTGGGCATTGTAGGTTGGGGTGGTCCCCTGGTCTGTCGCCCGAGCCCAGACCAGACCGCACGGCCAAAGCCAATGCTCCATGCCGCTCAAATTGGCATACCTGGCCCAACGGGTCGACCTTGACCTTGACTGATCGACCCGAAACTCGGAGCGTTGCAGGTTCAGGTGGTCCCGTGGTCACACGCGCGAGCCCAGGTCAGACCGCACAGCAGAAGGGTATGCGGTTCGCGCGTGAAAAGGCCAAAACAAGCCCAAAGGCCTTGACTGTTGGCAACTTGGTACGCAGTTTTCTACCCCTTTGGCTTGACCGATCGACCCGAAACTCGGAATGTTGCAGGTTCGGGTGGTCCCCTGGTCACTCGCGCGAGCCCAGGTCAGATCGCTTGGCCCAAGGGCATGCGGTTCACTGCTGAAAAACCCTAACAAACCCAAAGGCCTTGACTGTTGGCAACTTGGTAGGCAGTTTTCTACCCCTTTGCCTTGACCCATCGACCCGAAACTCGGAGCGTTGCAGGTTCAGATGGTCCCCAAGTCGCTCGCGCGAGCCCAGGTCAGGCAGCACAGCAGAAAGGTATGCGGTTTGCGTTTGAAAAGACCAAAACAAGCCCAATTTCTTCACTTTTGGACCACTTGGTACGCAGTTTTTCTACCCCTTAGGCTTGACCTATCGACCCGGAACTCTGGGCATTGCAGGTTGGGGTGGTCCCCTGGTCTGTCGCGCGAGCCCAGACCAGACCGCACGGCCTAAGCCAATGCTCCATGCCGCTCAAATTGGCATACCTGGCCCAACGGGTCGACCTTGACCTTGACTGATCGACCCGAAACTCGGAGCGTTGCAGGTTCAGGTGGTCCCGTGGTCACACGCGCGAGCCCAGGTCAGACCGCACAGCAGAAGGGTATGCGGTTCGCGTGTGAAAAGGCCAAAACAAGCCCAAAGGCCTTGACTGTTGGCAACTTGGTACGCAGTTTTCTACCCCTTTGGCTTGACCGATCGACCCGAAACTCGGAATGTTGCAGGTTCGGGTGGTCCCCTGGTCACTCGCGCGAGCACCGGTCAGATAGCTTGGCCCAAGGGCATGCGGTTCACTGCTGAAAAACCCTAACAAACCCAAAGGCCTTGACTGTTGGCAACTTGGTAGGCAGTTTTCTACCCCTTTGCCTTGACCCATCGACCCGAAACTCGGAGCGTTGCAGGTTCAGATGGTCCCCCAGTCGCTCGCGCGAGCCCAGGTCAGGCAGCACAGCAGAAAGGCATGCGGTTCGCGTTTGAAAAGACCAAAACAAGCCCAATTTCTTCACTTTTGGACCACTTGGTACGCAGTTTTTCTACCCCTTAGGCTTGACCTATCGACCCGGAACTCTGGGCATTGCAGGTTGGGGTGGTCCCCTGGTCTGTCGCGCGAGCCCAGACCAGACCGCACGGCCGAAGCCAATGCGCCATGCCGCTCAAATTGGCATACCTGGCCCAACTGGTCGACCTTGACCTTGACTGATCGACCCGAAACTCGGAGCGTTGCAGGTTCAGGTGGTCCCGTGGTCACATGCGCGAGCCCAGGTCAGACCGCACAGCAGAAGGGTATGCGGTTCGCGCGTGAAAAGGCCAAAACAAGCCCAAAGGCCTTGACTGTTGGCAACTTGGTACGCAGTTTTCTACCCCTTTGGCTTGACCGATCGACCCGAAACTCGGAATGTTGCAGGTTCGGGTGGTCCCCTGGTCACTCGCGCGAGCCCAGGTCAGATCGCTTGGCCCAAGGGCATGCGGTTCACTGCTGAAAAACCCTAACAAACCCAAAGGCCTTGACTGTTGGCAACTTGGTAGGCAGTTTTCTACCCCTTTGCCTTGACCCATCGACCCGAAACTCGGAGAGTTGCAGGTTCAGATGGTCCCCCAGTCGCTCGCGCGAGCCCAGGTCAGGCAGCACAGCAGAAAGGTATGCGGTTCGCGTTTGAAAAGACCAAAACAAGCCCAATTTCTTCACTTTTGGACCACTTGGTACGCAGTTTTTCCACCCCTTAGGCTTGACCTATCGACCCGGAACTCTGGGCATTGCAGGTTGGGGTGGTCCCCTGGTCTGTCGCGCGAGCCCAGACCAGACCGCACGACCGAAGCCAATGCTCCATGCCGCTCAAATTGGCATACCTGGCCCAACGGGTCGACCTTGACCTTGACTGATCGACCCGAAACTCGGAGCGTTGCAGGTTCAGGTGGTCCCATGGTCACACGCGCGAGCCCAGGTCAGACCGCACAGCAGAAGGGTATGCGGTTCGCGCGTGAAAAGGCCAAAACAAGCCCAAAGGCCTTGACTGTTGGCAACTTGGTACGCAGTTTTCTACCCCTTTGGCTTGACCGATCAACCCGAAACTCGGAATGTTGCAGGTTCGGGTGGTCCCCTGGTCACTCGCGCGAGCCCAGGTAAGATCGCTTGGCCCAAGGGCATGCGGTTCACTGCTGAAAAACCCTAACAAACCCAAAGGCCTTGACTGTTGGCAACTTGGTAGGCAGTTTTCTACCCCTTTGCCTTGACCCATCGACCCGAAACTCGGAGCGTTGCAGGTTCAGATGGTCCCCCAGTCGCTCGCGCGAGCCCAGGTCAGGCAGCACAGCAGAAAGGTATGCGGTTCGTGTTTGAAAAGACCAAAACAAGCCCAATTTCTTCACTTTTGGACCACTTGGTACGCAGTTTTTCTACCCCTTAGGCTTGACCTATCGACCCGGAACTCTGGGCATTGTAGGTTGGGGTGGTCCCCTGGTCTGTCGCCCGAGCCCAGACCAGACCGCACGGCCAAAGCCAATGCTCCATGCCGCTCAAATTGGCATACCTGGCCCAACGGGTCGACCTTGACCTTGACTGATCGACCCGAAACTCGGAGCGTTGCAGGTTCGAGTGGTCCCGTGGTCACACGCGCGAGCCCAGGTCAGACCGCACAGCAGAAGGGTATGCGGTTCGCGCGTGAAAAGGCCAAAACAAGCCCAAAGGCCTTGACTGTTGGCAACTTGGTACGCAGTTTTCTACCCCTTTGGCTTGACCGATCGACCCGAAACTCGGAATGTTGCAGGTTCGGGTGGTCCCCTGGTCACTCGCGCGAGCCCAGGTCAGATCGCTTGGCCCAAGGGCATGCGGTTCACTGCTGAAAAACCCTAACAAACCCAAAGGCCTTGACTGTTGGCAACTTGGTAGGCAGTTTTCTACCCCTTTGCCTTGACCCATCGACCCGAAACTCGGAGCGTTGCAGGTTCAGATGGTCCCCAAGTCGCTCGCGCGAGCCCAGGTCAGGCAGCACAGCAGAAAGGTATGCGGTTCGCGTTTGAAAAAACCAAAACAAGCCCAATTTCTTCACTTTTGGACCACTTGGTACGCAGTTTTTCTACCCCTTAGGCTTGACCTATCGACCCGGAACTCTGGGCATTGCAGGTTGGGGTGGTCCCCTGGTCTGTCGCGCGAGCCCAGACCAGACCGCACGGCCGAAGCCAATGCTCCATGCCGCTCAAATTGGCATACCTGGCCCAACGGGTCGACCTTGACCTTGACTGATCGACCCGAAACTCGGAGCGTTGCAGGTTCAGGTGGTCCCGTGGTCACACGCGCGAGCCCAGGTCAGACTGCACAGCAGAAGGGTATGCGGTTCGCGTGTGAAAAGGCCAAAACAAGCCCAAAGGCCTTGACTGTTGGCAACTTGGTACGTAGTTTTCTACCCCTTTGGCTTGACCGATCGACCCGAAACTCGGAATGTTGCAGGTTCGAGTGGTCCCCTGGACACTCGCGCGAGCCCAGGTCAGACTGCTAGGCCATGGGCATGCGGTTCACTGCTGAAAAACCCTAACAAACCCAAAGGCCTTGACTGTTGGCAACTTGGTAGGCAGGTTTCTACCCCTTTGCCTTGACCCATCGACCCGAAACTCGGAGTGTTTGAGGTTCAGATGGTCCCCCAGTCGCTCGCGTGAGCCCAGGTCAGGCAGCACAGCAGAAAGGTATGCGGTTCGCGTTTGAAAAGACCAAAACAAGCCCAATTTCTTCACTTTTGGACCACTTGGTACGCAGTTTTTCTACCCCTTAGGCTTGACCTATCGACCCGGAACTCTGGGCATTGCAGGTTGGGGTGGTCCCCTGGTCTGTCGCGCGAGCCCAGACCAGACCGCACGGCCGAAGCCAATGCTCCATGCCGCTCAAATTGGCATACCTGGCCCAACGGGTCGACCTTGACCTTGACTGATCGACCCGAAACTCGAAGCGTTGCAGGTTCAGGTGGTCCCGTGGTCACACGCGCGAGCCCAGGTCAGACCGCACAGCAGAAGGGTATGCGGTTCGCGTGTGAAAAGGCCAAAACAAGCCCAAAGGCCTTGACTGTTGGCAACTTGGTACGCAGTTTTCTACCCCTTTGGCTTGACCGATCGACCCGAAACTCGGAATGATGCAGGTTCGGGTGGTCCCCTGGTCACTCGCGCGAGCCCAGGTCAGATCACTTGGCCCAAGGGCATGCGGTTCACTGCTGAAAAACCCTAACAAACCCAAAGGCCTTGACTGTTGGCAACTTGGTAGGCAGTTTTCTACCCCTTTGCCTTGACCCATCGACCCGAAACTCGGAGCGTTGCAGGTTCAGATGGTCCCCCAGTCGCTCGCCCGAGCCCAGGTCAGGCAGCACAGCAGAAAGGTATGCGGTTCGCGTTTGAAAAGACCAAAACAAGCCCAATTTCTTCACTTTTGGACCACTTGGTACGCAGTTTTTCTACCCCTTAGGCTTGACCTATCGACCCGGAACTCTGGGCATTGCAGGTTGGGGTGGTCCCCTGGTCTGTCGCGCGAGCCCAGACCAGACCGCACGGCCGAAGCCAATGCTCCATGCCGCTCAAATTGGCATACCTGGCCCAACGGGTCGACCTTGACCTTGACCGATCCACCCGAAACTCGGAGCGTTGCAGGTTCAGGTGGTCCCGTGGTCACATCGCGAGCCCAGGTCAGACCGCACAGCAGAAGGGTATGCGGTTCGCGCGTGAAAAGGCCAAAACAAGCCCAAAGGCCTTGACTGTTGGCAACTTGGTACGCAGTTTTCTACCCCTTTGGCTTGACCGATCGACCCGAAACTCGGAATGTTGCAGGTTCGGGTGGTCCCCTGGTCACTCGCGCGAGCCCAGGTCAGATCGCTTGGCCCAAGGGCATGCGGTTCACTGCTGAAAAACCCTAACAAACCCAAAGGCCTTGACTGTTGGCAACTTGGTAGGCAGTTTTCTACCCCTTCGCCTTGACCCATCGACCCGAAACTCGGAGCGTTGCAGGTTCAGATGGTCCCCCAGTCGCTCGCGCGAGCCCAGGTCAGGCAGCACAGCAGAAAGGTATGCGGTTCGCGTTTGAAAAGACCAAAACAAGCCCAATTTCTTCACTTTTGGACCACTTGGTACGCAGTTTTTCTACCCCTGAGGCTTGACCTATCGACCCGGAACTCTGGGCATTGCAGGTTGGGGTGGTCCCCTGGTCTGTCCCGCGAGCCCAGACCAGACCGCACGGCCGAAGCCAATGCTCCATGCCGCTCAAATTGGCATACCTGGCCCAACGGGTCGACCTTGACCTTGACTGATCGACCTGAAACTCGGAGCGTTGCAGGTTCAGGTGGTCCCGTGGTCACACGCGCGAGCCCAGGTCAGACTGCACAGCAGAAGGGTATGCCGTTCGCGCGTGAAAAGGCCAAAACAAGCCCAAAGGCCTTGACTGTTGGCAACTTGGTACGCAGTTTTCTACCCCTTTGGCTTGACCGATCGACCCGAAACTCGGAGCGTTGCAGGTTCAGATGGTCCCCAAGTCGCTCGCGCGAGCCCAGGTCAGGCAGCACAGCAGAAAGGTATGCCGTTCGCGTTTGAAAAGACCAAAACAAGCCCAATTTCTTCACTTTTGGACCACTTGGTACGCAGTTTTTCTACCCCTTAGGCTTGACCTATCGACCCGGAACTCTGGGCATTGCAGGTTGGGGTGGTCCCCTGGTCTGTCGCGCGAGCCCAGACCAGACCGCACGGCCGAAGCCAATGCTCCATGCCGCTCAAATTGGCATACCTGGCCCAACGGGTCGACCTTGACCTTGACTGATCGACCCGAAACTCGGAGCGTTGCAGGTTCAGGTGGTCCCGTGGTCACACGCGCAAGCCCAGGTCAGACCGCACAGCAGAAGGGTATGCGGTTCGCGTGTGAAAAGGCCAAAACAAGCCCAAAGGCCTTGACTGTTGGCAACTTGGTACGCAGTTTTCTACCCCTTTGGCTTGACCGATCGACCCGAAACTCGGAATGTTGCAGGTTCGGGTGGTCCCCTGGTCACTCGCGCGAGCCCAGGTCAGATCGCTTGGCCCAAGGGCATGCGGTTCACTGCTGAAAAACCCTAACAAACCCAAAGGCCTTGACTGTTGGCAACTTGGTAGGCAGTTCTCTACCCCTTTGCCTTGACCCATCAACCCGAAACTCGGAGCAATGCAGGTTCAGATGGTCCCCCAGTCGCTCGCGCGAGCCCAGGTCAGGCAGCACAGCAGAAAGGTATGTGGTTCGCGTTTGAAAAGACCAAAACAAGCCCAATTTCTTCACTTTTGGACCACTTGGTACGCAGTTTTTCTACCCCTTAGGCTTGACCTATCGACCCGGAACTCTGGGCATTGCAGGTTGGGGTGGTCCCCTGGTCTGTCGCGCGAGCCCAGACCAGACCGCACGGCCTAAGCCAATGCTCCATGCCGCTCAAATTGGCATACCTGGCCCAACGGGTCGACCTTGACCTTGACTGATCGACCTGAAACTCAGAGCGTTGCAGGTTCAGGTGGTCCCGTGGTCACACGCGCGAGCCCAGGTCAGACCGCACAGCAGAAGGGTATGCGGTTCGCGCGTGAAAAGGTCAAAACAAGCCCAAAGGCCTTGACTGTTGGCAACTTGGTACGCAGTTTTCTACCTCTTTGGCTTGACCGATCGCTCCGAAACTCGGAATGTTGCAGGTTCGGGTGGTCCCCTGGTCACTCGCGCGAGCCCAGGTCAGATCGCTTGGCCCAAGGGCATGCGGTTCACTGCTGAAAAACCCTAACAAACCCAAAGGCCTTGACTGTTGGCAACTTGGTAGGCAGTTTTCTACCCCTTTGCCTTGACCCATCGACCCGAAACTCGGAGCGTTGCAGGTTCAGATGGTCCCCCAGTCGCTCGCGCGAGCCCAGTTTGGGCAGCACAGCAGAAAGGTATGTGGTTTGCGTTTGAAAAGACCAAAACAAGCCCAATTTCTTCACTTTTGGACCACTTGGTACGCAGTTTTTCTACCCCTTAGGCTTGACCTATCGACCCGGAACTCTGGGCATTGCAGGTTGGTGTGGTCCCCTGGTCTGTCGCGCGAGCCCAGACCAGACCGCACGGCCGAAGCTAATGCTCCATGCCGCTCAAATTGGCATACCTGGCCCAACGGGTCGACCTTGACCTTGACTGATCGAATCGAAACTCGGAGCGTTGCAGGTTCAGGTGGTCCCGTGGTCACATGCGCGAGCCCAGGTCAGACCGCACAGCAGAAGGGTATGCGGTTCGCGTGTGAAAAGGCCAAAACAAGCCCAAAGGCCTTGACTGTTGGCAACTTGGTACGCAGTTTTCTACCCCTTTGGCTTGACCGATCGACCCGAAACTCGGAATGTTGCAGGTTCGGGTGGTCCCCTGGTCACTCGCGCGAGCCCAGTTCAGATCGCTTGGCCCAAGGGCATGCGGTTCACTGCTGAAAAACCCTAACAAACCCAAAGGCCTTGACTGTTGGCAACTTGGTAGGCAGTTTTCTACCCCTTTGCCTTGACCCATCGACCCGAAATTCGGAGCAATGCAGGTTCAGATGGTCCCCCAGTCGCTCGCGCGAGCCCAGGTCAGGCAGCACAGCAGAAAGGTATGTGGTTCGCGTTTGAAAAGACAAAAACAAGCCCAATTTCTTCACTTTTGGACCACTTGGTACGCAGTTTTTCTACAACTTAGGCTTGACCTATCGACCCGGAACTCTGGGCATTGCAGGTTGGGGTGGTCCCCTGGTCTGTCGCGCGAGCCCAGACCAGACCGCACGGCCTAAGCCAATGCTCCATGCCGCTCAAATTGGCATACCTGGCCCAACGGGTCGACCTTGACCTTGACTGATCGACCTGAAACTCAGAGCGTTGCAGGTTCAGGTGGTCCCGTGGTCACACGCGCGAGCCCAGGTCAGACCGCACAGCAGAAGGGTATGCGGTTCGCGCGTGAAAAGGCCAAAACAAGCCCAAAGGCCTTGACTGTTGGCAACTTGGTACGCAGTTTTCTACCTCTTTGGCTTGACCGATCGCTCCGAAACTCGGAATGTTGCAGGTTCGGGTGGTCCCCTGGTCACTCGCGCGAGCCCAGGTCAGATCGCTTGGCCCAAGGGCATGCGGTTCACTGCTGAAAAACCCTAACAAACCCAAAGGCCTTGACTGTTGGCAACTTGGTAGGCAGTTTTCTACCCCTTTGCCTTGACCCATCGACCCGAAACTCGGAGCGTTGCAGGTTCAGATGGTCCCCCAGTCGCTCGCGCAAGCCCAGGTCGGGCAGCACAGCAGAAAGGTATGTGGTTTGCGTATGAAAAGACCAAAACAAGCCCAATTTCTTCACTTTTGGACCACTTGGTACGCAGTTTTTCTACCCCTTAGGCTTGACCTATCGACCCGGAACTCTGGGCATTGCAGGTTGGTGTGGTCCCCTGGTCTGTCGCGCGAGCCCAGACCAGACCGCACGGCCGAAGCCAATGCTCCATGCCGCTCAAATTGGCATACCTGGCCCAACGGGTCGACCTTGACCTTGACTGATCGAATCGAAACTCGGAGCGTTGCAGGTTCAGGTGGTCCCGTGGTCACACGCGCGAGCCCAGGTCAGACCGCACAGCAGAAGGGTATGCGGGTCGCGTGTGAAAAGGCCAAAACAAGCCCAAAGGCCTTGACTGTTGGCAACTTGGTACGCAGTTTTCTACCCCTTTGGCTTGACCGATCGACCCGAAACTCGGAATGTTGCAGGTTCGGGTGGTCCCCTGGTCACTCGCGTGACCCCAGGTCAGATCGCTTGGCCCAAGGGCATGCGGTTCACTGCTGAAAAACCCTAACAAACCCAAAGGCCTTGACTGTTGGCAACTTGGTAGGCAGTTTTCTACCCCTTTGCCTTGACCCATCGACCCGAAACTCGGAGCGTTGCAGGTTCAGATGGTCCCCCAGTCGCTCGCGCGAGCCCAGGTAAGGCAGCACATCAGAAAGGTATGCGGTTCGCGTTTGAAAAGACCAAAACAAGCCCAATTTCTTCACTTTTGGACCACTTGGTACGCAGTTTTTCTACCCCTTAGGCTTGACCTATCGACCCGGAACTCTGGGCATTGCAGGTTGGGGTGGTCCCCTGGTCTGTCGCGCGAGCCCAGACCAGACCGCACGGCCGAAGCCAATGCTCCATGCCGCTCAAATTGGCATACCTGGCCCAACGGGTCGACCTTGACCTTGACTGATCGACCCGAAACTCGGAGCGTTGCAGGTTCAGGTGGTCCCATGGTCACACGCGCGAGCCCAGGTCAGACCGCACAGCAGAAGGGTATGCGGTTCGCGCGTGAAAAGGCCAAAACAAGCCCAAAGGCCTTGACTGTTGGCAACTTGGTACGCAGTTTTCTACCCCTTTGGCTTGACCGATCAACCCGAAACTCGGAATGTTGCAGGTTCGGGTGGTCCCCTGGTCACTCGCGCGAGCCCAGGTCAGATCGCTTGGCCCAAGGGCATGCGGTTCACTGCTGAAAAACCCTAACAAACCCAAAGGCCTTGACTGTTGGCAACTTGGTAGGCAGTTTTCTACCCCTTTGCCTTGACCCATCGACCCGAAACTCGGAGCGTTGCAGGTTCAGATGGTCCCCCAGTCGCTCGCACGAGCCCAGGTCAGGCAGCACAGCAGAAAGGTATGCGGTTTGCGTTTGAAAAGACCAAAACAAGCCCAATTTCTTCACTTTTGGACCACTTGGTACGCAGTTTTTCTACCCCTTAGGCTTGACCTATCGACCCGGAACTCTGGGCATTGCAGGTTGGGGTGGTCCCCTGGTCAATCGCGCGAGCCCAGACCAGACCGCACGGCCGAAGCCAATGCTCCATGCCGCTCAAATTGGCATACCTGGCCCAACAGGTCGACCTTGACCTTGACTGTTCGACCCGAAACTCGGAGTGTTGCAGGTTCAGGTGGTCCCGTGGTCACACGCGCGAGCCCAGGTCAGACCGCACAGCAGAAGGGTATGCGGTTCGCGTGTGAAAAGGCCAAAACAAGCCCAAAGGCCTTGACTGTTGGCAACTTGGTACGCAGTTTTCTACCCCTTTGGCTTGACCGATCGACCCGAAACTCGGAATGTTGCAGGTTCGGGTGGTCCCCTGGTCACTCGCGCGAGCCCAGGTCAGATCGCTTGGCCCAAGGGCATGCGGTTCACTGCTGAAAAACCTTTACAAACCCAAAGGCCTTGACTGTTGGCAACTTGGTAGGCAGTTTTCTACCCCTTTGCCTTGACCCATCGACCCGAAACTCTGAGCGTTGCAGGTTCAGATGGTCCCCCAGTCGCTCGCGCGAGCCCAGGTCAGGCAGCACAGCAGAAAGGTATGCGGTTCGCGTTTGAAAAGACCAAAACAAGCCCAATTTCTTCACTTTTGGACCACTTGGTACGCAGTTTTTCTACCCCTTAGGCTTGACCTATCGACCCGGAACTCTGGGCATTGCAGGTTGGGGTGGTCCCCTGGTCTGTCGCGCGAGCCCAGACCAGACCGCACGTCCGTAGCTCAAATTGGCATACCTGGCCCAACGGGTCGACCTTGACCTTGACTGATTGACCCGAAACTCGGAGCGTTGCAGGTTCAGGTGGTCCCGTGGTCACACGCGCGAGCCCAGGTCAGACTGCACAGCAGAAGGGTATGCGGTTCGCGCGTGAAAAGGCCAAAACAAGCCCAAAGGCCTTGACTGTTGGCAACTTGGTACGCAGTTTTCTACCCCTTTGCCTTGACCCATCGACCCGAAACTCGGAGCGTTGCAGGTTCAGATGGTCCCCCAGTCGCTTGCGCGAGCCCAGGTCAGGCAGCACAGCAGAAAGGTATGCGGTTCGCGTTTGAAAAGACCAAAACAAGCCCAATTTCTTCACTTTTGGACCACTTGGTACGCTGTTTTTCTACCCCTTAGGCTTGACCTATCGACCTGGAACTCTGGGCATTGCAGGTTGGGGTGGTCCCCTGGTCTGTAGCGCGAGCCCAGACCAGACCGCACGGCCGAAGCCAATGCTCCATGCCGCTCAAATTGGCATACCTGGCCCAACGGGTCGACCTTGACCTTGACTGATCGACCCGAAACTCGGAGCGTTGCAGGTTCAGGTGGTCCCGTGGTCACACGCGCGAGCCCAGGTCAGACCGCACAGCAGAAGTCTATGCGGTTCGCGTGTGAAAAGGCCAAAACAAGCCCAAAGGCCTTGACTGTTGGCAACTTGGTACGCAGTTTTCTACCCCTTTGGCTTGACCGATCGACCCGAAACTCGGAATGTTGCAGGTTTGGGTGGTCCCCTGGTCACTCCCGCGAGCCCAGGTCAGATCGCTTGGCCCAAGGGCATGCGGTTCACTGCTGAAAAACCCTAACAAACCCAAAGGCCTTGACTGTTGGCAACTTGGTAGGCAGTTTTCTACCCCTTTGCCTTGACCCATCGACCCGAAACTCGGAGCGTTGCAGGTTCAGATGGTCCCCCAGTCGCTCGCGCGAGCCCAGGTCAGGCAGCACAGCAGAAAGGTATGCGGTTCGCGTTTGAAAAGACCAAAACAAGCCCAATTTCTTCACTTTTGGACCACTTGGTACGCAGTTTTTCTACCTCTTAGGCTTGACCTATCGACCCGGAACTCTGGGCATTGCAGGTTGGGGTGGTCCCCTGGTCTGTCGCGCGAGCCCAGACCAGACCGCACGGCCGAAGCCAATGCTCCATGCCGCTCAAATTGGCATACCTGGCCCAACGGGTCGACCTTGACCTTGACTGATCGACCCGAAACTCGGAGCGTTGCAGGTTCAGGTGGTCCCGTGGTCACACGCGCGAGCCCAGGTCAGACCGCACAGCAGAAGGGTATGCGGTTCGCGCGTGAAAAGGCCAAAACAAGCCCAAAGGCCTTGACTGTTGGCAACTTGGTACGCAGTTTTCTACCCTTTTGGCTTGACCGATCGACCCGAAACTCGGAATGTTGCAGGTTCGGGTGGTCCCCTGGTCACTTGCGCGAGCCCAGGTCAGATCGCTTGGCCCAAGGGCATGCGGTTCACTGCTGAAAAACCCTAACAAACCCAAAGGCCTTGACTGTTGGCAACTTGGTAGGCAGTTTTCTACCCCTTTGCCTTGACCCATCGACCCGAAACTCGGAGCGTTGCAGGTTCAGATGGTCCCCCAGTCGCTCGCGCGAGCCCAGGTCAGGCAGCACAGCAGAAAGGTATGCGGTTCGCGTTTGAAAAGACCAAAACAAGCCCAATTTCTTCACTTTTGGACCACTTGGTACGCAGTTTTTCTACCCCTTAGGCTTGACCTATCGACCCGGAACTCTGGGCATTGCAGGTTGGGGTGGTCCCCTGGTCTGTCGCGCGAGCCCAGACCAGACCGCACGGCCGAAGCCAATGCTCCATGCCGCTCAAATTGGCATACCTGGCCGAACGGGTCGACCTTGACCTTGACTGATCGACCCGAAACTCGGAGCGTTGCAGGTTCAGGTGGTCCCGTGGTCACACGCGCCAGCCCATGTCAGACCGCACAGCAGAAGGGTATGCGGTTCGCGCGTGAAAAGGCCAAAACAAGCCCAAAGGCCTTGACTGTTGGCAACTTGGTACGCAGTTTTCTACCCCTTTGGCTTGACCGATCGACCCGAAACTCGGAATGTTGCAGGTTCGGGTGGTCCCCTGGTCACTTGCGCGAGCCCAGGTCAGATCGCTTGGCCCAAGGGCATGCGGTTCACTGCTGAAAAACCCTAACAAACCCAAAGGCCTTGACTGTTGGCAACTTGGTAGGCAATTTTCTACCCCTTTGCCTTGACCCATCGACCCGAAACTCGGAGCGTTGCAGGTTCAGATGGTCCCCCAGTCGCTCGAGTGAGCCCAGGTCAGGCAGCACAGCAGAAAGGTATGCGGTTCGCATTTGAAAAGACCAAAACAAGCCCAATTTCTTCACTTTTGGACCACTTGGTAAGCAGTTTTTCTACCCCTTAGGCTTGACCTATCGACCCGGAACTCTGGGCATTGCAGGTTGGGGTGGTCCCCTGGTCTGTCGCGCGAGCCCAGACCAGACCGCACGGCCGAAGCCAATGCTCCATGCCGCTCAAATTGGCATACCTGGCCCAACGGGTCGACCTTGACCTTGACTGATCGACCCGAAACTCGGAGCATTGCAAGTTCAGGTGGTCCCGTGGTCACACGCGCGAGCCCAGGTCAGACCGCACAGCAGAAGGGTATGCGGTTCGCGCGTGAAAAGGCCAAAACAAGCCCAAAGGCCTTGACTGTTGGCAACTTGGTACGCAGTTTTCTACCCCTTTGGCTTGACCGATCGACCCGAAACTCGGAATGTTGCAGGTTCGGGTGGTCCCCTGGTCACTCGCGCGAGCCCAGGTCAGATCGCTTGGCCCAAGGGCATGCGGTTCACTGCTGAAAAACCCTAACAAACCCAAAGGCCTTGACTGTTGGCAACTTGGTAGGCAGTTTTCTACCCCTTTGCCTTGACCCATCGACCCGAAACTCACAGCGTTGCAGGTTCAGATAGTCCCCCAGTCGCTCGCGCGAGCCCAGGTCAGGCAGCACAGCAGAAAGGTATGCGGTTCGCGTTTGAAAAGACCAAAACAAGCCCAATTTCTTCACTTTTGGACCACTTGGTACGCAGTTTTTCTACCCCTTAGGCTTGACCTATCAACCCGGAACTCTGGGCATTGCAGGTTGGGGTGGTCCCCTGGTCTGTCCCGCGAGCCCAGACCAGACAGCACGGCCGAAGCCAATGCTCCATGCCGCTCAAATTGGCATACCTGGCCCAACGGGTCGACCTTGACCTTGACTGATCGACCCGAAACTCGGAGCATTGCAGGTTCACGTGGTCCCGTGGTCACACGCGCGAGCCCAGGTCAGACCGCACAGCAGAAGGGTATGCGGTTCACGCGTGAAAAGGCCAAAACAAGCCCAAAGGCCTTGACTGTTGGCAACTTGGTACGCAGTTTTCTACCCCTTTGGCTTGACCGATCGACCCAAAACTCGGAATGTTGCAGGTTCGGGTGGTCCCCTGGTCACTCGCGCGAGCCCAGGTCAGATCGCTTGGCCCAAGGGCATGCGGTT
Organism: Fragum whitleyi; assembly: GCA_948146395.1. Lineage (NCBI taxonomy): Eukaryota > Metazoa > Mollusca > Bivalvia > Cardiida > Cardiidae > Fragum > Fragum whitleyi. The sequence continues at coordinate 15,883,051 of OX411558.1, read as the reverse complement.
CACTGCTGAAAAACCCTAACAAACCCAAAGGCCTTGACTGTTGGCAACTTGGTAGGCAGTTTTCTACCCCTTTGCCTTGACCCATCGACCCGAAACTCGGAGCGTTGCAGGTTTAGATGTTCCCCCAGTCTCTCGCGCGAGCCCAGGTCAGGCAGCACAGCAGAAAGGTAAGCGGTTCGCGTTTGAAAAGACCAAAACAAGCCCAATTTCTTCACTTTTGGACCACTTGGTACGCAGTTTTTCTACCCCTTAGGCTTGACCTATCAACCCGGAACTCTGGGCATTGCAGGTTGGGGTGGTCCCCTGGTCTGTCCCGCGAGCCAGACCAGACCGCACGCCCGTAGCCAATGCTCCATGCCGCTCAAATTGGCATACCTGGCCCAACAGGTCGACCTTGACCTTGACTGATCGACCCGAAACTCGGAGTGTTGCAGGTTCAGGTGGTCCCGTGGTCACACGCGCGAGCCCAGGTCAGTCCGCACAGCAGAAGGGTATGCGGTTCGTGTGTGAAAAGGCCAAAACAAGCCCAAAGGCCTTGACTGTTGGCAACTTGGTACGCAGTTTTCTACCCCTTTGGCTTGACCGATCGACCCGAAACTCGGAATGTTGCAGGTTTGGGTGGTCCCCTGGTCACTCGCGCGAGCCCAGGTCAGATCGCTTGGCCAAAGGGCATGCGGTTCACTGCTGAAAAACCCTAACAAACCCAAAGGCCTTGACTGTTGGCAACTTGGTAGGCAGTTTTCTACCCCTTTGCCTTGACCCATCGACCCGAAACTCGGAGCGTTGCAGGTTCAGATGGTCCCCCAGTCGCTCGCGCGAGCCCAGGTCAGGCAGCACAGCAGAAAGGTATGCGGTTCGCGTTTGAAAAGACCAAAACAAGCCCAATTTCTTCACTTTTGGACCACTTGGTACGCAGTTTTTCTACCCCTTAGGCTTGACCTATCGACCCGGAACTCTGGGCATTGCAGGTTGGGGTGGTCCCCTGGTCTGTCGCGCGAGCCCAGACCAGACCGCACGGCCGAAGCCAATGCTCCATGCCGCTCAAATTGGCATACCTGGCCCAACGGGTCGACCTTGACCTTGACTGATCGACCCGAAACTGGGAGCGTTGCAGGTTCAGGTGGTCCCGTGGTCACACGCGCGAGCCCAGGTCAGACCGCACAGCAGAAGGGTATGCGGTTCGCGCGTGAAAAGGCCAAAACAAGCCCAAAGGCCTTGACTGTTGGCAACTTGGTACGCAGTTTTCTACCCCTTTGGCTTGACCGATCGACCCGAAACTCGGAATGTTGCAGGTTCGGGTGGTCCTCTGGTCACTTGCGCGAGCCCAGGTCAGATCGCTTGGCCCAAGGGCATGCGGTTCACTGCTGAAAAACCCTAACAAACCCAAAGGCCTTGACTGTTGGCAACTTGGTAGGCAATTTTCTACCCCTTTGCCTTGACCCATCGACCCGAAACTCGGAGCGTTGCAGGTTCAGATGGTCCCCCAGTCGCTCGAGCGAGCCCAGGTCAGGCAGCACAGCAGAAAGGTATGCGGTTCGCGTTTGAAAAGACCAAAACAAGCCCAATTTCTTCACTTTTGGACCACTTGGTAAGCAGTTTTTCTACCCCTTAGGCTTGACCTATCGACCCGGAACTCTGGGCATTGCAGGTTGGGGTGGTCCCCTGGTCTGTCGCGCGAGCCCAGACCAGACTGCACGGCCGAAGCCAATGCTCCATGCCGCTCAAATTGGCATACCTGGCCCAACGGGTCGACCTTGACCTTGACTGATCGACCCGAAACTCGGAGCGTTGCAGGTTCAGGTGGTCCCGTGGTCACACGCGCGAGCCCAGGTCAGACCGCACAGCAGAAGGGTATGCGGTTCGCGCGTGAAAAGGCCAAAACAAGCCCAAAGGCCTTGACTGTTGGCAACTTGGTACGCAGTTTTCTACCCCTTTGGCTTGACCGATCGACCCGAAACTCGGAATGTTGCAGGTTCGGGTGGTCCCCTGGTCACTCGCGCGAGCCCAGGTCAGATCGCTTGGCCCAAGGGCATGCGGTTCACTGCTGAAAAACCCTACCAAACCCAAAGGCCTTGACTGTTGGCAACTTGGTAGGCAGTTTTCTACCCCTTTGCCTTGACCCATCGACCCGAAACTCACAGCGTTGCAGGTTCAGATAGTCCCCCAGTCGCTCGCGCGAGCCCAGGTCAGGCAGCACAGCAGAAAGGTATGCGGTTCGCGTTTGAAAAGACCAAAACAAGCCCAATTTCTTCTCTTTTGGACCACTTGGTACGCAGTTTTTCTACCCCTTAGGCTTGACCTATCAACCCGGAACTCTGGGCATTGCAGGTTGGGGTGGTCCCCTGGTCTGTCGCGCGAGCCCAGACCAGACAGCACGGCCGAAGCCAATGCTCCATGCCGCTCAAATTGGCATACCTGGCCCAATGGGTCGACATTGACCTTGACTGATCGACCCGAAACTCTGAGCATTGCAGGTTCAGGTGGTCCCGTGGTCACACGCGCGAGCCCAGGTCAGACTGCACAGCAGAAGGGTATGCGGTTCACGCGTGAAAAGGCCAAAACAAGCCCAAAGGCCTTGACTGTTGGCAACTTGGTACGCAGTTTTCTACCCCTTTGGCTTGACCGATCGACCCAAAACTCGGAATGTTGCAGGTTCGGGTGGTCCCCTTATCACTCGTGCGAGCCCAGGTCAGATCGCTTGGCCCAAGGGCATGCGGTTCACTGCTGAAAAACCCTAACAAACCCAAAGGCCTTGACTGTTGGCAACTTGGTAGGCAGTTTTCTACCCCTTTGCCTTGACCCATCGACCCGAAACTCGGAGCGTTGCAGGTTCAGATGGTCCCCCAGTCGCTCGCGCGAGCCCAGGTCAGGCAGCACAGCAGAAAGGTATGCGGTTCGCGTTTGAAAAGACCAAAACAAGCCCAATTTCTTCACTTTTGGACCACTTGGTACGCAGTTTTTCTAATCCTTAGGCTTGACCTATCGACCCGGAACTCTGGGCATTGCAGGTTGGGGTGGTCCCTTGGTCTGTCGCGCGAGCCCAGACCAGACCGCACGGCCGAAGCCAATGCTCCATGCCGCTCAAATTGGCATACCTGGCCCAAAGGGTCGACCTTGACCTTGACTGATCGACCCGAAACTCGGAGCGTTGCAGGTTCAGGTGGTCCCGTGGTCACACGCGCGAGCCCAGGTCAGACCGCACAGCAGAAGGGTATGCGGTTCGCGTGTGAAAAGGCCAAAACAAGCCAAAAGGCCTTGACTGTTGGCAATTTGGTACGCAGTTTTCTACCCCTTTGGCTTGACCGATCGACCCGAAACTCGGAATGTTGCAGGTTCGGGTGGTCCCCTGGTCACTCGCGCGAGCCCAGGTCAGATCGCTTGGCCCAAGGGCATGCGGTTCACTGCTGAAAAACCCTAACAAACCCAAAGGCCTTGACTGTTGGCAACTTGGTAGGCAGTTTTCTACCCCTTTGCCTTGACCCATCGACCCGAAACTCGGAGCGTTGCAGGTTCAGATCGTCCCCCAGTTGCTCGCGCGAGCCCAGGTCAGGCAGCACAGCAGAAAGGTATGCGGTTCGCGTTTGAAAAGACCAAAACAAGCCCAATTTCTTCACTTTTGGACCACTTGGTACGCAGTTTTTCTACCCCTTAGGCTTGACCTATCGACCCGGAACTCTGGGCATTGCAGGTTGGGGTGATCCCCTGGTCTGTCGCGCGAGCCCAGACCAGACCGCACGGCCGAAGCCAATGCTCCATGCCGCTCAAATTGGCATACCTGGCCCAACGGGTCGACCTTGACCTTGACTGATCGACCCGAAACTCGGAGCGTTGCAGGTTTAGGTGGTCCTGTGGTCACACGCGCGAGCCCAGGTCAGACCGCACAGCAGAAGGGTATGCGGTTCGCGCGTGAAAAGGCCAAAACAAGCCCAAAGGCCTTGACTGTTGGCAACTTGGTACGCAGTTTTCTACCACTTTGGCTTGACCGATCGACCCGAAACTCGGAATGTTGCAGGTTCGGGTTGTCCCCTGGTCACTCGCGCAAGCCCAGGTCAGATCGCTTGGCCCAAGGGCATGCGGTTCACTGCTGAAAAACCCTAACAAACCCAAAGGCCTTGACTGTTGGCAACTTGGTAGGCAGTTTTCTACCCCTTTGCCTTGACCCATCAACCCGAAACTCGGAGCGTTGCAGGTTCAGATGGTCCCCCAGTCACTCGCGCGAGCCCAGGTCAGGCAGCACAGCAGAAAGGTATGCGGTTCGCGTTTGAAAAGACCAAAACAAGCCCAATTTCTTCACTTTTGGACCACTTGGTACGCAGTTTTTCTACCCCTTAGGCTTGACCTATCGACCCGGAACTCTGGGCATTGCAGGTTGGGGTGGTCCCCTGGTCTGTCGCGCGAGCCCAGACCAGACCGCACGGCCGAAGCCAATGCTCCATGCTGCTCAAATTGGCATACCTGGCCCAACGGGTCGACCTTGACCTTGACTGGTCGACCCGAAACTCGGAGCGTTGCAGGTTCAGGTGGTCCCGTGGTCACACGCGCGAGCCCAGGTCAGACCGCACAGCAGAAGGGTATGCGGTTTGCGCGTGAAAAGGCCAAAACAAGCCCAAAGGCCTTGACTGTTGGCAACTTGGTACGCAGTTTTCTACCCCTTTGGCTTGACCGATGGACCCGAAACTCGGAATTTGCATTTTCGGGTGGTCCCCTGGTCACTCGCACGAGCCCTGGTCAGATCGCTTGGCCCAAGGGCATGCGGTTCACTGCTGAAAAACCCTAACAAACCCAAAGGCCTTGACTGTTGGCAATTTGGTAGGCAGTTTTCTACCCCTTTGCCTTGACCCATCGACCCGAAACTCGGAGCGTTGCAGGTTCAGATGGTCCCCCAGTAGCTTGCGCGAGCCCAGGTCAGGCAGCACAGCAGAAATTTATGCGGTTCGCGTTTGAAAAGACCAAAACAAGCCCAATTTCTTCACTTTTGGACCACTTGGTACGCAGTTTTTCTACCCCTTAGGCTTGACCTATCGACCCGGAACTCTGGGCATTGCAGGTTGGGGTGGTCCCCTGGTCTGTCGCGCGAGTCCAGACCAGACCGCACGGCCGAAGCCAATGCTCCATGCCGCTCAAATTGGCATACCTGGCCCAACGGGTCGACCTTGACCTTGACTGATCGACTCGAAACTCGGAGCGTTGCAGGTTCAGGTGGTCCTGTGGTCACACGCGCGAGCCCAGGTCAGACCGCACAGCAGAAGGGTATGCGGTTCGCGCGTGAAAAGGCCAAAACAAGCCCAAAGGCCTTGACTGTTGGCCACTTGGTACGCAGTTTTCTACCCCTTTGGCTTGACCGATCGACCCGAGTTTCGGAATGTTGCAGGTTCGGGTGGTCCCCTGGTCACTCGCGCGAGCCCAGGTCAGATCGCTTGGCCCAAGGGCATGCTGTTCACTGCTGAAAAACCCTAACAAACCCAAAGGCCTTGACTGTTGGCAACTTGGTAGGCAGTTTTCTACCCCTTTGCCTTGACCCATCGACCTGAAACTCGGAGCGTTGCAGGTTCAGATGGTCCCCCAGTCGCTCGCGCGAGCCCAGGTCAGGCAGCACAGCAGAAAGGTATGCGGTTTGCGTTTGAAAAGACCAAAACAAGCCCAATTTCTTCACTTTTGGACCACTTGGTACGCAGTTTTTCTACCCCTTAGGCTTGACCTTTCGACCCGGAACTCTGGGCATTGCAGGTTGGGGTGGTCCCCTGGTCTGTCGCGTGAGCCCAGACCAGACCGCACGGCCGAAGCCAATGCTCCATGCCGCTCAAATTGGCATACCTGGCCCAACGGGTCGACCTTGACCTTGACTGATCGACCCGAAACTCGGAGCGTTGCAGGTTCAGGTGGTCCCGTGGTCACACGCGCGAGCCCAGGTCAGACCGCACAGCAGAAGGGTATGCGGTTCGCGCGTGAAAAGGCCAAAACAAGCCCAAAGGCCTTGACTGTTGGCAACTTGGTACGCAGTTTTCTACCCCTTTGGCTTGACCGATCGACCCGAAACTCGGAATGTTGCAGGTTCGGGTGGTCCCCTGGTCACTCGCGCGAGCCCAGGTCAGATCGCTTGGCCCAAGGGCATGCGGTTCACTGCTGAAAAACCCTAACAAACCCAAAGGCCTTGACTGTTGGCAACTTGGTAGGCAGTTTTCTACCCCTTTGCCTTGACCCATCGACCTGAAACTCGGAGCGTTGCAGGTTCAGATGGTCCCCCAGTCGCTCGCGCGAGCCCAGGTCAGGCAGCACAGCAGAAAGGTATGCGGTTTGCGTTTGAAAAGACCAAAACAAGCCCAATTTCTTCACTTTTGGACCACTTGGTACGCAGTTTTTCTACCCCTTAGGCTTGACCTATCGACCCGGAACTCTGGGCATTGCAGGTTGGGGTAGTCAACTGGTCTGTCGCGCAAGCCCAGACCAGACCGCACGGCCGAAGCCAATGCTCCATGCCGCTCAAATTGGCATACCTGGCCCAACGGGTCGACCTTGACCTTGACTGATCGACCCAAAACTCGGAGCGTTGCAGGTTCAGGTGGTCCCGTGGTCACACGCGCGAGCCCAGGTCAGACCGCACAGCAGAAGGGTATGCGGTTCGCGCGTAAAAAGGCCAAAACAAGCCCAAAGGCCTTGACTGTTGGCAACTTGGTACGCAGTTTTCTACCCCTTTGGCTTGACCGATCGACCCGAAACTCGGAATGTTGCAGGTTCGGGTGGTCCCCTGGTCACTCGCGCGAGCCCAGGTCAGATCGCTTGGCCCAAGGGCATGCGGTTCACTGCTGAAAAACCCTAACAAACCCAAAGGCCTTGACTGTTGGCAACTTGGTAGGCAGTTTTCTACCCCTTTGCCATGACCCATCGACCCGAAACTCGGAGCATTGCAGGTTCAGATGGTCCCCCAGTCGCTCGCGCAAGCCCAGGTCAGGCAGCACAGCAGAAAGGTATGCGGTTCGCGTTTGAAAAGACCAAAACAAGCCCAATTTCTTCACTTTTGGACCACTTGGTACGCAGTTTTTCTACCCATTAGGCTTGACCTATCTACCCGGAACTCTGGGCATTGCAGATTGGGGTGGTCCCCTGGTCTGTCGCGCGAGCCCAGACCAGACCGCACGGCTGAAGCCAATTCTCCATGCCGCTCAAATTGGCATACCTGGCCCAACGGATCGACCTTGACCTTGACTGATCGACCCGAAACTCGGAGCGTTGCAGGTTCAGGTGGTCCCGTGGTCACACGCGCGAGCCCAGGTCAGACCGCACAGCAGAAGGGTATGCGGTTCGCGCGTGAAAAGGCCAAAACAAGCCCAAAGGCCTTGACTGTTGGCAACTTGGTACGCAGTTTTCTACCCCTTTGGCTTGACCGATCGACCCGAAACTCGGAATGTTGCAGGTTCGGGTGGTCCCCTGGTCACTCGCGCGAGCCCAGGTCAGATCGCTTGGCCCAAGGGCATGCGGTTCACTGCTGAAAAACCCTAACAAACCCAAAGGCCTTGACTGTTGGCAACTTGGTAGGCAGTTTTCTACCCCTTTGCCTTGACCCATCGACCCGAAACTCGGAGCGTTGCAGGTTCAGATGGTCCCCCAGTGGCTCTCGCGAGCCCAGGTCAGGCAGCACAGCAGAAAGGTATGCGGTTCGCGTTTGAAAAGACCAAAACAAGCCCAATTTCTTCACTTTTGGACCACTTGGTACGCAGTTTTTCTACCCCTTAGGCTTGACCTATCGACCCGGAACTCTGGGCATTGCAGGTTGGGGTGGTCCCCTGGTCTGTCGCGCGAGCCCAGACCAGACCGCACGGCCGAAGCCAATGCTCCATGCCGCTCAAATTGGCATACCTGGCCCAACGGGTCGACCTTGACCTTGACTGATCGACCCGAAACTCGGAGCGTTGCAGGTTCAGGTGGTCCCGTGGTCACACGCGCGAGCCCAGGTCAGACCGCACAGCAGAAGGGTATGCGGTTCGCGCGTGAAAAGGCCAAAACAAGCCCAAAGGCCTTGACTGTTGGCAACTTGGTACGCAGTTTTCTACCCCTTTGGCTTGACAGATCAACCCGAAACTCGGAATGTTGCAGGTTCGGGTGGTCCCCTGGTCACTCGCGCGAGCCCAGGTCAGATCGCTTGGCCCAAGGGCATGCGGTTCACTGCTGAAAAACCCTAACAAACCCAAAGGCCTTGACTGTTGGCAACTTGGTAGGCAGTTTTCTACCCCTTTGCCTTGACCCATCAACCCGAAACTCGGAGCGTTGCAGGTTCAGATGGTCCCCCAGTCGCTCGCGCGAGTCCAGGTCAGGCAACACAGCAGAAAGGTATGCGGTTCGCGTTTGAAAAGACCAAAACAAGCCCAATTTCTTCACTTTTGGACCACTTGGTACGCAGTTTTTCTACCCCTTAGGCTTGACCTATCGACCCGGAACTCTGGGCATTGCAGGTTGGGGTGGTCCCCTGGTCTGTCGCGCGAGCCCAGACCAGACCGCACGGCCGAAGCCAATGCTCCATGCCGCTCAAATTGGCAAACCTGGCCCAACGGGTCGACCTTGACCTTGACTGATCGACCCGAAACTCGGAGCGTTGCAGGTTCAGGTGGTCCTGTGGTCACACGCGCGAGCCCAGGTCAGACCGCACAGCAGAAGGGTATGCGGTTCGCGCGTGAAAAGGCCAAAACAAGCCCAAAGGCCTTGACTGTTGGCAACTTGGTACGCAGTTTTCTACCCCTTTGGCTTGACCGATCGACCCGAAACTCGGAATTTTTGCAGGTTCGGGTGGTCCCCTGGTCACTCGCGCGAGCCCAGGTCAGATCGCTTGGCCCAAGGGCATGCGGTTCACTGCTGAAAAACCCTAACAAGCCCAAAGGCCTTGACTGTTGGCAACTTGGTACGCAGTTTTCTACCCCTTTGCCTTGACCCATCGACCTGAAACTCGGAGCGTTGCAGGTTCAGATGGTCCCCCATTCACTCGCGCGAGCCCAGGTCAGGCAGCACAGCAGAAAGGTATGCGGTTCGCGTTTGAAAAGACCAAAACAAGCCCAATTTCTTCACTTTTGGACCACTTGGTACGCAGTTTTTCTACCCCTTAGGCTTGACCTATCGACCCGGAACTCTGGGCATTGCAGGTTGGGGTGGTCCCCTGGTCTGTCGCGTGAGCCCAGACCAGACCGCACGGCCGAAGCCAATGCTCCATGCCGCTCAAATTGGCATACCTGGCCCAACGGGTCGACCTTGACCTTGACTGATCGACCCGAAACTCGGAGCGTTGCAGGTTCAGGTGGTCCCGTGGTCACACGCGCGAGCCCAGGTCAGACCGCACAGCAGAAGGGTATGCGGTTCGCGCGTGAAAAGGCCAAAACAAGCCCAAAGGCCTTGACCGTTGGCAACTTGGTACGCAGTTTTCTACCCCTTTGGCTTGACCGATCGACCCGAAACTCGGAATGTTGCAGGTTCGGGTGGTCCCCTGGTCACTCGCGCGAGCCCAGGTCAGATCGCTTGGCCCAAGGGCATGCGGTTCACTGCTGAAAAACCCTAACAAACCCAAAGGCCTTGACTGTTGGCAACTTGGTAGGCAGTTTTCTACCCCTTTGCCTTGACCCATCGACCCGAAACTCGGAGCGTTGCAGGTTCAGATGGTCCCCCAGTGGCTCGCGCGAGCCCAGGTCAGGCAGCACAGCAGAAAGGTATGCGGTTCGCGTTTGAAAAGACCAAAACAAGCCCAATTTCTTCACTTTTGGACCACTTGGTACGCAGTTTTTCTACCCCTTAGGCTTGACCTATCGACCCGGAACTCTGGGCATTGCAGGTTGGGGTGGTCCCCTGGTCTGTCGCGCGAGCCCAGACCAGACAGCACGGCCTAAGCCAACACTCCATGCCGCTCAAATTGGCATACCTGGCCCAACGGGTCGACCTTGACCTTGACTGATCGACCCGAAACTCGGAGCGTTGCAGGTTCAGGTGGTCCCGTGGTCATACGCGCGAGCCCAGGTCAGACCGCACAGCAGAAAGTTATGCGGTTCGCGCGTGAAAAGGCCAAAACAAGCCCAAAGGCCTTGACTGTTGGCAACTTGGTACGCAGTTTTCTACCCCTTTGGCTTGACCGATCGACCCGAAACTCGGAATGTTGCAGGTTCGGGTGGTCCCCTGGTCACTTGCGCGAGCCCAGGTCAGATCGCTTGGCCCAAGGGCATGCAGTTCACTGCTGAAAAACCCTAACAAACCCAAAGGCCTTGACTGTTGGCAACTTGGTAGGCAGTTTTCTACCCCTTTGCCTTGACCCATCGACCCGAAACTCGGAGCGTTGCAGGTTCAGATGGTCCCCCAGTCGCTCGCGCGAGCCCAGGTCAGGCAGCACAGCAGAAAGGTATGCGGTTTGCGTTTGAAAAGACCAAAACAAGCCCAATTTCTTCATTTTTGGACCACTTGGTACGCAGTTTTTCTACCCCTTAGGCTTGACCTATCGACCCGGAACTCTGGGCATTGCAGTTTGGGGTAGTCCCCTGGTCTGTCGCGCAAGCCCAGACCAGACCGCACGGCCGAAGCCAATGCTCCATGCCGCTCAAATTGGCATACCTGGCCCAACGGGCCGACCTTGACCTTGACTGATCGACCCAAAACTCGGAGCGTTGCAGGTTCAGGTGGTCCCGTGGTCACACGCGCGAGCCCAGGTCAGACCGCACAGCAGAAGGGTATGCGGTTCGCGCGTGAAAAGGCCAAAACAAGCCCAAAGGCCTTGACTGTTGGCAACTTGGTACGCAGTTTTCTACCCCTTTGGCTTGACCGATCGACCCGAAACTCGGAATGTTGCAGGTTCGGGTGGTCCCCTGGTCACTCGCGCAAGCCCAGGTCAGATCGCTTGGCCCAAGGGCATGCGGTTCACTGCTGAAAAACCCTAACAAACCCAAAGGCCTTGACTGTTGGCAACTTGGTAGGCAGTTTTCTACCCCTTTGCCTTGACCCATCGACCCGAAACTCGGAGCGTTGCAGGTTCAGATGGTCCCCCAGTTGCTCGCGCGAGCCCAGGTCAGGCAGCACAGCAGAAAGGTATGCGGTTCGCGTTTGAAAAGACCAAAACAAGCCCAATTTCTTCACTTTTGGACCACTTGGTACGCAGTTTTTCTACCCCTTAGGCTTGACCTATCGACCCGGAACTCTGGGCATTGCAGGTTGGGGTGGTCCCCTGGTCTGTCGCGCGAGCCCAGACAAGACCGCACGGCCGAAGCCAATGCTCCATGCCGCTCAAATTGGCATACCTGGCCCAACGGGTCGACCTTGACCTTGACTGATCGACCCGAAACTCGGAGCGTTGCAGGTTCAGGTGGTCCCGTGGTCACACGCGCGAGCCCAGGTCAGACCGCACAGCAGAAGGGTATGCGGTTCGCGCGTGAAAAGGCCAAAACAAGCCCAAAGGCCTTGACTGTTGGCAACTTGGTACGCAGTTTTCTACCCCTTTGGCTTGACCGATCAACCCGAAACTCGGAATGTTGCAGGTTCGGGTGGTCCCCTGGTCACTCGCGCGAGCCCAGGTCAGATCGCTTGGCCCAAGGGCATGCGGTTCACTGCTGAAAAACCCTAACAAACCCAAAGGCCTTGACTGTTGGCAACTTGGTAGGCAGTTTTCTACCCCTTTGCCTTGACCCATCGACCCGAAACTCGGAGCGTTGCAGGTTCAGATGGTCCCCCAGTCGCTCGCGCGAGCCCAGGTCAGGCAGCACAGCAGAAAGGTATGCGGTTCGCGTTTGAAAAGACCAAAACAAGCCCAATTTCTTCACTTTTGGACCACTTGGTACGCAGTTTTTCTACCCCTTAGACTTGACCTATCGACCCGGAAGTCTGGGCATTGCAGGTTGGGGTGGTCCCCTGGTCTGTCGCTCGAGCCCAGACCAGACCGCACGGCCGAAGCCAACACTCCATGCCGCTCAAATTGGCATACCTGGCCCAACGGGTCGACCTTGACCTTGACTGATCGACCCGAAACTCGGAGCGTTGCAGGTTCAGGTGGTCCCGTGGTCATACGCGCGAGCCCAGGTCAGACCGCACAGCAGAAAGTTATGCGGTTCGCGCGTGAAAAGGCCAAAACAAGCCCAAAGGCCTTGACTGTTGGCAACTTGGTACGCAGTTTTCTACCCCTTTGGCTTGACCGATCGACCCGAAACTCGGAATGTTGCAGGTTCGGGTGGTCCCCTGGTCACTTGCGCGAGCCCAGGTCAGATCGCTTGGCTCAAGGGCATGCAGTTCACTGCTGAAAAACCCTAACAAACCCAAAGGCCTTGACTGTTGGCAACTTGGTAGGCAGTTTTCTACCCCTTTGCCTTGACCCATCGACCCGAAACTCGGAGCGTTGCAGGTTTAGATGTTCCCCCAGTCTCTCGCGCGAGCCCAGGTCAGGCAGCACAGCAGAAAGGTAAGCGGTTCGCGTTTGAAAAGACCAAAACAAGCCCAATTTCTTCACTTTTGGACCACTTGGTACGCAGTTTTTCTACCCCTAAGGCTTGACCTATCAACCCGGAACTCTGGGCATTGCAGGTTGGGGTGGTCCCCTGGTCTGTCCCGCGAGCCAGACCAGACCGCACGCCCGTAGCCAATGCTCCATGCCGCTCAAATTGGCATACCTGGCCCAACAGGTCGACCTTGACCTTGACTGATCGACCCGAAACTCGGAGTGTTGCAGGTTCAGGTGGTCCCGTGGTCACACGCGCGAGCCCAGGTCAGACCGCACAGCAGAAGGGTATGCGGTTCGTGTGTGAAAAGGCCAAAACAAGCCCAAAGGCCTTGACTGTTGGCAACTTGGTACGCAGTTTTCTACCCCTTTGGCTTGACCGATCGACCCGAAACTCGGAATGTTGCAGGTTTGGGTGGTCCCCTGGTCACTCGCGCGAGCCCAGGTCAGATCGCTTGGCCAAAGGGCATGCGGTTCACTGCTGAAAAACCCTAACAAACCCAAAGGCCTTGACTGTTGGCAACTTGGTAGGCAGTTTTCTACCCCTTTGCCTTGACCCATCGACCCGAAACTCGGAGCGTTGCAGGTTCAGATGGTCCCCCAGTCGCTCGCGCGAGCCCAGGTCAGGCAGCACAGCAGAAAGGTATGCGGTTCGCGTTTGAAAAGACCAAAACAAGCCCAATTTCTTCACTTTTGGACCACTTGGTACGCAGTTTTTCTACCCCTTAGGCTTGACCTATCGACCCGGAACTCTGGGCATTGCAGGTTGGGGTGGTCCCCTGGTCTGTCGCGCGAGCCCAGACCAGACCGCACGGCCGAAGCCAATGCTCCATGCCGCTCAAATTGGCATACCTGGCCCAACGGGTCGACCTTGACCTTGACTGATCGACCCGAAACTGGGAGCGTTGCAGGTTCAGGTGGTCCCGTGGTCACACGCGCGAGCCCAGGTCAGACCGCACAGCAGAAGGGTATGCGGTTCGCGCGTGAAAAGGCCAAAACAAGCCCAAAGGCCTTGACTGTTGGCAACTTGGTACGCAGTTTTCTACCCCTTTGGCTTGACCGATCGACCCGAAACTCGGAATGTTGCAGGTTCGGGTGGTCCTCTGGTCACTTGCGCGAGCCCAGGTCAGATCGCTTGGCCCAAGGGCATGCGGTTCACTGCTGAAAAACCCTAACAAACCCAAAGGCCTTGACTGTTGGCAACTTGGTAGGCAATTTTCTACCCCTTTGCCTTGACCCATCGACCCGAAACTCGGAGCGTTGCAGGTTCAGATGGTCCCCCAGTCGCTCGAGCGAGCCCAGGTCAGGCAGCACAGCAGAAAGGTATGCGGTTCGCGTTTGAAAAGACCAAAACAAGCCCAATTTCTTCACTTTTGGACCACTTGGTAAGCAGTTTTTCTACCCCTTAGGCTTGACCTATCGACCCGGAACTCTGGGCATTGCAGGTTGGGGTGGTCCCCTGGTCTGTCGCGCGAGCCCAGACCAGACTGCACGGCCGAAGCCAATGCTCCATGCCGCTCAAATTGGCATACCTGGCCCAACGGGTCGACCTTGACCTTGACTGATCGACCCGAAACTCGGAGCGTTGCAGGTTCAGGTGGTCCCGTGGTCACACGCGCGAGCCCAGGTCAGACCGCACAGCAGAAGGGTATGCGGTTCGCGCGTGAAAAGGCCAAAACAAGCCCAAAGGCCTTGACTGTTGGCAACTTGGTACGCAGTTTTCTACCCCTTTGGCTTGACCGATCGACCCGAAACTCGGAATGTTGCAGGTTCGGGTGGTCCCCTGGTCACTCGCGCGAGCCCAGGTCAGATCGCTTGGCCCAAGGGCATGCGGTTCACTGCTGAAAAACCCTACCAAACCCAAAGGCCTTGACTGTTGGCAACTTGGTAGGCAGTTTTCTACCCCTTTGCCTTGACCCATCGACCCGAAACTCACAGCGTTGCAGGTTCAGATAGTCCCCCAGTCGCTCGCGCGAGCCCAGGTCAGGCAGCACAGCAGAAAGGTATGCGGTTCGCGTTTGAAAAGACCAAAACAAGCCCAATTTCTTCTCTTTTGGACCACTTGGTACGCAGTTTTTCTACCCCTTAGGCTTGACCTATCAACCCGGAACTCTGGGCATTGCAGGTTGGGGTGGTCCCCTGGTCTGTCGCGCGAGCCCAGACCAGACAGCACGGCCGAAGCCAATGCTCCATGCCGCTCAAATTGGCATACCTGGCCCAATGGGTCGACATTGACCTTGACTGATCGACCCGAAACTCTGAGCATTGCAGGTTCAGGTGGTCCCGTGGTCACACGCGCGAGCCCAGGTCAGACTGCACAGCAGAAGGGTATGCGGTTCACGCGTGAAAAGGCCAAAACAAGCCCAAAGGCCTTGACTGTTGGCAACTTGGTACGCAGTTTTCTACCCCTTTGGCTTGACCGATCGACCCAAAACTCGGAATGTTGCAGGTTCGGGTGGTCCCCTTATCACTCGTGCGAGCCCAGGTCAGATCGCTTGGCCCAAGGGCATGCGGTTCACTGCTGAAAAACCCTAACAAACCCAAAGGCCTTGACTGTTGGCAACTTGGTAGGCAGTTTTCTACCCCTTTGCCTTGACCCATCGACCCGAAACTCGGAGCGTTGCAGGTTCAGATGGTCCCCCAGTCGCTCGCGCGAGCCCAGGTCAGGCAGCACAGCAGAAAGGTATGCGGTTCGCGTTTGAAAAGACCAAAACAAGCCCAATTTCTTCACTTTTGGACCACTTGGTACGCAGTTTTTCTAATCCTTAGGCTTGACCTATCGACCCGGAACTCTGGGCATTGCAGGTTGGGGTGGTCCCTTGGTCTGTCGCGCGAGCCCAGACCAGACCGCACGGCCGAAGCCAATGCTCCATGCCGCTCAAATTGGCATACCTGGCCCAAAGGGTCGACCTTGACCTTGACTGATCGACCCGAAACTCGGAGCGTTGCAGGTTCAGGTGGTCCCGTGGTCACACGCGCGAGCCCAGGTCAGACCGCACAGCAGAAGGGTATGCGGTTCGCGTGTGAAAAGGCCAAAACAAGCCAAAAGGCCTTGACTGTTGGCAATTTGGTACGCAGTTTTCTACCCCTTTGGCTTGACCGATCGACCCGAAACTCGGAATGTTGCAGGTTCGGGTGGTCCCCTGGTCACTCGCGCGAGCCCAGGTCAGATCGCTTGGCCCAAGGGCATGCGGTTCACTGCTGAAAAACCCTAACAAACCCAAAGGCCTTGACTGTTGGCAACTTGGTAGGCAGTTTTCTACCCCTTTGCCTTGACCCATCGACCCGAAACTCGGAGCGTTGCAGGTTCAGATCGTCCCCCAGTTGCTCGCGCGAGCCCAGGTCAGGCAGCACAGCAGAAAGGTATGCGGTTCGCGTTTGAAAAGACCAAAACAAGCCCAATTTCTTCACTTTTGGACCACTTGGTACGCAGTTTTTCTACCCCTTAGGCTTGACCTATCGACCCGGAACTCTGGGCATTGCAGGTTGGGGTGATCCCCTGGTCTGTCGCGCGAGCCCAGACCAGACCGCACGGCCGAAGCCAATGCTCCATGCCGCTCAAATTGGCATACCTGGCCCAACGGGTCGACCTTGACCTTGACTGATCGACCCGAAACTCGGAGCGTTGCAGGTTTAGGTGGTCCTGTGGTCACACGCGCGAGCCCAGGTCAGACCGCACAGCAGAAGGGTATGCGGTTCGCGCGTGAAAAGGCCAAAACAAGCCCAAAGGCCTTGACTGTTGGCAACTTGGTACGCAGTTTTCTACCCCTTTGGCTTGACCGATCGACCCGAAACTCGGAATGTTGCAGGTTCGGGTTGTCCCCTGGTCACTCGCGCAAGCCCAGGTCAGATCGCTTGGCCCAAGGGCATGCGGTTCACTGCTGAAAAACCCTAACAAACCCAAAGGCCTTGACTGTTGGCAACTTGGTAGGCAGTTTTCTACCCCTTTGCCTTGACCCATCAACCCGAAACTCGGAGCGTTGCAGGTTCAGATGGTCCCCCAGTCACTCGCGCGAGCCCAGGTCAGGCAGCACAGCAGAAAGGTATGCGGTTCGCGTTTGAAAAGACCAAAACAAGCCCAATTTCTTCACTTTTGGACCACTTGGTACGCAGTTTTTCTACCCCTTAGGCTTGACCTATCGACCCGGAACTCTGGGCATTGCAGGTTGGGGTGGTCCCCTGGTCTGTCGCGCGAGCCCAGACCAGACCGCACGGCCGAAGCCAATGCTCCATGCTGCTCAAATTGGCATACCTGGCCCAACGGGTCGACCTTGACCTTGACTGGTCGACCCGAAACTCGGAGCGTTGCAGGTTCAGGTGGTCCCGTGGTCACACGCGCGAGCCCAGGTCAGACCGCACAGCAGAAGGGTATGCGGTTTGCGCGTGAAAAGGCCAAAACAAGCCCAAAGGCCTTGACTGTTGGCAACTTGGTACGCAGTTTTCTACCCCTTTGGCTTGACCGATGGACCCGAAACTCGGAATTTGCATTTTCGGGTGGTCCCCTGGTCACTCGCACGAGCCCTGGTCAGATCGCTTGGCCCAAGGGCATGCGGTTCACTGCTGAAAAACCCTAACAAACCCAAAGGCCTTGACTGTTGGCAATTTGGTAGGCAGTTTTCTACCCCTTTGCCTTGACCCATCGACCCGAAACTCGGAGCGTTGCAGGTTCAGATGGTCCCCCAGTAGCTTGCGCGAGCCCAGGTCAGGCAGCACAGCAGAAATTTATGCGGTTCGCGTTTGAAAAGACCAAAACAAGCCCAATTTCTTCACTTTTGGACCACTTGGTACGCAGTTTTTCTACCCCTTAGGCTTGACCTATCGACCCGGAACTCTGGGCATTGCAGGTTGGGGTGGTCCCCTGGTCTGTCGCGCGAGTCCAGACCAGACCGCACGGCCGAAGCCAATGCTCCATGCCGCTCAAATTGGCATACCTGGCCCAACGGGTCGACCTTGACCTTGACTGATCGACTCGAAACTCGGAGCGTTGCAGGTTCAGGTGGTCCTGTGGTCACACGCGCGAGCCCAGGTCAGACCGCACAGCAGAAGGGTATGCGGTTCGCGCGTGAAAAGGCCAAAACAAGCCCAAAGGCCTTGACTGTTGGCCACTTGGTACGCAGTTTTCTACCCCTTTGGCTTGACCGATCGACCCGAGTTTCGGAATGTTGCAGGTTCGGGTGGTCCCCTGGTCACTCGCGCGAGCCCAGGTCAGATCGCTTGGCCCAAGGGCATGCTGTTCACTGCTGAAAAACCCTAACAAACCCAAAGGCCTTGACTGTTGGCAACTTGGTAGGCAGTTTTCTACCCCTTTGCCTTGACCCATCGACCTGAAACTCGGAGCGTTGCAGGTTCAGATGGTCCCCCAGTCGCTCGCGCGAGCCCAGGTCAGGCAGCACAGCAGAAAGGTATGCGGTTTGCGTTTGAAAAGACCAAAACAAGCCCAATTTCTTCACTTTTGGACCACTTGGTACGCAGTTTTTCTACCCCTTAGGCTTGACCTTTCGACCCGGAACTCTGGGCATTGCAGGTTGGGGTGGTCCCCTGGTCTGTCGCGTGAGCCCAGACCAGACCGCACGGCCGAAGCCAATGCTCCATGCCGCTCAAATTGGCATACCTGGCCCAACGGGTCGACCTTGACCTTGACTGATCGACCCGAAACTCGGAGCGTTGCAGGTTCAGGTGGTCCCGTGGTCACACGCGCGAGCCCAGGTCAGACCGCACAGCAGAAGGGTATGCGGTTCGCGCGTGAAAAGGCCAAAACAAGCCCAAAGGCCTTGACTGTTGGCAACTTGGTACGCAGTTTTCTACCCCTTTGGCTTGACCGATCGACCCGAAACTCGGAATGTTGCAGGTTCGGGTGGTCCCCTGGTCACTCGCGCGAGCCCAGGTCAGATCGCTTGGCCCAAGGGCATGCGGTTCACTGCTGAAAAACCCTAACAAACCCAAAGGCCTTGACTGTTGGCAACTTGGTAGGCAGTTTTCTACCCCTTTGCCTTGACCCATCGACCTGAAACTCGGAGCGTTGCAGGTTCAGATGGTCCCCCAGTCGCTCGCGCGAGCCCAGGTCAGGCAGCACAGCAGAAAGGTATGCGGTTTGCGTTTGAAAAGACCAAAACAAGCCCAATTTCTTCACTTTTGGACCACTTGGTACGCAGTTTTTCTACCCCTTAGGCTTGACCTATCGACCCGGAACTCTGGGCATTGCAGGTTGGGGTAGTCAACTGGTCTGTCGCGCAAGCCCAGACCAGACCGCACGGCCGAAGCCAATGCTCCATGCCGCTCAAATTGGCATACCTGGCCCAACGGGTCGACCTTGACCTTGACTGATCGACCCAAAACTCGGAGCGTTGCAGGTTCAGGTGGTCCCGTGGTCACACGCGCGAGCCCAGGTCAGACCGCACAGCAGAAGGGTATGCGGTTCGCGCGTAAAAAGGCCAAAACAAGCCCAAAGGCCTTGACTGTTGGCAACTTGGTACGCAGTTTTCTACCCCTTTGGCTTGACCGATCGACCCGAAACTCGGAATGTTGCAGGTTCGGGTGGTCCCCTGGTCACTCGCGCGAGCCCAGGTCAGATCGCTTGGCCCAAGGGCATGCGGTTCACTGCTGAAAAACCCTAACAAACCCAAAGGCCTTGACTGTTGGCAACTTGGTAGGCAGTTTTCTACCCCTTTGCCATGACCCATCGACCCGAAACTCGGAGCATTGCAGGTTCAGATGGTCCCCCAGTCGCTCGCGCAAGCCCAGGTCAGGCAGCACAGCAGAAAGGTATGCGGTTCGCGTTTGAAAAGACCAAAACAAGCCCAATTTCTTCACTTTTGGACCACTTGGTACGCAGTTTTTCTACCCATTAGGCTTGACCTATCTACCCGGAACTCTGGGCATTGCAGATTGGGGTGGTCCCCTGGTCTGTCGCGCGAGCCCAGACCAGACCGCACGGCTGAAGCCAATGCTCCATGCCGCTCAAATTGGCATACCTGGCCCAACGGATCGACCTTGACCTTGACTGATCGACCCGAAACTCGGAGCGTTGCAGGTTCAGGTGGTCCCGTGGTCACACGCGCGAGCCCAGGTCAGACCGCACAGCAGAAGGGTATGCGGTTCGCGCGTGAAAAGGCCAAAACAAGCCCAAAGGCCTTGACTGTTGGCAACTTGGTACGCAGTTTTCTACCCCTTTGGCTTGACCGATCGACCCGAAACTCGGAATGTTGCAGGTTCGGGTGGTCCCCTGGTCACTCGCGCGAGCCCAGGTCAGATCGCTTGGCCCAAGGGCATGCGGTTCACTGCTGAAAAACCCTAACAAACCCAAAGGCCTTGACTGTTGGCAACTTGGTAGGCAGTTTTCTACCCCTTTGCCTTGACCCATCGACCCGAAACTCGGAGCGTTGCAGGTTCAGATGGTCCCCCAGTGGCTCTCGCGAGCCCAGGTCAGGCAGCACAGCAGAAAGGTATGCGGTTCGCGTTTGAAAAGACCAAAACAAGCCCAATTTCTTCACTTTTGGACCACTTGGTACGCAGTTTTTCTACCCCTTAGGCTTGACCTATCGACCCGGAACTCTGGGCATTGCAGGTTGGGGTGGTCCCCTGGTCTGTCGCGCGAGCCCAGACCAGACCGCACGGCCGAAGCCAATGCTCCATGCCGCTCAAATTGGCATACCTGGCCCAACGGGTCGACCTTGACCTTGACTGATCGACCCGAAACTCGGAGCGTTGCAGGTTCAGGTGGTCCCGTGGTCACACGCGCGAGCCCAGGTCAGACCGCACAGCAGAAGGGTATGCGGTTCGCGCGTGAAAAGGCCAAAACAAGCCCAAAGGCCTTGACTGTTGGCAACTTGGTACGCAGTTTTCTACCCCTTTGGCTTGACAGATCAACCCGAAACTCGGAATGTTGCAGGTTCGGGTGGTCCCCTGGTCACTCGCGCGAGCCCAGGTCAGATCGCTTGGCCCAAGGGCATGCGGTTCACTGCTGAAAAACCCTAACAAACCCAAAGGCCTTGACTGTTGGCAACTTGGTAGGCAGTTTTCTACCCCTTTGCCTTGACCCATCAACCCGAAACTCGGAGCGTTGCAGGTTCAGATGGTCCCCCAGTCGCTCGCGCGAGTCCAGGTCAGGCAACACAGCAGAAAGGTATGCGGTTCGCGTTTGAAAAGACCAAAACAAGCCCAATTTCTTCACTTTTGGACCACTTGGTACGCAGTTTTTCTACCCCTTAGGCTTGACCTATCGACCCGGAACTCTGGGCATTGCAGGTTGGGGTGGTCCCCTGGTCTGTCGCGCGAGCCCAGACCAGACCGCACGGCCGAAGCCAATGCTCCATGCCGCTCAAATTGGCAAACCTGGCCCAACGGGTCGACCTTGACCTTGACTGATCGACCCGAAACTCGGAGCGTTGCAGGTTCAGGTGGTCCTGTGGTCACACGCGCGAGCCCAGGTCAGACCGCACAGCAGAAGGGTATGCGGTTCGCGCGTGAAAAGGCCAAAACAAGCCCAAAGGCCTTGACTGTTGGCAACTTGGTACGCAGTTTTCTACCCCTTTGGCTTGACCGATCGACCCGAAACTCGGAATTTTTGCAGGTTCGGGTGGTCCCCTGGTCACTCGCGCGAGCCCAGGTCAGATCGCTTGGCCCAAGGGCATGCGGTTCACTGCTGAAAAACCCTAACAAGCCCAAAGGCCTTGACTGTTGGCAACTTGGTACGCAGTTTTCTACCCCTTTGCCTTGACCCATCGACCTGAAACTCGGAGCGTTGCAGGTTCAGATGGTCCCCCAGTCACTCGCGCGAGCCCAGGTCAGGCAGCACAGCAGAAAGGTATGCGGTTCGCGTTTGAAAAGACCAAAACAAGCCCAATTTCTTCACTTTTGGACCACTTGGTACGCAGTTTTTCTACCCCTTAGGCTTGACCTATCGACCCGGAACTCTGGGCATTGCAGGTTGGGGTGGTCCCCTGGTCTGTCGCGTGAGCCCAGACCAGACCGCACGGCCGAAGCCAATGCTCCATGCCGCTCAAATTGGCATACCTGGCCCAACGGGTCGACCTTGACCTTGACTGATCGACCCGAAACTCGGAGCGTTGCAGGTTCAGGTGGTCCCGTGGTCACACGCGCGAGCCCAGGTCAGACCGCACAGCAGAAGGGTATGCGGTTCGCGCGTGAAAAGGCCAAAACAAGCCCAAAGGCCTTGACCGTTGGCAACTTGGTACGCAGTTTTCTACCCCTTTGGCTTGACCGATCGACCCGAAACTCGGAATGTTGCAGGTTCGGGTGGTCCCCTGGTCACTCGCGCGAGCCCAGGTCAGATCGCTTGGCCCAAGGGCATGCGGTTCACTGCTGAAAAACCCTAACAAACCCAAAGGCCTTGACTGTTGGCAACTTGGTAGGCAGTTTTCTACCCCTTTGCCTTGACCCATCGACCCGAAACTCGGAGCGTTGCAGGTTCAGATGGTCCCCCAGTGGCTCGCGCGAGCCCAGGTCAGGCAGCACAGCAGAAAGGTATGCGGTTCGCGTTTGAAAAGACCAAAACAAGCCCAATTTCTTCACTTTTGGACCACTTGGTACGCAGTTTTTCTACCCCTTAGGCTTGACCTATCGACCCGGAACTCTGGGCATTGCAGGTTGGGGTGGTCCCCTGGTCTGTCGCGCGAGCCCAGACCAGACAGCACGGCCTAAGCCAACACTCCATGCCGCTCAAATTGGCATACCTGGCCCAACGGGTCGACCTTGACCTTGACTGATCGACCCGAAACTCGGAGCGTTGCAGGTTCAGGTGGTCCCGTGGTCATACGCGCGAGCCCAGGTCAGACCGCACAGCAGAAAGTTATGCGGTTCGCGCGTGAAAAGGCCAAAACAAGCCCAAAGGCCTTGACTGTTGGCAACTTGGTACGCAGTTTTCTACCCCTTTGGCTTGACCGATCGACCCGAAACTCGGAATGTTGCAGGTTCGGGTGGTCCCCTGGTCACTTGCGCGAGCCCAGGTCAGATCGCTTGGCCCAAGGGCATGCAGTTCACTGCTGAAAAACCCTAACAAACCCAAAGGCCTTGACTGTTGGCAACTTGGTAGGCAGTTTTCTACCCCTTTGCCTTGACCCATCGACCCGAAACTCGGAGCGTTGCAGGTTCAGATGGTCCCCCAGTCGCTCGCGCGAGCCCAGGTCAGGCAGCACAGCAGAAAGGTATGCGGTTTGCGTTTGAAAAGACCAAAACAAGCCCAATTTCTTCATTTTTGGACCACTTGGTACGCAGTTTTTCTACCCCTTAGGCTTGACCTATCGACCCGGAACTCTGGGCATTGCAGTTTGGGGTAGTCCCCTGGTCTGTCGCGCAAGCCCAGACCAGACCGCACGGCCGAAGCCAATGCTCCATGCCGCTCAAATTGGCATACCTGGCCCAACGGGCCGACCTTGACCTTGACTGATCGACCCAAAACTCGGAGCGTTGCAGGTTCAGGTGGTCCCGTGGTCACACGCGCGAGCCCAGGTCAGACCGCACAGCAGAAGGGTATGCGGTTCGCGCGTGAAAAGGCCAAAACAAGCCCAAAGGCCTTGACTGTTGGCAACTTGGTACGCAGTTTTCTACCCCTTTGGCTTGACCGATCGACCCGAAACTCGGAATGTTGCAGGTTCGGGTGGTCCCCTGGTCACTCGCGCAAGCCCAGGTCAGATCGCTTGGCCCAAGGGCATGCGGTTCACTGCTGAAAAACCCTAACAAACCCAAAGGCCTTGACTGTTGGCAACTTGGTAGGCAGTTTTCTACCCCTTTGCCTTGACCCATCGACCCGAAACTCGGAGCGTTGCAGGTTCAGATGGTCCCCCAGTTGCTCGCGCGAGCCCAGGTCAGGCAGCACAGCAGAAAGGTATGCGGTTCGCGTTTGAAAAGACCAAAACAAGCCCAATTTCTTCACTTTTGGACCACTTGGTACGCAGTTTTTCTACCCCTTAGGCTTGACCTATCGACCCGGAACTCTGGGCATTGCAGGTTGGGGTGGTCCCCTGGTCTGTCGCGCGAGCCCAGACAAGACCGCACGGCCGAAGCCAATGCTCCATGCCGCTCAAATTGGCATACCTGGCCCAACGGATCGACCTTGACCTTGACTGATCGACCCGAAACTCAGAGCGTTGCAGGTTCAGGTGGTCCCGTGGTCACACGCGCGAGCCCAGGTCAGACCGCACAGCAGAAGGGTATGCGGTTCGCGCGTGAAAAGGCCAAAACAAGCCCAAAGGCCTTGACTGTTGGCAACTTGGTACGCAGTTTTCTACCCCTTTGGCTTGACCGATCAACCCGAAACTCGGAATGTTGCAGGTTCGGGTGGTCCCCTGGTCACTCGCGCGAGCCCAGGTCAGATCGCTTGGCCCAAGGGCATGCGGTTCACTGCTGAAAAACCCTAACAAACCCAAAGGCCTTGACTGTTGGCAACTTGGTAGGCAGTTTTCTACCCCTTTGCCTTGACCCATCGACCCGAAACTCGGAGCGTTGCAGGTTCAGATGGTCCCCCAGTCGCTCGCGCGAGCCCAGGTCAGGCAGCACAGCAGAAAGGTATGCGGTTCGCGTTTGAAAAGACCAAAACAAGCCCAATTTCTTCACTTTTGGACCACTTGGTACGCAGTTTTTCTACCCCTTAGACTTGACCTATCGACCCGGAACTCTGGGCATTGCAGGTTGGGGTGGTCCCCTGGTCTGTCGCTCGAGCCCAGACCAGACCGCACGGCCGAAGCCAACACTCCATGCCGCTCAAATTGGCATACCTGGCCCAACGGGTCGACCTTGACCTTGACTGATCGACCCGAAACTCGGAGCGTTGCAGGTTCAGGTGGTCCCGTGGTCATACGCGCGAGCCCAGGTCAGACCGCACAGCAGAAAGTTATGCGGTTCGCGCGTGAAAAGGCCAAAACAAGCCCAAAGGCCTTGACTGTTGGCAACTTGGTACGCAGTTTTCTACCCCTTTGGCTTGACCGATCGACCCGAAACTCGGAATGTTGCAGGTTCGGGTGGTCCCCTGGTCACTTGCGCGAGCCCAGGTCAGATCGCTTGGCTCAAGGGCATGCAGTTCACTGCTGAAAAACCCTAACAAACCCAAAGGCCTTGACTGTTGGCAACTTGGTAGGCAGTTTTCTACCCCTTTGCCTTGACCCATCGACCCGAAACTCGGAGCGTTGCAGGTTCAGATGGTCCCC
Organism: Fragum whitleyi; assembly: GCA_948146395.1. Lineage (NCBI taxonomy): Eukaryota > Metazoa > Mollusca > Bivalvia > Cardiida > Cardiidae > Fragum > Fragum whitleyi. Next base: position 15,858,448 of record OX411558.1, on the reverse strand, counting down.
CAGTCGCTCGCGCGAGCCCAGGTCAGGCAGCACAGCAGAAAGGTATGCGGTTTGCGTTTGAAAAGACCAAAACAAGCCCAATTTCTTCACTTTTGGACCACTTGGTACGCAGTTTTTCTACCCCTTAGGCTTGACCTATCGACCCGGAACTCTGGGCATTGCAGGTTGGGGTAGTCCCCTGGTCTGTCGCGCAAGCCCAGACCAGACCGCACGGCCGAAGCCAATGCTCCATGCCGCTCAAATTGGCATACCTGGCCAAACGGGCCGACCTTGACCTTGACTGATCGACCCAAAACTCGGAGCGTTGCAGGTTCAGGTGGTCCCGTGGTCACACGCGCGAGCCCAGGTCAGACCGCACAGCAGAAGGGTATGCGGTTCGCGCGTGAAAAGGCCAAAACAAGCCCAAAGGCCTTGACTGTTGGCAACTTGGTACGCAGTTTTCTACCCCTTTGGCTTGACCGATCGACCCGAAACTCGGAATGTTGCAGGTTCGGGTGGTCCCCTGGTCACTCGCGCGAGCCCAGGTCAGATCGCTTGGCCCAAGGGCAACCGGTTCACTGCTGAAAAACCCTAACAAACCCAAAGGCCTTGACTGTTGGCAACTTGGTAGGCAGTTTTCTACCCCTTTGCCATGACCCATCGACCCGAAACTCGGAGCATTGCAGGTTCAGATGGTCCCCCAGTCGCTCGCGCGAGCCCAGGTCAGGCAGCACAGCAGAAAGGTATGCGGTTCGCGTTTGAAAAGACCAAAACAAGCCCAATTTCTTCACTTTTGGACCACTTGGTACGCAGTTTTTCTACCCCTTAGGCTTGACCTATCTACCCGGAACTCTGGGCATTGCAGATTGGGGTGGTCCCCTGGTCTGTCATGCGAGCCCAGACCAGACCGCACGACCGAAGCCAATGCTCCATGCCGCTCAAATTGGCATACCTGGCCCAACGGATCGACCTTGACCTTGACTGATCGACCCGAAACTCGGAGCGTTGCAGGTTCAGGTGGTCCCGTGGTCACACGCGCGAGCCCAGGTCAGACCGCACAGCAGAAGGGTATGCGGTTCGCGCGTGAAAAGGCCAAAACAAGCCCAAAGGCCTTGACTGTTGGCAACTTGGTACGCAGTTTTCTACCCCTTTGGCTTGACCGATCGACCCGAAACTCGGAATGTTGCAGGTTCGGGTGGTCCCCTGGTCACTCGCGCGAGCCCAGGTCAGATCGCTTGGCCCAAGGGCATGTGGTTCACTGCTGAAAAACCCTAACAAACCCAAAGGCCTTGACTGTTGGCAACTTGGTAGGCAGTTTTCTACCCCTTTGCCTTGACCCATCGACCCGAAACTCGGAGCGTTGCAGGTTCAGATGGTCCCCCAGTGGCTCGCGCGAGCCCAGGTCAGGCAGCACAGCAGAAAGGTATGCGGTTCGCGTTTGAAAAGACCAAAACAAGCCCAATTTCTTCACTTTTGGACCATTTGGTAGGCAGTTTTTCTACCCCTTAGGCTTGACCTATCGACCCGGAACTCTGGGCATTGCAGGTTGGGGTGGTCCCCTGGTCTGTCATGCGAGCCCAGACCAGACCGCACGGCCGAAGCCAATGCTCCATGCCGCTCAAATTGGCATACCTGGCCCAACGGGTCGACCTTGACCTTGACTGATCCACCCGAAACTCGGAGCGTTGCAGGTTCAGGTGGTCCCGTGGTCACACGCGCGAGCCCAGGTCAGACCGCACAGCAGAAGGGTATGCGGTTCGCGCGTGAAAAGGCCAAAACAAGCCCAAAGGCCTTGACTGTTGGCAACTTGGTACGCAGTTTTCTACCCCTTTGGCTTGACCGATCGACCCGAAACTCGGAATGTTGCAGGTTCGGGTGGTCCCCTGGTCACTCGCGCGAGCCCAGGTCAGATCGCTTGGCCCAAGGGCATGCTGTTCACTGCTGAAAAACCCTAACAAACCCAAAGGCCTTGACTGTTGGCAACTTGGTAGGCAGTTTTCTACCCCTTTGCCTTGACCCATCGACCCGAAACTCGGAGCGTTGCAGGTTCAGATGGTCCCCCAGTTGCTCGCGCGAGCCCAGGTCAGGCAGCACAGCAGAAAGGTATGCGGTTCGCATTTGAAAAGACCAAAACAAGCCCAATTTCTTCACTTTTGGACCACTTGGTACGCAGTTTTTCTACCCCTTAGGCTTGACCTATCGACCCGGAACTCTGGGCATTGCAGGTTGGGGTGGTCCCCTGGTCTGTCGCGCGAGCCCAGACCAGACCGCACGGCCGAAGCCAATGCTCCATGCCGCTCAAATTGGCATACCTGGCCCAACGGGTCGACCTTGACCTTGACTGATCGACCCGAAACTCGGAGCGTTGCAGGTTCAGGTGGTCCCGTGGTCACACGCGCGAGCCCAGGTCAGACCGCACAGCAGAAGGGTATGCGGTTCGCGCGTGAAAAGGCCAAAACAAGCCCAAAGGCCTTGACTGTTGGCAACTTGGTACGCAGTTTTCTACCCCTTTGGCTTGACCGATCGACCCGAAACTCGGAATGTTGCAGGTTCGGGTGGTCCCCTGGTCACTCGCGCAAGCCCAGGTCAGATCGCTTGGCCCAAGGGCATGCGGTTCACTGCTGAAAAACCCTAACAAACCCAAAGGCCTTGACTGTTGGCAACTTGGTAGGCAGTTTTCTACCCCTTTGCCTTGACCCATCGACCCGAAACTCGGAGCGTTGCAGGTTCAGATGGTCCCCCAGTTGCTCGCGCGAGCCCAGGTCAGGCAGCACAGCAGAAAGGTATGCGGTTCGCGTTTGAAAAGACCAAAACAAGCCCAATTTCTTCACTTTTGGACCACTTGGTACGCAGTTTTTCTACCCCTTAGGCTTGACCTATCGACCCGGAACTCTGGGCATTGCAGGTTGGGGTGGTCCCCTGGTCTGTCGCGCGAGCCCAGACCAGACCGCACGGCCGAAGCCAATGCTCCATGCCGCTCAAATTGGCATACCTGGCCCAACGGGTCGACCTTGACCTTGACTGATCGACCCGAAACTCGGAGCGTTGCAGGTTCAGGTGGTCCCGTGGTCACACGCGCGAGCCCAGGTCAGACCGCACAGCAGAAGGGTATGCGGTTCGCGCGTGAAAAGGCCAAAACAAGCCCAAAGGTCTTGACTGTTGGCAACTTGGTACGCAGTTTTCTATCCCTTTGGCTTGACCGATCGACCCGAAACTCGGAATGTTGCAGGTTCGGGTGGTCCCCTGGTCACTTGGGCGAGCCCAGGTCAGATCGCTTGGCCCAAGGGCATGCAGTTCACTGCTGAAAAACCCTAACAAACCCAAAGGCCTTGACTGTTGGCAACTTGGTAGGCAGTTTTCTACCCCTTTGCCTTGACCCATCGACCCGAAACTCGGAGCGTTGCAGGTTCAGATGGTCCCCCAGTCGCTCGCGCGAGCCCAGGTCAGGCAGCACAGCAGAAAGGTATGCGGTTCGCGTTTGAAAAGACCAAAACAAGCCCAATTTCTTCACTTTTGGACCACTTGGTACGCAGTTTTTCTACCCCTTAGGCTTGACCTATCGACCCGGAACTCTGGGCATTGCAGGTTGGGGTGGTCCCCTGGTCTGTCGCGCGAGCCCAGACCAGACCGCACGGCCGAAGCCAATGCTCCATGCCGCTCAAATTGGCATACCTGGCCCAACGGGTCGACCTTGACCTTGACTGATCGACCCGAAACTCGGAGCGTTGCAGGTTCAGGTGGTCCCGTGGTCACACGCGCAAGCCCAGGTCAGACCGCACAGCAGAAGGGTATGCGGTTCGCGTGTGAAAAGGCCAAAACAAGCCCAAAGGCCTTGACTGTTGGCAACTTGGTACGCAGTTTTCTACCCCTTTGGCTTGACCGATCGACCCGAAACTCAGAATGTTGCAGGTTCGGGTGGTCCCCTGGTCACTCGCGCGAGCCCAGGTCAGATCGCTTGGCCCAAGGGCATGCGGTTCACTGCTGAATAACCCTAACAAACCCAAAGGCCTTGACTGTTGGCAACTTGGTAGGCAGTTTTCTACCCCTTTGCCTTGACCCATCGACCCGAAACTCGGAGCGTTGCAGGTTCAGATGGTCCCCCAGTCGCTCGCGCGAGCCCAGGTCAGGCAGCACAGCAGAAAGGTATGCGGTTCGCGTTTGAAAAGACCAAAACAAGCCCAATTTCTTCACTTTTGGACCACTTGGTACGCAGTTTTTCTACCCCTTAGGCTTGACCTATCGACCCGGAACTCTGGGCATTGCAGGTTGGGGTGGTCCCCTGGTCTGTCGCGCGAGCCCAGACCAGACCGCACGGCCGAAGCCAATGCTCCATGCCGCTCAAATTGGCATACCTGGCCCAACGGGTCGACCTTGACCTTGACTGATCGACCCGAAACTCGGAGCGTTGCAGGTTCAGGTGGTCCCGTGGTCACACGCGCGAGCCCAGGTCAGACCGCACAGCAGAAGGGTATGCGGTTCGCGTGTGAAAAGGCCAAAACAAGCCCAAAGGCCTTGACTGTTGGCAACTTGGTACGCAGTTTTCTACCCCTTTGGCTTGACCGATCGACCCGAAACTCTGAATGTTGCAGGTTCGGGTGGTCCCCTGGTCACTCGCGCGAGCCCAGGTCAGATGGCTTGGCCAAAGGGCATGCGGTTCACTGCTGAAAAACCCTAACAAACCCAAAGGCCTTGACTGTTGGCAACTTGGTAGGCAGTTTTCTACCCCTTTGCCTTGACCCATCGACCCGAAACTCGGAGCGTTGCAGGTTCAGATGGTCCCCCAGTCGCTCGCGCGAGCCCAGGTCAGGCAGCACAGCAGAAAGGTATGCGGTTCGCGTTTGAAAAGACCAAAACAAGCCCAATTTCTTCACTTTTGGACCACTTGGTACGCAGTTTTTCTACCCCTTAGGCTTGACCTATCAACCCGGAACTCTGGGCATTGCAGGTTGGGGTGGTCCCCTGGTCTGTCGCGCGAGCCCAGACCAGACCGCACGGCCGAAGCCAATGCTCCATGCCGCTCAAATTGGCATACCTGGCCCAACGGGTCGACCTTGACCTTGACTGATCGACCCGAAACTCGGAGCGTTGCAGGTTCAGGTGGTCCCGTGGTCACACGCGCGAGCCCAGGTCAGACCGCACAGCAGAAGGGTATGCGGTTCGCACGTGAAAAGGCCAAAACAAGCCCAAAGGCCTTGACTGTTGGCAACTTGGTACGCAGTTTTCTACCCCTTTGGCTTGACCGATCGACCCGAAACTCGGAATGTTGCAGGTTCGGGTGGTCCCCTGGTCACTCGCGCGAGCCCAGGTCAGATCGCTTAGCGCAAGGGCATGCAGTTCACTGCTGAAAAACCCTAACAAACCCAAAGGCCTTGACTGTTGGCAACTTGGTAGGCAGTTTTCTACCTATTTGCCTTGACCCATCGACCCGAAACTCGGAGCGTTGCAGGTTCAGATGGTCCCCCAGTCGCTCGCGCGAGCCCAGGTCAGGCAGCACAGCAAAAAGGTATGCGGTTCGCGTTTGAAAAGACCAAAACAAGCCCAATTTCTTCACTTTTGGACCACTTGGTACGCAGTTTTTCTACCCCTTAGGCTTGACCTATCGACCCGGAACTCTGGGTATTGCAGGTTGGGGTGGTCCCCTGGTCTGTCGCTCGAGCCCAGACCAGACCGCACGGCCGAAGCGAATGCTCCATGCCGCTCAAATTGGCATACCTGGCCCAGCGGGTCGACCTTGACCTTGACTGATCGACCCGAAACTCGGAGCGTTGCATGTTCAGGTGGTCCCGTGGTCACACGCGCAAGCCCAGGTCAGACGGCACAGCAGAAGGGTATGCGGTTCGCATGTGAAAAGGCCAAAACTGCGTACCAAAGGCCTTGACTGTTGGCAACTTGGTACGCAGTTTTCTACCCCTTTGGCTTGACCGATCGACCCGAAACTCAGAATGTTGCAGGTTCGGGTGGTCCCCTGGTCACTCGCGCAAGCCCAGGTCAGATCGCTTGGCCCAAGGGCATGCGGTTCACTGCTGAATAACCCTAACAAACCCAAAGGCCTTGAATGTTGGCAACTTGGTAGGCAGTTTTCTACCCCTTTGCCTTGACCCATCGACCCGAAACTCGGAGCGTTGCAGGTTCAGATGGTCTCCCAGTTGCTCGCGCGAGCCCAGGTCAGGCAGCACAGCAGAAAGGTATGCGGTTCGCGTTTGAAAAGACCAAAACAAGCCCAATTTCTTCACTTTTGGACCATTTGGTACGCAGTTTTTCTACCCCTTAGGCTTGACCTATCGACCCGGAACTCTGGGCATTGCAGGTTGGGGTGGTCCCCTGGTCTGTCACGCGAGCCCAGACCAGACCGCACGGCCAAAGCCAATGCTCCATGCCGCTCAAATTGGCATACCTGGCCCAACGGGTCGACCTTGACCTTGACTGATCGACCCGAAACTCGGAGCGTTGCAGGTTCAGGTGGTCCCGTGGTCACACGCGCGAGCCCAGGTCAGACCGCACAGCAGAAGGGTATGCGGTTCGCGTGTGAAAAGGCCAAAACAAGCCCAAAGGCCTTGACTGTTGGCAACTTGGTATGCAGTTTTCTACCCCTTTGGCTTGACCGATCGACCCGAAACTCGGAATGTTGCAGGTTCGGGTGGTCCCCTGGTCACTCGCGCGAGCCCAGGTCAGATCGCTTGGCCAAAGGGCATGCGGTTCACTGCTGAAAAACCCTAACAAACCCAAAGGCCTTGACTGTTGGCAACTTGGTAGGCAGTTTTCTACCCCTTTGCCTTGACCCATCGACCCGAAACTCGGAGCGTTGCAGGTTCAGATGGTCCCCCAGTCGCTCGCGCGAGCCCAGGTCAGGCAGCACAGCAGAAAGGTATGCGGTTCGCGTTTGAAAAGACCAAAACAAGCCCAATTTCTTCACTTTTGGACCACTTGGTACGCAGTTTTTCTACCCCTTAGGCTTGACCTATCGACCCAGAACTCTGGGCATTGCAGGTTGGTTTGGTCCCCTGGTCTGTCGCGCGAGCCCAGACCAGACCGCACGGCCAAAGCCAATGCTCCATGCCGCTCAAATTGGCATACCTGGCCCAACGGGTCGACCTTGACCTTGACTGATCGACCCGAAACTCGGAGCGTTGCAGGTTCAGGTGGTCCCGTGGTCACACGCGCGAGCCCAGGTCAGACCGCACAGCAGAAGGGTATGCGGTTCGCGCGTGAAAAGGCCAAAACAAGCCCAAAGGCCTTGACTGTTGGCAACTTGGTACGCAGTTTTCTACCCCTTTGGCTTGACCGATCGACCCGAAACTCAGAATGTTGCAGGTTCGGGTGGTCCCCTGGTCACTCGCGCGAGCCCAGGTCAGATCGCTTGGCCCAAGGGCATGCGGTTCACTGCTGAATAACCCTAACAAACCCAAAGGCCTTGACTGTTGGCAACTTGGTAGGCAGTTTTCTACCCCTTTGCCTTGACCCATCGACCCGAAACTCGGAGAGTTGCAGGTTCAGATGGTCCCCCAGTCGCTCGCGCGAGCCCAGGTCAGGCAGCACAGCAGAAAGGTATGCGGTTCGCGTTTGAAAAGACCAAAACAAGCCCAATTTCTTCACTTTTGGACCACTTGGTACGCAGTTTTTCTACCCCTTAGGCTTGACCTATCGACCCGGAACTCTGGGCATTGCAGGTTGGGGTGGTCCCCTGGTCTGTCGCGCGAGCCCAGACCAGACCGCACGGCCGAAGCCAATGCTCCATGCCGCTCAAATTGGCATACCTGGCCCAACGGGTCGACCTTGACCTTGACTGATCGACCCGAAACTCGGAGCGTTGCAGGTTCAGGTGGTCCCGTGGTCACAAGCGCGAGCCCAGGTCAGACCGCACAGCAGAAGGGTATGCGGTTCGCGTGTGAAAAGGCCAAAACAAGCCCAAAGGCCTTGACTGTTGGCAACTTGGTACGCAGTTTTCTACCCCTTTGGCTTGACCGATCGACCCGAAACTCGGAATGTTGCAGGTTCGGGTGGTCCCCTGGTCACTCGCGCGAGCCCAGGTCAGATGGCTTGGCCAAAGGGCATGCGGTTCACTGCTGAAAAACCCTAACAAACCCAAAGCCCTTGACTGTTGGCAACTTGGTAGGCAGTTTTCTACCCCTTTGCCTTGACCCATCAACCCGAAACTCGGAGCGTTGCAGGTTCAGATGGTCCCCCAGTCGCTCGCGCGAGCCCAGGTCAGGCAGCACAGCAGAAAGGTATGCGGTTCGCGTTTGAAAAGACCAAAACAAGCCCAATTTCTTCACTTTTGGACCACTTGGTACGCAGTTTTTCTACCCCTTAGGCTTGACCTATCAACCCGGAACTCTGGGCATTGCAGGTTGGGGTGGTCCCCTGGTCTGTCGCGCGAGCCCAGACCAGACCGCACGGCCGAAGCCAATGCTCCATGCCGCTCAAATTGGCATACCTGGCCCAACGGGTCGACCTTGACCTTGACTGATCGACCCGAAACTCGGAGCGTTGCAGGTTCAGGTGGTCCCGTGGTCACACGCGCGAGCCCAGGTCAGACCGCACAGCAGAAGGGTATGCGGTTCGCACGTGAAAAGGCCAAAACAAGCCCAAAGGCCTTGACTGTTGGCAACTTGGTACGCAGTTTTCTACCCCTTTGGCTTGACCGATCGACCCGAAACTCGGAATGTTGCAGGTTCGGGTGGTCCCCTGGTCACTCGCGCGAGCCCAGGTCAGATCGCTTAGCGCAAGGGCATGCAGTTCACTGCTGAAAAACCCTAACAAACCCAAAGGCCTTGACTGTTGGCAACTTGGTAGGCAGTTTTCTACCTATTTGCCTTGACCCATCGACCCGAAACTCGGAGCGTTGCAGGTTCAGATGGTCCCCCAGTCGCTCGCGCGAGCCCAGGTCAGGCAGCACAGCAGAAAGGTATGCGGTTCGCATTTGAAAAGACCAAAACAAGCCCAATTTCTTCACTTTTGGACCACTTGGTACGCAGTTTTTCTACCCCTTAGGCTTGACCTATCGACCCGGAACTCTGGGCATTGCAGGTTGGGGTGGTCCCCTGGTCTGTCGCGCGAGCCCAGACCAGACCGCACGGCCGAAGCCAATGCTCCATGCCGCTCAATTTGGCATACCTGGCCCAACGGGTCGACCTTGACCTTGACTGATCGACCCGAAACTCGGAGCGTTGCAGGTTCAGGTGGTCCCGTGGTCACACGCGCGAGCCCAGGTCAGACCGCACAGCAGAAGGGTATGCGGTTTGCGCGTGAAAAGGCCAAAACAAGCCCAAAGGCCTTGACTGTTGGCAACTTGGTACGCAGTTTTCTACCCCTTTGGCTTGACCGATCGACCCGAAACTCGGAATGTTGCAGGTTCGGGTGGTCCCCTGGTCACTCGCGCGAGCCCAGGTCAGATGGCTTGGCCCAAGGGCATGCGGTTCACTGCTGAAATACCCTAACAAACCCAAAGGCCTTGACTGTTGGCAACTTGGTAGGCAGTTTTCTACCCCTTTGCCTTGACCCATCGACCCGAAACTCGGAGCGTTGCAGGTTCAGATGGTCCCCCAGTCGCTCGCGCGAGCCCAGGTCAGGCAGCACAGCAGAAAGGTATGCGGTTCGCGTTTGAAAAGACCAAAACAAGCCCAATTTCTTCACTTTTGGACCACTTGGTACGCAGTTTTTCTACTCCTTAGGCTTGACCTATCGACCCCGAACTTTGGGCATTGCAGGTTGGGGTGGTCCCCTGGCCTGTCGCGCGAGCCCAGACCAGACCGCACGGCCGAAGCCAATGCTCCATGCCGCTCAAATTGGCATACCTGGCCCAACGGGTCGACCTTGACCTTGACTGATCGACCCGAAACTCGGAGCGTTGCAGGTTTAGGTGGTCCCGTGGTCACACGCGCGAGCCCAGGTCAGACCGCACAGCAGAAGGGTATGCGGTTCGCGCGTGAAAAGGCCAAAACAAGCCCAAAGGCCTTGACTGTTGGCAACTTGGTACGCAGTTTTCTACCCCTTTGGCTTGACCGATCGACCCGAAACTCGGAATGTTGCAGGTTCGGGTGGTGCCCTGGTCACTTGCGCGAGCCCAGGTCAGATGGCTTGGCCCAAGGGCATGCGGTTCACTGCTGAAAAACCCTAACAAACCCAAAGGCCTTGACTGTTGGCAACTTGGTAGGCAGTTTTCTACCCCTTTGCCTTGACCCATCGACCCGAAACTCGGAGCGTTGCAGGTTCAGATGGTCCCCCAGTCGCTCGCGCGAGCCCAGGTCAGGCAGCACAGCAGAAAGGTATGCGGTTCGAGTTTGAAAAGACCAAAACAAGCCCAATTTCTTCACTTTTGGACCACTTGGTACGCAGTTTTTCTACCCCTTAGGCTTGACCTATCGACCCGGAACTCTGGGCATTGCAGGTTGGGGTGGTCCCCTGGTCTGTCGCGCGAGCCCAGACCAGACCGCACGGCCAAAGCCAATGCTCCATGCCGCTCAAATTGGCATACCTGGCCCAACGGGTCGACCTTGACCTTGACTGATCGACCCGAAACTCGGAGCGTTGCAGGTTCAGGTGGTCCCGTGGTCACACGCGCGAGTCCAGGTCAGACCGCACAGCAGAAGGGTATGCGGTTCGCACGTGAAAAGGCCAAAACAAGCCCAAAGGCCTTGACTGTTGGCAACTTGGTACGCAGTTTTCTACCCCTTTGGCTTGACCGATCGACCCGAAACTCGGAATGTTGCAGGTTCGGGTGGTCCCCTGGTCACTCGCGTGAGTCCAGGTCAGATCGCTTGGCCCAAGGGCATGCGGTTCACTGCTGAAAAACCCTAACAAACCCAAAGGCCTTGACTGTTGGCAACTTGGTAGGCAGTTTTCTACCCCTTTGCCTTGACCCATCAACCCGAAACTCGGAGCGTTGCAGGTTCAGATGGTCCCCCAATCGCTCGCGCGAGCCCAGGTCAGGCAGCACAGCAGAAAGGTATGCGGTTCGCGTTTGAAAAGACCAAAACAAGCCCAATTTCTTCACTTTTGGACCACTTGGTACGCAGTTTTTCTACCCCTTAGGCTTGACCTATCGACCCGGAACTCTGGGCATTGCAGGTTGGGGTGGTCCCCTGGTCTGTCGCGCGAGCCCAGACCAGACCGCACGGCCGAAGCCAATGCTCCATGCCGCTCAAATTGGCATACCTGGCCCAACGGGTCGACCTTGACCTTGACTGATCGACCCGAAACTCGGAGCGTTGCAGGTTTAGGTGGTCCCGTGGTCACACGCGCGAGCCCAGGTCAGACCGCACAGCAGAAGGGTATGCGGTTTGCGCGTGAAAAGGCCAAAACAAGCCCAAAGGCCTTGACTGTTGGCAACTTGGTACGCAGTTTTCTAACCCTTTGGCTTGACCGATCGACCCGAAACTCGGAATGTTGCAGGTTCGGGTGGTCCCCTGGTCACTCGCGCGAGCCCAGGTCAGATCGCTTGGCCCAAGGGCATGCGGTTCACTGCTGAAAAACCCTAACAAACCCAAAGGCCTTGACTGTTGGCAACTTGGTAGGCAGTTTTCTACCCCTTTGCCTTGACCCATCGACCCGAAACTCGGAGCGTTGCAGGTTCAGATGGTCCCCCAGTTGCTCGCGCGAGCCCAGGTCAGGCAGCACAGCAGAAGAGTATGCGGTTCGCGTTTGAAAAGACCAAAACAAGCCCAATTTCTTCACTTTTGGACCACTTGGTACGCAGTTTTTCTACCCCTTAGGCTTGACCTATCGACCCGGAACTCTGGATATTGCAGGTTGGGGTGGTCCCCTGGTCTGTCGCGCGAGCCCAGACTAGACCGCACGGCCGAAGCCAATGCTCCATGCCGCTCAAATTGGCATACCTGGCCCAACGGGTCGACCTTGACCTTGACTGATCGACCCGAAACTCGGAGCGTTGCAGGTTCAGGTGGTCCCGTGGTCACACGCGCGAGCCCAGGTCAGACCGCACAGCAGAAGGGTATGCGGTTCGCGCATGAAAAGGCCAAAACAAGCCCAAAGGCCTTGACTGTTGGCAACTTGGTACGCAGATTTCTACCCCTTTGGCTTGACCGATCGACCCGAAACTCGGAATGTTGCAGGTTCGGGTGGTCCCCTGGTCACTCGCACGAGCCCAGGTCAGATCGCTTGGCCCAAGGGCATGCGGTTCACTGCTGAAAAACCCTAACAAACCCAAAGGCCTTGACTGTTGGCAACATGGTAGGCAGTTTTCTACCCCTTTGCCTTGACCCATCGACCCGAAACTTGGAGCGTTGCAGGTTCAGATGGTCCCCCAGTCGCTCGCGCGAGCCCAGGTCAGGCAGCACAGCAGAAAGGTATGCGGTTCGCGTTTGAAAAGACCAAAACAATCCCAATTTCTTCACTTTTGGACCACTTGGTACGCAGTTTTTCTACCCCTTAGGCTTGACCTATCGACCCGGAACTCTGGGCATTGCAGGTTGAGGTGGTCCCCTGGTCTGTCGCGCGAGCCCAGACCAGACCGCACGGCCGAAGCCAATGCTCCATGCCGCTCAAATTGGCATACCTGGCCCAACGGGTCGACCTTGACCTTGACTGATCGACCCGAAACTCGGAGCGTTGCAGGTTCAGGTGGTCCCGTGGTCACACGCGCGAGCCCAGGTCAGACCGCACAGCAGAAGGGTATGCGGTTCGCGCGTGAAAAGGCCAAAACAAGCCCAAAGGCCTTGACTGTTGGCAACTTGGTACGCAGTTTTCTACCCCTTTGGCTTGACCGATCGACCCGAAACTCGGAATGTTGCAGGTTCGGGTGGTCCCCTGGTCACTCGCTCGAGCCCAGGTCAGATCGCTTGGCCCGAGGGCATGCGGTTCACTGCTGAAAAACCCTAACAAACCCAAAGGCCTTGACTGTTGGCAACTTGGTAGGCAGTTTTCTACCCCTTTGCCTTGACCCATCGACCCGAAACTCGGAGCGTTGCAGGTTCAGATGGTCCCCCAGTCGCTTGCGCGAGCCCAGGTCAGGCAGCACAGCAGAAAGGTATGCGGTTCGCGTTTGAAAAGACCAAAACAAGCCCAATTTCTTCACTTTTGGACCACTTGGTACGCAGTTTTTCTACCCCTTAGGCTTGACCTATCGACCCGGAACTCTGGGCATTGCAGGTTGGGGTGGTCCCCTGGTCTGTCGCGCGAGTCCAGACCAGACCGCACGGCCGAAGCCAATGCTCCATGCCGCTCAAATTGGCATACCTGGCCCAACGGGTCGACCTTGACCTTGACTGATCGACCCGAAACTCGGAACGTTGCAGGTTCAGGTGGTCCCGTGGTCACACGCGCGAGCCCAGGTCAGACCGCACAGCAGAAGGGTATCAGTTCGCGCGTGAAAAGGCCAAAACAAGCCCAAAGGCCTTGACTGTTGGCAACTTGGTACGCAGTTTTCTACCCCTTTGGCTTGACCGATCGACCCGAAACTCGGAATGTTGCAGGTTCGGGTGGTCCCCTGGTCACTCTCTTGAGCCCAGGTCAGATCGCTTGGCCCAAGGGCATGCGGTTCACTGCTGAAAAACCCTAACAAACCCAAAGGCCTTGACTGTTGGCAACTTGGTAGGCAGTTTTCTACCCCTTTGCCTTGACCCATCGACCCGAAACTCGGAGCGTTGCAGGTTCAGATGGTCCCCCAGTCGCTCGCGCGAGCCCAGGTCAGGCAGCACAGCAGAAAGGTATGCGGTTCGCGTTTGAAAAGACCAAAACAAGCCCAATTTCTTCACTTTTGGACCACTTGGTACGCAGTTTTTCTACCCCTTAGGCTTGACCTATCGACCCGGAACTCTGGGCATTGCAGGTTGGGGTGGTCCCCTGGTCTGTCGCCCGAGCCCAGACCAGACCGCACAGCCGAAGCCAATGCTCCATGCCGCTCAAATTGGCATACCTAGCCCAACGGGTCGATCTTGACCTTGACTGATCGACCTGAAACTCGGAGCGTTGCAGGTTCAGGTGGTCCCGTGGTCACACGCGCGAGCCCAGATCAGACCGCACAGCAGAAGGGTATGCGGTTCGCGCGTGAAAAGGCCAAAACAAGCCCAAAGGCCTTGACTGTTGGCAACTTGGTACGCAGTTTTCTACCCCTTTGGCTTGACCGATCGACCCGAAACTCGGAATGTTGCAGGTTGGGGTGGTCCCCTGGTCACTCGCCCGAGCCCAGGTCAGATCGCTTGGCCCAAGGGCATGCGGTTCACTGCTGAAAAACCCTAACAAACCCAAAGGCCTTGACTGTTGGCAACTTGGTAGGCAGTTTTCTACCCCTTTGCCTTGACCCATCGACCCGAAACTCGGAGCGTTGCAGGTTCAGATGGTCCCCCAGTCGCTCGCGCGAGCACAGGTCAGGCAGCACAGCAGAAAGGTATGCGGTTCGCGTTTGAAAAGACCAAAACAAGCCCAATTTCTTCACTTTTGGACCACTTGGTACGCAGTTTTTCTACCCCTTAGGCTTGACCTATCGACCCGGAACTCTGGGCATTGCAGGTTGGGGTGGTCCCCTGGTCTGTCGCGCGAGCCCAGACCAGACCGCACGGCCGAAGCCAATGCTCCATGCCGCTCAAATTGGCATACCTGGCTTAACGGGTCGACCTTGACCTTGACTGATCGACCCGAAACTCGGAGCGTTGCAGGTTCAGGTGGTCCCGTGGTCACAAGCGCGAGCCCAGGTCAGACCGCACAGCAGAAGGGTATGCGGTTCGCGCGTGAAAAGGCCAAAACAAGCCCAAAGGCCTTGACTGTTGGCAACTTGGTACGCAGATTTCTACCCCTTTGGCTTGACCGATCGACCCCGAAACTCGGAATGTTGCAGGTTCGGGTGGTCCCCTAATAACTCGCGCGAGCCCAGGTCAGATCGCTTGGCCCAAGGGCATGCGGTTCACTGCTGAAAAACCCTAACAAACCCAAAGGCCTTGACTGTTGGCAACATGGTAGGCAGTTTTCTACCCCTTTGCCTTGACCCATCAACCCGAAACTCAAAGCGTTGCAGGTTCAGATGGTCCCCCAGTCGCTCGCGCGAGCCCAGGTCAGGCAGCACAGCAGAAAGGTATGCGGTTCGCGTTTGAAAAGACCAAAACAATCCCAATTTCTTCACTTTTGGACCACTTGGTACGCAGTTTTTCTACCCCTTAGGCTTGACCTATCGACCCGGAACTCTGGGCATTGCAGGTTGGGGTGGTCCCCTGGTCTGTCGCGCGAGCCCAGACCAGACCGCACGGCCGAAGCCAATGCTCCATGCCGCTCAAATTGGCATACCTGGCCCAACGGGTCGACCTTGACCTTGACTGATCGACCCGAAAGTCGGAGCGTTGCAGGTTCAGGTGGTCCCGTGGTCACACGCGCGAGCCCAGGTCAGACCGCACAGCAGAAGGGTATGCGGTTCGCGCGTGAAAAGGCCAAAACAAGCCCAAAGGCCTTGACTGTTGGCAACTTGGTACGCAGTTTTCTACCCCTTTGGCTTGACCGATCGACCCGAAAATCGGAATGTTGCAGGTTCGGGTGGTCCCCTGGTCACTCGCGTGAGCCCAGGTCAGATCGCTTGGCCCGAGGGCATGCGGTTCACTGCTGAAAAACCCTAACAAACCCAAAGGCCTTGACTGTTGGCAACTTGGTAGGCAGTTTTCTACCCCTTTGCCTTGACCCATCGACCCGAAACTCGGAGCGTTGCAGGTTCAGATGGTCCCCCAGTCGCTCGCGCGAGCCCAGGTCAGGCAGCACAGCAGAAAGGTATGCGGTTCGCGTTTGAAAAGACCAAAACAAGCCCAATTTCTTCACTTTTGGACCACTTGGTACGCAGTTTTTCTACCCCTTAGGCTTGACCTATCGACCCGGAACTCTGGGCATTGCAGGTTGGGGTGGTCCCCTGGTCTGTCGCGCGAGCCCAGACCAGACCGCACAGCCAAAGCCAATGCTCCATGCCGCTCAAATTGGCATACCTAGCCCAACGGGTCGATCTTGACCTTGACTGATCGACCCGAAACTCGGAGCGTTGCAGGTTCAGGTGGTCCCGTGGTCACACGCGCGAGCCCAGGTCAGACCGCACAGCAGAAGGGTATGCGGTTCGCGCGTGGAAAGGCCAAAACAAGCCCAAAGGCCTTAACTGTTGGCAACTTGGTACGCAGATTTCTACCCCTTTGGCTTGACCGATCGACCCGAAACTTGGAATGTTGCAGGTTCGGGTGGTCCCCAGGTCACTCGCGCGAGCCCAGGTCAGATCGCTTGGCCCAAGGGCATGCGGTTCACTGCTGAAAAACCCTAACAAACCCAAAGGCCTTGACTGTTGGCAACTTGGTAGGCAGTTTTCTACCCCTTTGCCTTGACCCATCGACCCGAAACTCGGAGCGTTGCAGGTTCAGATGGTCCCCCAGTCGCTTGCGCGAGCCCAGGTCAGGCAGCACAGCAGAAAGGTATGCGGTTAGCGTTTGAAAAGACCAAAACAAGCCCAATTTCTTCACTTTTGGACCACTTGGTACGCAGTTTTTCTACCCCTTAGGCTTGACTGATCGACCCGAAACTCGGAGCGTTGCAGGTTCAGGTGGTCCCCTGGTCTGTCGCGCGAGCCCAGACCAGACCACACGGCCGAAGCCAATGCTCCATGCCGCTCAAATTGGCATACCTGGCCCAACGGGTCGACCTTGACCTTGACTGATCGACCCGAAACTCGGAACGTTGCAGGTTCAGGTGGTCCCGTGGTCACACGCGCGAGTCCAGGTCAGACCGCACAGCAGAAGGGTATCAGTTCGCGCGTGAAAAGGCCAAAACAAGCCCAAAGGCCTTGACTGTTGGCAACTTGGTACGCAGTTTTCTACCCCTTTGGCTTGACCGATCGACCCGAAACTCGGAATGTTGCAGGTTCGGGTGGTCCCCTGGTCACTCGCTCGAGCCCAGGTCAGATCGCTTGGCCCAAGGGCATGCGGTTCACTGCTGAAAAACCATAACAAACCAAAAGGCCTTGACTGTTGGCAACTTGGTAGGCAGTTTTCTACCCCTTTGCCTTGACCCATCGACCCGAAACTCGGAGCGTTGCAGGTTCAGATGGTCCCCCAGTCGCTCGCGCGAGCCCAGGTCAGGCAGCACAGCAGAAAGGTATGCGGTTCGCTTTTGAAAAGACCAAAACAAGCCCAATTTCTTCACTTTTGGACCACTTGGTACGCAGTTTTTCTACCCCTTAGGCTTGACCTATCGACCCGGAACTCTGGGCATTGCAGGTTGGGGTGGTCCCCTGGTCTGTCGCGCGAGCCCAGACCAGACCGCACGGCCGAAGCCAATGCTCCATGCCGCTCAAATTGGCATACCTGGCCCAACGGGTCGACCTTGACCTTGACTGATCGACCCGAAACTCGGAGCGTTGCAGGTTCAGGTGGTCCCGTGGTCACACCCGCGAGCCCAGGTCAGACCGCACAGCAGAAGGGTATGCGGTTCGCGCGTGAAAAGGCCAAAACAAGCCCAAAGGCCTTGACTGTTGGCAACTTGGTACGCAGTTTTCTACCCCTTTGGCTTGACCGATCGACCCGAAACTCGGAATGTTGCAGGTTCGGGTGGTCCCCTGGTCACTCGCGCGAGCCCAGGTCAGATCGCTTGGCCCAAGGGCATGCGGTTCACTGCTGAAAAACCCTAACAAACCCAAAGGCCTTGACTGTTGGCAACTTGGTAGGCAGTTTTCTACCCCTTTGCCTTGACCCATCGACCCGACACTCGGAGCGTTGCAGGTTCAGATGGTCCCCCAGTCGCTCGCGCGAGCCCAGGTCAGGCAGCACAGCAGAAAGGTATGCGGTTCGCGTTTGAAAAGACCAAAACAATCCCAATTTCTTCACTTTTGGACCACTTGGTACGCAGTTTTTCTACCCCTTAGGCTTGACCTATCGACCCGGAACTCTGGGCATTGCAGGTTGGGGTGGTCCCCTGGTCTGTCGCGCGAGCCCAGACCAGACCGCACGGCCGAAGCCAATGCTCCATGCCGCTCAAATTGGCATACCTGGCCCAACGGGTCGACCTTGACCTTGACTGATCGACCCGAAACTCGGAGCGTTGCAGGTTCAGGTGGTCCCGTGGTCACACGCGCGAGCCCAGGTCAGACCGCACAGCAGAAGGGTATGCGGTTCGCGCGTGAAAAGGCCAAAACAGCCCAAAGGCCTTGACTGTTGGCAACTTGGTACGCAGTTTTCTACCCCTTTGGCTTGACCGATCAACCCGAAACTCGGAATGTTGCAGGTTCGGGTGGTCCCCTGGTCAATCGCTCGAGCCCAGGTCAGATCGCTTGGCCCGAGGGCATGCGGTTCACTGCTGAAAAACCCTAACAAACCCAAAGGCCTTGACTGTTGGCAACTTGGTAGGCAGTTTTCTACCCCTTTGCCTTGACCCATCGACCCGAAACTCGGAGCGTTGCAGGTTCAGATGGTCCCCCAGTCGCTTGCGCGAGCCCAGGTCAGGCAGCACAGCAGAAAGGTATGCGGTTCGCGTTTGAAAAGACCAAAACAAGCCCAATTTCTTCACTTTTGGACCACTTGGTACGCAGTTTTTCTACCCCTTAGGCTTGACCTATCGACCCGGAACTCTGGGCATTGCAGGTTGGGGTGGTCCCCTGGTCTGTCGCGCGAGTCCAGACCAGACCGCACGGCCGAAGCCAATGCTCCATGCCGCTCAAATTGGCATACCTGGCCCAACGGGTCGACCTTGACCTTGACTGATCGACCCGAAACTCGGAATGTTGCAGGTTCAGGTGGTAACGTGGTCACACGCGCGAGTCCAGGTCAGACCGCACAGCAGAAGGGTATCAGTTCGCGCGTGAAAAGGCCAAAACAAGCCCAAAGGCCTTGACTGTTGGCAACTTGGTACGCAGTTTTCTACCCCTTTGGCTTGACCGATCGACCCGAAACTCGGAATGTTGCAGGTTCGGGTGGTCCCCTGGTCACTCTCTCGAGCCCAGGTCAGATCGCTTGGCCCAAGGGCATGCGGTTCACTGCTGAAAAACCCTAACAAACCAAAAGGCCTTGACTGTTGGCAACTTGGTAGGCAGTTTTCTACCCCTTTGCCTTGACCCATCGACCCGAAACTCGGAGCGTTGCAGGTTCAGATGGTCCCCCAGTCGCTCGCGCGAGCCCAGGTCAGGCAGCACAGCAGAAAGGTATGCGGTTCGCGTTTGAAAAGACCAAAACAAGCCCAATTTCTTCACTTTTGGACCACTTGGTACGCAGTTTTTCTACCCCTTAGGCTTGACCTATCGACCCGGAACTCTGGGCATTGCAGGTTGGGGTGGTCCCCTGGTCTGTCGCCCGAGTCCAGACCAGACCGCACAGCCGAAGCCAATGCTCCATGCCGCTCAAATTGGCATACCTAGCCCAACGGGTCGATCTTGACCTTGACTGATCGACCTGAAACTCGGAGCGTTGCAGGTTCAGGTGGTCCCGTGGTCACACGCGCGAGCCCAGATCAGACCGCACAGCAGAAGGGTATGCGGTTCGCGCGTGAAAAGGCCAAAACAAGCCCAAAGGCCTTGACTGTTGGCAACTTGGTACGCAGTTTTCTACCCCTTTGGCTTGACCGATCGACCCGAAACTCGGAATGTTGCAGGTTCGGGTGGTCCCCTGGTCACTCGCCCGAGCCCAGGTCAGATCGCTTGGCCCAAGGGCATGCGGTTCACTGCTGAAAAACCCTAACAAACCCAAAGGCCTTGACTGTTGGCAACTTGGTAGGCAGTTTTCTACCCCTTTGCCTTGACCCATCGACCCGAAACTCGGAGCGTTGCAGGTTCAGATGGTCCCCCAGTTGCTCGCGTGAGCACAGGTCAGGCAGCACAGCAGAAAGGTATGCGGTTCGCGTTTGAAAAGACCAAAACAAGCCCAATTTCTTCACTTTTGGACCACTTGGTACGCAGTTTTTCTACCCCTTAGGCTTGACCTATCGACCCGGAACTCTGGGCATTGCAGGTTGGGGTGGTCCCCTGGTCTGTCGCGCGAGCCCAGACCAGACCGCACGGCCGAAGGCAATGCTCCATGCCGCTCAAATTGGCATACCTGGCCCAACGGGTCGACCTTGACCTTGACTGATCGACCCGAAACTCGGAGCGTTGCAGGTTCAGGTGGTCCCGTGGTCACACACGCGAGCCCAGGTCAGATCGCACAGCAGAAGGGTATGCGGTTCGCGCGTGAAAAGGCCAAAACAAGCCCAAAGGCCTTGACTGTTGGCAACTTGGTACGCAGTTTTCTACCCCTTTGGCTTGACCGATCGACCTGAAACTCGAAATGTTGCAGGTTCGGGTGGTCCCCTGGTCACTCGCGCAAGCCCAGGTCAGATCGCTTGGCCCAAGGGCATGCGGTTCACTGCTGAAAAACCCTAACAAACCCAAAGGCCTTGACTGTTGGCAACTTGGTAGGCAGTTTTCTACCCCTTTGCCTTGACCCATCGACCCGACACTCGGAGCGTTGCAGGTTCAGATGGTCCCCCAGTCGCTCGCGCGAGCCCAGGTCAGGCAGCACAGCAGAAAGGTATGCGGTTCGCGTTTGAAAAGACCAAAACAAGCCCAATTTCTTCACTTTTGGACCACTTGGTACGCAGTTTTTCTACCCCTTAGGCTTGACCTATCGACCCGGAACTCTGGGCATTGCAGGTTGGGGTGGTCCCCTGGTCTGTCGCGCGAGCCCAGACCAGACCGCACGGCCGAAGCCAATGCTCCATGCCGCTCAAATTGGCATACCTGGCTTAACGGGTCGACCTTGACCTTGACTGATCGACCCGAAACTCGGAGCGTTGCAGGTTCAGGTGGTCCCGTGGTCACACGCGCGAGCCCAGGTCAGACCGCACAGCAGAAGGGTATGCGGTTCGCGCGTGAAAAGGCCAAAACAAGCCCAAAGGCCTTGACTGTTGGCAACTTGGTACGCAGATTTCTACCCCTTTGGCTTGACCGATCGACCCGAAACTCGGAATGTTGCAGGTTCGGGTGGTCCCCTGGTCACTCGCGCGAGCCCAGGTCAGATCGCTTGGCCCAAGGGCATGCGGTTCACTGCTGAAAAACCCTAACAAACCCAAAGGCCTTGACTGTTGGCAACATGGTAGGCAGTTTTCTACCCCTTTGCCTTGACCCATCGACCCGAAACTCAAAGCGTTGCAGGTTCACATGGTCCCCCAGTCGCTCGCGCGAGCCCAGGTCAGGCAGCACAGCAGAAAGGTATGCGGTTCGCGTTTGAAAAGACCAAAACAAGCCCAATTTCTTCACTTTTGGACCACTTGGTACGCAGTTTTTCTACCCCTTAGGCTTGACCTATCGACCCGGAACTCTGGGCATTGCAGGTTGGGGTGGTCCCCTGGTCTGTCGCGCGAGCCCAGACCAGACCGCACGGCCGAAGCCAATGCTCCATGCCGCTCAAATTGGCATACCTGGCCCAACGGGTCGACCTTGACCTTGACTGATCGACCCGAAACTCGGAACGTTGCAGGTTCAGGTGGTCCCGTGGTCACACGCGCGAGCCCAGGTCAGACCGCACAGCAGAAGGGTATCAGTTCGCGCGTGAAAAGGCCAAAACAAGCCCAAAGGCCTTGACTGTTGGCCACTTGGTACGCAGTTTTCTACCCCTTTGGCTTGACCGATCGACCCGAGTTTCGGAATGTTGCAGGTTCGGGTGGTCCCCTGGTCACTCGCTTGAGCCCAGGTCAGATCGCTTGGCCCAAGGGCATGCGGTTCACTGCTGAAAAACCCTAACAAACCCAAAGGCCTTGACTGTTGGCAACTTGGTAGGCAGTTTTCTACCCCTTTGCCTTGACCCATCGACCCGAAACTCGGAGCGTTGCAGGTTCAGATGGTCCCCCAGTCGCTCGCGCGAGCCCAGGTCAGGCAGCACAGCAGAAAGGTATGCGGTTCGCGTTTGAAAAGACCAAAACAAGCCCAATTTCTTCACTTTTGGACCACTTGGTACGCAGTTTTTCTACCCCTTAGGCTTGACCTATCGACCCGGAACTCTGGGCATTGCAGGTTGGGGTGGTCCCCTGGTCTGTCGCGCGAGCCCAGACCAGACCGCACAGCCGAAGCCAATGCTCCATGCCGCTCAAATTGGCATACCTAGCCCAACGGGTCAATCTTGACCTTGACTGATCGACCCGAAACTCGGAGCGTTGCAGGTTCAGGTGGTCCCGTGGTCACACGCGCGAGCCCAGGTCAGACCGCACAGCAGAAGGGTATGCGGTTCGCGCGTGAAAAGGCCAAAACAAGCCCAAAGGCCTTGACTGTTGGCAACTTGGTACGCAGTTTTCTACCCCTTTGGCTTGACCGATCGACCCGAAACTCGGAATGTTGCAGGTTCGGGTGGTCCCCTGGTCACTCGCCCGAGCCCAGGTCAGATCGCTTGGCCCAAGGGCATGCGGTTCACTGCTGAAAAACCCTAACAAACCCAAAGGCCTTGACTGTTGGCAACTTGGTAGGCAGTTTTCTACCCCTTTGCCTTGACCCATCGACCCGAAACTCGGAGCGTTGCAGGTTCAGATGGTCCCCCAGTTGCTCCCACGAGCCCAGGTCAGGCAGCACAGCAGAAAGGTATGCGGTTCGCGTTTGAAAAGACCAAAACAAGCCCAATTTCTTCACTTTTGGACCACTTGGTACGCAGTTTTTCTACCCCTTAGGCTTGACCTATCGACCCGGAACTCTGGGCATTGCAGGTTGGGGTGGTCCCCTGGTCTGTCGCGCGAGCCCAGACCAGACCGCACGGCCGAAGCCAATGCTCCATGCCGCTCAAATTGGCATACCTGGCTTAACGGGTCGACCTTGACCTTGACTGATCGACCCGAAACTCGGAGCGTTGCAGGTTCAGGTGGTCCCGTGGTCACACGCGCGAGCCCAGGTCAGACCGCACAGCAGAAGGGTATGCGGTTCGCGCGTGAAAAGGCCAAAACAAGCCCAAAGGCCTTGACTGTTGGCAACTTGGTACGCAGATTTCTACCCCTTTGGCTTGACCGATCGACCCGAAACTTGGAATGTTGCAGGTTCGGGTGGTCCCCAGGTCACTCGCGCGAGCCCAGGTCAGATCGCTTGGCCCAAGGGCATGCGGTTCACTGCTGAAAAACCCTAACAAACCCAAAGGCCTTGACTGTTGGCAACTTGGTAGGCAGTTTTCTACCCCTTTGCTTTGACCCATCGACCCGAAACTCGGAGCGTTGCAGGTTCAGATGGTCCCCCAGTCGCTTGCGCGAGCCCAGGTCAGGCAGCACAGCAGAAAGGTATGCGGTTCGCGTTTGAAAAGACCAAAACAAGCCCAATTTCTTCACTTTTGGACCACTTGGTACGCAGTTTTTCTACCCCTTAGGCTTGACCTATCGACCCGGAACTCTGGGCATTGCAGGTTGGGGTGGTCCCCTGGTCTGTCGCGCGAGCCCAGACCAGACCGCACGGCCGAAGCCAATGCTCCATGCCGCTCAAATTGGCATACCTGGCCCAACGGGTCGACCTTGACCTTGACTGATCGACCCGAAACTCGGAACGTTGCAGGTTCAGGCGGTCCCGTGGTCACACGCGCGAGTCCAGGTCAGACCGCACAGCAGAAGGGTATCAGTTCGCGCGTGAAAAGGCCAAAACAAGCCCAAAGGCCTTGACTGTTGGCAACTTGGTACGCAGTTTTCTACCCCTTTGGCTTGACCGATCGACCCGAAACTCGGAATGTTGCAGGTTCGGGTGGTCCCCTGGTCACTAACTCAAGCCCAGGTCAGATCGCTTGGCCCAAGGGCATGCGGTTCACTGCTGAAAAACCCTAACAAACCCAAAGGCCTTGACTGTTGGCAACTTGGTAGGCAGTTTTCTACCCCTTTGCCTTGACCCATCGACCCGAAACTCGGAGCGTTGCAGGTTCAGATGGTCCCCCAGTCGCTCGCGCGAGCCCAGGTCAGGCAGCACAGCAGAAAGGTATGCGGTTCGCTTTTGAAAAGACCAAAACAAGCCCAATTTCTTCACTTTTGGACCACTTGGTACGCAGTTTTTCTACCCCTTAGGCTTGACCTATCGACCCGGAACTCTGGGCATTGCAGGTTGGGGTGGTCCCCTGGTCTGTCGCACGAGCCCAGACCAGACCGCACAGCCGAAGCCAATGCTCCATGCCGCTCAAATTGGCATACCTAGCCCAACGGGTCGATCTTGACCTTGACTGATCGACCCGAAACTCGGAGCGTTGCAGGTTCAGGTGGTCCCGTGGTCACACGCGCGAGCCCAGGTCAGACCGCACAGCAGAAGGGTATGCGGTTCGCGCGTGAAAAGGCCAAAACAAGCCCAAAGGCCTTGACTGTTGGCAACTTGGTACGCAGTTTTCTACCCCTTTGGCTTGACCGATCGACCCCAAACTCGGAATGATGCAGGTTCGGGTGGTCCCCTGGTCACTCGCCCGAGCCCAGGTCAGATCGCTTGGCCTAAGGGCATGCGGTTCACTGCTGAAAAACCCTAACAATCCCAAAGGCCTTGACTGTTGGCAACTTGGTAGGCAGTTTTCTACCCCTTTGCCTTGACCCATCGACCTGAAACTCGGAGCGTTGCAGGTTCAGATGGTCCCCCAGTTGCTCGCGCGAGCCCAGGTCTGGCAGCACAGCAGAAAGGTATGCGGTTCGCGTTTGAAAAGACCAAAACAAGCCCAATTTCTTCACTTTTGGACCACTTGGTACGCAGTTTTTCTACCCCTTAGGCTTGACCTATCGACCCGGAACTCTGGGCATTGCAGGTTGGGGTGGTCCCCTGGTCTGTCGCGCGAGCCCAGACCAGACCGCACGGCCGAAGCCAATGCTCCATGCCGCTCAAATTGGCATACCTGGCCCAACGGGTCGACCTTGACCTTGACTGATCGACCCGAAACTCGGAGCGTTGCAGGTTCAGGTGGTCCCGTGGTCACACGCGCGAGCCCAGGTCAGACCGCACAGCAGAAGGGTATGCGGTTCGCGCGTGAAAAGGCCAAAACAAGCCCAAAGGCCTTGACTGTTGGCAACTTGGTACGCAGGTTTCTACCCCTTTGGCTTGACCGATCGACCCGAAACTCGGAATGTTGCAGGTTCGGGTGGTCCCCTGGTCACTCGCGCGAGCCCAGGTCAGATCGCTTGGCCCAAGGGCATGCGGTTCACTGCTGAAAAACCCTAACAAACCCAAAGGCCTTGACTGTTGGCAACTTGGTAGGCAGTTTTCTACCCCTTTGCCTTGACCCATCGACCCGACACTCGGAGCGTTGCAGGTTCAGATGGTCCCCCAGTCGCTCGCGCGAGCCCAGGTCAGGCAGCACAGCAGAAAGGTATGCGGTTCGCGTTTGAAAAGACCAAAACAAGCCCAATTTCTTCACTTTTGGACCACTTGGTACGCAGTTTTTTTACCCCTTAGGCTTGACCTATCGACCCGGAACTCTGGGCATTGCAGGTTGGGGTGGTCCCCTGGTCTGTCGCGCGAGCCCAGACCAGACCGCATGGCCGAAGCCAATGCTCCATGCCGCTCAAATTGGCATACCTGGCCCAACGGGTCGACCTTGACCTTGACTGATCGACCCGAAACTCGGGGCGTTGCAGGTTCAGGTGGTCCCGTGGTCACACGCGCGAGCCCAGGTCAGACCGCACAGCAGAAGGGTATGCCGTTCGCGTGTGAAAAGGCCAAAACAAGCCCAAAGGCCTTGACTGTTGGCAACTTGGTACGCAGTTTTCTACCCCTTTGGCTTGACCGATCGACCCGAAACTCGGAATGTTGCAGGTTCGGGTGGTCCCCTGGTCACTCGCGCGAGCCCAGGTCAGATCGCTTGGCCCAAGGGCATGCGGTTCACTGCTGAAAAACCCTAACAAACCCAAAGGCCTTGACTGTTGGCAACTTGGTAGGCAGTTTTCTACCCCTTTGCCTTGACCCATCGACCCGAAACTCGGAGCATTGCAGGTTCAGATGGTCCCCCAGTCCCTCGCGCGAGCCCAGGTCAGGCAGCACAGCAGAAAGGTATGCGGTTCGCGTTTGAAAAGACCAAAACAAGCCCAATTTCTTCACTTTTGGACCACTTGGTACGCAGTTTTTCTACCCCTTAGGCTTGACCTATCGACCCGGAACTCTGGGCATTGCAGGTTGGGGTGGTCCCCTGGTCTGTCGCGCGAGCCCAGACCAGACCGCACGGCCGAAGCCAATGCTCCATGCCGCTCAAATTGGCATACCTGGCCCAACGGGTCGACCTTGACCTTGACTGATCGACCCGAAACTCGGAGCGTTGCAGGTTAAGGTGGTCCCGTGGTCACACGCGCGAGCCCAGGTCAGACTGCACAGCAGAAGGGTATGCGGTTCGCGCGTGAAAAGGCCAAAACAAGCCCAAAGGCCTTGACTGTTGGCAACTTGGTACGCAGTTTTCTACCCCTTTGGCTTGACCGATCGACCCGAAACTCGGAATGTTGCAGGTTTGGGTAGTCCCCTGGTCACTCGCGCGAGCCCAGGTCAGATCGCTTGGCCCAAGGGCATGCGGTTCACTGCTGAAAAACCCTAACAAACCCAAAGGCCTTGACTGTTGGCAACTTGGTAGGCAGTTTTCTACCCCTTTGCCTTGACCCATCGACCCGAAACTCGGAGCGTTGCAGGTTCAGATGGTCCCCCAGTCGCTCGCGCGAGACCAGGTCTGGCAGCACAGCAGAAAGGTATGCGATTCGCGTTTGAAAAGACCAAAACAAGCCCAATTTCTTCACTTTTGGACCACTTGGTACGCAGTTTTTCTACCCCTTAGGCTTGACCTATCGACCCGGAACTCTGGGCATTGCAGGTTGGGGTGGTCCCCTGGTCTGTCGCGCGAGCCCAGACCAGACCGCACGGCCGAAGCCAATGCTCCATGCCGCTCAAATTGGCATACCTGGCCCAACGGGTCGACCTTGACCTTGACTGATCGACCCGAAACTCGGAGCGTTGCAGGTTCAGGTGGTCCCGTGGTCACACGCGCGAGCCCAGGTCAGACCGCACAGCAGAAGGGTATGCGGTTCGCGCATGAAAAGGCCAAAACAAGCCCAAATGCCTTGACTGTTGGCAACTTGGTACGCAGTTTTCTACCCCTTTGGCTTGACCGATCGACCCGAAACTCAGAATGTTGCAGGTTCGGGTGGTCCCCTGGTCACTCACGCGAGCCCAGGTCAGATCGCTTGGCCCAAGGGCATGCGGTTCACTGCTGAAAAACCCTAACAAACCCAAAGGCCTTGACTGTTGGCAACTTGGTAGGCAGTTTTCTACCCCTTTGCCTTGACCCATCGACCCGAAACTCGGAGCGTTGCAGGTTCAGATGGTCCCCCAGTAGCTCGCGCGAGCCCAGGTCAGGCAGCACAGCAGAAAGGTATGCGGTTCGCTTTTGAAAAGACCAAAACAAGCCCAATTTCTTCACTTTTGGACCACTTGGTACGCAGTTTTTCTACCCCTTAGGCTTGACCTATCGACCCGGAACTCTGGGCATTGCAGGTTGGGGTGGTCCCCTGGTCTGTCGCGCGAGCCAAGACCAGACCGCACGGCCGAAGCCAATGCTCCATGCCGCTCAAATTGGCATACCTGGCCCAACGGGTCGACCTTGACCTTGACTGATCGACCCGAAACTCGGAGCGTTGCAGGTTCAGGTGGTCCCGTGGTCACACGCGCGAGCCCAGGTCAGACCGCACAGCAGAAGGGTATGCGGTTCGCGCGTGAAAAGGCCAAAACAAGCCCAAAGGCCTTGACTGTTGGCAACTTGGTACGCAGTTTTCTACCCCTTTGGCTTGACCGATCGACCCGAAACTCGGAATGTTGCAGGTTCAGGTGGTCCCCTGGTCACTCGCGCGAGCCCAGGTCAGATCGCTTGGCCCAAGGGCATGCGGTTCACTGCTGAAAAACCCTAACAAACCCAAAGGCCTTGACTGTTGGCAACTTGGTAGGCAGTTTTCTACCCCTTTGCCTTGACCCATTGACCCGAAACTCGGAGCGTTGCAGGTTCAGATGGTCCCCGAGTCACTCGAGCGAGCCCAGGTCAGGCAGCACAGCAGAAAGGTATGCGGTTTGCGTTTGAAAAGACCAAAACAAGCCCAATTTCTTCACTTTTGGACCACTTGGTACGCAGTTTTTCTACCCCTTAGGCTTGACCTATCGACCCAGAACTCTGGGCATTGCAGGTTGGGGTGGTCCCCTGGTCTGTCGCGCGAGCCAAGACCAGACCGCACGGCCGAAGCCAATGCTCCATGCCGCTCAAATTAGCATACCTGGCCCAACGGGTCGACCTTGACCTTGACTGATCGACCCGAAACTCGGAGCGTTGCAGGTTCAGGTGGTCCCGTGGTCACACGCGCGAGCCCAGGTCAGACCGCACAGCAGAAGGGTATGCGGTTCGCGCGTGAAAAGGCCAAAACAAGCCCAAAGGCCTTGACTGTTGGCAACTTGGTACGCAGTTTTCTACCCCTTTGGCTTGACCGATCGACCCGAAACTCAGAATGTTGCAGGTTCGGGTGGTCCCCTGGTCACTCGCGCGAGCCCAGGTCAGATCGCTTGGCCCAAAAGCATGCAGTTCACTGCTGAAAAACCCTAACAAACCCAAAGGCCTTGACTGTTGGCAACTTGGTAGGCAGTTTTCTACCCCTTTGCCTTGACCCATCGACCCGAAACTCGGAGCGTTGCAGGTTCAGATGGTCCCCCAGTCGCTCGCGCGAGCCCAGGTCAGGCAGCACAGCAGAAAGGTATGCGGTTTGCGTTTGAAAAGACCAAAACAAGCCCAATTTCTTCACTTTTGGACCACTTGGTACGCAGTTTTTCTACCCCTTAGGCTTGACCTATCGACCCGGAACTCAGGGCATTGCAGGTTGGGGTGGTCCCCTGGTCTGTCGCGCGAGCCCAGACCAGACCGCACGGCCGAAGCCAATGCTCCATGCCGCTCAAATTGGCATACCTGGAACAACGGGTCGACCTTGACCTTGACTGATCGACCCAAAACTCGGAGCGTTGCAGGTTCAGGTGGTCCCGTGGTCACACGCCCGAGCCCAGGTCAGACCGCACAGCAGAAGGGTATGCGGTTCGCGCGTGAAAAGGCCAAAACAAGCCCAAAGGCCTTGACTGTTGGCAACTTGGTACGCAGTTTTCTACCCCTTTGGCTTGACCGATCGACCCGAAACTTGGAATGTTGCAGGTTCAGGTGGTCCCCTGGTCACTCGCGCGAGCCCAGGTCAGATCGCTTGGCCCAAGGGCATGCGGTTCACTGCTGAAAAACCCTAACAAACCCAAAGGCCTTGACTGTTGGCAACTTGGTAGGCAGTTTTCTACCCCTTTGCCTTGACCCATCGACCCGAAACTCGGAGCGTTGCAGGTTCAGATGGTCCCCCAGTCGCTCGCGCGAGCCCAGGTCAGGCAGCACAGCAGAAAGGTATGCAGTTCGCGTTTGAAAAGACCAAAACAAGCCCAATTTCTTCACTTTTGGACCACTTGGTACGCAGTTTTTCTACCCCTTAGGCTTGACCTATCGACCCGGAACTCTGGGCATTGCAGGTTGGGGTGGTCCCCTGGTCTGTCGCGCGAGCCCAGACCAGACCGCACGGCCGAAGCCAATGCTCCATGCCGCTCAAATTGGCATACCTGGCCCAACGGGTCGACCTTGACCTTGACTGATCGACCCGAAACTCGGAGCGTTGCAGGTTCAGGTGGTCCCGTGGTCACACGCACGAGCCCAGGTCAGACCGCACAGCAGAAGGGTATGCGGTTCGCGCGTGAAAAGGCCAAAACAAGCCCAAAGGCCTTGACTGTTGGCAACTTGGTACGCAGTTTTCTACCCCTTTGGCTTGACCGATCGACCCGAAACTCGGAATGTTGCAGGTTCGGGTGGTCCCCTGGTCACTCGCGCGAGCCCAGGTCAGATCGCTTGGCCCAAGGGCATGTGGTTCACTGCTGAAAAACCCTAACAAACCCAAAGGCCTTGACTGTTGGCAACTTGGTAGGCAGTTTTCTACCCCTTTGCCTTGACCCATCGACCCGAAACTCGGAGCGTTGCAGGTTCAGATGGTCCCCCAGTCGCTCGCGCGAGCCCAGGTCAGGCAGCACAGCAGAAAGGTATGCGGTTCGAGTTTGAAAAGACCAAAACAAGCCCAATTTCTTCACTTTTGGACCACTTGGTACGCAGTTTTTCTACCCCTTGGGCTTGACCTATCGACCCAGAACTCTGGGCATTGCAGGTTGGGGTGGTCCCCTGGTCTGTCGCGCGAGCCCAGACCAGACCGCACGGCCGAAGCCAATGCTCCATGCCGCTCAAATTGGCATACCTGGCCCAACGGGTCGACCTTGACCTTGACTGATCGACCCGAAACTCGGAGCGTTGCAGGTTCAGGTGGTCCCGTGGTCACACGCGCGAGCCCAGGTCAGACCACACAGCAGAAGGGTATGCGGTTCGCGCGTGAAAAGGCCAAACAAGCCCAAAGGCCTTGACTGTTGGCAACTTGGTACGCAGTTTTCTACCCCTTTGGCTTGACCGATCGACCCGAAACTCGGAATGTTGCAGGTTCGGGTGGTCCCCTGGTCACTCCCGCGAGCCCAGGTCAGATCGCTTGGCCCAAGGGCATGCGGTTCACTGCTGAAAAACCCTAACAAACCCAAAGGCCTTGACTGATGGCAACTTGGTAGGCAGTTTTCTACCCCTTTGCCTTGACCCATCGACCCGAAACTCGGAGCGTTGCAGGTTCAGATGGTCCCCCAGTCGCTCGCGCGAGCCCAGGTCAGGCAGCACAGCAGAAAGGTATGCGGTTCGCGTTTGAAAGGACCAAAACAAGCCCAATTTCTTCACTTTTGGACCACTTGGTACGCAGTTTTTCTACCCCTTAGGCTTGACCTATCGACCCGGAACTCTGGGCATTGCAGGTTGGGGTGGTCCCCTGGTCTGTCGCGCGAGCCCAGACCAGACCGCACGGCCGAAGCCAATGCTCCATGCCGCTCAAATTGGCATACCTGGCCCAACGGGTCGACCTTGACCTTGACTGATCGACCCGAAACTCGGAGCGTTGCAGGTTCAGGTGGTCCCGTGGTCACACGCGCGAGCCCAGGTCAGACCGCACAGCAGAAGGGTATGCGGTTCGCGCTTGAAAAGGCCAAAACAAGCCCAAAGGCCTTGACTGTTGGCAACTTGGTACGCAGTTTTCTACCCCTTTGGCTTGACCGATCAACCCGTAACTCGGAATGTTGCAGGTTCGGGTGGTCCCCTGGTCACTCGCGCGAGCCCAGGTCAGATCGCTTGGCCCAAGGGCATGCGGTTCACTGCTGAAAAACCCTAACAAACCCAAAGGCCTTGACTGTTGGCAACTTGGTAGGCAGTTTTCTACCCCTTTGCCTTGACCCATCGACCCGAAACTCGGAGCATTGCAGGTTCAGATGGTCCCCCAGTCGCTCGCGCGAGCCCAGGTCAGGCAGCACAGCAGAAAGGTATGCGGTTCGCGTTTGAAAAGACCAAAACAAGCCCAATTTCTTCACTTTTGGACCACTTGGTACGCAGTTTTTCTACCCCTTAGGCTTGATCTATCGACCCGGAACTCTGGGCATTGCAGGTTGGGGTGGTCCCCTGGTCTGTCGCGCGAGCCCAGACCAGACCGCACGGCCGAAGCCAATGCTACATGCCGCTCAAATTGGCATACCTGGCCCAACGGGTCGACCTTGACCTTGACTGATCGACCCGAAACTCGGAGCGTTGCAGGTTCAGTTGGTCCTTTGGTCACACGCGAGCCCAGTTCAGACCGCACAGCAGAAGGGTATGCGGTTCGCGCGTGAAAAGGCCAAAACAAGCCCAAAGGCCTTGACTGTTGGCAACTTGGTACGCAGTTTTCTACCCCTTTGGCTTGACCGATCGACCCGAAACTCGGAATGTTGCAGGTTCGGGTAGTCCCCTGGTCACTCGCGCGAGCCCAGGTCAGATCGCTTGGCCCAAGGGCATGCGGTTCACTGCTGAAAAACCCTAACAAACCCAAAGGCCTTGACTGTTGGCAACTTGGTAGGCAGTTTTCTACCCCTTTGCCTTGATCCATCGACCCGAAACTCGGAGCGTTGCAGGTTCAGATGGTCCCCCAGTCGCTCGCGCGAGCCCAGGTCAGGCAGCACAGCAGAAAGGTATGCGGTTCGCGTTTGAAAAGACCAAAACAAGCCCAATTTCTTCACTTTTGGACCACTTGGTACGCAGTTTTTCTACCCCTTAGGCTTGACCTATCGACCCGGAACTCTGGGCATTGCAGGTTGGGGTGGTCCCCTGGTCTGTCGCGCGAGCCCAGACCAGACCGCACGGCCGAAGCCAATGCTCCATGCCGCTCAAATTGGCATACCTGGCCCAACGGGTCGACCTTGACCTTGACTGATCGACCCGAAACTCGGAGCATTGCAGGTTTAGGTGGTCCCGTGGTCACACGCGCGAGCCCAGGTCAGACCGCACAGCAGAAGGGTATGGGGTTCGCGCGTGAAAAGGCCAAAACAAGCCCAAAGGCCTTGACTGTTGGCAACTTGGTACGCAGTTTTCTACCCCTTTGGCTTGACCGATCGACCCGAAACTCGGAATGTTGCAGGTTCGGGTGGTCCCCTGGTCACTCGCGCGAGCCCAGGTCAGATCGCTTGGCCCAAGGGCATGCGGTTCACTGCTGAAAAACCCTAACAAACCCAAAGGCCTTGACTGTTGGCAACTTGGTAGGCAGTTTTCTACCCCTTTGCCTTGACCCATCGACCCAAAACTCGGAGCGTTGCAGGTTCAGATGGTCCCCCAGTCGCTCACACGAGCCCAGGTCAGGCAGCACAGCAGAAAGGTATGCGGTTTGCGTTTGAAAAGACCAAAACAAGCCCAATTTCTTCACTTTTGGACCACTTGGTACACAGTTTTTCTACCCCTTAGGCTTGACCTATCGACCCGGAACTCTGGGCATTGCAGGTTGGCGTGGTCCCCTGGTCTGTCGTGCGAGCCCAGACCAGACCGCACGGCCGAAGCCAATGCTCCATGCCGCTCAAATTGGCATACCTGGCCCAACGGGTCGACCTTGACCTTGACTGATCGACCCGAAACTCGGAGCGTTGCAGGTTCAGGTGGTCCCGTGGTCACACGCGCGAGCCCAGGTCAGACCGCACAGCGGAAGGGTATGCGGTTCGCGCGTGAAAAGGCCAAAACAAGCCCAAAGGCCTTGACTGTTGGCAACTTGGTACGCAGTTTTCTACCCCTTTGGCTTGACCGATCGACCCAAAACTCGGAATGTTGCAGGTTCGGGTGGTCCCCTGGTCACTCGCGCGAGCCCAGGTCAGATCGCTTGGCCCAAGGGCATGCGGTTCACTGCTGAAAAACCCTAACAAACCCAAAGGCCTTGACTGTTGGCAACTTGGTAGGCAGTTTTCTACCCCTTTGCCTTGACCCATCGAACCGAAACTCGGAGCGTTGCAGGTTCAGATGGTCCCCCAGTCGCTCGCGCGAGCCCAGGTCAGGCAGCAAAGCAGAAAGGTATGCGGTTTGCGTTTGAAAAGACCAAAACAAGCCCAATTTCTTCACTTTTGGACCACTTGGTACGCAGTTTTTCTACCCCTTAGGCTTGACCTATCGACCCGGAACTCTGGGCATTGCAGGTTGGGGTGGTCCCCTGGTCTGTCGCGCGAGCCCAGACCAGACTGCACGGCCGAAGCCAATGCTCCATGCCGCTCAAATTGGCATACATGGCCCAACGGGTCGACCTTGACCTTGACTGATCGACCCGAAACTCGGAGCGTTGCAGGTTCAGGTGGTCCCGTGGTCACACGCGCGAGCCCAGGTCAGACCGCACAGCAGAAGGGTATGCGGTTCGCGCGTGAAAAGGCCAAAACAAGCCCAAAGGCCTTGACTGTTGGCAACTTGGTACGCAGTTTTCTACCCCTTTGGCTTGACCGATCGACCCGAAACTCGGAATGTTGCAGGTTCGGGTGGTCCCCTGGTCACTCGCGCGAGCCCAGGTCAGATCGCTTGGCCCAAGGGCATGCGGTTCACTGCTGAAAAACCCTAACAAACCCAAAGGCCTTGACTGTTGGCAACTTGGTAGGCAGTTTTCTACCCCTTTGCCTTGACCCATCGACCCGAAACTCGGAGCGTTGCAGGTTCAGATGGTCCCCCAGTCGCTCGCGCGAGCCCAGGTCAGGCAGCACAGCAGAAAGGTATGCGGTTCGAGTTTGAAAAGACCAAAACAAGCCCAATTTCTTCACTTTTGGACCACTTGGTACGCAGTTTTTCTACCCCTTGGGCTTGACCTATCGACCCAGAACTCTGGGCATTGCAGGTTGGGGTGGTCCCCTGGTCTGTCGCGCGAGCCCAGACCAGACCGCACGGCCGAAGCCAATGCTCCATGCCGCTCAAATTGGCATACCTGGCCCAACGGGTCGACCTTGACCTTGACTGATCGACCCGAAACTCGGAGCGTTGCAGGTTCAGGTGGTCCCGTGGTCACACGCGCGAGCCCAGGTCAGACCACACAGCAGAAGGGTATGCGGTTCGCGCGTGAAAAGGCCAAACAAGCCCAAAGGCCTTGACTGTTGGCAACTTGGTACGCAGTTTTCTACCCCTTTGGCTTGACCGATCGACCCGAAACTCGGAATGTTGCAGGTTCGGGTGGTCCCCTGGTCACTCCCGCGAGCCCAGGTCAGATCGCTTGGCCCAAGGGCATGCGGTTCACTGCTGAAAAACCCTAACAAACCCAAAGGCCTTGACTGATGGCAACTTGGTAGGCAGTTTTCTACCCCTTTGCCTTGACCCATCGACCCGAAACTCGGAGCGTTGCAGGTTCAGATGGTCCCCCAGTCGCTCGCGCGAGCCCAGGTCAGGCAGCACAGCAGAAAGGTATGCGGTTCGCGTTTGAAAGGACCAAAACAAGCCCAATTTCTTCACTTTTGGACCACTTGGTACGCAGTTTTTCTACCCCTTAGGCTTGACCTATCGACCCGGAACTCTGGGCATTGCAGGTTGGGGTGGTCCCCTGGTCTGTCGCGCGAGCCCAGACCAGACCGCACGGCCGAAGCCAATGCTCCATGCCGCTCAAATTGGCATACCTGGCCCAACGGGTCGACCTTGACCTTGACTGATCGACCCGAAACTCGGAGCGTTGCAGGTTCAGGTGGTCCCGTGGTCACACGCGCGAGCCCAGGTCAGACCGCACAGCAGAAGGGTATGCGGTTCGCGCTTGAAAAGGCCAAAACAAGCCCAAAGGCCTTGACTGTTGGCAACTTGGTACGCAGTTTTCTACCCCTTTGGCTTGACCGATCAACCCGTAACTCGGAATGTTGCAGGTTCGGGTGGTCCCCTGGTCACTCGCGCGAGCCCAGGTCAGATCGCTTGGCCCAAGGGCATGCGGTTCACTGCTGAAAAACCCTAACAAACCCAAAGGCCTTGACTGTTGGCAACTTGGTAGGCAGTTTTCTACCCCTTTGCCTTGACCCATCGACCCGAAACTCGAGGCATTGCAGGTTCAGATGGTCCCCCAGTCGCTCGCGCGAGCCCAGGTCAGGCAGCACAGCAGAAAGGTATGCGGTTCGCGTTTGAAAAGACCAAAACAAGCCCAATTTCTTCACTTTTGGACCACTTGGTACGCAGTTTTTCTACCCCTTAGGCTTGATCTATCGACCCGGAACTCTGGGCATTGCAGGTTGGGGTGGTCCCCTGGTCTGTCGCGCGAGCCCAGACCAGACCGCACGGCCGAAGCCAATGCTACATGCCGCTCAAATTGGCATACCTGGCCCAACGGGTCGACCTTGACCTTGACTGATCGACCCGAAACTCGGAGCGTTGCAGGTTCAGTTGGTCCTTTGGTCACACGCGAGCCCAGGTCAGACCGCACAGCAGAAGGGTATGCGGTTCGCGCGTGAAAAGGCCAAAACAAGCCCAAAGGCCTTGACTGTTGGCAACTTGGTACGCAGTTTTCTACCCCTTTGGCTTGACCGATCGACCCGAAACTCGGAATGTTGCAGGTTCGGGTAGTCCCCTGGTCACTCGCGCGAGCCCAGGTCAGATCGCTTGGCCCAAGGGCATGCGGTTCACTGCTGAAAAACCCTAACAAACCCAAAGGCCTTGACTGTTGGCAACTTGGTAGGCAGTTTTCTACCCCTTTGCCTTGACCCATCGACCCGAAACTCGGAGCGTTGCAGGTTCAGATGGTCCCCCAGTCGCTCGCGCGAGCCCAGGTCAGGCAGCACAGCAGAAAGGTATGCGGTTCGCGTTTGAAAAGACCAAAACAAGCCCAATTTCTTCACTTTTGGACCACTTGGTACGCAGTTTTTCTACCCCTTAGGCTTGACCTATCGACCCGGAACTCTGGGCATTGCAGGTTGGGGTGGTCCCCTGGTCTGTCGCGCGAGCCCAGACCAGACCGCACGGCCGAAGCCAATGCTCCATGCCGCTCAAATTGGCATACCTGGCCCAACGGGTCGACCTTGACCTTGACTGATCGACCCGAAACTCGGAGCATTGCAGGTTTAGGTGGTCCCGTGGTCACACGCGCGAGCCCAGGTCAGACCGCACAGCAGAAGGGTATGGGGTTCGCGCGTGAAAAGGCCAAAACAAGCCCAAAGGCCTTGACTGTTGGCAACTTGGTACGCAGTTTTCTACCCCTTTGGCTTGACCGATCGACCCGAAACTCGGAATGTTGCAGGTTCGGGTGGTCCCCTGGTCACTCGCGCGAGCCCAGGTCAGATCGCTTGGCCCAAGGGCATGCGGTTCACTGCTGAAAAACCCTAACAAACCCAAAGGCCTTGACTGTTGGCAACTTGGTAGGCAGTTTTCTACCCCTTTGCCTTGACCCATCGACCCAAAACTCGGAGCGTTGCAGGTTCAGATGGTCCCCCAGTCGCTCACACGAGCCCAGGTCAGGCAGCACAGCAGAAAGGTATGCGGTTTGCGTTTGAAAAGACCAAAACAAGCCCAATTTCTTCACTTTTGGACCACTTGGTACGCAGTTTTTCTACCCCTTAGGCTTGACCTATCGACCCGGAACTCTGGGCATTGCAGGTTGGGGTGGTCCCCTGGTCTGTCGCGCGAGCCCAGACCAGACTGCACGGCCGAAGCCAATGCTCCATGCCGCTCAAATTGGCATACATGGCCCAACGGGTCGACCTTGACCTTGACTGATCGACCCGAAACTCGGAGCGTTGCAGGTTCAGGTGGTCCCGTGGTCACACGCGCGAGCCCAGGTCAGACCGCACAGCAGAAGGGTATGCGGTTCGCGCGTGAAAAGGCCAAAACAAGCCCAAAGGCCTTGACTGTTGGCAACTTGGTACGCAGTTTTCTACCCCTTTGGCTTGACCGATCGACCCGAAACTCGGAATGTTGCAGGTTCGGGTGGTCCCCTGGTCACTCGCGCGAGCCCAGGTCAGATCGCTTGGCCCAAGGGCATGCGGTTCACTGCTGAAAAACCCTAACAAACCCAAAGGCCTTGACTGTTGGCAACTTGGTAGGCAGTTTTCTACCCCTTTGCCTTGACCCATCGACCCGAAACTCGGAGCGTTGCAGGTTCAGATGGTCCCCCAGTCGCTCGCGCGAGCCCAGGTCAGGCAGCACAGCAGAAAGGTATGCGGTTTGCGTTTGAAAAGACCAAAACAAGCCCAATTTCTTCACTTTTGGACCACTTGGTACGCAGTTTTTCTACCCCTTAGGCTTGACCTATCGACCCGGAACTCTGGGCATTGCAGGTTGGGGTGGTCCCCTGGTATGTCGCGCGAGCCCAGACCAGACCGCACGGCCGAAGCCAATGCTCCATGCCGCTCAAATTGGCATACCTGGCCCAACGGGTCGACCTTGACCTTGACTAATCGACCCGAAACTCGGAGCGTTGCAGGTTCAGGTGGTCCCGTGGTCACACGCGCGAGCCCAGGTCAGACCGCACAGCAGAAGGGTATGTGGTTCGCGCGTGAAAAGGCCAAAACAAGCCCAAAGGCCTTGACTGTTGGCAACTTGGTACGCAGTTTTCCACCCCTTTGGCTTGACCGATTGACCCGAAACTCGGAATGTTGCAGGTTCGGGTGGTCCCCTGGTCACTCGCGCGAGCCCAGGTCAGATCGCTTGGCCCAAGGGCATGCGGTTCTCTGCTGAAAAACCCTAACAAACCCAAAGGCCTTGACTGTTGGCAACTTGGTAGGCAGTTTTCTACCCCTTTGCCTTGACCCATCGACCCGAAACTCGGAGCGTTGCAGGTTCAGATGGTCCCCCAGTCGCTCGCGCGAGCCCAGGTCAGGCAGCACAGCAGAAAGGTATGCGGTTCGCGTTTGAAAAGACCAAAACAAGCCCAATTTCTTCACTTTTGGACCACTTGGTATGCAGTTTTTCTACCCCTTAGGCTTGACCTATCGACCCGGAACTCTGGGCATTGCAGGTTGGGGTGGTCCCCTGGTCTGTCGCGCGAGCCCAGACCAGACCGCACAGCCGAAGCCAATGCTCCATGCCGCTCAAATTGGCATACCTGGCCCAACGGGTCGACCTTGACCTTGACTGATCAACCCGAAACTCGGAGCGTTGCAGGTTCAGGTGGTCCCGTGGTCACACGCGCGAGCCAAGGTCAGACCACACAGCAGAAGGGTATGCGGTTCGCGCGTGAAAAGGCCAAAACAAGCCCAAAGGCCTTGACTGTTGGCAACTTGGTACGCAGTTTTCTACCCCTTTGGCTTGACCGATCGACCCAAAACTCGGAATGTTGCAGGTTCGGGTAGTCCCCTGGTCACTCGCGCGAGCCCAGGTCAGATTGCTTGGCCCAAGGGCATGCGGTTCACTGCTGAAAAACCCTAACAAACCCAAAGGCCTTGACTGTTGGCAACTTGGTAGGCAGTTTTCTACCCCTTTGCCTTGACCCATCGACCCGAAACTCGGAGCATTGCAGGTTCAGATGGTCCCCCAGTCGCTCGCGCGAGCCCAGGTCAGGCAGCCCAGCAGAAAGGTATGCGGTTCGCGTTTGAAAAGACCAAAACAAGCCCAATTTCTTCACTTTTGGACCACTTGGTACGCAGTTTTTCTACCCCTTAGGCTTGACCTATCGACCCGGAACTCTGGGCATTGCAGGTTGGGGTGGTCCCCTGGTCTGTCGCGCGAGCCCAGACCAGACCGCACGGCCGAAGCCAATGCTCCATGCCGCTCAAATTGGCATACCTGGCCCAAAGGGTCAACCTTGACCTTGACTGATCGACCCGAAACTCGGAGCGTTGCAGGTTCAGGTGGTCCCGTGGTCACACGCGCGAGCCCAGGTCAGACCGCACAGCAGAAGGGTATGCGGTTCGCGCGTGAAAAGGCCAAAACAAGCCCAAAGGCCTTGACTGTTGGCAACTTGGTACGCAGTTTTCTACCCCTTTGGCTTGACCGATCAACCCGAAACTCGGAATGTTGCAGGTTCGGGTGGTCCCCTGGTCACTCGCGCGAGCCCAGGTCAGATCGCTTGGCCCAAGGGCATGCGGTTCACTGCTGAAAAACCTTTACAAACCCAAAGGCCTTGACTGTTGGCAACTTGGTAGGCAGTTTTCTACCCCTTTGCCTTGACCCATCGACCCGAAACTCGGAGCGTTGCAGTTTCAGATGGTCCCCCAGTCGCTCGCGCGAGCCCAGGTCAGGCAGCACAGAAGAAAGGTATGCGGTTCGCGTTTGAAAAGACCAAAACAAGCCCAATTTCTTCACTTTTGGACCACTTGGTACGCAGTTTTTCTACCCCTTAGGCTTGACCTATCGACCCGGAACTCTGGGCATTGCAGGTTGGGGTGGTCCCCTGGTCTGTCGCGCGAGCCCAGACCAGACCGCACGGCCGAAGCCAATGCTCCATGCTGCTCAAATTGGCATACCTGGCCCAACGGGTCGACCTTGACCTTGACTGATCGACCCGAAACTCGGAGCGTTGCAGGTTCAGGTGGTCCCGTGGTCACACGCGCAAGCCCAGGTCAGACCGCACAGCAGAAGGGTATGCGGTTCGCGCGTGAAAAGGCCAAAACAAGCCCAAAGGCCTTGACTGTTGGCAACTTGGTACGCAGTTTTCTACTCCTTTGGCTTGACCGATCGACCCGAAACTCGGAATGTTGCAGGTTCGGGTGGTCCCCTGGTCACTTGCGCGAGCCCAGTTCAGATCGCTTGGCCCAAGGGCATGCGGTTCACTGCTGAAAAACCCTAACAAACCCAAAGGCCTTGACTGTTGGCAACTTGGTAGGCAGTTTTCTACCCCTTTGCCTAGACCCATCGACCCGAAACTCGGAGTGTTGCAGGTTCAGATGGTCCCCCAGTCGCTCGCGCGAGCCCAGGTCAGGCAGCACAGCAGAAAGGTATGCGGTTCGCGTTTGAAAAGACCAAAACAAGCCCAATTTCTTCACTTTTGGACCACTTGGTACGCAGTTTTTCTACCCCTTAGGCTTGACCTATCGACCCGGAACTCTGGGCATTGCAGGTTGGGGTGGTCCCCTGGTCTGTCGCGCGAGCCCAGACCAGACCGCACGGCCGAAGCCAATGCTCCATGCCGCTCAAATTGGCATACCTGGCCCAACGGGTCGACCTTGACCTTGACTGATCGACCCGAAACTCGGAGCGTTGCAGGTTCAGGTGGTCCCGTGGTCACACGCGCGAGCCCAGGTCAGACCGCACAGCAGAAGGGTATGCGGTTCGCGTGTGAAAAGGCCAAAACAAGCCCAAAGGCCTTGACTGTTGGCAACTTGGTACGCAGTTTTCTACCCCTTTGGCTTGACCGATCGACCCGAAACTCGGAATGTTGCAGGTTCGGGTGGTCCCCTGGTCACTCGCGCGAGTCCAGGTCAGATTGCTTGGCCCAAGGGCATGCGGTTCACTGCTGAAAAACCCTAACAAACCCAAAGGCCTTGACTGTTGGCAACTTGGTAGGCAGTTTTCTACCCCTTTGCCTTGACCCATCGACCCGAAACTCGGAGCGTTGCAGGTTCAGATGGTCCCTCAGTCGCTCGCGCGAGCCCAGGTCAGGCAGCACAGCAGAAAGGTATGCGGTTCGCGTTTGAAAAGACAAAAACAAGCCCAATTTCTTCACTTTTGGACCACTTGGTACGCAGTTTTTCTACCCCTTAGGCTTGACCTATCGACCCGGAACTCTGGGCATTGCAGGTTGGGGTGGTCCCCTGGTCTGTCGCGCGAGCCCAGACCAGACCGCACGGCCGAAGCCAATGCTCCATGCCGCTCAAATTGGCATACCTGGCCCAACGGGTCGACCTTGACCTTGACTGATCGACCCGAAACTCGGAGCGTTGCAGGTTCAGGTGGTCCCGTGGTCACACGCGCGAGCCCAGGTCAGACCGCACAGCAGAAGGGAATGCGGTTCGCGCGTGAAAAGGCCAAAACAAGCCCAAAGGCCTTGACTGTTGGCAACTTGGTACGCAGTTTTCTACCCCTTTGGCTTGACCGATCGACCCGAAACTCGGAATGTTGCAGGTTCGGGTGGTCCCCTGGGCACTCGCGCGAGCCCAGGTCAGATCGCTTGGCCCAAGGGCATGCGGTTCACTGCTGAAAAACCCTAACAAACCCAAAGGCCTTGACTGTTGGGAACTTGGTAGGCAGTTTTCTACCCCTTTGCCTTGACCCATCGACCCGAAACTCGGAGCGTTGCAGGTTCAGATGGTCCCCCAGTCGCTCGCGCGAGCCCAGGTCAGGCAGCACAGCAGAAAGGTATGCGGTTTGCGTTTGAAAAGACCAAAACAAGCCCAATTTCTTCACTTTTGGACCACTTGGTACGCAGTTTTTCTACCCCTTAGGCTTGACCTATCGACCTGGAACTCTGGGCATTGCAGGTTGGGGTGGTCCCCTGGTCTGTCGCGCGAGCCCAGACCAGACCGCACGGCCGAAGCCAATGCTCCATGCCGCTCAAATTGGCATACCTGGCCCAACGGGTCGACCTTGACCTTGACTGATCGACCCGAAACTCGGAGCGTTGCAGGTTCAGGTGGTCCCGTGGTCACACGCGCGAGCCCAGGTCAGACCGCACAGCAGAAGGGTATGCGGTTCGCGCGTGAAAAGGCCAAAACAAGCCCAAAGGCCTTGACTGTTGGCAACTTGGTACGCAGTTTTCTACCCCTTTGGCTTGACCGATTGACCCGAAACTCGGAATGTTGCAGGTTCGGGTGGTCCCCTGGTCACTCGCGCGAGCCCAGGTCAGATCGCTTGGCCCAAGGGCATGCGGTTCACTGCTGAAAACCCCTAACAAACCCAAAGGCCTTGACTGTTGGCAACTTGGTAAGCAGTTTTCTACCCCTTTGCCTTGACCCATCGACCCGAAACTCGGAGCGTTGAAGGTTCAGATGGTCCCCCAGTCGCTCGCGCGAACCCAGGTCAGGCAGCACAGCAGAAAGGTATGCGGTTCGCGTTTGAAAAGACCAAAACAAGCCCAATTTCTTCACTTTTGGACCACTTGGTACGCAGTTTTTCTACCCCTTAGGCTTGACCTATCGACCTGGAACTCTGGGCATTGCAGGTTGGGGTGGTCCCCTGGTCTGTCGCGCGAGCCCAGACCAGACCGCACGGCCGAAGCCAATGCTCCATGCCGCTCAAATTGGCATACCTGGCCCAACGGGTCGACCATGACCTTGACTGATCGACCCGAAACTCGGAGCGTTGCAGGTTCAGGTGGTCCCGTGGTCACACGCGCGAGCCCAGGTCAGACCGCACAGCAGAAGGGTATGCGGTTCGCGCGTGAAAAGGCCAAAACAAGCCCAAAGGCCTTGACTGTTGGCAACTTGGTACGCAGTTTTCTACCCCTTTGGCTTGACCGATCGACCCGAAACTCGGAATGTTGCAGGTTCGGGTGGTCCCCTGGGCACTCGCGCGAGCCCAGGTCAGATCGCTTGGCCCAAGGGCATGCGGTTCACTGCTGAAAAACCCTAACAAACCCAAAGGCCTTGACTGTTGGGAACTTGGTAGGCAGTTTTCTACCCCTTTGCCTTGACCCATCGACCCGAAACTCGGAGCGTTGCAGGTTCAGATGGTCCCCCAGTCGCTCGCGCGAGCCCAGGTCAGGCAGCACAGCAGAAAGGTATGCGGTTTGCGTTTGAAAAGACCAAAACAAGCCCAATTTCTTCACTTTTGGACCACTTGGTACGCAGTTTTTCTACCCCTTAGGCTTGACCTATCGACCCGGAACTCTGGGCATTGCAGGTTGGGGTGGTCCCCTGGTCTGTCGCGCGAGCCCAGACCAGACCGCACGGCCGAAGCCAATGCTCCATGCCGCTCAAATTGGCATACCTGGCCCAACGGGTCGACCTTGACCTTGACTGATCGACCCGAAACTCGGAGCGTTGCAGGTTCAGGTGGTCCCGTGGTCACACGCGCGAGCCCAGGTCAGACCGCACAGCAGAAGGGTATGCGGTTCGCGCGTGAAAAGGCCAAAACAAGCCCAAAGGCCTTGACTGTTGGCAACTTGGTACGCAGTTTTCTACCCCTTTGGCTTGACCGATTGACCCGAAACTCGGAATGTTGCAGGTTCGGGTGGTCCCCTGGTCACTCGCGTGAGCCCAGGTCAGATCGCTTGGCCCAAGGGCATGCGGATCACTGCTGAAAACCCCTAACAAACCCAAAGGCCTTGACTGTTGGCAACTTGGTAAGCAGTTTTCTACCCCTTTGCCTTGACCCATCGACCCGAAACTCGGAGTGTTGCAGGTTCAGATGGTCCCCCAGTCGCTCGCGCGAGCCCAGGTCAGCCAGCACAGCAGAAAGGTATGCGGTTCGCGTTTGAAAAGACCAAAACAAGCCCAATTTCTTCACTTTTGGACCACTTGGTACGCAGTTTTTCTACCCCTTAGGCTTGACCTATCGACCTGGAACTCTGGGCATTGCAGGTTGGGGTGGTCCCCTGGTCTGTCGCGCGAGCCCAGACCAGACCGCACGGCCGAAGCCAATGCTCCATGCCGCTCAAATTGGCATACCTGGCCCAACGGGTCGACCTTGACCTTGACTGATCGACCCGAAACTCGGAGCGTTGCAGGTTCAGGTGGTCCCGTGGTCACACGCGCGAGCCCAGGTCAGACCGCACAGCAGAAGGGTATGCGGTTCGCGCGTGAAAAGGCCAAAACAAGCCCAAAGGCCTTGACTGTTGGCAACTTGGTACGCAGTTTTCTACCCCTTTGGCTTGACCGATCGACCCGAAACTCGGAATGTTGCAGGTTCGGGTGGTCCCCTGGTCACTTGCGCGAGCCCAGGTCAGATCGCTTGGCCCAATGGCATGCGGTTCACTGCTGAAAAACCCTAACAAACCCAAAGGCCTTGACTGTTGGCAACTTGGTAGGCAGTTTTCTACCCCTTTGCCTTGACCCATCGACCCGAAACTCGGAGTGTTGCAGGTTCAGATGGTCCCCCAGTCGCTCTCGCGAGCCCAGGTCAGGCAGCACAGCAGAAAGGTATGCGGTTCGCGTTTGAAAAGACCAAAACAAGCCCAATTTCTTCACTTTTGGACCACTTGGTACGCAGTTTTTCTACCCCTTAGGCTTGACCTATCGACCCGGAACTCTGGGCATTGCAGGTTGGGGTGGTCCCCTGGTCTGTCGCGGGAGCCCAGACCAGACCGCACGGCCGAAGCCAATGCTCCATGCCGCTCAAATTGGCATACCTGGCCCAACGGGTCGACCTTGACCTTGACTGATCGATTCGAAACTCGGAGCGT
Organism: Fragum whitleyi; assembly: GCA_948146395.1. Taxonomy (NCBI): domain Eukaryota; kingdom Metazoa; phylum Mollusca; class Bivalvia; order Cardiida; family Cardiidae; genus Fragum; species Fragum whitleyi. Next base: position 15,813,952 of record OX411558.1, on the reverse strand, counting down.
TGCAGGTTCAGGTGGTCCCATGGTCACACGCGCGAGCCCAGGTCAGACCGCACAGCAGAAGGGTATGCCGTTCGCGCGTGAAAAGGCCAAAACAAGCCCAAAGGCCTTGACTGTTGGCAACTTGGTACGCAGTTTTCTACCCCTTTGGCTTGACCGATCGACCCGAAACTCGGAATGTTGCAGGTTCGGGTGGTCCCCTGGTCACTCGCGCGAGCCCAGGTCAATTCGCTTGACCCAAGGGCATGCGGTTCACTGCTGAAAAACCCTAACAAACCCAAAGGCCTTGACTGTTGGCAACTTGGTAGGCAGTTTTCTACCCCTTTGCCTTGACCCATCGACCCGAAACTCGGAGCGTTGCAGGTTCAGATGGTCCCCCAGTCGCTCGCGCGAGTCCAGGTCAGGCAGCACAGCAGAAAGGTATGCGGTTCGCGTTTGAAAAGACCAAAACAAGCCCAATTTCTTCACTTTTGGACCACTTGGTACGCAGTTTTTCTACCCCTTAGGCTTGACCTATCGACCCGGAACTCTGGGCATTGCAGGTTGGGAAGGTCCCCTGGTCTGTCGCGTGAGCCCAGACCAGACCGCACGGCCGAAGCCAATGCTCCATGCCGCTCAAATTGGCATACCTGGCCCAACGGCTCGACCTTGACCTTGACTGATCGACCTGAAACTCGGAGCGTTGCAGGTTCAGGTGGTCCCGTGGTCACACGCGCGAGCCCAGGTCAGACCGCACAGCAGAAGGGTATGCGGTTCGCGCGTGAAAAGGCCAAAACAAGCCCAAAGGCCTTGACTGTTGGCAACTTGGTACGCAGTTTTCTACCCCTTTGGCTTGACCGATCGACCCGAAAATCGGAATGTTGCAGGTTCGGGTGGTCCCCTGGTCACTCGCGCGAGCCCAGGTCAGATCGCTTGGCCCAAGGGCATGCGGTTCACTGCTGAAAAACCCTAACAAACCCAAAGGCCTGGACTGTTGGCAACTTGGTAGGCAGTTTTCTACCCCTTTGCCTTGACCCATCGACCCGAAACTCAGAGCGTTGCAGGTTCAGATGGTCAACCAGTCGCTTGCGCGAGCCCAGGTCAGGCAGCACAGCAGAAAGGTATGCGGTTTGCGTTTGAAAAGACCAAAACAAGCCCAATTTCTTCACTTTTGGACCACTTGGTACGCAGTTTTTCTACCCCTTAGGCTTGACCTATCGACCCGGAACTCTGGGCATTGCAGGTTGGGGTGGTCCCCTGGTCTGTCGCGCGAGCCCAGACCAGACCGCACGGCCGAAGCCAATGCTCCATGCCGCTCAAATTGGCATACCTGGCCCAACGGGTCGACCTTGACCTTGACTGATCGACCCGAAACTCGGAGCGTTGCAGGTTCAGGTGGTCCCGTGGTCACACGCGCAAGCCCAGGTCAGACCGCACAGCAGAAGGGTATGCGGTTCGCGCGTGAAAATGCCAAAACAAGCCCAAAGGCCTTGACTGTTGGCAACTTGGTACGCAGTTTTCTACCCCTTTGGCTTGACCGATCGACCCGAAACTCGGAATGTTGCAGGTTCGGGTGGTCCCCTGGTCACTCGCGCGAGCCCAGGTCAGATCGCTTGGCCCAAGGGCATGCGGTTCACTGCTGAAAAACCCTAACAAACCCAAAGGCCTTGACTGTTGGCAACTTGGTAGGCAGTTTTCTACCCCTTTGCCTTGACCCATCGACCCGAAACTCGGAGCGTTGCAGGTTCAGATGGTCCCCCAGTCGCTCGCGCGAGTCCAGGTCAGGCAGCACAGCAGAAAGGTATGCGGCTCGCGTTTGAAAAGACCAAAACAAGCCCAATTTCTTCACTTTTGGACCACTTGGTACGCAGTTTTTCTACCCCTTAGGCTTGACCTTTCGACCCCGAACTCTGGGCATTGCAGGTTGGGAAGGTCCCCTGGTCTGTCGCGCGAGCCCAGACCAGACCGCACGGCCGAAGCCAATGCTCCATGCCACTCAAATTGGCATACCTGGCCCAACGGCTCGACCTTGACCTTGACTGATCGACCCGAAACTCGGAGCGTTGCAGGTTCAGGTGGTCCCGTGGTCACACGCGCGAGCCCAGGTCAGACCGCACAGCAGAAGGGTATGTGGTTCGCGCGTGAAAAGGCCAAAACAAGCCCAAAGGCCTTGACTGTTGGCAACTTGGTACGCAGTTTTCTACCCCTTTGGCTTGACCGATCGAGACGAAACTCGGAATGTTGCAGGTTCGGGTGGTCCCCTGGTCACTCGCGCAAGCCCAGGTCAGATCGCTTGGCCCAAGGGCATGCGGTTCACTGCTGAAAAACCCTAACAAACCCAAAGGCCTTGACTGTTGGCAACTTGGTAGGCAGTTTTCTACCCCTTTGCCTTGACCCATCGACCCGAAACTCGGAGCGTTGCAGGTTCAGATGGTCCCCCAGTCGCTCGCGCGAGCCCAGGTCAGGCAGTACAGCAGAAAGGTATGCGGTTCGCGTTTGAAAAGACCAAAACAAGCCCAATTTCTTTACTTTTGGACCACTTGATACGCAGTTTTTCTACCCCTTAGGCTTGACCTATCGACCCGGAACTCTGGGCATTGCAGGTTGGGGTGGTCCCCTGGTCTGTCGCGCGAGCCCAGACCAGACCGCAGGGCCGAAGCCAATGCTCCATGCCGCTCAAATTGGCATACCTGGCCCAGCGGGTCGACCTTGACCTTGACTGATCGACCCGAAACTCGGAGCATTGCAGGTTCAGGTGGTCCCGTGGTCACACGCGCGAGCCCAGGTCAGACCGCACAGCAGAAGGGTATGCGGTTCGCGCGTGAAAAGGCCAAAACAAGCCCAAAGGCCTTGACTGTTGGCAACTTGGTACACAGTTTTCTACCCCTTTGGCTTGACCGATCGACCCGAAACTGGGAATGTTGCAGGTTCGGGTGGTCCCCTGGTCACTTGCGCGAGCCCAGGTCAGATCGCTTGGCCCAAGGGCATGCGGTTCACTGCTGAAAAACCCTAACAAACCCAAAGGCCTTGACTGTTGGCAACTTGGTAGGCAGTTTTCTACCCCTTTGCCTTGACCCATCGACCCGAAACTCGGAGCGTTGCAGGTTCAGATGGTCCCCCAGTCGCTCGCGCGAGCCCAGGTCAGGCAGCACAGCAGAAAGGTATGCTGTTCGCGTTTGAAAAGACCAAAACAAGCCCAATTTCTTCACTTTTGGACCACTTGGTACGCAGTTTTTCTACCCCTTAGGCTTGACCTATCGACCCGGAACTCTGGGCATTGCAGGTTGGGGTGGTCCCCTGGTCTGTCGCGCAAGCCCAGACCAGACCGCACGGCCGAAGCCAATGCTCCATGCCGCTCAAATTGGCATACCTGGCCCAACGGGTCGACCTTGACCTTGACTGATCGACCCGAAATTCGGAGCGTTGCAGGTTCAGGTGGTCCCGTGGTCACACGCGCGAGCCCAGGTCAGACCGCACAGCAGAAGGGTATGCGGTTCGCGCGTGAAAAGGCCAAAACAAGCCCAAAGGCCTTTACTGTTGGCAACTTGGTACGCAGTTTTCTACCCCTTTGGCTTGACCGATCGACCCGAAACTCGGAATGTTGCAGGTTCGGGTGGTCCCCTGGTCACTCGCGCGAGCCCAGGTCAGATCGCTTGGCCCAAGGGCATGCGGTTCACTGCTGAAAAACCCTAACAAACCCAAAGCCTGGACTGTTGGCAACTTGGTAGGCAGTTTTCTACCCCTTTGCCTTGACCCATCGACCCGAAACTCAGAGCGTTGCAGGTTCAGATGGTCCCCCAGTCGCTCGCGCGAGCCCAGGTCAGGCAGCACAGCAGAAAGGTATGCGGTTCGCGTTTGAAAAGACCAAAACAAGCCCAATTTCTTCACTTTTGGACCACTTGGTACGCAGTTTTTCTACCCCTTAGGCTTGACCTATCGACCCGGAACTCTGGGCATTGCAGGTTGGGGTGGTCCCCTGGTCTGTCGCGCGAGCCCAGACCAGACCGCACGGCCGAAGCCAATGCTCCATGCCGCTCAAATTGGCATACCTGGCCCAACGGGTCGACCTTGACCTTGACTGATCGACCCGAAACTCGGAGCGTTGCAGGTTCAGGTGGTCCCGTGGTCACACGCGCAAGCCCAGGTCAGACCGCACAGCAGAAGGGTATGCGGTTTGCGCGTGAAAAGGCCAAAACAAGCCCAAAGGCCTTGACTGTTGGCAACTTGGTACGCAGTTTTCTACCCCTTTGGCTTGACCGATCGACCCGAAACTCGGAATGTTGCAGGTTCGGGTGGTCCCCTGGTCACTCGCGCGAGCCCAGGTCAGATCGCTTGGCCCAAGGGCATGCGGTTCACTGCTGAAAAACCCTAACAAACCCAAAGGCCTTGACTGTTGGCAACTTGGTAGGCAGTTTTCTACCCCTTTGCCTTGACCCATCGACCCGAAACTCGGAGCGTTGCAGGTTCAGATGGTCCCCCAGTCGCTCGCGCGAGCCCAGGTCAGGCAGCACAGCAGAAAGGTATGCGGTTCGCGTTTGAAAAGACCAAAACAAGCCCAATTTCTTCACTTTTGGACCACTTGGTACGCAGTTTTTCTACCCCTTAGGCTTGACCTATCGACCCGGAACTCTGGGCATTGCAGGTTGGGAAGGTCCCCTGGTCTGTGGCGCGAGCCCAGACCAGACCGCACGGCCGAAGCCAATGCTCCATGCCGCTCAAATTGTCATACCTGGCCCAACGGCTCGACCTTGACCTTGACTGATCGACCCGAAACTCAGAGCGTTGCAGGTTCAGGTGGTCCCGTGGTCACACGCGCGAGCCCAGGTCAGACCGCACAGCAGAAGGGTATGCGGTTCGCGCGTGAAAAGGCCAAAACAAGCCCAAAGGCCTTGACTGTTGGCAACTTGGTACGCAGTTTTCTACCCCTTTGGCTTGACCGATCGACCCGAAACTCGGAATGTTGCAGGTTCGGGTGGTCCCCTGGTCACTTGCGCGAGCCCAGGTCAGATCGCTTGGCCCAAGGGCATGCGGTTCACTGCTGAAAAACCCTAACAAACCCAAAGGCCTTGACTGTTGGCAACTTGGTAGGCAGTTTTCTACCCCTTTGCCTTGACCCATCGACCCGAAACTCGGAGCGTTGCAGGTTCAGATGGTCGCCCAGTCGCTCGCGCGAGCCCAGGTCAGGCAGCACAGCAGAAAGGTATGCGGTTCGCGTTTGAAAAGACCAAAACAAGCCCAATTTCTTCACTTTTGGACCACTTGGTACGCAGTTTTTCTACCCCTTAGGCTTGACCTATCGACCCCGAACTCTGGGCATTGCAGGTTGGGGTGGTCCCCTGGTCTGTCGCGTGAGCCCAGACCAGACTGCACGGCCGAAGCCAATGCTCCATGCCGCTCAAATTGGCATACCTGGCCCAACGGGTCGACCTTGACCTTGACTGATCGACCCGAAACTCGGAGCGTTGCAGGTTCAGGTGGTCCCGTGGTCACACGCGCGAGCCCAGGTCAGACCGCACAGCAGAAGGGTATGCGGTTCGCGCGTGAAAAGGCCAAAACAAGCCCAAAGGCCTTGACTAATGGCAACTTGGTATGCAGTTTTCTACCCCTTTGGCTTGACCGATCGACCCGAAACTCGGAATGTTGCAGGTTCGGGTGGTCCCCTGGTCACTCGCGCGAGCCCAGGTCAGATCGCTTGGCCCAAGGGCATGTGGTTCACTGCTGAAAAACCCTAACAAACCCAAAGGCCTTGACTGTTGGCAACTTGGTAGGCAGTTTTCTACCCCTTTGCCTTGACCAATCGACCCGAAACTCGGAGCGTTGCAGGTTCAGAAGGTCCCCCAGTCGCTCGCGCGAGCCCAGGTCAGGCAGCACAGCAGAAAGGTATGCGGTTCGCGTTTGAAAAGACCAAAACAAGCCCAATTTCTTCACTTTTGGACCACTTGGTACGCAGTTTTTCTACCCCTTAGGCTTGACCTATCGACCCGGAACTCTGGGCATTGCAGGTTGGGGTGGTCCCCTGGTCTGTCGCGCGAGCCCAGACCAGACCGCACGGCCGAAGCCAATGCTCCATGCCGCTCAAATTGGCATACCTGGCCCAACGGGTCGACCTTGACCTTGACTGATCGACCCGAAACTTGGAGCGTTGCAGGTTCAGGTGGTCCCGTGGTCACACGCGCGAGCCCAGGTCAGACCGCACAGCAGAAGGGTATGCGGTTCGCGCGTGAAAAGGCCAAAACAAGCCCAAAGGCCTTGACTGTTGGCAACTTGGTACGCAGTTTTCTACCCCTTTGGCTTGACCGATCGACCCGAAACTCGGAATGTTGCAGGTTCGGGTGGTCCCCTGGTCACTTGCGCGAGCCCAGGTCAGATCGCTAGGCCCAAGGGCATGCGGTTCACTGCTGAAAAACCCTAACAAACCCAAAGGCCTTGACTGTTGGCAACTTGGTAGGCAGTTTTCTACCCCTTTGCCTTGACCCATCGACCCGAAACTCGGAGCGTTGCAGGTTCAGATGGTCCCCCAGTCGCTCGCGCGAGCCCAGGTCAGGCAGCACAGCAGAAAGGTATGCGGTTTGCGTTTGAAAAGACCAAAACAAGCCCAATTTCTTCACTTTTGGACCACTTGGTACGCAGTTTTTCTACCCCTTAGGCTTGACCTATCGACCCGGAACTCTGGGCATTGCAGGTTGGGGTGGTCCCCTGGTCTGTCGCGCGAGCCCAGACCAGACCGCACGGCCGAAGCCAATGCTCCATGCCGCTCAAATTGGCATACCTGGCCCAACGGGTCGACCTTGACCTTGACTGATCGACCCGAAACTCGGAGCGTTGCAGGTTCAGGTGGTCCCGTGGTCACACGCGCGAGCCCAGGTCAGACCGCACAGCAGAAGGGTATGCGGTTCGCGCGTGAAAAGGCCAAAACAAGCCCAAAGGTCTTGACTGTTGGCAACTTGGTACGCAGTTTTCTACCCCTTTGGCTTGACCGATTGACCCGAAACTCGGAATGTTGCAGGTTCGGGTGGTCCCCTGGTCACTCGCGCAAGCCCAGGACAGATCGCTTGGCCCAAGGGCATGCGGTTCACTGCTGAAAAACCCTTACAAACCCAAAGGCCTTGACTGTTGGCAACTTGGTAGGTAGTTTTCTACCCCTTTGCCTTGACCCATCGACCCGAAACTCGGAGCGTTGCAGGTTCAGATAGTCCCCCCGTCGCTCGCGCGAGCCCAGGTCAGGCAGCACAGCAGAAAGGTATGCGGTTCGCGTTTGAAAAGACCAAAACAAGCCCAATTTCTTCACTTTTGGACCACTTGGTACGCAGTTTTTCTACCCCTTAGGCTTGACCTATCGACCCGGAACTCTGGGCATTGCAGGTTGGGGTGGTCCCCTGGTCTGTCGCGCGAGCCCAGACCAGACCGCACGGCCGAAGCCATTGCTCCATGCCGCTCAAATTGGCATACCTGGCCCAACGGGTCGACCTTGACCTTGACTGATCGACCCGAAACTCGGAGCGTTGCAGGTTCAGGTGGTCCCGTGGTCACACGCGCGAGCCCAGGTCAGACCGCACAGCAGAAGGGTATGCGGTTCGCGTGTGAAAAGGCCAAAACAAGCCCAAAGGCCTTGACTGTTGGCAACTTGGTAGGCAGTTTTCTACCCCTTTGCCTTGACCCATCGACCCGAAACTCGGAGCGTTGCAGGTTCAGATGGTCCCCCAGTCGCTCGCGCGAGCCCAGGTCAGGCAGCACTGCAGAAAGGTATGCGGTTCGCGTTTGAAAAGACCAAAACAAGCCCAATTTCTTCACTTTTGGACCACTTGGTACGCAGTTTTTCTACCCCTTAGGCTTGACCTATCGACCCGGAACTCTGGGCATTGCAGGTTGGGGTGGTCCCCTGGTCTGTCGCGCGAGCCGAAAACCAGACCGCACGGCCGAAGCCAATGCTCCATGCCGCTGAAATTGGCATACCTGGCCCAACGGGTCGACCTTGACCTTGACTGATCGACCCGAAACTCGGAGCGTAGCAGGTTCAGGTGGTCCCGTGGTCACACGCGCGAGCCCAGGTCAGACCGCACAGCAGAAGGGTATGCGGTTCGCGCGTGAAAAGGCCAAAACAAGCCCAAAGGTCTTGACTGTTTGCAACTTGGTACGCAGTTTTCTACCCCTTTGGCTTGACCGATTGACCTGAAACTCGGATTGTTGCAGGTTCGGGTGGTCCCCTGGTCACTCGCGCGAGCCCAGGTCAGATCGCTTGGCCCAAGGGCATGCGGTTCACTGCTGAAAAACCCTTACAAACCCAAAGGCCTTGACTGTTGGCAACTTGGTAGGCAGTTTTCTACCCCTTTGCCTTGACCCATCGACCCGAAACTCGGAGCGTTGCAGGTTCAGATAGTCCCCCAGTCGCTCGCGCGAGCCCAGGTCAGGCAGCACAGCAGAAAGGTATGCGGTTCGCGTTTGAAAAGACCAAAACAAGCCCAATTTCTTCACTTTTGGACCACTTGGTAGGCAGTTTTTCTTCCCCTTAGGCTTGACCTATCGATCCGAAACTCTGGGCATTGCAGGTTGGGGTGGTCCCCTGGTCTGTCGCTTGAGTCCAGACCAGACCGCACGGCCGAAGCCAATGCTCCATGCCGCTCAAATTGGCATCCCTGGCCCAACGGGTCGACCTTGACCTTGACTGATCGACCCGAAACTCGGAGCGTTGCAGGTTCAGGTGGTCCCGTGGTCACACGCGCGAGCCCAGGTCAGACCGCACAGCAGAAGGGTATGCGGTTCGCGCGTGAAAAGGCCAAAACAAGCCCAAAGGCCTTGACTGTTGGCAACTTGGTACGCAGTTTTCTACCCCTTTGGCTTGACCGATCGACCCGAAACTCGGAATGTTGCAGGTTCGGGTGGTCCCCTGGTCACTCGCGCGAGTCCAGGTCAGATCGCTTGGCCCAAGGGCATGCGGTTCACTGCTGAAAAACCCTAACAAACCCAAAGGCCTTGACTGTTGGCAACTTGGTAGGCAGTTTTCTACCCCTTTGCCTTGACCCATCGACCCGAAACTCGGAGCGTTGCAGGTTCAGATGGTCCCCCAGTCGCTCGCGCGAGCCCAGGTCAGGCAGCACAGCAGAAAGGTATGCGGTTCGCGTTTGAAAAGACCAAAACAAGCCCAATTTCTTCACTTTTGGACCACTTGGTACGCAGTTTTTCTACCCCTTAGGCTTGACCTATCGACCCGGAACTCTGGGCATTGCAGGTTGGGGTGGTCCCCTGGTCTGTCGCGCGAGCCCAGACCAGACCGCACGGCCGAAGCCATTGCTCCATGCCGCTCAAATTGGCATACCTGGCCCAACGGGTCGACCTTGACCTTGACTGATCGACCCGAAACTCGGAGCGTTGCAGGTTCAGGTCGTCCCGTGGTCACACGCGCGAGCCCAGGTCAGACCGCACAGCAGAAGGGTATGCGGTTCGCGTGTGAAAAGGCCAAAACAAGCCCAAAGGCCTTGACTGTTGGCAACTTGGTACGCAGTTTTCTACCCCTTTGGCTTGACCGATCGACACGAAACTCGGATTGTTGCAGGTTCGGGTGGTCCCCTGGTCACTCGCGCGAGCCCAGGTCAGATCGCTTGGCCCAAGGGCATGCGGTTCACTGCTGAAAAACCCTAACAAACCCAAAGGCCTTGACTGTTGGCAACTTGGTAGGCAGTTTTCTACCCCTTTGCCTTGACCCATCGACCCAAAACTCGGAGCGTTGCAGGTTCAGATGGTCCCCCAGTCGCTCGCGCGAGCCCAGGTCAGGCAGCACAGCAGAAAGGTATGCGGTTCGCGTTTGAAAAGACCAAAACAAGCCCAATTTCTTCACTTTTGGACCACTTGGTACGCAGTTTTTCTACCCCTTAGGCTTGACCTATCGACCCGGAACTCTGGGCATTGCAGGTTGGGGTGGTCCCCTGGTCTGTCGCGCGAGCCCAGACCAGACCGCAGGGCCGAAGCCAATGCTCCATGCCGCTCAAATTGGCATTCCTGGCCCAACGGGTCGACCTTGACCTTGACTGATCGACCCGAAAGTCGGTGCGTTGCAGGTTCAGGTGGTCCCGTGGTCACACGCGCGAGCCCAGGTCAGACCGCACAGCAGAAGGGTATGCGGTTCGCGCGTGAAAAGGCCAAAACAAGCCCAAAGTCCTTGACTGTTGGCAACTTGGTACGCAGTTTTCTACCCCTTTGGCTTGACCGATCGACCCGAAACTCGGAATGTTGAAGGTTCGGGTGGTCCCCTGGTTACTCGCGCGAGCCCAGGTCAGATCGCTTGGCCCAAGGGCATGCGGTTCACTGCTGAAAAACCCTAACAAACCCAAAGGCCTTGACTGTTGGCAACTTGGTAGGCAGTTTTCTACCCCTTTGCCTTGACCCATCGACCCGAAACTCGGAGCGTTGCAGGTTCAGATGGTCCCCCAGTCGCTCGCACGAGCCCAGGTCAGGCAGCACAGCAGAAAGGTATGCGGTTCGCGTTTGAAAAGACCAAAACAAGCCCAATTTCTTCACTTTTGGACCACTTGGTACGCAGTTTTTCTACCCCTTAGACTTGACCTATCGACCCGGAACTCTGGGCATTGCAGGTTGGGGTGGTCCCCTGGTCTGTCGCGCGAGCCCAGACCAGACCGCACGGCCGAAGCCAATGCTCCATGCCGCTCAAATTGGCATACCTGGCCCAACGGGTCGACCTTGACCTTGACTGATCGACCCGAAACTCGGAGCGTTGCAGGTTTAGGTGGTCCCGTGGTCACACGCGCGAGCCCAGGTCAGACCGCACAGCAGAAGGGTATGCGGTTCGCGCGTGAAAAGGCCAAAACAAGCCCAAAGGCCTTGACTGGTGGCAACTTGGTACGCAGTTTTCTACCCCTTTGGTTTGACCGATCGACCTGAAACTCGGAATGTTGCAGGTTCGGGTGGGCCCCGGTCACTCGCGCGAGCCCAGGTCAGATCGCTTGGCCCAAGGGCATGCGGTTCACTGCTGAAAAACCCTAACAAACCCAAAGGCCTTGACTGTTGGCAACTTGGTAGGCAGTTTTCTACCCCTTTGCCTTGACCCATCGACCCGAAACTCGGAGCGTTGCAGGTTCAGATGGTCCCCCAGTCGCTCGCGCGAGCCCAGGTCAGGCAGCTCAGCAGAAAGTTGCGGTTCGCGTTTGAAAAGACCAAAACAAGCCCAATTTCTTCACTTTTGGACCACTTGGTACGCAGTTTTTCTACCCCTTAGGCTTGACCTATCGACCCGGAACTCTGGGCATTGCAGGTTGGGGTGGTCCCCTGGTCTGTCGCGCGAGCCCAGACCAGACCGCACGGCCGAAGCCAATGCTCCATGCCGCTCAAATTGGCATACCTGGCCCAACGGGTCGACCTTGACCTTGACTGATCAAACCGAAACTCAGAGCGTTGCAGGTTCAGGTGGTCCCGTGGTCACACGCGCGAGCCCAGGTCAGACCGCACAGCAGAAGGGTATGCGGTTCGCGCGTGAAAAGGCCAAAACAAGCCCAAAGGCCTTGACTGTTGGCAACTTGGTACGCAGTTTTCTACCCCTTTGGCTTGACCGATCGACCCGAAACTCGGTTTTTTGCAGGTTCGGGTGGTCCCCTGGTCACTCGCGCGAGCCCAGGTCAGATCGCTTGGCCCAAGGGCATGCGGTTCACTGCTGAAAAACCCTAACAAACCCAAAGGCCTTGACTGTTGGCAACTTGGTAGGCAGTTTTCTACCCCTTTGCCTTGACCCATCGACCTGAAACTCGGAGCGTTGCAGGTTCAGATGGTCCCCCAGTTGTTCGCGCGAGCCCAGGTCAGGCAGCACAGCAGAAAGGTATGCGGTTCGCGTTTGAAAAGACCAAAACAAGCCCAATTTCTTCACTTTTGGACCACTTGGTACGCAGTTTTTCTACCCCTTAGGCTTGACCTATCGACCCGGATTTCTGGGCATTGCAGGTTGGGGTGGTCCCCTGGTCTGTCGCGCGAGCCCAGACCAGACCGCACGGCCGAAGCCAATGCTCCATGCCGCTCAAATTGGCATCCCTGGCCCAACGGGTCTACCTTGACCTTGACTGATCGACCCGAAACTCGGAGCGTTGCAGGTTCAGGTGGTCCCGTGGTCACACGCGCGAGCCCAGGTCAGACCGCACAGCAGAAGGGTATGCGGTTCGCGCGTGAAAAGGCCAAAACAAGCCCAAAGGCCTTGACTGTTGGCAACTTGGTACGCAGTTTTCTACCCCTTTGGCTTGACCGATCGACCCGAAACTCGGAATGTTGCAGGTTCGGGTGGTCCCCTGGTCACTCGCGCGAGTCCAGGTCAGATCGCTTGGCCCAAGGGCATGCGGTTCACTGCTGAAAAACCCTAACAAACCCAAAGGCCTTGACTGTTGGCAACTTGGTATTCAGTTTTCTACCCCTTTGCCTTGACCCATTGACCGGAAACTCGGAGCGTTGCAGGTTCAGATGGTCCCCCAGTCGTTCGCGCGAGCCCAGGTCAGGCAGCACAGCAGAAAGGTATGCGGTTCGCGTTTGAAAAGACCAAAACAAGCCCAATTTCTTCACTTTTGGACCACTTGGTACGCAGTTTTTCTACCCCTTAGGCTTGACCTATCGACCCGGAACTCTGGGCATTGCAGGTTTGGGTGGTCCCCTGGTCTGTCGCGCGAGACCTGACCAGACCGCACGGCCGAAGCCAATGCTCCATGCCGCTCAAATTGGCATACCTGGCCCAACGGGTCGACCTTGACCTTGACTGATCGACCCGAAACTCGGAGCGTTGCAGGTTCAGGTGGTCCCGTGGTCACACGCGCGAGCCCAGGTCAGACCGCACAGCAGAAGGGTATGCGGTTCGCGCGTGAAAAGGCCAAAACAAGCCCAAAGGCCTTGACTGTTGGCAACTTGGTACGCAGTTTTCTACCCCTTTGGCTTGACTGATCGACCCGAAACTCGGAATGTTGCAGGTTCGGGTGGTCCCCTGGTCACTCGCGCAAGCCCAGGTCAGATCGCTTGGCCCAAGGGCATGCGGTTCACTGCTGAAAAACCCTAACAAACCCAAAGGCCTTGACTGTTGGCAACTTGGTAGGCAGTTTTCTACCCCTTTGCCTTGACCCATCGACCCGAAACTCGGAGCGTTGCAGGTTCAGATGGTCCCCAAGTCGCTTGCGCGAGTCCAGGTCAGGCAGCACAGCAGAAAGGTATGCGGTTCGCGTTTGAAAAGACCAAAACAAGCCCAATTTCTTCACTTTTGGACCACTTGGTACGCAGTTTTTCTACCCCTTAGGCTTGACCTATCGACCCAGAACTCTGGGCATTGCAGGTTGGGGTGGTCCCCTGGTCTGTCGCGCGAGTCCAGACCAGACCGCACGGCCAAAGCCAATGCTCCATGCCGCTCAAATTGGCATACTTGGCCCAACGGGTCGACCTTGACCTTGACTGATCGACCCGAAACTCAGAGCGTTGCAGGTTCAGGTTGTCACGTGGTCACACGCGTGAGCCCAGGTCAGACCGCACAGCAGAAGGGTATGCAGTTCGCGCGTGAAAAGGCCAAAACAAGCCCAAAGGCCTTGACTGTTGGCAACTTGGTACGCAGTTTTCTACCCCTTTGGCTTGACCGATCGACCCGAAACTCGGAATGTTGCAGGTTCGGGTGGTCCCCTGGTCACTCGCGCAAGCCCATTTCAGATCGCTTGGCCCAAGGGCATGCGGTTCACTGCTGAAAAACCCTAACAAACCCAAAGGCCTTGACTGTTGGCAACTTGGTAGGCAGTTTTCTACCCCTTTGCCTTGACCCATCGTCCCAAAACTCGGAGCGTTGCAGGTTCAGATGGTCCCCCAGTCGCTCGAGCGAGCCCAGGTCAGGCAGCACAGCAGAAAGGTATGCGGTTCGCGTTTGAAAAGACCAAAACAAGCCCAATTCTTCACTTTTGGACCACTTGGTACGCAGTTTTTCTACCCCTTAGGCTTGACCTATCGACCCGGAACTCTGGGCATTGCATTTTGGGGTGGTCCCCTGGTCTGTCGCGCGAGCCCAGACCAGACCGCACGGCTGAAGCCAATGCCCCATGCCGCTCAAATTGGCATACCTGGCCCAACGGGTCGACCTTGACCTTGACTGATCGACCCGAAACTCGGAGCGTTGCAGGTTTAGGTGGTCCCGTGGTCACACGCGCGAGCCCAGGTCAGACCGCACAGCAGAAGGGTATGCGGTTCGCGCGTGAAAAGGCCAAAACAAGCCCAAAGGCCTTGACTGTTGGCAACTTGGTACGCAGTTTTCTACCCCTTTGGCTTGACCGATCGACCCGAAACTCGGAATGGTGCAGGTTCGGGTGGTCCCCTGGTCACTCGCGCGAGCCCAGGTCAGATCGCTTGGCCCAAGGGCATGCGGTTCACTGCTGAAAAACCCTAACAAACCCAAAGGCCTTGACTGTTGGCAACTTGGTAGGCAGTTTTCTACCTCTTTGCCTTGACCCATCGACCCGAAACTCGGAGCGTTGCAGGTTCAGATGGTCCCCCAGTCGCTCGCGCGAGCCCAGGTCAGGCAGCACAGCAGAAAGGTATGCGGTTCGTGTTTGAAAAGACCAAAACAAGCCCAATTTCTTCACTTTTGGACCACTTGGTACGCAGTTTTTCTACCCCTTAGGCTTGACCTATCGACCCGGAACTCTGGGCATTGCAGGTTGGGGTGGTCCCCTGGTCTGTCGCGCAAGCCCAGACCAGACTGCACGGCCGAAGCCAATGCTCCATGCCGCTCAAATTGGCATACCTGGCCCAACGGGTCGACCTTGACCTTGACGGATCGACCCGAAACTCGGAGCGTTGCAGGTTTAGGTGGTCCCGTGGTCACACGCGCGAGCCCAGGTCAGACCGCACAGCAGAAGGGTATGCGGTTCGCGCGTGAAAAGGCCAAAACAAGCCCAAAGGCCTTGACTGTTGGCAACTTGGTACGCAGTTTTCTACCCCTTTGGCTTGACCGATCGACCCGAAACTCGGAATGTTGCAGGTTTGGGTGGTCCCCTGGTCACTCGCGGGAGCCCAGGTCAGATCGCTTGGCCCAAGGGCATGCGGTTCACTGCTGAAAAACCCTAACAAACCCAAAGGCCTTGACTGTTGGCAACTTGGTAGGCAGTTTTCTACCCCTTTGCCTTGACCCATTGACCCAAAACTCGGAGCGTTGCAGGTTCAGATGGTCCCCCAGTCACTCGCGCGAGCCCAGGTCAGGCAGCACAGCAGAAAGGTATGCGGTTCGCGTTTGAAAAGACCAAAACAAGCCCAATTTCTTCACTTTTGGACCACTTGGTACGCAGTTTTTCTACCCCTTAGGCTTGACCTATCGACCCGGAACTCTGGGCATTGCAGGTTGGGGTGGTCCCCTTGTCTGTTGCGCGAGCCCAGACCAGACCGCACGGCCGAAGCCAATGCTCCATGCCGCTCAAATTGGCATACCTGGCCCAACTGGTCGACCTTGACCTTGACTGATCGACCCGAAACTCAGAGCGTTGCAGGTTCAGGTGGTCCCATGGTCACACGCGTGAGCCCAGGTCAGACCGCACAGCAGAAGGGTATGCGGTTCGCGCGTGAAAAGGCCAAAACAAGCCCAAAGGCCTTGACTGTTGGCAACTTGGTACGCAGTTTTCTACCCCTTTGGCTTGACCAATCGACCCGAAACTCGGAATGTTGCAGGTTCGGGTGGTCCCCTGGTCACTCGCGCAAGCCCAGGTCAGATCGCTTGGCCCAAGGGCATGCGGTTCACTGCTGAAAAACCCTAACAAACCCAAAGGCCTTGACTGTTGGCAACTTGGTAGGCAGTTTTCTACCCCTTTGCCTTGACCCATCGACCCGAAACTCGGAGCGTTGCAGGTTCAGATGGTCCCCCAGTCGCTTGCGCGAGCCCAGGTCAGGCAGCACAGCAGAAAGGTATGCGGTTCGCGTTTGAAAAGACCAAAACAAGCCCAATTTCTTCACTTTTGGACCACTTGGTACGCAGTTTTTCTACCCCTTAGGCTTGACCTATCGACCCGGAACTCTGGGCATTGTAGGTTGGGGTGGTCCCCTGGTCTGTCGCGCGAGCCCAGACCAGACCGCAAGGCCAAAGCCAATGCTCCATGCCGCTCAAATTGGCATACCTGGCCCAACGGGTCGACCTTGACCTTGACTGATCGACCCGAAACTCGGAGCGTTGCAGGTTTAGGTGGTCCCGTGGTCACATGCGCGAGCCCAGGTCAGACCGAACAGCAGAAGGGTATGCGGTTCGCGTGTGAAAAGGCCAAAACAAGCCCAAAGGCCTTGACTGTTGGCAACTTGGTACGCAGTTTTCTACCCCTTTGGCTTGACCGATCAACCTGAAACTCGGAATGTTGCAGGTTCGGGTGGTCCCCTGGTCACTCGCGCGAGACCAGGTCAGATCGCTTGGCCCAAGGGCATGCGGTTCACTGCTGAAAAACCCTAACAAACCCAAAGGCCTTGACTGTTGGCAACTTGGTATTCAGTTTTCTACCCCTTTGCCTTGACCCATTGACCGGAAACTCGGAGCGTTGCAGGTTCAGATGGTCCCCCAGTCGTTCGCGCGAGCCCAGGTCAGGCAGCACAGCAGAAAGGTATGCGGTTCGCGTTTGAAAAGACCAAAACAAGCCCAATTTCTTCACTTTTGGACCACTTGGTACGCAGTTTTTCTACCCCTTAGGCTTGACCTATCGACCCGGAACTCTGGGCATTGCAGGTTGGGGTGGTCCCCTGGTCTGTCGCGCGAGCCCTGACCAGACCGCACGGCCGAAGCCAATGCTCCATGCCGCTCAAATTGGCATACCTGGCCCAACGGGTCGACCTTGACCTTGACTGATCGACCCGAAACTCGGAGCGTTGCAGGTTCAGGTGGTCCCGTGGTCACACGCGCGAGCCCAGGTCAGACCGCACAGCAGAAGGGTATGCGGTTCGCGCGTGAAAAGGCCAAAACAAGCCCAAAGGCCTTGACTGTTGGCAACTTGGTACGCAGTTTTCTACCCCTTTGGCTTGACTGATCGACCCGAAACTCGGAATGTTGCAGGTTCGGGTGGTCCCCTGGTCACTCGCGCAAGCCCAGGTCAGATCGCTTGGCCCAAGGGCATGCGGTTCACTGCTGAAAAACCCTAACAAACCCAAAGGCCTTGACTGTTGGCAACTTGGTAGGCAGTTTTCTACCCCTTTGCCTTGACCCATCGACCCGAAACTCGGAGCGTTGCAGGTTCAGATGGTCCCCAAGTCGCTTGCGCGAGCCCAGGTCAGGCAGCACAGCAGAAAGGTATGCGGTTCGCGTTTGAAAAGACCAAAACAAGCCCAATTTCTTCACTTTTGGACCACTTGGTACGCAGTTTTTCTACCCCTTAGGCTTGACCTATCGACCCAGAACTCTGGGCATTGCAGGTTGGGGTGGTCCCCTGGTCTGTCGCGCGAGTCCAGACCAGACCGCACGGCCAAAGCCAATGCTCCATGCCGCTCAAATTGGCATACTTGGCCCAACGGGTCGACCTTGACCTTGACTGATCGACCCGAAACTCAGAGCGTTGCAGGTTCAGGTTGTCACGTGGTCACACGCGTGAGCCCAGGTCAGACCGCACAGCAGAAGGGTATGCAGTTCGCGCGTGAAAAGGCCAAAACAAGCCCAAAGGCCTTGACTGTTGGCAACTTGGTACGCAGTTTTCTACCCCTTTGGCTTGACCGATCGACCCGAAACTCGGAATGTTGCAGGTTCAGATGGTCCCCCAGTCGCTCGCGCGAGCCCAGGTCAGGCAGCACAGCAGAAAGGTATGCGGTTCGCGTTTGAAAAGACCAAAACAAGCCCAATTCTTCACTTTTGGACCACTTGGTACACAGTTTTTCTACCCCTTAGGCTTGACCTATCGACCCGGAACTCTGGGCATTGCATTTTGGGGTGGTCCCCTGGTCTGTCGCGCGAGCCCAGACCAGACCGCACGGCTGAAGCCAATGCCCCATGCCGCTCAAATTGGCATACCTGGCCCAACGGGTCGACCTTGACCTTGACTGATCGACCCGAAACTCGGAGCGTTGCAGGTTTAGGTGGTCCCGTGGTCACACGCGCGAGCCCAGGTCAGACCGCACAGCAGAAGGGTATGCGGTTCGCGCGTGAAAAGGCCAAAACAAGCCCAAAGGCCTTGACTGTTGGCAACTTGGTACGCAGTTTTCTACCCCTTTGGCTTGACCGATCGACCCGAAACTCGGAATGGTGCAGGTTCGGGTGGTCCCCTGGTCACTCGCGCGAGCCCAGGTCAGATCGCTTGGCCCAAGGGCATGCGGTTCACTGCTGAAAAACCCTAACAAACCCAAAGGCCTTGACTGTTGGCAACTTGGTAGGCAGTTTTCTACCTCTTTGCCTTGACCCATCGACCCGAAACTCGGAGCGTTGCAGGTTCAGATGGTCCCCCAGTCGCTCGCGCGAGCCCAGGTCAGGCAGCACAGCAGAAAGGTATGCGGTTTGTGTTTGAAAAGACCAAAACAAGCCCAATTTCTTCACTTTTGGACCACTTGGTACGCAGTTTTTCTACCCCTTAGGCTTGACCTATCGACCCGGAACTCTGGGCATTGCAGGTTGGGGTGGTCCCCTGGTCTGTCGCGCAAGCCCAGACCAGACTGCACGGCCGAAGCCAATGCTCCATGCCGCTCAAATTGGCATACCTGGCCCAACGGGTCGACCTTGACCTTGACGGATCGACCCGAAACTCGGAGCGTTGCAGGTTTAGGTGGTCCCGTGGTCACACGCGCGAGCCCAGGTCAGACCGCACAGCAGAAGGGTATGCGGTTCGCGCGTGAAAAGGCCAAAACAAGCCCAAAGGCCTTGACTGTTGGCAACTTGGTACGCAGTTTTCTACCCCTTTGGCTTGACCGATCGACCCGAAACTCGGAATGTTGCAGGTTTGGGTGGTCCCCTGGTCACTCGCGGGAGCCCAGGTCAGATCGCTTGGCCCAAGGGCATGCGGTTCACTGCTGAAAAACCCTAACAAACCCAAAGGCCTTGACTGTTGGCAACTTGGTAGGCAGTTTTCTACCCCTTTGCCTTGACCCATTGACCCGAAACTCGGAGCGTTGCAGGTTCAGATGGTCCCCCAGTCACTCGCGCGAGCCCAGGTCAGGCAGCACAGCAGAAAGGTATGCGGTTCGCGTTTGAAAAGACCAAAACAAGCCCAATTTCTTCACTTTTGGACCACTTGGTACGCAGTTTTTCTACCCCTTAGGCTTGACCTATCGACCCGGAACTCTGGGCATTGCAGGTTGGGGTGGTCCCCTGGTCTGTCGCGCGAGCCCAGACCAGACCGCACGGCCGAAGCCAATGCTCCATGCCGCTCAAATTGGCATACCTGGCCCAACTGGTCGACCTTGACCTTGACTGATCGACCCGAAACTCAGAGCGTTGCAGGTTCAGGTGGTCCCATGGTCACACGCGTGAGCCCAGGTCAGACCGCACAGCAGAAGGGTATGCGGTTCGCGCGTGAAAAGGCCAAAACAAGCCCAAAGGCCTTGACTGTTGGCAACTTGGTACGCAGTTTTCTACCCCTTTGGCTTGACCAATCAACCCGAAACTCGGAATGTTGCAGGTTCGGGTGGTCCCCTGGTCACTCGCGCGAGCCCAGGTCAGATCGCTTGGCCCAAGGGCATGCGGTTCACTGCTGAAAAACCCTAACAAACCCAAAGGCCTTGACTGTTGGCAACTTGGTAGGCAGTTTTCTACCCCTTTGCCTTGACCCATCGACCCGAAACTCGGAGCGTTGCAGGTTCAGATGGTCCCCCAGTCGCTTGCGCGAGCCCAGGTCAGGCAGCACAGCAGAAAGGTATGCGGTTCGCGTTTGAAAAGACCAAAACAAGCCCAATTTCTTCACTTTTGGACCACTTGGTACGCAGTTTTTCTACCCCTTAGGCTTGACCTATCGACCCGGAACTCTGGGCATTGTAGGTTGGGGTGGTCCCCTGGTCTGTCGCGCGAGCCCAGACCAGACCGCAAGGCCAAAGCCAATGCTCCATGCCGCTCAAATTGGCATACCTGGCCCAACGGGTCGACCTTGACCTTGACTGATCGACCCGAAACTCGGAGCGTTGCAGGTTTAGGTGGTCCCGTGGTCACATGCGCGAGCCCAGGTCAGACCGAACAGCAGAAGGGTATGCGGTTCGCGTGTGAAAAGGCCAAAACAAGCCCAAAGGCCTTGACTGTTGGCAACTTGGTACGCAGTTTTCTACCCCTTTGGCTTGACCGATCAACCTGAAACTCGGAATGTTGCAGGTTCGGGTGGTCCCCTGGTCACTCGCGCGAGACCAGGTCAGATCGCTTGGCCCAAGGGCATGCGGTTCACTGCTGAAAAACCCTAACAAACCCAAAGGCCTTGACTGTTGGCAACTTGGTAGGCAGTTTTCTACCCCTTTGCCTTGACCCATCGACCCGAAACTCGGAGCGTTGCAGGTTCAGATGGTCCCCCAGTCGCTCGCGCGAGCCCAGGTCAGGCAGCACAGCAGAAAGGTATGCGGTTCGCGTTTGAAAAGACCAAAACAAGCCCAATTTCTTCACTTTTGGACCACTTGGTAGGCAGTTTTTCTACCCCTTAGGCTTGACCTATCGACCCAGAACTCTGGGCATTGCAGGTTGGGGTGGTCCCCTGGTCTGTTGCGCGAGCCCAGACCAGACCGCACGGCCGAAGCCAATGCTCCATGCCACTCAAATTGGCATACCTGGCCCAACAGGTCGACCTTGACCTTGACTGATCGACCCGAAACTCGGAGCGTTGCAGGTTCAGGTGGTCCCGTGGTCACACGCGCGAGCCCAGGTCAGACCGCACAGCAGAAGGGTATGCGGTTCGCGTGTGAAAAGGCCAAAACAAGCCCAAAGGCCTTGACTGTTGGCAACTTGGTACGCAGTTTTTTACCCCTTTGGCTTGACCGATCGACCCGAAACTCGGAATGTTGCAGGTTCGGGTGGTCCCCTGGTCACTCGCGCGAGCCCAGGTCAGATCGCTTGGCCCAAGGGCATGCGGTTCACTGCTGAAAAACCCTAACAAACCCAAAGGCCTTGACTGTTTGCAACTTGGTAGGCAGTTTTCTACCCCTTTGCCTTGACCCATCGACCCGAAACTCGGAGCGTTGCAGGTTCAGATGGTCCCCCAGTCGCTTGCGCGAGCCCAGGTCAGGCAGCACAGCAGAAAGGTATGCAGTTCGCGTTTGAAAAGACCAAAACAAGCGCAATTTCTTCACTTTTGGACCACTTGGTACGCAGTTTTTCTACCCCTTAGGCTTGACCTATCGACCCGGAAATCTGGGCATTGCAGGTTGGGGTGGTCCCCTGGTCTGTCGCGCGAGCCCAGACCAGACCGCACGGCCGAAGCCAATGCTCCATGCCGCTCAAAATGGCATACCTGGCCCAACGGGTCGACCTTGACCTTGACTGATCGACCCGAAATTCGGAGCGTTGCAGGTTCAGGTGGTCCCGTGGTCATACGCGCGAGCCCAGGTCAGACCGCACAGCAGAAGGGTATGCGGTTCGCGCGTGAAAAGGCCAAAACAAGCCCAAAGGCCTTGACTGTTGGCAACTTGGTACGCAGTTTTCTACCCCTTTGGCTTGACCGATCGACCCGAAACTCGGAATGTTGCAGGTTCGGGTGGTCCCCTGGTCACTCGCGCGAGCCCAGGTCAGATCGCTTGGCCCAAGGGCATGCGGTTCACTGCTGAAAAACCCTAAAAAACCCAAAGGCCTTGACTGTTGGCAACTTGGTAGGCAGTTTTCTACCCCTTTGCCTTGACCCATCGACCCGAAACTCGGAGCGTTGCAGGTTCAGATGGTCCCCCAGTCGCTCGCGCAAGCCCAGGTCAGGCAGCACAGCAGAAAGGTATGCGGTTCGCGTTTGAAAAGACCAAAACAAGCCCAATTTCTTCACTTTTGGACCACTTGGTACGCAGTTTTTCTACCCCTTAGGCTTGACCTATCGACCCGGAACTCTGGGCATTGCAGGTTGGGGTGGTCCCCTGGTCTGTCGCGCGAGCCCAGACCAGACCGCACGGCCGAAGCCAATGCTCCATGCCGCTCAAATTGGCATACCTGGCCCAACAGGTCGACCTTGACCTTGACTGATCGACCCGAAACTCGGAGCGTTGCAGGTTTAGGTGGTCCTGTGGTCACACGCGCGAGCCCAGGTCAGACCGCACAGCAGAAGGGTATGCGGTTGCGCGTGAAAAGGCCAAAACAAGCCCAAATGCCTTGACTGTTGGCAACTTGGTACGCAGTTTTCTACCCCTTTGGCTTGACCGATCGACCCGAAACTCGGAATGTTGCAGGTTCGGGTAGTCCCCTGGTCACTCGCGCGAGCCCAGGTCAGATCGCTTGGCCCAAGGGCATGCGGTTCACTGCTGAAAAACCCTAACAAACCAAAAGGCCTTGACTGTTGGCATCTTGGTAGGCAGTTTTCTACCCCTTTGCCTTGACCCATCGACCCGAAACTCGGAGCATTGCAGGTTCAGATGGTCCCCCAGTCGCTCGCACGAGCCCAGGTCATTCAGCACAGCAGAAAGGTATGCAGTTCGCGTTTGAAAAGACCAAAACAAGCCCAATTTCTTCACTTTTGGACCACTTGGTACGCAGTTTTTCTACCCCTTAGGCTTGACCTATCGACCCGGAACTTTGGGCATTGCAGGTTGGGGTGGTCCCCTGGTCTGTCGCGCGAGGCCAGACCAGACCGCACGGCCGAAGCCAATGCTCCATGCCGCTCAAATTGGCATACCTGGCCCAACGGGTCGACCTTGACCTTGACTGATCGACCCGAAACACGGAGCGTTGCAGGTTTAGGTGGTCCCGTGGTCACACGCGCGAGCCCAGGTCAGACCGCACAGCAGAAGGGTATGCGGTTCGCGCGTGAAAAGGCCAAAACAAGCCCAAAGGCCTTGACTGTTGGCAACTTGGTACGCAGTTTTCTACCCCTTTGGCTTGACCGATCGACCCGAAACTCGGAATATTGCAGGTTCGGGTGGTCCCCTGGTCTGTCGCGCGAGCCCAGGTCAGATCGCTTGGCCCAAGGGCATGCGGTTCACTGCTGAAAAACCCTAACAAACCCAAAGGCCTTGACTGTTGGCAACTTGGTAGGCAGTTTTCTACCCCTTTGCCTTGACCCATCGACCCGAAACTCGGAGCGTTGCAGGTTCAGATGGTCCCCCAGTCGCTCGCGCCAGCCCAGGTCAGGCAGCACAGCAGAAAGGTATGCGGTTCGCGTTTGAAAAGACCAAAACAAGCCCAATTTCTTCACTTTTGGACCACTTGGTACGCAGTTTTTCTACCCCTTAGGCTTGACCTATCGACCCGGAACTCTGGGCATTGCAGGTTGGGGTGGTCCCCTGGTCTGTCGCGCGAGCCCAGACCAGACCGCACGGCCGAAGCCAATGCTCCATGCCGCTCAAATTGGCATACCTGGCCCAACGGGTCGACCTTGACCTTGACTGATCGACCCGAAACTCGGAGCGTTTCAGGTTCAGGTGGTCCCGTGGTCAAACGCGCGAGCCCAGGTCAGACCGTACAGCAGAAGGGTATGCGGTTCGCGTGTGAAAAGGCCAAAACAAGCCCAAAGGCCTTGACTGTTGGCAACTTGGTACGCAGTTTTCTACCCCTTTGGCTTGACCGATCGACCCGAAACTCTGAATGTTGCAGGTTCGGGTGGTCCCCTGGTCACTCGCGCGAGCCCTGGTCAGATCGCTTGGCCCAAGGGCATGCGGTTCACTGCTGAAAAACCCTAACAAACCCAAAGGCCTTGACTGTTGGCAACTTGGTAGGCAGTTTTCTACCCCTTTGCCTTGACCCATCGACCCGAAACTCGGAGCGTTGCAGGTTCAGATGGTCCCCCAGTCGCTCGCGCGAGCCCAGGTCAGGCAGCACAGCAGAAAGGTATGCGGTTCGCGTTTGAAAAGACCAAAACAAGCCCAATTTCTTCACTTTTGGACCACTTGGTACGCAGTTTTTCTACCCCTTAGGCTTGACCTATCGACCCGGAACTCGGGGCATTGCAGGTTGGGGTGGTCCCCTGGTCTGTCGCGTGAGCCCAGACCAGACCGCACGGCCGAAGCCAATGCTCCATGCCGCTCAAATTGGCATACCTGGCCCAACGGGTCGACCTTGACCTTGACTGATTGACCTGAAACTCGGAGCGTTGCAGGTTCAGGTGGTCCCATGGTCACACGCGCGAGCCCAGGTCAGACCGCACAGCAGAAGGGTATGCGGTTCGCGCGTGAAAAGGCCAAAACAAGCCCAAAGGCCTTGACTGTTGGCAACTTGGTACGCAGTTTTCTACCCCTTTGGCATGACCGATCGACCAGAAACTACGAATGTTGCAGGTTCGGGTGGTCCCCTGGTCACTCAGGCGAGCCCAGGTCAGATCGCTTGGCCCAAGGGCATGCGGTTCACTGCTGAAAAACCCTAACAAACCCAAAGGCCTTGACTGTTGGCAACTTGGTAGGCAGTTTTCTACCCCTTTGCCTTGACCCATCGACCCGAAACTCGGAGCGTTGCAGGTTCAGATGGTCCCCCAGTCGCTCCCGCGAGCCCAGGTCAGGCAGCACAGCAGAAAGGTATGCGGTTCGCGTTTGAAAAGACCAAAACAAGCCCAATTTCTTCACTTTTGGACCACTTGGTACGCAGTTTTTCTACCCCTTAGGCTTGACCTATCGACCCGGAAATCTGGGCATTGCAGGTTGGGGTGGTCCCCTGGTCTGTCGCGCGAGCCCAGACCAGATCGCACGGCTGAAGCCAATGCTCCATGCCGCTCAAATTGGCATACCTGGCCCAACGGGTCGACCTTGACCTTGACTGATCGACCCGAAACTCGGAGCGTTGCAGGTTCAGGTGGTCCTGTGGTCACACGCGCGAGCCCAGGTCAGACCGTACAGCAGAAGGGTATGCGGTTCGCGCGTGAAAAGGCCAAAACAAGCCCAAAGGCCTTGACCGTTGGCAACTTGGTACGCAGTTTTCTACCCCTTTGGCTTGACCGATCGACCCGAAACTCTGAATGTTGCAGGTTCGGGTAGTCCCCTGGTCACTTGCGCGAGCCCAGGTCAGATCGCTTGGCCCAAGGGCATGCGGTTCACTGCTGAAAAACCCTAACAAACCCAAAGGCCTTGACTGTTGGCAACTTGGTAGGCAGTTTTCTACCCCTTTGCCTTGACCCATCGACCCGAAACTCGGAGCGTTGCAGGTTCAGATGGTCCCCCAGTCGCTCGCGCGAGTCCAGGTCAGGCAGCACAGCAGAAAGGTATGCGGTTCGCGTTTGAAAAGACCAAAACAAGCCCAATTTCTTCACTTTTGGACCACTTGGTACGCAGTTTTTCTACCCCTTAGGCTTGACCTATCGACCCTGAACTCTGGGCATTGCAGGTTGGGGTGGTCCCCTGGTCTGTCGCGCGAGCCCAGACCAGACCGCACGGCCGAAGCCAATGCTCCATGCCGCTCAAATTGGCATACCTTGCCCAACGGGTCGACCTTGACCTTGACTGATCGGCCCGAAACTCGGAGCGTTGCAGGTTCAGGTGGTCCCATGGTCACACGCGCGAGCCCAGGTCAGACCGCACAGCAGAAGGGTATGCGGTTCGCGCGTGAAAAGGCCAAAACAAGCCCAAAGGCCTTGACTGTTGGCAACTTGGTACGCAGTTTTCTACCCCTTTGGCATGACCGTTCGACCCGAAACTCGGAATGTTGCAGGTTCAGGTGGTCCCCTGGTCACTCACGCAAGCCCAGGTCAGATCGCTTGGCCCAAGGGCATGCGGTTCACTGCTGAAAAACCCTAACAAACCCAAAGGCCTTGACTGTTGGCAACTTGGTAGGCAGTTTTCTACCCCTTTGCCTTGACCCATCGACCCGAAACTCGGAGCATTGCAGGTTCAGATGGTACCCCAGTCGCTCGCACGAGCCCAGGTCAGGCAGCACAGCAGAAAGGTATGCAGTTCGCGTTTGAAAAGACCAAAACAAGCCCAATTTCTTCTTTTTTGGACCACTTGGTACGCAGTTTTTCTACCCCTTAGGCTTGACCTATCGACCCGGAACTCTGGGCATTGCAGGTTGGGGTGGTCCCCTGGTCTGTCGCGCGAGCCCAGACCAGACCGCACGGCCGAAGCCAATGCTCCATGCCGCTCAAATTGGCATACCTGGCCCAATGGGTCGACCTTGACCTTGACTGATCGACCCGAAACTCGGAGCGTTGCAGGTTTAGGTGGTCCCGTGGTCACACGCGCGAGCCCAGGTCAGACCGCACAGCAGAAGGGTATGCGGTTCGCGCGTGAAAAGGCCAAAACAAGCCCAAAGGCCTTGACTGTTGGCAACTTGGTACGCAGTTTTCTACCCCTTTGGCTTGACCCATCGACCCGAAACTCGGAATGTTGCAGGTTGGGGTGGTCCCCTGGTCTGTCGCGCGAGCCCAGGTCAGATCGCTTGGCCCAAGGGCATGCGGTTCACTGCTGAAAAACCCTAACAAACCCAAAGGCCTTGACTGTTGGCAACTTGGTAGGCAGTTTTCTACCCCTTTGCCTTGACCCATCGACCCGAAACTCGGAGCGATGCAGGTTCAGATGGTCCCCCAGTCGCTCGCGCCAGCCCAGGTCAGGCAGCACAGCAGAAAGGTATGCGGTTCGCGTTTGAAAAGACCAAAACAAGCCAAATTTCTTCACTTTTGGACCACTTGCTACGCAGTTTTTCTACCCCTTAGGCTTGACCTATCGACCCGGAACTCTGGGCATTGCAGGTTGGGGTGGTCCCCTGGTCTGTCGCGCGAGCCCAGACCAGACCGCACGGCCGAAGCCAATGCTCCATGCCGCTCAAATTGGCATACCTGGCCCAACGGGTCGACCTTGACCTTGACTGATCGACCCGAAACTCGGAGCGTTTCAGGTTCAGGTGGTCCCGTGGTCACACGCGCGAGCCCAGGTCAGACCGTACAGCAGAAGGGTATGCGGTTCGCGTGTGAAAAGGCCAAAACAAGCCCAAAGGCCTTGACTGTTGGCAACTTGGTACGCAGTTTTCTACCCCTTTGGCTTGACCGATCGACCCTAAAACTCTGAATGTTGCAGGTTCGGGTGGTCCCCTGGTCACTCGCGCGAGCCCAGGTCAGATCGCTTGGCCCAAGGGCATGCGGTTCACTGCTGAAAAACCCTAACAAACCCAAAGGCCTTGACTGTTGGCAACTTGGTAGGCTGTTTTCTACCCCTTTGCCTTGACCCATCGACCTGAAACTCGGAGCGTTGCAGGTTCAGATGGTCCCCCAGTCGCTCGCGCGAGCCCAGGTCAGGCAGCACAGCAGAAAGGTATGCGGTTCGCGTTTGAAAAGACCAAAACAAGCCCAATTTCTTCACTTTTGGACCACTTGGTACGCAGTTTTTCTACCCCTTAGGCTTGACCTATCGACCCGGAACTCGGGGCATTGCAGGTTGGGGTGGTCCCCTGGTTTGTCGCGTGAGCCCAGACCAGACTGCACGGCCGAAGCCAATGCTCCATGCCGCTCAAATTGGCATACCTGGCCCAACGGGTCGACCTTGACCTTGACTGATTGACCTGAAACTCGGAGCGTTGCAGGTTTAGGTGGTCCCGTGGTCACACGCGCGAGCCCAGGTCAGACCGCACAGCAGAAGGGTATGCGGTTCGCGCGTAAAAAGGCCAAAACAAGCCCAAAGGCCTTGACTGTTGGCAACTTGGTACGCAGTTTTCTACCCTTTTGGCATGACCGATCGACCCGAAACTACGAATGTTGCAGGTTCGGGTGGTCCCCTGGTCACTCAGGCGAGCCCAGGTCAGATCGCTTGGCCCAAGGGCATGCGGTTCACTGCTGAAAAACCCTAACAAACCCAAAGGCCTTGACTGTTGGCAACTTGGTAGGCAGTTTTCTACCCCTTTGCCTTGACCAATCGACCCGAAACTCGGAGCGTTGCAGGTTCAGATGGTCCCCCAGTCGCTCCCGCGAGCCCAGGTCAGGCAGCACAGCAGAAAGGTATGCGGTTCGCGTTTGAAAAGACCAAAACAAGCCCAATTTCTTCACTTTTGGACCACTTGGTACGCAGTTTTTCTACCCCTTAGGCTTGACCTATCGACCCGGAAATCTGGGCATTGCAGGTTGGGGTGGTCCCCTGGTCTGTCGCGCGAGCCCAGACCAGATCGCACGGCTGAAGCCAATGCTCCATGCCGCTCAAATTGGCATACCTGGCCCAACGGGTCGACCTTGACCTTGACTGATCGACCCGAAACTGGGAGCGTTGCAGGTTCAGGTGGTCCCATGGTCACACGCGCGAGCCCAGGTCAGACCGCACAGCAGAAGGGTATGCGGTTCGCGTGTGAAAAGGCCAAAACAAGCCCAAAGGCCTTGACTGTTGGCAACTTGGTACGCAGTTTTCTACCCCTTTGGCTTGACCGATCGACCCGAAACTTGGAATGTTGCAGGTTCGGGTGGTCCCCTGGTCACTCACGCGAGCCCAGGTCAGATCGCTTGGCCCAAGGGCATGCGGTTCACTGCTGAAAAACCCTAACAAACCCAAAGGCCTTAACGGTTGGCAACTTGGTAGGCAGTTTTCTACCCCTTTGCCTTGACCCATCAACCCGAAACTCGGAGCGTTGCAGGTTCAGATGGTCCCCCAGTCGCTCGCGCGAGCCCAGGTCAGGCAGCACAGCAGAAAGGTATGCGGTTCGCGTTTGAAAAGACCAAAACAAGCCCAATTTCTTCACTTTTGGACCACTTGGTACGCAGTTTTTCTACCCCTTAGGCTTGACCTATCGACCCGGAACTCTGGGCATTGCAGGTTGGGGTGGTCCCCTGGTCTGTTGCGCGAGCCCAGACCAGACCGCACGGCCGAAGCCAATGCTCCATGCCGCTCAAATTGGCATACCTGGCCCAACGGGTCGACCTTGACCTTGACTGATCCACCCGAAACTCGGAGCGTTGCAGGTTCAGGTGGTCCCGTGGTCACACGCGCGAGCCCAGGTCAGACCGCACAGCAGAAGGGTATGCGGTATTGTGTGAAAAGGCCAAAACAAGCCCAAAGGCCTTGACTGTTGGCAACTTGGTACGCAGTTTTCTACCCCTTTGGCTTGACCGATCGACCTGAAACTCGGAGCGTTGCAGGTTCGGGTGGTCCCCTGGTCACTCGCGCGAGCCCAGGTCAGATCGCTTGGCCCAAGGGCATGCGGTTCACTGCTGAAAAACCCTAACAAACCCAAAGGCCTTGACTGTTGGCAACTTGGTAGGCAGTTTTCTACCCCTTTGCCTTGACCCATCGACCCGAAACTCGGAGCGTTGCAGGTTCAGATGGTCCCCCAGTCGCTCGCGCCAGCCCAGGTCAGGCAGCACAGCAGAAAGGTATGCGGTTCGCGTTTGAAAAGACCAAAACAAGCCCAATTTCTTCACTTTTGGACCACTTGGTACGCAGTTTTTCTACCCCTAAGCTTGACCTATCGACCCGGAACTCTGGGCATTGCAGGTTGGGGTGGTCCCCTGGTCTGTCGCGCGAGCCCAGACCAGACCGCACGGCCGAAGCCAATGCTCCATGCCGCTCAAATTGGCATACCTGGCTCAACGGGTCGACCTTGACCTTGACTGATCGACCCGAAACTCGGAGCGTTGCAGGTTCAGGTGGTCCCGTGGTCACACGCGCGAGCCCAGGTCAGACCGCACAGCAGAAGGGTATGCGGTTCGCGCGTGAAAAGGCCAAAACAAGCCCAAAGGCCTTGACTGTTGGCAACTTGGTACGCAGTTTTCTACCCCTTTGGCTTGACCGATCGACCCGAAACTCGGAATGTTATAGGTTCAGGTGGTCCCCTGGTCACTCGCGCAAGCCCAGGTCAGATCGCTTGGCCCAAGGGCATGCGGTTCACTGTTGAAAAACCCTAACAAACCCAAAGGCCTTGACTGTTGGCAACTTGGTAGGCAGTTTTCTACCAGTTTGCCTTGACCCATCGACCCGAAACTCGGAGCGTTGCAGGTTCAGATGGTCCCCCAGTCGCTTGCGCGAGACCAGGTCAGGCAGCACAGCAGAAAGGTATGCGGTTCGCGTTTGAAAAGACCAAAACAAGCCCAATTTCTTCACTTTTGGACCACTTGGTACGCAGTTTTTCTACCCCTTAGGCTTGACCTATCGACCCGGAACTCGGGGCATTGCAGGTTGGGGTGGTCCCCTGGTCTGTCGCGCGAGCCCAGACCAGACCGCACGGCCGAAGCCAATGCTCCATGCCGCTCAAATTGGCATACCTGGCCCAACGGGTCGACCTTGACCTTGACTGATCGACCCGAAACTCGGAGCGTTGCAGGTTCAGGTGGTCCCGTGGTCACACGCGCGAGCCCAGGTCAAACCGCACAGCAGAAGGGTATGCGGTTCGCGCGTGAAAAGGCCAAAACAAGCCCAAAGGCCTTGACTGTTGGCAACTTGGTACGCAGTTTTCTACCCCTTTGGCTTGACCGATCGACCCGAAACTCGGAATGTTGCAGGTTCGGGTGGTCCCCTGGTCACTCGCGCGAGCCCAGGTCAGATCGCTTGGCCCAAGGGCATGCGGTTCACTGCTGAAAAACCCTAACAAACCCAAAGGCCTTGACTGTTGGCAACTTGGTAGGCAGTTTTCTACCCCTTTGCCTTGACCCATCGACCCGAAATTGGAGCGTTGCAGGTTCAGATGGTCCCCCAGTCGCTCGCACGAGCCCAGGTCAGGCAGCACAGCAGAAAGGTATGCGGTTCGCGTTTGAAAAGACCAAAACAAGCCCAATTTCTTCACTTTTGGACCACTTGTTACGCAGTTTTTCTACCCCTTAGGCTTGACCTATCGACCCGGAACTCTGGGCATTGCAGGTTGGGGTGGTCCCCTGGTCTGTCGCGCGAGCCCAGACCAGACCGCACGGCCGAAGCCAATGCTCCATGCCGCTCAAATTGGCATACCTGGCCCAACGGGTCGACCTTGACCTTGACTGATCGACCCGAAACTCGGAGCGTTGCAGGTTCAGGTGGTCCCGTGGTCACACGCGCGAGCCCAGGTCAGACCGCACAGCAGAAGGGTATGCGGTTCGCGTGTGAAAAGGCCAAAACAAGCCCAAAGGCCTTGACTGTTGGCAACTTGGTACGCAGTTTTCTACCCCTTTGGCTTGACCGATCAACCCGAAACTCGGAATGTTGCAGGTTCGGGTGGTCCCCTGGTCACTCGCGCGAGCCCAGGTCAGATCGCTTGGCCCAAGGGCATGCGGTTCACTGTTGAAAAACCCTAACAAACCCAAAGGCCTTGACTGTTGGCAACTTGGTAGGCAGTTTTCTACCCCTTTGCCTTGACCCATCGACCCGAAACTCGGAGCGTTGCAGGTTCAGATGGTCCCCCAGTCGCTCGCGCGAGACCAGGTCAGGCAGCACAGCAGAAAGGTATGCGGTTCGCGTTTGAAAAGACCAAAACAAGCCCAATTTCTTCACTTTTGGACCACTTGGTACGCAGTTTTTCTACCCCTTAGGCTTGACCTATCGACCCGGAACTCTGGGCATTGCAGGTTGGGGTGGTCCCCTGGTCTGTCGCGCGAGCCCAGACCAGACCGCACGGCCGAAGCCAATGCTCCATGCCGCTCAAATTGGCATACCTGGCCCAACGGGTCGACCTTGACCTTGACTGATCGACCCGAAACTCGGAGTGTTGCAGGTTCAGGTGGTCCCGTGGTCACACGCGCGAGCCCAGGTCAAACCGCACAGCAGAAGGGTATGCGGTTCGCGCGTGAAAAGGCCAAAACAAGCCCAAAGGCCTTGACTGTTGGCAACTTGGTACGCAGTTTTCTACCCCTTTGGCATGACCGATCGACCCGAAACTCGGAATGTTGCAGGTTCGGGTGGTCCCCTGGTCACTCGCGCGAGCCCAGGTCAGATCGCTTGGCCCAAGGGCATGCGGTTCACTGCTGAAAAACCCTAACAAACCCAAAGGCCTTGACTGTTGGCAACTTGGTAGGCAGTTTTCTACCCCTTTGCCTTGACCCATCGACCCGAAACTCGGAGCGTTGCAGGTTCAGATGGTCCCTCAGTCGCTCGCGCAAGCCCAGGTCAGGCAGCACAGCAGAAAGGTATGCGGTTCGCGTTTGAAAAGACCAAAACAAGCCCAATTTCTTCACTTTTGGACCACTTGGTACGCAGTTTTTCTACCCCTTAGGCTTGACCTATCGACCCGGAACTCTGGGCATTGCAGGTTGGGGTGGTCCCCTGGTCTGTCGCGCGAGCCCAGACCAGACCGCACGGCCGAAGCCAATGCTCCATGCCGCTCAAATTGGCATACCTGGCCCAACGGGTCGACCTTGACCTTGACTGATCGACCCGAAACTCGGAGCGTTGCAGGTTCAGGTGGTCCCGTTGTCACACGCGCGAGCCCAGGTCAGACCGCACAGCAGAAGGGTATGCGGTTCGCGTGTGAAAAGGCCAAAACAAGCCCAAAGGCCTTGACTGTTGGCAACTTGGTACGCAGTTTTCTACCCCTTTGGCTTGACCGATCAACCCGAAACTCGGAATGTTGCAGGTTCGGGTGGTCCCCTGGTCACTCGCGCGAGTCCAGGTCAGATCGCTTGGCCCAAGGGCATGCGGTTCACTGCTGAAAAACCCTAACAAACCCAAAGGCCTTGACTGTTGGCAACTTGGTAGGCAGTTTTCTACCCCTTTGCCTTGACCCATCGACCCGAAACTCGGAGCGTTGCATTTTCAGATGGTCCCTCAGTCGCTCGCGCGAGCCCAGGTCAGGCAGCACAGCAGAAAGGTATGCGGTTCGCGTTTGAAAAGACCAAAACAAGCCCAATTTCTTCACTTTTGGACCACTTGGTACGCAGTTTTTCTACCCCTTAGGCTTGACCTATCGACCCGGAACTCTGGGCATTGCAGGTTGGGGTGGTCCCCTGGTCTGTCGCGCAAGCCCAGACCAGACCGCACGGCCGAAGCCAATGCTCCATGCCGCTCAAATTGGCATACCTGGCCCAACGGGTCGACCTTGACCTTGACTGATCGACCCAAAACTCGGAGCGTTGCAGGTTCAGGTGGTCCCGTGGTCACACGCGCGAGCCCAGGTCAGACCGCACAGCAGAAGGGTATGCGGTTCGCGTGTGAAAAGGCCAAAACAAGCCCAAAGGCCTTGACTGTTGGCAACTTGGTACGCAGTTTTCTACCCCTTTGGCTTGACCGATCGACCCGAAACTCGGAATGTTGCAGGTTCGGGTGGTCCCCTGGTCACTCGCGCGAGCCCAGGTCAGATCGCTTGGCCTAAGGGCATGCGGTTCACTGCTGAAAAACCCTAACAAACCCAAAGGCCTTGACTGTTGGCAACTTGGTAGGCAGTTTTCTACCCCTTTGCCTTGACCCATCGACCCGAAACTCGGAGCGTTGCAGGTTCAGATGGTCCCCCAGTCGCTCGCACGAGCCCAGGTCAGGCAGCACAGCAGAAAGGTATGCGGTTCGCGTTTGGAAAGACCAAAACAAGCCCAATTTCTTCACTTTTGGACCACTTAGTACGAAGTTTTTCTACCCCTTAGGCTTGACCTATCGACCCGGAACTCTGGGCATTGCAGGTTGGGGTGGTCCCCTGGTCTGTCGCGCGAGCCCAGACCAGACCGCACGGCCGAAGCCAATGCTCCATGCCACTCAAATTGGCATACCTGGCCCAACGGGTCGACCTTGACCTTGACTGATCGACCCGAAACTCAGAGCGTTGCAGGTTCAGGTGGTCCCGTGGTCACACGCGCGAGCCCAGGTCAGACCGCACAGCAGAAGGGTATGCGGTTCGCGTGTGAAAAGGCCAAAACAAGCCCAAAGGCCTTGACTGTTGGCAACTTGGTACGCAGTTTTCTACCCCTTTGGCTTGACCGATCGACCCGAAACTCGGAATGTTGCAGGTTCGGGTGGTCCCCTGGTCACTCGCGCGAGCCCAGGTCAGATCGCTTGGCCCAAGGGCATGCGGTTCACTGCTGAAAAACCCTAACAAACCCAAAGGCCTTGACTGTTGGCAACTTGGTAGGCAGTTTTCTACCCCTTTGCCTTGACCCATCGACCCGAAACTCGGAGCGTTGCAGGTTCAGATGGTCCCCCAGTCGCTCGCGCGAGCCCAGGTCAGGCAGCACAGCAGAAAGGTATGCGGTTCGCGTTTGAAAAGACCAAAACAAGCCCAATTTCTTCACTTTTGGACCACTTGGTACGCAGTTTTTCTACCCCTTAGGCTTGACCTATCGACCCGGAACTCTGGGCATTGCAGGTTGGGGTGGTCCCCTGGTCTGTCGCGCGAGCCCAGACCAGACCGCACGGCCAAAGCCAATGCTCCATGCCGCTCAAATTGGCATACCTGGCCCAACGGGTCGACATTGACCTTGACTCATCGACCCGAAACTCGGAGCGTTGCAGGTTCAGGTGGTCCCGTGGTCACACGCGCGAGCCCAGGTCAGACCGCACAGCAGAAGGGTATGCGGTTCGCGCGTGAAAAGGCCAAAACAAGCCCAAAGGCCTTGACTGTTGGCAACTTGGTAAGCAGTTTTCTACCCCTTTGGCTTGACCGATCAACCCTAAACTCGGAATGTTGCAGGTTCGGGTGGTCCCCTGGTCACTCGCGCAAGCCCAGGTCAGATCGCTTGGCCCAAGGGCATGCGGTTCACTGCTGAAAAACCCTAACAAACCCAGAGGCCTTGACTGTTGGCAACTTGGTAGGCAGTTTTCTACCCCTTTGCCTTGACCCTACGACCGGAAACTCGGAGCGTTGCAGGTTCAGATGTTCCCCCAGTCGCTCCCGCGAGCCCAGGTCAGGCAGCACAGCAGAAAGGAATGCGGTTCGTGTTTGAAAAGACCAAAACAAGCCCAATTTCTTCACTTTTGGACCACTTGGTACGCAGTTTTTCTACCCCTTAGGCTTGACCTATCGACCCGGAACTCTGGGCATTGCAGGTTGGGGTGGTCCCCTGGTCTGTCGCGCGAGCCCAGACCAGACCGCACGGCCGAAGCCTATGCTCCATGCCGCTCAAATTGGCATACCTGGCCCAACGGGTCGACCTTGACCTTGACTGATCGACCCGAAACTCGGAGCGTTGCAGGTTCAGGTGGTCCAGTGGTCACACGCGCGAGCCCAGGTCAGACCGCACAGCAGAAGGGTATGCGGTTCGCGCGTGAAAAGGCCAAAACAAGCCCAAAGGCCTTGACTGTTGGCAACTTGGTACGCAGTTTTCTACCCCTTTGGCTTGACCGATCGACCCGAAAGTCGGAATGTTGCAGGTTCGGGTGGTCTCCTGGTCACTCGCGCGAGCCCAGGTCAGATCGCTTGGCCCAAGGTCATGAGGTTCACTGCTGAAAAACCCTAACAAACCCAAAGGCCTTGACTGTTGGCAACTTGGTAGGCAGTTTTCTACCCCTTTGCCTTGACCCATCGACCCGAAACTCGGAGCGTTGCAGGTTCAGATGGTCCCCCAGTCGCTCGCACGAGCCCAGGTCAGGCAGCACAGCAGAAAGGTGTGAGGTTCGCGTTTGAAAAGACCAAAACAAGCCCAATTTCTTCACTTTTGGACCACTTGGTACGCAGTTTTTCTACTCCTTAGGCTTGAATTATCGACCCGGAACTCTGGGCATTGCAGGTTGGGGTGGTCCCCTGGTCTGTCGCTCGAGCCCAGACCAGACCGCACGGCCGAAGCCAATGCTCCATGCCGCTCAAATTGGCATACCTGGCCCAACGGGTCGCCCTTGACCTTGACTGATCGACCCGAAACTCGGAGCGTTGCAGGTTTAGGTGGTCCCGTGGTCACAGGCGCAAGCCCAGGTCAGACCGCACAGCAGAAGGGTATGCGGTTTGCGCGTGAAAAGGCCAAAACAAGCCCAAAGGCCTTGACTGTTGGCAACTTGGTACGCAGTTTTCTACCCCTTTGGCTTGACCGATCGACCCGAAATTCGGAATGTTGCAGGTTCAGGTGGTCCCCTGGTCACTCGCGCGAGCCCAGGTCAGATCGCTTGGCCCAAGGGCATGCGGTTCACTGCTGAAAAACCCTAACAAACCCAAAGGCCTTGACTGTTGGCAACTTGGTAGGCAGTTTTCTACCCCTTTGCCTTGACCCATCGACCCGAAACTCAGAGCGTTGCAGGTTCAGATGGTCCCCCAGTCGCTCGCGCGAGCCCAGGTCAGGCAGCACAGCAGAAAGGTATGCGGTTCGCGTTTGGAAAGACCAAAACAAGCCCAATTTCTTCACTTTTGGACCACTTGGTAAGCAGTTTTTCTACCCCTTAGGCTTGACCTATCGACCCGGAACTCTGGGCATTGCAGGTTGGGGTGGTCCCCTGGTCTGTCGCGCGAGCCCAGACCAGACCGCACGGCCGAAGCCAATGCTCCATGCCGCTCAAATTGGCATACCTGGCCAAACGGCTCGACCTTGACCTTGACTGATCGACCCGAAACTCGGAGCGTTGCAGGTTCAGGTGGTCCCGTGGTCACACGCGCGAGCCCAGGTCAGACCGCACAGCAGAAGGGTATGCGGTTTGCGCGTGAAAAGGCCAAAACAAGCCCAAAGGCCTTGACTGTTGGCAACTTGGTACGCAGTTTTCTACCCATTTGGCCTAACTGATCGACCCGAAACTCGGAATGTTGCAGGTTCGGGTGGTCCCCTGGTCACTCGCGCGAGCCCATGTCAGATCGCTTGGCCCAAGGGCATGCGGTTCACTGCTGAAAAACCCTAACAAACCCAAAGGCCTTGACTGTTGGCAACTTGGTAGGCAGTTTTCTACAACTTTGCCTTGACCCATCGACCCGAAACTCGGAGCGTTGCAGGTTCAGATGGTCCCCCAGTCGCTCGCGCGAGCCCAGGTCAGGCAGCACAGCAGAAAGGTATGCGGTTCGCGTTTGAAAAGACCAAAACAAGCCCAATTTCTTCACTTTTGGACCACTTGGTACGCAGTTTTTCTACCCCTTAGGCTTGACCTATCGACCCGGAACTCTGGGCATTGCAGGTTGGGGTGGTCCCCTGGTCTGTCGCGCCAGCCCAGACCAGACCGCACGGCCGAAGCCAATGCTCCATGCCGCTCAAATTGGCATACCTGGCCCAACGGGTCGACCTTGACCTTGACTGATCGACCCGAAACTCGGAGCGTTGCAGGTTCATGTGGTCCCGTGGTCACACGCGCGAGCCCAGGTCAGACCGCACAGCAGAAGGGTATGCGGTTCGCGCGTGAAAAGGCCAAAACAAGCCCAAAGGCCTTGACTGTTGGCAACTTGGTACGCAGTTTTCTACCCCTTTGGCTTGACCGATCGACCCGAAACTCGGAATGTTGCAGGTTCGGGTGGTCCCCTGGTCACTCGCGCGAGCCCAGGTCAGATCGCTTGCCCCAAGGGCATGCGGTTCACTGCTGAAAAACCCTAACAAACCCAAAGGCCTTGACTGTTGGCAACTTGGTAGGCATTTTTCTACCCCTTTGCCTTGACCCATCGACCCGAAACTCGGAGCGTTGCAGGTTCAGATGGTCCCCCAGTCGCTCGTGCGAGCCCAGGTCAGGCAGCACAGCAGAAAGGTATGCGGTTTGCGTTTCAAAAGACCAAAACAAGCCCAATTTCTTCACTTTTGGACCACTTGGTACGCAGTTTTTCTACCCCTTAGGCTTGACCTATCAACCCGGAACTCTGGGCATTGCAGGTTGGGGTGGTCCCCTGGTCTGTCGCGCGAGCCCAGACCAGACCGCACGGCCGAAGCCAATGCTCCATGCCGCTCAAATTGGCATACCTGGCCCAACGGGTCGACCTTGACCTTGACTGATCGACCCGAAACTCGGAGCGTTGCAGGTTCAGGTGGTCCCGTGGTCACACGCGCGAGCCCAGGTCAGACCGCACAGCAGAAGGGTATGCGGTTCGCGCGTGAAAAGGCCAAAACAAGCCCAAAGGCCTTGACTGTTGGCAACTTGGTACGCAGTTTTCTACCCCTTTGGCTTGACCGATCGACCCGAAACTCGGAGCGTTGCAGGTTCGGCTGGTCCCCTGGTCACTCGCGCGAGCCCAGGTCAGATCGCTTGGCCCAAGGGCATGCGGTTCACTGCTGAAAAACCCTAACAAACCCAAAGGCCTTGACTGTTGGCAACTTGGTAGGCAGTTTTCTACCCCTTTGCCTTGACCCATCGACCCGAAAATCGGAGCGTTGCAGGTTCAGATGGTCCCCCAGTCGCTCGCGCGAGCCCAGGTCAGGCAGCACAGCAGAAAGGTATGCGGTTCGCTTTTTAAAAGACCAAAACAAGCCCAATTTCTTCACTTTTGGACCACTTGTTACGCAGTTTTTCTACCCCTTAGGCTTAACCTATCGACCCGGAACTCTGGGCATTGCAGGTTGGGGTGGTCCCCTGGTCTGTCGCGCGAGCCCAGACCAGACCGCACGGCCTAAGCCAATGCTCCATGCCGCTCAAATTGGCATACCTGGCCCAACGGGTCGACCTTGACCTTGACTGATCGACCCGAAACTCGGAGCGTTGCAGGTTCAGGTGGTCCCGTGGTCACACGCGCGAGCCCAGGTCAGACCGCACAGCAGAAGGGTATGCGGTTCGCGCGTGAAAAGGCCAAAACAAGCCCAAAGGCCTTGACTGTTGGCAACTTGGTACGCAGTTTTCTACCCCTTTAGCTTGACCGATCGACCCGAAACTCGGAATGTTGCAGGTTCGGGTGGTCCCCTGGTCACTTGCGCGAGCCCAGGTCAGATCGCTTGGCCCAAGGGCATGCGGTTCACTGCTGAAAAACCCTAACAAACCCAAAGGCCTTGACTGTTGGCAACTTGGTAGGCAGTTTTCTACCCCTTTGCCTTGACCCATCGACCCGAAACTCGGAGCGTTCCAGGTTCAGATGGTCCCCCAGTCGCTCGCGCGAGCCCAGGTCAGGCAGCACAGCAGAAAGGTATGCGGTTCGCGTTTGAAAAGACCAAAACAAGCCCAATTTCTTCACTTTTGGACCACTTGGTACGCAGTTTTTCTACCCCTTAGGCTTGACCTATCGACCCGGACTCTGGGCATTGCAGGTTGGGGTGGTCCCCTGGTCTGTCGCGCGAGCCCAGACCAGACCGCACGGCCGAAGCCAATGCTCCATGCTCCTCAAATTGGCATACCTGGCCCAACGGCTCGACCTTGACCTTGACTGATCGACCCGAAACTCGGAGCGTTGCAGGTTTAGGTGGTCCCGTGGTCACACGCGCGAGCCCAGGTCAGACCGCACAGCAGAAGGGTATGCGGTTCGCGCGTGAAAAGGCCAAAACAAGCCCAAAGGCCTTGACTGTTGGCAACTTGGTACGCAGTTTTCTACCCCTTTGGCTTGACCGATCAACCCGAAACTCGGAATGTTGCAGGTTCGGGTGGTCCCCTGGTCACTCGCGCGAGCCCAGGTCAGATCGCTTGGCCCAAGGGCATGCGGTTCACTGCTGAAAAACCCTAACAAACCCAAAGGCCTTGACTGTTGGCAACTTGGTAGGCAGTTTTCTACCCCTTTGCCTTGACCCATCGACCCGAAACTCGGAGCGTTGCAGGTTCAGATGGTCCCCCAGTCGCTCGCGCGAGCCCAGGTCAGGCAGCACAGCAGAAAGGTATGCGGTTCGCGTTTGAAAAGACCAAAACAAGGCCAATTTCTTCACTTTTGGACCACTTGGTACGCAGTTTTTCTACCCCTTAGGCTTGACCTATCGACCCGGAACTCTGGGCATTGCAGGTTGGGGTAGACCCTGGTCTGTCGCGCGAGCCCAGACCAGACCGCACGGCCGAAGCCAATGCTCCATGCCGCTCAAATTGGCATACCTGGCCCAACGGGTCGACCTTGACCTTGACTGATCGACCCGAAACTCGGAGCGTTGCAGGTTCAGGTGGTCCCGTGGTCACACGCGCGAGCCCAGGTCAGACCGCACAGCAGAAGGGTATGCGGTTTGCGTGTGAAAAGGCCAAAACAAGCCCAAAGGCCTTGACTGTTGGCAACTTGGTACGCAGTTTTCTACCCCTTTGGCTTGACCGATCAACCTGAAACTCGGAATGTTGCAGGTTCGGGTGGTCCCCTGGTCACTCGCGCGAGCCCAGGTCAGATGGCTTGGCCCAAGGGCATGCGGTTCACTGCTGAAAAACCCTAACAAACCCAAAGGCCTTGACTGCTGGCAACTTGGTAGGCAGTTTTCTACCCCTTTGCCTTGACCCATCGACCTGAAACTCGGAGCGTTGCAGGTTCAGATGGTCCCCCAGTCGCTCGCGTGAGCCCAGGTCAGGCAGCACAGCAGAAAGGTATGCGGTTCGCGTTTGAAAAGACCAAAACAAGCCCAATTTCTTCACTTTTGGACCACTTGGTACGCAGTTTTTCTACCCCTTAGGCTTGACCTATCGACCCAGAACTCTGGGCATTGCAGGTTGGGGTGGTCCCCTGGTCTGTCGCGCGAGCCCAGACCAGACCGCACGGCCGAAGCCAATGCTCCATGCCGCTCAAATTGGCATACCTGGCCCAACGGGTCGACCTTGACCTTGACTGATCGACCCGAAACTGGGAGCGTTGCAGGTTCAGGTGGTCCCGTGGTCACACGCGCGAGCCCAGGTCAGACCGCACAGCAGAAGGGTATGCGGTTCGCGCGTGAAAAGGCCAAAACAAGCCCAAAGGCCTTGACTGTTGGCAACTTGGTACGCAGTTTTCTACCCCTTTGGCTTGACCGATCGACCCGAAACTCGGAATGTTGTAGGTTCGGGTGGTCCCCTGGTCACTCGCGCGAGCCCAGGTCAGATCGCTTGGCCCAAGGGCATGCGGTTCACTGCTGAAAAACCCTAACAAACCCAAAGGCCTTGACTGTTGGCAACTTGGTACGCAGTTTTCTACCCCTTTGCCTTGACCCATCGACCCGAAACTCGGAGCGTTGCAGGTTCAGATGGTCCCCCAGTCGCTTGCGCGAGCCCAGGTCAGGCAGCACAGCAGAAAGGTATGCGGTTCGCGTTTGAAAAGACCAAAACAAGCCCAATTTCTTCACTTTTGGACCACT
Source organism: Fragum whitleyi (assembly GCA_948146395.1). Classification (NCBI taxonomy): domain Eukaryota; kingdom Metazoa; phylum Mollusca; class Bivalvia; order Cardiida; family Cardiidae; genus Fragum; species Fragum whitleyi. The sequence goes on along the minus strand of OX411558.1, from coordinate 15,773,039 downwards.
TGGTACGCAGTTTTTCTACCCCTTAGGCTTGACCTATCGACCCGGAACTCTGGGCATTGCAGGTTGGGGTGGTCCCCTGGTCTGTCGCGCGAGCCCAGACCAGACTGCACGGCCGAAGCCAATGCTCCATGCCGCTCAAATTGGCATACCTGGCCCAACGGGTTGACTTTGACCTTGACTGATCGACCCGAAACTCGGAGCGTTGCAGGTTCAGGTGGTCCCGTGGTCACACGCGCGAGCCCAGGTCAGACCGCACAGCAGAAGGGTATGCGGTTCGCGCGTGAAAAGGCCAAAACAAGCCCAAAGGCCTTGACTGTTGGCAACTTGGTACGCAGTTTTCTACCCCTTTGGCTTGACCGATCGACCCGAAACTCGGAATGTTGCAGGTTCGGGTGGTCCCCTGGTTACTCGCGCAAGCCCAGGTCAGATCGCTTGGCCCAAGGGCATGCGGTTCACTGCTGAAAAACCCTAACAAACCCAAAGGCCTTGACTGTTGGCAACTTGGTAGGCAGTTTTCTACCCCTTTGCCTTGACCCATCGACCCGAAACTCGGAGCGTTCAGGTTCAGATGGTCCCCAAGTCGCTCGCGCAAGCCCAGGTCAGGCAGCACAGCAGAAAGGTATGCGGTTCGCGTTTGAAAAGACCAAAACAAGCCCAATTTCTTCACTTTTGGACCACTTGGTACGCAGTTTTTCTACCCCTTAGGCTTGACCTATCGACCCGGAACTCTGGGCATTGCAGGTTGGGGTGGTCCCCTGGTCTGTAGTGCGAGCCCAGACCAGACCGCACGGCCGAAGCCAATGCTCCATGCCGCTCAAATTGGCATACCTGGCCCAACGGGTCGACCTTGACCTTGACTGATGGACCCGAAACTCGGAGCGTTGCAGGTTTAGGTGGTCCCGTAGTCACACGCGCGAGCCCAGGTCAGACCGCACAGCAGAAGGGTATGCGGTTCGCGCGTGAAAATACCAAAACAAGCCCAAAGGCGTTGACTGTTGGCAACTTGGTACGCAGTTTTCTACCCCTTTGGCTTGACCGATCAACCTGAAACTCGGAATGTTGCAGGTTCGGGTGGTCCCCTGGTCACTCGCGCGAGCCCAGGTCAGATCGCTTGGCCCAAGGGCATGCGGTTCACTGCTGAAAAACCCTAACAAACCCAAAGGCCTTGACTGTTGGCAACTTGGTAGGCAGTTTTCTACCCCTTTGCCTTGACCCATCGACCTGAAACTCGGAGCGTTGCAGGTTCAGATGGTCCCCCAGTCGCTCGCGCGAGCCCAGGTCAGGCAGCACAGCAGAAAGGTATGCGGTTTGCGTTTGAAAAGACCAAAACAAGCCCAATTTCTTCACTTTTGGACCACTTGGTACGCAGTTTTTCTACCCCTTAGGCTTGACCTATCGACCCGGAACTCTGGGCATTGCAGGTTGGGGTGGTCCCCTGGTCTGTCGCGCGAGCCCAGACCAGACCGCATGGCCGAAGCCAATGCTCCATGCCGCTCAAATTGGCATAACTGGCCCAACGGGTCGACCTTGACCTTGACTGATCGACCCGAAACTCGGAGCGTTGCAGGTTCAGGTGGTCCCATGGTCACACGCGCGAGCCCAGGTCAGACAGCACAGCAGAAGGGTATGCGGTTCGCGCGTGAAAAGGCCAAAACAAGCCCAAAGGCCTTGACTATTGGCAACTTGGTACGCAGTTTTCTACCCCTTTGGCTTGACCGATCGAGCCGAAACTCAGAATGTTGCAGGTTCGGGTGGTCCCCTGGTCACTCGCGCGAGCCCAGGTCAGATCGCATGGCCCAAGGGCATGCGGTTCACTGCTGAAAAACCCTAACACACCCAAAGGCCTTGACTGTTGGCAACTTGGTAGGCAGTTTTCTACCCCTTTGCCTTGACCCATCGACCCGAAACTCGGAGCGTTGCAGGTTCAGATGGTCCCCCAGTCGCTCGCGCGAGCCCAGGTCAGGCAGCACAGCAGAAAGGTATGCGGTTCGCGTTTGAAAAGACCAAAACAAGCCCAATTTCTTCACTTTTGGACCACTTGGTATGCAGTTTTTCTACCCCTTAGGCTTGACCTATCGACCCGGAACTCTGGGCATTGCAGGTTGGGGTGGTCCCCTGGTCTGTCGCGCGAGCCCAGACCAGACCGCACGGCCGAAGCCAATGCTCCGTGCCACTCAAATTGGCATACCTGGCCCAACGGGTCGACCTTGACCTTGACTGATCGACCCGAAACTCGGAGCGTTGCAGGTTCAGGTGGTCCCGTGGTCACACGCGCGAGCCCAGGTCAGACCGCACAGCAGAAGGGTATGCGGTTCGCGCGTGAAAAGGCCAAAACAAGCCCAAAGGCCTTGACTGTTGGCAACTTGGTACGCAGTTTTCTACTCCTTTGGCTTGACCGATCGACCCGAAACTCGGAATGTTGCAGGTTCGGGTGGTCCCCTGGTCACTCGCGCGCGCCCAGGTCAGATCGCTTGGCCCAAGGGCATGCGGTTCACTGCTGAAAAACCCTAACAAACCCAAAGGCCTTGACTGTTGGCAACTTGGTAGGCAGTTTTCTACCCCTTTGCCTTGACCCATCGACCCGAAACTCGGAGCGTTGCAGGTTCAGATGGTCCCCCAGTCGCTCGCGCGAGCCCAGGTCAGGCAGCACAGCAGAAAGGTATGCGGTTCCCGTTTGAAAAGACCAAAACAAGCCCAATTTCTTCACTTTTGGACCACTTGGTACGCAGTTTTTCTACCCCTTAGGCTTGACCTATCGACCCGGAACTCTGGGCATTGCAGGTTTCTGTGGTCCCCTGGTCTGTCGCGCGAGCCGAGACCAGACCGCACGGCCAAAGCCAATGCTCCATGCCGCTCAAATTGGCATACCTGGCCCAACGGGTCGACCTTGACCTTAACTGATCGACCCGAAACTCGGAGCGTTGCAGGTTCAGGTGGTCCCGTGGGCACACGCGCGAGCCCAGGTCAGACCGCACAGCAGAAGGGTATGCGGTTCGCGCGTGAAAAGGCCAAAACAAGCCCAAAGGCCTTGACTGTTGGCAACTTGGTACGCAGTTTTCTACCCCATTGGCTTGACCGATCGACCCGAAACTCGGAATGTTGCAGGTTCGGGTGGTCCCCTGGTCACTCGTGCGAGCCCGGGTCAGGTTGCTTGGCCCAAGGGCATGCGGTTCACTGCTGAAAAACCCTAACAAACCCAAAGGCCTTGACTGTTGGCAACTTGGTAGGCAGTTTTCTACCCCTTTGCCTTGACCCATCGACCCGAAACTTGGAGCATTGCAGGTTCAGATGGTCCCCCAGTCACTCGCGCGAGCCCAGGTCAGGCAGCACAGCAGAAAGGTATGCGGTTTGCGTTTGAAAAGACCAAAACAAGCCCAATTTCTTCACTTTTGGACCACTTGGTACGCAGTTTTTCTACCCCTTAGGCTTGACCTATCGACCCGGAACTCTGGGCATTGCAGGTTGGGGTGGTCCCCTGGTCAGTCGCGCGAGCCCAGACCAGACCGCACGGCCGAAGCCAATGCTCCATGCCGCTCAAATTGGCAAACCTGGCCCAACGGGTCAACCTTGACCTTGACTGATCGACCCGAAACTCGGAGCGTTGCAGGTTCAGGTGGTCCCGTGGTCACACGCGCGATCCCAGGTCAGACCGCACAGCAGAAGGGTATGCGGTTCGCGTGTGAAAAGGCCAAAACAAGCCCAAAGGCCTTGACTGTTGGCAACTTGGTACGCAGTTTTCTACCCCTTTGGCTTGACCGATCAACCCGAAACTCGGAATGTTGCAGGTTCAGGTGGTCCCCTGGTCACTCGCATGAGCCCAGGTCAGATCGCTTGGCCCAAGGGCATGCGGTTCACTGCTGAAAAACCCTAACAAACCCAAAGGCCTTGACTGTTGGCAACTTGGTAGGCAGTTTTCTACCCCTTTGCCTTGACCCATCGACCCGAAACTCGGAGCGTTGCAGGTTCAGATGGTCCCCCAGTCGCTCGCGCGAGCCCAGGTCAGGCAGCACAGCAGAAAGGTATGCGGTTTGCGTTTGAAAAGACCAAAACAAGCCCAATTTCTTCACTTTTGGACCACTTGGTACGCAGTTTTTCTACCCCTTAGGCTTGACCTATCGACCCGGAACTCTGGGCATTGCAGGTTGGGGTGGTCCCCTGGTCTGTCGCGCGAGCCCAGACCAGACCGCACGGCCGAAGCCAATGCTCCATGCCGCTCAAATTGGCATACCTGGCCCAACGGGTCGACCTTGACCTTGACTGATCGACCCGAAACTCGGAGCGTTGCAGGTTCAGGTGGTCCCGTGGTCACACGCGCGAGCCCAGGTCAGACCGCACAGCAGAAGGGTATGCGGTTCGCGTGTGAAAAGGCCAAAACAAGCCCAAAGGCCTTGACTGTTGGCAACTTGGTACGCAGTTTTCTACCCCTTTGGCTTGACCGATCAACCCGAAACTCGGAATGTTGCAGGTTCGGGTGGTCCCCTAGTCACTCGCGCGAGCCCAGGTCAGATCGCTTGGCCCAAGGGCATGCGGTTCACTGCTGAAAAACCCTAACAAACCCAAAGGCCTTGACTGTTGGCAACTTGGTAGGCAGTTTTCTACCCCTTTGCCTTGACCCATCGACCCGAAACTCGGAGCGTTGCAGGTTCAGATGGTCCCACAGTCGCTCTCGCGAGCCCAGGTCAGGCAGCACAGCAGAAAGGTATGCGGTTCGCGTTTGAAAAGACCAAAACAAGCCCAATTTCTTCACTTTTGGACCACTTGGTACGCAGTTTTTCTACCCCTTAGGCTTGACCTATCGACCCGGAACTCTGGGCATTGCAGGTTGGGGTGGTCCCCTGGTCTGTTGCGCGAGCCCAGACCAGACCGCATGGCCGAAGCCAATGCTCCATGCCGCTCAAATTGGCATACCTGGCCCAACGGGTCGACCTTGACCTTGACTGATCGACCCGAAACTCGGAGCGTTGCAGGTTCAGGTGGTCCCGTGGTCACAAGCGCGAGCCCAGGTCAGACCGCACAGCAGAAGGGTATGCGGTTCGCGCGTGAAAAGGCCAAAACAAGCCCAAAGGCCTTGACTGTTGGCAACTTGGTACGCAGTTTTCTACCCCTTTGGCTTGACCGATCGACCCGAAACTCGGAATGTTGCAGGTTCGGGTGGTCCCCTGGTCACTCGCGCGAGACCAGGTCAGATCGCTTGGCCCAAGGGCATGCGGTTCACTGCTGAAAAACCCTAACAAACCCAAAGGCCTTGACTGTTGGCAACTTGGTAGGCAGTTTTCTACCCCTTTGCCTTGACCCATCGACCCGAAACTCGGAGCGTTGCAGGTTCAGATGGTCCCCCAGTCACTCGCGCGAGCCCAGGTCAGGCAGCACAGCAGAAAGGTATGCGGTTCGCGTTTGAAAAGACCAAAACAAGCCCAATTTCTTCACTTTTGGACCACTTGGTACGCAGTTTTTCTACCCCTTAGGCTTGACCTATCGACCCGGAACTCTGGGCATTGCAGGTTGGGGTGGTCCCCTGGTCTGTCGCGCGAGCCCAGACCAGACCGCACGGCCGAAGCCAATGCTCCATGCCGCTCAAATTGGCATACCTGGCCCAACGGGTCGACCTTGACCTTGACTGATCGACCCGAAACTCGGAGCGTTTCAGGTTCAGGTGGTAATGTGGTCACACGCGCGAGCCCAGGTCAGACCGCACAGCAGAAGGATATGCGGTTCGCGTGTGAAAAGGCCAAAACAAGCCCAAAGGCCTTGACTGTTGGCAACTTGGTACGCAGTTTTCTACCCCTTTGGCTTGACCGATCGACCCGAAACTCGGAATGTTGCAGGTTCGGGTGGTCCCCTGGTCACTCGCGCGAGCCCAGGTCAGATCGCTTGGCCCAAGGGCATGCGGTTCACTGCTGAAAAACCCTAACAAACCCAAAGGCCTTGACTGTTGGCAACTTGGTAGGCAGTTTTCTACCCCTTTGCCTTGACCCATCGACCCGAAACTCGGAGCGTTGCAGATTCAGATGGTCCCCCAGTCGCTCGCGCGAGCCCAGGTCAGGCAGCACAGCAGAAAGGTATGCGGTTTGCGTTTGAAAAGACCAAAACAAGCCCAATTTCTTCACTTTTGGACCACTTGGTACGCAGTTTTTCTACCCCTTAGGCTTGACCTATCGACCCGGAACTCTGGGCATTGCAGGTTGGGGTGGTCCCCTGGTCTGTAACGTGAGCCCAGACCAGACCGCACGGCCGAAGCCAATGCTCCATGCCGCTCAAATTGGCATACCTGGCCCAACGGGTCGACCTTGACCTTGACTGATCGACCCGAAACTCGGAGCGTTGCAGGTTCAGGTGGTCCCGTGGTCACATGCCCGAGCCCAGGTCAGACCGCACAGCAGAAGGGTATGCGGTTTGCGCGTGAAAAGGCCAAAACAAGCCCAAAGGCCTTGACTGTTGGCAACTTGGTACGCAGTTTTCTACCCCTTTGGCTTGACCGATCAACCCGAAACTCGGAATGTTGCAGGTTCGGGTGGTCCCCTGGTCACTCGCGCAAGCCCAGGTCAGATCGCTTGGCCCAAGGGCATGGGGTTCACTGCTGAAAAACCCTAACAAACCCAAAGGCCTTGACTGTTGGCAACTTGGTAGGCAGTTTTCTACCCCTTTGCCTTGACCCATCGACCCGAAACTCGGAGCGTTGCAGGTTCAGATGGTTCCCCAGTCGCTCGCGCGAGCCCAGGTCAGGCAGCACAGCAGAAAGGTATGCGGTTCACGTTTGAAAAGACCAAAACAAGCCCAATTTCTTCACTTTTGGACCACTTGGTACGCAGTTTTTCTACCCCTTAGGCTTGACCTATCGACCCGGAACTCTGGGCATTGCAGGTTGGGGTGGTCCCCTGGTCTGTCACGCGAGCCCAGACCAGACCGCACGGCCGAAGCCAATGCTCCATGCCGCTCAAATTGGCATACCTGGCCCAACGGGTCGACCTTGACCTTGACTGATCGACCCGAAACTTGGAGCGTTGCAGGTTCAGGTGGTCCCGTGGTCAGACACGCGAGCCCAGGTCAGACCGCACAGCAGAAGGGTATGCGGTTCGCGTGTGAAAAGGCCAAAACAAGCCCAAAGGCCTTGACTGTTGGCAACTTGGTACGCAGTTTTGTACCCCTTTGGCTTGACCGATCGACCCGAAACTCGGAATGTTGCAGGTTCGGGTGGTCCCCTGGTCACTCGCTTGAGCCCAGGTCAGATCGCTTGGCCCAAGGGCATGCGGTTCACTGCTGAAAAACCCTAACAAACCCAAAGGCCTTGACTGTTGGCAACTTGGTAGGCAGTTTTCTACCCCTTTGCCTTGACCCATCAACCCGAAACTCGGAGCGTTGCAGGTTCAGATGGTCCCCCAGTCGCTCGCGCGAGCCCAGGTCAGGCAGCACAGCAGAAAGGTATGCGGTTCGCGTTTGAAAAGACCAAAACAAGCCCAATTTCTTCACTTTTGGACCACTTGGTACGCAGTTTTTCTACCCCTTAGGCTTGACCTATCGACCCGGAACTCTGGGCATTGCAGGTTGGGGTGGTCCCCTGGTCTGTCGCGTGAGCCCAGACCAGACTGCACGGCTGAAGCCAATGCTCCATGCCGCTCAAATTGGCATACCTGGCCCAACGGGTTGACTTTGACCTTGACTGATCGACCCGAAACTCGGAGCTTTGCAGGTTCAGGTGGTCCCGTGGTCACACGCGCAAGCCCAGGTCAGACCGCACAGCAGAAGGGTATGCGGTTCGCGCGTGAAAAGGCCAAAACAAGCCCAAAGGCCTTGACTGTTGGCAACTTGGTACGCAGTTTTCTACCCCTTTGGCTTGACCGATCGACCCGAAACTCGGAATGTTGCAGGTTCGGGTGGTCCCCTGGTCACTCGCGCAAGCCCCGGTCAGATCGCTTGGCCCAAGGGCATGCGGTTCACTGCTGAAAAACCCTAACAAACCCAAAGGCCTTGACTGTTGGCAACTTGGTAGGCAGTTTTCTACCCCTTTGCCTTGACCCATCGACCCGAAACTCGGAGCGTTGCAGGTTCAGATGGTCCCCCAGTCGCTCGCGCAAGCCCAGGTCAGGCAGCACAGCAGAAAGGTATGCGGTTCGCGTTTGAAAAGACCAAAACAAGCCCAATTTCTTCACTTTTGGACCACTTGGTACGCAGTTTTTCTACCCCTTAGGCTTGACCTATCGACCCGGAACTCTGGGCATTGCAGGTTGGGGTGGTCCCCTGGTCTGTCGCGCGAGCCCAGACCAGACCGCACGGCCGAAGCCAATGCTCCATGCCGCTCAAATGCGCATACCTGGCCCAACGGGTCGACCTTGACCTTGACTGATCGACCCGAAACTCGGAGCGTTGCAGGTTTAGGTGGTCCCGTAGTCACATGCGCGAGCCCAGGTCAGACCGCACAGCAGAAGGGTATGCGGTTCGCGCGTGAAAAGGCCAAAACAAGCCCAAAGGCGTTGACTGTTGGCAACTTGGTACGCAGTTTTCTACCCCTTTGGCTTGACCGATCAACCCGAAACTCGGAATGTTGCAGGTTCGGGTGGTCCCCTGGTCACTCGCGCGAGCCCAGGTCAGATCGCTTGGCCCAAGGGCATGCGGTTCACTGCTGAAAAACCCTAACAAACCCAAAGGCCTTGACTGTTGGCAACTTGGTAGGCAGTTTTCTACCCCTTTGCCTTGACCCATCGACCCGAAACTCGGAGCGTTGCAGGTTCAGATGGTCCCCGAGTCACTCGCGCGAGCCCAGGTCAGGCAGCACAGCAGAAAGGTATGCGGTTTGCGTTTGAAAAGACCAAAACAAGCCCAATTTCTTCACTTTTGGACCACTTGGTACGCAGTTTTTCTACCCCTTAGGCTTGACCTATCGACCCGGAACTCTGGGCATTGCAGGTTGGGGTGGTCCCCTGGTCTGTCGCGCGAGCCCACACCAGACCGCACGGCCGAAGCCAATGCTCCATGCCGCTCAAATTGGCATACCTGGCCCAACGGGTCGACCTTGACCTTGACTGATCGACCCGAAACTCGGAGCGTTGCAGGTTCAGGTGGTCCCGTGGTCACACGCGCGAGCCCAGGTCAGACCGCACAGCAGAAGGGTATGCGGTTCGCGCGTGAAAAGGCCAAAACAAGCCCAAAGGCCTTGACTGTTGGCAACTTGGTACGCAGTTTTCTACCCCTTTGGCTTGACCGATCAACCCGAAACTCGGAATGTTGCAGGTTCGGGTGGTCCTCTGGTCACTCGCGCGAGCCCAGGTCAGATCGCTTGGCCCAAGGGCATGCGGTTCACTGCTGAAAAACCCTAACAAACCCAAAGGCCTTGACTGTTGGCAACTTGGTAGGCAGTTTTCTACCCCTTTGCCTTGACCCATCGACCCGAAACTCGGAGCGTTGCAGGTTCAGATGGTCCCACAGTCGCTCTCGCGAGCCCAGGTCAGGCAGCACAGCAGAAAGGTATGCGGTTCGCGTTTGAAAAGACCAAAACAAGCCCAATTTCTTCACTTTTGGACCACTTGGTACGCAGTTTTTCTACCCCTTAGGCTTGACCTATCGACCCGGAACTCTGGGCATTGCAGGTTGGGGTGGTCCCCTGGTCTGTCGCGCGAGCCCAGACCAGACCGCATGGCCGAAGCCAATGCTCCATGCCGCTCAAATTGGCATACCTGGCCCAACGGGTCGACCTTGACCTTGACTGATCGACCCGAAACTCGGAGCGTTGCAGGTTCAGGTGGTCCCGTGGTCACAAGCGCGAGCCCAGGTCAGACCGCACAGCAGAAGGGTATGCGGTTCGCGCGTGAAAAGGCCAAAACAAGCCCAAAGGCCTTGACTGTTGGCAACTTGGTACGCAGTTTTCTACCCCTTTGGCTTGACCGATCGACCCGAAACTCGGAATGTTGCAGGTTCGGGTGGTCCCCTGGTCACTCGCGCGAGACCAGGTCAGATCGCTTGGCCCAAGGGCATGCGGTTCACTGCTGAAAAACCCTAACAAACCCAAAGGCCTTGACTGTTGGCAACTTGGTAGGCAGTTTTCTACCCCTTTGCCTTGACCCATCGACCCGAAACTCGGAGCGTTGCAGGTTCAGATGGTCCCCCAGTCACTCGCGCGAGCCCAGGTCAGGCAGCACAGCAGAAAGGTATGCGGTTCGCGTTTGAAAAGACCAAAACAAGCCCAATTTCTTCACTTTTGGACCACTTGGTACGCAGTTTTTCTACCCCTTAGGCTTGACCTATCGACCCGGAACTCTGGGCATTGCAGGTTGGGGTGGTCCCCTGGTCTGTCGCGCGAGCCCAGACCAGACCGCACGGCCGAAGCCAATGCTCCATGCCGCTCAAATTGGCATACCTGGCCCAACGGGTCGACCTTGACCTTGACTGATCGACCCGAAACTCGGAGCGTTTCAGGTTCAGGTTATAATGTGGTCACACGCGCGAGCCCAGGTCAGACCGCACAGCAGAAGGATATGCGGTTCGCGTGTGAAAAGGCCAAAACAAGCCCAAAGGCCTTGACTGTTGGCAACTTGGTACGCAGTTTTCTACCCCTTTGGCTTGACCGATTGACCCGAAACTCGGAATGTTGCAGGTTCGGGTGGTCCCCTGGTCACTCGCGCGAGCCCAGGTCAGATCGCTTGGCCCAAGGGCATGCGGTTCACTGCTGAAAAATCCTAACAAACCCAAAGGCCTTGACTGTTGGCAACTTGGTAGGCAGTTTTCTACCCCTTTGCCTTGACCCATCGACCCGAAACTCGGAGCGTTGCAGATTCAGATGGTCCCCCAGTCGCTCGCGCGAGCCCAGGTCAGGCAGCACAGCAGAAAGGTATGCGGTTTGCGTTTGAAAAGACCAAAACAAGCCCAATTTCTTCACTTTTGGACCACTTGGTACGCAGTTTTTCTACCCCTTAGGCTTGACCTATCGACCCGGAACTCTGGGCATTGCAGGTTGGGGTGGTCCCCTGGTCTGTCGCGTGAGCCCAGACCAGACCGCACGGCCGAAGCCAATGCTCCATGCCGCTCAAATTGGCATACCTGGCCCAACGGGTCGACCTTGACCTTGACTGATCGACCCGAAACTCGGAGCGTTGCAGGTTCAGGTGGTCCCGTGGTCACACGCCCGAGCCCAGGTCAGACCGCACAGCAGAAGGGTATGCGGTTTGCGCGTGAAAAGGCCAAAACAAGCCCAAAGGCCTTGACTGTTGGCAACTTGGTACGCAGTTTTCTACCCCTTTGGCTTGACCGATCAACCCGAAACTCGGAATGTTGCAGGTTTGGGTGGTCCCCTGGTCACTCGCGCAAGCCCAGGTCAGATCGCTTGGCCCAAGGGCATGGGGTTCACTGCTGAAAAACCCTAACAAACCCAAAGGCCTTGACTGTTGGCAACTTGGTAGGCAGTTTTCTACCCCTTTGCCTTGACCCATCGACCCGAAACTCGGAGCGTTGCAGGTTCAGATGGTTCCCCAGTCGCTCGCGCGAGCCCAGGTCAGGCAGCACAGCAGAAAGGTATGCGGTTCACGTTTGAAAATACCAAAACAAGCCCAATTTCTTCACTTTTGGACCACTTGGTACGCAGTTTTTCTACCCCTTAGGCTTGACCTATCGACCCGGAACTCTGGGCATTGCAGGTTGGGGTGGTCCCCTGGTCTGTCACGCGAGCCCAGACCAGACCGCACGGCCGAAGCCAATGCTCCATGCCGCTCAAATTGGCATACCTGGCCCAACGGGTCGACCTTGACCTTGACTGATCGACCCGAAACTCGGAGCGTTGCAGGTTCAGGTGGTCCCGTGGTCACACACGCGAGCCCAGGTCAGACCGCACAGCAGAAGGGTATGCGGTTCGCGTGTGAAAAGGCCAAAACAAGCCCAAAGGCCTTGACTGTTGGCAACTTGGTACGCAGTTTTCTACCCCTTTGGCTTGACCGATCGACCCGAAACTCGGAATGTTGCAGGTTCGGGTGGTCCCCTGGTCACTCGCTTGAGCCCAGGTCAGATCGCTTGGCCCAAGGGCATGCGGTTCACTGCTGAAAAACCCTAACAAACCCAAAGGCCTTGACTGTTGGCAACTTGGTAGGCAGTTTTCTACCCCTTTGCCTTGACCCATCAACCCGAAACTCGGAGCGTTGCAGGTTCAGATGGTCCCCCAGTCGCTCGCGCGAGCCCAGGTCAGGCAGCACAGCAGAAAGGTATGCGGTTCGCGTTTGAAAAGACCAAAACAAGCCCAATTTCTTCACTTTTGGACCACTTGATACGCAGTTTTTCTACCCCTTAGGCTTGACCTATCGACCCGGAACTCTGGGCATTGCAGGTTGGGGTGGTCCCCTGGTCTGTCGCGTGAGCCCAGACCAGACTGCACGGCTGAAGCCAATGCTCCATGCCGCTCAAATTGGCATACCTGGCCCAACGGGTTGACTTTGACCTTGACTGATCGACCCGAAACTCGGAGCGTTGCAGGTTCAGGTGGTCCCGTGGTCACACGCGCAAGCCCAGGTCAGACCGCACAGCAGAAGGGTATGCGGTTCGCGCGTGAAAAGGCCAAAACAAGCCCAAAGGCCTTGACTGTTGGCAACTTGGTACGCAGTTTTCTACCCCTTTGGCTTGACCGATCGACCCGAAACTCGGAATGTTGCAGGTTCGGGTGGTCCCCTGGTCACTCGCGCAAGCCCCGGTCAGATCGCTTGGCCCAAGGGCATGCGGTTCACTGCTGAAAAACCCTAACAAACCCAAAGGCCTTGACTGTTGGCAACTTGGTAGGCAGTTTTCTACCCCTTTGCCTTGACCCATCGACCCGAAACTCGGAGCGTTGCAGGTTCAGATGGTCCCCCAGTCGCTCGCGCAAGCCCAGGTCAGGCAGCACAGCAGAAAGGTATGCGGTTCGCGTTTGAAAAGACCAAAACAAGCCCAATTTCTTCACTTTTGGACCACTTGGTACGCAGTTTTTCTACCCCTTAGGCTTGACCTATCGACCCGGAACTCTGGGCATTGCAGGTTGGGGTGGTCCCCTGGTCTGTCGCGCGAGCCCAGACCAGACCGCACGGCCGAAGCCAATGCTCCATGCCGCTCAAATGCGCATACCTGGCCCAACGGGTCGACCTTGACCTTGACTGATCGACCCGAAACTCGGAGCGTTGCAGGTTTAGGTGGTCCCGTAGTCACATGCGCGAGCCCAGGTCAGACCGCACAGCAGAAGGGTATGCGGTTCGCGCGTGAAAAGGCCAAAACAAGCCCAAAGGCGTTGACTGTTGGCAACTTGGTACGCAGTTTTCTACCCCTTTGGCTTGACCGATCAACCCGAAACTCGGAATGTTGCAGGTTCGGGTGGTCCCCTGGTCACTCGCGCGAGCCCAGGTCAGATCGCTTGGCCCAAGGGCATGCGGTTCACTGCTGAAAAACCCTAACAAACCCAAAGGCCTTGACTGTTGGCAACTTGGTAGGCAGTTTTCTACCCCTTTGCCTTGACCCATCGACCCGAAACTCGGAGCGTTGCAGGTTCAGATGGTCCCCGAGTCACTCGCGCGAGCCCAGGTCAGGCAGCACAGCAGAAAGGTATGCGGTTTGCGTTTGAAAAGACCAAAACAAGCCCAATTTCTTCACTTTTGGACCACTTGGTACGCAGTTTTTCTACCCCTTAGGCTTGACCTATCGACCCGGAACTCTGGGCATTGCAGGTTGGGGTGGTCCCCTGGTCTGTCGCGCGAGCCCACACCAGACCGCACGGCCGAAGCCAATGCTCCATGCCGCTCAAATTGGCATACCTGGCCCAACGGGTCGACCTTGACCTTGACTGATCGACCCGAAACTCGGAGCGTTGCAGGTTCAGGTGGTCCCTTGGTCACACGCGCGAGCCCAGGTCAGACCGCACAGCAGAAGGGTATGCGGTTCGCGCGTGAAAAGGCCAAAACAAGCCCAAAGGCCTTGACTGTTGGCAACTTGGTACGCAGTTTTCTACCCCTTTGGCTTGACCGATCGAGCCAAAACTCAGAATGTTGCAGGTTCGGGTGGTCCCCTGGTCACTCGCGCAAGCCCAGGTCAGATCGCTTGGCCCAAGGGCATGCGGTTCACTGCTGAAAAACCCTAATAAACCCAAAGGCCTTGACTGTTGGCAACTTGGTAGGCAGTTTTCTACCCCTTTGCCTTGACCCATCGACCCGAAACTCGGAGCGTTGCAGGTTCAGATGGTCCCCCAGTCGCTCGCGCGAGCCCAGGTCAGGCAGCACAGCAGAAAGGTATGCGGTTCGCGTTTGAAAAGACCAAAACAAGCCCAATTTCTTCACTTTTGGACCACTTGGTACGCAGTTTTTCTACCCCTTAGGCTTGACCTATCGACCCGGAACTCTGGGCATTGCAGGTTGGGGTGGTACCCTGGTCTGTCGCGCGAGCCCAGACCGGACCGCACGGCCGAAGCCAATGCTCCATGCCGCTCAAATCAGCATACCTGGCCCAACGGGTCGACCTTGACCTTGACTGATCGACCCGAAACTCAGAGCGTTGCAGGTTCAGGTGGTCCCGTGGTCACACGCGCGAGCCCAGGTCAGACCGCACAGCAGAAGGGTATGCGGTTCGCGTGTGAAAAGGCCAAAACAAGCCCAAAGGCCTTGACTGTTGGCAACTTGGTACGCAGTTTTCTACCCCTTTGGCTTGACCGATCGACCCGAAACTCGGAATGTTGCAGGTTCGGGTGGTCCCCTGGTCACTCGCGCGAGCCCAGGTCAGATCGCTTGGCCCAAGGGCATGCGGTTCACTGCTGAAAAACCCTAACAAACCAAAAGGCCTTGACTGTTGGCAACTTGGTAGGCAGTTTTCTACCCCTTTGCCTTGACCCATCGACCCGAAACTCGGAGCGTTGCAGGTTCAGATGGTCCCCCAGTCGCTCGCGCAAGCCCAGGTCAGGCAGCACAGCAGAAAGGTATGCGGTTCGCGTTTGAAAAGACCAAAACAAGCCCAATTTCTTCACTTTTGGACCACTATGTACGCAGTTTTTCAACCCCTTAGGCTTGACCTATCGACCCGGAACTCTGGGCATTGCAGGTTGGGGTGGTCCCCTGGTCTGTCGCGCAAGCCCAGACCAGACCGCACTGCCGAAGCCAATGCTCCATGCCGCTCAAATTGGCATACCTGGCCCAACGGGTCGACCTTGCCCTTAACTGATCGACCCGAAACTCGGAGCGTTGCAGGTTCAGGTGGTCCCGTGGTCACACGCGCGAGCCCAGGTCAGACCGCACAGCAGAAGGGTATGCGGTTCGCGCGTGAAAAGGCCAAAACAAGCCCAAAGGCCTTGACTGTTGGCAACTTGGTACGCAGCTTTCTACCCCTTTGGCTTGACCGATCGACCCGAAACTCGGAGCGTTGCAGGTTCGGGTGGTCCCCTGGTCTGTCGCGCGAGCCCAGACCAGACCGCACGGCCGAAGCCAATGCTCCATGCCGCTCAAATTGGCATACCTGGCCCAACGGGTCGACCTTGACCTTGACCTTGACTGATCGACCCGAAACTCGGAATGTTGCAGGTTCGGGTGGTCCCCTGGTCACTCGCGCAAGCCCAGGTCAGATCGCTTGGCCCAAGGGCATGCGGTTCACTGCTGAAAAACCCTAACAAACCCAAAGGCCTTGACTGTTGGCAACTTGGTAGGCAGTTTTCTACCCCTTTGCCTTGACCCATCGACCCGAAATTCGGAGCGTTGCAGGTTCAGATGGTCCCCCAGTCGCTCGCGCGAGCCCAGGTCAGGCAGCACAGCAGAAAGGTATGCGGTTCGCGTTTGAAAAGACCAAAACAAGCCCAATTTCTTCACTTTTGGACCACTTGGTACGCAGTTTTTCTACCCCTTAGGCTTGACCTATCGACCCGGAACTCTGGGCATTGCAGGTTGGGGTGGTCCCCTGGTCTGTCGCGCGAGCCCAGACCAGACCGCACGGCCGAAGCCAATGCTCCATGCCGCTCAAATTGGCATACCTGGTCCAACGGGTCGACCTTGACCTTGACTGATCGACCCGAAACTCGGAGCGTTGCAGGTTTAGGTGGTCCCGTGGTCACACGCACGAGCCCAGGTCAGACCGCACAGCAGAAGGGTATGCGGTTCGCGCGTGAAAAGGCCAAAACAAGCCCAAAGGCCTTGACTGTTGGCAACTTGGTACGCAGTTTTCTACCCCTTTGGCTTGACCGATCGACCCGAAACTCGGAATGTTGCAGGTTCGGGTGGTCCCCTGGTCACTCGCGCAAGCCCAGGTCAGATCGCTTGGCCCAAGGGCATGCGGTTCACTGCTGAAAAACCCTAACAAACCCAAAGGCCTTGACTGTTGGCAACTTGGTAGGCAGTTTTCTACCCCTTTGCCTTGACCCATCGACCCGAAACTCGGAGCGTTGCAGGTTCAGATGGTCCCCCAGTTGCTTGCGCGAGCCCAGGTCAGGCAGCACAGCAGAAAGGTATGCGGTTCGCGTTTGAAAAGACCAAAACAAGCCCAATTTCTTCACTTTTGGACCACTTGGTACGCAGTTTTTCTACCCCTTAGGCTTGACCTATCGACCCGGAACTCTGGGCATTGCAGGTTGGGGTGGTCCCCTGGTCTGTCGCGCGAGCCCAAACCAGACCGCACGGCCGAAGCCAATGCTCCATGCCGCTCAAATTGGCATACCTGGCCCAACGGGTCGACCTTGACCTTCACTGATCGACCCGAAACTCGGAGCGTTGCAGGTTCAGGTGGTCCCGTGGTCACACGCGCAAGCCCAGGTCAGACCGCACAGCAGAAGGGTATGCGGTTCGCGTGTGAAAAGGCCAAAACAAGCCCAAAGGCCTTGACTGTTGGCAACTTGGTACGCAGTTTTCTACCCCTTTGGCTTGACCGATCGACCCGAAACTCGGAATGTTGCAGGTTCGGGTGGTCCCCTGGTCACTCGCGTGAGCCCAGGTCAGATCGCTTGGCCCAAGGGCATGCGGTTCACTGCTGAAAAGCCCTAACAAACCCAAAGGCCTTGACTGTTGGCAACTTGGTAGGCAGTTTTCTACCCCTTTGCCTTGACCCATCGACCCGAAACTCGGAGCGTTGCAGGTTCAGATGGCCCCCCAGTCGCTTGCGCGAGCCCAGGTCAGGCAGCACAGCAGAAAGGTATGCGGTTCGCGTTTGAAAAGACCAAAACAAGCCCAATTTCTTCACTTTTGGACCACTTGGTACGCAGTTTTTCTACACCTTAGGCTTGACCTATCGACCCGGAACTCTGGGCATTGCAGGTTGGGGTGGTCCCCTGGTCTGTCGCGCGAGCCCAGACCAGACCGCACGGCCGAAGCCAATGCTCCATGCCGCTCAAATTGGCATACCTGGCCCAACGGGTCGACCTTGACCTTGACTGATCGACCCGAAACTCGGAGCGTTGCAGGTTCAGGTGGTCCCGTGGTCACACGCGCGAGCCCAGGTCAGACCGCACAGCAGAAGGGTATGCGGTTCGCGCGTGAAAAGGCAAAACAAGCCCAAAGGCCTTGACTGTTGGCAACTTGGTACGCAGTTTTCTACCCCTTTGGCTTGACCGATCGACCCGAAACTCGGAATGTTGCAGGTTCGGGTGGTCCCCTGGTCACTCGCACGAGCCCAGGTCAGATCGCTTGGCCCAAGGGCATGCGGTTCACTGCTGAAAAACCCTAACAAGCCCAAAGGCCTTTACTGTTGGCAACTTGGTAGGCAGTTTTCTACCCCTTTGGCTTGACCGATCGACCCGAAACTCAGAATGTTGCATTTTCGGGTGGTCCCCTGGTCACTCGCACGAGCCCAGGTCAGATCGCTTGGCCCAAGGGCATGCGGTTCACTGCTGAAAAACCCTAACAAACCCAAAGGCCTTGACTGTTGGCAACTTGGTAGGCAGTTTTCTACCCCTTTGCCTTGACCCATCGACCCGAAACTCGGAGCGTTGCAGGTTCAGATGGTCCCCCAGTCGCTCGCGCGAGCCCAGGTCAGGCAGAACAGCAGAAAGGTATGCGGTTTGCGTTTGAAAAGACCAAAACAAGCCCAATTTCTTCACTTTTGGACCACTTGGTACGCAGTTTTTCTACCCCTTAGGCTTGACCTATCGACCCGGAACTCTGGGCATTGCAGGTTGGGGTGGTCCCCTGGTCTGTCGCGCGAGCCCAGACCAGACCGCACGGCCGAAGCCAATGCTCCATGCCGCTCAAATTGGCATACCTGGCCCAACGGGTCGACCTTGACCTTGACTGATCGACCCGAAACTCGGAGCGTTGCAGGTTCAGGTGGTCCCGTGGTCACACGCGCGAGCCCAGGTCAGACCGCACAGCAGAAGGGTATGCGGTTCACGCGTGAAAAGGCTAAAACAAGCCCAAAGGCCTTGACTGTTGGCAACTTGGTACGCAGTTTTCTACCCCTTTGGCTTGACCGATCGACCCGAAACTCGGAATGTTGCAGGTTCGGGTGGTCCCCTGGTCACTCGCGCGAGCCCAGGTCAGATCGCTTGGCCCAAGGGCATGCGGTTCACTGCTGAAAAACCCTAACAAACCCAAAGGCCTTGACTGTTGGCAACTTGGTAGGCAGTTTTCTACCCCTTTGCCTTGACCCATCGACCCGAAACTCGGAGCGTTGCAGGTTCAGATGGTCCCCCAGTCGCTCGCGCGAGCCCAGGTCAGGCAGCACAGCAGAAAGGTATGCGGTTCGCGTTTGAAAAGACCAAAACAAGCCCAATTTCTTCACTTTTGGACCACTTGGTACGCAGTTTTTCTACCCCTTAGGCTTGACCTATCGACCCGGAACTCTGGGCATTGCAGGTTGGGGTGGTCCCCTGGTCTGTCGCGCGAGCCCAGACCAGACCGCACGGCCGAAGCCAATGCTCCATGCCGCTCAAATTGGCATACCTGGCCCAACGGGTCGACCTTGACCTTGACTGATCGACCCGAAACTAGGAGCGTTGCAGGTTCAGGTGGTCCCGTGGTCACACGCACGAGCCCAGGTCAGACCGCACAGCAGAAGGGTATGCGGTTCACGCGTGAAAAGGCTAAAACAAGCCCAAAGGCCTTGACTGTTGGCAACTTGGTACGCAGTTTTCTACCCCTTTGGCTTGACCAATCGACCCGAAACTCGGAATGTTGCAGGTTCGGGTGGTCCCCTGGTCACTCGCGCGAGCCCAGGTCAGATCGCTTGGCCCAAGGGCATGCGGTTCACTGCTGAAAAACCCTAACAAACCCAAAGGCCTTGACTGTTGGCAACTTGGTAGGCAGTTTTCTACCCCTTTGCCTTGACCCATCGACCCGAAACTCGGAGCGTTGCAGGATCAGATGGTCCCCCAGTCGCTTGCGCGAGCCCAGGTCAGGCAGCACAGCAGAAAGGTATGCGGTTCGCGTTTGAATAGACCAAAACAAGCCCAATTTCTCCACTTTTGGACCACTTGGTACGCAGTTTTTCTACCCCTTAGGCTTGACCTATCGACCCGGAACTCTGGGCATTGCAGGTTGGGGTGGTCCCCTGGTCTGTCGCGCGAGCCCAGACCAGACCGCACGGCCAAAGCCAATGCTCCATGCCGCTCAAATTGGCATACCTGGCCCAACGGGTCGACCTTGACCTTGACTGATCGACCTGAAACTCGGAGCATTGCAGGTTCAGGTGGTCCCGTGGTCACACGCGCGAGCCCAGGTCAGACCTCACAGCAGAAGGGTATGCGGTTCGCGCGTGAAAAGGCCAAAACAAGCCCAAAGGCCTTGACTGTTGGCAACTTGGTACGCAGTTTTCTACCCCTTTGGCTTGACCGATCGACCCGAAACTCGGAATGTTGCAGGTTCGGGTGGTCCCCTGGTCACTCGCGCAAGCCCAGGTCAGATCACTTGGCCCAAGGGCATGCGGTTCACTGCTGAAAAACCCTAACAAACCCAAAGGCCTTGACTGTTGGCAACTTGGTAGGCAGTTTTCTACCCCTTTGCCTTGACCCATCGACCCGAATTTCGGAGCGTTGCAGGTTCAGATGGTCCCCCAGTCGCTCGCGCGAGCCCAGGTCAGGCAGCACAGCAGAAAGGTATGCGGTTCGCGTTTGAAAAGACCAAAACAAGCCCAATTTCTTCACTTTTGGACCACTTGGTACGCAGTTTTTCTACCCCTTAGGCTTGACCTATCGACCCGGAACTCTGGGCATTGCAGGTTGGGGTGGTCCCCTGGTCTGTCGCGCGAGCCCAGACCAGACCGCACGGCCAAGGCCAATGCTCCATGCCGCTCAAATTGGCATACCTGGCCCAACGGGTCGACCTTGACCTTGACTGATCGACCCGAAACTCGGAGCGTTGCAGGTTCAGGTGGTCCCTTGGTCACACGCGCGAGCCCAGGTCAGACCGCACAGCAGAAGGGTATGCGGTTCGCGCGTGAAAAGGCCAAAACAAGCCCAAAGGCCTTGACTGTTGGCAACTTGGTACGCAGTTTTCTACCCCTTTGGCTTGACCGATCGACCCGAAACTCGGAATGTTGCAGGTTCGGGTGGTCCCCTGGTCACTCACTCAAGCCCAGGTCAGATCGCTTGGCCCAAGGGCATGCGGTTCACTGCTGAAAAACCCTAGCAAACCCAAAGGCCTTGACTGTTGGCAACTTGGTAGGCAGTTTTCTACCCCTTTGCCTTGACCCATCGACCCGAAACTCGGAGCGTTGCAGGTTCAGATGGTCCCCCAGTCGCTCGCGCGAGCTCAGGTCAGGCAGCACAGCAGAAAGGTATGCGGTTCGCGTTTGAAAAGACCAAAACAAGCCCAATTTCTTCACTTTTGGACCACTTGGTACGCAGTTTTTCTACCCCTTAGGCTTGACCTATCGACCCGGAACTCTGGGCATTGCAGGTTGGGGTGGTCCCCTGGTCTGTCGCTCGAGCCCAGACCAGACCGCACGGCCGAAGCCAATGCTCCATGCCGCTCAAATTGGCATACCTGGCCCAACGGGTCGCCCTTGACCTTGACTGATCGACCCGAAACTCGGAGCGTTGCAGGTTTAGGTGGTCCCGTGGTCACACGCGCAAGCCCAGGTCAGACCGCACAGCAGAAGGGTATGCGGTTTGCGCGTGAAAAGGCCAAAACAAGCCCAAAGGCCTTGACTGTTGGCAACTTGGTACGCAGTTTTCTACCCCTTTGGCTTGACCGATCGACCCGAAATTCGGAATGTTGCAGGTTCAGGTGGTCCCCTGGTCACTCGCGCGAGCCCAGGTCAGATCGCTTGGCCCAAGGGCATGCGGTTCACTGCTGAAAAACCCTAACAAACCCAAAGGCCTTGACTGTTGGCAACTTGGTAGGCAGTTTTCTACCCCTTTGCCTTGACCCATCGACCCGAAACTCAGAGCGTTGCAGGTTCAGATGGTCCCCCAGTCGCTCGCGCGAGCCCAGGTCAGGCAGCACAGCAGAAAGGTATGCGGTTCGCGTTTGGAAAGACCAAAACAAGCCCAATTTCTTCACTTTTGGACCACTTGGTAAGCAGTTTTTCTACCCCTTAGGCTTGACCTATCGACCCGGAACTCTGGGCATTGCAGGTTGGGGTGGTCCCCTGGTCTGTCGCGCGAGCCCAGACCAGACCGCACGGCCGAAGCCAATGCTCCATGCCGCTCAAATTGGCATACCTGGCCAAACGGCTCGACCTTGACCTTGACTGATCGACCCGAAACTCGGAGCGTTGCAGGTTCAGGTGGTCCCGTGGTCACACGCGCGAGCCCAGGTCAGACCGCACAGCAGAAGGGTATGCGGTTTGCGCGTGAAAAGGCCAAAACAAGCCCAAAGGCCTTGACTGTTGGCAACTTGGTACGCAGTTTTCTACCCATTTGGCCTAACTGATCGACCCGAAACTCGGAATGTTGCAGGTTCGGGTGGTCCCCTGGTCACTCGCGCGAGCCCATGTCAGATCGCTTGGCCCAAGGGCATGCGGTTCACTGCTGAAAAACCCTAACAAACCCAAAGGCCTTGACTGTTGGCAACTTGGTAGGCAGTTTTCTACAACTTTGCCTTGACCCATCGACCCGAAACTCGGAGCGTTGCAGGTTCAGATGGTCCCCCAGTCGCTCGCGCGAGCCCAGGTCAGGCAGCACAGCAGAAAGGTATGCGGTTCGCGTTTGAAAAGACCAAAACAAGCCCAATTTCTTCACTTTTGGACCACTTGGTACGCAGTTTTTCTACCCCTTAGGCTTGACCTATCGACCCGGAACTCTGGGCATTGCAGGTTGGGGTGGTCCCCTGGTCTGTCGCGCGAGCCCAGACCAGACCGCACGGCCGAAGCCAATGCTCCATGCCGCTCAAATTGGCATACCTGGCCCAACGGGTCGACCTTGACCTTGACTGATCGACCCGAAACTCGGAGCGTTGCAGGTTCATGTGGTCCCGTGGTCACACACGCGAGCCCAGGTCAGACCGCACAGCAGAAGGGTATGCGGTTCGCGCGTGAAAAGGCCAAAACAAGCCCAAAGGCCTTGACTGTTGGCAACTTGGTACGCAGTTTTCTACCCCTTTGGCTTGACCGATCGACCCGAAACTCGGAATGTTGCAGGTTCGGGTGGTCCCCTGGTCACTCGCGCGAGCCCAGGTCAGATCGCTTGCCCCAAGGGCATGCGGTTCACTGCTGAAAAACCCTAACAAACCCAAAGGCCTTGACTGTTGGCAACTTGGTAGGCATTTTTCTACCCCTTTGCCTTGACCCATCGACCCGAAACTCGGAGCGTTGCAGGTTCAGATGGTCCCCCAGTCGCTCGTGCGAGCCCAGGTCAGGCAGCACAGCAGAAAGGTATGCGGTTTGCGTTTCAAAAGACCAAAACAAGCCCAATTTCTTCACTTTTGGACCACTTGGTACGCAGTTTTTCTACCCCTTAGGCTTGACCTATCAACCCGGAACTCTGGGCATTGCAGGTTGGGGTGGTCCCCTGGTCTGTCGCGCGAGCCCAGACCAGACCGCACGGCCGAAGCCAATGCTCCATGCCGCTCAAATTGGCATACCTGGCCCAACGGGTCGACCTTGACCTTGACTGATCGACCCGAAACTCGGAGCGTTGCAGGTTCAGGTGGTCCCGTGGTCACACGCGCGAGCCCAGGTCAGACCGCACAGCAGAAGGGTATGCGGTTCGCGCGTGAAAAGGCCAAAACAAGCCCAAAGGCCTTGACTGTTGGCAACTTGGTACGCAGTTTTCTACCCCTTTGGCTTGACCGATCGACCCGAAACTCGGAGCGTTGCAGGTTCGGCTGGTCCCCTGGTCACTCGCGCGAGCCCAGGTCAGATCGCTTGGCCCAAGGGCATGCGGTTCACTGCTGAAAAACCCTAACAAACCCAAAGGCCTTGACTGTTGGCAACTTGGTAGGCAGTTTTCTACCCCTTTGCCTTGACCCATCGACCCGAAAATCGGAGCGTTGCAGGTTCAGATGGTCCCCCAGTCGCTCGCGCGAGCCCAGGTCAGGCAGCACAGCAGAAAGGTATGCGGTTCGCTTTTTAAAAGACCAAAACAAGCCCAATTTCTTCACTTTTGGACCACTTGTTACGCAGTTTTTCTACCCCTTAGGCTTAACCTATCGACCCGGAACTCTGGGCATTGCAGGTTGGGGTGGTCCCCTGGTCTGTCGCGCGAGCCCAGACCAGACCGCACGGCCTAAGCCAATGCTCCATGCCGCTCAAATTGGCATACCTGGCCCAACGGGTCGACCTTGACCTTGACTGATCGACCCGAAACTCGGAGCGTTGCAGGTTCAGGTGGTCCCGTGGTCACACGCGCGAGCCCAGGTCAGACCGCACAGCAGAAGGGTATGCGGTTCGCGCGTGAAAAGGCCAAAACAAGCCCAAAGGCCTTGACTGTTGGCAACTTGGTACGCAGTTTTCTACCCCTTTAGCTTGACCGATCGACCCGAAACTCGGAATGTTGCAGGTTCGGGTGGTCCCCTGGTCACTTGCGCGAGCCCAGGTCAGATCGCTTGGCCCAAGGGCATGCGGTTCACTGCTGAAAAACCCTAACAAACCCAAAGGCCTTGACTGTTGGCAACTTGGTAGGCAGTTTTCTACCCCTTTGCCTTGACCCATCGACCCGAAACTCGGAGCGTTCCAGGTTCAGATGGTCCCCCAGTCGCTCGCGCGAGCCCAGGTCAGGCAGCACAGCAGAAAGGTATGCGGTTCGCGTTTGAAAAGACCAAAACAAGCCCAATTTCTTCACTTTTGGACCACTTGGTACGCAGTTTTTCTACCCCTTAGGCTTGACCTATCGACCCGGACTCTGGGCATTGCAGGTTGGGGTGGTCCCCTGGTCTGTCGCGCGAGCCCAGACCAGACCGCACGGCCGAAGCCAATGCTCCATGCTCCTCAAATTGGCATACCTGGCCCAACGGCTCGACCTTGACCTTGACTGATCGACCCGAAACTCGGAGCGTTGCAGGTTTAGGTGGTCCCGTGGTCACACGCGCGAGCCCAGGTCAGACCGCACAGCAGAAGGGTATGCGGTTCGCGCGTGAAAAGGCCAAAACAAGCCCAAAGGCCTTGACTGTTGGCAACTTGGTACGCAGTTTTCTACCCCTTTGGCTTGACCAATCAACCCGAAACTCGGAATGTTGCAGGTTCGGGTGGTCCCCTGGTCACTCGCGCGAGCCCAGGTCAGATCGCTTGGCCCAAGGGCATGCGGTTCACTGCTGAAAAACCCTAACAAACCCAAAGGCCTTGACTGTTGGCAACTTGGTAGGCAGTTTTCTACCCCTTTGCCTTGACCCATCGACCCGAAACTCGGAGCGTTGCAGGTTCAGATGGTCCCCCAGTCGCTCGCGCGAGCCCAGGTCAGGCAGCACAGCAGAAAGGTATGCGGTTCGCGTTTGAAAAGACCAAAACAAGGCCAATTTCTTCACTTTTGGACCACTTGGTACGCAGTTTTTCTACCCCTTAGGCTTGACCTATCGACCCGGAACTCTGGGCATTGCAGGTTGGGGTAGACCCTGGTCTGTCGCGCGAGCCCAGACCAGACCGCACGGCCGAAGCCAATGCTCCATGCCGCTCAAATTGGCATACCTGGCCCAACGGGTCGACCTTGACCTTGACTGATCGACCCGAAACTCGGAGCGTTGCAGGTTCAGGTGGTCCCGTGGTCACACGCGCGAGCCCAGGTCAGACCGCACAGCAGAAGGGTATGCGGTTTGCGTGTGAAAAGGCCAAAACAAGCCCAAAGGCCTTGACTGTTGGCAACTTGGTACGCAGTTTTCTACCCCTTTGGCTTGACCGATCAACCTGAAACTCGGAATGTTGCAGGTTCGGGTGGTCCCCTGGTCACTCGCGCGAGCCCAGGTCAGATGGCTTGGCCCAAGGGCATGCGGTTCACTGCTGAAAAACCCTAACAAACCCAAAGGCCTTGACTGCTGGCAACTTGGTAGGCAGTTTTCTACCCCTTTGCCTTGACCCATCGACCTGAAACTCGGAGCGTTGCAGGTTCAGATGGTCCCCCAGTCGCTCGCGTGAGCCCAGGTCAGGCAGCACAGCAGAAAGGTATGCGGTTCGCGTTTGAAAAGACCAAAACAAGCCCAATTTCTTCACTTTTGGACCACTTGGTACGCAGTTTTTCTACCCCTTAGGCTTGACCTATCGACCCAGAACTCTGGGCATTGCAGGTTGGGGTGGTCCCCTGGTCTGTCGCGCGAGCCCAGACCAGACCGCACGGCCGAAGCCAATGCTCCATGCCGCTCAAATTGGCATACCTGGCCCAACGGGTCGACCTTGACCTTGACTGATCGACCCGAAACTGGGAGCGTTGCAGGTTCAGGTGGTCCCGTGGTCACACGCGCGAGCCCAGGTCAGACCGCACAGCAGAAGGGTATGCGGTTCGCGCGTGAAAAGGCCAAAACAAGCCCAAAGGCCTTGACTGTTGGCAACTTGGTACGCAGTTTTCTACCCCTTTGGCTTGACCGATCGACCCGAAACTCGGAATGTTGTAGGTTCGGGTGGTCCCCTGGTCACTCGCGCGAGCCCAGGTCAGATCGCTTGGCCCAAGGGCATGCGGTTCACTGCTGAAAAACCCTAACAAACCCAAAGGCCTTGACTGTTGGCAACTTGGTACGCAGTTTTCTACCCCTTTGCCTTGACCCATCGACCCGAAACTCGGAGCGTTGCAGGTTCAGATGGTCCCCCAGTCGCTTGCGCGAGCCCAGGTCAGGCAGCACAGCAGAAAGGTATGCGGTTCGCGTTTGAAAAGACCAAAACAAGCCCAATTTCTTCACTTTTGGACCACTTGGTACGCAGTTTTTCTACCCCTTAGGCTTGACCTATCGACCCGGAACTCTGGGCATTGCAGGTTGGGGTGGTCCCCTGGTCTGTCGCGCGAGCCCAGACCAGACTGTACGGCCGAAGCCAATGCTCCATGCCGCTCAAATTGGCATACCTGGCCCAACGGGTTGACTTTGACCTTGACTGATCGACCCGAAACTCGGAGCGTTGCAGGTTC
This sequence comes from Fragum whitleyi, assembly GCA_948146395.1. Taxonomy (NCBI): domain Eukaryota; kingdom Metazoa; phylum Mollusca; class Bivalvia; order Cardiida; family Cardiidae; genus Fragum; species Fragum whitleyi. The sequence goes on along the minus strand of OX411558.1, from coordinate 15,746,662 downwards.
AGGTGGTCCCGTGGTCACACGCGCGAGCCCAGGTCAGACCGCACAGCAGAAGGGTATGCGGTTCGCGCGTGAAAAGGCCAAAACAAGCCCAAAGGCCTTGACTGTTGGCAACTTGGTACGCAGTTTTCTACCCCTTTGGCTTGACCGATCGACCCGAAACTCGGAATGTTGCAGGTTCGGGTGGTCCCCTGGTTACTCGCGCAAGCCCAGGTCAGATCGCTTGGCCCAAGGGCATGCGGTTCACTGCTGAAAAACCCTAACAAACCCAAAGGCCTTGACTGTTGGCAACTTGGTAGGCAGTTTTCTACCCCTTTGCCTTGACCCATCGACCCGAAACTCGGAGCGTTCAGGTTCAGATGGTCCCCAAGTCGCTCGCGCAAGCCCAGGTCAGGCAGCACAGCAGAAAGGTATGCGGTTCGCGTTTGAAAAGACCAAAACAAGCCCAATTTCTTCACTTTTGGACCACTTGGTACGCAGTTTTTCTACCCCTTAGGCTTGACCTATCGACCCGGAACTCTGGGCATTGCAGGTTGGGGTGGTCCCCTGGTCTGTAGTGCGAGCCCAGACCAGACCGCACGGCCGAAGCCAATGCTCCATGCCGCTCAAATTGGCATACCTGGCCCAACGGGTCGACCTTGACCTTGACTGATGGACCCGAAACTCGGAGCGTTGCAGGTTTAGGTGGTCCCGTAGTCACACGCGCGAGCCCAGGTCAGACCGCACAGCAGAAGGGTATGCGGTTCGCGCGTGAAAATACCAAAACAAGCCCAAAGGCGTTGACTGTTGGCAACTTGGTACGCAGTTTTCTACCCCTTTGGCTTGACCGATCAACCTGAAACTCGGAATGTTGCAGGTTCGGGTGGTCCCCTGGTCACTCGCGCGAGCCCAGGTCAGATCGCTTGGCCCAAGGGCATGCGGTTCACTGCTGAAAAACCCTAACAAACCCAAAGGCCTTGACTGTTGGCAACTTGGTAGGCAGTTTTCTACCCCTTTGCCTTGACCCATCGACCTGAAACTCGGAGCGTTGCAGGTTCAGATGGTCCCCCAGTCGCTCGCGCGAGCCCAGGTCAGGCAGCACAGCAGAAAGGTATGCGGTTTGCGTTTGAAAAGACCAAAACAAGCCCAATTTCTTCACTTTTGGACCACTTGGTACGCAGTTTTTCTACCCCTTAGGCTTGACCTATCGACCCGGAACTCTGGGCATTGCAGGTTGGGGTGGTCCCCTGGTCTGTCGCGCGAGCCCAGACCAGACCGCATGGCCGAAGCCAATGCTCCATGCCGCTCAAATTGGCATAACTGGCCCAACGGGTCGACCTTGACCTTGACTGATCGACCCGAAACTCGGAGCGTTGCAGGTTCAGGTGGTCCCATGGTCACACGCGCGAGCCCAGGTCAGACAGCACAGCAGAAGGGTATGCGGTTCGCGCGTGAAAAGGCCAAAACAAGCCCAAAGGCCTTGACTATTGGCAACTTGGTACGCAGTTTTCTACCCCTTTGGCTTGACCGATCGAGCCGAAACTCAGAATGTTGCAGGTTCGGGTGGTCCCCTGGTCACTCGCGCGAGCCCAGGTCAGATCGCATGGCCCAAGGGCATGCGGTTCACTGCTGAAAAACCCTAACACACCCAAAGGCCTTGACTGTTGGCAACTTGGTAGGCAGTTTTCTACCCCTTTGCCTTGACCCATCGACCCGAAACTCGGAGCGTTGCAGGTTCAGATGGTCCCCCAGTCGCTCGCGCGAGCCCAGGTCAGGCAGCACAGCAGAAAGGTATGCGGTTCGCGTTTGAAAAGACCAAAACAAGCCCAATTTCTTCACTTTTGGACCACTTGGTATGCAGTTTTTCTACCCCTTAGGCTTGACCTATCGACCCGGAACTCTGGGCATTGCAGGTTGGGGTGGTCCCCTGGTCTGTCGCGCGAGCCCAGACCAGACCGCACGGCCGAAGCCAATGCTCCGTGCCACTCAAATTGGCATACCTGGCCCAACGGGTCGACCTTGACCTTGACTGATCGACCCGAAACTCGGAGCGTTGCAGGTTCAGGTGGTCCCGTGGTCACACGCGCGAGCCCAGGTCAGACCGCACAGCAGAAGGGTATGCGGTTCGCGCGTGAAAAGGCCAAAACAAGCCCAAAGGCCTTGACTGTTGGCAACTTGGTACGCAGTTTTCTACTCCTTTGGCTTGACCGATCGACCCGAAACTCGGAATGTTGCAGGTTCGGGTGGTCCCCTGGTCACTCGCGCGCGCCCAGGTCAGATCGCTTGGCCCAAGGGCATGCGGTTCACTGCTGAAAAACCCTAACAAACCCAAAGGCCTTGACTGTTGGCAACTTGGTAGGCAGTTTTCTACCCCTTTGCCTTGACCCATCGACCCGAAACTCGGAGCGTTGCAGGTTCAGATGGTCCCCCAGTCGCTCGCGCGAGCCCAGGTCAGGCAGCACAGCAGAAAGGTATGCGGTTCCCGTTTGAAAAGACCAAAACAAGCCCAATTTCTTCACTTTTGGACCACTTGGTACGCAGTTTTTCTACCCCTTAGGCTTGACCTATCGACCCGGAACTCTGGGCATTGCAGGTTTCTGTGGTCCCCTGGTCTGTCGCGCGAGCCGAGACCAGACCGCACGGCCAAAGCCAATGCTCCATGCCGCTCAAATTGGCATACCTGGCCCAACAGGTCGACCTTGACCTTAACTGATCGACCCGAAACTCGGAGCGTTGCAGGTTCAGGTGGTCCCGTGGGCACACGCGCGAGCCCAGGTCAGACCGCACAGCAGAAGGGTATGCGGTTCGCGCGTGAAAAGGCCAAAACAAGCCCAAAGGCCTTGACTGTTGGCAACTTGGTACGCAGTTTTCTACCCCATTGGCTTGACCGATCGACCCGAAACTCGGAATGTTGCAGGTTCGGGTGGTCCCCTGGTCACTCGTGCGAGCCCGGGTCAGGTTGCTTGGCCCAAGGGCATGCGGTTCACTGCTGAAAAACCCTAACAAACCCAAAGGCCTTGACTGTTGGCAACTTGGTAGGCAGTTTTCTACCCCTTTGCCTTGACCCATCGACCCGAAACTTGGAGCATTGCAGGTTCAGATGGTCCCCCAGTCACTCGCGCGAGCCCAGGTCAGGCAGCACAGCAGAAAGGTATGCGGTTTGCGTTTGAAAAGACCAAAACAAGCCCAATTTCTTCACTTTTGGACCACTTGGTACGCAGTTTTTCTACCCCTTAGGCTTGACCTATCGACCCGGAACTCTGGGCATTGCAGGTTGGGGTGGTCCCCTGGTCAGTCGCGCGAGCCCAGACCAGACCGCACGGCCGAAGCCAATGCTCCATGCCGCTCAAATTGGCAAACCTGGCCCAACGGGTCAACCTTGACCTTGACTGATCGACCCGAAACTCGGAGCGTTGCAGGTTCAGGTGGTCCCGTGGTCACACGCGCGATCCCAGGTCAGACCGCACAGCAGAAGGGTATGCGGTTCGCGTGTGAAAAGGCCAAAACAAGCCCAAAGGCCTTGACTGTTGGCAACTTGGTACGCAGTTTTCTACCCCTTTGGCTTGACCGATCAACCCGAAACTCGGAATGTTGCAGGTTCAGGTGGTCCCCTGGTCACTCGCATGAGCCCAGGTCAGATCGCTTGGCCCAAGGGCATGCGGTTCACTGCTGAAAAACCCTAACAAACCCAAAGGCCTTGACTGTTGGCAACTTGGTAGGCAGTTTTCTACCCCTTTGCCTTGACCCATCGACCCGAAACTCGGAGCGTTGCAGGTTCAGATGGTCCCCCAGTCGCTCGCGCGAGCCCAGGTCAGGCAGCACAGCAGAAAGGTATGCGGTTTGCGTTTGAAAAGACCAAAACAAGCCCAATTTCTTCACTTTTGGACCACTTGGTACGCAGTTTTTCTACCCCTTAGGCTTGACCTATCGACCCGGAACTCTGGGCATTGCAGGTTGGGGTGGTCCCCTGGTCTGTCGCGCGAGCCCAGACCAGACCGCACGGCCGAAGCCAATGCTCCATGCCGCTCAAATTGGCATACCTGGCCCAACGGGTCGACCTTGACCTTGACTGATCGACCCGAAACTCGGAGCGTTGCAGGTTCAGGTGGTCCCGTGGTCACACGCGCGAGCCCAGGTCAGACCGCACAGCAGAAGGGTATGCGGTTCGCGTGTGAAAAGGCCAAAACAAGCCCAAAGGCCTTGACTGTTGGCAACTTGGTACGCAGTTTTCTACCCCTTTGGCTTGACCGATCAACCCGAAACTCGGAATGTTGCAGGTTCGGGTGGTCCCCTAGTCACTCGCGCGAGCCCAGGTCAGATCGCTTGGCCCAAGGGCATGCGGTTCACTGCTGAAAAACCCTAACAAACCCAAAGGCCTTGACTGTTGGCAACTTGGTAGGCAGTTTTCTACCCCTTTGCCTTGACCCATCGACCCGAAACTCGGAGCGTTGCAGGTTCAGATGGTCCCACAGTCGCTCTCGCGAGCCCAGGTCAGGCAGCACAGCAGAAAGGTATGCGGTTCGCGTTTGAAAAGACCAAAACAAGCCCAATTTCTTCACTTTTGGACCACTTGGTACGCAGTTTTTCTACCCCTTAGGCTTGACCTATCGACCCGGAACTCTGGGCATTGCAGGTTGGGGTGGTCCCCTGGTCTGTTGCGCGAGCCCAGACCAGACCGCATGGCCGAAGCCAATGCTCCATGCCGCTCAAATTGGCATACCTGGCCCAACGGGTCGACCTTGACCTTGACTGATCGACCCGAAACTCGGAGCGTTGCAGGTTCAGGTGGTCCCGTGGTCACAAGCGCGAGCCCAGGTCAGACCGCACAGCAGAAGGGTATGCGGTTCGCGCGTGAAAAGGCCAAAACAAGCCCAAAGGCCTTGACTGTTGGCAACTTGGTACGCAGTTTTCTACCCCTTTGGCTTGACCGATCGACCCGAAACTCGGAATGTTGCAGGTTCGGGTGGTCCCCTGGTCACTCGCGCGAGACCAGGTCAGATCGCTTGGCCCAAGGGCATGCGGTTCACTGCTGAAAAACCCTAACAAACCCAAAGGCCTTGACTGTTGGCAACTTGGTAGGCAGTTTTCTACCCCTTTGCCTTGACCCATCGACCCGAAACTCGGAGCGTTGCAGGTTCAGATGGTCCCCCAGTCACTCGCGCGAGCCCAGGTCAGGCAGCACAGCAGAAAGGTATGCGGTTCGCGTTTGAAAAGACCAAAACAAGCCCAATTTCTTCACTTTTGGACCACTTGGTACGCAGTTTTTCTACCCCTTAGGCTTGACCTATCGACCCGGAACTCTGGGCATTGCAGGTTGGGGTGGTCCCCTGGTCTGTCGCGCGAGCCCAGACCAGACCGCACGGCCGAAGCCAATGCTCCATGCCGCTCAAATTGGCATACCTGGCCCAACGGGTCGACCTTGACCTTGACTGATCGACCCGAAACTCGGAGCGTTGCAGGTTCAGGTGGTAATGTGGTCACACGCGCGAGCCCAGGTCAGACCGCACAGCAGAAGGATATGCGGTTCGCGTGTGAAAAGGCCAAAACAAGCCCAAAGGCCTTGACTGTTGGCAACTTGGTACGCAGTTTTCTACCCCTTTGGCTTGACCGATCGACCCGAAACTCGGAATGTTGCAGGTTCGGGTGGTCCCCTGGTCACTCGCGCGAGCCCAGGTCAGATCGCTTGGCCCAAGGGCATGCGGTTCACTGCTGAAAAACTCTAACAAACCCAAAGGCCTTGACTGTTGGCAACTTGGTAGGCAGTTTTCTACCCCTTTGCCTTGACCCATCGACCCGAAACTCGGAGCGTTGCAGATTCAGATGGTCCCCCAGTCGCTCGCGCGAGCCCAGGTCAGGCAGCACAGCAGAAAGGTATGCGGTTTGCGTTTGAAAAGACCAAAACAAGCCCAATTTCTTCACTTTTGGACCACTTGGTACGCAGTTTTTCTACCCCTTAGGCTTGACCTATCGACCCGGAACTCTGGGCATTGCAGGTTGGGGTGGTCCCCTGGTCTGTAACGTGAGCCCAGACCAGACCGCACGGCCGAAGCCAATGCTCCATGCCGCTCAAATTGGCATACCTGGCCCAACGGGTCGACCTTGACCTTGACTGATCGACCCGAAACTCGGAGCGTTGCAGGTTCAGGTGGTCCCGTGGTCACACGCCCGAGCCCAGGTCAGACCGCACAGCAGAAGGGTATGCGGTTTGCGCGTGAAAAGGCCAAAACAAGCCCAAAGGCCTTGACTGTTGGCAACTTGGTACGCAGTTTTCTACCCCTTTGGCTTGACCGATCAACCCGAAACTCGGAATGTTGCAGGTTCGGGTGGTCCCCTGGTCACTCGCGCAAGCCCAGGTCAGATCGCTTGGCCCAAGGGCATGGGGTTCACTGCTGAAAAACCCTAACAAACCCAAAGGCCTTGACTGTTGGCAACTTGGTAGGCAGTTTTCTACCCCTTTGCCTTGACCCATCGACCCGAAACTCGGAGCGTTGCAGGTTCAGATGGTTCCCCAGTCGCTCGCGCGAGCCCAGGTCAGGCAGCACAGCAGAAAGGTATGCGGTTCACGTTTGAAAAGACCAAAACAAGCCCAATTTCTTCACTTTTGGACCACTTGGTACGCAGTTTTTCTACCCCTTAGGCTTGACCTATCGACCCGGAACTCTGGGCATTGCAGGTTGGGGTGGTCCCCTGGTCTGTCACGCGAGCCCAGACCAGACCGCACGGCCGAAGCCAATGCTCCATGCCGCTCAAATTGGCATACCTGGCCCAACGGGTCGACCTTGACCTTGACTGATCGACCCGAAACTCGGAGCGTTGCAGGTTCAGGTGGTCCCGTGGTCAGACACGCGAGCCCAGGTCAGACCGCACAGCAGAAGTGTATGCGGTTCGCGTGTGAAAAGGCCAAAACAAGCCCAAAGGCCTTGACTGTTGGCAACTTGGTACGCAGTTTTGTACCCCTTTGGCTTGACCGATCGACCCGAAACTCGGAATGTTGCAGGTTCGGGTGGTCCCCTGGTCACTCGCTTGAGCCCAGGTCAGATCGCTTGGCCCAAGGGCATGCGGTTCACTGCTGAAAAACCCTAACAAACCCAAAGGCCTTGACTGTTGGCAACTTGGTAGGCAGTTTTCTACCCCTTTGCCTTGACCCATCAACCCGAAACTCGGAGCGTTGCAGGTTCAGATGGTCCCCCAGTCGCTCGCGCGAGCCCAGGTCAGGCAGCACAGCAGAAAGGTATGCGGTTCGCGTTTGAAAAGACCAAAACAAGCCCAATTTCTTCACTTTTGGACCACTTGGTACGCAGTTTTTCTACCCCTTAGGCTTGACCTATCGACCCGGAACTCTGGGCATTGCAGGTTGGGGTGGTCCCCTGGTCTGTCGCGTGAGCCCAGACCAGACTGCACGGCTGAAGCCAATGCTCCATGCCGCTCAAATTGGCATACCTGGCCCAACGGGTTGACTTTGACCTTGACTGATCGACCCGAAACTCGGAGCTTTGCAGGTTCAGGTGGTCCCGTGGTCACACGCGCAAGCCCAGGTCAGACCGCACAGCAGAAGGGTATGCGGTTCGCGCGTGAAAAGGCCAAAACAAGCCCAAAGGCCTTGACTGTTGGCAACTTGGTACGCAGTTTTCTACCCCTTTGGCTTGACCGATCGACCCGAAACTCGGAATGTTGCAGGTTCGGGTGGTCCCCTGGTCACTCGCGCAAGCCCCGGTCAGATCGCTTGGCCCAAGGGCATGCGGTTCACTGCTGAAAAACCCTAACAAACCCAAAGGCCTTGACTGTTGGCAACTTGGTAGGCAGTTTTCTACCCCTTTGCCTTGACCCATCGACCCGAAACTCGGAGCGTTGCAGGTTCAGATGGTCCCCCAGTCGCTCGCGCAAGCCCAGGTCAGGCAGCACAGCAGAAAGGTATGCGGTTCGCGTTTGAAAAGACCAAAACAAGCCCAATTTCTTCACTTTTGGACCACTTGGTACGCAGTTTTTCTACCCCTTAGGCTTGACCTATCGACCCGGAACTCTGGGCATTGCAGGTTGGGGTGGTCCCCTGGTCTGTCGCGCGAGCCCAGACCAGACCGCACGGCCGAAGCCAATGCTCCATGCCGCTCAAATGCGCATACCTGGCCCAACGGGTCGACCTTGACCTTGACTGATCGACCCGAAACTCGGAGCGTTGCAGGTTTAGGTGGTCCCGTAGTCACATGCGCGAGCCCAGGTCAGACCGCACAGCAGAAGGGTATGCGGTTCGCGCGTGAAAAGGCCAAAACAAGCCCAAAGGCGTTGACTGTTGGCAACTTGGTACGCAGTTTTCTACCCCTTTGGCTTGACCGATCAACCCGAAACTCGGAATGTTGCAGGTTCGGGTGGTCCCCTGGTCACTCGCGCGAGCCCAGGTCAGATCGCTTGGCCCAAGGGCATGCGGTTCACTGCTGAAAAACCCTAACAAACCCAAAGGCCTTGACTGTTGGCAACTTGGTAGGCAGTTTTCTACCCCTTTGCCTTGACCCATCGACCCGAAACTCGGAGCGTTGCAGGTTCAGATGGTCCCACAGTCGCTCTCGCGAGCCCAGGTCAGGCAGCACAGCAGAAAGGTATGCGGTTCGCGTTTGAAAAGACCAAAACAAGCCCAATTTCTTCACTTTTGGACCACTTGGTACGCAGTTTTTCTACCCCTTAGGCTTGACCTATCGACCCGGAACTCTGGGCATTGCAGGTTGGGGTGGTCCCCTGGTCTGTCGCGCGAGCCCAGACCAGACCGCATGGCCGAAGCCAATGCTCCATGCCGCTCAAATTGGCATACCTGGCCCAACGGGTCGACCTTGACCTTGACTGATCGACCCGAAACTCGGAGCGTTGCAGGTTCAGGTGGTCCCGTGGTCACAAGCGCGAGCCCAGGTCAGACCGCACAGCAGAAGGGTATGCGGTTCGCGCGTGAAAAGGCCAAAACAAGCCCAAAGGCCTTGACTGTTGGCAACTTGGTACGCAGTTTTCTACCCCTTTGGCTTGACCGATCGACCCGAAACTCGGAATGTTGCAGGTTCGGGTGGTCCCCTGGTCACTCGCGCGAGACCAGGTCAGATCGCTTGGCCCAAGGGCATGCGGTTCACTGCTGAAAAACCCTAACAAACCCAAAGGCCTTGACTGTTGGCAACTTGGTAGGCAGTTTTCTACCCCTTTGCCTTGACCCATCGACCCGAAACTCGGAGCGTTGCAGGTTCAGATGGTCCCCCAGTCACTCGCGCGAGCCCAGGTCAGGCAGCACAGCAGAAAGGTATGCGGTTCGCGTTTGAAAAGACCAAAACAAGCCCAATTTCTTCACTTTTGGACCACTTGGTACGCAGTTTTTCTACCCCTTAGGCTTGACCTATCGACCCGGAACTCTGGGCATTGCAGGTTGGGGTGGTCCCCTGGTCTGTCGCGCGAGCCCAGACCAGACCGCACGGCCGAAGCCAATGCTCCATGCCGCTCAAATTGGCATACCTGGCCCAACGGGTCGACCTTGACCTTGACTGATCGACCCGAAACTCGGAGCGTTTCAGGTTCAGGTTATAATGTGGTCACACGCGCGAGCCCAGGTCAGACCGCACAGCAGAAGGATATGCGGTTCGCGTGTGAAAAGGCCAAAACAAGCCCAAAGGCCTTGACTGTTGGCAACTTGGTACGCAGTTTTCTACCCCTTTGGCTTGACCGATTGACCCGAAACTCGGAATGTTGCAGGTTCGGGTGGTCCCCTGGTCACTCGCGCGAGCCCAGGTCAGATCGCTTGGCCCAAGGGCATGCGGTTCACTGCTGAAAAACCCTAACAAACCCAAAGGCCTTGACTGTTGGCAACTTGGTAGGCAGTTTTCTACCCCTTTGCCTTGACCCATCGACCCGAAACTCGGAGCGTTGCAGATTCAGATGGTCCCCCAGTCGCTCGCGCGAGCCCAGGTCAGGCAGCACAGCAGAAAGGTATGCGGTTTGCGTTTGAAAAGACCAAAACAAGCCCAATTTCTTCACTTTTGGACCACTTGGTACGCAGTTTTTCTACCCCTTAGGCTTGACCTATCGACCCGGAACTCTGGGCATTGCAGGTTGGGGTGGTCCCCTGGTCTGTCGCGTGAGCCCAGACCAGACCGCACGGCCGAAGCCAATGCTCCATGCCGCTCAAATTGGCATACCTGGCCCAACGGGTCGACCTTGACCTTGACTGATCGACCCGAAACTCGGAGCGTTGCAGGTTCAGGTGGTCCCGTGGTCACACGCCCGAGCCCAGGTCAGACCGCACAGCAGAAGGGTATGCGGTTTGCGCGTGAAAAGGCCAAAACAAGCCCAAAGGCCTTGACTGTTGGCAACTTGGTACGCAGTTTTCTACCCCTTTGGCTTGACCGATCAACCCGAAACTCGGAATGTTGCAGGTTCGGGTGGTCCCCTGGTCACTCGCGCAAGCCCAGGTCAGATCGCTTGGCCCAAGGGCATGGGGTTCACTGCTGAAAAACCCTAACAAACCCAAAGGCCTTGACTGTTGGCAACTTGGTAGGCAGTTTTCTACCCCTTTGCCTTGACCCATCGACCCGAAACTCGGAGCGTTGCAGGTTCAGATGGTTCCCCAGTCGCTCGCGCGAGCCCAGGTCAGGCAGCACAGCAGAAAGGTATGCGGTTCACGTTTGAAAATACCAAAACAAGCCCAATTTCTTCACTTTTGGACCACTTGGTACGCAGTTTTTCTACCCCTTAGGCTTGACCTATCGACCCGGAACTCTGGGCATTGCAGGTTGGGGTGGTCCCCTGGTCTGTCACGCGAGCCCAGACCAGACCGCACGGCCGAAGCCAATGCTCCATGCCGCTCAAATTGGCATACCTGGCCCAACGGGTCGACCTTGACCTTGACTGATCGACCCGAAACTCGGAGCGTTGCAGGTTCAGGTGGTCCCGTGGTCACACACGCGAGCCCAGGTCAGACCGCACAGCAGAAGGGTATGCGGTTCGCGTGTGAAAAGGCCAAAACAAGCCCAAAGGCCTTGACTGTTGGCAACTTGGTACGCAGTTTTCTACCCCTTTGGCTTGACCGATCGACCCGAAACTCGGAATGTTGCAGGTTCGGGTGGTCCCCTGGTCACTCGCTTGAGCCCAGGTCAGATCGCTTGGCCCAAGGGCATGCGGTTCACTGCTGAAAAACCCTAACAAACCCAAAGGCCTTGACTGTTGGCAACTTGGTAGGCAGTTTTCTACCCCTTTGCCTTGACCCATCAACCCGAAACTCGGAGCGTTGCAGGTTCAGATGGTCCCCCAGTCGCTCGCGCGAGCCCAGGTCAGGCAGCACAGCAGAAAGGTATGCGGTTCGCGTTTGAAAAGACCAAAACAAGCCCAATTTCTTCACTTTTGGACCACTTGGTACGCAGTTTTTCTACCCCTTAGGCTTGACCTATCGACCCGGAACTCTGGGCATTGCAGGTTGGGGTGGTCCCCTGGTCTGTCGCGTGAGCCCAGACCAGACTGCACGGCTGAAGCCAATGCTCCATGCCGCTCAAATTGGCATACCTGGCCCAACGGGTTGACTTTGACCTTGACTGATCGACCCGAAACTCGGAGCGTTGCAGGTTCAGGTGGTCCCGTGGTCACACGCGCAAGCCCAGGTCAGACCGCACAGCAGAAGGGTATGCGGTTCGCGCGTGAAAAGGCCAAAACAAGCCCAAAGGCCTTGACTGTTGGCAACTTGGTACGCAGTTTTCTACCCCTTTGGCTTGACCGATCGACCCGAAACTCGGAATGTTGCAGGTTCGGGTGGTCCCCTGGTCACTCGCGCAAGCCCCGGTCAGATCGCTTGGCCCAAGGGCATGCGGTTCACTGCTGAAAAACCCTAACAAACCCAAAGGCCTTGACTGTTGGCAACTTGGTAGGCAGTTTTCTACCCCTTTGCCTTGACCCATCGACCCGAAACTCGGAGCGTTGCAGGTTCAGATGGTCCCCCAGTCGCTCGCGCAAGCCCAGGTCAGGCAGCACAGCAGAAAGGTATGCGGTTCGCGTTTGAAAAGACCAAAACAAGCCCAATTTCTTCACTTTTGGACCACTTGGTACGCAGTTTTTCTACCCCTTAGGCTTGACCTATCGACCCGGAACTCTGGGCATTGCAGGTTGGGGTGGTCCCCTGGTCTGTCGCGCGAGCCCAGACCAGACCGCACGGCCGAAGCCAATGCTCCATGCCGCTCAAATGCGCATACCTGGCCCAACGGGTCGACCTTGACCTTGACTGATCGACCCGAAACTCGGAGCGTTGCAGGTTTAGGTGGTCCCGTAGTCACATGCGCGAGCCCAGGTCAGACCGCACAGCAGAAGGGTATGCGGTTCGCGCGTGAAAAGGCCAAAACAAGCCCAAAGGCGTTGACTGTTGGCAACTTGGTACGCAGTTTTCTACCCCTTTGGCTTGACCGATCAACCCGAAACTCGGAATGTTGCAGGTTCGGGTGGTCCCCTGGTCACTCGCGCGAGCCCAGGTCAGATCGCTTGGCCCAAGGGCATGCGGTTCACTGCTGAAAAACCCTAACAAACCCAAAGGCCTTGACTGTTGGCAACTTGGTAGGCAGTTTTCTACCCCTTTGCCTTGACCCATCGACCCGAAACTCGGAGCGTTGCAGGTTCAGATGGTCCCCGAGTCACTCGCGCGAGCCCAGGTCAGGCAGCACAGCAGAAAGGTATGCGGTTTGCGTTTGAAAAGACCAAAACAAGCCCAATTTCTTCACTTTTGGACCACTTGGTACGCAGTTTTTCTACCCCTTAGGCTTGACCTATCGACCCGGAACTCTGGGCATTGCAGGTTGGGGTGGTCCCCTGGTCTGTCGCGCGAGCCCACACCAGACCGCACGGCCGAAGCCAATGCTCCATGCCGCTCAAATTGGCATACCTGGCCCAACGGGTCGACCTTGACCTTGACTGATCGACCCGAAACTCGGAGCGTTGCAGGTTCAGGTGGTCCCTTGGTCACACGCGCGAGCCCAGGTCAGACCGCACAGCAGAAGGGTATGCGGTTCGCGCGTGAAAAGGCCAAAACAAGCCCAAAGGCCTTGACTGTTGGCAACTTGGTACGCAGTTTTCTACCCCTTTGGCTTGACCGATCGAGCCAAAACTCAGAATGTTGCAGGTTCGGGTGGTCCCCTGGTCACTCGCGCAAGCCCAGGTCAGATCGCTTGGCCCAAGGGCATGCGGTTCACTGCTGAAAAACCCTAATAAACCCAAAGGCCTTGACTGTTGGCAACTTGGTAGGCAGTTTTCTACCCCTTTGCCTTGACCCATCGACCCGAAACTCGGAGCGTTGCAGGTTCAGATGGTCCCCCAGTCGCTCGCGCGAGCCCAGGTCAGGCAGCACAGCAGAAAGGTATGCGGTTCGCGTTTGAAAAGACCAAAACAAGCCCAATTTCTTCACTTTTGGACCACTTGGTACGCAGTTTTTCTACCCCTTAGGCTTGACCTATCGACCCGGAACTCTGGGCATTGCAGGTTGGGGTGGTACCCTGGTCTGTCGCGCGAGCCCAGACCGGACCGCACGGCCGAAGCCAATGCTCCATGCCGCTCAAATCAGCATACCTGGCCCAACGGGTCGACCTTGACCTTGACTGATCGACCCGAAACTCAGAGCGTTGCAGGTTCAGGTGGTCCCGTGGTCACACGCGCGAGCCCAGGTCAGACCGCACAGCAGAAGGGTATGCGGTTCGCGTGTGAAAAGGCCAAAACAAGCCCAAAGGCCTTGACTGTTGGCAACTTGGTACGCAGTTTTCTACCCCTTTGGCTTGACCGATCGACCCGAAACTCGGAATGTTGCAGGTTCGGGTGGTCCCCTGGTCACTCGCGCGAGCCCAGGTCAGATCGCTTGGCCCAAGGGCATGCGGTTCACTGCTGAAAAACCCTAACAAACCAAAAGGCCTTGACTGTTGGCAACTTGGTAGGCAGTTTTCTACCCCTTTGCCTTGACCCATCGACCCGAAACTCGGAGCGTTGCAGGTTCAGATGGTCCCCCAGTCGCTCGCGCAAGCCCAGGTCAGGCAGCACAGCAGAAAGGTATGCGGTTCGCGTTTGAAAAGACCAAAACAAGCCCAATTTCTTCACTTTTGGACCACTATGTACGCAGTTTTTCAACCCCTTAGGCTTGACCTATCGACCCGGAACTCTGGGCATTGCAGGTTGGGGTGGTCCCCTGGTCTGTCGCGCGAGCCCAGACCAGACCGCACTGCCGAAGCCAATGCTCCATGCCGCTCAAATTGGCATACCTGGCCCAACGGGTCGACCTTGCCCTTAACTGATCGACCCGAAACTCGGAGCGTTGCAGGTTCAGGTGGTCCCGTGGTCACACGCGCGAGCCCAGGTCAGACCGCACAGCAGAAGGGTATGCGGTTCGCGCGTGAAAAGGCCAAAACAAGCCCAAAGGCCTTGACTGTTGGCAACTTGGTACGCAGCTTTCTACCCCTTTGGCTTGACCGATCGACCCGAAACTCGGAGCGTTGCAGGTTCGGGTGGTCCCCGGGTCTGTCGCGCGAGCCCAGACCAGACCGCACGGCCGAAGCCAATGCTCCATGCCGCTCAAATTGGCATACCTGGCCCAACGGGTCGACCTTGACCTTGACCTTGACTGATCGACCCGAAACTCGGAATGTTGCAGGTTCGGGTGGTCCCCTGGTCACTCGCGCAAGCCCAGGTCAGATCGCTTGGCCCAAGGGCATGCGGTTCACTGCTGAAAAACCCTAACAAACCCAAAGGCCTTGACTGTTGGCAACTTGGTAGGCAGTTTTCTACCCCTTTGCCTTGACCCATCGACCCGAAACTCGGAGCGTTGCAGGTTCAGATGGTCCCCCAGTCGCTTCCAGGTCAGGCAGCACAGCAGAAAGGTATGCGGTTCGCGTTTGAAAAGACCAAAACAAGCCCAATTTCTTCACTTTTGGACCACTTGGTACGCAGTTTTTCTACCCCTTTGCCTTGACCCATCGACCCGAAACTCGGAGCGTTGCAGGTTCAGATGGTCCCCCAGTCGCTCGCGCGAGCCCAGGTCAGGCAGCACAGCAGAAAGGTATGCGGTTCGCATTTGAAAAGACCAAAACAAGCCCAATTTCTTCATTTTTGGACCACTTGGTACGCAGTTTTTCTACCCCTTAGGCTTGACCTATCGACCCGGAACTCTGGGCATTGCAGGTTGGGGTGGTCCCCTGGTCTGTCGCGCGAGCCCAGACCAGACCGCACGGCCGAAGCCAATGCTCCATGCCGCTCAAATTGGCATACCTGGCTCAACGGGTCGACCTTGACCTTGACTGATCGACCCGAAACTCGGAGCGTTGCAGGTTCAGGTGGTCCCGTGGTCACACGCGCGAGCCCAGGTCAGACCGCACAACAGAAGGGTATGCGGTTCGCGCGTGAAAAGGCCAAAACAAACCCAAAGGCCTTGACTGTTGGCAACTTGGTAGGCAGTTTTCTACCCCTTTGCCTTGACCCATCGACCCGAAACTCGGAGCGTTGCAGGTTCAGATGGTCCCCCAGTTGCTCGCGCGAGCCCAGGTCAGGCAGCACAGCAGAAAGGTATGCGGTTCGCGTTTGAAAAGACCAAAACAAGCCCAATTTCTTCACTTTTGGACCACTTGGTACGCAGTTTTTCTACCCCTTAGGCTTGACCTATCGACCCGGAACTCTGGGCATTGCAGGTTGGGGTGGTCCCCTGGTCTGTCGCACGAGCCCAGACCAGACCGCACGGCCGAAGCCAATGCTCCATGCCGCTCAAATTGGCATACCTGGCCCAACGGGTCGACCTTGACCTTGACTGATCGACCCGAAACTCGGAGCGTTGCAGGTTCAGGTGGTCCCGTGGTCACACGGGACCGAGCCCAGGTCAGACCGCACAGCAGAAGGGTATGCGGTTCGCGCGTGAAAAGGCCAAAACAAGCCCAAAGGCCTTGACTGTTGGCAACTTGGTACGCAGTTTTCTACCCCTTTGGCTTGACCGATCGACCCGAAACTCGGAGCGTTGCAGGTTCGGGTGGTCCCCTGGTCACTCGCGCGAGCCCAGGTCAGATCGCTTGGCCCAAGGGCATGCGGTTTACTGCTGAAAAACCCTAACAAACCCAAAGGCCTTGACTGTTGGCAACTTGGTAGGCAGTTTTCTACCCCTTTGCCTTGACCCATCGACCCGAAATTCGGAGCGTTGCAGGTTCAGATGGTCCCCCAGTCGCTCGCGCGAGCCCAGGTCAGGCAGCACAGCAGAAAGGTATGCGGTTCGCGTTTGAAAAGACCAAAACAAGCCCAATTTCTTCACTTTTGGACCACTTGGTACGCAGTTTTTCTACCCCTTAGGCTTGACCTATCGACCCGGAACTCTGGGCATTGCAGGTTGGGGTGGTCCCCTGGTCTGTCGCGCGAGCCCAGACCAGACCGCACGGCCGAAGCCAATGCTCCATGCCGCTCAAATTGGCATACCTGGTCCAACGGGTCGACCTTGACCTTGACTGATCGACCCGAAACTCGGAGCGTTGCAGGTTTAGGTGGTCCCGTGGTCACACGCACGAGCCCAGGTCAGACCGCACAGCAGAAGGGTATGCGGTTCGCGCGTGAAAAGGCCAAAACAAGCCCAAAGGCCTTGACTGTTGGCAACTTGGTACGCAGTTTTCTACCCCTTTGGCTTGACCGATCGACCCGAAACTCGGAATGTTGCAGGTTCGGGTGGTCCCCTGGTCACTCGCACAAGCCCAGGTCAGATCGCTTGGCCCAAGGGCATGCGGTTCACTGCTGAAAAACCCTAACAAACCCAAAGGCCTTGACTGTTGGCAACTTGGTAGGCAGTTTTCTACCCCTTTGCCTTGACCCATCGACCCGAAACTCGGAGCGTTGCAGGTTCAGATGGTCCCCCAGTTGCTTGCGCGAGCCCAGGTCAGGCAGCACAGCAGAAAGGTATGCGGTTCGCGTTTGAAAAGACCAAAACAAGCCCAATTTCTTCACTTTTGGACCACTTGGTACGCAGTTTTTCTACCCCTTAGGCTTGACCTATCGACCCGGAACTCTGGGCATTGCAGGTTGGGGTGGTCCCCTGGTCTGTCGCGCGAGCCCAAACCAGACCGCACGGCCGAAGCCAATGCTCCATGCCGCTCAAATTGGCATACCTGGCCCAACGGGTCGACCTTGACCTTCACTGATCGACCCGAAACTCGGAGCGTTGCAGGTTCAGGTGGTCCCGTGGTCACACGCGCAAGCCCAGGTCAGACCGCACAGCAGAAGGGTATGCGGTTCGCGTGTGAAAAGGCCAAAACAAGCCCAAAGGCCTTGACTGTTGGCAACTTGGTACGCAGTTTTCTACCCCTTTGGCTTGACCGATCGACCCGAAACTCGGAATGTTGCAGGTTCGGGTGGTCCCCTGGTCACTCGCGTGAGCCCAGGTCAGATCGCTTGGCCCAAGGGCATGCGGTTCACTGCTGAAAAGCCCTAACAAACCCAAAGGCCTTGACTGTTGGCAACTTGGTAGGCAGTTTTCTACCCCTTTGCCTTGACCCATCGACCCGAAACTCGGAGCGTTGCAGGTTCAGATGGCCCCCCGGTCGCTTGCGCGAGCCCAGGTCAGGCAGCACAGCAGAAAGGTATGCGGTTCGCGTTTGAAAAGACCAAAACAAGCCCAATTTCTTCACTTTTGGACCACTTGGTACGCAGTTTTTCTACACCTTAGGCTTGACCTATCGACCCGGAACTCTGGGCATTGCAGGTTGGGGTGGTCCCCTGGTCTGTCGCGCGAGCCCAGACCAGACCGCACGGCCGAAGCCAATGCTCCATGCCGCTCAAATTGGCATACCTGGCCCAACGGGTCGACCTTGACCTTGACTGATCGACCCGAAACTCGGAGCGTTGCAGGTTCAGGTGGTCCCGTGGTCACACGCGCGAGCCCAGGTCAGACCGCACAGCAGAAGGGTATGCGGTTCGCGCGTGAAAAGGCAAAACAAGCCCAAAGGCCTTGACTGTTGGCAACTTGGTACGCAGTTTTCTACCCCTTTGGCTTGACCGATCGACCCGAAACTCGGAATGTTGCAGGTTCGGGTGGTCCCCTGGTCACTCGCACGAGCCCAGGTCAGATCGCTTGGCCCAAGGGCATGCGGTTCACTGCTGAAAAACCCTAACAAGCCCAAAGGCCTTTACTGTTGGCAACTTGGTAGGCAGTTTTCTACCCCTTTGGCTTGACCGATCGACCCGAAACTCGGAATGTTGCATTTTCGGGTGGTCCCCTGGTCACTCGCACGAGCCCAGGTCAGATCGCTTGGCCCAAGGGCATGCGGTTCACTGCTGAAAAACCCTAACAAACCCAAAGGCCTTGACTGTTGGCAACTTGGTAGGCAGTTTTCTACCCCTTTGCCTTGACCCATCGACCCGAAACTCGGAGCGTTGCAGGTTCAGATGGTCCCCCAGTCGCTCGCGCGAGCCCAGGTCAGGCAGAACAGCAGAAAGGTATGCGGTTTGCGTTTGAAAAGACAAAAACAAGCCCAATTTCTTCACTTTTGGACCACTTGGTACGCAGTTTTTCTACCCCTTAGGCTTGACCTATCGACCCGGAACTCTGGGCATTGCAGGTTGGGGTGGTCCCCTGGTCTGTCGCGCGAGCCCAGACCAGACCGCACGGCCGAAGCCAATGCTCCATGCCGCTCAAATTGGCATACCTGGCCCAACGGGCCGACCTTGACCTTGACTGATCGACCCGAAACTCGGAGCGTTGCAGGTTCAGGTGGTCCCGTGGTCACACGCGCGAGCCCAGGTCAGACCGCACAGCAGAAGGGTATGCGGTTCACGCGTGAAAAGGCTAAAACAAGCCCAAAGGCCTTGACTGTTGGCAACTTGGTACGCAGTTTTCTACCCCTTTGGCTTGACCGATCGACCCGAAACTCGGAATGTTGCAGGTTCGGGTGGTCCCCTGGTCACTCGCGCGAGCCCAGGTCAGATCGCTTGGCCCAAGGGCATGCGGTTCACTGCTGAAAAACCCTAACAAACCCAAAGGCCTTGACTGTTGGCAACTTGGTAGGCAGTTTTCTACCCCTTTGCCTTGACCCATCGACCCGAAACTCGGAGCGTTGCAGGTTCAGATGGTCCCCCAGTCGCTCGCGCGAGCAAGGTCAGGCAGCACAGCAGAAAGGTATGCGGTTCGCGTTTGAAAAGACCAAAACAAGCCCAATTTCTTCACTTTTGGACCACTTGGTACGCAGTTTTTCTACCCCTTAGGCTTGACCTATCGACCCGGAACTCTGGGCATTGCAGGTTGGGGTGGTCCCCTGGTCTGTCGCGCGAGCCCAGACCAGACCGCACGGCCGAAGCCAATGCTCCATGCCGCTCAAATTGGCATACCTGGCCCAACGGGTCGACCTTGACCTTGACTGATCGACCCGAAACTCGGAGCGTTGCAGGTTCAGGTGGTCCCGTGGTCACACGCACGAGCCCAGGTCAGACCGCACAGCAGAAGGGTATGCGGTTCACGCGTGAAAAGGCTAAAACAAGCCCAAAGGCCTTGACTGTTGGCAACTTGGTACGCAGTTTTCTACCCCTTTGGCTTGACCAATCGACCCGAAACTCGGAATGTTGCAGGTTCGGGTGGTCCCCTGGTCACTCGCGCGAGCCCAGGTCAGATCGCTTGGCCCAAGGGCATGCGGTTCACTGCTGAAAAACCCTAACAAACCCAAAGGCCTTGACTGTTGGCAACTTGGTAGGCAGTTTTCTACCCCTTTGCCTTGACCCATCGACCCGAAACTCGGAGCGTTGCAGGATCAGATGGTCCCCCAGTCGCTTGCGCGAGCCCAGGTCAGGCAGCACAGCAGAAAGGTATGCGGTTCGCGTTTGAATAGACCAAAACAAGCCCAATTTCTCCACTTTTGGACCACTTGGTACGCAGTTTTTCTACCCCTTAGGCTTGACCTATCGACCCGGAACTCTGGGCATTGCAGGTTGGGGTGGTCCCCTGGTCTGTCGCTCGAGCCCAGACCAGACCGCACGGCCAAAGCCAATGCTCCATGCCGCTCAAATTGGCATACCTGGCCCAACGGGTCGACCTTGACCTTGACTGATCGACCTGAAACTCGGAGCATTGCAGGTTCAGGTGGTCCCGTGGTCACACGCGCGAGCCCAGGTCAGACCTCACAGCAGAAGGGTATGCGGTTCGCGCGTGAAAAGGCCAAAACAAGCCCAAAGGCCTTGACTGTTGGCAACTTGGTACGCAGTTTTCTACCCCTTTGGCTTGACCGATCGACCCGAAACTCGGAATGTTGCAGGTTCGGGTGGTCCCCTGGTCACTCGCGCAAGCCCAGGTCAGATCACTTGGCCCAAGGGCATGCGGTTCACTGCTGAAAAACCCTAACAAACCCAAAGGCCTTGACTGTTGGCAACTTGGTAGGCAGTTTTCTACCCCTTTGCCTTGACCCATCGACCCGAATTTCGGAGCGTTGCAGGTTCAGATGGTCCCCCAGTCGCTCGCGCGAGCCCAGGTCAGGCAGCACAGCAGAAAGGTATGCGGTTCGCGTTTGAAAAGACCAAAACAAGCCCAATTTCTTCACTTTTGGACCACTTGGTACGCAGTTTTTCTACCCCTTAGGCTTGACCTATCGACCCGGAACTCTGGGCATTGCAGGTTGGGGTGGTCCCCTGGTCTGTCGCGCGAGCCCAGACCAGACCGCACGGCCAAGGCCAATGCTCCATGCCGCTCAAATTGGCATACCTGGCCCAACGGGTCGACCTTGACCTTGACTGATCGACCCGAAACTCGGAGCGTTGCAGGTTCAGGTGGTCCCTTGGTCACACGCGCGAGCCCAGGTCAGACCGCACAGCAGAAGGGTATGCGGTTCGCGCGTGAAAAGGCCAAAACAAGCCCAAAGGCCTTGACTGTTGGCAACTTGGTACGCAGTTTTCTACCCCTTTGGCTTGACCGATCGACCCGAAACTCGGAATGTTGCAGGTTCGGGTGGTCCCCTGGTCACTCACTCAAGCCCAGGTCAGATCGCTTGGCCCAAGGGCATGCGGTTCACTGCTGAAAAACCCTAGCAAACCCAAAGGCCTTGACTGTTGGCAACTTGGTAGGCAGTTTTCTACCCCTTTGCCTTGACCCATCGACCCGAAACTCGGAGCGTTGCAGGTTCAGATGGTCCCCCAGTCGCTCGCGCGAGCTCAGGTCAGGCAGCACAGCAGAAAGGTATGCGGTTCGCGTTTGAAAAGACCAAAACAAGCCCAATTTCTTCACTTTTGGACCACTTGGTACGCAGTTTTTCTACCCCTTAGGCTTGACCTATCGACCCGGAACTCTGGGCATTGCAGGTTGGGGTGGTCCCCTGGTCTGTCGCGCGAGCCCAGACCAGACCGCACGGCCGAAGCCAATGCTCCATGCCGCTCAAATTGGCATACCTGGCCCAACGGGTCGACCTTGACCTTGACTGATCGACCCGAAACTCGGAGCGTTGCAGGTTCAGGTGGTCCCGTGGTCACACGCGCGAGCCCAGGTCAGACCGCACAGCAGAAGGGTATGCGGTTCGCATGTGAAAAGGCCAAAACAAGCCCAAAGGCCTTGACTGTTGGCAACTTGGTACTCAGTTTTCTACCCCTTTGGCTTGACCGATCGACCCGAAACTCGGAATGTTGCAGGTTCCGGTGGTCCCCTGGTCACTCGCGCGAGCCCAGGTCAGATCGCTTGGCCCAAGGGTATGCGGTTCACTGCTGAAAAACCCTAACAAACCCAAAGGCCTTGACTGTTGGCAACTTGGTAGGCAGTTTTCTACCCCTTTGCCTTGACCCATCGACCCGAAACTCGGAGCGTTGCAGGTTCAGATGGTCCCCCAGTCGCTCGCGCGAGCCCAGGTCAGGCAGCACAGCAGAAAGGTATGCGGTTCGCGTTTGAAAAGACCAAAACAAGCCCAATTTCTTCACTTTTGGACCACTTGGTACGCAGTTTTTCTACCCCTTAGGCTTGACCTATCGACCCGGAACTCTGGGCATTGCAGGTTGGGGTGGTCCCCTGGTCTGTCACGCGAGCCCAGACCAGACCGCACGGCCGAAGCCAATGCTCTTTGCCGCTCAAATTGGCATACCTGGCCCAACGGGTCGACCTTGACCTTGACTGATCGACCCAAACTCGGAGCGTTGCAGGTTCAGGTGGTCCCGTGGTCACATGCGTGAGCCCAGGTCAGACCGCACAGCAGAAGGGTATGCGGTTCGCGCGTGAAAAGGCCAAAACAAGCCCAAAGGCCTTGACTGTTGGCAACTTGGTACGCAGTTTTCTACCCCTTTGGCTTGACCGATCGACCGGAAACTCCGAATGTTGCAGGTTCGGGTGGTCCCCTGGTCACTCGCGCAAGCCCAGGTCAGATCGCTTGGCCCTAGGGCATGCGGTTCACTGCTGAAAAACCCTAACAAACCCAAAGGCCTTGACCTGTTGGCAACTTGGTAGGCAGTTTTCTACCCCTTTGCCTTGACCCATCGACCCGAAACTCGGAGCGTTGCAGGTTCAGATGGTCCCCCAGTCGCTCGCGCGAGCCCAGGTCAGGCAGCACAGCAGAAAGGTATGCGGTTCGCGTTTGAAAAGACCAAAACAAGCCCAATTTCTTCACTTTTGGACCACTTGGTACGCAGTTTTTCTACCCCTTAGGCTTGACCTATCGACCCAGAACTCTGGGTATTGCAGGTTGGGGTGGTCCCCTGGTCTGTCGCGCGAGCCCAGACCAGACCGCACGGCCGAAGCCAATGCTCCATGCCGCTCAAATTGGCATACCTGGCCCAACGGGTCGACCTTGACCTTGACTGATCGACCCGAAACTCGGAGCGTTGCAGGTTTAGGTGGTCCCGTGGTCACACGCGCGAGCCCAGGTCAGACCGCACAGCAGAAGGGTATGCCGTTCGCGCGTGAAAAGGCCAAAACAAGCCCGAAGACCTTGACTGTTGGCAACCTGGTACGCAGTTTTCTACCCCTTTGGCTTGACCGATCGACCCGAAACTCGGAATGTTGCAGGTTCGGGTGGTCCCCTGGTCACTCGCGCGAGCCCAGGTCAGATCGCTTGGCCCAAGGGCATGCAGTTCACTGCTGAAAAACCCTAACAAACCCAAAGGCCTTGACTGTTGGCAACTTGGTAGGCAATTTTCTACCCCTTTGCCTTGACCCATCGACCCGAAACTCGGAGCGTTGCAGGTTCAGATGGTCCCCCAGTTGCTCGCACGAGCCCAGGTCAGGCAGCACAGCAGAAAGGTATGCGGTTCGCGTTTGAAAAGACCAAAACAAGCCCAATTTCTTCACTTTTGGACCACTTGGTACGCAGTTTTTCTACCCCTTAGGCTTGACCTATCGACCCGGAACTCTGGGCATTGCAGGTTGGGGTGGTCCCCTGGTCTGTCGCGCGAGCCCAGACCAGACCGCACGGCCGAAGCCAATGCTCCATGCCGCTCAAATTGGCATACCTGGCCCAACGGGTCGACCTTGACCTTGACTGATCGACCCGAAACTCGGAGCGTTGCAGGTTCAGGTGGTCCCGTGGTCACACGCGCTAGCCCAGGTCAGACCGCACAGCAGAAGGGTATGCGGTTCGCGCGTGAAAAGGCCAAAACAAGCCCAAAGGCCTTGACTGTTGGCAACTTGGTACGCAGTTTTCTACCCCTTTGACTTGACCGATCGACCCGAAACTCGGAATGTTGCAGGTTCGGGTGGTCCCCTGGTCACTCGCGCGAGCCCAGGTCAGATCGCTTGGCCCAAGGGCATGAGGTTCACTGCTGAAAAACCCTAACAAACCCAAAGGCCTTGACTGTTGGCAACTTGGTAGGCAGTTTTCTACCCCTTTGCCTTGACCCATCGACCCGAAACTCGGAGCGTTGCAGGTTCAGATGGTCCCCCAGTCGCTTGCGCGAGGCCCAGGTCAGGCAGCACAGCAGAAAGGTATGCGGTTCGCGTTTGAAAAGACCAAAACAAGCCCAATTTCTTCACTTTTGGACCACTTGGTACGCAGTTTTTCTACCCCTTAGGCTTGACCTATCGACCCGGAACTCTGGGCATTGCAGGTTGGGGTGGTCCCCTGGTCTGTCGCGCAAGCCCAGACCAGACCGCACGGCCGAAGCCAATGCTCCATGCCGCTCAAATTGGCATACCTGGCCCAACGGGTCGACCATGACCTTGACTGATCGACCCGAAACTCGGAGCGTTGCAGGTTCAGGTGGTCCCGTGGTCACACGCGCGAGCCCAGGTCAGACCGCACAGCAGAAGGGTATGCGGTTCGCATGTGAAAAGGCCAAAACAAGCCCAAAGGCCTTGACTGTTGGCAACTTGGTACGCAGTTTTCTACCCCTTTGGCTTGACCGATCAACCCGAAACTCGGAATGTTGCAGGTTCGGGTGGTCCCCTGGTCACTCGCGCGAGCCCAGGTCAGATCGCTTGGCCCAAGGGCATGCGGTTCACTGCTGAAAAACCCTAACAAACCCAAAGGCCTTGACTGTTGGCAACTTGGTAGGCAGTTTTCTACCCCTTTGCCTTGACCCATCGACCCGAAACTCGCAGGTTCAGATGGTCCCCCAGTCGCTCGCGCGAGCCCAGGTCATGCAGCACAGCAGAAGGGTATGCGGTTCGCGCATGAAAAGGCCAAAACAAGCCCAAAGGCCTTGACTGTTGGAAACTTGGTACACAGTTTTCTACCCCTTTGGCTTGACCGATCAACCCGAAACTTGGAGTGTTGCAGGTTCGGGTGGTCCCCTGGTCACTCGCGCAAGCCCAGGTCAGATCGCTTGGCCCAAGGGCATGCGGTTCACTGCTGAAAAACCCTAACAAACCCAAAGGCCTTGACTGTTGGCAACTTGGTAGGCAGTTTTCTACCCCTTTGCCTTGACCCATCAACCCGAAACTCGGAGCGTTGCAGGTTCAGATGGTCCCCCAGTCGCTCGCGCGAGCCCAGGTCAGGCAGCACAGCAGAAAGGTATGCGGTTCGCGTTTGAAAAGACCAAAACAAGCCCAATTTCTCCACTTTTGGACCACTTGGTACGCAGTTTTTCTACCAATTAGGCTTGACCTACCGACCCGGAACTCTGGGCATTGCAGGTTGGGGTGGTCCCCTGGTCTGTCGCGCAAGCCCAGACCAGACCGCACGGCCGAAGCCAATGCTCCATGCCGCTCAAATTGGCATACCTGGCCCAACGGGTCGACCTTGACCTTGACTGATCGACCCGAAACTCGGAGCGTTGCAGGTTCAGGTGGTCCCGTGGTCACACGCGCGAGCCCAGGTCAGACTGCACAGCAGAAGGGTATGCGGTTCTCGCGTGAAAAGGCCAAAACAAGCCCAAAGGCCTTGACTGTTGGCAACTTGGTACGCAGTTTTCTACCCCTTTGGCTTGACCGATCGACCCGAAACTCGGAATGTTGCAGGTTCCGGTGGTCCCCTGGTCACTCGCGCGAGCCCAGGTCAGATTGCTTGGCCCAAGGGCATGCGGTTCACTGCTGAAAAACCCTAACAAACCCAAAGGCCTTGACTGTTGGCAACTTGGTAGGCAGTTTTCTACCCCTTTGCCTTGACCCATCGACCCGAAACTCGGAGCGTTGCAGGTTCAGATGGTCCCCCAGTCGCTCGCGCGAGCCCAGGTCAGGCAGCACAGCAGAAAGGTATGCGGTTCGCATTTGAAAAGACCAAAACAAGCCCAATTTCTTCATTTTTGGACCACTTGGTACGCAGTTTTTCTACCCCTTAGGCTTGACCTATCGACCGGGAACTCTGGGCATTGCAGGTTGGGGTGGTCCCCTGGTCTGTCGCGCGAGCCCAGACCAGACCGCACGGCCAAAGCCAATGCTCCATGCCGCTCAAATTGGCATACCTGGCCCAACGGGTCGACCTTGACCTTGACTGATCGACCCAAAACTCGGAGCGTTGCAGGTTCAGGTGTCCCGTGTTCACATGCGCGAGCCCAGGTCAGACCGCACAGCAGAAGGGTATGCGGTTCGCGTGTGAAAAGGCCAAAACAAGCCCAAAGGCCTTGACTGTTGGCAACTTGGTACGCAGTTTTCTACCCCTTTGGCTTGACCGATCGACCCGAAACTCGGAATGTTGCAGGTTCGGGTGGTCCCCTGGTCACTCGCGCGAGCCGAGGTCAGATCGCTTGGCCCAAGGGCATGCGGTTCACTGCTGAAAAACCCTAACAAACCCAAAGGCCTTGACTGTTGGCAACTTGGTAGGCAGTTTTCTACCCCTTTGCCTTGACCCATCGACCCGAAACTCGGAGCGTTGCAGGTTCAGATGGTCCTCCAGTCGCTCGCGCGAGCCCAGGTCAGCCAGCACAGCAGAAAGGTATGCGGTTCGCGTTTGAAAAGACCAAAACAAGCCCAATTTCTTCACTTTTGGACCACTTGGTACGCAGTTTTTCTACCCCTTAGGCTTGACCTATCGACCCGGAACTCTGGGCATTGCAGGTTGGGGTGGTCCCCTGGTCTGTCGCGCGAGCCCAGACCAGACCGCACGGCCGAAGCCAATGCTCCATGCCGCTCAAATTGGCATACCTGGCCCAACGGGTCGACCTTGACCTTGACTGATCGACCCGAAACTCGGAGCGTTGCAGGTTCAGGTGGTCCCGTGGTCACACGCGCGAGCCCAGGTCAGACTGCACAGCAGAAGGGTATGCGGTTCTCGCGTGAAAAGGCCAAAACAAGCCCAAAGGCCTTGACTGTTGGCAACTTGGTACGCAGTTTTCTACCCCTTTGGCTTGACCGATCGACCCGAAACTCGGAATGTTGCAGGTTCCGGTGGTCCCCTGGTCACTCGAGCGAGCCCAGGTCAGATTGCTTGGCCCAAGGGCATGCGGTTCACTGCTGAAAAACCCTAACAAACCCAAAGGCCTTGACTGTTGGCAACTTGGTAGGCAGTTTTCTACCCCTTTGCCTTGACCCATCGACCCGAAACTCGGAGCGTTGCAGGTTCAGATGGTCCCCCAGTGGCTCGCGCGAGCCCAGGTCAGGCAGCACAGCAGAAAGGTATGCGGTTCGCATTTGAAAAGACCAAAACAAGCCCAATTTCTTCATTTTTGGACCACTTGGTACGCAGTTTTTCTACCCCTTAGGCTTGACCTATCGACCCGGAACTCTGGGCATTGCAGGTTGGGGTGGTCCCCTGGTCTGTCGCGCGAGCCCAGACCAGACCGCACGGCCGAAGCCAATGCTCCATGCCGCTCAAATTGGCATACCTGGCTCAACGGGTCGACCTTGACCTTGACTGATCGACCCGAAACTCGGAGCGTTGCAGGTTCAGGTGGTCCCGTGGTCACACGCGCGAGCCCAGGTCAGACCGCACAGCAGAAGGGTATGCGGTTCGCGCGTGAAAAGGCCAAAACAAGCCCAAAGGCCTTGACTGTTGGCAACTTGGTACGCAGTTTTCTACCCCTTTGGCTTGACCGATCGACCCGAAATTTGGAATGTTGCAGGTTCGGGTGGTCCCCTGGTCACTCGCGCAAGCCCAGGTCAGATCGCTTGGCCCAAGGGCATGCGGTTCACAGCTGAAAAACCCTAACAAACCCAAAGGCCTTTTCTGTTGGCAACTTGGTAGGCAGTTTTCTACCCCTTTGCCTTGACCCATCGACCCGAAACTCGGAGCGTTGCAGGTTCAGATGGTCCCCCAGTCGCTTGCGCGAGCCCAGGTCAGGCAGCGCAGCAGAAAGGTATGCGGTTCGCGTTTGAAAAGACCAAAACAAGCCCAATTTCTTCACTTTTTGACCACTTGGTACGCAGTTTTTCTACCCCTTAGGCTTGACCTATCGACCCGGAACTCTGGGCATTGCAGGTTGGGGTGGTCCCCTGGTCTGTCGCGCGAGCCCAGACCAGACCGCACGGCCGAAGCCAATGCTCCATGCCGCTCAAATTGGCATACCTGGCCCAAGGGGTCAACCTTGACCTTGACTGATCGACCCGAAACTCGGAGTGTTGCAGGTTCAGGTGGTCCCGTGGTCACACGCGCGAGCCCAGGTCAGACCGCACAGCAGAAGGGTATGCCGTTCGCGCGTGAAAAGGCCAAAACAAGCCCAAAGGCCTTGACTGTTGGCAACTTGGTACGCAGTTTTCTACCCCTTTGGCTTGACCGATCGACCCGAAACTCGGAATGTTGCAGGTTCGGGTGGTCCCCTGGTCACTCGCGCGAGCCCAGGTCAGATCGCTTGGCCCAAGGGCAAGCGGTTCACTGCTGAAAAACCCTAACAAACCCAAAGGCCTTGACTGTTGGCAACTTGGTAGGCAGTTTTCTACCCCTTTGCCTTGACCCATCGACCCGAAACTCGGAGCGTTGCAGGTTCAGATGGTCCCCCAGTTGCTCGCGCGAGCCCAGGTCAGGCAGCACAGCAGAAAGGTATGCGGTTCGCGTTTGAAAAGACCAAAACAAGCCCAATTTCTTCACTTTTGGACCACTTGGTACGCAGTTTTTCTACCCCTTAGGCTTGACCTATCGACCCGGAACTCTGGGCATTGCAGGTTGGGGTGGTCCCCTGGTCTGTCGCACGAGCCCAGACCAGACCGCACGGCCGAAGCCAATGCTCCATGCCGCTCAAATTGGCATACCTGGCCCAACGGGTCGACCTTGACCTTGACTGATCGACCCGAAACTCGGAGCGTTGCAGGTTCAGGCGGTCCCGTGGTCACACGGGACCGAGCCCAGGTCAGACCGCACAGCAGAAGGGTATGCGGTTCGCGCGTGAAAAGGCCAAAACAAGCCCAAAGGCCTTGACTGTTGGCAACTTGGTACGCAGTTTTCTACCCCTTTGGCTTGACCGATCGACCCGAAACTCGGAATGTTGCAGGTTCGGGTGGTCCCCTGGTCACTCGCGCAAGCCCAGGTCAGATCGCTTGGCCCAAGGGCATGCGGTTCACTGCTGAAAAACCCTAACAAACCCAAAGGCCTTGACTGTTGGCAACTTGGTAGGCAGTTTTCTACCCCTTTGCCTTGACCCATCGACCCGAAACTCGGAGCGTTGCAGGTTCAGATGGTCCCCCAGTTGCTTGCGCGAGCCCAGGTCAGGCAGCACAGCAGAAAGGTATGCGGTTCGCGTTTGAAAAGACCAAAACAAGCCCAATTTCTTCACTTTTGGACCACTTGGTACGCAGTTTTTCTACCCCTTAGGCTTGACCTATCGACCCGGAACTCTGGGCATTGCAGGTTGGGGTGGTCCCCTGGTCTGTCGCGCGAGCCCAAACCAGACCGCACGGCCGAAGCCAATGCTCCATGCCGCTCAAATTGGCATACCTGGCCCAACGGGTCGACCTTGACCTTCACTGATCGACCCGAAACTCGGAGCGTTGCAGGTTCAGGTGGTCCCGTGGTCACACGCGCAAGCCCAGGTCAGACCGCACAGCAGAAGGGTATGCGGTTCGCGTGTGAAAAGGCCAAAACAAGCCCAAAGGCCTTGACTGTTGGCAACTTGGTACGCAGTTTTCTACCCCTTTGGCTTGACAGATCGACCCGAAACTCGGAATGTTGCAGGTTCGGGTGGTCCCCTGGTCACTCGCGCGAGCCCAGGTCAGATCGCTTGGCCCAAGGGCATGCGGTTCACTGCTGAAAAGCCCTAACAAACCCAAAGGCCTTGAC
Organism: Fragum whitleyi; assembly: GCA_948146395.1. Lineage (NCBI taxonomy): Eukaryota > Metazoa > Mollusca > Bivalvia > Cardiida > Cardiidae > Fragum > Fragum whitleyi. The sequence continues at coordinate 15,717,152 of OX411558.1, read as the reverse complement.
TGTTGGCAACTTGGTAGGCAGTTTTCTACCCCTTTGCCTTGACCCATCGACCCGAAACTCGGAGCGTTGCAGGTTCAGATGGCCCCCCAGTCGCTTGCGCGAGCCCAGGTCAGGCAGCACAGCAGAAAGGTATGCGGTTCGCGTTTGAAAAGACCAAAACAAGCCCAATTTCTTCACTTTTGGACCACTTGGTACGCAGTTTTTCTACACCTTAGGCTTGACCTATCGACCCGGAACTCTGGGCATTGCAGGTTGGGGTGGTCCCCTGGTCTGTCGCGCGAGCCCAGACCAGACCGCACGGCCGAAGCCAATGCTCCATGCCGCTCAAATTGGCATACCTGGCCCAACGGGTCGACCTTGACCTTGACTGATCGACCCGAAACTCGGAGCGTTGCAGGTTCAGGTGGTCCCGTGGTCACACGCGCGAGCCCAGGTCAGACCGCACAGCAGAAGGGTATGCGGTTCGCGCGTGAAAAGGCCAAAACAAGCCCAAAGGCCTTGACTGTTGGCAACTTGGTACGCAGTTTTCTACCCCTTTGGCTTGACCGATCGACCCGAAACTCGGAATGTTGCAGGTTCGGGTGGTCCCCTGGTCACTCGCACGAGCCCAGGTCAGATCGCTTGGCCCAAGGGCATGCGGTTCACTGCTGAAAAACCCTAACAAACCCAAAGGCCTTGACTGTTGGCAACTTGGTAGGCAGTTTTCTACCCCTTTGGCTTGACCGATCGACCCGAAACTCGGAATGTTGCAGGTTCGGGTGGTCCCCTGGTCACTCGCACGAGCCCAGGTCAGATCGCTTGGCCCAAGTGCATGCGGTTCACTGCTGAAAAACCCTAACAAACCCAAAGGCCTTGACTGTTGGCAACTTGGTAGGCAGTTTTCTACCCCTTTGCCTTGACCCATCGACCCGAAACTCGGAGCGTTGCAGGTTCAGATGGTCCCCCAGTCGCTCACGCGAGCCCAGGTCAGGCAGCACAGCAGAAAGGTATGCGGTTTGCGTTTGAAAAGACCAAAACAAGCCCAATTTCTTCACTTTTGGACCACTTGGTACGCAGTTTTTCTACCCCTTAGGCTTGACCTATCGACCCGGAACTCTGGGCATTGCAGGTTGGGGTGGTCCCCTGGTCTGTCGCGCGAGCCCAGACCAGACCGCACGGCCGAAGCCAATGCTCCATGCCGCTCAAATTGGCATACCTGGCCCAACGGGTCGACCTTGACCTTGACTGATCGACCCGAAACTCGGAGCGTTGCAGGTTCAGGTGGTCCCGTGGTCACACGCGCGAGCCCAGGTCAGACCGCACAGCAGAAGGGTATGCGGTTCGCGCGTGAAAAGGCTAAAACAAGCCCAAAGGCCTTGACTGTTGGCAACTTGGTACGCAGTTTTCTACCCCTTTGGCTTGACCGCTCGACCCGAAACTCGGAATGTTGCAGGTTCGGGTGGTCCCCTGGTCACTCGCGCGAGCCCAGGTCAGATCGCTTGGCCCAAGGGCATGCGGTTCACTGCTGAAAAACCCTAACAAACCCAAAGGCCTTGACTGTTGGCAACTTGGTAGGCAGTTTTCTACCCCTTTGCCTTGACCCATCGACCCGAAACTCGGAGCGTTGCAGGATCAGATGGTCCCCCAGTCGCTTGCGCGAGCCCAGGTCAGGCAGCACAGCAGAAAGGTATGCGGTTCGCGTTTGAATAGACCAAAACAAGCCCAATTTCTCCACTTTTGGACCACTTGGTACGCAGTTTTTCTACCCCTTAGGCTTGACCTATCGACCCGGAACTCTGGGCATTGCAGGTTGGGGTGGTCCCCTGGTCTGTCGCGCGAGCCCAGACCAGACCGCACGGCCAAAGCCAATGCTCCATGCCGCTCAAATTGGCATACCTGGCCCAACGGGTCGACCTTGACCTTGACTGATCGACCTGAAACTCTGAGCATTGCAGGTTCAGGTGGTCCCGTGGTCACACGCGCGAGCCCAGGTCAGACCTCACAGCAGAAGGGTATGCGGTTCGCGCGTGAAAAGGCCAAAACAAGCCCAAAGGCCTTGACTGTTGGCAACTTGGTACGCAGTTTTCTACCCCTTTGGCTTGACCGATCGACCCGAAACTCGGAATGTTGCAGGTTCGGGTGGTCCCCTGGTCACTCGCGCAAGCCCAGGTCAGATCACTTGGCCCAAGGGCATGCGGTTCACTGCTGAAAAACCCTAACAAACCCAAAGGCCTTGACTGTTGGCAACTTGGTAGGCAGTTTTCTACCCCTTTGCCTTGACCCATCGACCCGAATTTGGGAGCGTTGCAGGTTCAGATGGTCCCCCAGTCGCTCGCGCGAGCCCAGGTCAGGCAGCACAGCAGAAAGGTATGCGGTTCGCGTTTGAAAAGACCAAAACAAGCCCAATTTCTTCACTTTTGGACCACTTGGTACGCAGTTTTTCTACCCCTTAGGCTTGACCTATCGACCCGGAACTCTGGGCATTGCAGGTTGGGGTGGTCCCCTGGTCTGTCGCGCGAGCCCAGACCAGACCGACGGCCAAGGCCAATGCTCCATGCTGCTCAAATTGGCATACCTGGCCCAACGGGTCGACCTTGACCTTGACTGATCGACCCGAAACTCGGAGCGTTGCAGGTTCAGGTGGTCCCTTGGTCACACGCGCGAGCCCAGGTCAGACCGCACAGCAGAAGGGTATGCGGTTCGCGCGTGAAAAGGCCAAAACAAGCCCAAAGGCCTTGACTGTTGGCAACTTGGTACGCAGTTTTCTACCCCTTTGGCTTGACCGATCGACCGGAAACTCCGAATGTTGCAGGTTCGGGTGGTCCCCTGGTCACTCGCGCAAGCCCAGGTCAGATCGCTTGGCCCTAGGGCATGCGGTTCACTGCTGAAAAACCCTAACAAACCCAAAGGCCTTGACTGTTGGCAACTTGGTAGGCAGTTTTCTACCCCTTTGCCTTGACCCATCGACCCGAAACTCGGAGCGTTGCAGGTTCAGATGGTCCCCCAGTCGCTCGCGCGAGCCCAGGTCAGGCAGCACAGCAGAAAGGTATGCGGTTCGCGTTTGAAAAGACCAAAACAAGCCCAATTTCTTCACTTTTGGACCACTTGGTACGCAGTTTTTCTACCCCTTAGGCTTGACCTATCGACCCGGAACTCTGGGCATTGCAGGTTGGGGTGGTCCCCTGGTCTGTCGCGCGAGCCCAGACCAGACCGCACGGCCGAAGCCAATGCTCCATGCCGCTCAAATTGGCATACCTGGCCCAACGGGTCGACCTTGACCTTGACTGATCGACCCTAAACTCGGAGCGTTGCAGGTTTAGGTGGTCCCGTGGTCACAGGCGCGAGCCCAGGTCAGACCGCACAGCAGAAGGGTATGCGGTTCGCGCGTGAAAAGGCCAAAACAAGCCCGAAGGCCTTGACTGTTGGCAACCTGGTACGCAGTTTTCTACCCCTTTGGCTTGACAGATCGACCCGAAACTCGGAATGTTGCAGGTTCGGGTGGTCCCCTGGTCACTCGCGCGAGCCCAGGTCAGATCGCTTGGCCCAAGGGCATGCAGTTCACTGCTGAAAAACCCTAACAAACCCAAAGGCCTTGACTGTTGGCAACTTGGTAGGCAATTTTCTACCCCTTTGCCTTGACCCATCGACCCGAAACTCGGAGCGTTGCAGGTTCAGATGGTCCCCCAGTTGCTCGCACGAGCCCAGGTCAGGCAGCACAGCAGAAAGGTATGCGGTTCGCGTTTGAAAAGACCAAAACAAGCCCAATTTCTTCACTTTTGGACCACTTGGTACGCAGTTTTTCTACCCCTTAGGCTTGACCTATCGACCCGGAACTCTGAGCATTGCAGGTTGGGGTGGTCCCCTGGTCTGTCGCGCGAGCCCAGACCAGACCGCACGGCCGAAGCCAATGCTCCATGCCGCTCAAATTGGCATACCTGGCCCAACGGGTCGACCTTGACCTTGACTGATCGACCCGAAACTCGGAGCGTTGCAGGTTCAGGTGGTCCCGTGGTCACACGCGCTAGCCCAGGTCAGACCGCACAGCAGAAGGGTATGCGGTTCGCGCGTGAAAAGGCCAAAACAAGCCCAAAGGCCTTGACTGTTGGCAACTTGGTACGCAGTTTTCTACCCCTTTGACTTGACCGATCGACCCGAAACTCGGAATGTTGCAGGTTCCGGTGGTCCCCTGGTCACTCGCGCAAGCCCAGGTCAGATCGCTTGGCCCAAGGGCATGAGGTTCACTGCTGAAAAACCCTAACAAACCCAAAGGCCTTGACTGTTGGCAACTTGGTAGGCAGTTTTCTACCCCTTTGCCTTGACCCATCGACCCGAAACTCGGAGCGTTGCAGGTTCAGATGGTCCCCCAGTCGCTTGCGCGAGGCCCAGGTCAGGCAGCACAGCAGAAAGGTATGTGGTTCGCGTTTGAAAAGACCAAAACAAGCCCAATTTCTCCACTTTTGGACCACTTGGTACGCAGTTTTTCTACCCCTTAGGCTTGACCTACCGACCCGGAACTCTGGGCATTGCAGGTTGGGGTGGTCCCCTGGTCTGTCGCGCGAGCCCAGACCAGACCGCACGGCCAAAGCCAATGCTCCATGCCGCTCAAATTGGCATACCTGGCCAAACGGGTCAACCTTGACCTTGACTGATCGACCCGAAACTCGGAGCGTTGCAGGTTCAGGTGTCCCGTGGTCACATGCGCGAGCCCAGGTCAGACCGCACAGCAGAAGGGTATGCGGTTCGCGTGTGAAAAGGCCAAAACAAGCCCAAAGGCCTTGACTGTTGGCAACTTGGTACGCAGTTTTCTACCCCTTTGGCTTGACCGATCGACCCGAAACTCGGAATGTTGCAGGTTCGGGTGGTCCCCTGGTCACTCGCGCGAGCCCAGGTCAGATCGCTTGGCCCAAGGGCATGCGGTTCACTGCTGAAAAACCCTAACAAACCCAAAGGCCTTGACTGTTGGCAACTTGGTAGGCAGTTTTCTACCCCTTTGCCTTGACCCATCGACCCGAAACTCGGAGCGTTGCAGGTTCAGATGGTCCTCCAGTCGCTCGCGCGAGCCCAGGTCAGGCAGCACAGCAGAAAGGTATGCGGTTCGCGTTTGAAAAGACCAAAACAAGCCCAATTTCTTCACTTTTGGACCACTTGGTACGCAGTTTTTCTACCCCTTAGGCTTGACCTATCGACCCGGAACTCTGGGCATTGCAGGTTGGGGTGGTCCCCTGGTCTGTCGCGCGAGCCCAGACCAGACCGCACGGCCGAAGCCAATGCTCCATGCCGCTCAAATTGGCATACCTGGCCCAACGGGTCGACCTTGACCTTGACTGATCGACCCGAAACTCGGAGCGTTGCAGGTTCAGGTGGTCCCGTGGTCACACGCGCGAGCCCAGGTCAGACTGCACAGCAGAAGGGTATGCGGTTCGCGCGTGAAAAGGCCAAAACAAGCCCAAAGGCCTTGACTGTTGGCAACTTGGTACGCAGTTTTCTACCCCTTTGGCTTGACCGATCGACCCGAAACTCGGAATGTTGCAGGTTCCGGTGGTCCCCTGGTCACTCGCGCGAGCCCAGGTCAGATCGCTTGGCCCAAGGGCATGCGGTTCACTGCTGAAAAACCCTAACAAACCCAAAGGCCTTGACTGTTGGCAACTTGGTAGGCAGTTTTCTACCCCTTTGCCTTGACCCATCGACCCGAAACTCGGAGCGTTGCAGGTTCAGATGGTCCCCCAGTCGCTCGCACGAGCCCAGGTCAGGCAGCACAGCAGAAAGGTATGCGGTTGGCGTTTGAAAAGACCAAAACAAGCCCAATTTCTTCACTTTTGGACCACTTGGTACGCAGTTTTTCTACCCCTTAGGCTTGACCTATCGACCCGGAACTCTGGGCATTGCAGGTTGGGGTGGTCCCCTGGTCTGTCGCGCGAGCCCAGACCAGACCGCACGGCCGAAGCCAATGCTCCATGCCGCTCAAATTGGCATACCTGGCCCAATGGGTCGACCTTGACCTTGACTGATCGACCCAAAACTCGGAGCGTTGCAGGTTAAGGTCGTCCCGTGGTCACACGCACCAGCCCAGGTCAGACCGCACAGCAGAAGGGTATGCGGTTCGCGCATGAAAAGGCCAAAACAAGCCCAAAGGCCTTGACTGTTGGAAACTTGGTACACAGTTTTCTACCCCTTTGGCTTGACCGATCGACCCGAAACTCGGAATGTTGCAGGTTCGGGTGGTCCCCTGGTCACTCGCGCGAGCCGATGTCAGATCGCTTGGCCCAAGGGCATGCGGTTCACTGCTGAAAAACCCTAACAAACCCAAAGGCCTTGACTGTTGGCAACTTGGTAGGCAGTTTTCTACCCCTTTGCCTTGACCCATCGACCCGAAACTCGGAGCGTTGCAGGTTCAGATGGTCCTCCAGTCGCTCGCGCGAGCCCAGGTCAGGCAGCACAGCAGAAAGGTATGCGGTTCGCGTTTGAAAAGACCAAAACAAGAACAATTTCTTCACTTTTGGACCACTTGGTACGCAGTTTTTCTACCCCTTAGGCTTGACCTATCGACCCGGAACTCTGGGCATTGCAGGTTGGGGTGGTCCCCTGGTCTGTCGCGCGAGCCCAGACCAGACCGCACGGCCGAAGCCAATGCTCCATGCCGCTCAAATTGGCATACCTGGCCCAACGGGTCGACCTTGACCTTGACTGATCGACCCGAAACTCGGAGCGTTGCAGGTTCAGGTGGTCCCGTTGTCACACGCGCGAGCCCAGGTCAGACTGCACAGCAGAAGGGTATGCGGTTTGCGTGTGAAAAGGCCAAAACAAGCCCAAAGGCCTTGACTGTTGGCAACTTGGTACGCAGTTTTCTACCCCTTTGGCTTGACCGATCGACCCGAAACTCTGAATGTTGCAGGTTCGGGTGGTCCCCTGGTCACTCGCGCGAGCCCAGGTCAGATCGCTTGGCCCAAGGGCATGCGGTTCACTGCTGAAAAACCCTAACAAACCCAAAGGCCTTGACTGTTGGCAACTTGGTAGGCAGTTTTCTACCCCTTTGCCTTGACCCATCGACACGAAACTCGGAGCGTTGCAGGTTCAGATGGTCCCCCAGTCGCTCGCGCGAGCCCAGGTCAGGCAGCACAGCAGAAAGGTATGCGGTTCGCGTTTTAAAAGACCAAAACAAGCCCAATTTCTTCACTTTTGGACCACTTGGTACGCAGTTTTTCTACCCCTTAGGCTTGACCTATCGACCCGGAACTCTGGGCATTGCAGGTTGGGGTGGTCCCCTGGTCTGTCGCGCGAGCCCAGACCAGACCGCACGGCCGAAGCCAATGCTCCATGCCGCTCAAATTGGCATACCTGGCCCAACGGGTCGACCTTGACCTTGACTGATCGACCCGAAACTCGGAGCGTTGCAGGTTCAGGTGGTCCCGTGGTCACACGCGCGAGCCCAGGTCAGACCGCACAGCAGAAGGGTATGCGGTTCGCGCGTGAAAAGGCCAAAACAAGCCCAAAGGAATTGACTGTTGGCAACTTGGTACGCAGTTTTCTACCCCTTTGGCTTGACCAATCGACCCGAAACTCGGAATGTTGCAGGTTCGGGTGGTCCCCTGGTCACTTGCGCTAGCCCAGGTCAGATCGCTTGGCCCAAGGGCATGCGGTTCACTGCTGAAAAACCCTAACAAACCCAAAGGCCTTGACTGTTGGCAACTTGGTAGGCAGTTTTCTACCCCTTTGCCTTGACCCGTCGACCCGAAACTCGGAGCGTTGCAGGTTCAGATGGTCCCCCAGTCGCTCTCGCGAGCCCAGGTCAGGCAGCACAGCAGAAAGGTATGCGGTTCGCGTTTGAAAAGACCAAAACAAGCCCAATTTCTTCACTTTTGGACCACTTGGTACGCAGTTTTTCTACCCCTTAGGCTTGACCTATCGACCCAGAACTCTGGGCATTGCAGGTTGGGGTGGTCCCCTGGTCTGTGGCGCGAGCCCAGACCAGACCGCACGGCCGAAGCCAATGCTCCATGCCGCTCAAATTGGCATACCTGGCCCAACGGGTCGACCTTGACCTTGACTGATCGACCCGAAACTCGGAGCGTTGCAGGTTCAGGTGGTCCCGTGGTCACACGCGCGAGCCCAGGTAAGACCGCACAGCAGAAGGGTATGCGGTTCGCGAGTGAAAAGGCCAAAACAAGCCCAAAGGCCTTGACTGTTGGCAACTTGGTACGCAGTTTTCTACCCCTTTGGCTTGACCGATCGACCCGAAACTCGGAATGTTGCAGGTTCGGGTGGTCCCCTGGTCACTCGCGCGAGCCCAGGTCAGATCGCTTGGCCCAAGGGCATGCGGTTCACTGCTGTAAAACCCTAACAAACCCAAAGGCCTTGACTGTTGGCAACTTGGTAGGCAGTTTTCTACCCCTTTGCCTTGACCCATCAACCCGAAACTCGGAGCGTTGCAGGTTCAGATGGTCCCCCAGTCGCTCGCGCGAGCCCAGGTCAGGCAGCACAGCAGAAAGGTATGCGGTTCGCGTTTGAAAAGACCAAAACAAGCCCAATTTCTTCACTTTTGGACCACTTGGTACGCAGTTTTTCTACCCCTTAGGCTTGACCTATCGACCCGGAACTCTGGGCATTGCAGGTTGGGGTGGTCCCCTGGTCTGTCGCGCGAGCCCAGACCAGACCGCACGGCCGAAGCCAATGCTCCATGCCGCTCAAATTGGCATACCTGGCCCAACGGGTCGACCTTGACCTTGACTGATCGACCCGAAACTCGGAGCGTTGCAGGTTCAGGTGGTCCCGTGGTCACACGCGCGAGCCCAGGTCAGACCGCACAGCAGAAGGGTATGCGGTTTGCGTGTGAAAAGGCCAAAACAAGCCCAAAGGCCTTGACTGTTGGCAACTTGGTACGCAGTTTTCTACCCCTTTGGCTTGACCGATCGACCCGAAACTCGGAATGTTGCAGGTTCGGGTGGTCCCCTGGTCACTCGCGCAAACCCAGGTCAGATCCCTTGGCCCTAGGGCATGCGGTTCACTGCTGAAAAACCCTAACAAACCCAAAGGCCTTGACTGTTGGCAACTTGGTAGGCAGTTTTCTACCCCTTTGCCTTGACCCATCGACCCGAAACTTGGAACGTTGCAGGTTCAGATGGTCCCCCAGTCGCTCACGCGAGCCCAGGTCAGGCAGCACAGCAGAAAGGTATGCAGTTTGCGTTTGAAAAGACCAAAACAAGCCCAATTTCTTCACTTTTGGACCACTTGGTACGCAGTTTTTCTACCCCTTAGGCTTGACCTATCGACCCGGAACTCTGGGCATTGCAGGTTGGGGTGGTCCCCTGGTCTGTCGCGCGAGCCCAGACCAGACTGCACGGGCGAAGCCAATGCTCCATGCCGCTCAAATTGGCATACCTGGCCCAACGGGTCGACCTTGACCTTGACTGATCGACCCGAAACTCGGAGCGTTGCAGGTTCAGGTGGTCCCGTGGTCACATGCGCGAGCCCAGGTCAGACCGCACAGCAGAAGGGTATGCGGTTCGCGCGTGAAAAGGCCAAAACAAGCCCAAAGGCCTTGATTGTTGGCAACTTGGTACGCAGTTTTCTACCCCTTTGGCTTGACCGATCGACCCGAAACTCGGAATGTTGCAGGTTCGGGTGGTCCCCTGGTCACTCGCGCGAGCCCAGGTCAGATCGCTTGGCCCAAGGGCATGCGGTTCACTGCTGAAAAACCCTAACAAACCTAAATTCCTTGACTGTTGGCAACTTGGTAGGCAGTTTTCTACCCCTTTGCCTTGACCCATCGACCCGAAACTCAGAGCGTTGCAGGTTCAGATGGTCCCCCAGTCGCTCGCTCGAGCCCAGGTCAGGCAGCACAGCAGAAAGGTATGCGGTTTGCGTTTGAAAAGACCAAAACAAGCCCAATTTCTTCACTTTTGGACCACTTGGTACGCAGTTTTTCTACCCCTTAGGCTTGACCTATCGACCCGGAACTCTGGGCATTGCAGGTTGGGGTGGTCCCCTGGTCTGTCGCGAGAGCCCAGACCAGACCGCACGGCCGAAGCCAATGCTCCATGCCGCTCAAATTGGCATACCTGGCCCAACGGGTCGACCTTGACCTTGACTGATCGACCCGAAACTCGGAGCGTTGCAGGTTCAGGTGGTCCCGTGGTCACACGCGCGAGCCCAGGTCAGACCGCACAGCAGAAGGGTATGCGGTTCGCGTGTGAAAAGGCCAAAACAAGCCCAAAGGCCTTGACTGTTGGCAACTTAGTACGCAGTTATCTACCCCTTTGGCTTGACCGATCGACCCGAAACTCGGAATGTTGCAGGTTCGGGTGGTCCCCTGGTCACTCGCGCGAGCCCAGGTCAGATCGCTTTGCCTAAGGGCATGTGGTTCACTGCTGAAAAACCCTAACAAACCCAAAGGCCTTGACTGTTGGCAACTTGGTAGGCAGTTTTCTACCCCTTTGCCTTGACCCATCGACCCGAATCTCGGAGCGTTGCAGGTTCAGATGGTCCAACAGACGCTCGCGCGAGCCCAGGTCAGGCAGCACAGCAGAAAGGTATGCAGTTCGCGTTTGAAAAGACCAAAACAAGCCCTATTTCTTCACTTTTGGACCACTTGGTACGCAGTTTTTCTACCCCTTAGGCTTGACCTATCGACCCGGAACTCTGGGCATTGCAGGTTGGGGTGGTCCCCTGGTCTGTCGCGCGAGCCCAGACCAGACCGCATGGCCGAAGCCAATGCTCCATGCCGCTCAAATTGGCATACCTGGCCCAACGGGTCGACCTTGACCTTGACTGATCGACCCGAAACTCGGAGCGTTGCAGGTTCAGGTGGTCCCGTGGTCACACGCGCGAGCCCAGGTAAGACCGCACAGCAGAAGGGTACGCGGTTCGCGCGTGAAAAGGCCAAAACAAGCCCAAAGGCCTTGACTGTTGGCAACTTGGTACGCAGTTTTCTACCCCTTTGGCTTGACCGATCGACCCGAAACTCGGAATGTTGCAGGTTCGGGTGGTCCCCTGGTCACTCGCGCGAGCCCAGGTCAGATCGCTTGGCCCAAGGGCATGCGGTTCACTGCTGAAAAACCCTAACAAACCCAAAGGCCTTGACTGTTGGCAACTTGGTAGGCAGTTTTCTACCCCTTTGCCTTTACCCATCGACTCGAAACTCGGAGCGTTGCAGGTTGAGATGGTCCCCCATTGGCTCGCGCGAGCCCAGGTCAGGCAGCACAGCAGAAAGGTATGTGGTTCGCGTTTGAAAAGACCAAAACAAGCCCAATTTCTTCACTTTTGGACCACTTGGTACGCAGTTTTTCTACCCCTTAGGCTTGACCTATCGACCCGGAACTCTGGGCATTGCAGGTTGGGGTGGTCCCCTGGTCTGTCGCGCGAGCCCAGACCAGACCGCACGGCCAGAGCCAATGCTCCATGCTGCTCAAATTGGCATACCTGGCCAAACCGGTCGACCTTGACCTTGACTGATCGACCCGAAAATCGGAGCGTTGCAGATTCAGGTGGTCCCGTGGTCACACGCGCAAGCCCAGGTCAGACCGCACAGCAGAGGGGTATGCGGTTCGCGCGTGAAAAGGCCAAAACAAGCCCAAAGGCCTTGACTGTTGGCAACTTGGTACGCAGTTTTCTACCCCTTTGGCTTGACCGATCGACCCGAAACTCGGAATGTTGCAGGTTCGGGTGGTCCCCTGGTCACTCGCGCGAGCCCAGGTCAGATCGCTTGGCCCAAGGGCATGCGGTTCACTGCTGAAAAACCCTAACAAACCCAAAGGCCTTGACTGTTGGCAACTTGGTAGGCAGTTTTCTACCCCTTTGCCTTGACCCATCGACCCGAAACTCGGAGCGTTGCAGGTTCAGATGGTCCCCCAGTGGCTCGCGCGAGCCCAGGTCAGGCAGCACAGCAGAAAGGTATGCGGTTTGCGTTTGAAAAGACCAAAACAAGCCCAATTTCTTCACTTTTGGACCACTTGGTACGCAGTTTTTCTACCCCTTAGGCTTGACCTATCGACCCGGAACACTGGGCATTGCAGGTTGGGGTGGTCCCCTGGTCTGTCGCGAGAGCCCAGACCAGACCGCATGGCCGAAGCCAATGCTCCATGCCGCTCAAATTGGCATACCTGGCCCAACGGGTCGACCTTGACCTTGACTGATCGACCCGAAACTCGGAGCGTTGCAGGTTCAGGTGGTCCCGTGGTCACACGTGCGAGCCCAGGTCAGACCGCACAGCAGAAGGGTATGCGGTTCACGCGTGAAAAGGCCAAAACAAGCCCAAAGGCCTTGACTGTTGGCAACTTGGTACGCAGTTTTCTACCCCTTTGGCTTGACCGATCGACCCGAAACTCGGAATGTTGCAGGTTCGGGTGGTCCCCTGGTCACTCGCGCGAGCCCAGGTCAGATCGCTTGGCCCAAGGGCATGCGGTTCACTGCTGAAAAACCCTAACAAACCCAAAGGCCTTGACTGTTGGCAACTTGGTAGGCAGTTTTCTACCCCTTTGCCTTGACCCATCGACCCGAAACTCGGAGCGTTGCAGGTTCAGATGGTCCCCCAGTCGCTCGCGCGAGCCCAGGTCAGGCAGCACAGCAGAAAGGTATGCGGTTCGCATTTGAAAAGACCAAAACAAGCCCAATTTCTTCACTTTTGGACCACTTGGTATGCAGTTTTTCTACCCCTTAGGCTTGACCTATCGACCCGGAACTCTGGGCATTGCAGGTTGGGGTGGTCCCCTGGTCTGTCGCGCGAGCCCAGACCAGACCGCACGGCCGAAGCCAATGCTCCATGCCGCTCAAATTGGCATACCTGGCCCAACGGGTCGACCTTGACCTTGACTGATCGACCCGAAACTCGGAGCGTTGCAGGTTCAGGTGGTCCCGTGGTCACACGCGCGAGCCCAGGTCAGACCGCACAGCAGAAGGGTATGCGGTTCGCGCGTGAAAAGGCCAAAACAAGCCCAAAGGCCTTGACTGTTGGCAACTTGGTACGCAGTTTTCTACCCCTTTGGCTTGACCGATCGACCCGAAACTCGGAATGTTGCAGGTTCGGGTGGTCCCCTGGTCACTCGCGCGAGCCCAGGTCAGATCGCTTGGCCCAAGGGCATGCGGTTCACTGCTGAAAAACCCTTACAAACCCAAAGGCCTTGACTGTTGGCAACTTGGTAGGCAGTTTTCTACCCCTTTGCCTTGACCCATCGACCCGAAACTCGGAGCGTTGCAGGTTCAGATGGTCCCCCAGTTGCTCGCGCGAGCCCAGGTCAGGCAGCACAGCAGAAAGGTATGCGGTTCGTGTTTGAAAAGACCAAAACAAGCCCAATTTCTTCACTTTTGGACCACTTGGTACGCAGTTTTTCTACCCCTTAGGCTTGACCTATCGACCCGGAACTCTGGGCATTGCAGGTTAAGGTGGTCCCCTGGTCTGTCGCGCGAGCCCAGACCAGACCGCACGGCCGAAGCCAATGCTCCATGCCGCTCAAATTGGCATACCTGGCCCAACGGGTCGACCTTGACCTTGACTGATCGACCCGAAACTCGGAGCGTTGCAGGTTCAGGTGGTCCCGTGGTCACACGCGCGAGCCCAGGTCAGACCGCACAGCAGAAGGGTATGCGGTTCACGCGTGAAAAGGCAAAAACAAGCCCAAAAACCTTGACTGTTGGCAACTTGGTACGCAGTTTTCTACCCCTTTGGCTTGACCGATCGACCCGAAACTCGGAATGTTGCAGGTTCGGGTGGTCCCCTGGTCACTCGCGCGAGCCCAGGTCAGATCGCTTGGCCCAAGGGCATGCGGTTCACTGCTGAAAAACCCTAACAAACCCAAAGGCCTTGACTGTTGGCAACTTGGTAGGCAGTTTTCTACCCCTTTGCCTTGACCCATCGACCCGAAACTCGGAGCGTTGCAGGTTCAGATGGTCCCCCAGTCGTTCGCGCGAGCCCAGGTCAGGCAGCACAGCAGAAAGGTATGCGGTTCGCATTTGAAAAGACCAAAACAAGCCCAATTTCTTCACTTTTGGACCACTTGGTACGCAGTTTTTCTACCCCTTAGGCTTGACCTATCGACCCGGAACTCTGGGCATTGCAGGTTGGGGTGGTCCCCTGGTCTGTCGCGCGAGCCCAGACCAGACCGCACGGCCGAAGCCAATGCTCCATGCCGCTCAAATTGGCATACCTGGCCCAACGGGTCGACCTTGACCTTGACTGATCGACCCGAAACTCGGAGCGTTGCAGGTTCAGGTGGTCCCGTGGTCACACGCGCGAGCCCAGGTCAGACCGCACAGCAGAAGGGTATGCGGTTCGCGCGTGAAAAGGCCAAAACAAGCCCAAAGGCCTTGACTGTTGGCAACTTGGTACGCAGTTTTCTACCCCTTTGGCTTGACCGATCGACCCGAAACTCGGAATGTTGCAGGTTCGGGTGGTCCCCTGGTCACTCGCGCGAGCCCAGGTCAGATCGCTTGGCCCAAGGGCATGCGGTTCACTGCTGAAAAACCCTTACAAACCCAAAGGCCTTGACTGTTGGCAACTTGGTAGGCAGTTTTCTACCCCTTTGCCTTGACCCATCGACCCGAAACTCGGAGCGTTGCAGGTTCAGATGGTCCCCCAGTCGCTCGCGCGAGCCCAGGTCAGGCAGCACAGCAGAAAGGTATGCGGTTCGCGTTTGAAAAGACCAAAACAAGCCCAATTTCTTCACTTTTGGACCACTTGGTACGCAGTTTTTCTACCCCTTAGGCTTGACCTATCGACCCGGAACTCTGGGCATTGCAGGTTAAGGTGGTCCCCTGGTCTGTCGCGCGAGCCCAGACCAGACCGCACGGCCGAAGCCAATGCTCCATGCCGCTCAAATTGGCATACCTGGCCCAACGGGTCGACCTTGACCTTGACTGATCGACCCAAAACTCGGAGCGTTGCAGGTTCAGGTGGTCCCGTGGTCACACGCGCGAGCCCAGGTCAGACCGCACAGCAGAAGGGTATGCGGTTCGCGCGTGAAAAGGCCAAAACAAGACCAAAGGCCTTGACTGTTGGCAACTTGGTACGCAGTTTTCTACCCCTTTGGCTTGACCGATCGACCCGAAACTCGGAATGTTGCAGGTTCGGGTGGTCCCCTGGTCACTCGCGCGAGCCCAGGTCAGATCGCTTGGCCCAAGGGCATGCGGTTCACTGCTGAAAAACCCTAACAAACCCAAAGGCCTTGACTGTTGGCAACTTGGTAGGCAGTTTTCTACCCCTTTGCCTTGACCCATCGACCCGAAACTCGGAGCGTTGCAGGTTCAGATGGTCCCCCAGTTGCTCGCGCGAGCCCAGGTCAGGCAGCACAGCAGAAAGGTATGCGGTTCGCGTTTGAAAAGACCAAAACAAGCCCAATTTCTTCACTTTTGGACCACTTGGTACGCAGTTTTTCTACCCCTTAGGCTTGACCTATCGACCCGGAACTCTGGGCATTGCAGGTTGGGGTGGTCCCCTGGTCTGTCGCGCGAGCCCAGACCAGACCGCACGGCCGAAGCCAATGCTCCATGCCGCTCAAATTGGCATACCTGGCCCAACGGGTCGACCTTGACCTTGACTGATCGACCCGAAACTCGGATCGTTGCAGGTTCAGGTGGTCCCGTGGTCACACGCGCGAGCCCAGGTCAGACCGCACAGCAGAAGGGTATGCGGTTCGCGCGTGAAAAGGCCAAAACAAGCCCAAAGGCCTTGACTGTTGGCAACTTGGTACGCAGTTTTCTACCCCTTTGGCTTGACCGATCGACCCGAAACTCGGAATGTTGCAGGTTTGGGTGGTCCCCTGGTCACTCGCGCGAGCCCAGGTCAGATCGCTTGGCCCAAGGGCATGCGGTTCACTGCTGAAAAACCCTTACAAACCCAAAGGCCTTGACTGTTGGCAACTTGGTAGGCAGTTTTCTACCCCTTTGCCTTGACCCATCGACCCGAAACTCGGAGCGTTGCAGGTTCAGATGGTCCCCCAGTCGCTCGCGCGAGCCCAGGTCAGGCAGCACAGCAGAAAGGTATGCGGTTCGCGTTTGAAAAGACCAAAACAAGCCCAATTTCTTCACTTTTGGACCACTTGGTACGCAGTTTTTCTACCCCTTAGGCTTGACCTATCGACCCGGAACTCTGGGCATTGCAGGTTGGGGTGGTCCCCTGGTCTGTCGCGCGAGCCCAGACCAGACCGCACGGCCGAAGCCAATGCTCCATGCCGCTCAAATTGGCATACCTGGCCCAACGGGTCGACCTTGACCTTGACTGATCGACCCAAAACTCGGAGCGTTGCAGGTTCAGGTGGTCCCGTGGTCACACGTGCGAGCCCAGGTCAGACCGCACAGCAGAAGGGTATGCGGTTCGCGCGTGAAAAGGCCAAAACAAGCCCAAAGGCCTTGACTGTTGGCAACTTGGTACGCAGTTTTCTACCCCTTTGGCTTGACCGATCGACCCGAAACTCGGAATGTTGCAGGTTCGGGTGGTCCCCTGGTCACTCGCGCGAGCCCAGGTCAGATCGCTTGGCCCAAGGGCATGCGGTTCACTGCTGAAAAACCCTTACAAACCCAAAGGCCTTGACTGTTGGCAACTTGGTAGGCAGTTTTCTACCCCTTTGCCTTGACCCATCGACCCGAAACTCGGAGCGTTGCAGGTTCAGATGGTCCCCCAGTCGCTCGCGCGAGCCCAGGTCAGGCAGCACAGCAGAAAGGTATGCGGTTCGCGTTTGAAAAGACCAAAACAAGCCCAATTTCTTCACTTTTGGACCACTTGGTACGCAGTTTTTCTACCCCTTAGGCTTGACCTATTGACCCGGAACTCTGGGCATTGCAGGTTAAGGTGGTCCCCTGGTCTGTCGCGCGAGCCCAGACCAGACCGCACGGCCGAAGCCAATGCTCCATGCCGCTCAAATTGGCATACCTGGCCCAACGGGTCGACCTTGACCTTGACTGATCGACCCGAAACTCGGAGCGTTGCAGGTTCAGGTGGTCCCGTGGTCACACGCGCGAGCCCAGGTCAGACCGCACAGCAGAAGGGTATGCGGTTCGCGCGTGAAAAGGCCAAAACAAGACCAAAGGCCTTGACTGTTGGCAACTTGGTACGCAGTTTTCTACCCCTTTGGCTTGACCGATCGACCCGAAACTCGGAATGTTGCAGGTTCGGGTGGTCCCCTGGTCACTCGCGCGAGCCCAGGTCAGATCGCTTGGCCCAAGGGCATGCGGTTCACTGCTGAAAAACCCTAACAAACCCAAAGGCCTTGACTGTTGGCAACTTGGTAGGCAGTTTTCTACCCCTTTGCCTTGACCCATCGACCCGAAACTCGGAGCGTTGCAGGTTCAGATGGTCCCCCAGTCGCTCGCGCGAGCCCAGGTCAGGCAGCACAGCAGAAAGGTATGCGGTTTGCGTTTGAAAAGACCAAAACAAGCCCAATTTCTTCACTTTTGGACCACTTGGTACGCAGTTTTTCTACCCCTTAGGCTGGACCTATCGACCCGGAACTCTGGGCATTGCAGGTTGGGGTGGTCCCCTGGTCTGTCGCGCGAGCCCAGACCAGACCACACGGCCGAAGCCAATGCTCCATGCCGCTCAAATTGGCATACCTGGCCCAACGGGTCGACCTTGACCTTGACTGATCGACCCGAAACTCGGAGCGTTGCAGGTTCAGGTGGTCCCGTGGTCACACGCGCGAGCCCAGGTCAGACTGCACAGCAGAAGTTTATGCGGTTTGCGCGTGAAAAGGCCAAAACAAGCCCAAAGGCCTTGACAGTTGGCAACTTGGTACGCAGTTTTCTACCCCTTTGGCTTGACCGATCGACCCGAAACTCGGAGCGTTGCAGGTTCGGGTGGTCCCCTGGTCACTCGCACGAGCCCAGGTCAGATCGCTTGGCCCAAGGGCATGCGGTTCACTGCTGAAAAACCCTAACAAACCCAAAGGCCTTGACTGTTGGCAACTTGGTAGGCAGTTTTCTACCCCTTTGCCTTGACCCATCGACCCGAAACTCGGAGCGTTGCAGGTTCAGATGGTCCCCCAGTCGCTCGCGCGAGCCCAGGTCAGGCAGCAGAGCAGAAAGGTATGCGGTTCGCGTTTGAAAAGACCAAAACAAGCCCAATTTCTTCACTTTTGGACCACTTGGTACTCAGTTTTTCTACCCCTTAGGCTTGACCTATCGACCCGGAACTCTGGGCATTGCAGGTTGGGGTGGTCCCCTGGTCTGTCGCGTGAGCCCAGACCAGACCGCACGGCCGAAGCCAATGCTCCATGCCGCTCAAATTGGCATACCTGGCCCAATGGGTCGACCTTGACCTTGACTGATCGACCCGAAACTCGGAGCGTTGCAGGTTCAGGTGGTCCCGTGGTCACACGCGCGAGCCCAGGTCAGACCGCACAGCAGAAGGGTATGCGGTTCGCGCGTGAAAAGGCCAAAACAAGCCCAAAGGCCTTGACAGTTGGCAACTTGGTACGCAGTTTTCTACCCCTTTGGCTTGACCGATCGACCCGAAACTCAGAACGTTGCAGGTTCGGGTGGTCCCCTGGTCACTCGCGCGAGCCCAGGTCAGATCGCTTGGCCCAAGGGCATGCGGTTCACTGCTGAAAAACCCTAACAAACCCAAAGGCCTTGACTGTTGGCAACTTGGTAGGCAGTTTTCTACCCCTTTGCCTTGACCCATCGACCCGAAACTCGGAGCGTTGCAGGTTCAGATGGTCCCCCAGTCGCTCGCGCGAGCCCAGGTCAGGCAGCACAGCAGAAAGGTATGCGGTTTGCGTTTGAAAAGATCAAAACAAGCCCAATTTCTTCACTTTTGGACCACTTGGTACGCAGTTTTTCTACCCCTTAGGCTTGACCTATCGACCCTGAACTCTGGGCATTGCAGGTTGGGGTGGTCCCCTGGTCTGTCGCGCGAGCCCAGACCAGACCGCACGGCCGAAGCCAATGCTCCATGCCGCTCAAATTGGCATACCTGGCCCAACGGGTCGACCTTGACCTTGACTGATCGACCCAAAACTCGGAGCGTTGCAGGTTCAGGTGGTCCCGTGGTCACACGCGCGAGCCCAGGTCAGACCGCACAGCAGAAGGGTATGCGGTTCGCGCGTGAAAAGGCCAAAACAAGCCCAAAGGCCTTGACTGTTGGCAACTTGGTACGCAGTTTTCTACCCCTTTGGCTTGACTGATCGACCTGAAACTCGGAATGTTGCAGGTTCGGGTGGTCCCCTGGTCACTCGCGCGAGCCCAAGTCAGATCGCTTGGCCCAAGGGCATGCGGTTCACTGCTGAAAAACCCTAACAAACCCAAAGGCCTTGACTGTTGGCAACTTGGTAGGCAGTTTTCTACCCCTTTGCCTTGACCCATCAACCCGAAACTCGGAGCGTTGCAGGTTCAGATGGTCCCCCAGTCGCTCTCGCGAGCCCAGGTCAGGCAGCACAGCAGAAAGGTACGCGGTTCGCGTTTGAAAAGACCAAAACAAGCTCAATTTCTTCACTTTTGGACCACTTGGTACGCAGTTTTTCTACCCCTTAGGCTTGACCTATCGACCCGGAACTCTGGGCATTGCAGGTTGGGGTGGTCCCCTGGTCTGTCGCGCGAGCCCAGACCAGACTGCACGGCCGAAGCCAATGCTCCATGCCGCTCAAATTGGCATACCTGGCCCAACGGGTCGACCTTGACCTTGACTGATCGACCCGAAACTCGGAGCGTTGCAGGTTCAGGTGGTCCCGTGGTCACTCGCGCGAGCCCAGGTCAGACCGCACAGCAGAAGGGTATGCGGTTCGCGCGTGAAAAGGCCAAAACAAGCCCAAAGGCCTTGACTGTTGGCAACTTGGTACGCAGTTTTCTACCCCTTTGGCTTGACCGATCGACCTGAAACTCGGAGCGTTGCAGGTTCGGGTGGTCCCCTGGTCACTCGCGTGAGCCCAGGTCAGATCGCTTGGCCCAAGGGCATGCGGTTCACTGCTGAAAAACCCTAACAAACCCAAAGGCCTTGACTGTTGGCAACTTGGTAGGCAGTTTTCTACCCCTTTGCCTTGACCCATCGACCCGAAACTCGGAGCGTTGCAGGTTCAGATGGTCCCCCAGTCGCTCGCGCGAGCCCAGGTCAGGCAGCACAGCAGAAAGGTATGCGGTTCGCGTTTGAAAAGACCAAAACAAGCCCAATTTCTTCACTTTTGGACCACTTGGTACGCAGTTTTTCTACCCCTTAGGCTTGACCTATCGACCCGGAACTCTGGGCATTGCAGGTTGGGGTGGTCCCCTGGTCTGTCGCGCGAGCCCAGACCAGACCGCACGGCCGAAGCCAATGCTCCATGCCGCTCAAATTGGCATACCTGGCCCAACGGGTCGACCTTGACCTTGACTGATCGACCCGAAACTCGGAGCGTTGCAGGTTCAGGTGGTCCCGTGGTCACTCGCGCGAGCCCAGGTCAGACCGCACAGCAGAAGGGTATGCGGTTCGCGCGTGAAAAGGCCAAAACAAGCCCAAAGGCCTTGACTGTTGGCAACTTGGTACGCAGTTTTCTACCCCTTTGGCTTGACCGATCGACCTGAAACTCGGAGCGTTGCAGGTTCGGGTGGTCCCCTGGTCACTCGCGCGAGCCCAGGTCAGATCGCTTGGCCCAAGGGCATGCGGTTCACTGCTGAAAAACCCTAACAAACCCAAAGGCCTTGACTGTTGGCAACTTGGTAGGCAGTTTTCTACCCCTTTGCCTTGACCCATCGACCCGAAACTCGGAGCGTTGCAGGTTCAGATGGTCCCCCAGTCGCTCGCGCGAGCCCAGGTCAGGCAGCACAGCAGAAAGGTATGCGGTTCGCGTTTGAAAAGACCAAAACAAGCCCAATTTCTTCACTTTTGGACCACTTGGTACGCAGTTTTTCTACAACTTAGGCTTGACCTATCGACCCGGAACTCTGGGCATTGCAGGTTGGGGTGGTCCCCTGGTCTGTCGCGCGAGCCCAGACCAGACCGCACGGCCGAAGCCAATTCTCCATGCCGCTCAAATTTGCATACCTGGCCCAACGGGTCGACCTTGACCTTGACTGATCGACCCGAAACTCGGAGCGTTGCAGGTTCAGGTGGTCCCGTGGTCACACACGCGAGCCCAGGTCAGACCGCACAGCAGAAGGGTATGTGGTTCGCGCGTGAAAAGGCCAAAACAAGCCCAAAGGCCTTGACTGTTGGCAACTTGGTACGCAGTTTTCTACCCCTTTGGCTTGACCGATTGACCCGAAACTCGGAATGTTGCAGGTTTGGGTGGTCCCCTGGTCACTTGCGCGAGCCCAGGTCAGATCGCTTGGCCCAAGGGCATGCGGTTCACTGCTGAAAAACCCTAACAAACCCAAAGGCCTTGACTGTTGGCAACTTGGTAGGCAGTTTTCTACCCCTTTGCCTTGACCCATCGACCCGAAACTCGGAGCGTTGCAGATTCAGATGGTCCCCCAGTCGCTCGCGCGAGCCCAGGTCAGGCAGCACAGCAGAAAGGTATGCGGTTCGCGTTTGAAAAGACCAAAACAAGCCCAATTTCTTCACTTTTGGACCACTTGGTACGCAGTTTTTCTACCCCTTAGACTTGACCTATCGACCCGGAACTCTGGGCATTGCAGGTTGGGGTGGTCCCCTGGTCTGTCGCGCGAGCCCAGACCAGACCGCACGGCCGAAGCCAATGCTCCATGCAGCTCAAATTGGCATACCTGGCCCAACGGGTCGACCTTGACCTTGACTGATCGACCCGAAACTCGGAGCGTTGCAGGTTCAGGTGGTCCCGTGGTCACAAGCGCGAGCCCAGGTCAGACCGCACAGCAGAAGGGTATGCGGTTCGCGCGTGAAAAGGCCAAAACAAGCCCAAAGGCCTTGACTGTTGGCAACTTGGTACACAGTTTTCTACCCCTTTGGCTTGACCGATCGACCCGAAACTCGGAATGTTGCAGGTTCGGGTGGTCCCCTGGTCACTCAGGCGAGCCCAGGTCAGATCGCTTGGCCCAAGGGCATGCGGTTCACTGCTGAAAAACCCTAACAAACCCAAAGGCCTTGACTGTTGGCAACTTGGTAGGCAGTTTTCTACCCCTTTACCTTGACCCATTGACCCGATACTCGGAGCGTTGCAGGTTCAGATGGTATCCCAGTCGCTCGCGCGAGCCCAGGTCAGGCAGCACAGCAGAAAGGTATGCGGTTCGCGATTGAAAAGACCAAAACAAGCCCAATTTCTTCACTTTTGGACCACTTGGTGCGCAGTTTTTCTACCCCTTAGGCTTGACCTATCGACCCGGAACTCTGGGCATTGCAGGTTGGGGTGGTCCCCTGGTCTGTCGCCCCGAGCCCAGACCAGACCGCACGGCCGAAGCCAATGCTCCATGCCGCTCAAATTGGCATACCTGGCCCAACGGGTCGACCTTGACCTTGACTGATCGACCCGAAACTCGGAGCGTTGCAGGTTCAGGTGGTCCCGTGGTCACACGCGCGAGTCCAGGTCAGACCGCACAGCAGAAGGGTATGCGGTTCGCGCATGAAAAGGCCAAAACAAGCCAAAAGGCCTTGACTGTTGGCAACTTGGTACGCAGTTTTCTACCCCTTTGGCTTGACCGATCGACCCGAAACTCGGAATGTTGCAGGTTCGGGTGGTCCCCTGGTCACTCGCGCGAGCCCAGGTCAGATCGCTTGGCCCAAGGGCATGCGGTTCACTGCTGAAAAACCCTAACAAACCCAAAGGCCTTGACTGTTGGCAACTTGGTAGGCAGTTTTCTACCCCTTTGCCTTGACCCATCGACCCGAAACTCGGAGCGTTGCAGGCTCAGATGGTCCCCCAGTTGCTCGCGCAAGCCCAGGTCAGGCAGCACAGCAGAAAGGTATGCGGTTCGCGTTTGAAAAGACCAAAACAAGCCCAATTTCTTCACTTTTGGACCACTTGGTACGCAGTTTTTCTACCCCTTAGGCTTGACCTATCGACCCGGAACTCTGGGCATTGCAGGTTGGGGTGGTCCCCTGGTCTGTCGCGCGAGCCCAGACCAGACCGCACGGCCGAAGCCAATGCTCCATGCCGCTCAAATTGGCATACCTGGCCCAACGGGTCGACCTTGACCTTGACTGATCGACCTGAAACTCGGAGCGTTGCAGGTTTAGGTGGTCCCGTGGTCACACGCGCGAGCCCAGGTCAGACCGCACAGCAGAAGGGTATGCGGTTCGCGCGTGAAAAGGCCAAAACAAGCCCAAAGGCCTTGACTGTTGGCAACTTGGTACGCAGTTTTCTACCTCTTTGGCTTGACCGATCGACCCGAAACTCGGAATGTTGCAGGTTCGGGTGGTCCCCTGGTCACTCGCGCGAGCCCAGGTCAGATCGCTTGGCCCAAGGGCATGCGGTTCACTGCTGAAAAACCCTAACAAACCCAAAGGCCTTGACTGTTGGCAACTTGGTAGGCAGTTTTCTACCCCTTTGCCTTGACCCATCGACCCGAAACTCGGAGTGTTGCAGGTTCAGATGGTCCCCCAGTCGCTCGCGCGAGCCCAGGTCATGCAGCACAGCAGAAAGGTATGCGGTTCGCGTTTGAAAAGACCAAAACAAGCCCAATTTCTTCACTTTTGGACCACTTGGTACGCAGTTTTTCTACCCCTTAGGCTTGACCTATCGACCCGGAACTCTGGGCATTGCAGGTTGGGGTGGTCCCCTGGTCTGTCGCGCGAGCCCAGACCAGACCGCACGGCCAAAGCCAATGCTCCAGGCCGCTCAAATTGGCATACCTGGCCCAACGGGTCGACCTTGACCTTGACTGATCGACCTGAAACTCGGAGCGTTGCAGGTTCAGGTGGTCCCGTGCTCACACACGCGAGCCCAGGTCAGACCGCACAGCAGAAGGGTATGCGGTTCGCGCGTGAAAAGGCCAAAACAAGCCCAAAGGCCTTGACTGTTGGCAACTTGGTACGCAGTTTTCTACCCCTTTGGCTTGACCGATCAACCCGAAACTCGGAATGTTGCAGGTTCGGGTGGTCCCCTGGTCACTTGCGCGAGCCCAGGTCAGATCGCTTGGCCCAAGGGCATGCGGTTCACTGCTGAAAAACCCTAACAAACCCAAAGGCCTTGACTGTTGGCAACTTGGTAGGCAGTTTTCTACCCCTTTGCCTTGACCCATCGACCCGAAACTCGGAGCGTTGCAGGTTCAGATGGTCAACCAGTCGCTCGCGCGAGCCCAGGTCAGGCAGCACAGCAGAAAGGTATGCGGTTCGCGTTTGAAAAGACCAAAACAAGCCCAATTTCTTCACTTTTGGACCACTTGGTACGCAGTTTTTCTACCCCTTAGGCTTGACCTATCGACCCGGAACTCTGGGCATTGCAGGTTGGGGTGGTCCCCTGGTCTGTCGCGCGAGCACAGACCAGACCGCACGGCCGAAGCCAATGCTCCATGCCGCTCAAATTGGCATACCTGGCCCAACGGGTCGACCTTGACCTTGACTGATCGACCCGAAACTCGGAGCGTTGCAGGTTCAGGTGGTCCCATGGTCACACGCGCGAGCCCAGGTCAGACCGCACAGCAGAAGGGTATGCGGTTCGCGCGTGAAAAGGCCAAAACAAGCCCAAAGGAGTTGACAGTTGGCAACTTGGTACGCAGTTTTCTACCCCTTTGGCTTGACCGATCGACCCGAAACTCGGAATGTTGCAGGTTCGGGTGGTCCCCTGGTCACTCGCGCGAGCCCAGGTCAGATCGCTTGGCCCAAGGGCATACGTTTCACTGCTGAAAAACCCTAACAAACCCAAAGGCCTTGACTGTTGGCAACTTGGTAGGCAGTTTTCTACCCCTTTGCCTTGACCCATCGACCCGAAACTCGGAGCGTTGCAGGTTCAGATGGTCCCCCAGTCGCTCGCGCGAGCCCAGGTCAGGCAGCACAGCAGAAAGGTATGCGGTTCGCGTTTGAAAAGACCAAAACAAGCCCAATTTCTTCACTTTTGAACCACTTGGTACGCAGTTTTTCTACCCCTTAGGCTTGACTCTATCGACCCGGAACTCTGGGCATTGCAGGTTGGGGTGGTCCCCTGGTCTGTCGCGCAAGCCCAGACCAGACCACAGGACCGAAGCCAATGCTCCATGCCGCTCAAATTGGCATACCTGGCCCAACGGGTCGACCTTGACCTTGACTGATCGACCCGAAACTCGGAGCGTTGCAGGTTCAGGTGGTCCCGTGGTCACACGCGCGAGCCCAGGTCAGACCGCACAGCAGAAGGGTATGCGGTTCGCGCGTGAAAAGGCCAAAACAAGCCCAAAGGCCTTGACTGTTGGCAACTTGGTACGCAGTTTTCTACCCCTTTGGCTAGACCGATCGACCCGAAACTCGGAATGTTGCAGGTTCGGGTGGTCCCCTGGTCACTCGCGCGAGCCCAGGTCAGATCGCTTGGCCCAAGGGCATGCGGTTCACTGCTGAAAAACCCTTACAAACCCAAAGGCCTTGACTGTTGGCAACTTGGTAGGCAGTTTTCTACCCCTTTGCCTTGACCCATCGACCCGAAACTCGGAGCGTTGCAGGTTCAGATGGTCCCCCAGTCGCTCGCGCGAGCCCAGGTCAGGCAGCACAGCAGAAAGGTATGCGGTTCGCGTTTGAAAAGACCAAAACAAGCCCAATTTCTTCACTTTTGGACCACTTGGTACGCAGTTTTTCTACCCCTTAGGCTTGACCTATCGACCCGGAACTCTGGGCATTGCAGGTTAAGGTGGTCCCCTGGTCTGTCGCGCGAGCCCAGACCAGACCGCACGGCCGAAGCCAATGCTCCATGCCGCTCAAATTGGCATACCTGGCCCAACGGGTCGACCTTGACCTTGACTGATCGACCCAAAACTCGGAGCGTTGCAGGTTCAGGTGGTCCCGTGGTCACACGCGCGAGCCCAGGTCAGACCGCACAGCAGAAGGGTATGCGGTTCGCGCGTGAAAAGGCCAAAACAAGCCCAAAGGCCTTGACAGTTGGCAACTTGGTACGCAGTTTTCTACCCCTTTGGCTTGACCGATCGACCCGAAACTCGGAATGTTGCAGGTTCGGGTGGTCCCCTGGTCACTCGCGCGAGCCCAGGTCAGATCGCTTGGCCCAAGGGCATGCGGTTCACTGCTGAAAAACCCTAACAAACCCAAAGGCCTTGACTGTTGGCAACTTGGTAGGCAGTTTTCTACCCCTTTGCCTTGACCCATCGACCCGAAACTCGGAGCGTTGCAGGTTCAGATGGTCCCCCAGTCGCTCGCACGAGCCCAGGTCAGGCAGCACAGCAGAAAGGTATGCGGTTCGCGTTTGAAAAGACCAAAACAAGCCCAATTTCTTCACTTTTGAACCACTTGGTACGCAGTTTTTCTACCCCTTAGGCTTGACCTATCGACCCGGAACTCTGGGCATTGCAGGTTGGGGTGGTCCCCTGGTCTGTCGCACGAGCCCAGGCCAGACCGCACGGCTGAAGCCAATGCTCCATGCCGCTCAAATTGGCATACTTGGCCCAACGGGTCGACCTTGACCTTGACTGATCGACCCGAAACTCGGAGCGTTGCAGGTTCAGGTGGTCCCGTGCTCACACGCGCGAGCCCAGGTCAGACCGCACAGCAGAAGGGTATGCGGTTCGCGCGTGAAAAGGCCAAAACAAGCCCAAAGGCCTTGACAGTTGGCAACTTGGTACGCAGTTTTCTACCCCTTTGGCTTGACCGATCGACCCGAAACTCAGAATGTTGCAGGTTCGGGTGGTCCCCTGGTTACTCGCGCGAGCCCAGGTCAGATCACTTGGCCCAAGGGCATGCGGTTCACTGCTGAAAAACCCTAACAAACCCAAAGGCCTTGACTGTTGGCAACTTGGTAGGCAGTTTTCTACCCCTTTGCCTTGACCCATTGACCCGATACTCGGAGCGTTGCAGGTTCAGATGGTCCCCCAGTCGCTCGCACGAGCCCAGGTCAGGCAGCACAGCAGAAAGGTATGCGGTTCGCGTTTGAAAAGACCAAAACAAGCCCAATTTCTTCACTTTTGAACCACTTGGTACGCAGTTTTTCTACCCCTTAGGCTTGACCTATCGACCCGGAACTCTGGGCATTGCAGGTTGGGGTGGTCCCCTGGTCTGTCGCACGAGCCCAGGCCAGACCGCACGGCTGAAGCCAATGCTCCATGCCGCTCAAATTGGCATACTTGGCCCAACGGGTCGACCTTGACCTTGACTGATCGACCCGAAACTCGGAGCGTTGCAGGTTCAGGTGGTCCCGTGCTCACACGCGCGAGCCCAGGTCAGACCGCACAGCAGAAGGGTATGCGGTTCGCGCGTGAAAAGGCCAAAACAAGCCCAAAGGCCTTGACAGTTGGCAACTTGGTACGCAGTTTTCTACCCCTTTGGCTTGACCGATCGACCCGAAACTCAGAATGTTGCAGGTTCGGGTGGTCCCCTGGTTACTCGCGCGAGCCCAGGTCAGATCACTTGGCCCAAGGGCATGCGGTTCACTGCTGAAAAACCCTAACAAACCCAAAGGCCTTGACTGTTGGCAACTTGGTAGGCAGTTTTCTACCCCTTTGCCTTGACCCATTGACCCGATACTCGGAGCGTTGCAGGTTCAGATGGTCCCCCAGTCGCTCGCGCGAGCCCAAGTCAGGCAGCACAGCAGAAAGGTATGCGGTTCGCGTTTGAAAAGACCAAAACAAGCCCAATTTCTTCACTTTTGGACCACTTGGTACGCAGTTTTTCTACCCCTTAGGCTTGACCTATTGACCCGGAACTCTGGGCATTGCAGGTTGGGGTGGTCCCCTGGTCTGTCGCGCGAGCCCAGACCAGACCGCACGGCCGAAGCCAATGCTCCATGCCGCTAAAATTGGCATACCTGGCCCAACGGGTCGACCTTGACCTTGACTGATCGACCCGAAACTCGGAGCGTTGCAGGTTCAGGTGGTCCCGTGGTCACACGCGCGAGCCCAGGTCAGACTGCACAGCAGAAGGGTATGCGGTTCGCGCGTGAAAAGGCCAAAACAAGCTCAAAGGCCTTGACTGTTGGCAACTTGGTACACAGTTTTCTACCCCTTTGGCTTGACCGATCGACCCGAAACTCGGAATGTTGCAGGTTCGGGTGGTCGGCTGGTCACTCGTGCGAGCCCAGGTCAGATCGCTTGGCCCAAGGGTATGCGGTTCACTGCTGAAAAACCCTAACAAACCCAAAGGCCTTGACTGTTGGCAACTTGGTAGGCAGTTTTCTACCCCTTTGCCTTGACCCATCGACCCGAAACTCGGAGCGTTGCAGGTTCAGATGGTCCCCCAGTCGCTCGCGCGAGTCCAGGTCAGGCAGCACAGCAGAAAGGTATGCGGTTCGCGTTTGAAAAGACCAAAACAAGCCCAATTTCTTCACTTTTGGACCACTTGGTACGCAGTTTTTCTACCCCTTAGGCTTGACCTATCGACCCGGAACTCTGCGCATTGCAGGTTGGGGTGGTCCCCTGGTCTGTCGCGCGAGCCCAGACCAGACCGCACGGCCGAAGCCAATGCTCCATGCCGCTCAAATTGGCATACCTGGCCCAACGGGTCGACCTTGACCTTGACTGATCGACCCGAAACTCGGAGCGTTGCAGGTTCAGGTGGTCCCGTGATCACATGCGCGAGCCCAGGTCAGACCGCACAGCAGAAGGGTATGCGGTTCGCGCGTGAAAAGGCCAAAACAAGCCCAAATGCCTTGACTGTTGGCAACTTGGTACGCAGTTTTCTACCCCTTTGGCTTGACCCATCAACCCGAAACTCGGAGCGTTGCAGGTTCGGGTGGTCCCCTGGTCACTCGCGCGAGCCCAGGTCAGATCGCTTGGCCCAAGGGCATGCGGTTCAATGCTGAAAAACCCTAACAAACCCAAAGGCCTTGACTGTTGGCAACTTGGTAGGCAGTTTTCTACCCCTTTGCCTTGACCCATTGACCCGAAACTCGGAGCGTTGCAGGTTCAGATGGTCCCCCAGTCGCTCGCGCGAGCCCAGGTCAGGCAGCACAGCAGAAAGGTATGCGGTTCGTGTTTGAAAAGACCAAAACAAGCCCAATTTCTTCACTTTTGGACCACTTGGTACGCAGTTTTTCTACCCCTTAGGCTTGACCTATCGACCCGGAACTCTGGGCATTGCAGGTTGGGGTGGTCCCCTGGTCTGTCGCGCGAGCCAAGACCAGACCGCACGGCCGAAGCCAATGCTCCATGCCGCTCAAATTGGCATACCTGGCCCAACGGGTCGACCTTGACCTTGACTGATCGACCCGAAACTCGGAGCGTTGCAGGTTCAGGTGGTCCCGTGGTCACACGCGCGAGCCCAGGTCAGACCGCACAGCAGAAGGGTATGCGGTTCGCACGTGAAAAGGCCAAAACAAGCCCAAAGGCCTTGACTGTTGGCAACTTGGTACGCAGTTTTCTACCCCTTTGGCTTGACCGATCGACCCGAAACTCGGAATGTTGCAGGTTCGGGTGGTCCCCTGGTCACTCGCGCGAGCCCAGGTCAGATCGTTTGGCCCAAGGGCATGCGGTTCACTGCTGAAAAACCCTAACAAACCCAAAGGCCTTGACTGTTGGCAACTTGGTAGGCAGTTTTCTACCCCTTTTCCTTGACCCATCGACCCGAAACTCGGAGCGTTGCAGGTTCAGATGGTCCCCCAGTCGCTCGCGCGAGCCTAGGTCAGGCAGCACAGCAGAAAGGTATGCGGTTCGCGTTTGAAAAGACCAAAACAAGCCCAATTTCTTCACTTTTGGACCACTTTGTGCGCAGTTTTTCTACCCCTTAGGCTTGACCTATCGACCCAGAACTCTGGTCATTGCAGGTTGGGGTGGTCCCCTGGTCTGTCGCGCGAGCCCAGACCAGACCGCACGGCCGAAGCCAATGCTCCATGCTGCTCAAATTAGCATACCTAGCCCAACGGGTCGACCTTGACCTTGACTGATCGACCCGAAACTCGGAGCGTTCCAGGTTCAGGTGGTCCCGTGGTCACACGCGCGAGTCCAGGTCAGACCGCACAGCAGAAGGGTATGCGGTTCGCGCGTGAAAAGGCCAAAACAAGCCCAAAGGCCTTGACTGTTGGCAACTTGGTACGCAGTTTTCTACCGCTTTGGCTTGACCGATCGACCCGAAACTCTGAATGTTGCAGGTTCGGGTGGTCCCCTGGTCACTCGCGCGAGCCCAGGTCAGATCGCTTGGCCCAAGGGCATGCAGTTCACTGCTGAAAAACCCTAACAAACCCAAAGGCCTTGACTGTTGGCAACTTGGTAGGCAGTTTTCTACCCCTTTGCCTTGACCCATCGACCCGAAACTCGGAGCGTTGCAGGTTCAGATGGTCCCCCAGTTGCTCGCGTGAGCCCAGGTCATGCAGCACAGCAGAAAGGTATGCGGTTCACGTTTGAAAAGACCAAAACAAGCCCAATTTCTTCACTTTTGGACCACTTGGTACGCAGTTTTTCTACCCCTTAGGCTTGACCTATCGACCCGGAACTCTGGGCATTGCAGGTTGGGGTGGTCCCCTGGTCTGTCACGCGAGCCAAGACCAGACCGCACGGCCGAAGCCAATGCTCCATGCCGCTCAAATTGGCATACCTGGCCCAACGGGTCGACC
This sequence comes from Fragum whitleyi, assembly GCA_948146395.1. Classification (NCBI taxonomy): domain Eukaryota; kingdom Metazoa; phylum Mollusca; class Bivalvia; order Cardiida; family Cardiidae; genus Fragum; species Fragum whitleyi. The sequence continues at coordinate 15,686,697 of OX411558.1, read as the reverse complement.
TTGACCTTGACTGATCAACGCGAAACTCGGAGCGTTGCAGGTTCAGGTGGTCCCGTGGTCACACGCGCGAGCCCAGGTCAGACAGCACAGCAGAAGGGTATGCGGTTCACGCGTGAAAAGGCCAAAACAAGCCAAAAGGCCTTGACTCTTGGCAACTTGGTACGCAGTTTTCTACCCCTTTGGCTTGACCGATCAACCCGAAACTTGGAATGTTGCAGGTTCGGGTGGTCCCCTGGTCACTCGCGTGAGCCCAGGTCAGATCGCTTGGCCCAAGGGCATGCTGTTCACTGCTGAAAAACCCTAACAAAATCAAAGGCCTTGACTGTTGGCAACTTGGTAGGCAGTTTTCTACCCCTTTGCCTTGACCCATCAACCCGAAACTCGGAGCGTTGCAGGTTCAGATGGTCCCCCAGTCGCTCGCGCGAGCCCAGGTCAGGCAGCACAGCAGAAAGGTATGCGGTTCGCGTTTGAAAAGACCAAAACAAGCCCAATTTCTACACTTTTTGACCACTTGGTACGCAGTTTTTCTACCCCTTAGGCTTGACCTATCGAGCCGGAACTCTGGGCATTGCAGGTTGGGGTGGTCCCCTGGTCTGTCGCGCGAGCCCAGACCAGACCGCACGGCCGAAGCCAATGCTCCATGCCGCTCAAATTGGCATACCTGGCCCAATGGGTCGACCTTGACCTTGACTGATCGACCTGAAACTCGGAGCGTTGCAGGTTCAGGTGGTCCCGTGGTCACACGCGCGAGCCCAGGTCAGACCGCACAGCAGAAGGGTATGCGGTTCGCACGTGAAAAGGCCAAAACAAGCCCAAAGGCCTTGACTGTTGGCAACTTGGTACGCAGTTTTCTACCCCTTTGGCTTGACCGATCGACCCGAAACTCGGAATGTTGCAGGTTCGGGTGGTCCCCTGGTCACTCGCGCGAGCCCAGGTCAGATCGCTTGGCCCAAGGGCATGCAGTTCACTGCTGAAAAACCCTAACAAACCCAAAGGCCTTGACTGTTGGCAACTTGGTAGGCAGTTTTCTACCCCTTTGCCTTGACCCATCGACCCGAAACTCGGAGCGTTGCAGGTTCAGATGGTCCCCCAGTTGCTCGCGTGAGCCCAGGTCATGCAGCACAGCAGAAAGGTATGCGGTTCACGTTTGAAAAGACCAAAACAAGCCCAATTTCTTCACTTTTGGACCACTTGGTACGCAGTTTTTCTACCCCTTAGGCTTGACCTATCGACCCGGAACTCTGGGCATAGCAGGTTGGGGTGGTCCCCTGGTCTGTCACGCGAGCCAAGACCAGACCGCACGGCCGAAGCCAATGCTCCATGCCGCTCAAATTGGCATACCTGGCCCAACGGGTCGACCTTGACCTTGACTGATCAACGCGAAACTCGGAGCGTTGCAGGTTCAGGTGGTCCCGTGCTCACACGCGCGAGCCCAGGTCAGACCGCACAGCAGAAGGGTATGCGGTTCGCGCGTGAAAAGGCCAAAACAAGCCCAAAGGCCTTGACTGTTGGCAACTTGGTACGCAGTTTTCTACCCCTTTGGCTTGACCGATCGACCCGAAACTCGGAATGTTGCAGGTTCGGGTGGTCCCCTGGTCACTTGCGCGAGCCCAGGTCAGATCACTTGGCTCAATCGCATGCGGTTCACTGCTGAAAAACCCTAACAAACCCAAAGGCCTTGACTGTTGGCAACTTGGTAGGCAGTTTTCTACCCCTTTGCCTTGACCCATCGACCCAAAACTCGGAGCGTTGCAGGTTCAGATGGTCCCCCAGTCGCTCGCGCGAGCCCAGGTCAGGCAGCACAGCAGAAAGGTATGCGGTTCGCGTTTGAAAAGACCACAACAAGCCCAATTTCTTCACTTTTGGACCACTTGGTACGCAGTTTTAACTACCCCTTAGGCTTGACCTATCGACCCGGAACTCTGGGCATTGCAGGTTGGGGTGGTCCCCTGGTCTGTCGCGTGAGCCCAGACCAGACCGCACGGCCGAAGCCAATGCTCCATGCCGCTCAAATTGGCATACCTGGCCAAACGGGTCGACCTTGACCTTGACTGATCGACCCGAAACTCGGAGCGTTGCAGGTTCAGGTGGTCCCGTGGTCACACGCGCGAGCCCAGGTCAGACCGCACAGCAGAAGGGTATGCGGTTCGCGCGTGAAAAGGCCAAAACAAGCCCAAAGGCCTTGACAGTTGGCAACTTGGTACGCAGTTTTCTACCCCTTTGGCTTGACCGATCGACCCGAAACTCGGAATGTTGCAGGTTCGGGTGGTCCCCTGGTCACTCGCGCGAGCCCAGGTCAGATCGCTTGCCCAAGGGCATGCGGTTCACTGCTGAAAAACCCTAACAAACCCAAAGGCCTTGACTGTTGGCAACTTGGTAGGCAGTTTTCTACCCCTTTGCCTTGACCCATCGACCCGAAACTCGGAGCGTTGCAGGTTCAGATGGTCCCCCAGTCGCTCGCGCGAGCCCAGGTCAGGCAGCACAGCAGAAAGGTATGCGGTTCGCGTTTGAAAAGACCAAAACAAGCAAAATTTCTTCACTTTTGAACCACTTGGTACGCAGTTTTTCTACCCCTTAGGCTTGACCTATCGACCCGGAACTCTGGGCATTGCAGGTTGGGGTGGTCCCCTGGTCTGTCGCGCGAGCCCAGACCAGACCGCACGGCTGAAGCCAATGCTCCATGCCGCTCAAATTGGCATACCTGGCCCAACGGGTCGACCTTGACCTTGACTGATCGACCCGAAACTCGGAGCGTTGCAGGTTCAGGTGGTCCCGTGGTCACACGCGCGAGCCCAGGTCAGACCGCACAGCAGAAGGGTATGCGGTTCGCGCGTGAAAAGGCCAAAACAAGCCCAAAGGCCTTGACTGTTGGCAACTTGGTACGCAGTTTTCTACCCCTTTGGCTTGACCGATCGACCCGAAACTCAGAATGTTGCAGGTTCGGGTGGTCCCCTGGTCACTCGCGCGAGCCCAGGTCAGATCGCTTGGCCCAAGGGCATGCGGTTCACTGCTGAAAAACCCTAACAAACCCAAAGGCCTTTACTGTTGGCAACTTGGTAGGCAGTTTTCTACCCCTTTACCTTGACACATCGACCCGAAACTCGGAGCGTTGCAGGTTCAGATGGTCCCCCAGTCGCTCGCGCGAGCCCAGGTCAGGCAGCACAGCAGAAAGGTATGCGGTTCGCGTTTGAAAAGACCAAAACAAGCCCAATTTCTTCACTTTTGGACCACTTGGTACGCAGTTTTTCTACCCCTTAGGCTTGACCTATCGACCCGGAACTCTGGGCATTGCAGGTTGGGGTGGTCCCCTGGTCTGTCGCGCGAGCCCAGACCAGACCGCACGGCCGAAGCCAATGCTCCATGCCGCTCAAATTGGCATACCTGGCCCAAAGGGTCGACCTTGACCTTGACTGATCGACCCGAAACTCGGAGCGTTGCAGGTTCAGGTGGTCCCGTGGTCACACGCGCGAGCCCAGGTCAGACCGCACAGAAGAAGGGTATGCGGTTCGCGCGTGAAAAGGCCAAAACAAGCCCAAAGGCCTTGACTGTTGGCAACTTTGTACGCAGTTTTCTACCCCTTTGGCTTGACTGATCGACCCGAAACTCGGAATGTTGCATGTTCGGGTGGTCCCCTGGTCACTCGATGGAGACCAGGTCAGATCGCTTGGCCCAAGGGCATGCGGTTCACTGCTGAAAAACCCTAACAAACCCAAAGGCCTTGACTGTTGGCAACTTGGTAGGCAGTTTTCTACCCCTTTGCCTTGACCCATCGACCCGAAACTCGGAGCGTTGCAGGTTCAGATGGTTCCCCAGTCGCTCGCGCGAGCCCAGGTCAGGCAGCACAGAAGAAAGGTATGCGGTTCGCGTTTGAAAAGACCAAAACAAGCCCAATTTCTTCACTTTTGGACCACTTGGTACGCAGTTTTTCTACCCCTTAGGCTTGACCTATCGACCCGGAACTCTGGGCATTGCAGGTTGGGGTGGTCCCCTGGTCTGTCGCGCAAGCCCAGACCAGACCGCACGGCCGAAGCCAATGCTCCATGCCGCTCAAATTGGCATACCTGGCCCAACGGGTCGACCTTGACCTTGACTGATCGACCCGAAACTCGGAGCGTTGCAGGTTCAGGTGGTCCCGTGGTCACACGCGCGAGCCCAGTTCAGACCGCACAGCAGAAGGGTATGCGGTTCGCGCGTGAAAAGGACAAAACAAGCCCAAAGGCCTTGACTGTTGGCAACTTGGTATGCAGTTTTCTACCCCTTTGGCTTGACCGATCGACCCGAAACTCGGAATGTTGCAGGTTCGGGTGGTCCCCTGGTCACTCGCGCGAGCCCAGGTCAGATCGCTTGGCCCAAGGGCATGCGGTTCACTGCTGAAAAACCCTAACAAACCCAAAGGCCTTGACTGTTTTCAACTTGGTAGGCAGTTTTCTACCCCTTTACCTTGACACATCGACCCGAAACTCGGAGCGTTTCTGGTTCAGATGGTCCCCCAGTTGCTCGCACGAGCCCAGGTCAGGCAGCACAGCAGAAAGGTATGCGGTTCGCGTTTGAAAAGACCAAAACAAGCCCAATTTCTTCACTTTTGGACCACTTGGTACGCAGTTTTTCTACCCCTTAGGCTTGACCTATCGACCCGGAACTCTGGGCATTGCAGGTTGGGGTGGTCCCCTGGTCTGTCGCGCGAGCCCAGACCAGACCGCACGGCCGAAGCCAATGCTCCATGCCGCTCAAATTGGCATACCTGGCCCAACGGGTCGACCTTGACCTTGACTGATCGACCCGAAACTCGGAGCGTTGCAGGTTCAGGTGGTCCCGTGGTCACACGCGCGAGCCCAGGTCAGACCGCACAGCAGAAGGGTATGCGGTTCGCGCGTGAAAAGGCCAAAACAAGCCCAAAGGCCTTGACTGTTGGCAACATGGTACGCAGTTTTCTACCACTTTGGCTTGACCGTTCGACCCGAAACTCGGAGCGTTGCAGGTTCGGGTGGTCCCCTGGTCACTCACGCGAGCCCAGGTCAGATCGCTTGGCCCAAGGGCATGCGGTTCACTGCTGAAAAACCCTAACAAACCCAAAGGCCTTGACTGTTGGCAACTTGGTAGGCAGTTTTCTACCCCTTTGCCTTGACCCATCGACCCGAAACTCGGAGCGTTGCAGGTTCAGATGGTCCCCCAGTCGCTCGCGCGAGCCCAGGTCAGGCAGCACAGCAGAAAGGTATGCGGTTTGCGTTTGAAAAGACCAAAACAAGCCCAATTTCTTCACTTTTGGACCACTTGGTACGCAGTTTTTCTACCCCTTAGGCTGACCTATCGACCCGGAACTCTGGGCATTGCAGGTTTGGGTGGTCCCCTGGTCTGTCGCGCGAGCCCAGACCAGACCGCACGGCCGAAGCCAATGCTCCATGCCGCTCAAATTGGCATACCTGGCCCAACGGGTCGACCTTGACCTTGACTGATCGACCTGAAACTCGGAGCGTTGCAGGTTTTGGTGGTCCCGTGGTCACACGCGCTTGGTAGGCAGTTTTCTACCCCTTTGCCTTGACCCATCGACCCGAAACTCGGAGCGTTGCAGGTTCAGATGGTCCCCCAGTCGCTCGCGCGAGCCCAGGTCAGGCAGCACAGCAGAAAGGTATGCGGTTCGCGTTTGAAAAGACCAATCAAGCCCAATTTCTTCACTTTTGGACCACTTGGTATGCAGTTTTTCTACCCCTTAGGCTTGACCTATCGACCCGGAACTCTGGGCATTGCAGGTTGGGGTGGTCCCCTGGTCTGTCGCGCGAGCCCAGACCAGACCGCACGGCCGAAGCCAATGCTCCATGCCGCTCAAATTGGCATACCTGGCCCAACGGGTCGACCTTGACCTTGACTGATCGACCCGAAACTCGGAGCGTTGCAGGTTCAGGTGGTCCCGTGGTCACATGCGCGAGCCCAGGTCAGACCGCACAGCAGAAGGGTATGCGGTTCGCGCGTGAAAAGGCCAAAACAAGCCCAAAGGCCTTGACTGTTGGCAACTTGGTACGCAGTTTTCTACCCCTTTTGCTTGACCGATCAACCCAAAACTCGGAATGTTGCAGGTTCGGGTGGTCCCCTGGTCACTCGCGCAAACCCAGGTCAGATCGCTTGGCCCAAGGGCATGCGGTTCACTGCTGAAAAACCCTAACAAACCCAAAGGCCTTGACTGTTGGCAACTTGGTAGGCAGTTTTCTACCCCTTTGCCTTGACCCATCGACCCGAAACTCGGAGCGTTGCAGGTTCAGATGGTCCCCCAGTCGCTCGCGCGAGCCCAGGTCAGGCAGCACAGCAGAAAGGTATGCGGTTCGCGTTTGAAAAGACCAAAACAAGCCCAATTTCTACACTTTTGGACCACTTGGTACGCAGTTTTTCTACCCCTTAGGCTTGACCTATCAACCCGGAACTCTGGGCATTGCAGGTTGGGGTGGTCCCCTGGTCTGTCGCGCGAGCCCAGACCAGACCGCACGGTCGAAGCCAATGCTCCATGCCGCTCAAATTGGCATACCTGGCCCAACGGGTCGACCTTGACCTTGACTGATCGACCCGAAACTCGGAGCGTTGCAGGTTCAGGTGGTCCCGTGGTCACACACGCGAGCCCAGGTCAGACCGCACAGCAGAAGGGTATGCGGTTCGCGCGTGAAAAGGCCAAAACAAGCCCAAAGGCCTTGACTGTTGGCAACTTGGTACGCAGTTTTCTACCCCTTTGGCTTGACCGATCGACCCGAAACTCGGAGCGTTGCAGGTTCGGGTAGTCTCCTGGTCACTCGCGCGAGCCCAGGTCAGATCGCTTGGCCCAAGGGCATGCGGTTCACTGCTGAAAAACCCTAACAAACCCAAAGGCCTTGACTGTTGGCAACTAGGTAGGCAGTTTTCTACCCCTTTGCCTTGACCCATCGACCCGAAACTCGGAGCGTTGCAGGTTCAGATGGTCCCCCAGTCGCTCGCGCGAGCCCAGGTCAGGCAGCACAGCAGAAAGGTATGCGGTTTGCGTTTGAAAAGACCAAAACAAGCCCAATTTCTTCACTTTTGGACCACTTGGTACGCAGTTTTTCTACCCCTTAGGCTGACCTATCGACCCGGAACTCTGGGCATTGCAGGTTGGGGTGGTCCCCTGGTCTGTCGCGCGAGCCCAGACCAGACCGCACGGCCGAAGCCAATGCTCCATGCCGCTCAAATTGGCATACCTGGCCCAACGGGTCTACCTTGACCTTGACTGATCGACCCGAAACTCGGAGCGTTGCAGGTTTAGGTGGTCCCGTGGTCACACGCGCGAGCCCAGGTCAGACCGCACAGCAGAAGGGTATGCGGTTCGCGCGTGAAAAGGCCAAAACAAGCCCAAAGGCCTTGACTGTTGGCAACTTGGTACGCAGTTTTCTACCCCTTTGGCTTGACCGATCGCCCCGAAACTCGGAATGTTGCAGGTTCGGGTGGTCCCCTGGTCACTCACGCAAGCCCAGGTCAGATCGCTTGGCCCAAGGGCATGCAGTTCACTGCTGAAAAACCCTAACAAACCCAAAGGCCTTGACTGTTGGCAACTTGGTAGGCAGTTTTCAACCCCTTTGCCTTGACCCATCGACCCGAAACTCGGAGCGTTGCAGATTCAGATGGTCCCCCAGTCGCTCGCGCAAGCCCAGGTCAGGCAGCACAGCAGAAAGGTATGCGGTTCGCGTTTGAAAAGACCAAAACAAGCCCAATTTCTTCACTTTTGGACCACTTGGTACGCAGTTTTTCTTCCCCTTAGGCTTGACCTATCGACCCGGAACTCTGGGCATTGCAGGTTGGGGTGGTCCCCTGGTCTGTCGCGCGAGCCCAGACCAGACCGCACGGCCGAAGCCAATGCTCCATGCCGCTCAAATTGGCATACCTGGCCCAACGGGTCGACCTTGACCTTGACTGATCGACCCGAAACTCGTAGCGTTGCAGGTTCAGGTGGTCCCGTGGTCACACGCGCGAGCCCAGGTCAGACCGCACAGCAGAAGGGTATGCGGTTCGCGCGTGAAAAGGCCAAAACAAGCCCAAAGGCCTTGACTGTTGGCAACTTGGTACGCAGTTTTCTACCCCTTTGGCTTGACCGATCGACCCGAAACTCGGAATGTTGCAGGTTCGGGTGGTCCCCTGGTCACTCGCGCGAGCCCAGGTCAGATCGCTTGGCCCAAGGGCATGCGGTTCACTGCTGAAAAACCCTAACAAACCCAAAGGCCTTGACTGTTGGCAACTTGGTAGGCAGTTTTCTACCCTTTTGCCTTGACCCAACGACCCGAAACTCGGAGCGTTGCAGGTTCAGATGGTCCCCCAGTTGCTCGCGCGAGCCCAGGTCAGGCAGCACAGCAGAAAGGTATGCGGTTCGTGTTTGAAAAGACCAAAACAAGCCCAATTTCTTCACTTTTGGACCACTTGGTACGCAGTTTTTCTACCCCTTAGGCTTGACCTATCAACCCGGAACTCTGGGCATTGCAGGTTGGGGTGGTCCCCTGGTCTGTCGCGCGAGCCCAGACCAGACCGCACGGCCGAAGCCAATGCTCCATGCTGCTCAAATTGGCATACCTGGCCCAACGGGTCGACCTTGACCTTGACTGATCGACCCGAAACTCGGAGCGTTGCAGGTTCAGGTGGTCCCGTGGTCACACGCGCGAGCCCAGGTCAGACCGCACAGCAGAAGGGTATGCGGTTCGCACGTGAAAAGGCCAAAACAAGCCCAAAGGCCTTGACTGTTGGCAACTTGGTACGCAGTTTTCTACCCCTTTTGCTTGACCGATCGACCCGAAACTCGGAATGTTGCAGGTTCGGGTGGTCCCCTGGTCACTCGCGCGAGCCCAGGTCAGATCGCTTGGCCCAAGGGCATGCGGTTCACTGCTGAAAAACCCTAACAAACCCAAAGGCCTTGACTGTTGGCAACTTGGTAGGCAGTTTTCTACCCCTTTGCCTTGACCCATCGACCCGAAACTCGGAGGGTTGCAGGATCAGATGGTCCCCCAGTCGCTCGCGCGAGCCCAGGTCATTCAGCACAGCAGAAAGGTATGCGGTTCGCGTTTGAAAAGACCAAAACAAGCCCAATTTCTTCACTTTTGGACCACTTGGTATGCAGTTTTTCTACCCCTTAGGCTTGACCTATCGACCCGGAACTCTGGGCATTGCAGGTTGGGGTGGTCCCCTGGTCTGTCGCGCGAGCCCAGACCAGACCGCACGGCCGAAGCCAATGCTCCATGCCGCTCAAATTGGCATACCTGGCCCAACGGGTCGACCTTGACCTTGACTGATCGACCCAAAACTCGGAGCGTTGCAGGTTCAGGTGGTCCCGTGGTCACATGCGCGAGCCCAGGTCAGACCGCACAGCAGAAGGGTATGCGGTTCGCGCGTGAAAAGGCCAAAACAAGCCCAAAGGCCTTGACTGTTGGCAACTTGGTACGCAGTTTTCTACCCCTTTGGCTTGACCGATCAACCCGAAACTCGTAGCGTTGCAGGTTCGGGTAGTCCCCTGGTCACTCGCGCGAGCCCAGGTCAGATCGCTTGGCCCAAGGGCATGCGGTTCACTGCTGAAATACCCTAACAAACCCAAAGGCCTTGACTGTTGGCAACTAGGTAGGCAGTTTTCTACCCCTTTGCCTTGACCCATCGACCCGAAACTCGGAGCGTTGCAGGTTCAGATGGTCCCCCAGTCGCTCGCGCGAGCCCAGGTCAGGCAGCACAGCAGAAAGGTATGCGGTTCGCGTTTGAAAAGACCAAAACAAGCCCAATTTCTTCACTTTTGGACCACTTCGTACGCAGTTTTTCTACCCCTTAGGCTGACCTATCGACCCGGAACTCTGCCCATTGCAGGTTGGGGTGGTCCCCTGGTCTGTCGCGCGAGCCCAGACCAGACCGCACGGCCGAAGCCAATGCTCCATGCCGCTCAAATTGGCATACCTGGCCCAACGGGTCGACCTTGACCTTGACTGATCGACCCGAAACTGGGAGCGTTGCAGGTTTAGGTGGTCCCGTGGTCACACGCGCGAGCCCAGGTCAGACCGCACAGCAGAAGGGTATGCGGTTCGCGCGTGAAAAGGCCAAAACAAGCCCAAAGGCCTTGACTGTTGGCAACTTGGTACGCAGTTTTCTACCCCTTTGGCTTGACCGATCGCCCCGAAACTCGGAATGTTGCAGGTTCGGGTGGTCCCCTGGTCACTCGCGCAAGCCCAGGTCAGATCGCTTGGCCCAAGGGCATGCGGTTCACTGCTGAAAAACCCTAACAAACCCAAAGGCCTTGACTGTTGGCAACTTGGTAGGCAGTTTTCAACCCCTTTGCCTTGACCCATCGACCCGAAACTCGGAGCGTTGCAGGTTCAGATGGTCCCCCAGTTGCTCGCGCGAGCCCAGGTCAGGCAGCACAGCAGAAAGGTATGCGGTTCGTGTTTGAAAAGACCAAAACAAGCCCAATTTCTTCACTTTTGGACCACTTGGTACGCAGTTTTTCTACCCCTTAGGCTTGACCAATCAACCCGGAACTCTGGGCATTGCAGGTTGGGGTGGTCCCCTGGTCTGTCGCGCGAGCCCAGACCAGACCGCACGGCCGAAGCCAATGCTCCATGCCGCTCAAATTGGCATACCTGGCCCAACGGGTCGACCTTGACCTTGACTGATCGACCCGAAACTCGGAGCGTTGCAGGTTCAGGTGGTCCCGTGGTCACACGCGCGAGCCCAGGTCAGACCGCACAGCAGAAGGGTATGCGGTTCGCGCGTGAAAAGGCCAAAACAAGCCCAAAGGCCTTGACTGTTGGCAACTTGGTACGCAGTTTTCTACCCCTTTTGCTTGACCGATCGCCCCGAAACTCGGAATGTTGCAGGTTCGGGTGGTCCCCTGGTCACTCGCGCGAGCCCAGGTCAGATCGCTTGGCCCAAGGGCATGGGGTTCACTGCTGAAAAACCCTAACAAACCCAAAGGCCTTGACTGTTGGCAACTTGGTAGGCAGTTTTCTACCCCTTTGCCTTGACCCATCGACCCGAAACTCGGAGCGTTGCAGGTTCAGATGGTCCCCCAGTCGCTCGCGCGAGCCCAGGTCAGGCAGCACAGCAGAAAGGTATGCGGTTCGCGTTTGAAAAGACCAAAACAAGCCCAATTTCTACACTTTTGGACCACTTGGTACGCAGTTTTTCTACCCCTTAGGCTTGACCTATCGACCCGGAACTCTGGGCATTGCAGGTTGGGGTGGTCCTCTGGTCTGTCGCGCGAGCCCAGACCAGACCGCACGGCCGAAGCCAATGCTCCATGCCGCTCAAATTGGCATACCTGGCCCAACGGGTCGACCTTGACCTTGACTGATCGACCCGAAACTCGGAGCGTTGCAGGTTCAGGTGGTCTAGTGGTCACACGCACGAGCCCAGGTCAGACCGCACAGCAGAAGGGTATGCGGTTCGCGCGTGAAAAGGCCAAAACAAGCCCAAAGGCCTTGACTGTTGGCAACTTGGTACGCAGTTTTCTACCCCTTTGGCTTGACCGATCGACCCGAAACTCGGAGCGTTGCAGGTTCGGGTAGTTTCCCTGGTCACTCGCGCGAGCCCAGGTCAGATCGCTTGGCCCAAGGGCATGCAGTTCACTGCTGAAAAACCCTAACAAACCCAAAGGCCTTGACTGTTGGCAACTAGGTAGGCAGTTTTCTACCCCTTTGCCTTGACCCATCGACCCGAAACTCGGAGCGTTGCAGGTTCAGATGGTCCCCCAGTCGCTCGCGCGAGCCCAGGTCAGGCAGCACAGCAGAAAGGTATGCGGTTCGCGTTTGAAAAGACCAAAACAAGTCCAATTTCTTCACTTTTGGACCACTTGGTACGCAGTTTTTCTACCCCTTAGGCTGACCTATCAACCCGGAACTCTGGGCATTGCAGGTTGGGGTGGTCCCCTGGTCTGTCGCGCGAGCCCAGTCCAGACCGCACGGCCGAAGCCAATGCTCCATGCCGCTCAAATTGGCATACCTGGCCCAACGGGTCGACCTTGACCTTGACTGATCGACCCGAAACTCGGAGCGTTGCAGGATTAGGTGGTCCCGTGGTCACACGCGCGAGCCCAGGTCAGACCGCACAGCAGAAGGGTATGCGGTTCGCGCGTGAAAAGGCCAAAACAAGCCCAAAGGCCTTGACTGTAGGCAACTTGGTACGCAGTTTTCTACCCCTTTGGCTTGACCGATCGCCCCGAAACTCGGAATGTTGCAGGTTCGGGTGGTCCCCTGGTCACTCGCGCGAGCCCAGGTCAGATCGCTTGGCCCAAGGGCATGGGGTTCACTGCTGAAAAACCCTAACAAACCCAAAGGCCTTGACTGTTGGCAACTTGGTAGGCAGTTTTCAACCCCTTTGCCTTGACCCATCGACCCGAAACTCGGAGCGTTGCAGGTTCAGATGGTCCCCCAGTCGCTCGCGCGAGCCCAGGTCAGGCAGCACAGCAGAAAGGTATGCGGTTCGCGTTTGAAAAGACCAAAACAAGCCCAATTTCTTCACTTTTGGACCACTTGGTACGCAGTTTTTCTACCCCTTAGGCTTGACCTATCAACCCGGAACTCTGGGCATTGCAGGTTGGGGTGGTCCCCTGGTCTGTCGCGCGAGCCCAGACCAGACCGCACGGCCGAAGCCAATGCTCCATGCCGCTCAAATTGGCATACCTGGCCCAACGGGTCGACCTTGACCTTGACTGATCGACCCGAAACTCGGAGCGTTGCAGGTTCAGGTGGTCCCGTGGTCACACGCGCGAGCCCAGGTCAGACCGCACAGCAGAAGGGTATGCGGTTCGCGCGTGAAAAGGCCAAAACAAGCCCAAAGGCCTTGACTGTTGGCAACTTGGTACGCAGTTTTCTACCCCTTTTGCTTGACCGATCGACCCGAAACTCGGAATGTTGCAGGTTCGGGTGGTCCCCTAGTCACTCGCGTGAGCCCAGGTCAGATCGCTTGGCCCAAGGGCATGCGGTTCACTGCTGAAAAACATTAACAAACCCAAAGGCCTTGACTGTTGGCAACTTGGTAGGCAGTTTTCTACCCCTTTGCCTTGACCCATCGACCCGAAACTCGGAGCGTTGCAGGTTCAGATGGTCCCCTAGTCGCTCGCGCGAGCCCAGGTCAGGCAGCACAGCAGAAAGGTATGCGGTTCGCGTTTGAAAAGACCAAAACAAGCCCAATTTCTTCACTTTTGGACCACTTGGTATGCAGTTTTTCTACCAATTAGGCTTGACCTATCGACCCGGAACTCTGGGCATTGCAGGTTGGGGTGGTCCCCTGGTCTGTCGCGCGAGCCCAGACCAGACCGCAAGGCCGAAGCCAATGCTCCATGCCGCTCAAATTGGCATACCTGGCCCAACGGGTCGACCTTGACCTTGACTGATCGACCCGAAACTCGGAGCGTTGCAGGTTCAGGTGGTCTAGTGGTCACACGCGCGAGCCCAGGTCAGACCGCACAGCAGAAGGGTATGCATGTTCGCGCGTGAAAAGGCCAAAACAAGCCCAAAGGCCTTGACTGTTGGCAACTTGGTACGCAGTTTTCTACCCCTTTGGCTTGACCGATCGACCCGAAACTCGGAGCGTTGCAGGTTCGGGTAGTCCCCTGGTCACTCGCGCGAGCCCAGGTCAGATCGCTTGGCCCAAGGGCATGCAGTTCACTGCTGAAAAACCCTAACAAACCCAAAGGCCTTGACTGTTGGCAACTTGGTAGGCAGTTTTCTACCCCTTTGCCTTGACCCATCGACCCGAAACTCGGAGCGTTGCAGGTTCAGATGGTCCCCCAGTCGCTCGCGCGAGCCCAGGTCAGGCAGAACAGCAGAAAGGTATGCGGTTCGCGTTTGAAAAGACCAAAACAAGCCCAATTTCTTCACTTTTGGACCACTTGGTACGCAGTTTTTCTACCCCTTAGGCTTGACCTATCGACCCGGAACTCTGGGCATTGCAGGTTGGGGTGGTCCCCTGGTCTGTTGCGCGAGCCCAGACCAGACCGCACGGCCGAAGCCAATGCTCCATGCCGCTCAAATTGGCATACCTGGCCCAACGGGTCAACCTTGACCTTGAATGATCGACCCGAAACTCGGAGCGTTGCAGGTTCAGGTGGTCCCGTGGTCACACGCGCGAGCCCAGGTCAGACCGCACAGCAGAAGGGTATGCGGTTCGCGCGTGAAAAGGCCAAAACAAGCCCAAAGGCCTTGACTGTTGGCAACTTGGTACGCAGTTTTCTACCCCTTTGGCTTGACCGATCGACCCGAAACTCGGAATGTTGCAGGTTCGGGTGGTCCCCTGGTCACTCGCGCGAGCCCAGGTCAGATCGCTTGGCCCAAGGGCATGCGGTTCACTGCTGAAAAACCCTAACAAACCCAAAGGCCTTGACTGTTGGCAACTTGGTAGGCAGTTTTCTACCCCTTTGCCTTGACCCATCGACCCGAAACTCGGAGCGTTGCAGGTTCAGATAGTCCCCCAGTCGCTCGCGCGAGCCCAGGTCAGGCAGCACCGCAGAAAGGTATGCGGTTCGCGTTTGAAAAGACCAAAACAAGCCCAATTTCTACACTTTTGGACCACTTGGTACGCAGTTTTTCTACCCCTTAGGCTTGACCTATCGACCCGGAACTCTGGGCATTGCAGGTTGGGGTGGTCCCCTGGTCTGTCGCGCGAGCCCAGACTAGACCGCACGGCCGAAGCCAATGCTCCATGCCGCTCAAATTGGCATACCTGGCCCAACGGGTCGACCTTGACCTTGACTGATCGACCCGAAACTCGGAGCGTTGCAGGTTCAGGTGGTCTAGTGGTCACACGCGCGAGCCCAGGTCAGACCGCACAGCAGAAGGGTATGCGGTTCGCGCGTGAAAAGGCCAAAACAAGCCCAAAGGCCTTGACTGTTGGCAACTTGGTACACAGTTTTCTACCCCTTTGGCTTGACCGATCGACCCGAAACTCGGAGCGTTGCAGGTTCGGGTAGTCCCCTGGTCACTCGCGCAAGCCCAGGTCAGATCGCTTGGCCCAAGGGCATGCGGTTCACTGCTGAAAAACCCTAACAAACCCAAAGGCCTTGACTGTTGGCAACTTGGTAGGCAGTTTTCTACCCCTTTGCCTTGACCCATCGACCCGAAACTCGGAGCGTTGCAGGTTCAGATGGTCCCCCAGTCGCTCGCGCGAGCCCAGGTCAGGCAGAACAGCAGAAAGGTATGCGGTTCGCGTTTGAAAAGACCAAAACAAGCCCAATTTCTTCACTTTTGGACCACTTGGTACACAGTTTTTCTACCCCTTAGGCTTGACCTATCGACCCAGAACTCTGGGCATTGCAGGTTGGGGTGGTCCCCTGGTCTGTCGCGCGAGCCCAGACCAGACCGCACGGCCGAAGCCAATGCTCCATGCCGCTCAAATTGGCATACCTGGCCCAACGGGTCGACCTTGACCTTGACTGATCGACCCGAAACTCGGAGCGTTGCAGGTTCAGGTGGTCCCGTGGTCACACGCGCGAGCCCAGGTCAGACCGCACAGCAGAAGGGTATGCGGTTCGCGCGTGAAAAGGCCAAAACAAGCCCAAAGGCCTTGACTGTTGGCAACTTGGTACGCAGTTTTCTACCCCTTTGGCTTGACCGATCAACCCGATATTCGGAATGTTGCAGGTTCGGGTGGTCCCCTGGTCACTCGCGCGAGCCCAGGTCAGATCGCTTGGCCCAAGGGCATGTGGTTCACTGCTGAAAAACCCTAACAAACCCAAAGGCCTTGACTGTTGGCAACTTGGTAGGCAGTTTTCTACCCCTTTGCCTTGACCCATCGACCCAAAACTCGGAGTGTTGCAGGTTCAGATAGTCCCCCAGTCGCTCGCGCGAGCCCAGGTCAGGCAGCACAGCAGAAAGGTATGCGGTTCGCATTTGAAAAGACCAAAACAAGCCCAATTTCTTCACTTTTGGACCACTTGGTACGCAGTTTTTCTACCCCTTAGGCTTGACCTATCGACCCGGAACTCTGGGCATTGCAGGTTGGGGTGGTCCCCTGGTCTGCCGCGCGAGCCCAGACCAGACCGCACGGCCGAAGCCAATGCTCCATGCCGCTCAAATTGGCATACCTGGCCCAACGGGTCGACCTTGACCTTGACTGATCGACCCAAAACTCGGAGCGTTGCAGGTTTAGGTGGTCCCGTGGTCACACGCGCGAGCCCAGGTCAGACCGCACAGCAGAAGGGTATGCGGTTCGCGCGTGAAAAGGCCAAAACAAGCCCAAAGGCCTTGACTGTTGGCAACTTGGTAGGCAGTTTTCTTCCCCTTTGGCTTGACCGATCAACCCGAAACTCGGAATGTTCCAGGTTCGGGTGGTCCCCTGGTCACTCGCGCGAGCCCAGGTCAGATCGCTTGGCCCAAGGGCATGCGGTTCACTGCTGAAAAACCCTAACAAACCCAAAGGCCTTGACTGTTGGCAACTTGGTAGGCAGTTTTCTACCCCTTTGCCTTGACCCATCGACCCGAAACTCGGAGCGTTGCAGGTTCAGATGGTCCCCCAGTCGCTCGCGCAAGCCCAGGTCAGGCAGCACAGCAGAAAGGTATGCGGTTCGCGTTTGAAAAGACCAAAACAAGCCCAATTTCTTCACTTTTGGACCACTTGGTACGCAGTTTTTCCACCCCTTAGGCTTGACCTATCGACCCGGAACTCTGGGCATTGCAGGTTGGGGTGGTCCCCTGGTCTGTCGTGCGAGCCCAGACCAGACCGCACGGACGAAGCCAATGCTCCATGCCGCTCAAATTGGCATCCCTGGCCCAAGGTCGACCTTGACCTTGACTGATCGACCCGAAACTCGGAGCGTTGCAGGTTCAGGTGGTCCCGTGGTCACACGCGCGAGCCCAGGTCAGACCGCACAGCAGAAGGGTATGCGGTTCGCGCGTGAAAAGGCCAAAACAAGCCCAAAGGCCTTGACTGTTGGCAACTTGGTACGCAGTTTTCTACCCATTTGGCTTGACCGATCAACCCGAAACTCGGAATGTTGCAGGTTCGGGTGGTCCCCTGGTCACTCGCGCGAGCCCAGGTCAGATCGCTTGCCCAAGGGCATGTGGTTCACTGCTGAAAAACCCTAACAAACCCAAAGGCCTTGACTGTTGGCAACTTGGTAGGCAGTTTTCTACCCCTTTGCCTTGACCCATCGACCCAAAACTCGGAGTGTTGCAGGTTCAGATAGTCCCCCAGTCGCTCGCGCGAGCCCAGGTCAGGCAGCACAGCAGAAAGGTATGCGGTTCGCGTTTGAAAAGACCAAAACAAGCCCAATTTCTTCACTTTTGGACCACTTGGTACGCAGTTTTTCTACCCCTTAGGCTTGACCTATCGACCCGGAACTCTGGGCATTGCAGGTTGGGGTGGTCCCCTGGTCTGCCGCGCGAGCCCAGACCAGACCGCACGGCCGAAGCCAATGCTCCATGCCGCTCAAATTGGCATACCTGGCCCAACGGGTCGACCTTGACCTTGACTGATCGACCCAAAACTCGGAGCGTTGCAGGTTTAGGTGGTCCCGTGGTCACACGCGCGAGCCCAGGTCAGACCGCACAGCAGAAGGGTATGCGGTTCGCGCGTGAAAAGGCCAAAACAAGCCCAAAGGCCTTGACTGTTGGCAACTTGGTAGGCAGTTTTCTACCCCTTTGGCTTGACTGATCAACCCGAAACTCGGAATGTTCCAGGTTCGGGTGGTCCCCTGGTCACTCGCGCGAGCCCAGGTCAGATCGCTTGGCCCAAGGGCATGCGGTTCACTGCTGAAAAACCCTAACAAACCCAAAGGCCTTGACTGTTGGCAACTTGGTAGGCAGTTTTCTACCCCTTTGCCTTGACCCATCGACCCGAAACTCGGAGCGTTGCAGGTTCAGATGGTCCCCCAGTCGCTCGCGCAAGCCCAGGTCAGGCAGCACAGCAGAAAGGTATGCGGTTCGCGTTTGAAAAGACCAAAACAAGCCCAATTTCTTCACTTTTGGACCACTTGGTACGCAGTTTTTCCACCCCTTAGGCTTGACCTATCGACCCGGAACTCTGGGCATTGCAGGTTGGGGTGGTCCCCTGGTCTGTCACGCGAGCCCAGACCAGACAGCTAGGCCGAAGCCAATGCTCCATGCAGCTCAAATTGGCATACCTGGCCCAACGGGTCGACCTTGACCTTGACTGATCGACCCGAAACTCGGAGCGTTGCAGGTTCAGGTGGTCCCGTGGTCACACGCACGAGCCCAGGTCAGACCGCACAGCAGAAGGGTATGCGGTTCGTGCGTGAAAAGGCCAAAACAAGCCCAAAGGCCTTGACTGTTGGCAACTTGGTACGCAGTTTTCTACCCATTTGGCTTGACCGATCGACCCGAAACTTGGAATGTTGCAGGTTCGGGTGGTCCCCTGGTCACTCGCGCGAGCCCAGGTCAGATCGCTTGGCCCAAGGGCATGCGGTTCACTGCTGAAAAACCCTAACAAACCCAAAGGCCTTGACTGTTGGCAACTTGGTAGGCAGTTTTCTACCCCTTTGCCTTGACCCATCGACCCGAAACTCGGAGCGTTGCAGGTTCAGATGGTCCCCCAGTCGCTCGCGCGAGCCCAGGTCAGGCAGCACAGCAGAAAGGTATGCGGTTCGGGTTTGAAAAGACCAAAACAAGCCCAATTTCTTCACTTTTGGACCACTTGGTACGCAGTTTTCCTACCCCTTAGGCTTGACCTATCGACCCGGAACTCTGGGCATTGCAGGTTGGGGTGGTCCCCTGGTGTGTCGCGCGAGCCCAGACCAGACCGCACGGCCGAAGCCAATGCTCCATTGCTGCTCAAATTGGCATACCTGGCCCAACGGGTCGACCTTGACCTTGACTGATCGACCCGAAACTCGGAGCGTTGCAGGTTCAGGTGGTCCCATGGTCACACGCGCGAGCCCAGGTCAGACCGCACAGCAGAAGGGTATGCGGTTCGTGCGTGAAAAGGCCAAAACAAGCCCAAAGGCCTTGACTGTTGGCAACTTGGTACGCAGTTTTCTACCCCTTTGGCTTGACCGATTGACCCGAAACTCGGAATGTTGCAGGTTCGGGTGGTCCCCTGGTCACTTGCGCGAGCCCAGGTCAGATCGCTTGGCCCAAGGGCATGCTGTTCACTGCTGAAAAACCCTAACAAACCCAAAGGCCTTGACTGTTGGCAACTTGGTAGGCAGTTTTCTACCCCTTTGCCTTGACCCATCGACCCGAAACTCGGAGCGTTGCAGGTTCAGATGGTCCCCCAGTCGCTCGCGCGAGCCCAGGTCAGGCAGCACAGCAGAAAGGTATGCGGTTCGCGTTTGAAAAGACCAAAACAAGCCCAATTTCTTCACTTTTGGACCACTTGGTATGCAGTTTTTCTACCCCTTAGGCTTGACCTATCGACCCGGAACTCTGGGCATTGCAGGTTGGGGTGGTCCCCTGGTCTGTCGCGCGAGCCCAGACCAGACCGCACGGCCGAAGCCAATGCTCCATGCCGCTCAAATTGGCATACCTGGCCCAACGGGTCGACCTTGACCTTGACTGATCGACCCGAAACTCGGAGCGTTGCAGGTTCAGGTGGTCCCTTGGTCACACACGCGAGCCCAGGTCAGACCGCACACCAGAAGGGTATGCGGTTCGCGCGTGAAAAGGCCAAAACAAGCTCAAAGGCCTTGACTGTTGGCAACTTGGTACGCAGTTTTCTACCCCTTTGGCTTGACCGATCGACCCGAAACTCGGAATGTTGCAGGTTCGGGTGGTCCCCTGGTCACTCGCGCGAGCCCATGTCAGATCGCTTGGCCCAAGGGCATGCGGTTCACTGCTGAAAAACCCTAACAAACCCAAAGGCCTTGACTGTTGGCAACTTGGTAGGCAGTTTTCTACCCCTTTGCCTTGACCCATCGACCCGAAACTCGGAGCGTTGCAGGTTCAGATGGTCCCCCAGTCGCTCGCGCGAGCCCAGGTCAGGCAGCACAGCAGAAAGGTATGCGGTTCGCGTTTGAAAAGACCAAAACAAGCCCAATTTCTTCACTTTTGGACCACTTGGTACGCAGTTTTTCTACCCCTTAGGCTTGACCTATCGACCCGGAACTCTGGGCATTGCAGGTTAAGTGGTCCCCTGGTCTGTGGCGCGAGCCCAGACCAGACCGTTTGGCCGAAGCCAATGCTCCATGCTGCTCAAATTGGCATACCTGGCCCAACGGGTCGACCTTGACCTTGACTGATCGACCCGAAACTCGGAGCGTTGCAGGTTCAGGTGGTCCCGTGGTCACACGCGCGAGCCCAGGTCAGACCGCACAGCAGAAGGGTATGCGGTTCGCGTGTGAAAAGGCCAAAACAAGCCCAAAGGCCTTGACTGTTGGCAACTTGGTACGCAGTTTTCTACCCCTTTGGCTTGACCGATCGACCCGAAACTCGGAATGTTGCAGGTTCGGGTGGTCCCCTGGTCACTCGCGCGAGCCCAGGTCAGATCGCTTGGCCCAAGGGCATGCGGTTCACTGCTGAAAAACCCTAACAAACCCAAAGGCCTTGACTGTTGGCAACTTGGTAGGCAGTTTTCTACCCCTTTGCCTTGACCCATCGACCCGAAACTCGGAGCGTTGCAGGTTCAGATGGTCCCCCAGTAGCTCGCGCGAGCCCAGGTCAGGCAGCACAGCAGAAAGGTATGCGGTTCGCGTTTGAAAAGACCAAAACAAGCCCAATTTCTTCACTTTTGGACCACTTGGTACGCAGTTTTTCTACCCCTTAGGCTTGACCTATCGACCCGGAACTCTGGGCATTGCAGGTTGGGGTGTTCCCCTGGTCTGTCGCGCGAGCCCAGACCAGACCGCACAGCCGAAGCCAATGCTCCATGCCGCTCAAATTGGCATACCTGCCCCAACGGGTCGACCTTGACCTTGACTGATCGACCCGAAACTCGGAGCGTTGCAGGTTCAGGTGGTCCCGTGGTCACATGCGCGAGCCCAGGTCAGACCGCACAGCAGAAGGGTATGCGGTTCGCGCGTGAAAAGGCCAAAACAAGCCCAAAGGCCTTGACTGTTGGCAACTTGGTACGCAGTTTTCTACCCCTTTGGCTTGACCGATCGACCCGAAACTCGGAATGTTGCAGGTTCGGGTGGTCCCCTGGTCACTCGTGCGAGCCCAGGTCAGATCGCTTGGCCCAAGGGCATGCGGTTCACTGCTGAAAAACCCTAACAAACCCAAAGGCCTTGACTGTTGGCAACTTGGTAGGCAGTTTTCTACCCCTTTGCCTTGACCCATCGACCCGAAACTCGGAGCGTTGCAGGTTCTGATGGTCCCCCAGTCGCTCGCGCGAGCCCAGGTCAGGCAGCACAGCAGAAAGGTATGCGGTTCGCGTTTGAAAAGACCAAAACAAGCCCAATTTCTTCACTTTTGGACCACTTGGTACGCAGTTTTTCTACCCCTTAGGCTTGACCTATCGACCCGGAACTCTGGGCATTGCAGGTTGGGGTGTTCCCCTGGTCTGTCGCGCGAGCCCAGACCAGACCGCACGGCCGAAGCCAATGCTCCATGCAGCTCAAATTGGCATACCTGGCCCAACGGGTCGACCTTGACCTTGACTGATCGACCAGAAACTCGGAGCGTTGCAGGTTCAGGTGGTCCCGTGGTCACACGCGCGAGCCCAGGTCAGACCGCACAGCAGAAGGGTATGCGGTTCGCGCGTGAAAAGGCCAAAACAAGCCCAAAGGCCTTGACTGTTAACAACTTGGTATGCAGTTTTCTACCAATTTGGCTTGACCGATCGACCCGAAACTCGGAATGTTGCAGGTTCGGGTGGTCCCCTGGTCACTCGCGCAAGCCCAGGTCAGATCGCTTGGCCCAAGGGCATGCGGTTCACTGCTGAAAAACCCTAACAAACCCAAAGGCCTTGACTGTTGGCAACTTGGTAGGCAGTTTTCTACCCCTTTGCCTTGACCCATCGACCCAAAACTCGGAGCGTTGCAGGTTCAGATGGTCCCCCAGTCGCTCGCGTGAGCCCAGGTCAGGCAGCACAGCAGAAAGGTATGCGGTTCGCGTTTGAAAAGACCAAAACAAGCCCAATTTCTTCACTTTTGGACCACTTGGTACGCAGTTTTTCTACCCCTTAGGCTTGACCTATCGACCAGGAACTCTGGGCATTGCAGGTTGGGGTGGTCCACTGGTCTGTCGCGCGAGCCCAGACCAGACAGCCCGGCCGAAGCCAATGCTCCATGCCGCTCAAATTGGCATACCTGGCCCAACGGGTCGACCTTGACCTTGACTGATCGACCCGAAACTCGGAGCGTTGCAGCTTTAGGTGGTCCCGTGGTCACACGCGCGAGCCCAGGTCAGACCGCACACCAGAAGGGTATGCGGTTCGCGCGTGAAAATTCCAAAACAAGCCCAAAGGCCTTGACTGTTGGCAACTTGGTACGCAGTTTTCTACCCCTTTGGCTTGACCGATCGACCCGAAACTCGGAATGTTGCAGGTTCGGGTGGTCCCCTGGTCACTCGAGTGAGCCCAGGTCAGATCGCTTGGCCCAAGGGCATGCGGTTCACTGCTGAAAAACCCTAACAAACCCAAAGGCCTTGACTGTTGGCAACTTGGTAGGCAGATTTCTACCCCTTTGCCTTGACCCATCGACCCGAAACTCGGAGCGTTGCAGGTTCAGATGGTCCCCCAGTCGCTCGCGCGAGCCCAGGTCAGGCAGCACAGCAGAAAGGTATGCGGTTCGCGTTTGAAAAGACCAAAACAAGCCCAATTTCTTCACTTTTGGACCACTTGGTACGCAGTTTTTCTACCCCTTAGGCTTGACCTATCGACCCGGAACTCTGGGCATTGCAGGTTGGGGTGGTCCCCTGGTCTGTCGCGCGAGCCCAGACCAGACCGCACGGCCGAAGCCAATGCTCCATGCCGCTCAAATTGGCATACCTGGCCCAACGGGTCGACCTTGACCTTGACTGATCGACCCGAAACTCGGAGCGTTGCAGGTTCAGGTGGTCCCGTGGTCACACGCGCGAGCCCAGGTCAGACCGCACAGCAGAAGGGTATGCGGTTCGCGTGTGAAAAGGCCAAAACAAGCCCAAAGGCCTTGACTGTTGGCAACTTGGTACGCAGTTTTCTACCCTTTTGGCTTGACCGATCGACCCGAAACTCGGAATGTTGCAGGTTCGGGTGGTCCCCTGGTCACTCGCGCGAGCCCAGGTCAGATCGCTTGGCCCAAGGGCATGCGGTTCACTGCTGAAAAACCCTAACAAACCCAAAGGCCTTGACTGTTGGCAACTTGGTAGGCAGTTTTCTACCCCTTTGCCTTGACCCATCGACCCGAAACTCGGAGCGTTGCAGGTTCAGATGGTCCCCCAGTCGCTCGCGCGAGCCCAGGTCAGGCAGCACAGCAGAAAGGTATGCGGTTCGCGTTTGAAAAGACCAAAACAAGCCCAATTTCTTCACTTTTGGACCACTTGGTACGCAGTTTTTCTACCCCTTAGGCTTGACCTATCGACCCGGAACTCTGGGCATTGCAGGTTGGGGTGGTCCCCTGGTCTGTCGCGCGAGCCCAGACCAGACCGCACGGCCGAAGCCATTGCTCCATGCCGCTCAAATTGGCATCCCTGGCCCAACGGGTCGACCTTGACCTTGACTGATCGACCCGAAACTCGGAGCGTTGCAGGTTCAGGTGGTCCCCTGGTCACTCGCGTGAGCCCAGGTCAGATCGCTTGGCCCAAGGGCATGCGGTTCACTGCTGAAAAACCCTAACAAACCCAAAGGCCTTGACTGTTGGCAACTTGGTAGGCAGTTTTCTACCCCTTTGCCTTGACCCATCGACCCGAAACTCGGAGCGTTGCAGGTTTAGATGGTCCCCCAGTCGCTCGCGCGAGCCCAGGTCAGGCAGCACAGCAGAAAGGTATGCGGTTCGCGTTTGAAAAGACCAAAACAAGCCCAATTTCTTCAGTTTGGACCACTTGGTACGCAGTTTTTCTACCCCTTAGGCTTGACCTATCGACCCGGAACTCTGGGCATTGCAGGTTGGGGTGGTCCCCTGGTCTGTCGCGCGAGCCCAGACCAGACCGCACGGCCGAAGCCAATGCTCCATGCCGCTCAAATTGGCATACCTGGCCCCACGGGTCGACCTTGACCTTGACTGATCGACCCGAAACTCGGAGCGTTGCAGGTTCAGGTGGTCCCGTGGTCACACGCGCGAGCCCAGGTCAGACCGCACAGCAGAAGGGTATGCGGTTCGCGCGTGAAAAGGCCAAAACAAGCCCAAAGGAATTGACAGTTGGCAACTTGGTACGCAGTTTTCTACCCCTTTGGCTTGACTGATCGACCCGAAACTCGGAGCGTTACAGGTTCGGGTGGTCCCCTGGTCACTCGCGCGAGCCCAGGTCAGATCGCTTGGCCCAAGGGCATGCGGTTCACTGCTGAAAAACCCTAACAAACCCAAAGGCCTTGACTGTTGGCAACTTGGTAGGCAGTTTTCTACCCCTTTGCCTTGACCCATCGACCCGAAACTCGGAGCGTTGCAGGTTCAGATGGTCCCCCAGTAACTCGCGCGAGCCCAGGTCAGGCAGCACAGCAGAAAGGTATGCGGTTCGAGTTTGAAAAGACCAATACAAGCAAAATTTCTTCACTTGTGGACCACTTGGTACGCAGTTTTTCTACCCCTTAGGCTTGACCTATCGACCCGGAACTCTGGGCATTGCAGGTTGGGGTGGTCCAATGGTCTGTCGCGCGAGCCCAGACCAGACCGCACGGCCGAAGCCAATGCTCCATGCCGCTCAAATTGGCATACCTGGCCCAACGGGTCGACCTTGACCTTGACTGATCAACCCGAAACTCGGAGCGTTGCAGGTTCAGGTGGTCCCGTGGTCACACGCGCGAGCCCAGGTCAGACCGCACAGCAGAAGGGTATGCGGTTCGCGCGTGAAAAGGCCAAAACAAGCCCAAAGGCCTTGACTGTTGGCAACTTGGTACGCAGTTTTCTACCCCTTTGGCTTGACCGATTGACCCGAAACTCGGAATGTTGCAGGTTCGGGTGGTCCCCTGGTCACTCGCGCGAGCCCAGGTCAGATCGCTTGGCCCAAGGGCATGCGGTTCACTGCTGAAAAACCCTAACAAACCCAAAGGCCTTGACTGTTGGCAACTTGGTAGGCAGTTTTCTACCCCTTTGAATTGACCCATCGACCCGAAACTCGGAGCGTTGCAGGTTCAGATGGTCCCCCAGTCGCTCACGCGAGCCCAGGTCAGGCAGCACAGCAGAAAGGTATGCGGTTCGCGTTTGAAAAGACCAAAACAAGCCCAATTTCTTCACTTTTGGATCACTTGGTACGCAGTTTTTCTACCCCTTAGGCTTGACCTATCGACCCGGAACTCTGGGCATTGCAGGTTGGGGTGGTCCCCTGGTTTGTCGCGCGAGCCCAGACCAGACCGCACGGCCGAAGCCAATGCTCCATGCCGCTCAAATTGGCATACCTGGCCCAACGGGTCGACCTTGACCTTGACTGATCGACCCGAAACTCGGAGCGTTGCAGGTTCAGGTGCTCCCGTGGTCACACGCTCGAGCCCAGGTCAGACCGCACAGCAGAAGGGTATGCGGTTCGCGCGTGAAAAGGCCAAAACAAGCCCAAAGGCCTTGACTGTTGGCAACTTGGTACGCAGTTTTCTACCCCTTTGGCTTGACCGATCGACCCGAAACTCGGAGCATTGCAGGTTCGGGTGGTCCCCTGGTCACTCGCGCGAGCCCAGGTCAGATCGCTTGGCCCAAGGGCATGCGGTTCACTGCTGAAAAACCCTAACAAACCCAAAGGCCTTGACTGTTGGCAACTTGGTAGGCAGTTTTCTACCCCTTTGCCTTGACCTATCGACCCAAAACTCGGAGCGTTGCAGGTTTAGATGGTCCCCCAGTCGCTCGCGCGAGCCCAGGTCAGGCAGCACAGCAGAAAGGTATGCGGTTCGCGTTTGAAAAGACCAAAACAAGCCCAATTTCTTCACTTTTGGACCACTTGGTACGCAGTTTTTCTACCCCTTAGGCTTGACCTATCGACCCGGAACTCTGGGCATTGCAGGTTAGGGTGGTCCCCTGGTCTGTCGCGCGAGCCCAGACCAGACCGCACGGCCGAAGCCAATGCTCCATGCCGCTCAAATTGGCATACCTGGCCCCACGGGTCGACCTTGACCTTGACTGATCGACCTGAAACTCGGAGCGTTGCAGGTTCAGGTGGTCCCGTGGTCACACGCGCGAGCCCAGGTCAGACCGCACAGCAGAAGGGTATGCGGTTCGCGCGTGAAAAGGCCAAAACAAGCCCAAAGGCCTTGACAGTTGGCAACTTGGTACGCAGTTTTCTACCCCTTTGGCTTGACTGATCGACCCGAAACTCGGATCGTTGCAGGTTCGGGTGGTCCCCTGGTCACTCGCGCGAGCCCAGGTCAGATCGCTTGGCCCAAGGGCATGCGGTTCACTGCTGAAAAACCCTAACAAACCCAAAGGCCTTGACTGTTGGCAACTTGGTAGGCAGTTTTCTACCCCTTTGCCTTGACCCATCGACCCGAAACTCGGAGCGTTGCAGGTTCAGATGGTCCCCCAGTAGCTCGTGCGAGCCCAGGTCAGGCAGCACAGCAGAAAGGTATGCGGTTCGCGTTTGAAAAGACCAATACAAGCCCAATTTCTTCACTTGTGGACCACTTGGTACGCAGTTTTTCTACCCCTTAGGCTTGACCTATCGACCCGGAACTCTGGGCATTGCAGGTTGGGGTGGTCCCCTGGTCTGTCGCGCGAGCCCAGACCAGACCGCACGGCCGAAGCCAATGCTCCATGCTGCTCAAATTGGCATACCTGGCCCAACGGGTCGACCTTGACCTTGACTGATCGACCCGAAACTCGGAGTGTTGCAGGTTCAGGTGGTCCCGTGGTCACACGCGCGAGCCCAGGTCAGACAGCACAGCAGAAGGGTATGCGGTTCGCGCGTGAAAAGGCCAAAACAAGCCCAAAGGCCTTGACTGTTGGCAACTTGGTACGCAGTTTTCTACCCCTTTGGCTTGACCGATCGACCCAAAACTCGGAATGTTGCAGGTTCGGGTGGTCCCCTGGTCACTCGCGCGAGCCCAGGTCAGATCGCTTGGCCCAAGGGCATGCGGTTCACTGCTGAAAAACCCTAACAAACCCAAAGGCCTTGACTGTTGGCAACTTGGTAGGCAGTTTTCTACCCCTTTGCCTTGACCCATCGACCCGAAACTCGGAGCGTTGCAGGTTCAGATGGTCCCCCAGTCGCTCACGCGAGCCCAGGTCAGGCAGCACAGCAGAAAGGTATGCGGTTCGCGTTTGAAAAGACCAAAACAAGCCCAATTTCTTCACTTTTGGACCACTTGGTACGCAGTTTTTCTACCCCTTAGGCTTGACCTATCGACCCGGAACTCTGGGCATTGCAGGTTGGGATGGTCCCCTGGTCTGTCGCGCGAGCCCAGACCAGACCGCACGGCCGAAGCCAATGCTCCATGCCGCTCAAATTGGCATACCTGGCCCAACGGGTCGACCTTGACCTTGACTGATCGACCCCAAACTCGGAGCGTTGCAGGTTCAGGTGGTCCAGTGGTCACACGCGCGAGCCCAGGTCAGACCGCACAGCAGAAGGGTATGCGGTTCGCGCGTGAAAAGGCCAAAACAAGCCCAAAGGCCTTGACTGTTGGCAACTTGGTAGGCAGTTTTCTACCCCTTTGGCTTGACCGATCGACCCGAAACTCGGAATGTTGCAGGTTCGGGTGGTCCCCTGGTCACTCGCGCGAGCCCAGGTCAGATCGCTTGGCCCAAGGGCATGCGGTTCACTGCTGAAAAACCCTAACAAACCCAAAGGCCTTGACTGTTGGCAACTTGGTAGGCAGTTTTCTACCCCTTTGCCTTGACCCATCGACCCGAAACTCGGAGCGTTGCAGGTTCAGATGGTCCCCCAGTAGCTCGCGCGAGACCAGGTCAGGCAGCACAGCAGAAAGGTATGCGGTTCGCGTTTGAAAAGACCAAAACAAGCCCAATTTCTTCACTTTTGGACCACTTGGTACGCAGTTTTTCTACCCCTTAGGCTTGACCTATCGACCCGGAACTCTGGGCATTGCAGGTTGGGGTGGTCCCCTGGTCTGTCGCGCGAGCCCAGACCAGACCGCACGGCCAAAGCCAATGCTCCATGCCGCTCAAATTGGCATACCTGGCCCAACGGGTCGACCTTGACCTTGACTGATCGACCCGAAACTCGGAGCGTTGCAGGTTCAGGTGGTCCCGTGGTCACACGCGCGAGCCCAGGTCAGACCGCACAGCAGAAAGTTATGCGGTTCGCGCGTGAAAAGGCCAAAACAAGCCCAAAGGCCTTGACTGTTGGCAACTTCGTACGCATTTTCTACCCCTTTGGCTTGACCGATCGACCCGAAACTCGGAATGTTGCAGGTTCGGGTGGTCCCCTGGTCACTCGCGCGAGCCCAGGTCAGATCGCTTGGCCCAAGGGCATGCGGTTCACTGCTGAAAAACCCTAACAAACCCAAAGGCCTTGACTGTTGGCAACTTGGTAGGCAGTTTTCTACCCCTTTGCCTTGACCCATCGACCCAAAACTCGGAGCGTTGCAGGTTCAGATGGTCCCCCAGTCGCTCGCCCGAGCCCAGGTCAGGCAGCACAGCAGAAAGGTATGCGGTTCGCGTTTGAAAAGACCAAAACAAGCCCAATTTCTTCACTTTTGGACCACTTGGTACGCAGTTTTTCTACCCCTTAGGCTTGACCTATCGACCCGGAACTCTGGGCATTGCAGGTTGGGGTGGTCCCCTGGTCTGTCGCGCGAGCCCAGACCAGACCGCATGGCCAAAGCCAATGCTCCATGCCGCTCAAATTGGCATACCTGGCCCAACGGGTCGACCTTGACCTTGACTGATCGACCCGAAATCGGAGCGTTGCAGGTTCAGGTGGTCCCGTGGTCACACGCGCGAGCCCAGGTCAGACCGCACAGCAGAAGGGTATGCGGTTCGTGCGTGAAAAGGCCAAAACAAGCCCAAAGGCCTTGACAGTTGGCAACTTGGTACGCAGTTTTCTACCCCTTTGGCTTGACCGATCGAAACGAAACTCGGAATGTTGCAGGTTCGGGTGGTCCCCTGGTCACTCGCGCGAGCCCAGGTCAGATCGCTTGGCCCAAGGGCATGCGGTTCACTGCTGAAAAACCCTAACAAACCCAAAGGCCTTGACTGTTGGCAACTTGGTAGGCAGTTTTCTACCCCTTTGCCTTGACCCATCGACCCGAAACTCGGAGCGTTGCAGGTTCAGATGGTCCCCCAGTCGCTGGCGCGAGCCCAGGTCAGGCAGCACAGCAGAAAGGTATGCGGTTCGCGTTTGAAAAGACCAAAACAAGCCCAATTTCTTCACTTTTGGACCACTTGGTACGCAGTTTTTCTACCCCTTAGGCTTGACCTATCGACCCGGAACTCTGGGCATTGCAGGTTGGGGTGGTCCCCTGGTCTGTCGCGCGAGCCCAGACCAGACCGCACGGCCGAAGCCAATGCTCCATGCCGCTCAAATTGGCATACCTGGCCCAACGGGTCGACCTTGACCTTGACTGATCGACCCGAAACTCAGAGCGTTGCAGGTTCAGGTGGTGCCGTGGTCACACGCGCGAGCCCAGGTCAGACCGCACAGCAGAAGGGTATGCGGTTCGCGCGTGAAAAGGCCAAAACAAGCCCAAAGGCCTTGACTGTTGGCAACTTGGTACGCAGTTTTCTACCCCTTTGGCTTGACCGATCGACCCGAAACTCGGAATGTTGCAGGTTCGGGTGGTCCCCTGGTCACTCGCGCGAGCCCAGGTCAGATCGCTTGGCCCAAGGGCATGCGGTTCACTGCTGAAAAACCCTAACAAACCCAAAGGCCTTGACTGTTGGCAACTTGGTAGGCAGTTTTCTACCCCTTTGCCTTGACCCATCGACCCGAAACTCGGAGCGTTGCAGGTTCAAATGGTCCCCCGGTCGCTCGCGCGAGCCCAGGTCAGGCAGCACAGCAGAAAGGTATGCGGTTCGCGTTTGAAAAGACCAAAACAAGCCCAATTTCTTCACTTTTGGACCACTTGGTACGCAGTTTTTCTACCCCTTAGGCTTGACCTATCGACCCGGAACTCTGGGCATTGCAGGTTGGGGTGGTCCCCTGGTCTGTCGCGCGAGCCCAGACCAGACCGCACGGCCGAAGCCAATGCTCCATGCCGCTCAAATTGGCATACCTGGCCCAACGGGTCGACCTTGACCTTGACTGATCGACCCGAAACTCGGAGCGTTGCAGGTTCAGGTGGTCCCGTTGTCACACGCGCGAGCCCAGGTCAGACCGCACAGCAGAAGGGTATGCGGTTCGCGCGTGAAAAGGCCAAAACAAGCCCAAAGGCCTTGACTGTTGGCAACTTGGTACGCAGTTTTCTACCCCTTTGGCTTGACCGGTCGACCCGAAACTCGGAATGTTGCAGGTTCGGGTGGTCCCCTGGTCACTCGCGCGAGCCCAGGTCAGATCGCTTGGCCCAAGGGCATGCAGTTCACTGCTGAAAAACCCTAACAAACCCAAAGGCCTTGACTGTTGGCAACTTGGTAGGCAGTTTTCTACCCCTTTGCCTTGACCCATCGACCCGAAACTCAGAGGTTGCAGGTTCAGATGGTCCCCCAGTCGCTGGCGCGAGCCCAGGTCAGGCAGCACAGCAGAAAGGTATGCGGTTCGCGTTTGAAAAGACCAAAACAAGCCCAATTTCTTCACTTTTGGACCACTTGGTACGCAGTTTTTCTACCCCTTAGGCTTGACCTATCGACCCGGAACTCTGGGCATTGCAGGTTGGGGTGGTCCCCTGGTCTGTCGCGCGAGCCCAGACCAGACCGCACGGCCGAAGCCAATGCTCCATGCCGCTCAAATTGGCATACCTGGCCCAACGGGTCGACCTTGACCTTGACTGATCGACCCGAAACTCGGAGCGTTGCAGGTTCAGGTGGTCCCGTGGTCACACGCGCGAGCCCAGGTCAGACCGCACAGCAGAAGGGTATGCGGTTCGCGCGTGAAAAGGCCAAAACAAGCCCAAAGGCCTTGACTGTTGGCAACTTGGTACGCAGTTTTCTACCCCTTTGGCTTGACCGATCAACCCGAAACTCGGAATGTTGCAGGTTCGGGTGGTCCCCTGGTCACTTGCGCGAGCCCAGGTCAGATCGCTTGGCCCAAGGGCATGCGGTTCACTGCTGAAAAACCCTAACAAACCCAAAGGCCTTGACTGTTGGCAACTTGGTAGGCAGTTTTCTACCCCTTTGCCTTGACCCATCGACCCGAAACTCAGAGCGTTGCAGGTTCAGATGGTCCTCCAGTTGCTCGCGCGAGCCCAGGTCAGGCAGCACAGCAGAAAGGTATGCAGTTCGCGTTTGAAAAGACCAAAACAAGCCCAATTTCTTCACTTTTGGACCACTTGGTACGCAGTTTTTCTACCCCTTAGGCTTGACCTATCGACCCGGAACTCTGGGCATTGCAGGTTGGGGTGGTCCCCTGGTCTGTCGCGCGAGCCCAGACCAGACCGCACGGCCGAAGCCAATGCTCCATGCCGCTCAAATTGGCATACCTGGCCCAACGGGTCGACCTTGACCTTAACTGATCGACCCGAAACTCGGAGCGTTGCAGGTTCAGGTGGTCCCGTGGTCACACGCTCGAGCCCAGGTCAGACCGCACAGCAGAAGGGTATGCGGTTCGCGCGTGAAAAGGCCAAAACAAGCCCAAAGGCCTTGACTGTTGGCAACTTGGTACGCAGTTTTCTACCCCTTTGGCTTGACCGATCGACCCGAAACTCGGAATGTTGCAGGTTCGGGTGGTCCCCTGGTCACTCGCGCAAGCCCAGGTCAGATCGCTTGGCCCAAGGGCATGCGGTTCACTGCTGAAAAACCCTAACAAACCCAAAGGCCTTGACTGTTGGCAACTTGGTAGGCAGTTTTCTACCCCTTTGCCTTTACCCATTGACCCGAAACTCGGAGCGTTGCAGGTTCAGATGGTCCCCCAGTCGCTCGCGCAAGCCCAGGTCAGGCAGCACAGCAGAAAGGTATGCGGTTCGCGTTTGAAAAGACCAAAACAAGCCCAATTTCTTCACTTTTGGACCACTTGGTACGCAGTTTTTCTACCCCTTAGGCTTGACCTATCGACCCGGAACTCTGGGCATTGCAGGTTGGGGTGGTCCCCTGGTCTGTTGCGCGAGCCCAGACCAGACCGCACGGCCGAAGCCAATGCTCCATGCCGCTCAAATTGGCATACCTGGCCCAACGGGTCGACCTTGACCTTGACTGATCGACCCGAAACTCAGAGCGTTGCAGGTTCAGGTGGTCCTGTGGTCACACGCGCGAGCCCAGGTCAGACCGCACAGCAGAAGGGTATGCGGTTCGCGCGTGAAAAGGCCAAAACAAGCCCAAAGGCCTTGACTGTTGGCAACTTGGTACGCAGTTTTCTACCCCTTTGGCTTGACCCATCGACCCGAAACTCGGAGCGTTGCAGCTTCGGGTGGTCCCCTGGTCACTCGCGCAAGCCCAGGTCAGATCGCTTGGCCCAAGGGCATGCGGTTCACTGCTGAAAAACCCTAACAAACCCAAAGGCCTTGACTGTTGGCAACTTGGTAGGCAGTTTTCTACCCCTTTGCCTTTACCAATTGACCCGAAACTCGGAGCGTTGCAGGTTCAGATGGTCCCCCAGTCGCTCGCGCAAGCCCAGGTCAGGCAGCACAGCAGAAAGGTATGCGGTTCGCGTTTGAAAAGACCAAAACAAGCCCAATTTCTTCACTTTTGGACCACTTGGTACGCAGTTTTTCTACCCCTTAGGCTTGACCTATCGACCCGGAATTCTGGGCATTGCAGGTTGGGGTGGTCCCCTGGTCTGTCGCGCGAGCCCAGACCAGACCGCACGGCCGAAGCCAATGCTCCATGCCGCTCAAATTGGCATACCTGGCCCAACGGGTCGACCTTGACCTTGACTGATCGACCCGAAACTCGGAGCGTTGCAGGTTCAGGTGGTCCCGTTGTCACACGCACGAGCCCAGGTCAGACCGCACAGCAGAAGGGTATGCGGTTCGCGCGTGAAAAGGCCAAAACAAGCCCAAAGGCCTTGACTGTTGGCAACTTGGTACGCAGTTTTCTACCCCTTTAGCTTGACCGATCGACCCGAAACTCGGAATGTTGCAGGTTCGGGTGGTCCCCTGGTCACTCGCGCGAGCCCAGGTCAGATCGCTTGGCCCAAGGGCATGCGGTTCACTGCTGAAAAACCCTAACAAACCCAAAGGCCTTGACTGTTGGCAACTTGGTAGGCAGTTTTCTACCCCTTTGCCTTGACCCATCGACCCGAAACTCGGAGCGTTGCAGGTTCAAATGGTCCCCCAGTCGCTCGCGCGAGCCCAGGTCAGGCAGCACAGCAGAAAGGTATGCGGTTCGCGTTTGAAAAGACCAAAACAAGCCCAATTTCTTCACTTTTGGACCACTTGGTACGCAGTTTTTCTACCCCTTAGGCTTGACCTATCGACCCGGAACTCTGGGCATTGCAGGTTGGGGTGGTCCCCTGGTCTGTCGCGCGAGCCCAGACCAGACCGCACGGCCGAAGCCAATGCTCCATGCCGCTCAAATTGGCATACCTGGCCCAACGGGTCGACCTTGACCTTGACTGATCGACCCGAAACTCGGAGCGTTGCAGGTTCAGGTGGTCCCGTTGTCACACGCGCGAGCCCAGGTCAGACCGCACAGCAGAAGGGTATGCGGTTCGCGCGTGAAAAGGCCAAAACAAGCCCAAAGGCCTTGACTGTTGGCAACTTGGTACGCAGTTTTCTACCCCTTTGGCTTGACCGATCGACCCGAAACTCGGAATGTTGCAGGTTCGGGTGGTCCCCTGGTCACTCGCGCGAGCCCAGGTCAGATCGCTTGGCCCAAGGGCATGCAGTTCACTGCTGAAAAACCCTAACAAACCCAAAGGCCTTGACTGTTGGCAACTTGGTAGGCAGTTTTCTACCCCTTTGCCTTGACCCATCGACCCGAAACTCAGAGGTTGCAGGTTCAGATGGTCCCCCAGTCGCTGGCGCGAGCCCAGGTCAGGCAGCACAGCAGAAAGGTATGCGGTTCGCGTTTGAAAAGACCAAAACAAGCCCAATTTCTTCACTTTTGGACCACTTGGTACGCAGTTTTTCTACCCCTTAGGCTTGACCTATCAACCCGGAACTCTGGGCATTGCAGGTTGGGGTGGTCCCCTGGTCTGTCGCGCGAGCCCAGACCAGACCGCACGGCCGAAGCCAATGCTCCATGCCGCTCAAATTGGCATACCTGGCCCAACGGGTCGACCTTGACCTTGACTGATCGACCCGAAACTCGGAGCGTTGCAGGTTCAGGTGGTCCCGTGGTCACACGCGCGAGCCCAGGTCAGACCGCACAGCAGAAGGGTATGCGGTTCGCGCGTGAAAAGGCCAAAACAAGCCCAAAGGCCTTGACTGTTGGCAACTTGGTACGCAGTTTTCTACCCCTTTGGCTTGACCGATCAACCCGAAACTCGGAATGTTGCAGGTTCGGGTGGTCCCCTGGTCACTCGCGCGAGCCCAGGTCAGATCGCTTGGCCCAAGGGCATGCGGTTCACTGCTGAAAAACCCTAACAAACCCAAAGGCCTTGACTGTTGGCAACTTGGTAGGCAGTTTTCTACCCCTTTGCCTTGACCCATCGACCCGAAACTCAGAGCGTTGCAGGTTCAGATGGTCCTCCAGTTGCTCGCGCGAGCCCAGGTCAGGCAGCACAGCAGAAAGGTATGCAGTTCGCGTTTGAAAAGACCAAAACAAGCCCAATTTCTTCACTTTTGGACCACTTGGTACGCAGTTTTTCTACCCCTTAGGCTTGACCTATCGACCCGGAACTCTGGGCATTGCAGGTTGGGGTGGTCCCCTGGTCTGTCGCGCGAGCCCAGACCAGACCGCACGGCCGAAGCCAATGCTCCATGCCGCTCAAATTGGCATACCTGGCCCAACGGGTCGACCTTGACCTTAACTGATCGACCCGAAACTCGGAGCGTTGCAGGTTCAGGTGGTCCCGTGGTCACACGCTCGAGCCCAGGTCAGACCGCACAGCAGAAGGGTATGCGGTTCGCGCGTGAAAAGGCCAAAACAAGCCCAAAGGCCTTGACTGTTGGCAACTTGGTACGCAGTTTTCTACCCCTTTGGCTTGACCGATCGACCCGAAACTCGGAATGTTGCAGGTTCGGGTGGTCCCCTGGTCACTCGCGCAAGCCCAGGTCAGATCGCTTGGCCCAAGGGCATGCGGTTCACTGCTGAAAAACCCTAACAAACCCAAAGGCCTTGACTGTTGGCAACTTGGTAGGCAGTTTTCTACCCCTTTGCCTTTACCCATTGACCCGAAACTCGGAGCGTTGCAGGTTCAGATGGTCCCCCAGTCGCTCGCGCAAGCCCAGGTCAGGCAGCACAGCAGAAAGGTATGCGGTTCGCGTTTGAAAAGACCAAAACAAGCCCAATTTCTTCACTTTTGGACCACTTGGTACGCAGTTTTTCTACCCCTTAGGCTTGACCTATCGACCCGGAACTCTGGGCATTGCAGGTTGGGGTGGTCCCCTGGTCTGTTGCGCGAGCCCAGACCAGACCGCACGGCCGAAGCCAATGCTCCATGCCGCTCAAATTGGCATACCTGGCCCAACGGGTCGACCTTGACCTTGACTGATCGACCCGAAACTCAGAGCGTTGCAGGTTCAGGTGGTCCCGTGGTCACACGCGCGAGCCCAGGTCAGACCGCACAGCAGAAGGGTATGCGGTTCGCGCGTGAAAAGGCCAAAACAAGCCCAAAGGCCTTGACTGTTGGCAACTTGGTACGCAGTTTTCTACCCCTTTGGCTTGACCCATCGACCCGAAACTCGGAGCGTTGCAGCTTCGGGTGGTCCCCTGGTCACTCGCGCAAGCCCAGGTCAGATCGCTTGGCCCAAGGGCATGCGGTTCACTGCTGAAAAACCCTAACAAACCCAAAGGCCTTGACTGTTGGCAACTTGGTAGGCAGTTTTCTACCCCTTTGCCTTTACCAATTGACCCGAAACTCGGAGCGTTGCAGGTTCAGATGGTCCCCCAGTCGCTCGCGCAAGCCCAGGTCAGGCAGCACAGCAGAAAGGTATGCGGTTCGCGTTTGAAAAGACCAAAACAAGCCCAATTTCTTCACTTTTGGACCACTTGGTACGCAGTTTTTCTACCCCTTAGGCTTGACCTATCGACCCGGAATTCTGGGCATTGCAGGTTGGGGTGGTCCCCTGGTCTGTCGCGCGAGCCCAGACCAGACCGCACGGCCGAAGCCAATGCTCCATGCCGCTCAAATTGGCATACCTGGCCCAACGGGTCGACCTTGACCTTGACTGATCGACCCGAAACTCGGAGCGTTGCAGGTTCAGGTGGTCCCGTGGTCACACGCGCGAGCCCAGGTCAGACCGCACAGCAGAAGGGTATGCGGTTCGCGCGTGAAAAGGCCAAAACAAGCCCAAAGGCCTTGACTGTTGGCAACTTGGTACGCAGTTTTCTACCCCTTTGGCTTGACCGATCAACCCGAAACTCGGAATGTTGCAGGTTCGGGTGGTCCCCTGGTCACTCGCGCGAGCCCAGGTCAGATCGCTTGGCCCAAGGGCATGCGGTTCACTGCTGAAAAACCCTAACAAACCCAAAGGCCTTGACTGTTGGCAACTTGGTAGGCAGTTTTCTACCCCTTTGCCTTGACCCATCGACCCGAAACTCAGAGCGTTGCAGGTTCAGATGGTCCTCCAGTTGCTCGCGCGAGCCCAGGTCAGGCAGCACAGCAGAAAGGTATGCAGTTCGCGTTTGAAAAGACCAAAACAAGCCCAATTTCTTCACTTTTGGACCACTTGGTACGCAGTTTTTCTACCCCTTAGGCTTGACCTATCGACCCGGAACTCTGGGCATTGCAGGTTGGGGTGGTCCCCTGGTCTGTCGCGCGAGCCCAGACCAGACCGCACGGCCGAAGCCAATGCTCCATGCCGCTCAAATTGGCATACCTGGCCCAACGGGTCGACCTTGACCTTAACTGATCGACCCGAAACTCGGAGCGTTGCAGGTTCAGGTGGTCCCGTGGTCACACGCTCGAGCCCAGGTCAGACCGCACAGCAGAAGGGTATGCGGTTCGCGCGTGAAAAGGCCAAAACAAGCCCAAAGGCCTTGACTGTTGGCAACTTGGTACGCAGTTTTCTACCCCTTTGGCTTGACCGATCGACCCGAAACTCGGAATGTTGCAGGTTCGGGTGGTCCCCTGGTCACTCGCGCAAGCCCAGGTCAGATCGCTTGGCCCAAGGGCATGCGGTTCACTGCTGAAAAACCCTAACAAACCCAAAGGCCTTGACTGTTGGCAACTTGGTAGGCAGTTTTCTACCCCTTTGCCTTTACCCATTGACCCGAAACTCGGAGCGTTGCAGGTTCAGATGGTCCCCCAGTCGCTCGCGCAAGCCCAGGTCAGGCAGCACAGCAGAAAGGTATGCGGTTCGCGTTTGAAAAGACCAAAACAAGCCCAATTTCTTCACTTTTGGACCACTTGGTACGCAGTTTTTCTACCCCTTAGGCTTGACCTATCGACCCGGAACTCTGGGCATTGCAGGTTGGGGTGGTCCCCTGGTCTGTTGCGCGAGCCCAGACCAGACCGCACGGCCGAAGCCAATGCTCCATGCCGCTCAAATTGGCATACCTGGCCCAACGGGTCGACCTTGACCTTGACTGATCGACCCGAAACTCAGAGCGTTGCAGGTTCAGGTGGTCCTGTGGTCACACGCGCGAGCCCAGGTCAGACCGCACAGCAGAAGGGTATGCGGTTCGCGCGTGAAAAGGCCAAAACAAGCCCAAAGGCCTTGACTGTTGGCAACTTGGTACGCAGTTTTCTACCCCTTTGGCTTGACCCATCGACCCGAAACTCGGAGCGTTGCAGCTTCGGGTGGTCCCCTGGTCACTCGCGCAAGCCCAGGTCAGATCGCTTGGCCCAAGGGCATGCGGTTCACTGCTGAAAAACCCTAACAAACCCAAAGGCCTTGACTGTTGGCAACTTGGTAGGCAGTTTTCTACCCCTTTGCCTTTACCAATTGACCCGAAACTCGGAGCGTTGCAGGTTCAGATGGTCCCCCAGTCGCTCGCGCAAGCCCAGGTCAGGCAGCACAGCAGAAAGGTATGCGGTTCGCGTTTGAAAAGACCAAAACAAGCCCAATTTCTTCACTTTTGGACCACTTGGTACGCAGTTTTTCTACCCCTTAGGCTTGACCTATCGACCCGGAATTCTGGGCATTGCAGGTTGGGGTGGTCCCCTGGTCTGTCGCGCGAGCCCAGACCAGACCGCACGGCCGAAGCCAATGCTCCATGCCGCTCAAATTGGCATACCTGGCCCAACGGGTCGACCTTGACTTTGACTGATCGACCCGAAACTCGGAGCGTTGCAGGTTCAGGTGGTCCCGTTGTCACACGCACGAGCCCAGGTCAGACCGCACAGCAGAAGGGTATGCGGTTCGCGCGTGAAAAGGCCAAAACAAGCCCAAAGGCCTTGACTGTTGGCAACTTGGTACGCAGTTTTCTACCCCTTTAGCTTGACCGATCGACCCGAAACTCGGAATGTTGCAGGTTCGGGTGGTCCCCTGGTCACTCGCGCGAGCCCAGGTCAGATCGCTTGGCCCAAGGGCATGCGGTTCACTGCTGAAAAACCCTAACAAACCCAAAGGCCTTGACTGTTGGCAACTTGGTAGGCAGTTTTCTACCCCTTTGCCTTGACCCATCGACCCGAAACTCGGAGCGTTGCAGGTTCAGATGGTCCCCCAGTGGCTCGCGCGAGCCCAGGTCAGGCAGCACAGCAGAAAGGTATGTGGTTCGCGTTTGAAAAGACCAAAACAAGCCCAATTTCTTCACTTTTGGACCACTTGGTACGCAGTTTTTCTACCCCTTAGGCTTGACCTATCGACCCGGAACTCTGGACATTGCAGGTTGGGGTGGTCCCCTGGTCTGTCGCGCGAGCCCAGACCAGACCGCACGGCCGAAGCCAATGCTCCATGCCGCTCAAATTGGCATACCTGGCCCAACGGGTCGACCTTGACCTTGACTGATCAACCCGAAACTCGGAGCGTTGCAGGTTCAGGTGGTCCCGTGGTCACACGCGCGAGCCCAGGTCAGACCGCACAGCAGAAGGGTATGCGGTTCGCGCGTGAAAAGGTCAAAACAAGCCCAAAGGCCTTGACTGTTGGCAACTTGGTACGCAGTTTCCTACCCCTTTGGCTTGACCGATCAACCCGAAACTCGGAATGTTGCAGGTTCGGGTGGTCCCCCAGTTGCTCGCGCGAGCCCAGGTCAGGCAGCACAGCAGAAAGGTATGCGGTTCGCGTTTGAAAAGACCAAAACAAGCCCAATTTCTTCACTTTGGACCACTTGGTCTGCAGTTTTTCTACCCCTTAGGCTTGACCTATCGACCCGGAACTCTGGGCATTGCAGGTTGGGGTGGTCCCCTGGTCTGTCGCGCGAGCCCAGACCAGACCGCACGGCCGAAGCCAATGCTCCATGCCGCTCAAATTGGCATACCTTGCCCAACGGGTCGACCTTGACCTTGACTGATCGACCCGAAACTCGGAGCGTTGCAGGTTCAGGTTGTCCTGTGGTCACACGTGCGAGCCCAGGTCAGACCGCACAGCAGAAGGGTATGCGGTTCGCGCGTGAAAAGGCCAAAACAAGCCCAAAGGCCTTGACTGTTGGCAACTTGGTACGCAGTTTTCTACCCCTTTGGCTTGACCGATCGACCCGAAACTCGGAATGTTGCAGGTTCGGGTGGTCCCCTGGTCACTCGCGCGAGCCCAGGTCAGATCGCTTGGCCCAAGGGCATG
The DNA here is from genome assembly GCA_948146395.1 of Fragum whitleyi. Classification (NCBI taxonomy): domain Eukaryota; kingdom Metazoa; phylum Mollusca; class Bivalvia; order Cardiida; family Cardiidae; genus Fragum; species Fragum whitleyi. The sequence continues at coordinate 15,646,929 of OX411558.1, read as the reverse complement.
CGGTTCACTGCTGAAAAACCCTAACAAACCCAAAGGCCTTGACTGTTGGCAACTTGGTAGGCAGTTTTCTACCCCTTTGCCTTGACCCATCGACACGAAACTCGGAGCGTTGCAGGTTCAGATAGTCCCCCAGTCGCTCGCTTGAGCCCAGGTCAGGCAGCACAGCAGAAAGGTATGCGGTTCGCGTTTGAAAAGACCAAAACAAGCCCAATTTCTTCACTTTTGGACCACTTGGTACGCAGTTTTTCTACCCCTTAGGCTTGACCTATCGACCCGGAACTCTGGGCATTGCAGGTTGGGGTGGTCCCCTGGTCTGTCGCGCGAGCCCAGACCAGACCGCACGGCCGAAGCCAATGTTCCATGCCGCTCAAATTGGCATACCTGGCCCAACGGGTCGACCTTGACCTTGACTGATCGACCCGAAACTCGGAGCGTTGCAGGTTCAGGTGGTCCCGTGGTCACACGCGCGAGCCCAGGTCAGACCGCACAGCAGAAGGGTATGCGGTTCGCGCGTGAAAAGGCCAAAACAAGCCGAAAGGCCTTGACTGTTGGCAACTTGGTACGCAGTTTTCTACCCCTTTGGCTTGACCGATCAACCCGAAACTCTGAATGTTGCAGGTTCGGGTGGTCCCCTGGTCACTCGCGCGAGCCCAGGTCAGATCGCTTGGCCCAAGGGCATGCGGTTCACTGCTGAAAAACCCTAACAAACCCAAAGGCCTTGACTGTTGGCAACTTGGTAGGCAGTTTTCTACCCCTTTGCCTTGACCCATCGACCCGAAACTCGGAGCGTTGCAGGTTCAGATGGTCCCCCAGTCGCTCGCGCGAGCCCAGGTCAGGCAGCGCAGCAGAAAGGTATGCGGTTCGCGTTTGAAAAGACCAAAACAAGCCCAATTTCTTCACTTTTGGACCACTTGGTACGCAGTTTTTCTACCCCTTAGGCTTGACCTATCGACCCGGAACTCTGGGCATTGCAGGTTGGGGTGGTCCCCTGGTCTGTCGCGCGAGCCCAGACGAGACCGCACGGCCGAAGCCAATGCTCCATGCCGCTCAAATTGGCATACCTGGCCCAACGGGTCGACCTTGACCTTGACTGATCAACCCGAAACTCGGAGCGTTGCAGGTTTAGGTGGTCCCGTGGTCACACGCGCGAGCCCAGGTCAGACCGCACAGCAGAAGGGTATGCGGTTCGCGCGTGAAAAGGCCAAAACAAGCCCAAAGGCCTTGACTGTTGGCAACTTGGTACGCAGATTTCTACCCCTTTGGCTTGACCGATCGACCCGAAACTCTGAATGTTGCAGGTTCGGGTGGTCCCCTGGTCACTCGCGCGAGCCCAGGTCAGATCGCTTGGCCCAAGGGCATGCGGTTCACTGCTGAAAAACCCTAACAAACCCAAAGGCCTTGACTGTTGGCAACTTGGTAGGCAGTTTTCTACCCCTTTGCCTTGACCCATCGACCCGAAACTCGGAGCGTTGCAGGTTCAGATGGTCCCCCAGTCGCTCGCGCGAGCCCAGGTCAGGCAGCACAGCAGAAAGGTATGCGGTTCGCTTTTTAAAAGACCAAAACAAGCCCAATTTCTTCACTTTTGGACCACTTGTTACGCAGTTTTTCTACCCCTTAGGCTTGACCTATCGACCCGGAACTCTGGGCATTGCAGGTTGGGGTGGTCCCCTGGTCTGTCGCGCGAGCCCAGACCAGACCGCACGGCCTAAGCCAATGCTCCATGCCGCTCAAATTGGCATACCTGGCCCACAGGTCGACCTTGACCTTGACTGATCGACCCAAAACTCGGAGCGTTGCAGGTTCAGGTGGTCCCGTGGTCACACGCGCGAGCCCAGGTCAGACCGCACAGCAGAAGGGTATACGGTTCGCGCGTGAAAAGGCCAAAACAAGCCCAAAGGCCTTGACTGTTGGCAACTTGGTACGCAGTTTTCTACCCCTTTGGCTTGACCGATCGACCCGAAACTCGGAATGTTGCAGGTTCGGGTGGTCCCCTGGTCACTCGCACGAGCCCAGGTCAGATCGCTTGGCCCAAGGGCATGCGGTTCACTGCTGAAAAACCCTAACAAACCCAAAGGCCTTGACTGTTGGCAACTTGGTAGGCAGTTTTCTACCCCTTTGCCTTGACCCATCGACCCGAAACTCGGAGCGTTGCAGGTTCAGATGGTCCCCAAGTCGCTCGCGCGAGCCCAGGTCAGGCAGCACAGCAGAAAGGTATGCGATCGCGTTTGAAAAGACCAAAACAAGCCCAATTTCTTCACTTTTGGACCACTTGGTACGCAGTTTTTCTACCCCTTAGGCTTGACCTATCGACCCGGAACTCTGGGCATTGCAGGTTGGGGTGGTCCCCTGGTCTGTCGCGCGAGCCCAGACCAGACCACACGGCCGAAGCCAATGCTCCATGCCGCTCAAATTGGCATACCTGGCCCAATGGGTAGACCTTGACCTTGACTGATCGACCCGAAACTCGGAGCGTTGCAGGTTCAGGTGGTCCCGTGGTCACACGCGCGAGCCCAGGTCAGACCGCACAGCAGAAGGGTATGCGGTTCGCGCGTAAAAAGGCCAAAACAAGCCCAAAGGCCTTGACTGTTGGCAACTTGGTACGCAGTTTTCTACCCCTTTGGCTTGACCGATCGACCCGAAACTCGAAGCGTTGCAGGTTCGGGTGGTCCCCTGGTCACTCACGCGAGCCCAGGTCAGATCGCTTGGCCCAAGGGCATGCGGTTCACTGCTGAAAAACCCTAACAAACCCAAAGGCCTTGACTGTTGGCAACTTGGTAGGCAGTTTTCTACCCCTTTGCCTTGACCCATCGACCCGAAACTCGGAGCGTTGCAGGTTCAGATGGTCCCCCAGTCGCTGGCGTGAGCCCAGGTCAGGCAGCACAGCAGAAAGGTATGCGGTTTGCGTTTGAAAAGACCAAAACAAGCCCAATTTCTTCACTTTTGGACCACTTGGTACGCAGTTTTTCTACCCCTTAGGCTTGACCTATCGACCCGGAACTCTGGGCATTGCAGGTTGGGGTGGTCCCCTGGTCTGTCGCGCGAGCCCAGACCAGACCGCACGGCCGAAGCCAATGCTCCATGCCGCTCAAATTGGCATACCTGGCCCAAGGGTCGACCTTGACCTTGACTGATCCACCCGAAACTCGGAGCGTTGCAGGTTCAGGTGGTCCCGTGGTCACACGCGCGAGCCCAGGTCAGACCGCACAGCAGAAGGGTATGCAGTTCGCGCGTGAAAAGGCCAAAACAAGCCCAAAGGCCTTGACTGTTGGCAACTTGGTACGCAGTTTTCTACCCCTTTGGCTTGACCGATCAACCCGAAACTCGAAGCGTTGCAGGTTCGGGTGGTCCCCTGGTCACTCGCGCAAGCCCAGGTCAGATCGCTTGGCCCAAGGGCATGCGGTTCACTGCTGAAAAACCCTAACAAACCCAAAGGCCTTGACTGATGGCAACTTGGTAGGCAGTTTTCTACCCCTTTGCCTTGACCCATCGACCCGAAACTCGGAGCGTTGCAGGTTCAGATGGTCCCCCAGTTGCTCGCGCGAGCCCAGGTCAGGCAGCACAGCAGAAAGGTATGCGGTTCGCTTTTTAAAAGACCAAAACAAGCCCAATTTCTTCACTTTTGGACCACTTGTTACGCAGTTTTTCTACCCCTTAGGCTTGACCTATCGACCCGGAACTCTGGGCATTGCAGGTTGGGGTGGTCCCCTGGTCTGTCGCGCGAGCCCAGACCAGACCGCACGGCCTAAGCCAATGCTCCATGACGCTCAAATTGGCATACCTGGCCCAACGGGTCGACCTTGACCTTGACTGATCGACCCAAAACTCGGAGCGTTGCAGGTTCAGGTGGTCCCGTGGTCACACGCGCGAGCCCAGGTCAGACCGCACAGCAGAAGGGTATACGGTTCGCGTGTGAAAAGGCCAAAACAAGCCCAAAGGCCTTGACTGTTGGCAACTTGGTACGCAGTTTTCTACCCCTTTGGCTTGACCGATCGACCCGAAACTCGGAATGTTGCAGGTTCGGGTGGTCCCCTGGTCACTCGCACGAGCCCAGGTCAGATCGCTTGGCCCAAGGGCATGCGGTTCACTGCTGAAAAACCCTAACAAACCCAAAGGCCTTGACTGTTGGCAACTTGGTAGGCAGTTTTCTACCCCTTTGCCTTGACCCATCGACCCGAAACTCGGAGCGTTGCAGGTTCAGATGGTCCCCAAGTCGCTCGCGCGAGCCCAGGTCAGGCAGCACAGCAGAAAGGTATGCGGTTCGCGTTTGAAAAGACCAAAACAAGCCCAATTTCTTCACTTTTGGACCACTTGGTACGCAGTTTTTCTACCCCTTAGGCTTGACCTATCGACCCGGAACTCTGGGCATTGCAGGTTGGGGTGGTCCCCTGGTCTGTCGCGCGAGCCCAGACCAGACCGCACGGCCAAAGCCAATGCTCCATGCCGCTCAAATTGGCATACCTGGCCCAATGGGTAGACCTTGACCTTGACTGATCGACCCGAAACTCGGAGCGTTGCAGGTTCAGGTGGTCCCGTGGTCACACGCACGAGCCCAGGTCAGACCGCACAGCAGAAGGGTATGCGGTTCGCGCGTAAAAAGGCCAAAACAAGCCCAAAGGCCTTGACTGTTGGCAACTTGGTACGCAGTTTTCTACCCCTTTGGCTTGACCGATCGACCCGAAACTCGAAGCGTTGCAGGTTCGGGTGGTCCCCTGGTCACTCGCGCGAGCCCAGGTCAGATCGCTTGGCCCAAGGGCATGCGGTTCACTGCTGAAAAACCCTAACAAACCCAAAGGCCTTGACTGTTGGCAACTTGGTAGGCAGTTTTCTACCCCTTTGCCTTGACCCATCGACCCGAAACTCGGAGCGTTGCAGGTTCAGATGGTCCCCCAGTCGCTCGCGCGAGTCCCAGGTCAGGCAGCACAGCAGAAAGGTATGCGGTTCGCTTTTTAAAAGACCAAAACAAGCCCAATTTCTTCACTTTTGGACCACTTGTTACGCAGTTTTTCTACCCCTTAGGCTTGACCTATCGACCCGGAACTCTGGGCATTGCAGGTTGGGGTGGTCCCCTGGTCTGTCGCGCGAGCCCAGACCAGACCGCACGGCCTAAGCCAATGCTCCATGCCGCTCAAATTGGCATACCTGGCCCAACGGGTCGACCTTGACCTTGACTGATCGACCCAAAACTCGGAGCGTTGCAGGTTCAGGTGGTCCCGTGGTCACACGCGCGAGCCCAGGTCAGACCGCACAGCAGAAGGGTATGCAGTTCGCGCGTGAAAAGGCCAAAACAAGCCCAAAGGCCTTGACTGTTGGCAACTTGGTACGCAGTTTTCTACCCCTTTGGCTTGACCGATCAACCCGAAACTCGAAGCGTTGCAGGTTCGGGTGGTCCCCTGGTCACTCGCGCAAGCCCAGGTCAGATCGCTTGGCCCAAGGGCATGCGGTTCACTGCTGAAAAACCCTAACAAACCCAAAGGCCTTGACTGATGGCAACTTGGTAGGCAGTTTTCTACCCCTTTGCCTTGACCCATCGACCCGAAACTCGGAGCGTTGCAGGTTCAGATGGTCCCCCAGTCGCTCGCGCGAGCCCAGGTCAGGCAGCACAGCAGAAAGGTATGCGGTTCGCTTTTTAAAAGACCAAAACAAGCCCAATTTCTTCACTTTTGGACCACTTGTTACGCAGTTTTTCTACCCCTTAGGCTTGACCTATCGACCCGGAACTCTGGGCATTGCAGGTTGGGGTGGTCCCCTGGTCTGTCGCGCGAGCCCAGACCAGACCGCACGGCCTAAGCCAATGCTCCATGACGCTCAAATTGGCATACCTGGCCCAACGGGTCGACCTTGACCTTGACTGATCGACCCAAAACTCGGAGCGTTGCAGGTTCAGGTGGTCCCGTGGTCACACGCGCGAGCCCAGGTCAGACCGCACAGCAGAAGGGTATACGGTTCGCATGTGAAAAGGCCAAAACAAGCCCAAAGGCCTTGACTGTTGGCAACTTGGTACGCAGTTTTCTACCCCTTTGGCTTGACCGATCGACCCGAAACTCGGAATGTTGCAGGTTCGGGTGGTCCCCTGGTCACTCGCACGAGCCCAGGTCAGATCGCTTGGCCCAAGGGCATGCGGTTCACTGCTGAAAAACCCTAACAAACCCAAAGGCCTTGACTGTTGGCAACTTGGTAGGCAGTTTTCTACCCCTTTGCCTTGACCGATCGACCCGAAACTCGAAGCGTTGCAGGTTCAGATGGTCCCCCAGTCGCTCGCGCGAGCCCAGGTCAGGCAGCACAGCAGAAAGGTATGCGGTTTGCGTTTGAAAAGACCAAAACAAGCCCAATTTCTTCACTTTTGGACCACTTGGTACGCAGTTTTTCTACCCCTTAGGCTTGACCTATCGACCCGGAACTCTGGGCATTGCAGGTTGGGGTGGTCCCCTGGTCTGTCGCACGAGCCCAGACCAGACCGCATGGCCGAAGCCAATGCTCCATGCCGCTCAAATTGGCAAACCTGGCCCAACGGGTCGACCTTGACCTTGACTGATCGACCCGAAACTCGGAGCGTTGCAGGTTTAGGTGTTCCCGTGGTCACATGCGCGAGCCCAGGTCAAACCGCACAGCAGAAGGGTATGCGGTTCGCGCGTGAAAAGGCCAAAACAAGCCCAAAGGCCTTGACTGTTGGCAACTTGGTACACAGTTTTCTACCCCTTTGGCTTGACCGATCGACCCGAAACTCGGAATGTTGCAGGTTCGGGTGGTCCCCTGGTCACTCGTGCGAGCCCAGGTCAGATCGCTTGGCCCAAGGGCATGCGGTTCACTGCTGAAAAACCCTTACAAACCCAAAGGCCTTGACTGTTGGCAACTTGGTAGGCAGTTTTCTACCCCTTTGCCTTGACCCATCGACCCGAAACTCGGAGCGTTGCAGGTTCAGATGGTCCCCCAGTCGCTCGCGCGAGCCCAGGTCAGGCAGCACAGCAGAAAGGTATGCGGTTCGCGTTTGAAAAGACCAAAACAAGCCCAATTTCTTCACTTTTGGACCACTTGGTACGCAGTTTTTCTACCCCTTAGGCTTGACCTATCGACCCGGAACTCTGGGCATTGCAGGTTGGGGTGGTCCCCTGGTCTGTCGCGCGAGCCCAGACCAGACCGCACGGCCTAAGCCAATGCTCCATGCCGCTCAAATTGGCATACCTGGCCCAACGGGTCGACCTTGACCTTGACTGATCGACCCAAAACTCGGAGCGTTGCAGGTTCAGGTGGTCCCGTGGTCACACGAGCGAGCCCAGGTCAGACCGCACAGCAGAAGGGTATGCAGTTCGCGCGTGAAAAGGCCAAAACAAGCCCAAAGGCCTTGACTGTTGGCAACTTGGTACGCAGTTTTCTACCCCTTTGGCTTGACCGATCAACCCGAAACTCGAAGCGTTGCAGGTTCGGGTGGTCCCCTGGTCACTCGCGCAAGCCCAGGTCAGATCGCTTGGCCCAAGGGCATGCGGTTCACTGCTGAAAAACCCTAACAAACCCAAAGGCCTTGACTGATGGCAACTTGGTAGGCAGTTTTCTACCCCTTTGCCTTGACCCATCGACCCGAAACTCGGAGCGTTGCAGGTTCAGATGGTCCCCCAGTCGCTCGCGCGAGCCCAGGTCAGGCAGCACAGCAGAAAGGTATGCGGTTCGCTTTTTAAAAGACCAAAACAAGCCCAATTTCTTCACTTTTGGACCACTTGTTACGCAGTTTTTCTACCCCTTAGGCTTGACCTATCGACCCGGAACTCTGGGCATTGCAGGTTGGGGTGGTCCCCTGGTCTGTCGCGCGAGCCCAGACCAGACCGCACGGCCTAAGCCAATGCTCCATGACGCTCAAATTGGCATACCTGGCCCAACGGGTCGACCTTGACCTTGACTGATCGACCCAAAACTCGGAGCGTTGCAGGTTCAGGTGGTCCCGTGGTCACACGCGCGAGCCCAGGTCAGACCGCACAGCAGAAGGGTATACGGTTCGCATGTGAAAAGGCCAAAACAAGCCCAAAGGCCTTGACTGTTGGCAACTTGGTACGCAGTTTTCTACCCCTTTGGCTTGACCGATCGACCCGAAACTCGGAATGTTGCAGGTTCGGGTGGTCCCCTGGTCACTCGCACGAGCCCAGGTCAGATCGCTTGGCCCAAGGGCATGCGGTTCACTGCTGAAAAACCCTAACAAACCCAAAGGCCTTGACTGTTGGCAACTTGGTAGGCAGTTTTCTACCCCTTTGCCTTGACCGATCGACCCGAAACTCGAAGCGTTGCAGGTTCAGATGGTCCCCCAGTCGCTCGCGCGAGCCCAGGTCAGGCAGCACAGCAGAAAGGTATGCGGTTTGCGTTTGAAAAGACCAAAACAAGCCCAATTTCTTCACTTTTGGACCACTTGGTACGCAGTTTTTCTACCCCTTAGGCTTGACCTATCGACCCGGAACTCTGGGCATTGCAGGTTGGGGTGGTCCCCTGGTCTGTCGCACGAGCCCAGACCAGACCGCATGGCCGAAGCCAATGCTCCATGCCGCTCAAATTGGCAAACCTGGCCCAACGGGTCGACCTTGACCTTGACTGATCGACCCGAAACTCGGAGCGTTGCAGGTTTAGGTGTTCCCGTGGTCACATGCGCGAGCCCAGGTCAAACCGCACAGCAGAAGGGTATGCGGTTCGCGCGTGAAAAGGCCAAAACAAGCCCAAAGGCCTTGACTGTTGGCAACTTGGTACACAGTTTTCTACCCCTTTGGCTTGACCGATCGACCCGAAACTCGGAATGTTGCAGGTTCGGGTGGTCCCCTGGTCACTCGTGCGAGCCCAGGTCAGATCGCTTGGCCCAAGGGCATGCGGTTCACTGCTGAAAAACCCTTACAAACCCAAAGGCCTTGACTGTTGGCAACTTGGTAGGCAGTTTTCTACCCCTTTGCCTTGACCCATCGACCCGAAACTCGGAGCGTTGCAGGTTCAGATGGTCCCCCAGTCGCTCGCGCGAGCCCAGGTCAGGCAGCACAGCAGAAAGGTATGCGGTTCGCGTTTGAAAAGACCAAAACAAGCCCAATTTCTTCACTTTTGGACCACTTGGTACGCAGTTTTTCTACCCCTTAGGCTTGACCTATCGACCCGGAACTCTGGGCATTGCAGGTTGGGGTGGTCCCCTGGTCTGTCGCGCGAGCCCAGACCAGACCGCACGGCCGAAGCCAATGCTCCATGCCGCTCAAATTGGCATACCTGGCCCAATGGGTCGACCTTGACCTTGACTGATCGACCCGAAACTCGGAGCGTTGCAGGTTTAGGTGGTCCCGTGGTCACACGAGCGAGCCCAGGTCAGACCGCACAGCAGAAGGGTATGCGGTTCGCGCGTGAAAAGGCCAAAACAAGCCCAAAGGCCTTGACTGTTGGCAACTTGGTACGCAGTTTTCTACCCCTTTGGCTTGACCGATCGACCCGAAACTCGGAATGTTGCAGGTTCGGGTGGTCCCCTGGTCACTCGCGCGAGCCCAATTCAGATCGCTTGGCCCAAGGGCATGCGGTTCACTGCTGAAAAACCCTAACAAACCCAAAGGCCTTGACTGTTGGCAACTTGGTAGGCAGTTTTCTACCCCTTTGCCTTGACCCATCGACCTGAAACTCGGAGCGTTGCAGGTTCAGATGGTCCCCCAGTCGCTCGCGCGAGCCCAGGTCAGGCAGTACAGCAGAAAGGTATGCGGTTCGCGTTTGAAAAGACCAAAACAAGCCCAATTTCTTCACTTTTGGACCACTTGGTACGCAGTTTTTCTACCCCTTAGGCTTGACCTATCGACCCGGAACTCTGGGCATTGCAGGTTGGGGTGGTCCCCTGGTCTGTCGCGCGAGCCCAGACCAGACCGCACGGCCGAAGCCAATGCTCCATGCCGCTCAAATTGGCATACCTGGCCCAACGGGTCGACCTTGACCTTGACTGATCGACCAGAAACTCGGAGCATTGCAGGTTTAGGTGGTCCCGTGGTCACACGCGCGAGCCCAGGTCAGACCGCACAGCAGAAGGGTATGCGGTTCGCGCGTGAAAAGGCCAAAACAAGCCCAAAGGCCTTGACTGTTGGCAACTTGGTAGGCAGTTTTCTACCCCTTTGCCTTGACCCATCGACCCGAAACTCGGAGCGTTGCAGGTTCAGATGGTCCCCCAGTCGCTCGCGCGAGCCCAGGTCAGGCAGCACAGCAGAAAGGTATGCGGTTCGCGTTTGAAAAGACCAAAACAAGCCCAATTTCTTCACTTTTGGACCACTTGGTACGCAGTTTTTCTACCCCTTAGGCTTGACCTATCGACCCGGAACTCTGGGCATTGCAGGTTGGGGTGGTCCCCTGGTCTGTCGCGCGAGCCCAGACCAGACCGCACGGCCGAAGCCAATGCTCCATGCCGCTCAAATTGGCATACCTGGCCCAATGGGTCGACCTTGACCTTGACTGATCGACCCGAAACTCGGAGCGTTGCAGGTTTAGGTGGTCCCGTGGTCACACGAGCGAGCCCAGGTCAGACCGCACAGCAGAAGGGTATGCGGTTCGCGCGTGAAAAGGCCAAAACAAGCCCAAAGGCCTTGACTGTTGGCAACTTGGTACGCAGTTTTCTACCCCTTTGGCTTGACCGATCGACCCGAAACTCGGAATGTTGCAGGTTCGGGTGGTCCCCTGGTCACTCGCGCGAGCCCAATTCAGATCGCTTGGCCCAAGGGCATGCGGTTCACTGCTGAAAAACCCTAACAAACCCAAAGGCCTTGACTGTTGGCAACTTGGTAGGCAGTTTTCTACCCCTTTGCCTTGACCCATCGACCTGAAACTCGGAGCGTTGCAGGTTCAGATGGTCCCCCAGTCGCTCGCGCGAGCCCAGGTCAGGCAGTACAGCAGAAAGGTATGCGGTTCGCGTTTGAAAAGACCAAAACAAGCCCAATTTCTTCACTTTTGGACCACTTGGTACGCAGTTTTTCTACCCCTTAGGCTTGACCTATCGACCCGGAACTCTGGGCATTGCAGGTTGGGGTGGTCCCCTGGTCTGTCGCGCGAGCCCAGACCAGACCGCACGGCCGAAGCCAATGCTCCATGCCGCTCAAATTGGCATACCTGGCCCAACGGGTCGACCTTGACCTTGACTGATCGACCAGAAACTCGGAGCATTGCAGGTTTAGGTGGTCCCGTGGTCACACGCGCGAGCCCAGGTCAGACCGCACAGCAGAAGGGTATGCGGTTCGCGCGTGAAAAGGCCAAAACAAGCCCAAAGGCCTTGACTGTTGGCAACTTGGTACGCAGTTTTCTACCCCTTTGGCTTGACCGATCGACCCGAAACTCGGAATGTTGCAGGTTCGGGTGGTCCCCTGGTCACTCGCGCAAGCTCAGGTCAGATCGCTTGGCCCAAGGGCATGCGGTTCACTGCTGAAAAACCCTAACAAACCCAAAGGCCTTGACTGTTGGCAACTTGGTAGGCAGTTTTCTACCCCTTTGCCTTGACCCATCGACCCGAAACTCGGAGCGTTGCAGGTTCAGATGGTCCCCCAGTCGCTCGCGCGAGCCCAGGTCAGGCAGCACAGCAGAAAGGTATGCAGTTCGCGTTTGAAAAGACCAAAACAAGCCCAATTTCTTCACTTTTGGACCACTTGGTACGCAGTTTTTCTACCCCTTAGGCTTGACCTATCGACCCGGAACTCTGGGCATTGCAGGTTGGGGTGGTCCCCTGGTCTGTCGCGCGAGCCCAGACCAGACCGCACGGCCGAAGCCAATGCTCCATGCCGCTCAAATTGGCATACCTGGCCCAACGGGTCGACCTTGACCTTGACTGATCGACCCGAAACTCGGAGCGTTGCAGGTTCAGGTGGTCCCGTGGTCACATGTGCGAGCCCAGGTCAGACCGCACAGCAGAAGGGTATGCGGTTCGCGCGTGAAAAGGCCAAAACAAGCCCAAAGGCCTTGACTGTTGGCAACTTGGTACGCAGTTTTCTACCCCTTTGGCTTTACCGATCGACCCGAAACTCGGAATGTTGCAGGTTCGGGTGGTCCCCTGGTCACTCGCGCAAGCCCAGGTCAGATCGCTTGGCCCAAGGGCATGCGGTTCACTGCTGAAAAACCCTAACAAACCCAAAGGCCTTGACTGTTGGCAACTTGGTAGGCAGTTTTCTACCCCTTTGCCTTGACCCATCGACCCGAAACTCGGAGCGTTGCAGGTTCAGATGGTCCCCCAGTCGCTCGCACGAGCCCAGGTCAGGCAGCACAGCAGAAAGGTATGCGGTTCGCGTTTGAAAAGACCAAAACAAGCCCAATTTCTTCACTTTTGGACCACTTGGTACGCAGTTTTTCTACCCCTTAGGCTTGACCTATCGACCCGGAACTCTGGGCATTGCAGGTTGGGATGGTCCCCTGGTCTGTGGCGCGAGCCCAGACCAGACCGCACGGCCTAAGCCAATGCTCCATGCCGCTCAAATTGGCATACCTGGCCCAATGGGTCGACCTTGACCTTGACTGATCGACCCGAAACTCGGAGCGTTGCAGGTTCAGGTGGTCAAGTGGTCACACGCGCGAGCCCAGGTCAGACCGCACAGCAGAAGGGTATGCGGTTCGCGCGTGAAAAGGCCAAAACAAGCCCAAAGGCCTTGACTGTTGGCAACTTGGTACGCAGTTTTCTACCCCTTTGGCTTGACCGATCGACCCGAAACTCGGAATGTTGCAGGTTCGGGTGGTCCCCTGGTCACTCGCGCGAGCCCAGGTCAGATCGCTTGGCCCAAGGGCATGCGGTTCACTGCTGAAAAACCCTAACAAACCCAAAGGCCTTGACTGTTGGCAACTTGGTAGGCAGTTTTCTACCCCTTTGCCTTGACCCATCGACCCGAAACTCGGAGCGTTGCAGGTTCAGATGGTCCCCCAGTCGCTCGCGCGAGCCCAGGTCAGGCAGCACAGCAGAAAGGTATGCGGTTCGCGTTTGAAAAGACCAAAACAAGCCCAATTTCTTCACTTTTGGACCACTTGGTACGCAGTTTTTCTACCCCTTAGGCTTGACCTATCGACCCGGAACTCTGGGCATTGCAGGTTGGGGTGGTCCCCTGGTCTGTCGCGCGAGCCCAGACCAGACCGCACGGCCGAAGCCAATGCTCCATGCCGCTCAAATTGGCATACCTGGCCCAACGGGTCGACCTTGACCTTGACTGATCGACCCGAAACTCGGAGCGTTGCAGGTTTAGGTGGTCCCGTGGTCACACGCGCGAGCCCAGGTCAGACCGCACAGCAGAAGGGTATGCGGTTCGCGCGTGAAAAGGCCAAAACAAGCCCAAAGGCCTTGACTGTTGGCAACTTGGTACGCAGTTTTCTACCCCTTTGGCTTGACCGATCGACCCGAAACTCGGAATGTTGCAGGTTCGGGTGGTCCCCTGGTCACTCGCGCGAGCCCAGGTCAGATCCCTTGGCCCAAGGGCATGCGGTTCACTGCTGAAAAACCCTAACAAACCCAAAGGCCTTGACTGTTGGCAACTTGGTAGGCAGTTTTCTACCCCTTTGCCTTGACCAATCGACCTGAAACTCGGAGCGTTGCAGGTTCAGATGGTCCCCCAGTGGCTCGCGCGAGCCCAGGTCAGGCATCACAGCAGAAAGGTATGCGGTTCGCGTTTGAAAAGACCAAAACAAGCCCAATTTCTTCACTTTTGGACCACTTGGTACGCAGTTTTTCTACCCCTTAGGCTTGACCTATCGACCCGGAACTCTGGGCATTGCAGGTTGGGGTGGTCCCCTGGTCTGTCGCGCCAGCCCAGAACAGACCGCACGGCCGAAGCCAATATTCCATGCCGCTCAAATTGGCATACCTGGCCCAACGGGTCGACCTTGACCTTGACTGATCGACCCGAAACTCGGAGCGTTGCAGGTTCAGGTGGTCCCGTGGTCACACGCGCGAGCCCAGGTCAGACCGCACAGCAGAAGGGTATGCGGTTCGCGCGTGAAAAGGCCAAAACAAGCCCAAAGGCCTTGACTGTTGGCAACTTGGTACGCAGTTTTCTACCCCTTTGGCTTGACCGATCGACCCGAAACTCGGAATGTTGCAGGTTCGGGTGGTCCCCTGGTCACTCGCGCAAGCCCAGGTCAGATCGCTTGGCCCAAGGGCATGCGGTTCACTGCTGAAAAACCCTAACAAATCCAAAGGCCTTGACTGTTGGCAACTTGGTAGGCAGTTTTCTACCCTTTTGCCTTGACCCATTGACCCGAAACTCGGAGCGTTGCAGGTTCAGATGGTCCCCCAGTCGCTCGCGCGAGCCCAGGTCAGGCATCACAGCAGAAAGGTATGCGGTTCGCGTTTGAAAAGACCAAAACAAGCCCAATTTCTTCACTTTTGGACCACTTGGTACGCAGTTTTTCTACCCCTTAGGCTTGACCTATCGACCCGGAACTCTGGGCATTGCAGGTTGGGGTGGTCCCCTGGTCTGTCGCGCGAGCCCAGACCAGACCGCACGGCCGAAGCCAATGCTCCATGCCGCTCAAATTGGCATACCTGGCCCAACGGGTCGACCTTGACCTTGACTGATCGACCCGAAACTCGGAGCGTTGCAGGTTCAGGTGGTCCCGTGGTCACACGTGCGAGCCCAGGTCAGACCGCACAGCAGAAGGGTATGCGGTTCGCGCGTGAAAAGGCCAAAACAAGCCCAAAGGCCTTGACTGTTGGCAACTTGGTACGCAGTTTTCTACCCCTTTGGCTTGACCGATCGACCCGAAACTCGGAATGTTGCAGGTTCGGGTGGTCCCCTGGTCACTCGCGCAAGCCCAGGTCAGATCGCTTGGCCCAAGGGCATGCGGTTCACTGCTGAAAAACCCTAACAAACCCAAAGGCCTTGACTGTTGGCAAATTGGTAGGCAGTTTTCTACCCCTTTGCCTTGACCCATTGACCCGAAACTCGGAGCGTTGCAGGTTCAGATGGTCCCCCAGTCGCTCGCGCAAGCCCAGGTCAGGCAGCACAGCAGAAAGGTATGCGGTTTGCGTTTGAAAAGACCAAAACAAGCCCAATTTCTTCACTTTTGGACCACTTGGTACGCAGTTTTTCTACCCCTTAGGCTTGACCTATCGACCCGGAACTCTGGGCATTGCAGGTTGGGGTGGTCCCCTGGTCTGTCGCGCGAGCCCAGACCAGACCGCACGGCCGAAGCCAATGCTCCATGCCGCTCAAATTGGCATACCTGGCCCAACGGGTCGACCTTGACCTTGACTGATCGACCCGAAACTCGGAGCGTTGCAGGTTTAGGTGGTCCCGTGGTCACACGCGCGAGCCCAGGTCAGACCGCACAGCAGAAGGGTATGCGGTTCGCGCGTGAAAAGGCCAAAACAAGCCCAAAGGCCTTGACTGTTGGCAACTTGGTACGCAGTTTTCTACCCCTTTGGCTTGACTGATCGACCCGAAACTCGGAATGTTGCAGGTTCGGGTGGTCCCCTGGTCACTCGCGCGAGCCCAGGTCAGATCGCTTGGCCCAAGGGCATGCGGTTCACTGCTGAAAAACCCTAACAAACCCAAAGGCCTTGACTGTTGGCAACTTGGTAGGCAGTTTTCTACCCCTTTGCCTTGACCCATCGACCCGAAACTCGGAGCGTTGCAGGTTCAGATGGTCCCCCAGTCGCTCGCGCAAGCCCAGGTCAGGCAGCACAGCAGAAAGGTATGCGGTTTGCGTTTGAAAAGACCAAAACAAGCCCAATTTCTTCACTTTTGGACCACTTGGTACGCAGTTTTTCTACCCCTTAGGCTTGACCTATCGACCCGGAACTCTGGGCATTGCAGGTTGGGGTGGTCCCCTGGTCTGTCGCGCGAGCCCAGACCAGACCGCACGGCCGAAGCCAATGCTCCATGCCGCTCAAATTGGCATACCTGGCCCAAAGGGTCGACCTTGACCTTGACTGATCGACCCGAAACTCGGAGCGTTGCAGGTTCAGGTGGTCCCGTGGTCACACGCGCGAGCCCAGGTCAGACCGCACAGCAGAAGGGTATGCGGTTCACGCGTGAAAAGGCCAAAACAAGCCCAAAGGCCTTGACTGTTGGCAACTTGGTACGCAGTTTTCTACCCCTTTGGCTTGACTGATCGACCCGAAACTCGGAATGTTGCAGGTTCGGGTGGTCCCCTGGTCACTCGCGCGAGCCCAGGTCAGATCGCTTGGCCCAAGGGCATGTGGTTCACTGCTGAAAAACCCTAACAAACCCAAAGGCCTTGACTGTTGGCAACTTGGTAGGCAGTTTTCTACCCCTTTGCCTTGACCCATCGACCCGAAACTCGGAGCGTTGCAGGTTCAGATGGTCCCCCAGTTGCTCACGCGAGCCCAGGTCAGGCAGCACAGCAGAAAGGTATGCGGTTTGCGTTTGAAAAGACCAAAACAAGCCCAATTTCTTCACTTTTGGACCACTTTGTACGCAGTTTTTCTACCCCTTAGGCTTGACCTATCGACCCGGAACTCTGGGCATTGCAGGTTGGGGTGGTCCCCTGGTCTGTCGCACGAGCCCAGACCAGACCGCACGGCCGAAGCCAATGCTCCATGCCGCTCAAATTGGCATACCTGGCCCAACAGGTCGACCTTGACCTTGACTGATCGACCCGAAACTCGGAGCGTTGCAGGTTCAGGTGGTCCCGTGGTCACACGCGCGAGCCCAGGTCAGACCGCACAGCAGAAGGGTATGCGGTTCGCGCATAAAAAGGCCAAAACAAGCCCAAAGGCCTTGACTGTTGGCAACTTGGTACGCAGTTTTCTACCCCTTTGGCATGACCGATCGACCCGAAACTCGGAATGTTGCAGGTTCGGGTAGTCCCCTGGTCACTCGCGCGAGCCCAGGTCAGATCGCTTGGCCCAAGGGCATGCGGTTCACTGCTGAAAAACCCTAACAAACCCAAAGGCCTTGACTGTTGGCAACTTGGTAGGCAGTTTTCTACCCCTTTGCCTTGACCCATCGACCCGAAACTCGGAGCGTTGCAGGTTCAGATGGTTCCCCAGTTGCTCGCGCGAGCCCAGGTCAGGCAGCACAGCAGAAAGGTATGCGGTTCACGTTTGAAAAGACCAAAACAAGCCCAATTTCTTCACTTTTGGACCACTTGGTACGCAGTTTTTCTACCCCTTAGGCTTGACCTATCGACCCGGAACTCTGGGCATTACAGGTTGGGGTTGTCCCCTGGTCTGTCGTGCGAGCCCAGACCAGACCGCACAGCCGAAGCCAATGCTCCATGCCGCTCAAATTGGCATACCTGGCCCAACGGGTCGACCTTGACCTTGACTGATCGACCCGAAACTCGGAGCGTTGCAGGTTCAGGTGGTCCCGTGGTCACACGCGCGAGCCCAGGTCAGACCGCACAGCAGAAGGGTATGCGGTTCGCGTGTGAAAAGGCCAAAACAAGCCCAAAGGCCTTGACTGTTGGCAACTTGGTACGCAGTTTTCTACCCCTTTGGCTTGACCGATCGACCCGAAACTCGGAATGTTGCAGGTTCGGGTGGTCCCCTGGTCACTCGCGCGAGCCCAGGTCAGATCGCTTGGCCCAAGGGCATGCGGTTCACTGCTGAAAAACCCTAACAAACCCAAAGGCCTTGACTGTTGGCAACTTGGTAGGCAGTTTTCTACCCCTTTGCCTTGACCCATCGACCCGAAACTCGGAGCGTTGCAGGTTCAGATGGTCCCCCAGTCGCTCGCGCGAGCCCAGGTCAGGCAGCACAGCAGAAAGGTATGCGGTTCGCGTTTGAAAAGACCAAAACAAGCCCAATTTCTTCACTTTTGGACCACTTGGTACGCAGTTTTTCTACCCCTTAGGCTTGACCTATCGACCCGGAACTCTGGGCATTGCAGGTTGGGGTGGTCCCCTGGTCTGTCGCGCGAGCCCAGACCAGACCGCACGGCCGAAGCCAATGCTCCATGCCGCTCAAATTGGCATACCTGGCCCAACGGGTCGACCTTGACCTTGACTGATCGACCCGAAACTTGGAGCGTTGCAGGTTCAGGTGGTCCCGTGGTCACACGCGCGAGCCCAGGTCAGACCGCACAGCAGAAGGGTATGCGGTTCGCGTGTGAAAAGGCCAAAACAAGCCCAAAGGCCTTGACTGTTGGCAACTTGGTACGCAGTTTTCTACCCCTTTGGCTTGACCGATCGACCCGAAACTCGGAATGTTGCAGGTTCGGGTGGTCCCCTGGTCACTGGCGCGAGCCCAGGTCAGATCGCTTGGCCCAAGGGCATGCGGTTCACTGCTGAAAAACCCTAACAAACCCAAAGGCCTTGACTGTTGGCAACTTGGTAGGCAGTTTTCTACCCCTTTGCCTTGACCCATCGACCCGAAACTCGGAGCGTTGCAGGTTCAGATGGTCCCCCGGTCGCTCGCGCGAGCCCAGGTCAGGCAGCACAGCAGAAAGGTATGCGGTTCGCGTTTGAAAAGACCAAAACAAGCCCAATTTCTTCACTTTTGGACCACTTGGTACGCAGTTTTACTACCCCTTAGGCTTGACCTATCGACCCGGAACTCTGGGCATTGCAGGTTAGGGTGGTCCCCTGGTCTGTCGCGCGAGTCCAGACCAGACTGCACGGCCGAAGCCAATGCTCCATGCCGCTCAAATTGGCATACCTGGCCCAACAGGTCGACCTTGACCTTGACTGATCGACCCGAAACTCGGAGCGTTGCAGGTTTAGGTGGTCCCGTGGTCACACGCGCGAGTCCAGGTCAGACCGCACAGCAGAAGGGTATGCGGTTCGCGCGTGAAAAGGCCAAAACAAGCCCAAAGGCCTTGACTGTTGGCAACTTGGTACGCAGTTTTCTACCCCTTTGGCTTGACCGATCGACCCGAAACTCGGAATGTTGCAGGTTCGGGTGGTCCCCTGGTCACTCGCACGAGCCCAGGTCAGATCGCTTGGCCCAAGGGCATGCGGTTCACTGCTGAAAAACCCTAACAAACCCAAAGGCCTTGACTGTTGGCAACTTGGTAGGCAGTTTTCTACCCCTTTGCCTTGACCCATCAACCCGAAACTCGGAGCGTTGCAGGTTCAGATGGTCCCCCAGTCGCTCGCGCGAGCCCAGGTCAGGCAGCACAGCAGAAAGGTATGCGGTTCGCGTTTGAAAAGACCAAAACAAGCCCAATTTCTTCACTTTTGGACCACTTGGTACGCAGTTTTTCTACCCCTTAGGCTTAGCCTATCGACCCGGAACTCTGGGCATTGCAGGTTGGGGTGGTCCCCTGGTCTGTTGCGCGAGCCCAGACCAGACCGCACGGCCGAAGCCAATGCTCCATGCCGCTCAAATTGGCATACCTGGCCCAACGGGTTGACTTTGACCTTGACTGATCGACCCGAAACTCGGAGCGTTGCAGGTTCAGGTGGTCCCGTGGTCACACGCGCGAGCCCAGGTCAGACCGCACAGCAGAAGGGTATGCGGTTCGCGCGTGAAAAGGCCAAAACAAGCCCAAAGGCCTTGACTGTTGGCAACTTGGTACGCAGTTTTCTACCCCTTTGGCTTGACCGATCGACCCGAAACTTGGAATGTTGCAGGTTCGGGTGGTCCCCTGGTCACTCGCGCGAGCCCAGGTCAGATCGCTTGGCCCAAGGGCATGCGGTTCACTGCTGAAAAACCCTAACAAACCCAAAGGCCTTGACTGTTGGCAACTTGGTAGGCAGCTTTCTACCCCTTTGCCTTGACCCATCAACTCGAAACTCGGATCGTTGCAGGTTCAGATGGTCCCCCAGTCGCTCGCGCGAGCCCAGGTCAGGCAGCACAGCAGAAAGGTATGCGGTTTGCGTTTGAAAAGACCAAAACAAGCCCAATTTCTTGACTTTTGGACCACTTGGTACGCAGTTTTTCTACCCCTTAGGCTTGACCTATCGACCCGGAACTCTGGGCTTTGCAGGTTGGGGTGGTCCCCTGGTCTGTCGCGCAAGCCCAGACCAGACCGCACGGCCGAAGCCAATGCTCCATGCCGCTCAAATTGGCATACCTGGCCCAACGGGTTGACTTTGACCTTGACTGATCGACCCGAAACTCGGAGCGTTGCAGGTTCAGGTGGTCCCTTGGTCACACGCGCGAATCCAGGTCAGACCGCACAGCAGAAGGGTATGCGGTTCGCGCGTGAAAAGGCCAAAACAAGCCCAAAGGCCTTGACTGTTGGCAACTTGGTACGCAGTTTTCTACCCCTTTGGCTTGACCGATCGACCCGAAACTCGGAATGTTGCAGGTTCGGTTGGTCCCCTGGTCACTCGCGCGAGCCCAGGTCAGATCGCTTGGCCCAAGGGCATGCGGTTCACTGCTGAAAAACCCTAACAAACCCAAAGGCCTTGACTGTTGGCAACTTGGTAGGCAGTTTTCTACCAATTTGCCTTGACCCATCGACCCGAAACTCGGAGCGTTGCAGGTTCAGATGGACCCCCAGTCGCTCGAGCAAGTCCAGGTCAGGCAGCACAGCAGAAAGGTATGCGGTTCGCGTTTGAAAAGACCAAAACAAGCCCAATTTCTTCACTTTTGGACCACTTTGTACGCAGTTTTTCTACCCCTTAGGCTTGACCTATCGACCCGGAACTCTGGGCATTGCAGGTTGGGGTGGTCCCCTGGTCTGTCGCGCGAGCCCAGACCAGACCGCACGGCCGAAGCCAATGCTCCATGCCGCTCAAATTGGCATACCTGGCCCAACAGGTCGACCTTGACCTTGACTGATCGACCCGAAACTCGGAGCGTTGCAGGTTCAGGTGGTCCCGTGGTCACACGCGCGAGCCCAGGTCAGACCGCACAGCAGAAGGGTATGCGGTTCGCGCGTGAAAAGGCCAAAACAAGCCCAAAGGCCTTGACTGTTGGCAACTTGGTACGCTGTTTTCTACCCCTTTGGCTTGACCGATCAACCCGAAACTCGGAATGTTGCAGGTTCGGGTGGTCCCCTGGTCACTCGCGCGAGCCCAGGTCAGATTGCTTGGCCCAAGGGCATGCGGTTCACTGCTGAAAAACCCTAACAAACCCAAAGGCCTTGACTGTTGGCAACTTGGTAGGCAGTTTTCTACCCCTTTGCCTTGACCCATCGACCCGAAACTCGGAGCGTTGCAGGTTCAGATGGTCCCCCAGTCGCTCGCACGAGCCCAGGTCAGGCAGCACAGCAGAAAGGTATGCGGTTCGCGTTTGAAAAGACCAAAACAAGCCCAATTTCTTCACTTTTGGACCACTTGGTACGCAGTTTTTCTACCCCTTAGGCTTGACCTATCGACCCGGAACTCTGGGCATTGCAGGTTGGGGTGGTCCCCTGGTCTGTCGCGCGAGCCCAGACCAGACCGCACGGCCGAAGCCAATGCTCCATGCCGCTCAAATTGGCATACCTGGCCCAACGGGTCGACCTTGACCTTGACTGATCGACCCGAAACTCGGAGCGTTGCAGGTTCAGGTGGTCCCGTGGTCACACGCGCGAGCCCAGGTCAGACCGCACAGCAGAAGGGTATGCGGTTCGCGCGTGAAAAGCCAAAACAAGCCCAAAGGCCTTGACTGTTGGCAACTTGGTACGCAGTTTTCTACCCCTTTGGCTTGACCGATCAACCCGAAACTCGGAATGTTGCAGGTTCGGGTGGTCCCCTGGTCACTCGCGCGAACTCAGGTCAGATCGCTTGGCCCAAGGGCATGCGGTTCACTGCTGAAAAACCCTAACAAACCCAAAGGCCTTGACTGTTGGCAACTTGGTAGGCAGCTTTCTACCCCTTTGCCTTGACCCATCGACCCGAAACTCGGAGCGTTGCAGGTTCAGATGGTCCCCCAGTCGCTCGCGCGAGCCCAGGTCAGGCAGCACAGCAGAAAGGTATGCGGTTCGCGTTTGAAAAGACCAAAACAAGCCCAATTTCTTCACTTTTGGACCACTTGGTACGCAGTTTTTCAACCCCTTAGGCTTGACCTATCGACCCGGAACTCTGGGCATTGCAGGTTGGGGTGGTCCCCTGGTCTGTCGCGCGAGCCCAGACCAGACCGCACGGCCGAAGCCAATGCTCCATGCCGCTCAAATTGGCATACCTGGCCCAACGGGTCGACCCTGACCTTGACTGATCGACCCGAAACTCGGAGCGTTGCAGGTTCAGGTGGTCCCGTGGTCACATGCGCTAGCCCAGGTCAGACCGCACAGCAGAAGGGTATGCGGTTCACGCGTGAAAAGGCCAAAACAAGCCCAAAGGCCTTGACTGTTGGCAACTTGGTACGCAGTTTTCAACCCCTTTGGCTTGACCGATCAACCCGAAACTCGGAATGTTGCAGGTTCGGGTGGTCCCCTGGTCACTCGCGCGAGCCCAGGTATGATCGCTTGGCCCAAGGGCATGCGGTTCACTGCTCAAAAACCCTAACAAACCCAAAGGCCTTGACTGTTGGCAACTTGGTAGGCAGTTTTCTACCCCTTTGCCTTGACCCATCGACCCGAAACTCGGAGCGTTGCAGGGTCAGATGGTCCCCCAGTTGCTCGCGCGAGCCCAGGTCAGGCAGCACAGAGGAAAGGTATGCGGTTCGCGTTTGAAAAGACCAAAACAAGCCCAATTTCTTCACTTTTGGACCACTTGGTACGCAGTTTTTCTACCCCTTAGGCTTGACCTATCGACCCGGAACTCTGGGCATTGCAGGTTGGGGTGGTCCCCCAGTCGCTCGCTCGAGCCCAGGTCAGGCAGCACAGCAGAAAGGTATGAGGTTCGCGTTTAAAACTACCAAAACAAGCCCAATTTCTTCACTTTTGGACCACTTGGTACGCAGTTTTTCTACCCCTTAGGCTTGACCTATTGACCCGGAACTCTGGGCATTGCAGGTTTAGGTGGTCCCCTGGTCTGTCGCGCGAGCCCAGACCAGACCGCACGGCCGAAGCCAATGCTCCATGCCGCTCAAATTGGCATACCTGGCCCAACGGGTCGACCTTGACCTTGACTGATCGACCCGAAACTCGGAGCGTTGCAGGTTCAGGTGGTCCCGTGGTCACTCGCGCGAGCCCAGGTCAGATCGCTTGGCCCAAGGGCATGCGGTTCACTGCTGAAAAACCCTAACAAACCCAAAGGCCTTGACTGTTGGCAACTTGGTAGGCAGTTTTCTACCCCTTTGCCTTGACCCATCGACCCGAAACTCGGAGCGTTGCAGGTTCAGACGGTCCCCCAGTTGCTCGCGCGAGCCCAGGTCAGGCAGCACAGCAGAAAGGTATGCGGTTCGCGTTTGAAAAGACCAAAACAAGCCCAATTTCTTCACTTTTGGACCACTTGGTACACAGTTTTTCTACCCCTTAGGCTTGACCTATCGACCCGGAACTCTGGGCATTGCAGGTTGGGGTGGTCCCCTGGTCTGTCGCGCGAGCCCAGACCAGACCGCACGGCCAAAGCCAATGCTCCATGCCGCTCAAATTGGCATACCTGGCCCAACGGGTCGACCTTGACCTTGACTGATCGACCCGAAACTCGGAGCGTTGCAGGTTTAGGTGGTCCAGTGGTCACACGCGCGAGCCCAGGTCAGACCGCACAGCAGAAGGGTATGCGGTTCGCGCGTGAAAAGGCCAAAACAAGCCCAAAGGCCTTGACTGTTGGCAACTTGGTAGGCAGTTTTCTACCCCTTTGCCTTGACCCATCGACCCGAAACTCGGAGCGTTGCAGGTTCAGATGGTCCCCCAGTCGCTCGCGCGAGCCCAGGTCAGGCAGCACAGCAGAAAGGTATGCGGTTTGCGTTTGAAAAGACCAAAACAAGCCCAATTTCTTCACTTTTGGACCACTTGGTACGCAGTTTTTCTACCCCTTAGGCTTGACCTATCGACCCGGAACTCTGGGCATTGCAGGTTGGGGTGGTCCCCTGGTCTGTCGCGCGAGCCCAGACCAGACCGCACGGCCGAAGCCAATGCTCCATGCCGCTCAAATTGGCATACCTGGCCCAACGGGTCAACCTTGACCTTGACTGATCGACCCGAAACTCGGAGCGTTGCAGGTTCAGGTGGTCCGGTGGTCACACGCGCGAGCCCAGGTCAGACCGCACAGCAGAAGGGTATGCGGTTCGCGCGTGAAAAGGCCAAAACAAGCCCAAAGGCCTTGACTGTTGGCAACTTGGTACGCAGTTTTCTACCCCTTTGGCTTGACCGATCGACCCGAAACTCGGAATGTTGCAGGTTCGGGTGGTCCCCTGGTCACTCGCGCGAGCCCAGGTCAGATCGCTTGGCCCAAGGGCATGCGGTTCACTGCTGAAAAACCCTAACAAACCCAAAGGCCTTGACTGTTGGCAGCTTGGTAGGCAGTTTTCTACCCCTTTGCCTTGACCCATCGACCCGAAACTCGGAGCGTTGCAGGTTCAGATGGTCCCCCAGTCGCTCGCGCGAGCCCAGGTCAGGCAGCACAGCAGAAAGGTATACGGTTCGCGCGTGAAAAGACCAAAACAAGCCCAATTTCTTCACTTTTGGACCACTTGGTACGCAGTTTTTCTACCCCTTAGGCTTGACCTATCTACCCGGAACTCTGGGCATTGCAGGTTGGGGTGGTCCCCTGGTCTGTCGCGCGAGCCCAGACCAGACCGCACGGCCGAAGCCAATGCTCCATGCCGCTCAAATTGGCATACCTGGCCCAACGGGTCAACCTTGCCCTTGACTGATCGACCCGAAACTCGGAGCGTTGCAGGTTCAGGTGGTCCCATGGTCACACGCGCGAGCCCAGGTCAGACCGCACAGCAGAAGGGTATGCGGTTCGCGCGTGAAAAGGCCAAAACAAGCCCAAAGGCCTTGACTGTTGGCAACTTGGTACACAGTTTTCTACCTCTTTGGCTTGACCGATCAACCCGAAACTCGGAATGTTGCAGGTTCGGGTGGTCCCCTGGTCACTCGCGCGAGCCCAGGTCAGATCGCTTGGCCCAAGGGCATGCGGTTCACTGCTGAAAAACCCTAACAAACCCAAAGGCCTTGACTGTTGGCAACTTGGTAGGCAGTTTTCTACCCCTTTGCCTTGACCCATCGACCCGAAACTCGGAGCGTTGCAGGGTCAGATGGTCCCCCAGTTGCTCGCGCGAGCCCAGGTCAGGCAGCACAGCAGAAAGGTATGCGGTTCGCGTTTGAAAAGACCAAAACAAGCCCAATTTCTTCACTTTTGGACCACTTGGTACGCAGTTTTTCTACCCCTTAGGCTTGACCTATCGACCCGGAACTCTGGGCATTGCAGGTTGGGGTGGTCCCCTGGTCTGTCGCGCGAGACCAGACCAGACCGCACGGCCGAAGCCAATGCTCCATGCCGCTCAAATTGGCATACCTGGCCCAACGGGTCGACCTTGACCTTGACTGATCAACCCGAAACTCGGAGCGTTGCAGGTTTAGGTGGTCCCGTGGTCACACGCGCGAGCCTAGGTCAGACCACACGGCAGAAGGGTATGCGGTTCGCGCGTGAAAAGGCCAAAACAAGCCCAAAGGCCTTGACTGTTGGCAACTTGGTACGCAGTTTTCTACCCCTTTGGCTTGACCGATCGACCCGAAACTCGGAATGTTGCAGGTTCGGGTGGTCCCCTGGTCACTCGCGCAAGCCCAGGTCAGATCGCTTGGCCCAAGGGCATGCGGTTCACAGCTGAAAAACCCTAACAAACCCAAAGGCCTTGACTGTTGGCAACTTGGTAGGCAGTTTTCTACCCCTTTGCCTTGACAAATCGACCCGAAACTCGGAGCGTTGCAGGTTCAGATGGTCCCCCAGTTGCTCGCGCGAGCCCAGGTCAGGCAGCACAGCAGAAAGGTATGCGGTTCGCGTTTGAAAAGACCAAAACAAGCCCAATTTCTTCACTTTTGGACCACTTGGTACGCAGTTTTTCTACCCCTTAGGCTTGACCTATCGACCCGGAACTCTGGGCATTGCAGGTTGGGGTGGTCCCCTGGTCTGTCGCGCGAGCCCAGACCAGACCGCAGAGCCGAAGCCAATGCTCCATGCCGCTCAAATTGGCATACCTGGCCCAAGGGGTCAACCTTGACCTTGACTGATCGACCCGAAACTCGGAGCGTTGCAGGTTCAGGTGGTCCCGTGGTCACACGCACAAGCCCAGGTCAGACCGCACAGCAAAAGGGTATGCGGTTCGCACGTGAAAAGGCCAAAACAAGCCCAAAGGCCTTGACTGTTGGCAACTTGGTACGCAGTTTTCTACCCCTTTGGCTTGACCGATCAACCTGAAACTCGGAATGTTGCAGGTTCGGGTGGTCCCCTGGTCACTCGCGCGAGCCCAGGTCAGATCGCTTGGCCCAAGGGCATGCGGTTCACTGCTGAAAAACCCTAACAAACCCAAAGGCCTTGACTGTTGGCAACTTGGTAGGCAGATTTCTACCCCTTTGCCTTGACCCATCGACCCGAAACTCGGAGCGTTGCAGGTTCAGATGGTCCCCCAGTCGCTCGCGCGAGCCCAGGTCAGGCAGCACAGCAGAAAGGTATGCGGTTCGCGTTTGAAAAGACCAAAACAAGCCCAATTTCTTCACTTTTGGACCACTTGGTACGCAGTTTTTCTACCCCTTAGGCTTGACCTATCGACCCGGAACTCTGGGCATTGCAGGTTGGGGTGGTCCCCTGGTCTGTCGCGCGAGCCCAGACCAGACCGCACGGCCGAAGCCAATGCTCCATGCCGCTCAAATTGGCATACCTGGCCCAACGGGTCGACCTTGACCTTGACTGATCGACCCGAAACTCGGAGCGTTGCAGGTTCAGGTGGTCCCGTGGTCACACGCGCGAGCCCAGGTCAGACCGCACAGCAGAAGGGTATGCAGTTCGCGCGTGAAAAGGCCAAAACAAGCCCAAAGGCCTTGACTGTTGGCAACTTGGTACGCAGTTTTCTACCCCTTTGGCTTGACCGATCGACCCGAAACTCGGAATGTTGCAGGTTCGGGTGGTCCCCTGGTCACTCGCGCGAGCCCAGGTCAGATCGCTTGGCCCAAGGGCATGCGGTTCACTGCTGAAAAACCCTAACAAACCCAAAGGCCTTGACTGTTGGCAACTTGGTAGGCAGTTTTCTACCCCTTTGCCTTGACCCATCGACCCGAAACTCGGAGCGTTGCAGGTTCAGACGGTCCCCCAGTTGCTCGCGCGAGCCCAGGTCAGGCAGCACAGCAGAAAGGTATGCGGTTCGCGTTTGAAAAGACCAAAACAAGCCCAATTTCTTCACTTTTGGACCACTTGGTACGCAGTTTTTCTACCCCTTAGGCTTGACCTATCGACCCGGAACTCTGGGCATTGCAGGTTGGGGTGGTCCCCTGGTCTGTCGCGCGAGCCCAGACCAGACCGCACGGCCAAAGCCAATGCTCCATGCCGCTCAAATTGGCATACCTGGCCCAACGGGTCGACCTTGACCTTGACTGATCGACCCGAAACTCGGAGCGTTGCAGGTTTAGGTGGTCCCGTGGTCACACGCGCGAGCCCAGGTCAGACCGCACAGCAGAAGGGTATGCGGTTCGCGCGTGAAAAGGCCAAAACAAGCCCAAAGGCCTTGACTGTTGGCAACTTGGTAGGCAGTTTTCTACCCCTTTGCCTTGACCGATCGACCCGAAACTCGGAGCGTTGCAGGTTCAGATGGTCCCCCAGTCGCTCGCGCGAGTCCAGGTCAGGCAGCACAGCAGAAAGGTATGCGGTTTGCGTTTGAAAAGACCAAAACAAGCCCAATTTCTTCACTTTTGGACCACTTGGTACGCAGTTTTTCTACCCCTTAGGCTTGACCTATCGACCCGGAACTCTGGGCATTGCAGGTTAGGGTGGTCCCCTGGTCTGTCGCGCGAGCCCAGACCAGACCGCACGGCCAAAGCCAATGCTCCATGCCGCTCAAATTGGCATACCTGGCCCAACGGGTCGACCTTGACCTTGACTGATCGACGGGAAACTCGGAGCGTTGCAGGTTCAGGTGGTCCCGTGGTCACACGCGAGAGCCCAGGTCAGACCGCACAGCAGAAGGGTATGCGGTTCGCGTGTGAAAAGGCCAAAACAAGCCCAAAGGCCTTGACTGTTGGCAACTTGGTACGCAGTTTTCTACCCCTTTGGCTTGACCGATCGACCCGAAACTCGGAATGTTGCAGGTTCGGGTGGTCCCCTGGTCACTCGCGCGAGCCCAGGTCAGATCGCTTGGCCCAAGGGCATGCGGTTCACTGCTGAAAAACCCTAACAAACCCAAAGGCCTTGACTGTTGGCAACTTGGTAGGCAGTTTTCTACCCCTTTGCCTTGACCCATCGACCCGAAACTCGGAGCGTTGCAGGATCAGATGGTCTCCCAGTCGCTCGCGCGAGCCCAGGTCAGGCAGCACAGCAGAAAGGTATGCGGTTCGCGTTTGAAAAGACCAAAACAAGCCCAATTTCTTCACTTTTGGACCACTTGGTACGCAGTTTTTCTACCCCTTAGGCTTGACCTATCGACCCGGAACTCTGGGCATTGCATGTTGGGGTGGTCCCCTGGTCTGTCGCGT
The DNA here is from genome assembly GCA_948146395.1 of Fragum whitleyi. Taxonomy (NCBI): domain Eukaryota; kingdom Metazoa; phylum Mollusca; class Bivalvia; order Cardiida; family Cardiidae; genus Fragum; species Fragum whitleyi. The sequence goes on along the minus strand of OX411558.1, from coordinate 15,618,580 downwards.
GAGCCCAGACCAGACCGCACTGCCAAAGCCAATGCTCCATGCCGCTCAAATTGGCATACCTGGCCCAACGGGTCGACCTTGACCTTGACTGATCGACCCGAAACTCGGAGCGTTGCAGGTTCAGGTGGTCCCGTGGTCACATGCGCGAGCCCAGGTCAGACCGCACAGCAGAAGGGTATGCGGTTCGCGCGTGAAAAGGCCAAAACAAGCCCAAAGGCCTTGACTGTTGGCAACTTGGTACGCAGTTTTCTACCCCTTTGGCTTGACCGATCGACCCGAAACTCGGAATGTTGCAGGTTCGGGTGGTCCCCTGGTCACTCGCGCGAGCCCAGGTCAGATCGCTTGGCCCAAGGGCATGCGGTTCACTGCTGAAAAACCCTAACAAACCCAAAGGCCTTGACTGTTGGCAACTTGGTAGGCAGTTTTCTACCCCTTTGCCTTGACCCATCAACCCGAAACTCGGAGCGTTGCAGGTTCAGATGGTCCCCCAGTCGCTCGCGCGAGCCCAGGTCAGGCAGCACAGCAGAAAGGTATGCGGTTCGCGTTTGAAAAGACCAAAACAAGCCCAATTTCTTCACTTTTGGACCACTTGGTACGCAGTTTTTCTACCCCTTAGGCTTGACCTATCGACCCGGAACTCTGGGCATTGCAGGTTGGGGTGGTCCCCTGGTCTGTCGCGCGAGCCCAGACCAGACCGCACGGCCAAAGCCAATGCTCCATGCCGCTCAAATTGGCATACCTGGCCCAACGGGTCGACCTTGACCTTGACTGATCGACGGGAAACTCGGAGCGTTGCAGGTTCAGGTGGTCCCGTGGTCACACGCGCGAGCCCAGGTCAGACCGCACAGCAGAAGGGTATGCGGTTCGCGCGTGAAAAGGCCAAAACAAGCCCAAAGGCCTTGACTGTTGGCAACTTGGTACGCAGTTTTCTACCCCTTTGGCTTGACCGATCGACCCGAAACTCGGAATGTTGCAGGTTCGGGTGGTCCCCTGGTCACTCGCGCGAGCCCAGGTCAGATCGCTTGGCCCAAGGGCATGCGGTTCACTGCTGAAAAACCCTAACAAACCCAAAGGCCTTGACTGTTGGCAACTTGGTAGGCAGTTTTCTACCCCTTTGCCTTGACCCATCAACCCGAAACTCGGAGCGTTGCAGGTTCAGATGGTCCCCCAGTCGCTCGCGCGAGCCCAGGTCAGGCAGCACAGCAGAAAGGTATGCGGTTCGCATTTGAAAAGACCAAAACAAGCCCAATTTCTTCACTTTTGGACCACTTGGTACGCAGTTTTTCTACCCCTTAGGCTTGACCTATCGACCCGGAACTCTGGGCATTGCAGGTTGGGGTGGTCCCCTTGTCTGTCGCGCAAGCCCAGAACAGACCGCATGGCCGAAGCCAATGCTCCATGCCGCTCAAATTGGCATACCTGGCCCAACGGGTCGACCTTGACCTTGACTGATCGACCCGAAACTCGGAGCGTTGCAGGTTCAGGTGGTCCCGTGGTCACACACTCGAGCCCAGATCGCTTGGCCCAAGGGCATGCGGTTCGCGCGTGAAAAGGCCAAAACAAGCCCAAAGGAATTGACTGTTGGCAACTTGGTAGGCAGTTTTCTACCCCTTTGCCTTGACCCATCGACCCGAAACTCGGAGCGTTGCAGGTTCAGATGGTCCCCCAGTCGCTCACGCGAGCCCAGGTCAGGCAGCACAGCAGAAAGGTATGCGGTTCGCGTTTGAAAAGACCAAAACAAGCCCAATTTCTTCACTTTTGGACCACTTGGTACGCAGTTTTTCTACCCCTTAGGCTTGACCTATCGACCCGGAACTCTGGGCATTGCAGGTTGGGGTGGTCCCCTGGTCTGTCGCGCGAGCCCAGACCAGACCGCACGGCCGAAGCCAATGCTCCATGCCGCTCAAATTGGCATACCTGGCCCAACGGGTCGACCTTGACCTTGACTGATCGACCCGAAACTCGGAGCGTTGCAGGTTCAGGTGGTCCCGTGGTCACATGCGCGAGCCCAGGTCAGACCGCACAGCAGAAGGGTATGCGGTTCGCGCGTGAAAAGGCCTAAACAAGCCCAAAGGCCTTGACTGTTGGCAACTTGGTACGCAGTTTTCTACCCCTTTGGCTTGACCGATCGACCCGAAACTCGGAATGTTGCAGGTTCGGGTGGTCCCCTGGTCACTCGCGCGAGCCCAGGTCAGATCGCTTGGCCCAAGGGCATGCGGTTCACTGCTGAAAAACCCTAACAAACCCAAAGGCCTTGACTGTTGGCAACTTGGTAGGCAGTTTTCTACCCCTTTGCCTTGACCCATCGACCCGAAACTCGGAGCGTTGCAGGTTCAGATGGTCCCCCAGTCGCTCGCGCGAGCCCAGGTCAGGCAGCACAGCAGAAAGGTATGCGGTTCGCGTTTGAAAAGACCAAAACAAGCCCAATTTCTTCACTTTTGGACCACTTGGTACGCAGTTTTTCTACCCCTTAGGCTTGACCTATCGACCCGGAACTCTGGGCATTGCAGGTTTGGGTGGTCCCCTGGTCTGTCGCGCGAGCCCAGACCAGACCGCACGGCCGAAGCCAATGCTCCATGCCGCTCTAATTGGCATACCTAACCCAACTTGTCGACCTTGACCTTGACTGATCGACCCGAAACTCGGAGCGTTGCAGGTTCAGGTGGTCCCGTGGTCACACGCGCAAGCCCAGGTCAGACCGCAAAGCAGAAGGGTATGCGGTTCGCGTGTGAAAAGGCCAAAACAAGCCCAAAGGCCTTGACTGTTGGCAACTTGGTACGCAGTTTTCTACCCCTTTGGCTTGACCGATCAACCCGAAACTCGGAATGTTGCAGGTTCGGGTGGTCCCCTGGTCACTCGCGCGAGCCCAGGTCAGATCGCTTGGCCCAAGGGCATGCGGTTCACTGCTGAAAAACCCTAACAAACCCAAAGGCTTTGACTGTTCGCAACTTGGTAGGCAGTTTTCTACCCCTTTGCCTTGACCCATCGACCCGAAACTCGGAGCGTTGCAGGATCAGATGGTCAACCAGTCGCTCGCGCGAGCCCAGGTCAGGCAGCACAGCAGAAAGGTATGCGGTTCGCGTTTGAAAAGACCAAAACAAGCCCAATTTTTTCACTTTTGGACCACTTGGTACGCAGTTTTTCTACCCCTTAGGCTTGACCTATCGACCCGGAACTCTGGGCATTGCAGGTTGGGGTGGTCCCCTGGTCTGTCGCGCGAGCCCAGACCAGACTGCACGGCCAAAGCCAATGCTCCATGCCGCTCAAATTGGCATACCTGGCCCAACGGGTCGACCTTGACCTTGACTGATCGACCCGAAACTCGGAGCGTTGCAAGTTCAGGTGGTCCCGTGGTCACACGCGCGAGCCCAGGTCAGACCGCACAGCAGAAGGGTATGCGGTTCGCGCGTGAAAAGGCCAAAACAAGCCCAAAGGCCTTGACTGTTGGCAACTTGGTACGCAGTTTTCTACCCCTTTGGCTTGACCGATCGACCCGAAACTCGGAATGTTGCAGGTTCGGGTGGTCCCCTGGTCACTCGCGCAAGCCCAGGTCAGATCGCTTGGCCCAAGGGCATGCGGTTCACTGCTGAAAAACCCTAACAAACCCAAAGGCTTTGACTGTTCGCAACTTGGTAGGCAGTTTTCTACCCCTTTGCCTTGACCCATCGACCCGAAACTCGGAGCGTTGCAGGTTCAGATGGTCCCCCAGTCGCTCGCGCAAGCCCAGGTCAGGCAGCACAGCAGAAAGGTATGCGGTTCGCATTTGAAAAGACCAAAACAAGCCCAATTTCTTCACTTTTGGACCACTTGGTACGCAGTTTTTCTACCCCTTAGGCTTGACCTATCGACCCGGAACTCTGGGCATTGCAGGTTGGGGTGGTCCCCTGGTCTGTCGCGCAAGCCCAGAACAGACCGCACGGCCGAAGCCAATGCTCCATGCCGCTCAAATTGGCATACCTGGCCCAACAGGTCGACCTTGACCTTGACTGATCGACCCGAAACTCGGAGCGTTGCAGGTTCAGGTGGTCCCGTGGTCACACGCTCGAGCCCAGGTCAGACCGCACAGCAGAAGGGTATGCGGTTCGCGCGTGAAAAGGCCAAAACAAGCCCAAAGGCCTTGACTGTTGGCAACTTGGTACGCAGTTTTCTACCCCTTTGGCTTGACCGATCGACCCGAAACTCGGAATGTTGCAGGTTCGGGTGGTCCCCTGGTCACTCGCGCGAGCCCAGGTCAGATCGCTTGGCCCAAGGGCATGCGGTTCACTGCTGAAAAACCCTAACAAACCCAAAGGCCTTGACTGTTGGCAACTTGGTAGGCAGTTTTCTACCCCTTTGCCTTGACCCATCGACCCGAAACTCGGAGCGTTGCAGGTTCAGATGGTCCCCCAGTCGCTCGCGCGAGCCCAGGTCAGGCAGCACAGCAGAAAGGTATGCAGTTCGCGTTTGAAAAGACCAAAACAAGCCCAATTTCTTCACTTTTGGACCACTTGGTACGCAGTTTTTCTACCCCTTAGGCTTGACCTATCGACCCGGAACTCTGGGGATTGCAGGTTGGGGTGGTCCCCTGGTCTGTCGTGCGAGCCCAGACCAGACCGCACGGCCGAAGCCAATGCTCCATGCCGCTCAAATTGGCATACCTGGCCCAACGGGTCGACCTTGACCTTGACTGATCGACCCGAAACTCGGAGCTTTGCAGGTTCAGGTGGTCCCGTGGTCACACGCGCGAGCCCAGGTCAGACCGCACAGCAGAAGGGTATGCGGTTCGCGCGTGAAAAGGCCAAAACAAGCCCAAAGGCCTTGACTGTTGGCAACTTGGTATGCAGTTTTCTACCCCTTTGGCTTGACCGATCGACCCGAAACTCGGAATGTTGCAGGTTCGGGTGGTCCCCTGGTCACTCGCGCGAGCCCAGGTCAGATCGCTTGGCCCAAGGGCATGCGGTTCACTGCTGAAAAACCCTAACAAACCCAAAGGCCTTGACTGTCGGCAACTTGGTAGGCAGTTTTCTACCCCTTTGCCTTGACCCATCGACCCGAAACTCGGAGCGTTGCAGGATCAGATGGTCCCCCAGTCGCTCACGCGAGCCCAGGTCAGGCAGCACAGCAGAAAGGTATGCGGTTCGCGTTTGAAAAGACCAAAACAAGCCCAATTTCTTCACTTTTGGACCACTTGGTACGCAGTTTTTCTACCCCTTAGGCTTGACCTATCGACCCGGAACTCTGGGCATTGCATGTTGGGGTGGTCCCCTGGTCTGTCGCGCGAGCCCAGACCAGACCGCACGGCCAAAGCCAATGCTCCATGCCGCTCAAATTGGCATACCTGGCCCAACGGGTCGACCTTGACCTTGACTGATCGACGGGAAACTCGGAGCGTTGCAGGTTCAGGTGGTCCCGTGGTCACACGCGAGAGCCCAGGTCAGACCGCACAGCAGAAGGGTATGCGGTTCGCGTGTGAAAAGGCCAAAACAAGCCCAAAGGCCTTGACTGTTGGCAACTTGGTACGCAGTTTTCTACCCCTTTGGCTTGACCGATCGACCAGAAACTCGGAATGTTGCAGGTTCGGGTGGTCCCCTGGTCACTCGCGCGAGCCCAGGTCAGATCGCTTGGCCCAAGGGCATGCGGTTCACTGCTGAAAAACCCTAACAAACCCAAAGGCCTTGACTGTTGGCAACTTGGTAGGCAGTTTTCTACCCCTTTGCCTTGACCCATCGACCCGAAACTCGGAGCGTTGCAGGATCAGATGGTCTCCCAGTCGCTCGCGCGAGCCCAGGTCAGGCAGCACAGCAGAAAGGTATGCGGTTCGCGTTTGAAAAGACCAAAACAAGCCCAATTTCTTCACTTTTGGACCACTTGGTACGCAGTTTTTCTACCCCTTAGGCTTGACCTATCGACCCGGAACTCTGGGCATTGCATGTTGGGGTGGTCCCCTGGTCTGTCGCGTGAGCCCAGACCAGACCGCACTGCCAAAGCCAATGCTCCATGCCGCTCAAATTGGCATACCTGGCCCAACGGGTCGACCTTGACCTTGACTGATCGACCCGAAACTCGGAGCGTTGCAGGTTCAGGTGGTCCCGTGGTCACATGCGCGAGCCCAGGTCAGACCGCACAGCAGAAGGGTATGCGGTTCGCGCGTGAAAAGGCCAAAACAAGCCCAAAGGCCTTGACTGTTGGCAACTTGGTACGCAGTTTTCTACCCCTTTGGCTTGACCGATCGACCCGAAACTCGGAATGTTGCAGGTTCGGGTGGTCCCCTGGTCACTCGCGCGAGCCCAGGTCAGATCGCTTGGCCCAAGGGCATGCGGTTCACTGCTGAAAAACCCTAACAAACCCAAAGGCCTTGACTGTTGGCAACTTGGTAGGCAGTTTTCTACCCCTTTGCCTTGACCCATCAACCCGAAACTCGGAGCGTTGCAGGTTCAGATGGTCCCCCAGTCGCTCGCGCGAGCCCAGGTCAGGCAGCACAGCAGAAAGGTATGCGGTTCGCATTTGAAAAGACCAAAACAAGCCCAATTTCTTCACTTTTGGACCACTTGGTACGCAGTTTTTCTACCCCTTAGGCTTGACCTATCGACCCGGAACTCTGGGCATTGCAGGTTGGGGTGGTCCCCTTGTCTGTCGCGCAAGCCCAGAACAGACCGCATGGCCGAAGCCAATGCTCCATGCCGCTCAAATTGGCATACCTGGCCCAACGGGTCGACCTTGACCTTGACTGATCGACCCGAAACTCGGAGCGTTGCAGGTTCAGGTGGTCCCGTGGTCACACACTCGAGCCCAGATCGCTTGGCCCAAGGGCATGCGGTTCGCGCGTGAAAAGGCCAAAACAAGCCCAAAGGAATTGACTGTTGGCAACTTGGTAGGCAGTTTTCTACCCCTTTGCCTTGACCCATCGACCCGAAACTCGGAGCGTTGCAGGTTCAGATGGTCCCCCAGTCGCTCACGCGAGCCCAGGTCAGGCAGCACAGCAGAAAGGTATGCGGTTCGCGTTTGAAAAGACCAAAACAAGCCCAATTTCTTCACTTTTGGACCACTTGGTACGCAGTTTTTCTACCCCTTAGGCTTGACCTATCGACCCGGAACTCTGGGCATTGCAGGTTGGGGTGGTCCCCTGGTCTGTCGCGCGAGCCCAGACCAGACCGCACGGCCGAAGCCAATGCTCCATGCCGCTCAAATTGGCATACCTGGCCCAACGGGTCGACCTTGACCTTGACTGATCGACCCGAAACTCGGAGCGTTGCAGGTTCAGGTGGTCCCGTGGTCACATGCGCGAGCCCAGGTCAGACCGCACAGCAGAAGGGTAAGGGGTTTCGCGCGTGAAAAGGCCTAAACAAGCCCAAAGGCCTTGACTGTTGGCAACTTGGTACGCAGTTTTCTACCCCTTTGGCTTGACCGATCGACCCGAAACTCGGAATGTTGCAGGTTCGGGTGGTCCCCTGGTCACTCGCGCGAGCCCAGGTCAGATCGCTTGGCCCAAGGGCATGCGGTTCACTGCTGAAAAACCCTAACAAACCCAAAGGCCTTGACTGTTGGCAACTTGGTAGGCAGTTTTCTACCCCTTTGCCTTGACCCATCGACCCGAAACTCGGAGCGTTGCAGGTTCAGATGGTCCCCCAGTCGCTCGCGCGAGCCCAGGTCAGGCAGCACAGCAGAAAGGTATGCGGTTCGCGTTTGAAAAGACCAAAACAAGCCCAATTTCTTCACTTTTGGACCACTTGGTACGCAGTTTTTCTACCCCTTAGGCTTGACCTATCGACCCGGAACTCTGGGCATTGCAGGTTTGGGTGGTCCCCTGGTCTGTCGCGCGAGCCCAGACCAGACCGCACGGCCGAAGCCAATGCTCCATGCCGCTCTAATTGGCATACCTAACCCAACTTGTCGACCTTGACCTTGACTGATCGACCCGAAACTCGGAGCGTTGCAGGTTCAGGTGGTCCCGTGGTCACACGCGCAAGCCCAGGTCAGACCGCAAAGCAGAAGGGTATGCGGTTCGCGTGTGAAAAGGCCAAAACAAGCCCAAAGGCCTTGACTGTTGGCAACTTGGTACGCAGTTTTCTACCCCTTTGGCTTGACCGATCAACCCGAAACTCGGAATGTTGCAGGTTCGGGTGGTCCCCTGGTCACTCGCGCGAGCCCAGGTCAGATCGCTTGGCCCAAGGGCATGCGGTTCACTGCTGAAAAACCCTAACAAACCCAAAGGCTTTGACTGTTCGCAACTTGGTAGGCAGTTTTCTACCCCTTTGCCTTGACCCATCGACCCGAAACTCGGAGCGTTGCAGGATCAGATGGTCAACCAGTCGCTCGCGCGAGCCCAGGTCAGGCAGCACAGCAGAAAGGTATGCGGTTCGCGTTTGAAAAGACCAAAACAAGCCCAATTTTTTCACTTTTGGACCACTTGGTACGCAGTTTTTCTACCCCTTAGGCTTGACCTATCGACCCGGAACTCTGGGCATTGCAGGTTGGGGTGGTCCCCTGGTCTGTCGCGCGAGCCCAGACCAGACTGCACGGCCAAAGCCAATGCTCCATGCCGCTCAAATTGGCATACCTGGCCCAACGGGTCGACCTTGACCTTGACTGATCGACCCGAAACTCGGAGCGTTGCAAGTTCAGGTGGTCCCGTGGTCACACGCGCGAGCCCAGGTCAGACCGCACAGCAGAAGGGTATGCGGTTCGCGCGTGAAAAGGCCAAAACAAGCCCAAAGGCCTTGACTGTTGGCAACTTGGTACGCAGTTTTCTACCCCTTTGGCTTGACCGATCGACCCGAAACTCGGAATGTTGCAGGTTCGGGTGGTCCCCTGGTCACTCGCGCAAGCCCAGGTCAGATCGCTTGGCCCAAGGGCATGCGGTTCACTGCTGAAAAACCCTAACAAACCCAAAGGCTTTGACTGTTCGCAACTTGGTAGGCAGTTTTCTACCCCTTTGCCTTGACCCATCGACCCGAAACTCGGAGCGTTGCAGGTTCAGATGGTCCCCCAGTCGCTCGCGCAAGCCCAGGTCAGGCAGCACAGCAGAAAGGTATGCGGTTCGCATTTGAAAAGACCAAAACAAGCCCAATTTCTTCACTTTTGGACCACTTGGTACGCAGTTTTTCTACCCCTTAGGCTTGACCTATCGACCCGGAACTCTGGGCATTGCAGGTTGGGGTGGTCCCCTGGTCTGTCGCGCAAGCCCAGAACAGACCGCACGGCCGAAGCCAATGCTCCATGCCGCTCAAATTGGCATACCTGGCCCAACAGGTCGACCTTGACCTTGACTGATCGACCCGAAACTCGGAGCGTTGCAGGTTCAGGTGGTCCCGTGGTCACACGCTCGAGCCCAGGTCAGACCGCACAGCAGAAGGGTATGCGGTTCGCGCGTGAAAAGGCCAAAACAAGCCCAAAGGCCTTGACTGTTGGCAACTTGGTACGCAGTTTTCTACCCCTTTGGCTTGACCGATCGACCCGAAACTCGGAATGTTGCAGGTTCGGGTGGTCCCCTGGTCACTCGCGCGAGCCCAGGTCAGATCGCTTGGCCCAAGGGCATGCGGTTCACTGCTGAAAAACCCTAACAAACCCAAAGGCCTTGACTGTTGGCAACTTGGTAGGCAGTTTTCTACCCCTTTGCCTTGACCCATCGACCCGAAACTCGGAGCGTTGCAGGTTCAGATGGTCCCCCAGTCGCTCGCGCGAGCCCAGGTCAGGCAGCACAGCAGAAAGGTATGCAGTTCGCGTTTGAAAAGACCAAAACAAGCCCAATTTCTTCACTTTTGGACCACTTGGTACGCAGTTTTTCTACCCCTTAGGCTTGACCTATCGACCCGGAACTCTGGGGATTGCAGGTTGGGGTGGTCCCCTGGTCTGTCGTGCGAGCCCAGACCAGACCGCACGGCCGAAGCCAATGCTCCATGCCGCTCAAATTGGCATACCTGGCCCAATGGGTCGACCTTGACCTTGACTGATCGACCCGAAACTCGGAGCTTTGCAGGTTCAGGTGGTCCCGTGGTCACACGCGCGAGCCCAGGTCAGACCGCACAGCAGAAGGGTATGCGGTTCGCGCGTGAAAAGGCCAAAACAAGCCCAAAGGCCTTGACTGTTGGCAACTTGGTATGCAGTTTTCTACCCCTTTGGCTTGACCGATCGACCCGAAACTCGGAATGTTGCAGGTTCGGGTGGTCCCCTGGTCACTCGCGCGAGCCCAGGTCAGATCGCTTGGCCCAAGGGCATGCGGTTCACTGCTGAAAAACCCTAACAAACCCAAAGGCCTTGACTGTCGGCAACTTGGTAGGCAGTTTTCTACCCCTTTGCCTTGACCCATCGACCCGAAACTCGGAGCGTTGCAGGATCAGATGGTCCCCCAGTCGCTCACGCGAGCCCAGGTCAGGCAGCACAGCAGAAAGGTATGCGGTTCGCGTTTGAAAAGACCAAAACAAGCCCAATTTCTTCACTTTTGGACCACTTGGTACGCAGTTTTTCTACCCCTTAGGCTTGACCTATCGACCCGGAACTCTGGGCATTGCATGTTGGGGTGGTCCCCTGGTCTGTCGCGCGAGCCCAGACCAGACCGCACGGCCAAAGCCAATGCTCCATGCCGCTCAAATTGGCATACCTGGCCCAACGGGTCGACCTTGACCTTGACTGATCGACCCGAAACTCGGAGCGTTGCAGGTTCAGGTGGTCCCGTGGTCACACGCGCGAGCCCAGGCCAGACCGCACAGCAGAAGGGTATGCGGTTCGCGCGTGAAAAGGCCAAAACAAGCCCAAAGGCCTTGACTGTTGGCAACTTGGTACGCAGTTTTCTACCCCTTTGGCTTGACCGATCGACCCGAAACGAGGAATGTTGCAGGTTCGGGTGGTCCCCTGGTCACTCGCGCAAGCCCAGGTCAGATCGCTTGGCCCAAGGGCATGCGGTTCACTGCTGAAAAACCCTAACAAACCCAAAGGCCTTGACTGTTGGCAACTTGGTAGGCAGTTTTCTACCCCTTTGCCTTGACCGATCGACCCGAAACTCGGAGCGTTGCAGGTTCAGATGGTCCCCCAGTCGCTCGCGCGAGCCCAGGTCAGGCAGCACAGCAGAAAGGTATGCGGTTCGCGTTTGAAAAGACCAAAACAAGCCCAATTTCTTCACTTTTGGACCACTTGGTATGCAGTTTTTCTACCCCTTAGGCTTGACCTATCAACCCGGAACTCTGGGCATTGCAGGTTTGGGTGGTCCCCTGGTCTGTCGCGCGAGCCCAGACCAGACCACACGGCCGAAGCCAATGCTCCATGCCGCTCAAATTGGCATACCTGGCCCAACGGGTCGACCTTGACCTTGACTGATCGACCCAAAACTCGGAGCGTTGCAGGTTTAGGTGGTCCCGTGGTCACACGCGCTAGCCCAGGTCAGACCGCACAGCAGAAGGGTATGTGGTTCGCGCGTGAAAAGGCCAAAACAAGCCCAAAGGCCTTGACTGTTGGCAACTTGGTACGCAGTTTTCTACCCCTTTGGCTTGACCGATCGACCCGAAACTCGGAATGTTGCAGGTTCCGGTGGTCCCCTGGTCACTCACGCGAGCCCAGGTCAGATCGCTTGTCCCAAGGGCATGCGGTTCACTGCTTAAAAACCCTAACAAACCCAAAGGCCTTGACTGTTGGCAACTTGGTAGGCAGTTTTCTACCCCTTTGCCTTGACCCATCGACCCGAAACTCGGAGCGTTGCAGGTTCAGATGGTCCCCCAGTTGCTCGCGTGAGCCCAGGTCAGGCAGCACAGCAGAAAGGTATGCGGTTCGCGTTTGAAAAGACCAAAACAAGCCCAATTTCTTCACTTTTGGACCACTTGGTACGCAGTTTTTCTACCCCTTAGGCTTGACCTATCGACCCGGAACTCTGGGCATTGCAGGTTGGGGTGGTCCCCTGGTCTGTCGCGCGAGTCCAGACCAGACCGCACGGCCGAAGCCAATGCTCCATGCCGCTCAAATTGGCATACCTGGCCCAACGGGTCGACCTTGACCTTGACTGATCGACCCGAAACTCGGAGCGTTGCAGGTTCAGGTGGTCCCGTGGTCACACGCGCGAGCCCAGGTCAGACCGCACAGCAGAAGGGTATGCGGTTCGCGTGTGAAAAGGCTTAAACAAGCCCAAAGGCCTTGACTGTTGGCAACTTGGTACGCAGTTTTCTACCCCTTTGGCTTGACCGATCGACCCGAAACGAGGAATGTTGCAGGTTCGGGTGGTCCCCTGGTCACTCGCGCAAGCCCAGGTCAGATCGCTTGGCCCAAGGGCATGCGGTTCACTGCTGAAAAACCCTAACAAACCCAAAGGCCTTGACTGTTGGCAACTTGGTAGGCAGTTTTCTACCCCTTTGCCTTGACCCATCGACCCGAAACTCGGAGAGTTGCAGGTTCAGATGGTCCCCCAGTCGCTCGCGCGAGCCCAGGTCAGGCAGCACAGCAGAAAGGTATGCGGTTCGCGTTTGAAAAGACCAAAACAAGCCCAATTTCTTCACTTTTGGACCACTTGGTACGCAGTTTTTCTACCCCTTAGGCTTGACCTATCGACCCGGAACTCTGGGCATTGCAGGTTGGGGTGGTCCCCTGGTCTGTCGCGCGAGCCCAGACCAGACCGCACGGCCGAAGCCAATGCTCCATGCCGCTCAAATTGGCATACCTGGCCCAACGGGTCGACCTTGACCTTGACTGATCGACCCGAAACTCGGAGCGTTGCAGGTTCAGGTGGTCCTGTGGTCACACGCGCGAGCCCAGGTCAGACCGCACAGCAGAAGGGTATGCGGTTCGCGTGTGAAAAGGCTTAAACAAGCCCAAAGGCCTTGACTGTTGGCAACTTGGTATGCAGTTTTCTACCCCTTTGGCTTGACCGATCAACCCGAAACTCGGAATGTTGCAGGTTCGGGTGGTCCCCTGGTCACTCACGCGAGCCCAGGTCAGATTGCTTGGCCCAAGGGCATGCGGTTCACTGCTGAAAAACCCTAACAAACCCAAAGGCCTTGACTGTTGGCAACTTGGTAGGCAGTTTTCTACCCCTTTGCCTTGACCCATCGACCCGAAACTCGGAGCGTTGCAGGTTCAGATGGTCCCCCAGTCGCTCGCGCGAGCCAAGGTCAGGCAGCACAGCAGAAAGGTATGCGGTTCGCGTTTGAAAAGACCAAAACAAGCCCAATTTCTTCACTTTTGGACCACTTGGTACGCAGTTTTTCTACCCCTTAGGCTTGACCTATCGACCCGGAACTCTGGGCATTGCAGGTTGGGGTGGTCCCCTGGTCTGTCGCGCGAGCCCAGACCAGACCGCACGGCTGAAGCCAATGCTCCATGCCGCTCAAATTGGCATACCTGGCCCAACGGGTCGACCTTGACCTTGACTGATCGACCCGAAACTCGGAGCGTTGCAGGTTCAGGTGGTCCCGTGGTCACACGCGCGAGCCCAGGTCAGACCGCACAGCAGAAGGGTATGCAGTTCGCGCGTGAAAAGGCCAAAACAAGCCCAAAGGCCTTGACTGTTGGCAACTTGGTACGCAGTTTTCTACCCCTTTGGCTTGACCGATTGACCCGAAACTCGGAATGTTGCAGGTTCGGGTGGTCCCCTGGTCACTCGCGCGAGCCCAGGTCAGATTGCTTGGACCAAGGGCATGCGGTTCACTGCTGAAAAACCCTAACAAACCCAAAGGCCTTGACTGTTGGCAACTTGGTAGGCAGTTTTCTACCCCTTTGCCTTGACCCATCGACCCCAAACTTGGAGCGTTGCAGGTTCAGATGGTCCTCCAGTCGCTCGCGCGACCCAGGTCAGGCAGCACAGCAGAAAGGTATGCGGTTCGCGTTTGAAAAGACCAAAACAAGCCCAATTTCTTCACTTTTGGACCACTTGGTACGCAGTTTTTCTTCCCCTTAGGCTTGACCTATCGACCCGGAACTCTGGGCATTGCAGGTTGGGGTGGTCCCCTGGTCTGTCGCACGAGCCCAGACCAGACCGCACGGCCAAAGCCAATGCTCCATGCCGCTCAAATTGGCATACCTGGCCCAACGGGTCGACCTTGACCTTGACTGATCGACCCAAAACTCGGAGCGTTGCAGGTTCAGGTGGTCCCGTGGTCACACGCGCGAGCCCAGGTCAGACCGCACAGCAGAAGGGTATGCGGTTCGCGCGTGAAAAGGCCAAAACAAGCCCAAAGGCCTTGACTGTTGGCAACTTGGTACGCAGTTTTCTACCCCTTTGGCTTGACCGATCGACTCGAAAGTCGGAATGTTGCAGGTTCCGGTGGTCCCCTGGTCACTCGCGCGAGCCCAGGTCAGATCGCTTGGCCCAAGGGCATGCGGTTCACTGCTGAAAAACCCTAACAAACCCAAAGGCCTTGACTGTTGGCAACTTGGTAGGACGTTTTCTACCCCTTTGCATTGACCCATCGACCCGAAACTCGGAGCGTTGCAGGTTCAGATGGTCCCCCAGTCGCTCGCGCGAGCCCACGTCAGGCAGCACAGCAGAAAGGTATGCAGTTTGCGTTTGAAAAGACCAAAACAAGCCCAATTTCTTCACTTTTGGACCACTTGGTACGCAGTTTTTCTACCCCTTAGGCTTGACCTACCGACCCGGAACTCTGGGCATTGCAGGTTGGGGTGGTCCCCTGGTCTGTCGCTTGAGCCCAGACCAGACCGCACGGCCGAAGCCAATGCTCCATGCCGCTCAAATTGGCATACCTGGCCCAACGGGTCGACCTTGACCTTGACTGATCGACCCGAAACTCGGAGCGTTGCAGGTTCAGGTGGTCCCGTGGTCACATGCGCGAGCCCAGGTCAGACCGCACAGCAGAAGGGTATGCGGTTCGCGTGTGAAAAGGCCAAAACAAGCCCAAAGGCCTTGACTGTTGGCAACTTGGTACGCAGTTTTCTACCCCTTTGGCTTGACCGATCGACCCGAAACTCGGAATGTTGCAGGTTCGGGTGGTCCCCTGGTCACTCGCGCGAGCCCAGGTCAGATTGCTTGGCCCAAGGGCATGAGGTTCACTGCTGAAAAACCCTAACAAACCCAAAGGCCTTGACTGTTGGCAACTTGGTAGGCAGTTTTCTACCCCTTTGCCTTGACCCATCGACCCGAAACTCGGAGCGTTGCAGGTTCAGATGGTCCCCCAGTCGCTCGCGCGAGCCCAGGTCAGGCAGCACAGCAGAAAGGTATGCGGTTCGCGTTTGAAAAGACCAAAACAAGCCCAATTTCTTCACTTTTGGACCACTTGGTACGCAGTTTTTCTACCCCTTAGGCTTGACCTATCGACCCGGAACTCTGGGCATTGCAGGTTGGGGTGGTCCCCTGGTCTGTCGCGCGAGCCCAGACCAGACCGCACGGCCGAAGCCAATGCTCCATGCCGCTCAAATTGGCATACCTGGCCCAACGGGTCGACCTTGACCTTGACTGATCGACCCGAAACTCAGAGCGTTGCAGGTTCAGGTGGTCCCGTGGTCACACGCGCGAGCCCAGGTCAGACCGCACAGCAGAAGGGTATGCGGTTCGTGCGTGAAAAGGCCAAAACAAGCCCAAAGGCCTTGACTGTTGGCAACTTGGTACGCAGTTTTCTACCCCTTTGGCTTGACCGATCGACCCGAAACTCGAAATGTTGCAGGTTCGGGTGGTCCCCTGGTCACTCGCGTGAGCCCAGGTCAGATTGCTTGGCCCAAGGGCATGCGGTTCACTGCTGAAAAACCCTAACAAACCCAAAGGCCTTGACTGTTGGCAACTTGGTAGGCAGTTTTCTACCCCTTTGCCTTGACCCATCAACCCGAAACTCGGAGCGTTGCAGGTTCAGATGGTCCCCCAGTCGCTCGCGCGAGCCCACGTCAGGCAGCACAGCAGGAAAGTATGCGGTTCGCGTTTGAAAAGACCAAAACAAGCCCAATTTCTTCACTTTTGGACCACTTGGTACGCAGTTTTTCTACCCCTTAGGCTTGACCTATCAACCCGGAACTCTGGGCATTGCAGGTTGGGGTGGTCCCCTGGTCTGTCGCGCGAGCCCAGACCAGACCGCACGGCCGAAGCCAATGCTCCATGCCGCTCAAATTGGCATACCTGGCCCAACGGGTCGACCTTGACCTTGACTGATCGACCCGAAACTCGGAGCGTTGCAGGTTCAGGTGGTCCCGTGGTCACACGCGCGAGCCCAGGTCAGACCGCACAGCAGAAGGGTATGCGGTTCGCGTGTGAAAAGGCCAAAACAAGCCCAAAGGCCTTGACTGTTGGCAACTTGGTACGCAGTTTTCTACCCCTTTGGCTTGACCGATCGACCCGAAACTCGGAATGTTGCAGGTTCGGGTGGTCCCCTGGTCACTCGTGCGAGCCCAGGTCAGATCGCTTGGCCCAAGGGCATGCGGTTCACTGCTGAAAAACCCTAACAAACCCAAAGGCCTTGACTGTTGGCAACTTGGTAGGCAGTTTTCTACCCCTTTGCCTTGACCCATCGACCCCAAACTCGGAGCGTTGCAGGTTCAGATGGTCCCCCAGTCGCTCGCGCAAGCCCAGGTCAGGCAGCACAGCAGAAAGGTATGCGGTTCGCGTTTGAAAAGACCAAAACAAGCCCAATTTCTTCACTTTTGGACCACTTGGTACGCAGTTTTTCTACCCCTTAGGCTTGACCTATCGACCCGGAACTCTGGGCATTGCAGGTTGGGGTGGTCCCCTGGTCTGTCGCGCGAGCCCAGACCAGACCGCACGGCCGAAGCCAATGCTCCATGCCGCTCAAATTGGCATACCTGGCCCAACGGGTCGACCTTGACCTTGACTGATCGACCCGAAACTCGGAGCGTTGCAGGTTTAGGTGGTCCCGTGGTCACACGCGCGAGCCCAGGTCAGACCGCACAGCAGAAGGGTATGCGGTTCGCGCGTGAAAAGGCCAAAACAAGCCCAAAGGCCTTGACTGTTGGCAACTTGGTACGCAGTTTTCTACCCCTTTGGCTTGACCGATCGACCCGAAACTCGGAATGTTGCAGGTTCGGGTGGTCCCCTGGTCACTCGCGCGAGCCCAGGTCAGATCGCTTGGCCCAAAGGCATGCGGTTCACTGCTGAAAAACCCTAACAAACCCAAAGGCCTTGACTGTTGGCAACTTGGTAGGCAGTTTTCTACCCCTTTGCCTTGACCCCTACCCGAAACTCGGAGCGTTGCAGGTTCAGGTGGTCCCCCAGTCGCTCGCGCGATCCCAGGTTAGGCAGCACAGCAGAAAGGTATGCGGTTCGCGTTTGAAAAGACCAAAACAAGCCCAATTTCTTCACTTTTGGACCACTTGGTACGCAGTTTTTCTACCCCTTAGGCTTGACCTATCGACCCGGAACTCTGGGCATTGCAGGTTGGGTTGGTCCCCTGGTCTGTCGCGCGAGCCCAGACCAGACCGCACGGCCGAAGCCAATGCTCCATGCCGCTCAAATTGGCATACCTGGCATAACGGGTCGACCTTGACCTTGACTGATCGACCCGAAACTCGGAGCGTTGCAGGTTCAGGTGGTCCCGTGTTCACACGCGCGAGCCCAGGTCAGACCGCACAGCAGAAGGGTATGCGGTTCGCGCGTGAAAAGGCCAAAACAAGCCCAAAGGCCTTGACTGTTGGCAACTTGGTACGCAGTTTTCTACCCCTTTGGCTTGACCGATCGACCCGAAACTCGGAATGTTGCAGGTTCGGGTGGTCCCCTGGTCACTTGCACGAGCCCAGGTCAGATCGCTTGGCCCAAGGGCATGCGGTTCACTGCTGAAAAACCCTAACAAACCCAAAGGCCTTGACTGTTGGCAACTTGGTAGGAAGTTTTCTACCCCTTTGCCTCGACCCATCGACCCGAAACTCGGAGCGATGCAGGTTCAGATGGTCTCCCAGTCGCTCGCGCGAGCCCAGGTCAGGCAGCACAGCAGAAAGGTATGCGGTTCGCGTTTGAAAAGACCAAAACAAGCCCAATTTCTTCACTTTTGGACCACTTGGTACGCAGTTTTTCTACCCCTTAGGCTTGACCTATCGACCCGGAACTCTGGGCATTGCAGGTTGGGGTGGTCCCCTGGTCTGTCGCGCGAGCCCAGACCAGACCGCACGGCCGAAGCCAATGCTCCATGCTGCTCAAATTGGCATACCTGGCCCAACGGGTCGACCTTGACCTTGACTGATCGACCCGAAACTCGGAGCGTTGCAGGTTCAGGTGGTCCAGTGGTCACACGCGCGAGCCCAGGTCAGACCGCACAGCAGAAGGGTATGCGGTTCGCGCGTGAAAAGGCCAAAACAAGCCCAAAGGCCTTGACTGTTGGCAACTTGGTACGCAGTTTTCTACCCCTTTGGCTTGACCGATCAACCCGAAACTCGGAATGTTGCAGGTTCCGGTGGTCCCCTGGTCACTCACGCGAGCCCAGGTCAGATCGCTTGGCCCAAGGGCATGCGGTTCACTGCTGAAAAACCCTAACAAACCCAAAGGCCTTGACTGTTGGCAACTTGGTAGGCAGTTTTCTACCCCTTTGCCTTGACCCATCGACCCGAAACTCGGAGCGTTGCAGGTTCAGATGGTCCCCCAGTCGCTCGCGCGAGCCCAGGTCAGGCAGCACAGCAGAAAGGTATGCGGTTCGCGTTTGAAAAGACCAAAACAAGCCCAATTTCTTCACTTTTGGACCACTTGGTACGCAGTTTTTCTACCCCTTAGGCTTGACCTATCGACCCGGAACTCTGGGCATTGCAGGTAGGGGTGGTCCCCTGGTCTGTCGCGCGAGCCCAGACCAGACCGCACGGCCGAAGCCAATGCTCCATGCCGCTCAAATTGGCATACCTGGCCCAACGGGTCGACCTTGACCTTGACTGATCGACCCGAAACTCGGAGCGTTGCAGGTTCAGGTGGTCCCGTGGTCACACGCGCGAGCCCAGGTCAGACCGCACAGCAGAAGGGTATGCGGTTCGCGCGTGAAAAGGCCAAAACAAGCCCAAAGGCCTTGACTGTTGGCAACTTGGTACGCAGTTTTCTACCCCTTTGGCTTGACCGATCGACCCGAAACTCGGAATGTTGCAGGTTCGGGTGGTCCCCTGGTCACTCGCGTGAGCCCAGGTCAGATCGCTTGGCCCAAGGGCATGCGGTTCACTGCTGAAAAACCTTAACAAACCCAAAGGCCTTGACTGTTGGCAACTTGGTAGGCAGTTTTCTACCCCTTTGCCTTGACCCATCAACCCGAAACTCGGAGCGTTGCAGGTTCAGATGGTCCCCCAGTCGCTCGAGCGAGCCCACGTCAGGCAGCACAGCAGGAAAGTATGCGGTTCGCGTTTGAAAAGACCAAAACAAGCCCAATTTCTTCACTTTTGGACCACTTGGTACGCAGTTTTTCTACCCCTTAGGCTTGACCTATCAACCCGGAACTCTGGGCATTGCAGGTTGGGGTGGTCCCCTGGTCTGTCGCGCGAGTCCAGACCAGACCGCACGGCCGAAGCCAATGCTCCATGCCGCTCAAATTGGCATACCTGGCCCAACGGGTCGACCTTGACCTTGACTGATCGACCCGAAACTCGGAGCGTTGCAGGTTCAGGTGGTCCCGTGGTCACACGCGCGAGCCCAGGTCAGACCGCACAGCAGAAGGGTATGCGGTTCGCGTGTGAAAAGGCCAAAACAAGCCCAAAGGCCTTGACTGTTGGCAACTTGGTACGCAGTTTTCTACCCCTTTGGCTTGACCGATCAACCCGAAACTCGGAATGTTGCAGGTTCGGGTGGTCCCCTGGTCACTCGCGCAAGCCCAGGTCAGATTGCTTGGCCCAAGGGCATGCGGTTCACTGCTGAAAAACCCTAACAAACCCAAAGGCCTTGACTTTTGGCAACTTGGTAGGCAGTTTTCTACCCCTTTGCCTTGACCCATCGACCCGAAACTTGGAGCGTTGCAGGTTCAGATGGTCCCCCAGTCGCTCGCGCGAGCCCAGGTCAGGCAGCACAGCAGAAAGGTA
The DNA here is from genome assembly GCA_948146395.1 of Fragum whitleyi. Classification (NCBI taxonomy): domain Eukaryota; kingdom Metazoa; phylum Mollusca; class Bivalvia; order Cardiida; family Cardiidae; genus Fragum; species Fragum whitleyi. The sequence continues at coordinate 15,598,693 of OX411558.1, read as the reverse complement.
TGTGGTTCGCGTTTGAAAAGACCAAAACAAGCCCAATTTCTTCACTTTTGGACCACTTGGTACGCAGTTTTTCTACCCCTTAGGCTTGACCTATCGACCCGGAACTCTGGGCATTGCAGGTTGGGGTGGTCCCCTGGTCTGTCGCGCGAGCCCAGACCAGACCGCACGGCCAAAGCCAATGCTCCATGCCGCTCAAATTGGCATACCTGGCCCAACGGGTCGACCTTGACCTTGACTGATCGACCCGAAACTCGGAGCGTTGCTGGTTCAGGTGGTCCCGTGGTCACACGTGCGAGCCCAGGTCAGACCGCACAGCAGAAGGGTATGTGGTTCGCGCGTGAAAAGGCCAAAACAAGCCCAAAGGCCTTGACTGTTGGCAACTTGGTACGCAGTTTTCTACCCCTTTGGCTTGACCGATCGACCCGAAACTCGTAATGTTGCAGGTTCGGGTGGTCCCCTGGTCACTCGTGCGAGCCCAGGTCAGATCGCTTGGCTCAAGGGCATGCGGTTCACTGCTGAAAAACCCTAACAAACCCAAAGGCCTTGACTGTTGGCAACTTGGTAGGCAGTTTTCTACCCCTTTGCCTTGACCCATCGACCCCAAACTCGGAGCGTTGCAGGTTCAGATGGTCCCCCAGTTGCTCGCGCAAGCCCAGGTCAGGCAGCACAGCAGAAAGGTATGCGGTTCGCGTTTGAAAAGACCAAAACAAGCCCAATTTCTTCACTTTTGGACCACTTGGTACGCAGTTTTTCTACCCCTTAGGCTTGACCTATCGACCCGGAACTCTGGGCATTGCAGGTTGGGGTGGTCCCCTGGTCTGTCGCGCGAGCCCAGACCAGACCGCACGGCCGAAGCCAATGCTCCATGCCGCTCAAATTGGCATACCTGGCCCAACGGGTCGACCTTGACCTTGACTGATCGACCCGAAACTCGGAGCGTTGCAGGTTTAGGTGGTCCCGTGGTCACACGCGCGAGCCCAGGTCAGACCGCACAGCAGAAGGGTATGCGGTTCGCGCGTGAAAAGGCCAAAACAAGCCCAAAGGCCTTGACTGTTGGCAACTTGGTACGCAGTTTTCTACCCCTTTGGCTTGACCGATCGACCCGAAACTCGGAATGTTGCAGGTTCCAGTGGTCCCCTGGTCACTCACGCGAGCCCAGGTCAGATCGCTTGGCCCAAGGGCATGCGGTTCACTGCTGAAAAACCCTAACAAACCCAAAGGCCTTGACTGTTGGCAACTTGGTAGGCAGTTTTCTACCCCTTTGCCTTGACCCATCGACCCAAAACTCGGAGCGTTGCAGGTTCAGATGGTCCCCCAGTCGCTCGCGCGAGCCCAGGTCAGGCAGCACAGCAGAAAGGTATGCGGTTCGCGTTTGAAAAGACCAAAACAAGCCCAATTTCTTCACTTTTGGACCACTTGGTACGCAGTTTTTCTACCCCTTAGGCTTGACCTATCGACCCGGAACTCTGGGCATTGCAGGTAGGGGTGGTCCCCTGGTCTGTCGCGCGAGCCCAGACCAGACCGCACGGCCGAAGCCAATGCTCCATGCCGCTCAAATTGGCATACCTGGCCCAACGGGTCAACCTTGACCTTGACTGATCGACCCGAAACTCGGAGCGTTGCAGGTTCAGGTGGTCCCGTGGTCACACGCGCAAGCCCAGGTCAGACCGCACAGCAGAAGGGTATGCGGTTCGCGCGTGAAAAGGCCAAAACAAGCCCAAAGGCCTTGACTGTTGGCAACTTGGTACGCAGTTTTCTACCCCTTTGGCTTGACCGATCGACCCGAAACTCGGAATGTTGCAGGTTCGGGTGGTCCCCTGGTCACTCGTGCGAGCCCAGGTCAGATCGCTTGGCCCAAGGGCATGCAGTTCACTGCTGAAAATCCCTAACAAACCCAAAGGCCTTGACTGTTGGCAACTTGGTAGGCAGTTTTCTACCCCTTTGCCTTGATCCATCGACCCGAAACTCGGAGTGTTGCAGGTTCAGATGGTCCCCCAGTCGCCCGCGCGAGCCCAGGTCAGGCAGCACAGCAGAAAGGTATGCGGTTCGCGTTTGAAAAGACCAAAACAAGCCCAATTTCTTCACTTTTGGACCACTTGGTATGCAGTTTTTCTACCCCTTAGGCTTGACCTATCGACCCGGAACTCTGGGCATTGCAGGTTGGGGTGGTCCCCTGGTCTGTCGTGCGAGCCCAGACCAGACCGCACGGCCGAAGCCAATGCTCCATGCCGCTCAAATTGGCATACCTGGCCCAACGGGTCGACCTTGACCTTGACTGATCGACCCGAAACTTGGAGCATTGCAGGTTCAGGTGGTCCCGTGGTCACACGCGCGAGCCCAGGTCAGACCGCACAGCAGAAGGGTATGCGGTTCGCGCGTGAAAAGGCCAAAACAAGCCCAAAGGCCTTGACAGTTGGCAACTTGGTACGCAGTTTTCTACCCCTTTGGCTTGACCGATCGACCCGAAACTCGGAATGTTGCAGGTTCGGGTGGTCCCCTGGTCACTCGCGCGAGCCCAGGTCAGATCCCTTGGCCCAAGGGCATGCGGTTCACTGCTGAAAAACCCTAACAAACCCAAAGGCCTTGACTTTTGGCAACTTGGTAGGCAGTTTTCTACCCCTTTGCCTTGACCCATCGACACGAAACTCGGAGCGTTGCAGGTTCAGATGGTCCCCCACTCGCTCTCGCGAGCCCAGGTCAGGCAGCACAGCAGAAAGGTATGCGGTTCGCGTTTGAAAAGACCAAAACAAGCCCAATTTCTTCACTTTTGGACCACTTGGTACGCAGTTTTTCTACCCCTTAGGCTTGACCTATCGACCCAGAACTCTGGGCATTGCAGGTTGGGGTGGTCCCCTGGTCTGTCGCGCGAGCCCAGACCAGACCGCACGGCCAAAGCCAATGCTCCATGCCGCTCAAATTGGCATACCTGGCCCAACGGGTCGACCTTGACCTTGACTGATCGACCCGAAACTCGTAGCGTTGCAGGTTCAGGTGGTCCCGTGGTCACACGCGCGAGCCCAGGTCAGACCGCACAGCAGAAGGGTATGCAGTTCGCGTGTGAAAAGGCCAAAACAAGCCCAAAGGCCTTGACTGTTGGCAACTTGGTACGCAGTTTTCTACCCCTTTGGCTTGACCGATCGACCCGAAACTCGGAATGTTGCAGGTTCGGGTGGTCCCCTGGTCACTCGCGCGAGCCCAGGTCAGATTGTTTGGCCCAAGGGCATGCGGTTCACTGCTGAAAAACCCTAACAAACCCAAAGGCCTTGACTGTTGGCAACTTGGTAGGCAGTTTTCTACTACTTTGCCTTGACCCATCGACCCGAAACTTGGAGCGTTGCAGGTTCAGATGGTCCCCCAGTCGCTCGCGCGAGCCCAGGTCAGGCAGCATAGCAGAAAGGTATGCGGTTTGCGTTTGAAAAGACCAAAACAAGCCTAATTTCTTCACTTTTGGACCACTTGGTACGCAGTTTTTCTACCCCTTAGGCTTGACCTATCGACCCGGAACTCTGGGCATTGCAGGTTGGGGTGGTCCCCTGGTCTGTCGCGCAAGCCCAGACCAGACCGCACGGCCGAAGCCAATGCTCCATGCCGCTCAAATTGGCATACCTGGCCCAACGGGTCGACCTTGACCTTGACTGATCGACCCGAAACTCGGAGCGTTGCAGGTTTAGGTGGTCCCGTGGTCACACGCGCGAGTCCAGGTCAGACCGCACAGCAGAAGGGTATGCGGTTCGCGCGTGAAAAGGCCAAAACAAGCCCAAAGGCCTTGACTGTTGGCAACTTGGTACGCAGTTTTCTACCCCTTTGGCTTGACCGATCGACCCGAAACTCGGAATGTTGCAGGTTTCGGGTGGTCCCCTGGTCACTCGCGCGAGCCCAGGTCAGATTGCTTGGCCCAAGGGCATGCGGTTCACTGCTGAAAATCCCTAACAAACCCAAAGGCCTTGACTGTTGGCAACTTGGTAGGCAGTTTTCTACCCCTTTGCCTTGACCCATCGACCCGAAACTCGGAGCGTTGCAGGTTCAGATGGTCCCCCAGTCGCTCGCGCGAGCCCAGGTCAGGCAGCACAGCAGAAAGGTATGCGGTTTGCGTTTGAAAAGACCAAAACAAGCCCAATTTCTTCACTTTTGGACCACTTGGTAAGCAGTTTTTCTACCCCTTAGGCTTGACCTATCGACCCGGAACTCTGGGCATTGCAGGTTGGGGTGGTCCCCTGGTCTGTTGCGCGAGCCCAGACCAGACCGCACGGCCGAAGCCAATGCTCCATGCCGCTCAAATTGGCATACCTGGCCCAATAGGTCGACCTTGACCTTGACTGATCGACCCGAAACTCGGAGCAGTGCAGGTTCAGGTGGTCCCGTGGTCACACGCGCGAGCCCAGGTCAGACCGCACAGCAGAAGGGTATGCGGTTCGCGCGTGAAAAGGCCAAAACAAGCCCAAAGGCCTTGACTGTTGGCAACTTGGTACGCAGTTTTCTATCCCTTTGGCTTGACCGATCGACCCGAAACTCGGAATGTTGCAGGTTCAGGTGGTCCCCTGGTCACTCGCGCGAGCCCAGGTCAGATCGCTTGGCCCAAGGGCATGCGGTTCACTGCTGAAAAACCCTAACAAACCCAAAGGCCTTGACTGTTGGCAACTTGGTAGGCAGTTTTCTACCCCTTTGCCTTGACCCATCGACCCGAAACTCGGAGCGTTGCAGGTTCAGATGGTCCCCCAGTTGCTCGCGTGAGCCCAGGTCAGGCAGCACAGCAGAAAGGTATGCGGTTCGCGTTTGAAAAGACCAAAACAAGCCCAATTTCTTCACTTTTGGACCACTTGGTACGCAGTTTTTCTACCCCATAGGCTTGACCTATCGACCCAGAACTCTGGGCATTGCAGGTTGGGGTGGTCCCCAAGTCTGTCGCGCGAGCCCAGACCAGACCGCACGGCCGAAGCCAATGCTCCATGCCGCTCAAATTGGCATACCTGGCCCAACAGGTCGACCTTGACCTTGACTGATCGACCCGAAACTCGGAGCGTTGCAGGTTCAGGTGGTCCCGTGGTCACACGCGCGAGCCCAGGTCAGACCGCACAGCAGAAGGGTATGCGGTTCGCGCGTGAAAAGGCCAAAACAAGCCCAAAGGCCTTGACTGTTGGCAACTTGGTACGCAGTTTTCTACCCCTTTGGCTTGACCGATCGACCCGAAACTTGGAATGTTGCAGGTTCGGGTGGTCCCCTGGTCACTCGCGCGAGCCCAGGTCAGATCCCTTGGCCCAAGGGCATGCGGTTCACTGCTGAAAAACCCTAACAAACCCAAAGGCCTTGACTGTTGGCAACTTGGTAGGCAGTTTTCTACCCCTTTGCCTTGACCCATCAACCCGAAACTCGGAGCGTTGCAGGTTCAGATGGTCCCCCAGTCGCTCGCGCGAGCCCAGGTCAGGCAGCACAGCAGAAAGGTATGCAGTTCGCGTTTGAAAAGACCAAAACAAGCCCAATTTCTTCACTTTTGGACCACTTGGTACGCAGTTTTTCTACCCCTTAGGCTTGACCTATCGACCCGGAACTCTGGGCATTGCAGGTTGGGGTGGTCCCCTGGTCTGTTGCGCGAGCCCAGACCAGACCGCACGGCCGAAGCCAATGCTCCATGCCGCTCAAATTGGCATACCTGGCCCAACGGGTCGACCTTGACCTTGACTGATCGACCCGAAACTCGGAGCGTTGCAGGTTCAGGTGGTCCCGTGGTCACACGCGCGAGCCCAGGTCAGACCACACAGCAGAAGGGTATGCGGTTCGCGCGTGAAAAGGCCAAAACAAGCCCAAAGGCCTTGACTGTTGGCAACTTGGTACGCAGTTTTCTACCCCTTTGGCTTGACCGATCGACCCGAAACTCGGAATGTTGCAGGTTCGGGTGGTCCCGTGGTCACTCGCTTGAGCCCAGGTCAGATCGCTTGGCCCAAGGGCATGCGGTTCACTGCTGAAAAACCCTAACAAACCCAAAGGCCTTGACTGTTGGCAACTTGGTAGGCAGTTTTCTACCCCTTTGCCTTGACCCATCAACCCGAAACTCGGAGCGTTGCAGGTTCAGATGGTCCCCCAGTCGCTCGCGCAAGCCCAGGTCAGGCAGCACAGCAGAAAGGTATGCGGTTCGCGTTTGAAAAGACCAAAACAAGCCCAATTTCTTCACTTTTGGACCACTTGGTACGCAGTTTTTCTACCCCTTAGGCTTGACCTATCGACCCGGAACTCTGGGCATTGCAGGTTGGGGTGGTCCCCTGGTCTGTCGCGCGAGCCCAGACCAGACCGCACAGCCGAAGCCAATGCTCCATGCCGCTCAAATTGGCATACCTGGCCCAACGGGTCGACCTTGACCTTGACTGATCGACCCGAAACTTGGAGCGTTGCAGGTTCAGGTGGTCCCGTGGTCACACGCGCAAGCCCAGGTCAGACCGCACAGCAGAAGGGTATGCGGTTCGTGCGTGAAAAGGCCAAAACAAGCCCAAAGGCCTTGACTGTTGGCAACTTGGTACGCAGTTTTCTACCCCTTTGGCTTGACCGATCGACCCGAAACTCGGAGCGTTGCAGGTTCGGGTGGTCCCCTGGTCACTCGCGCGAGCCCAGGTCAGATCGCTTGGCCCAAGGGCATGCGGTTCACTGCTGAAAAACCCTAACAAACCCAAAGGCCTTGACTGTTGGCAACTTGGTAGGCAGTTTTCTACCCATTTGCCTTGACCCATCGACCCGAAACTCAGAGCGTTGCAGGTTCAGATGGTCCCCCAGTCGCTCGCACGAGCCCAGGTCAGGCAGCACAGCAGAAAGGTATGCGGTTCGCGTTTGAAAAGACCAAAACAAGCCCAATTTCTTCACTTTTGGACCACTTGGTACGCAGTTTTTCTACCCCTTAGGCTTGACCTATCGACCCGGAACTCTGGGCATTGCAGGTTGGGGTGGTCCCCTGGTCTGTCGCGCGAGCCCAGACCAGACCGCACGGCCAAAGCCAATGCTCCATGCCGCTCAAATTGGCATACCTGGCCCAACGGGTCGACCTTGACCTTGACTGATCGACCCGAAACTCGGAGCGTTGCAGGTTTAGGTGGTCCCGTGGTCACACGCGCGAGCCCAGGTCAGACCGCACAGCAGAAGGGTATGCGGTTCGCGCGTGAAAAGGCCAAAACAAGCCCAAAGGCCTTGACTGTTGGCAACTTGGTACGCAGTTTTCTACCCCTTTGGCTTGACCGATCGACCCGAAACTCGGAATGTTGCAGGTTCGGGTGGTCCCCTGGTCACTCGCGCGAGCCCAGGTCAGATCGCTTGGCCCAAGGGCATGCGGTTCACTGCTGAAAAACCCTAACAAACCCAAAGGCCTTGACTGTTGGCAACTTGGTAGGCAGTTTTCTACCCCTTTGCCTTGACCCATCGACCCAAAACTCGGAGCGTTGCAGGTTCAGATGGTCCCCCAGTTGCTCGCGCGAGCCCAGGTCAGGCAGCACAGCAGAAAGGTATGCGGTTCGCGTTTGAAAAGACCAAAACAAGCCCAATTTCTTCACTTTTGGACCACTTGGTACGCAGTTTTTCTACCCCTTAGGCTTGACCTATCGACCCGGAACTCTGGGCATTGCAGTTTGGGGTGGTCCCCTGGTCTGTCGCGCGAGCCCAGACCAGACCGCATGGCCGAAGCCAATGCTCCATGCCGCTCAAATTGGCATACCTGGCCCAACGGGTCGACCTTGACCTTGACTGATCGACTCGAAACTCGGAGCGTTGCAGGTTCAGGTGGTCCCGTGGTCACACGCGCGAGCCCAGGTCAGACTGCGCAGCAGAAGGGTATGCGGTTCGCGTGTGAAAAGGCCAAAACAAGCCCAAAGGCCTTGACTGTTGGCAACTTGGTACGCAGTTTTCTACCCCTTTGGCTTGACCGATCGACCCGAAACTCGGAATGTTGCAGGTTCGGGTGGTCCCCTGGTCACTCGCGCGAGCCCAGGTCAGATCGCTTGGCCCAAGGGCATGCGGTTCACTGCTGAAAAACCCTAACAAACCCAAAGGCCTTGACTGTTGGCAACTTGGTAGGCAGTTTTCTACCCCTTTGCCTTGACCAATCGACCCGAAACTCGGAGCGTTGCAGGTTCAGATGGTCCCCCAGCCGCTTGCGCGAGCCCAGGTCAGGCAGCACAGCAGAAAGGTATGCGGTTCGCGTTTGAAAAGACCAAAACAAGCCCAATTTCTTCACTTTTGGACCACTTGGTACGCAGTTTTTCTACCCCTTAGGCTTGACCTATCGACCCGGAACTCTGGGCATTGCAGGTTGGGGTGGTCCCCTGGTCTGTCGCGCGAGCCCAGACCAGACCGCACGGCCGAAGCCAATGCTCCATGCCGCTCAAATTGGCATACCTGGCCCAACGGGTCGACCTTGACCTTGACTGATCGACCCGAAACTCGGAGCGTTGCAGGTTCAGGTGGTCCCGTGGTCACACGCGCGAGCCCAGGTCAGACCGCACAGCAGAAGGGTATGCGGTTCGCGAGTGAAAAGGCCAAAACAAGCCCAAAGGCCTTGACTGTTGGCAACTTGGTACGCAGTTTTCTACCCCTTTGGCTTGACCGATCGACCCGAAACTCGGAATGTTGCAGGTTCGGGTGGTCCCATGGTCACTCGCGCGAGCCCAGGTCAGATCGCTTGGCCCAAGGGCATGCGGTTCACTGCTGAAAAACCCTAACAAACCCAAAGGCCTTGACTGTTGGCAACTTGGTAGGCAGTTTTCTACCCCTTTGCCTTGACCCATCGACCCGAAACTCGGAGCGTTGCAGGTTCAGATGGTCCCCCAGTCGCTCGCGCGAGCCCAGGTCAGGCAGCACAGCAGAAAGGTATGCGGTTCGCGTTTGAAAAGACCAAAACAAGCCCAATTTCTTCACTTTTGGACCACTTGGTACGCAGTTTTTCTACCCCTTAGGCTTGACCTATCGACCCGGAACTCTGGGCATTGCAGGTTGGGGTGGTCCCCTGGTCTGTCGCGTGAGCCCAGACCAGACCGCACGGCCGAAGCCAATGCTCCATGCCGCTCAAATTGGCATACCTGGCCCAACGGGTCGACCTTGACCTTGACTGATCGACCCGAAACTCGGAGCGTTGCAGGTTTAGGTGGTCCCATGGTCACACGCGCGAGCCCAGGTCAGACCGCACAGCAGAAGGGTATGCGGTTCGCGCGTGAAAAGGCCAAAACAAGCCCAAAGGCCTTGACTGTTGGCAACTTGGTACGCAGTTTTCTACCCATTTGGCTTGACCGATCGACCCGAAACTCGGAATGTTGCAGGTTCGGGTGGTCCCCTGGTTGATCGCGCGAGCCCAGGTCAGATCGCTTGGCCCAAGGGCATGCGGTTCACTGCTGAAAAACCCTAACAAACCCAAAGGCCTTGACTGTTGGCAACTTGGTAGGCAGTTTTCTACCCCTTTGCCTTGACCCATCGACCCGAAACTCGGAGCGTTGCAGGTTCAGATGGTCCCCCAGTCGCTCGCGCGAGCCCAGGTCAGGCAGCACAGCAGAAAGGTATGCGGTTCGCGTTTGAAAAGACCAAAACAAGCCCAATTTCTTCACTTTTGGACCACTTGGTACGCAGTTTTTCTACCCCTTAGGTTTGACCTATTGACCCGGAACTCTGGGCATTGCAGGTTGGGGTGGTCCCCTGGTCTGTCGAGCGAGCCCAGACCAGACCGCACGGCCGAAGCCAATGCTCCATGCCGCTCAAATTGGCATACCTGGCCCAACGGGTCGACCTTGACCTTGACTGATCGACCGGAAACTCGGAGCGTTGCAGGTTTAGGTGGTCCCGTGGTCACACGCGCGAGCCCAGGTCAGACCGCACAGCAGAAGGGTATGCGGTTCGCGCGTGAAAAGGCCAAAACAAGCCCAAAGGCCTTGACTGTTGGCAACTTGGTACGCAGTTTTCTACCCCTTTGGCTTGACCGATCGACCCGAAACTCGGAATGTTGCAGGTTCGGGTGGTCCCCTGGTCACTCGCGCGAACCCAGGTCAGATCGCTTGGCCCAAGGGCATGCGGTTCACTGCTGAAAAACCCTAACAAACCCAAAGGCCTTGACTGTTGGCAACTTGGTAGGCAATTTTCTACCCCTTTGCCTTGACCCATCGACCCGAAACTCGGAGCGTTGCAGGTTCAGATGGTCCCCCAGTCGCTCGCGCGAGCCCAGGTCAGGCAGCACAGCAGAAAGGTATGCGGTTCGCATTTGAAAAGACCAAAACAAGCCCAATTTCTTCACTTTTGGACCACTTGGTACTCAGTTTTTCTACCCCTTAGGCTTGACCTAGCGACCCGGAACTCTGGGCATTGCAGGTTGGGGTGGTCCCCTGGTCTGTCGCGCGAGCCCAGACCAGACCGCATGGCCGAAGCCAAGGCTCCATGCCGCTCAAATTGGCATACCTGGCCCAACGGGTCGACCTTGACCTTGACTGATCGACCCGAAACTCGGAGCGTTGCAGGTTCAGGTTGTCCCGTGGTCACACGCGCGAGCCCAGGTCAGACCGCACAGCAGAAGGGTATGCATTTTGCGTGTGAAAAGGCCAAAATAAGCCCAAAGGCCTTGACTGTTGGCAACTTGGTACGCAGTTTTCTACCCCTTTGGCTTGACCGATCGACCCGAAACTCGGAATGTTGCTGGTTCGGGTGGTCCCCTGGTCACTCGCGCGAGCCCAGGTCAGATCGCTTGGCCCAAGGGCATGCGGTTCACTGCTGAAAAACCCTAACAAACCCAAAGGCCTTGACTGTTGGCAACTTGGTAGGCAGTTTTCTACCCCTTTGCCTTGACCCATGGACCCAAAACTCGGAGCGTTGCAGGTTCAGATGGTCCCCCAGTTGCTCGCGCGAGCCCAGGTCAGGCAGCAGAGCAGAAAGGTATGCGGTTCGCGTTTGAAAAGACCAAAACAAGCCCAATTTCTTCACTTTTGGACCACTTGGTACGCAGTTTTTCTACCCCTTAGGCTTGACCTATCGACCCGGAACTCTGGGCATTGCAGGTTGGGGTGGTCCCCTGGTCTGTCGCGCGAGCCCAGACCAGACCGCACAGCCGAAGCCAATGCTCCATGCCGCTCAAATTGGCATACCTGGCCCAACGGGTCGACCTTGACCTTGACTGATCGACCCGAAACTCGGAGCGTTGCAGGTTCAGGTGGTCCCGTGGTCACACGCGCGAGCCCAGGTCAGACCGCACAGCAGAAGGGTATGCGGTTTGCGCGTGAAAAGGCCAAAACAAGCCCAAAGGCCTTGACTGTTGGCAACTTGGTACGCAGTTTTCTACCCCTTTGGCTTGACCGATCGACCCGAAACTCGGAATGTTGCATGTTCGGGTGGTCCCCTGGTCACTCGCGCGAGCCCAGGTCAGATCGCTTGGCCGAAGGGCATGCGGTTCACTGCTGAAAAACCCTAACAAACCCAAAGGCCTTGACTGTTGGCAACTTGGTAGGCAGTTTTCTACCTTTTTGCCTTGACCCATCGACCCGAAACTCGGAGCGTTGCAGGTTCAGATGCTCCACCAGTCGCTCGCGCGAGCCCAGGTCAGGAAGCACAGCAGAAAGGTATGCGGTTCGCATTTGAAAAGACCAAAACAAGCCCAATTTCTTCACTTTTGGACCACTTGGTACGCAGTTTTTCTACCCCTTAGGCTTAACCTATCAACCCGGAACTCTGGGCATTGCAGGTTGGGGTGGTCCCCTGGTCTGTCGCGCGAGCCCAGACCAGACCGCACGGCCGAAGCCAATGCTCCATGCCGCTCAAATTGGCATACCTGGCCCAACGGGTCGACCTTGACCTTGACTGATCGACCCGAAACTCGGAGCGTTGCAGGTTCAGGTTGTCCCGTGGTTACACGCGCGAGCCCAGGTCAGACCGCACAGCAGAAGGGTATGCGGTTCGCGCGTGAAAAGGCCAAAACAAGCCCAAAGGCCTTGACAGTTGGCAACTTGGTACGCAGTTTTCTACCCTTTTGGCTTGACCGATCGACCCGAAACTCGGAATGTTGCAGGTTCGGGTGGTCCCCTGGTCACTCGCGCGAGCCCAAATCAGATCGCTTGGCCCAAGGGCATGCGGTTCACTGCTGAAAAACCCTAACAAACCCAAAGGCCTTGACTGTTGGCAACTTGGTAGGCAGTTTTCTACCCCTTTGCCTTGACCCATCAACCCGAAACTCGGAGCGTTGCAGGTTCAGATGGTCCCCCAGTCGCTCGCGCGAGCCCAGGTCAGGCAGCACAGCAGAAAGGTACGCGGTTCGCGTTTGAAAAGACCAAAACAAGTTCAATTTCTTCACTTTTGGACCACTTGGTACGCAGTTTTTCTACCCCTTAGGCTTGACCTATCGACCCGGAACTCTGGGCATTGCAGGTTGGGGTGGTCCCCTTGTCTGTCGCGCGAGCCCAGACCAGACCGCACGGCCGAAGCCAATGCTCCATGCCGCTCAAATTGGCATACCTGGCCCAACGGGTCGACCTTGACCTTGACTGATCGACCCGAAACTCGGAGCGTTGCAGGTTCAGGTTGTCCCGTGGTCACACGAGCGAGCCCAGGTCAGACCGCACAGCAGAAGGGTATGTGGTTCGCGCGTGAAAAGGCCAAAACAAGCCCAAAGGCCTTGACTGTTGGCAACTTGGTACGCAGTTTTCTACCCCTTTGGCTTGACCGATCGACCCGAAACTAGGAGCGTTGCAGGTTCGGGTGGTTCCCTGGTCACTCGCGCGAGCCCAGGTCAGATCGCTTGGCCCAAGGGCATGCGGTTCACTGCTGAAAAACCCTAACAAACCCAAAGGCCTTGACTGTTGGCAACTTGGTAGGCAGTTTTCTACCCCTTTGCCTTGACCCATCGACCCGACACTCGGAGCGTTGCAGGTTCAGATGGTCCCCCAGTCGCTCGCGCGAGCCCAGGTCAGGCAGCAGAGCAGAAAGGTATGCGGTTCGCGTTTGAAAAGACCAAAACAAGCCCAATTTCTTCACTTTTGGACCACTTGGTACGCAGTTTTTCTACCCCTTAGGCTTGACCTATCGACCCAGAACTCTGGGCATTGCAGGTTGGGGTGGTCCCCTGGTCTGTCGCGCGAGCCCAGACCAGACCGCACGGCCGAAGCCAATGCTCCATGCCGCTCAAATTGGCATACCTGGCCCAACGGGTCGACCTTGACCTTGACTGATCGACCCGAAACTCGGAGCGTTGCAGGTTCAGGTGGTCCCGTGGTCACACGCGCGAGCCCAGGTCAGACTGCACAGCAGAAGGGTATGCCGTTCGTGCGTGAAAAGTCCAAAACAAGCCCAAAGGCCTTGACAGTTGGCAATTTGGTACGCAGTTTTCTACCCCTTTGGCTTGACCGATCGACCCAAAACTCGGCGCGTTGCAGGTTTGGGTGGTCCCCTGGTCACTCGCGCGAGCCCAGGTCAGATCGCTTGGCCCAAGGGCATGCGGTTCACTGCTGAAAAACCCTAACAAACCCAAAGGCCTTGACTGTTGGCAACTTGGTAGGCAGTTTTCTACCCCTTTGCCTTGACCCATCGACCCGAAACTCGGAGCGTTGCAGGTTCAGATGGTCCCCCAGTCGCTCGCGCGAGCCCAGGTCAGGCAGCACAGCAGAAAGGTATGCGGTTCGCGTTTGAAAAGACCAAAACAAGCCCAATTTCTTCACTTTTGGACCACTTGGTACGCAGTTTTTCTACCCCTTAGACTTGACCTATCGACCCGGAACTCTGGGCATTGCAGGTTGGGGTGGTCCCCTGGTCTGTCGCGCGAGCCCAGACCAGACCGCACGGCCAAAGCCAATGCTCCATGCCGCTCAAATTGGCATACCTGGCCCAACGGGTCGACCTTGACCTTGACTGATCGACCCGAAACTCGGAGCGTTGCAGGTTCAGGTGGTCCCGTGGTCACACACGCGAGCCCAGGTCAGACCGCACAGCAGAAGGGTATGCGGTTCGCGCGTGAAAAGGCCAAAACAAGCCCAAAGGCCTTGACTGTTGGCAACTTGGTACGCAGTTTTCTACCCCTTTGGCTTGACCGATCGACCCGAAACTCGGAATGTTGCAGGTTCGGGTGGTCCCCTGGTCACTCGCGCGAGCCCAGGTCAGATCGCTTGGCCCAAGGGTATGCGGTTCACTGCTGAAAAACCCTAACAAACCCAAAGGCCTTGACTGTTGGCAACTTGGTAGGCAGTTTTCTACCCCTTTGCCTTGACCCATCGACCCGAAACTCGGAGCGTTGCAGGTTCAGATGGTCCCCTAGTCGCTCGCGCGAGCCCAGGTCAGGCAGCACAGCAGAAAGGTATGCGGTTCGCGTTTGAAAAGACCAAAACAAGCCCAATTTCTTCACTTTTGGACCACTTGGTACGCAGTCTTTCTACCCCTTAGGCTTGATCTATCGACCCTGAACTCTGGGCATTGCAGGTTGGGGTGGTCCCCTGGTCTGTCGCGCGAGCCCAGACCAGACCGCACGGCCGAAGCCAATGCTCCATGCCGCTCAAATTGGCATACCTGGCCCAACGGGTCGACCTTGACCTTGACTGATCGACCCAAAACTCGGAGCGTTGCAGGTTCAGGTTGTCCCGTGGTCACAAGCGCGAGCCCAGGTCAGACCGCACAGCAGAAGGGTATGCGGTTCGCGCGTGAAAAGGCCAAAACAAGCCCAAAGGCCTTGACAGTTGGCAACTTGGTACGCAGTTTTCTACCCCTTTGGCTTGACCGATCGACCCGAAACTCGGAATGTTGCAGGTTTGGGTGGTCCCCTGGTCACTCGCGCTAGCCCAGGTCAGATCGCTTGGCCCAAGGGCATGCGGTTCACTGCTGAAAAACCCTAACAAACCCAAAGGCCTTGACTGTTGGCAACTTGGTAGGCAGTTTTCTACCCCTTTGCCTTGACCCATCGACCCGAAACTTGGAGCGTTGCAGGTTCAGATGGTCCCCCAGTCGCTCGCGCGAGCCCAGGTCAGGCAGCACAGCAGAAAGGTATGCGGTTCGCGTTTGAAAAGACCAAAACAAGCCCAATTTCTTCACTTTTGGACCACTTGGTACGCAGTTTTTCTACCCCGTAGGCTTGACCTATCGACCCGGAACTCTGGGCATTGCAGGTTGGGGTGGTCCCCTGGTCTGTCGCGCGAGCCCAGACCAGACCGCACGGCCGAAGCCAATGCTCCATGCCGCTCAAATTGGCATACCTGGCCCAACGGGTCGACCTTGACCTTGACTGATCGACCCGAAACTCGGAGCGTTGCAGGTTCAGGTGGTCCCGTGGTCACACACGCGAGCACAGGTCAGACCGCACAGCAGAAGGGTATGCGGTTTGCGCGTGAAAAGGCCAAAACAAGCCCAAAGGCCTTGACTGTTGGCAACTTGGTACGCAGTTTTCTACCCCTTTGGCTTGACCGATCGACCCGAAACTCGGAATGTTGCAGGTTCGGGTGGTCCCCTGGTCACTCGCGCGAGCCCAGGTCAGATCGCTTGGCCCAAGGGTATGCGGTTCACTGCTGAAAAACCCTAACAAACCCAAAGGCCTTGACTGTTGGCAACTTGGTAGGCAGTTTTCTACCCCTTTGCCTTGACCCATCGACCCGAAACTCGGAGCGTTGCAGGTTCAGATGGTCCCCTAGTCGCTCGCGCGAGCCCAGGTCAGGCAGCACAGCAGAAAGGTATGCGGTTCGCGTTTGAAAAGACCAAAACAAGCCCAATTTCTTCACTTTTGGACCACTTGGTACGCAGTCTTTCTACCCCTTAGGCTTGATCTATCGACCCTGAACTCTGGGCATTGCAGGTTGGGGTGGTCAACTGGTCTGTCGCGCGAGCCCAGACCAGAACGCACGGCCGAAGCCAATGCTCCATGCCGCTCAAATTGGCATACCTGGCCCAACGGGTCGACCTTGACCTTGACTGATCGACCCAAAACTCGGAGCGTTGCAGGTTCAGGTGGTCCCGTGGTCACACGCGCGAGCCCAGGTCAGACCGCACAGCAGAAGGGTACGCGGTTCGCGTTTGAAAAGGCCAAAACAAGTTCAATTTCTTCACTTTTGGACCACTTGGTACGCAGTTTTTCTACCCCTTAGGCTTGACCTATCGACCCGGAACTCTGGGCATTGCAGGTTGGGGTGGTCCCCTGGTCTGTCGCGCGAGCCCAGACCAGACCGCACGGCCGAAGCCAATGCTCCATGCCGCTCAAATTGGCATACCTGGCCCAACGGGTCGACCTTGACCTTGACTGATCGACCCGAAACTCGGAGCGTTGCAGGTTCAGGTTGTCCCGTGGTCACACGAGCGAGCCCAGGTCAGACCGCACAGCAGAAGGGTATGCGGTTCGCGCGTGAAAAGGCCAAAACAAGCCCAAAGGCCTTGACTGTTGGCAACTTGGTACGCAGTTTTCTACCCCTTTGGCTTGACCGATCGACCCGAAACTAGGAGCGTTGCAGGTTCGGGTGGTTCCCTGGTCACTCGCGCGAGCCCAGGTCAGATCGCTTGGCCCAAGGGCATGCGGTTCACTGCTGAAAAACCCTAACAAACCCAAAGGCCTTGACTGTTGGCAACTTGGTAGGCAGTTTTCTACCCCTTTGCCTTGACCCATCGACCCGACACTCGGAGCGTTGCAGGTTCAGATGGTCCCCCAGTCGCTCGCGCGAGCCCAGGTCAGGCAGCAGAGCAGAAAGGTATGCGGTTCGCGTTTGAAAAGACCAAAACAAGCCCAATTTCTTCACTTTTGGACCACTTGGTACGCAGTTTTTCTACCCCTTAGGCTTGACCTATCGACCCAGAACTCTGGGCATTGCAGGTTGGGGTGGTCCCCTGGTCTGTCGCGCGAGCCCAGACCAGACCGCACGGCCGAAGCCAATGCTCCATGCCGCTCAAATTGGCATACCTGGCCCAACGGGTCGACCTTGACCTTGACTGATCGACCCGAAACTCGGAGCGTTGCAGGTTCAGGTGGTCCCGTGGTCACACGCGAGAGCCCAGGTCAGACTGCACAGCAGAAGGGTATGCCGTTCGTGCGTGAAAAGTCCAAAACAAGCCCAAAGGCCTTGACAGTTGGCAATTTGGTACGCAGTTTTCTACCCCTTTGGCTTGACCGATCGACCCAAAACTCGGCGCGTTGCAGGTTTGGGTGGTCCCCTGGTCACTCGCGCGAGCCCAGGTCAGATCGCTTGGCCCAAGGGCATGCGGTTCACTGCTGAAAAACCCTAACAAACCCAAAGGCCTTGACTGTTGGCAAATTGGTAGGCAGTTTTCTACCCCTTTGCCTTGACCCATCGACCCGAAACTTGGAGCGTTGCAGGTTCAGATGGTCCCCCAGTCGCTCGCGCGAGCCCAGGTCAGGCAGCACAGCAGAAAGGTATGCGGTTCGCGTTTGAAAAGACCAAAACAAGCCCAATTTCTTCACTTTTGGACCACTTGGTACGCAGTTTTTCTACCCCGTAGGCTTGACCTATCGACCCGGAACTCTGGGCATTGCAGGTTGGGGTGGTCCCCTGGTCTGTCGCGCGAGCCCAGACCAGACCGCACGGCCGAAGCCAATGCTCCATGCCGCTCAAATTGGCATACCTGGCCCAACGGGTCGACCTTGACCTTGACTGATCGACCCGAAACTCGGAGCGTTGCAGGTTCAGGTGGTCCCGTGGTCACACACGCGAGCACAGGTCAGACCGCACAGCAGAAGGGTATGCGGTTCGCGCGTGAAAAGGCCAAAACAAGCCCAAAGGCCTTGACTGTTGGCAACTTGGTACGCAGTTTTCTACCCCTTTGGCTTGACCGATCGACCCGAAACTCGGAATGTTGTAGGTTCGGGTGGTCCCCTGGTCACTCGCGCGAGCCCAGGTCAGATCGCTTGGCCCAAGGGTATGCGGTTCACTGCTGAAAAACCCTAACAAACCCAAAGGCCTTGACTGTTGGCAACTTGGTAGGCAGTTTTCTACCCCTTTGCCTTGACCCATCAACCCGAAACTCGGAGCGTTGCAGGTTCAGATGGTCCCCTAGTCGCTCGCGCGAGCCCAGGTCAGGCAGCACAGCAGAAAGGTATGCGGTTCGCGTTTGAAAAGACCAAAACAAGCCCAATTTCTTCACTTTTGGACCACTTGGTACGCAGTCTTTCTACCCCTTAGGCTTGATCTATCGACCCTGAACTCTGGGCATTGCAGGTTGGGGTGGTCAACTGGTCTGTCGCGCGAGCCCAGACCAGAACGCACGGCCGAAGCCAATGCTCCATGCCGCTCAAATTGGCATACCTGGCTCAACGGGTCGACCTTGACCTTGACTGATCGACCCAAAACTCGGAGCGTTGCAGGTTCAGGTTGTCCCGTGGTCACAAGCGCGAGCCCAGGTCAGACCGCACAGCAGAAGGGTATGCGGTTCGCGCGTGAAAAGGCCAAAACAAGCCCAAAGGCCTTGACAGTTGGCAACTTGGTACGCAGTTTTCTACCCCTTTGGCTTGACCGATCGACCCGAAACTCGGAATGTTGCAGGTTTGGGTGGTCCCCTGGTCACTCGCGCGAGCCCAGGTCAGATCGCTTGGCCCAAGGGCATGCGGTTCACTGCTGAAAAACCCTAACAAACCCAAAGGCCTTGACTGTTGGCAACTTGGTAGGCAGTTTTCTACCCCTTTGCCTTGACCCATCGACCCGAAACTTGGAGCGTTGCAGGTTCAGATGGTCCCCCAGTCGCTCGCGCGAGCCCAGGTCAGGCAGCACAGCAGAAAGGTATGCGGTTCGCGTTTGAAAAGACCAAAACAAGCCCAATTTCTTCACTTTTGGACCACTTGGTACGCAGTTTTTCTACCCCGTAGGCTTGTCCTATCGACCCGGAACTCTGGGCATTGCAGGTTGGGGTGGTCCCCTGGTCTGTCGCGCGAGCCCAGACCAGACCGCACGGCCGAAGCCAATGCTCCATGCCGCTCAAATTGGCATACCTGGCCCAACGGGTCGACCTTGACCTTGACTGATCGACCCGAAACTCGGAGCGTTGCAGGTTCAGGTGGTCCCGTGGTCACACGCGCGAGCCCAGGTCAGACCGCACAGCAGAAGGGTATGCGGTTCGCGCGTGAAAAGGCCAAAACAAGCCCAAAGGCCTTGACTGTTGGCAACTTGGTACGCAGTTTTCTACCCCTTTGGCTTGACCGATCGACCCGAAACTCGGAATGTTGCAGGTTCGGGTGGTCCCCTGGTCACTCGCGCGAGCCTAGGTCAGATCACTTGGCCCAAGGGCATGCGGTTCACTGCTGAAAAACCCTAACAAACCCAAAGGCCTTGACTGTTGGCAACTTGGTAGGCAGTTTTCTACCCCTTTGCCTTGACCCATCGACCCGATACTCGGAGCGTTGCAGGTTCAGATGGTCCCCCAGTCGCTCGCGCGAGCCCAGGTCAGGCAGCCCAGCAGAAAGGTATGCGGTTCGCGTTTGAAAAGACCAAAACAAGCCCAATTTTTTCACTTTTGGACCACTTGGTACGCAGTTTTTCTACCCCTTAGGCTTGACCTATAGACCCGGAACTCTGGGCATTGCAGGTTGGGGTGGTCCCCTGGTCTGTCGCGCAAGCCCAGACCAGACGGCACGGCCGAAGCCAATGCTCCATGCCGCTCAAATTGGCATACCTGGCCCAACGGGTCGACCTTGACCCTGACTGATCGACCCGAAACTCGGAGCGTTGCAGGTTCAGGTGGTCCCGTGGTCACACGAGCGAGCCCAGGTCAGACCGCACAGCAGAAGGGTATGCGGTTTGCGCGTGAAAAGGCCAAAACAAGCCCAAAGGCCTTGACTGTTGGCAACTTGGTACGCAGTTTTCTACCCCTTTGGCTTGACCGATCGACCCGAAACTCAGAATGTTGCAGGTTCGGGTGGTCCCCTGGTCACTCGCGCGAGCCCAGGTCAGATCGCTTGGCCGAAGGGCATGCGGTTCACTGCTGAAAAACCCTAACAAACCCAAAGGCCTTGACTGTTGGCAACTTGGTAGGCAGTTTTCTACCTTTTTGCCTTGACCCATCGACCCGAAACTCGGAGCGTTGCAGGTTCAGATGGTCCCCCAGTCGCTCGCGCGAGCCCAGGTCAGGCAGCACAGCAGAAAGGTATGCGGTTCGCGTTTGAAAAGACCAAAACAAGCCCAATTTCTTCACTTTTGGACCACTTGGTACGCAGTTTTTCTACCCCTTAGGCTTGACCTATCGACCCGGAACTCTGGGCATTGCAGGTTGGGGTGGTCCCCTGGTCTGTCGCGCAAGCCCAGACCAGACCGCACGGCCGAAGCCAATGCTCCATGCCGCTCAAATTGGCATACCTGGCCCAACGGGTCGACCTTGACCCTGACTGATCGACCCGAAACTCGGAGCGTTGCAGGTTCAGGTGGTCCCGTGGTCACACGCGCGAGCCCAGGTCAGACCGCACAGCAGAAGGGTATGCAGTTTGCGCGTGAAAAGGCCAAAACAAGCCCAAAGGCCTTGACTGTTGGCAACTTGGTACGCAGTTTTCTACCCCTTTGGCTTGACCGATCGACCCGAAACTCAGAATGTTGCAGGTTCGGGTGGTCCCCTGGTCACTCGCGCGAGCCCAGGTCAGATCGCTTGGCCGAAGGGCATGCGGTTCACTGCTGAAAAACCCTAACAAACCCAAAGGCCTTGACTGTTGGCAACTTGGTAGGCAGTTTTCTACCTTTTTGCCTTGACCCATCGACCCGAAACTCGGAGCGTTGCAGGTTCAGATGGTCCCCCAGTCGCTCGCGCGAGCCCAGATCAGGCAGCACAGCAGAAAGGTATGCGGTTCGCGTTTGAAAAGACCAAAACAAGCCCAATTTCTTCACTTTTGGACCACTTGGTACGCAGTCTTTCTACCCCTTAGGCTTTACCTATTGACCCTGAACTCTGGGCATTGCAGGTTGGGGTGGTCCCCTGGTCTGTCGCGCGAGCCCAGACCAGACCGCACGGCCGAAGCCAATGCTCCATGCCGCTCAAAATGGCATACCTGGCCCAACGGGTCGACCTTGACCTTGACTGATCGACCCGAAACTCGGAGCGTTGCAGGTTCAGGTGGTCCCGTGGTCACAAGCGCGAGCCCAGGTCAGACCGCACAGCAGAAGGGTATGCGGTTCGCGCGTGAAAAGGCCAAAACAAGCCCAAAGGCCTTGACAGTTGGCAACTTGGTACGCAGTTTTCTACCCCTTTGGCTTGACCAATCGACCCCAAACTCGGAATGTTGCAGGTTTGGGTGGTCCCCTGGTCACTCGTGCGAGCCCAGGTCAGATCGCTTGGCCCAAGGGCATGCGGTTCACTGCTGAAAAACCCTAACAAACCCAAAGGCCTTGACTGTTGGCAACTTTGTAGGCAGTTTTCTACCCCTTTGCCTTGACCCATCGACCCGAAACTCGGAGCGTTGCAGGTTCAGATGGTCCCCCAGTTGCTCGCGCGAGCCCAGGTCAGGCAGCACAGCAGAAAGGTATGCGGTTCGCGTTTGAACAGACCAAAACAAGCCCAATTTCTTCACTTTTGGACCACTTGGTACGCAGTTTTTCTACCCCTTAGGCTTGACCTTTCGACCCGGAACTCTGGGCATTGCAGGTTGGGGTGGTCCCCTGGTCTGTCGCGCGAGCCCAGACCAGACCGCACGGCCGAAGCCAATGCTCCATGCCGCTCAAATTGGCATACCTGGCCCAACGGGTCGACCTTGACCTTGACTGATCGACCCGAAACTCGGAGCGTTGCAGGTTCAGGTGGTCCCGTGGTCACACACGCGAGCCCAGGTCAGACCGCACAGCAGAAGGGTATGCGGTTCGCGCGTGAAAAGGCCAAAACAAGCCCAAAGGCCTTGACTGTTGGCAACTTGGTACGCAGTTTTCTACCCCTTTGGCTTGACCGATCGACCGGAAACTCGGAATCTTGCAGGTTCGGGTGGTCCCCTGGTCACTCGCGCGAGCCCAGGTCAGATCGTCTGGCCCAAGGGCATGCGGTTCACTGCTGAAAAACCCTAACAAACCCAAAGGCCTTGACTGTTGGCAACTTGGTAGGCAGTTTTCTACCCCTTTGCCTTGACCCATCGACCCGAAACTCGGAGCGTTGCAGGTTCAGATGGTCCCCCAGTCGCTCGCGCGAGCCCAGGTCAGGCAGCACAGCAGAAAGGTATGCGGTTCGCGTTTGAAAAGACCAAAACAAGCCCAATTTCTTCACTTTTGGACCACTTGGTACGCAGTCTTTCTACCCCTTAGGCTTGACCTATCGACCCTGAACTCTGGGCAATGCAGGTTGGGGTGGTCCCCTGGTCTGTCGCGCGAGCCCAGACCAGACCGCACGGCCGAAGCCAATGCTCCATGCCGCTCAAATTGGCATACCTGGCCCAACAGGTCGCCCTTGACCTTGACTGATCGACCCGAAACTCGGAGCGTTGCAGGTTCAGGTTGTCCCGTGGTCACAAGCGCGAGCACAGGTCAGACCGCACAGCAGAAGGGTATGCGGTTCGCGCGTGAAAAGGCCAAAACAAGCCCAAAGGCCTTGACAGTTGGCAACTTGGTACGCAGTTTTCTACCCCTTTGGCTTGACCGATCGACCCGAAACTCGGAATGTTGCAGGTTTGGGTGGTCCCCTGGTCACTCACGCGAGCCCAGGTCAGATCGCTTGGCCCAAGGGCATGCGGTTCACTGCTGAAAAACCCTAACAAACCCAAAGGCCTTGACTGTTGGCAACTTGGTAGGCAGTTTTCTACCCCTTTGCCTTGACTAATCGACCCGAAACTTGGAGCGTTGCAGGTTCAGATGGTCCCCCAGTCGCTCGCGCGAGCCCAGGTCAGGCAGCACAGCAGAAAGGTAAGCGGTTCGCGTTTGAAAAGACCAAAACAAGCCCAATTTCTTCACTTTTGGACCACTTGGTACGCAGTTTTTCTAC
Organism: Fragum whitleyi; assembly: GCA_948146395.1. Lineage (NCBI taxonomy): Eukaryota > Metazoa > Mollusca > Bivalvia > Cardiida > Cardiidae > Fragum > Fragum whitleyi. Next base: position 15,575,851 of record OX411558.1, on the reverse strand, counting down.
CCCGTAGGCTTGACCTATCGACCCGGAACTCTGGGCATTGCAGGTTGGGGTGGTCCCCTGGTCTGTCGCGCGAGCCCAGACCAGACCGCACGGCCGAAGCCAATGCTCCATGCCGCTCAAATTGGCATACCTGGCCCAACGGGTCGACCTTGACCTTGACTGATCGACCCGAAACTCGGAGCGTTGCAGGTTCAGGTGGTCCCGTGGTCACACGCGCGAGCCCAGGTCAGACCGCACAGCAGAAGGGTATGCGGTTCGCGCGTGAAAAGGCCAAAACAAGCCCAAAGGCCTTGACTGTTGGCAACTTGGTACGCAGTTTTCTACCCCTTTGGCTTGACCGATCGACCCGAAACTCGGAATGTTGCAGGTTCGGGTGGTCCCCTGGTCACTTGCGCGAGCCTAGGTCAGATCGCTTGGCCCAAGGGCATGCGGTTCACTGCTGAAAAACCCTAACAAACCCAAAGGCCTTGACTGTTGGCAACTTGGTAGGCAGTTTTCTACCCCTTTGCCTTGACCCATTGACCCGATACTCGGAGCGTTGCAGGTTCAGATGGTCCCCCAGTCGCTCGCGCGAGCCCAGGTCAGGCAGCACAGCAGAAAGGTATGCGGTTTGCGTTTGAAAAGACCAAAACAAGCCCAATTTCTTCACTTTTGGACCACTTGGTACGCAGTTTTTCTACCCCTTAGGCTTGACCTATCGACCCGCAACTCTGGGCATTGCAGGTTGGGGTGGTCCCCTGGTCTGTCGCGCGAGCCCAGACCAGGCCGCACGGCCGAAGCCAATGCTCCATGCCGCTCAAATTGGCATACCTGGCCCAATGGGTCGACCTTGACCTTGACTGATCGACCTGAAACTCGGAGCGTTGCAGGTTCAGGTGGTCCCGTGCTCACACGCGCGAGCCCAGGTCAGACCGCACAGCAGAAGGGTATGCGGTTCGCGCGTGAAAAGGCCAAAACAAGCCCAAAGGCCTTGACTGTTGGCAACTTGGTACGCAGTTTTCTACCCCTTTGGCTTGACCGATCGACCCGAAACTCGGAATGTTGCAGGTTCGGGTGGTCCCCTGGTCACTCGCGTGAGCCCAGGTCAGATCGCTTGGCCCAAGGGCATGCGGTTCACTGCTGAAAAACCCTAACAAACCCAAAGGCCTTGACTGTTGGCAACTTGGTAGGCAGTTTTCTACCCCTTTGCCTTGACCCATCGACCCGAAACTCGGAGCGTTGCAGGTTCAGATGGTCACCCAGTCGCTCGCTGGAGCCCAGGTCAGGCAGCACAGCAGAAAGGTATGCGGTTCGCGTTTGAAAAGACCAAAACAAGCCCAATTTCTTCACTTTTGGACCACTTGGTACGCAGTTTTTCTACCCCTTAGGCTTGACCTATCGACCCGGAACTCTGGGCATTGCAGGTTGGGGTGGTCCCCTGGTCTGTCGCGCGAGCCCAGACCAGACCGCACGACCGAAGCCAATGCTCCATGCCGCTCAAATTGGCATACCTGGCCCAACGGGTCGACCTTGACCTTGACTGATCGACCCGAAACTCTGAGCGTTGCAGGTTCAGGTGGTCCCGTGGTCACACGCGCAAGCCCAGGTCAGACCGCACAGCAGAAGGGTATGCGGTTCGCGCGTGAAAAAGCCAAAACAAGCCAAAAGGCCTTGACTGTTGGCAATTTGGTACGCAGTTTTCTACCCCTTTGGCTTGACCGATCGACCCGAAACTCAGAATGTTGCAGGTTCGGGTGGTCCCCTGGTCACTCGAGTGAGCCCAGGTCAGATCGCTTGGCCCAAGGGCATGCGGTTCACTGCTGAAATACCCTAACAAACCCAAAGGCCTTGACTGTTGGCAACTTGGTAGGCAGTTTTCTACCCCTTTGCCTTGACCCATCAACCCGAAACTCGGAGCGTTGCAGGTTCAGATGGTCCCCCAGTCGCTCGCGTGAGCCCAGGTCAGGCAGCACAGCAGAAAGGTATGCGGTTCGCGTTTGAAAAGACCAAAACAAGCCCAATTTCTTCACTTTTGGACCACTTGGTACGCAGTTTTTCTACCCCTTAGGCTGACCTATCGACCCGGAACTCTGGGCATTGCAGGTTGGGGTGGTCCCCTTGTCTGTCGCGCGAGCCCAGACCAGACCGCACGGCCGAAGCCAATGCTCCATGCCGCTCAAATTGGCATACCTGGCCCAACGGGTCGACCTTGACCTTGACTGATCGACCCGAAACTCGGAGCGTTGCAGGTTCAGGTGGTCCCGTGGTCACACGCGCGAGCCCAGGTCAGACCGCACAGCAGAAGGGTATGCGGTTCGGGCGTGAAAAGGCCAAAACAAGCCCAAAGGCCTTGACTGTTGGCAACTTGGTACGCAGTTTTCTACCCCTTTGGCTTGACCGATCGACCCGAAACTCGGAATGTTGCAGGTGCGGGTGGTCCCCTGGTCACTCGCGCAAGCCCAGGTCAGATCGCTTGGCCCAAGGGCATGCGGTTCACTGCTGAAAAACCCTAACAAACCCAAAGGCCTTGACTGTTGGCAACTTGGTAGGCAGTTTTCTACCCCTTTGCCTTGACCCATCGACCCGAAACATGGAGCGTTGCAGGTTCAGATGGTCCCCCAGTCGCTCGCGCGAGCCCAGGTCAGGCAGCACAGCAGAAAGGTATGCGGTTCGCGTTTGAAAAGACCAAAACAAGCCCAATTTCTTCATTTTTGGACCAGTTGGTACGCAGTTTTTCTACCCCTTAGGCTTGACCTATCGACCCGGAACTCTGGGCATTGCAGGTTGGGGTGGTCCCCTGGTCTGTCGCGCGAGCCCAGACCAGACCGCACGGCGGAAGCCAATGCGCCATGTCACTCAAATTGGCATACCTGGCCCAACGGGTCGACCTTGACCTTGACTGATCGACCCAAAACTCGGAGCGTTGCAGGTTTAGGTTGTCCCGTGGTCACACGCGCGAGCCCAGGTCAGACCGCACAGCAGAAGGGTATGCGGTTCGCGCGTGAAAAGGACAAAACAAGCCCAAAGGCCTTGACTGTTGGCAACTTGGTACGCAGTTTTCTACCCCTTTGGCTTGACCGATCGACCCGAAACTCGGAATGTTGCAGGTTCAGGTGGTCCCCTGGTCACTCGCGCGAGCCCAGGTCAGATCGCTTGGCCCAAGGGCATGCGGTTCACTGCTGAAAAACCCTAACAAACCCAAAGGCCTTGACTGTTGGCAACTTGGTAGGCAGTTTTCTACCCCTTTGCCTTGACCCATCGACCCGAAACTCGGAGCGTTGCAGGTTCAGATGGTCCCCTAGTCGCTCGCGCGAGCCCAGGTCAGGCAGCACAGCAGAAAGGTATGCGGTTCGCGTTTGAAAAGACCAAAACAAGCCCAATTTCTTCACTTTTGGACCACTTGGTACGCAGTTTTTCTACCCCTTAGGCTTGACCTATCGACCCGGAACTCTGGGCATTGCAGGTTGGGGTGGTCCCCTGGTCTGTCGCGCGAGCCCAGACCAGACGGCACAGCCGAAACCAATGCTCCATGACGCTCAAATTGGCATACCTGGCCCAACGGGTCGACCTTGACCTTGACTGATCGACCCGAAACTCGGAGCGTTGCAGGTTCAGGTGGTCCCGTGGTCACACGCGCGAGCCCAGGTCAGACCGCACAGCAGAAGGGTATGCGGTTCGCGCGTGAAAAGGCCAAAACAAGCCCAAAGGCCTTGACTGTTGGCAACTTGGTACGCAGTTTTCTACCCCTTTGGCTTGACCGATCAACCCGAAACTCGGAATGTTGCAGGTTCGGGGGGTCCCCTGGTCACTCGCGCGAGCCCAGGTCAGATCGCTTGGCCCAAGGGCATGCGGTTCACTGCTGAAAAACCCTAACAAACCCAAAGGCCTTGACTGTTGGCAACTTGGTAGGCAGTTTTCTACCCCTTTGCCTTGACCCATCGACCCGAAACTCGGAGGGTTGCAGGTTCAGATGGTCCCCCAGTCGCTCGCGCGAGCCCAGGTCAGGCAGCACAGCAGAAAGGTATGCGGTTCGCGTTTGAAAAGACCAAAACAAGCCCAATTTCTTCACTTTTGGACCACTTGGTACGCAGTTTTTCTACCCCTTAGGCTTGACCTATCGACGCGGAACTCTGGGCATTGCAGGTTGGGGTGTTCCCCTGGTCTGTCGCGCGAGCCCAGACCAGACCGCACAGCCGAAGCCAATGCTCCATGCCGCTCAAATTGGCATACCTGGCCCAACGGGTCGACCTTGACCTTGACTGATCGACCTGAAACTCGGAGCGTTGCAGGTTCAGGTGGTCCCGTGGTCACACGCGCGAGCCCAGGTCAGACCGCACAGCAGAAGGGTATGCGGTTCGCGCGTGAAAAGGCCAAAACAAGCCCAAAGGCCTTGACTGTTGGCAACTTGGTACGCAGTTTTCTACCCCTTTGGCTTGACCGATCGACCCGAAACTCGGAATGTTGCAGGTTCGGGTGGTCCCCTGGTCATTCGCGCGAGCCCAGGTCAGATCGCTTGGCCCAAGGGCATGCGGTTCACTGCTGAAAAACCCTAACAAACCCAAAGGCCTTGACTGTTGGCAACTTGGTAGGCAGTTTTCTACATCTTTGCCTTGACCCATCGACCCGAAACTCGGAGCGTTGCAGGTTCAGATGGTCCCCCAGTCGCTCGCACGAGCCCAGGTCAGGCAGCACAGCAGAAAGGTATGCGGTTCGCGTTTGAAAAGACCAAAACAAGCCCAATTTCTTCACTTTTGGACCACTTGGTACGCATTTTTTCTACCCCTTAGGCTTGACCTATCGACCCGGAACTCTGGGCATTGCAGGTTGGGGTGGTCCCCTGGTCTGTCGCGCAAGCCCAGACCAGACCGCATGGCCGAAGCCAATGCTCCATGCCGCTCAAATTGGCATACCTGGCCCAACGGGTCAACCTTGACCTTGACTGATCGACCCGAAACTCGGAGCGTTGCAGGTTCAGGTGGTCCCGTGGTCACACGCGCGAGCCCAGGTCAGACCGCACAGCAGAAGGGTATGCGGTTCGCGCGTGAAAAGGCCAAAACAAGCCCAAAGGCCTTGACTGTTGGCAACTTGGTACGCAGTTTTCTACCCCTTTGGCTTGACCGATCGACCCGAAACTCGGAATGTTGCAGGTTCGGGTGGTCCCCTGGTCACTCGCGCGAGCCCAGGTCAGATCGCTTGGCCCAAGGGCATGCGGTTCACTGCTGAAAAACCCTAACAAACCCAAAGGCCTTGACTGTTGGCAACTTGGTAGGCAGTTTTCTACCCCTTTGCCTTGACCCATCGACCCGAAACTCGGAGCGTTGCAGGTTCTGATGGTCCCCCAGTCGCTCGCGCGAGCCCAGGTCAGGCAGCACAGCAGAAAGGTATGCGGTTCGCGTTTGAAAAGACCAAAACAAGCCCAATTTCTTCACTTTTGGACCACTTGGTACGCAGTTTTTCTACCCCTTAGGCTTGACCTATCGACCCGGAACTCTGGGCATTGCAGGTTGGGGTGGTCCCCTGGTCTGTCGCGCGAGCCCAGACCAGACCGCACGGCCGAAGCCAATGCTCCATGCCGCTCAAATTGGCATACCTGGCCCAACGGGTCGACCTTGACCTTGACTGATCGACCCGAAACTCGGAGCGTTGCAGGTTCAGGTGGTCCCGTGGTCACACGCGCGAGCCCAGGTCAGACCGCACAGCAGAAGGGTATGCGGTTCGCGCGTGAAAAGGCCAAAACAAGCCCAAAGGCCTTGACTGTTGGCAACTCTGTACGCAGTTTTCTACCCCTTTGGTTTGACCGATCGACCCGAAACTCGGAATGTTGCAGGTTCGGGTGGTCCCCTGGTCACTCGCGCGAGCCCAGGTCAGATCACTTGGCCCAAGGGCATGCGGTTCACTGCTGAAAAACCCTAACAAACCCAAAGGCCTTGACTGTTGGCAACTTGGTAGGCAGTTTTCTACCCCTTTGCCTTGACCCATCGACCCGAAACTCGGGGCGTTGCAGGTTCAGATGGTCCCCCAGTCGCTCGCGCGAGCCCAGGTCAGGCAGCACAGCAGAAAGGTATGCGGTTCGCGTTTGAAAAGACCAAAACAAGCCCAATTTCTTCACTTTTGGACCACTTGGTACGCAGTTTTTCTACCCCTTAGGCTTGACCTATCGACCCGGAACTCTGGGCATTGCAGGTTGGGGTGGTCCCCTGGTCTGTCGCGCAAGCCCAGACCAGACCGCACGGCCGAAGCCAATGCTCCATGCCGCTCAAATTGGCATACCTGGCCCAACGGGTCGACCTTGACCTTGACTGATCGACCCCAAACTCGGAGCGTTGCAGGTTCAGGTGGTCGCGTGGTCACATGCGCGAGCCCAGGTCAGACTGCACAGCAGAAGGGTATGCGGTTCGCGTGTGAAAAGGCCAAAACAAGCCCAAAGGCCTTGACTGTTGGCAACTTAGTACGCAGTTTTCTACCCCTTTGGCTTGACCGATCGACCCGAAACTCGGAATGTTGCAGGTTCGGGTGGTCCCCTGGTCACTCGCGCGAGCCCAGGTCAGATCGCTTGGCCCAAGGGCATGCGGTTCACTGCTGAAAAACCCTAACAAACCCAAAGGCCTTGACTGTTGGCAACTTGGTAGGCAGTTTTCTACCCCTTTGCCTTGACCCATCAACCCGAAACTCGGAGCGTTGCAGGTTCAGATGGTCCCCCAGTCACCGCGCGAGCCCATGTCAGGCAGCACAGCAGAAAGGTATGCGGTTCGCGTTTGAAAAGACCAAAACAAGCCCAATTTCTTCACTTTTGGACCACTTGGTACGCAGTTTTTCTACCCCTTAGGCTTGACCTATCGACCCGGAACTCTGGGCATTGCAGGTTGGGGTGGTCCCCTGGTCTGTCGTGCGAGCCCAGACCAGACCGCACGGCCGAAGCCAATGCTCCATGCAGCTCAAATTGGCATACCTGGCCCAACAGGTCGACCTTGACCTTGACTGATCGACCCGAAACTCAGAGCGTTGCAGGTTCAGGTGGTCCCGTGGTCACACGCGCGAGCCCAGGTCAGACCGCACAGCAGAAGGGTATGCGGTTCGCGCGTGAAAAGGCCAAAACAAGCCCAAAGGCCTTGACTGTTGGCAACTTGGTACGCAGTTTTCTACCCCTTTGGCTTGACCAATCGACCCGAAACTCGGAATGTTGCAGGTTCGGGTGGTCCCCTGGTCACTCGCGCGAGCCCAGGTCAGATCGCTTGGCCCAAGGGCATGCGGTTCACTGCTGAAAAACCCTAACAAACCCAAAGGCCTTGACTGTTGGCAACTTGGTAGGCAGTTTTCTACCCCTTTGCCTTGACCCATCGACCCGAAACTCGGAGCGTTGCAGGTTCAGATGGTCCCCCAGTCGCTCGGGCGAGCCCAGGTCAGGCAGCACAGCAGAAAGGTATGCGGTTCGCGTTTGAAAAGACCAAAACAAGCCCAATTTCTTCACTTTTGGACCACTTGGTACGCAGTTTTTCTACCCCTTAGGCTTGACCTATCGACCCGGAACTCTGGGCATTGCAGGTTGGGGTGGTCCCCTGGTCTGTCGCGCGAGCCCAGACCAGACCGCACGGCCGAAGCCAATGCTCCATGCCGCTCAAATTGGCATACCTGGCCCAACGGGTCGACCTTGACCTTGACTGATCGACCCGAAACTCGGAGCGTTGCAGGTTCAGGTGGTCCCATGGTCACACGCGCGAGCCCAGGTCAGACCGCACAGCAGAAGGGTATGCGGTTCGCGCGTGAAAAGGCCAAAACAAGCCCAAAGGCCTTGACTGTTGGCAACTTGGTACGCAGTTTTCTACCCCTTTGGCTTGACCGATCGACCCGAAACTCGGAATGTTGCAGGTTCGGGTGGTCCCCTGGTCACTCGCGCGAGCCCAGGTCAGATCCCTTGGCCCAAGGGCATGCGGTTCACTGCTGAAAAACCCTAACAAACCCAAAGGCCTTGACTGTTGGCAACTTGGTAGGCAGTTTTCTACCCCTTTGCCTTGACCCATCGACCCGAAACTCGGAGCGTTGCAGGTTCAGATGGTCCCCCAGTCGCTCGCGCGAGCCCAGGTCAGGCAGCACAGCAGAAAGGTATGCGGTTCGCGTTTGAAAAGACCAAAACAAGCCCAATTTCTTCACTTTTGGACCACTTGGTACGCAGTTTTTCTACCCCTTAGGCTTGACCTATCGACCCGGAACTCTGGGCATTGCAGGTTGGGGTGGTCCCCTGGTCTGTCGCGCGAGCCCAGACCAGACCGCACGGCCGAAGCCAATGCTCCATGCCGCTCAAATTGGCATACCTGGCCCAACGGGTCGACCTTGACCTTGACTGATCGACCCCAAACTCGGAGTGTTGCAGGTTCAGGTGGTCGCGTGGTCACATGCGCGAGCCCAGGTCAGACTGCACAGCAGAAGGGTATGCGGTTCGCGTGTGAAAAGGCCAAAACAAGCCCAAAGGCCTTGACTGTTGGCAACTTAGTACGCAGTTTTCTACCCCTTTGGCTTGACCGATCGACCCGAAACTCGGAATGTTGCAGGTTCGGGTGGTCCCCTGGTCACTCGCGCGAGCCCAGGTCAGATCGCTTGGCCCAAGGGCATGCGGTTCACTGCTGAAAAACCCTAACAAACCCAAAGGCCTTGACTGTTGGCAACTTGGTAGGCAGTTTTCTACCCCTTTGCCTTGACCCATCGACCCGAAACTCGGAGCGTTGCAGGTTCAGATGGTCCCCCAGTAGCTCGCGCGAGCCCAGGTCAGGCAGCACAGCAGAAAGGTATGCGGTTCGCGTTTGAAAAGACCAAAACAAGCCCAATTTCTTCACTTTTGCACCACTTGGTACGCAGTTTTTCTACCCCTTAGGCTTGACCTATCGACCCGGAACTCTGGGCATTGCAGGTTGGGGTGGTCCCCTGGTCTGTCGCGCGAGCCCAGACCAGACCGCATGGCCGAAGCCAATGCTCCATGCCGCTCAAATTGGCATACCTGGCCCAACGGGTCGACCTTGACCTTGACTGATCGACCCGAAACTCGGAGTGTTGCAGGTTCAGGTGGTCCCGTGGTCACTCGCGCGAGCCCAGGTCAGATCGCTTGGCCCAAGGGCATGCGGTTCACTGCTGAAAAACCCTAACAAACCCAAAGGCCTTGACTGTTGGCAACTTGGTAGGCAGTTTTCTACCCCTTTGCCTTGACCCATCGACCCGAAACTCAGAGCGTTGCAGGTTCAGATGGTCCCCCAGTTGCTCGCGCGAGCCCAGGTCAGGCAGCACAGCAGAAAGGTATGCGGTTCGCGTTTGAAAAGACCAAAACAAGCCCAATTTCTTCACTTTTGGATCACTTGGTACACAGTTTTTCTACCCCTTAGGCTTGACCTATCGACCCGGAACTCTGGGCATTGCAGGTTGGGGTGGTCCCCTGGTCTGTCGCGCGATCCCAGACCAGACCGCACGGCCGAAGCCAAAGCTCCATGCCGCTCAAATTGGCATACCTGGCCCAACCGGTCGACCTTGACCTTGACTGATCGACCCGAAACTCGGAGCGGTGCAGGTTCAGGTGGTCCCGTGGTCACACGCGCGAGCCCAGGTCAGACCGCACAGCAGAAGGGTATGCGGTTTGCGCGTGAAAAGGCCAAAACAAGCCCAAAGGCCTTGACTGTTGGCAACTTGGTACGCAGTTTTCTACCCCTTTGGCTTGACCGATCGACCCGAAACTCGGAATGTTGCAGGTTCGGGTGGTCCCCTGGTCACTCGCGCAAGCCCAGGTCAGATCGCTTGGCCCAAGGGCATGCGGTTCACTGCTGAAAAACCCTAACAAACCCAAAGGCCTTGACTGTTGGCAACTTGGTAGGCAGTTTTCTACCCCTTTGCCTTGACCCATCAACCCGAAACTCGGAGCGTTGCAGGTTCAGATGGTCCCCCAGTCGCTCGCACGAGCCCAGGTCAGGCAGCACAGCAGAAAGGTATGCGGTTCGCGTTTGAAAAGACCAAAACAAGCCCAATTTCTTCACTTTTGGACCATTTGGTACGCAGTTTTTCTACCCCTTAGGCTTGACCTTTCGACCCTAAAACTCTGGGCATTGCAGGTTGGGGTGGTCCCCTGGTCTGTCGCGCAAGCCCAGACCAGACCGCACGGCCGAAGCCAATGCTCCATGCCGCTCAAATTGGCATACCTGGCCCAACGGGTCGACCTTGACCTTGACTGATCGACCCGAAACTCGGAGCGTTGCAGGTTCAGGTGGTCCCGTGGTCACACGCGCGAGCCCAGGTCAGACCGCACAGCAGAAGGGTATGCGGTTCGCGCGTGAAAAGGCCAAAACAAGCCCAAAGGCCTTGACTGTTGGCAACTTGGTAGGCAGTTTTCTACCCCTTTGGCTTGACCCATTGACCCGAAACTCGGAGCGTTGCAGGTTCGGGTGGTCCCCTGGTCCCTCGCGTGAGCCCAGGTCAGATCGCTTGGCCCAAGGGCATGCGGTTCACTGCTGAAAAACCCTAACAAACCCAAAGGCCTTGACTGTTGGCAACTTGGTAGGCAGTTTTCTACCCCTTTGCCTTGACCCATCGACCCGAAACTCGGAGCGTTGCAGGTTCAGATGGTCCCCCAGTCGCTCGCACGAGCCCAGGTCAGGCAGCACAGCAGAAAGGTATGCGGTTCGCGTTTGAAAAGACCAAAACAAGCCCAATTTCTTCACTTTTGGACCACTTGGTACGCAGTTTTTCTACCCCTTAGGCTTGACCTATCGACCCGGAACTCTGGGCATTGCAGGTTGGGGTGGTCCCCTGGTCTGTCGCGCGAGCCCAGACCTGACCGCACGGCCGAAGCCAATGCTCCATGCCGCTCAAATTGGCATACCTGGCCCAACGGGTCGACCTTGACCTTGACTGATCGACCCGAAACTCGGAGCGTTGCAGGTTCAGGTGGTCCCGTGGTCACACGCGCGAGCCCAGGTCAGACCGCACAGCAGAAGGGTATGCGGTTCGCGCGTGAAAAGGCCAAAACAAGCCCAAAGGCCTTGACTGTTGGCAACTTGGTAGGCAGTTTTCTACCCCTTTGGCTTGACCGATCAACCCGAAACTCGGAATGTTGCAGGTTCGGGTGGTCCCCTGGTCACTCGCGCGAGCCCAGGTCAGATCGCTTGGCCCAAGGGCATGCGGTTCACTGCTGAAAAACCCTAACAAACCCAAAGGCCTTGACTGTTGGCAACTTGGTAGGCAGTTTTCTACCCCTTTGCCTTGACCCATCTACCCGAAACTCGGAGCGTTGCAGGTTCAGATGGTCCCCCAGGCGCTCGCGCGAGCCCAGGTCAGGCAGCACAGCAGAAAGGTATGCTGTTCGCGTTTGAAAAGACCAAAACAAGCCCAATTTCTTCACTTTTGGACCACTTGGTACGCAGTTTTTCTACCCCTTAGGCTTGACCTATCAACCCGGAACTCTGGGTATTGCAGGTTGGGGTGGTCCCCTGGTCTGTCGCGCGAGCCCAGACCAGACCGCACGGCCGAAGCCAATACTCCATGCCGCTCAAATTGGCATACCTGGCCCAACGGGTCGACCTTGACCTTGACTGATCGATCCGAAACTCGGAGTGTTGCAGGTTCAGGTTTTCCCGTGGTCACACGTGCGAGCCCAGGTCAGACCGCACAGCAGAAGGGTATGCGGTTCGCGCGTGAAAAGGCCAAAACAAGCCCAAAGGCCTTGACTGTTGGCAACTTGGTACGCAGTTTTCTACCCCTTTGGCTTGACCGATCGACCCGAAACTCGGAATGTTGCAGGTTTGGGTGGTCCCCTGGTCACTCGCGCGAGCCCAGGTCAGATCGCTTGGCCCAAGGGCATGCGATTCACTGCTGAAAAACCCTAACAAACCCAAAGGCCTTGACTGTTGGCAACTTGGTAGGCAGTTTTCTACCCCTTTGCCTTGACCCATCGACCCGAAACTCGGAGCGTTGCAGGTTCAGATGGTCCCCCAGTTGCTCGCGTGAGCCCAGGTCAGGCAGCACAGCAGAAAGGTATGCAGTTCGCGTTTGAAAAGACCAAAACAAGCCCAATTTCTTCACTTTTGGACCACTTGGTACGCAGTTTTTCTACCCCTTAGGCTTGACCTATCGACCCGGAACTCTGGGCATTGCAGGTTGGGGTGGTCCCCTGGTCTGTCGCGCGAGCCCAGACCAGACCGCACGGCCGAAGCCAATGCTCCATGCCGCTCAAATTGGCATACCTGGCCCAACGGGTCGACCTTGACCTTGACTGATCGACCCGAAACTCGGAGCGTTGCAGGTTCAGGTGGTCCCGTGGTCACACGCGCGAGCCCAGGTCAGACCGCACAGCAGAAGGGTATGCGGTTCGCGCGTGAAAAGGCCAAAACAAGCCCAAAGGCCTTGACTGTTGGCAACTTGGTACGCAGTTTTCTACCCCTTTGGCTTGACCGATCGACCCGAAACTCGGAATGTTGCAGGTTCGGGTGGTCCCCTGGTCACTCACGCGAGCCCAGGTCAGATCGCTTGGCCCAAGGGCATGCGGTTCACTGCTGAAAAACCCTAACAAACCCAAAGGCCTTGACTGTTGGCAACTTGGTAGGCAGTTTTCTACCCCTTTGCCTTGACCCATCGACCCGAAACTCGGAGCGTTGCAGGTTCAGATGGTCCCCCAGTTGCTCGCGCGAGCCCAGGTCAGGCAGCACAGCAGAAAGGTATGCGGTTCGCGTTTGAAAAGACCAAAACAAGCCCAATTTCTTCACTTTTGGACCACTTGGTACGCAGTTTTTCTACCCCTTAAGCTTGACCTATCGACCCAGAACTCTGGGCATTGCAGTTTGGGGTGGTCCCCTGGTCTGTCGCGCGAGCCCAGACCAGACTGCACGGCCGAAGCCAATGCTCCATGCCGCTCAAATTGGCATACCTGGCCCAACGGGTCGTCCTTGACCTTGACTTATCGACCCGAAACTCGGAGCGTTGCAGGTTCAGGTGGTCCCGTGGTCACACACGCGAGCCCAGGTCAGACCGCACAGCAGAAGGGTATGTGGTTCGCGCGTGAAAAGGCCAAAACAAGCCCAAAGGCCTTGACTGTTGGCAACTTGGTACGCAGTTTTCTACCCCTTTGGCTTGACCGATCGACCCAAAACTCGGAATGTTGCAGGTTCGGGTGGTCCCCTGGTCACTCGCGCGAGCCCAGGTCAGATCGCTTGGCCCAAGGGCATGCGGTTCACTGCTGAAAAACCCTAACAAACCCAAAGGCCTTGACTGTTGGCAACTTGGTAGGCAGTTTTCTACCCCTTTGCCTTGACCCATCGACCCGAAACTCGGAGCGTTGCAGGTTCAGATGGTCCCCCAGTCGCTTGTGTGAGCCCAGGTCAGGCAGCACAGCAGAAAGGTATGCGGTTCGCGTTTGAAAAGACCAAAACAAGCCCAATTTCTTCACTTTTGGACCACTTGGTATGCAGTTTTTCTACCCCTTAGGCTTGACCTATCGACCCGGAACTCTGGGCATTGCAGGTTGGGGTGGTCCCCTGGTCTGTCGCGCGAGCCCAGACCAGACCGCACGGCCGAAGCCAATGCTCCATGCCGCTCAAATTGGCATACCTGGCCCAACGGGTCGACCTTGACCTTGACTGATCGACCCGAAACTCGGAGCGTTGCAGGTTCAGGTGGTCCCGTGGTCACACCCGCGAGCCCAGGTCAGACCGCACAGCAGAAGGGTATGCGGTTCGCGCGTGAAAAGGCCAAAACAAGCCCAAAGGCCTTGACTGTTGGCAACTTGGTACGCAGTTTTCTACCCCTTTGGCTTGACCGATCGACCCGAAACTCGGAATGTTGCAGGTTCGGGTGGTCCCCTGGTCACTCGCGCAAGCCCAGGTCAGATCGCTTGGCCCAAGGGCATGCGGTTCACTGCTGAAAAACCCTAACAAACCCAAAGGCCTTGACTGTTGGCAACTTGGTAGGCAGTTTTCTACCCCTTTGCCTTGACCCATCGAAACGAAACTCGGAGCGTTGCAGGTTCAGATGGTCCCCCAGTCGCTCGCGTGAGCCCAGGTCAGGCAGCACAGCAGAAAGGTATGCGGTTTGCGTTTGAAAAGACCAAAACAAGCCCAATTTCTTCACTTTTGGACCACTTGGTACGCAGTTTTTCTACCCCTTAGGCTTGACCTATCGACCCGGAACTCTGGGCATTGCAGGTTGGGGTGGTCCCCTGGTCTGTCGCGCAAGCCCAGACCAGACCGCACGGCCGAAGCCAATGCTCCATGCCGCTCAAATTGGCAAACCTGGCCCAACGGGTCGACCTTGACCTTGACTGATCAACCCGAAACTCGGAGCGTTGCAGGTTCAGGTGGTCCCGTTGTCACACGCGCGAGCCCAGGTCAGACCGCACAGCAGAAGGGTATGCGGTTCGCGCGTGAAAAGGCCAAAACAAGCCCAAAGGCCTTGACTGTTGGCAACTTGGTACGCAGTTTTCTACCCCTTTGGCTTGACTGATCGACCCGAAACTCGGAATGTTGCAGGTTCGGGTGGTCCCCTGGTCACTCGCGCGAGCCCAGGTCAGATCGCTTGGCCCAAGGGCATGCGGTTCACTGCTGAAAAACCCTAACAAACCCAAAGGCCTTGACTGTTGGCAACTTGGTAGGCAGTTTTCTACCCCTTTGCCTTGACCCATCGACCCAAAACTCGGAGCTTTGCAGGTTCAGATGGTCCCCCAGTCGCTCGCGCGAGCCCAGGTCAGGCAGCACAGCAGAAAGGTATGCGGTTCGCGTTTGAAAAGACCAAAACAAGCCCAATTTCTTCACTTTTGGACCACTTGGTACGCAGTTTTTCTACCCCTTAGGCTTGACCTATCGACCCGGAACTCTGGGCATTGCAGGTTGGGGTGGTCCCCTGGTCTGTCGCGCGAGCCCAGACCAGACCGCACGGCCGAAGCCAATGCTCCATGCCGCTCAAATTGGCATACCTGGCCCAACGGGTCGACCTTGACCTTGACTGATCAACCCGAAACTCGGAGCGTTGCAGGTTCAGATGGTCCCCCAGTCGCTCGCGCGAGCCCAGGTCAGACCGCACAGCAGAAGGGTATGCGGTTCGCGCGTGAAAAGGCCAAAACAAGCCCAAAGGCCTTGACTGTTGGCAACTTGGTACGCAGTTTTCTACCCCTTTGGCTTGACCGATCGACCCGAAACTCGGAATGTTGCAGGTTCGGGTGGTCCCCTGGTCACTCGCGCGAGCCCAGGTCAGATCGCTTGGCCCAAGGGCATGCGGTTCACTGCTGAAAAACCCTAACAAACCCAAAGGCCTTGACTGTTGGCAACTTGGTAGGCAGTTTTCTACCCCTTTGCCTTTACCCATTGACCCGAAACTCGGAGCGTTGCAGGTTCAGATGGTCCCCCAGTCGCTCGCGCGAGCCCAGGTCAGGCAGCACAGCAGAAAGGTATGCGGTTCGCGTTTGAAAAGACCAAAACAAGCCCAATTTCTTCACTTTTGGACCACTTGGTACGCAGTTTTTCTACCCCTTAGGCTTGACCTATTGACCCGGAACTCTGGGCATTGCAGGTTGGGGTGGTCCCCTGGTCTGTCGCGCGAGCCAAGACCAGACCACACGGCCGAAGCCAATGCTCCATGCCGCTCAAATTGGCATACCTGGCCCAACGGGTCGACCTTGACCTTGACTGATCGACCCGAAACTCGGAGCGTTGCAGGTTCAGGTGGTCCCGTGGTCACACGCGCGAGCCCAGGTCAGACCGCACAGCAGAAGGGTATGCGGTTCGCGCGTGAAAAGGCCAAAACAAGCCCAAAGGCCTTGACTGTTGGCAACTTGGTACGCAGATTTCTACCCCTTTGGCTTGACCGATCAACCCGAAACTCGGAATGTTGCAGGTTCGGGTGGTCCCCTGGTCACTCGCGCGAGCCCAGGTCAGATCGCTTGGCCCAAGGGCATGCGGTTCACTGCTGAAAAACCCTAACAAACCCAAAGGCCTTGACTGTTGGCAACTTGGTAGGCAGTTTTCTACCCCTTTGCCTTGACCAATCGACCCGAAACTCGGAGCGTTGCAGGTTCAGATGGTCCCCCAGTCGCTCGCGCAAGCCCAGGTCAGGCAGCAGAGCAGAAAGGTATGCGGTTCGCGTTTGAAAAGACCAAAACAAGCCCAATTTCTTCACTTTTGGACCACTTGGTACGCAGTTTTTCTACCCCTTAGGCTTGACCTATCGACCCGGAACTCTGGGCATTGCAGGTTGGGGTGGTCCCCTGGTCTGTTGCGCGAGCCCAGACCAGACCGCACGGCCGAAGCCAATGCTCCATGCCGCTCAAATTGGCATACCTGGCCCAACGGGTCGACCTTGACCTTGACTGATCGACCCGAAACTCGGAGCGTTGCAGGTTCAGGTGGTCCCGTGGTCACACCCGCGAGCCCAGGTCAGACCGCACAGCAGAAGGGTATGCGGTTTGCGCGTGAAAAGGCCAAAACAAGCCCAAAGGCCTTGACTGTTGGCAACTTGGTACGCAGATTTCTACCCCTTTGGCTTGACCGATCAACCCGAAACTCGGAGCGTTGCAGGTTCGAGTGGTCCCCTGGTCACTCGCGCGAGCCCAGGTCAGATCGCTTGGCCCAAGGGCATGCGGTTCACTGCTGAAAAACCCTAACAAACCCAAAGGCCTTGACTGTTGGCAACTTGGTAGGCAGTTTTCTACCCCTTTGCCTTGACCAATCGACCCGAAACTCGGAGCGTTGCAGGTTCAGATGGTCCCCCAGTCGCTCGCGCGAGCCCAGGTCAGGCAGCACAGCAGAAAGGTATGCGGTTTGCGTTTGAAAAGACCAAAACAAGCCCAATTTCTTCACTTTTGGACCACTTGGTACGCAGTTTTTCTACCCCTTAGGCTTGACATATCGACCTGGAACTCTGGGCATTGCAGGTTGGGGTGGTCCCCTGGTCTGTCGCGCAAGTCCAGACCAGACCGCACGGCCGAAGCCAATGCTCCATGCCGCTCAAATTGGCATACCTGGCCCAACGGGTCGACCTTGACCTTGACTGATCGACCCGAAACTCGGAGCGTTGCAGGTTCAGGTGGTCCCGTGGTCACACGCGCGAGCCCAGGTCAGACCGCACAGCAGAAGGGTATGCGGTTCGCGCGTGAAAAGGCCAAAACAAGCCCAAAGGCCTTGACTGTTGGCAACTTGGTACGCAGTTTTCTACCCCTTTGGCTTGACCGATCAACCCGAAACTCGGAATGTTGCAGGTTCGGGTGGTCCCCTGGTCACTCGCGCGAGCCCAGGTCAGATCGCTTGGCCCAAGGGCATGCGGTTCACTGCTGAAAAACCATAACAAACCCAAAGGCCTTGACTGTTGGCAACTTGGTAGGCAGTTTTCTACCCCTTTGCCTTGACCCATCGACCCGAAACTTGGAGCGTTGCAGGTTCAGATGGTCCCCCAGTCGCTCGCGCGAGCCCAGGTCAGGCAGCACAGCAGAAAGGTATGCGGTTCGCGTTTGAAAAGACCAAAACAAGCCCAATTTCTTCACTTTTGGACCACTTGGTACGCAGTTTTTCTACCCCTTAGGCTTGACCTATCGACCCGGAACTCTGGGCATTGCAGGTTGGGGTGGTCCCCTGGTCTGTTGCGCGAGCCCAGACCAGACCGCACGGCCGAAGCCAATGCTCCATGCCGCTCAAATTGGCATACCTGGCCCAACGGGTCGACCTTTACCTTGACTGATCGACCCGAAACTCGGAGCGTTGCAGGTTCAGGTGGTCCCGTGGTCACACCCGCGAGCCCAGGTCAGACCGCACAGCAGAAGGGTATGCGGTTCGCGCGTGAAAAGGCCAAAACAAGCCCAAAGGCCTTGACTGTTGGCAACTTGGTACGCAGATTTCTACCCCTTTGGCTTGACCGATCAACTCGAAACTCGGAGCGTTGCAGGTTCGGGTGGTCCCCTGGTCACTCGCGCGAGCCCAGGTCAGATCGCTTGGCCCAAGGGCATGCGGTTCACTGCTGAAAAACCCTAACAAACCCAAAGGCCTTGACTGTTGGCAACTTGGTAGGCAGTTTTCTACCCCTTTGCCTTGACCAATCGACCCGAAACTAGGAGCGTTGCAGGTTCAGATGGTCCCCCAGTCGCTCGCGCGAGCCCAGGTCAGGCAGCACAGCAGAAAGGTATGCGGTTTGCGTTTGAAAAGACCAAAACAAGCCCAATTTCTTCACTATTGGACCACTTGGTACGCAGTTTTTCTACCCCTTAGGCTTGACCTATCGACCCGGAACTCTGGGCATTGCAGGTTGGGGTGGTCCCCTGGTCTGTCGCGCAAGCCCAGACCAGACCGCACGGCCGAAGCCAATGCTCCATGCCGCTCAAATTGGCATACCTGGCCCAACGGGTCGACCTTGACCTTGACTGATCAACCCGAAACTCGGAGCGTTGCAGGTTCAGGTGGTCCCGTTGTCACACGCGCGAGCCCAGGTCAGACCGCACAGCAGAAGGGTATGCGGTTCGCGCGTGAAAAGGCCAAAACAAGCCCAAAGGCCTTGACTGTTGGCAACTTGGTACGCAGTTTTCTACCCCTTTGGCTTGACCGATCGACCCGAAACTCGGAATGTTGCAGGTTCGGATGGTCCCCTGGTCACTCGCGCGAGCCCAGGTCAGATCGCTTGGCCCAAGGGCATGCGGTTCACTGCTGAAAAACCCTAACAAACCCAAAGGCCTTGACTGTTGGACCACTTGGTAGGCAGTTTTCTACCCCTTTGCCTTGACCCATTGACCCGAAACTCGGAGCGTTGCAGGTTCAGATGGTCCCCCAGTCGCTCGCGCGAGCCCAGGTCAGGCAGCACAGCAGAAAGGTATGCGGTTTGCGTTTGAAAAGACCAAAACAAGCCCAATTTCTTCACTTTTGGACCACTTGGTACGCAGTTTTTCTACCCCTTAGGCTTGACCTATTGATCCGGAACTCTGGGCATTGCAGGTTGGGGTGGTCCCCTGGTCTGTCGCGCGAGCCAAGACCAGACCATACGGCCGAAGCCAATGCTCCATGCCGCTCAAATTGGCATACCTGGCCCAACGGGTCGACCTTGACCTTGACTGATCGACCCGAAACCCGGAGCGTTGCAGGTTCAGGTGGTCCCGTGGTCACACGCGCGAGCCCAGGTCAGACCGCACAGCAGAAGGGTATGCGGTTCGCGCGTGAAAAGGCCAAAACAAGCCCAAAGGCCTTGACTGTTGGCAACTTGGTACGCAGATTTCTACCCCTTTGGCTTGACCGATCAACCCGAAACTCGGAATGTTGCAGGTTCGGGTGGTCCCCTGGTCACTCGCGAGAGCCCAGGTCAGATCGCTTGGCCCAAGGGCATGCGGTTCACTGCTGAAAAACCCTAACAAACCCAAAGGCCTTGACTGTTGGCAACTTGGTAGGCAGTTTTCTACCCCTTTGCCTTGACCCATCGACCCGAAACTCGGAGCTTTGCAGGTTGAGATGGTCCCCCAGTCGCTCGCGTGAGCCCAGGTCAGGCAGCACAGCAGAAAGGTATGCGGTTCGCGTTTGAAAAGACCAAAACAAGCCCAATTTCTTCACTTTTGGACCACTTGGTACGCAGTTTTTCTATCCCTTAGGCTTGACCTATCGACCCGGAACTCTGGGCATTGCAGTTTGGGGTGGTCCCCTGGTCTGTCGCGCGAGCCCAGACCAGACCGCACGGCCGAAGCCAATGCTCCATGCCGCTCAAATTGGCATACCTGGCCCAACGGGTCGACCTTGACCTTGACTGATCGACCCGAAACTCGGAGCATTGCAGGTTCAGGTGGTCCCGTGGTCACACGCGCGAGCCCAGGTCAGACCGCACAGCAGAAGGGTATGCGGTTCGCGCGTGAAAAGGCCAAAACAAGCCCAAAGGCCTTGACTGTTGGCAACTTGGTACGCAGTTTTCTACCCCTTTGGCTTGACCGATCGACCCGAAACTCGGAATGTTGCAGGTTCGGGTGGTCCCCTGGTCACTCGCACGAGCCCAGGTCAGATCGCTTTGCCCAAGGGCATGCGGTTCACTGCTGAAAAACCCTAACGAACCCAAAGGCCTTGACTGTTGGCAACTTGGTAGGCAGTTTTCTACCCCTTTGCCTTGACCCATCGACTCGAAACTCGGAGCTTTGCAGGTTCAGATGGTCCCCCAGTGGCTCGCGCGAGCCCAGGTCAGGCAGCACAGCAGAAAGGTATGTGGTTCGCGTTTGAAAAGACCAAAACAAGCCCAATTTCTTCACTTTTGGACCACTTGGTACGCAGTTATTCTACCCCTTAGGCTTGACCTATCGACCCGGAACTCTGGGCATTGCAGGTTGGGGTGGTCCCCTGGTCTGTCGCGCGAGCCCAGACTAGACCGCACGGCCGAAGCCAATGCTCCATGCCGCTCAAATTGGCATACCTGGCCCAACGGGTCGACCTTGACCTTGACTGATCGACCCGAAACTCGGAGCGTTGCAGGTTCAGGTGGTCCCGTGGTCACACACGCGAGCCCAGGTCAGACCGCACAGCAGAAGGGTATGCGGTTCGCGCGTGAAAAGGCCAAAACAAGCCCAAAGGCCTTGACTGTTGGCAACTTGGTACGCAGTTTTCTACCCCTTTGGCTTGACCGATCGACCCGAAACTCGGAATGTTGCAGGTTCGGGTGGTCCCCTGGTCACTCGGGCGAGCCCAGGTCAGATCGCTTGGCCCAAGGGCATGCGGTTCACTGCTGAAAAACCCTAACAAACCCAAAGGACTTGACTGTTGGCAACTTGGTAGGCAGTTTTCTACCCCTTTGCCTTGACCCATCGACCCGAAACTCGGAGCGTTGCAGGTTCAGATGGTCCCCCAGTCGCTCGCGCGAGCCCAGGTCAGGCAGCACAGCAGAAAGGTATGCGGTTCGCGTTTGAAAAGACCAAAACAAGCCCAATTTCTTCACTTTTGGACCACTTGGTACGCAGTTTTTCTACCCCTTAGGCTTGACCTATCAACCCGGAACTCTGGGCATTGCAGGTTGGGGTGGTCCCCTGGTCTGTCGCGCGAGCCCAGACCAGACCGCCTGGCCGAAGCCAATGCTCCATGCCGCTCAAATTGGCATACCTTGCCCAACGGGTCGACCTTGACCTTGACTGATCGACCCGAAACTCGGAGCGTTGCAGGTTCAGGTGGTCCCCTGGTCACATGCGCGAGCCCAGGTCAGACCGCACAGCAGAAGGGTATGCGGTTCGCGCGTGAAAAGGCCAAAACAAGCCCAAAGGCCTTGACAGTTGGCAACTTGGTACGCAGTTTTCTACCCCTTTGGCTTGACCGATCGAACTGAAACTCGGAATGTTGCAGGTTCGGGTGGTCCCCTGGTCACTCGCGCGAGCCCAGCTCAGATCGCTTGGCCCAAGGGCATGCGGTTCACTGCTGAAAAACCCTAACAAACCCAAAGGCCTTGACTGTTGGCAACTTGGTATTCAGTTTTCTACCCCTTTGCCTTGACCCATCGACCCGAAACTCGGAGCGTTGCAGGTTCAGATGGTCCCCCAGTTGCTCGCGCGAGCCCAGGTCAGGCAGCACAGCAGAAAGGTATGCGGTTTGCGTTTGAAAAGACCAAAACAAGCCAAATTTCTTCACTTTTGGACCACTTGGTACGCAGTTTTTCTACCCCTTAGGCTTGACCTATCGACCCGGAACTCTGGGCATTGCAGGTTTGGGTGGTCCCCTGGTCTGTCGCGCGAGCCCAGACCAGACCGCACGGCCGAAGCTAATGCTCCATGCCGCTCAAATTGGCATACCTGGCCCAACGGGTCGACCTTGACCTTGACTGATCGACCCGAAACTCGGAGCGTTGCAGGTTCAGGTGGTCCCGTGGTCACACGCGCGAGCCCAGGTCAGACCGCACAGCAGAAGGGTATGCGGTTCGTGCGTGAAAAGGCCAAAACAAGCCCAAAGGCCTTGACTGTTGGCAACTTGGTACGCAGTTTTCTACCCCTTTGGCTTGACCGATCGACCCGAAACTCGGAATGTTGCAGGTTCAGGTGGTCCCCTTGTCACTCGCACGAGCCCAGGTCAGATCGCTTGGCCCAAGGGCATGCGGTTCACTGCTGAAAAACCCTAACAAACCCAAAGGCCTTGACTGTTGGCAACTTGGTAGGCTGTTTTCTACCCCTTTGCCTTGACCCATCGACCCGAAACTCGGAGCGTTGCAGGTTCAGATGGTCCCCCAGTCGCTCGCGCGAGCCCAGGTCAGGCAGCACAGCAGAAAGGTATGCGGTTCGCGTTTGAAAAGACCAAAACAAGCCCAATTTCTTCACTTTTGGACCACTTGGTACGCAGTTTTTCTACCCCTTAGGCTTGACCTATCGACCCGGAACTCTGGGCATTGCAGGTTGGGGTGCTCCCCTGGTCTGTCGCGCGAGCCCAGACCAGACCGCACGGCCGAAGCCAATGCTCCATGCCGCTCAAATTGGCATACCTGGCCCAACGGGTCGACCTTGACCTTGACTGATCGACCCGAAACTCAGAGCGTTGCAGGTTCAGGTGGTCCCCTGGTCACACGCGCGAGCCCAGGTCAGACCGCACAGCAGAAGGGTATGCGGTTCGCGCGTGAAAAGGCCAAAACAAGCCCAAAGGCCTTGACTGTTGGCAACTTGGTATGCAGTTTTCTACCCCTTTGGCTTGACCGATCGACCCGAAACTCGGAATGTTGCAGGTTCGGGTGGTCCCCTGGTCACTCGCGCGAGCCCAGGTCAGATCGCTTGGCCCAAGGGCATGCGGTTCACTGCTGAAAAACCCTAACAAACCCAAAGGCCTTGACTGTTGGCAACTTGGTAGGCAGTTTCTTACCCCTTTGCCTTGACCCATCAACCCGAAACTCGGAGCGTTGCAGGTTCAGATGGTCCCCCAGTCGCTCGCGCGAGCCCAGGTCAGGCAGCACAGCAGAAAGGTATGCGGTTCGCGTTTGAAAAGACCAAAACAAGCCCAATTTCTTCACTTTTGGACCACTTGGTACGCAGTTTTTCTACCCCTTAGGCTTGACCTATCGACCCGGAACTCTGGGCATTGCAGGTTGGGGTGGTCCCCTGGTCTGTCGCACGAGTCCAGACCAGACCGCACGGCCGAAGCCAATGCTCCATGCCGCTCAAATTGGCATACCTGGTCCAACGGGTCGACCTTGACCTTGACTGATCGACCTGAAACTCGGAGCGTTGCAGGTTCAGGTGGTCCCGTGGTCACACGCGCGAGCCCAGGTCAGACCGCACAGCAGAAGGGTATGCGGTTTGCGCGTGAAAAGGCCAAAACAAGCCCAAAGGCCTTGACAGTTGGCAACTTGGTACGCAGTTTTCTACCCCTTTGGCTTTACCGATCGACCCGAAACTCGGAATGTTGCAGGTTCGGGTGGTCCCCTGGTCACTCGCACGAGCCCAGGTCAGATCGCTTGGCCCAAGGGCATGCGGTTCACTGCTGAAAAACCCTAACAAACCCAAAGGCCTTGACTGTTGGCAACTTGGTAGGCTGTTTTCTACCCCTTTGCCTTGACCCATCGACCCGAAACTCGGAGCGTTGCAGGTTCAGATGGTCCCCCAGTCGCTCGCGCGAGCCCAGGTCAGGCAGCACAGCAGAAAGGTATGCGGTTCGCGTTTGAAAAGACCAAAACAAGCCCAATTTCTTCACTTTTGGACCACTTGGTACGCAGTTTTTCTACCCCTTAGGCTTGACCTATCGACCCGGAACTCTGGGCATTGCAGGTTGGGGTGGTCCCCTGGTCTGTCGCGCGAGCCCAGACCAGACCGCACGGCCGAAGCCAATGCTCCATGCCGCTCAAATTGGCATACCTGGCCCAACGGGTCCACCTTGACCTTGACTGATCGACCCGAAACTCAGAGCGTTGCAGGTTCAGGTGGTCCCCTGGTCACACGCGCGAGCCCAGGTCAGACCGCACAGCAGAAGGGTATGCGGTTCGCGCGTGAAAAGGCCAAAACAAGCCCAAAGGCCTTGACAGTTGGCAACTTGGTACGCAGTTTTCTACCCCTTTGGCTTGACCGATCAACCTGAAACTCGGAATGTTGCAGGTTCGGGTGGTCCCCTGGTCACTCGCGCGAGCCCAGGTCAGATCGCTTGGCCCAAGGGCATGCGGTTCACTGCTGAAAAACCCTAACAAACCCAAAGGCCTTGACTGTTGGCAACTTGGTAGGCAGTTTTCTACCCCTTTGCCTTGACCCATCAACCCGAAACTCGGAGCGTTGCAGGTTCAGATGGTCCCCCAGTTGCTTGCAAGAGCCCAGGTCAGGCAGCACAGCAGAAAGGTATGCGGTTCGCGTTTGAAAAGACCAAAACAAGCCCAATTTCTTCACTTTTGGACCACTTGGTACGCAGTTTTTCTACCCCTTAGGCTTGACCTATCGACCCGGAACTCTGGGCATTGCAGGTTGGGGTGGTCCCCTGGTCTGTCGCGCGAGCCCAGACCAGACCGCACGGCCAAAGTCAATGCTCCATGCCGCTCAAATTGGCATACCTGGCCCAACGGGTCGACCTTGACCTTGACTGATCGACCCGAAACTCGGAGCGTTGCAGGTTCAGGTGGTCCCGTGGTCACACGTGCGAGCCCAGGTCAGACCGCACAGCAGAAGGGTATGCGGTTCGCGCGTGAAAAGGCCAAAACAAGCCCAAAGGCCTTGACTGTTGGCAACTTGGTACGCAGTTTTCTACCCCTTTGGCTTGACTGATCGACCCGAAACTCGGAATGTTGCAGGTTCGGGTGGTCCCCTGGTCACTCGCGCGAGCCCAGGTCAGATCGCTTGGCCCAAGGGCATGCGGTTCACTGCTGAAAAACCCTAACAAACCCAAAGGCCTTGACTGTTGGCAACTTGGTAGGCAGTTTTCTACCCCTTTGCCTTGACCCATCAACCCGAAACTCGGAGCGTTGCAGGTTCAGATGGTCCCCCAGTCGCTCGCGCGAGCCCAGGTCAGGCAGCACAGCAGAAAGGTATGCGGTTCGCATTTGAAAAGACCAAAACAAGCCCAATTTCTTCACTTTTGGACCACTTGGTACGCAGTTTTTCTACCCCTTAGGCTTGACCTATCGACCCGGAACTCTGGGCATTGCAGGTTGGGGTGGTCCCCTGGTCTGTCGCGCGAGTCCAGACCAGACCGCACGGCCGAAGCCAATGCTCCATGCCGCTCAAATTGGCATACCTGGTCCAACGGGTCGACCTTGACCTTGACTGATCGACCCGAAACTCGGAGCCTTGCAGGTTCAGGTGGTCCCGTGGTCACACGCGCGAGCCCAGGTCAGACCGCACAGCAGAAGGGTATGCGGTTCGCGCGTGAAAAGGCCAAAACAAGCCCAAAGGCCTTGACTGTTTACAACTTGGTACGCAGTTTTCTACCCCTTTGGCTTTACCGATCGACCCGAAACTCGGAATGTTGCAGGTTCGGGTGGTCCCCTGGTCACTCGCACGAGCCCAGGTCAGATCGCTTGGCCCAAGGGCATGCGGTTCACTGCTGAAAAACCCTAACAAACCCAAAGGCCTTGACTGTTGGCAACTTGGTAGGCTGTTTTCTACCCCTTTGCCTTGACCCATCGACCCGAAACTCGGAGCGTTGCAGGTTCAGATGGTCCCCCAGTCGCTCGCGCAAGCCCAGGTCAGGCAGCACAGCAGATAGGTATGCGGTTCGCATTTGAAAAGACCAAAACAAGCCCAATTTCTTCACTTTTGGACCACTTGGTACGCAGTTTTTCTACCCCTTAGGCTTGACCTATCGACCCGCAACTCTGGGCATTGCAGGTTGGGGTGGTCCCCTGGTCTGTCGCGCGAGCCCAGACCAGACCGCACGGCCAAAGCCAATGCTCCATGCCGCTCAAATTGGCATACCTGGCCCAACGGGTCGACCTTGACCTTGACTGATCGACCCGAAACTCGGAGCGTTGCAGGTTCAGGTGGTCCCGTGGTCACACGCGCGAGCCCAGGTCAGAGCGCACAGCAGAAGGGTATGCGGTTCGCGCGTGAAAAGGCCAAAACAAGCCCAAAGGCCTTGACTGTTGGCAACTTGGTACGCAGTTTTCTACCCCTTTGGCTTGACCGATCAACCTGAAACTCGGAGCGTTGCAGGTTCGGGTAGTCCCCTGGTCACTCGCGCGAGCCCAGGTCAGATTGCTTGGCCCAAGGGCATGCGGTTCACTGCTGAAAAACCCTAACAAACCCAAAGGCCTTGACTGTTGGCAACTTGGTAGGCAGTTTTCTACCCCTTTGCCTTGACCCATTGACCCGAAACTCGGAGCGTTGCAGGTTCAGATGGTCTCCCAGTCGCTCGCGCGAGCCCAGGTCAGGCAGCACAGCAGAAAGGTATGCGGTTCGCGTTTGAAAAGACCAAAACAAGCCCAATTTCTTCACTTTTGGACCACTTGGTACGCAGTTTTTCTACCCCTTAGGCTTGACCTATCGACCCGGAACTCTGGGCATTGCAGGTTGGGGTGGTCCCCTGGTCTGTCGCGTGAGCCCAGACCAGACCGCACGGCCGAAGCCAATGCTCCATGCCGCTCAAATTGGCATACCTGGCCCAACGGGTCGACCTTGACCTTGACTGATCGACCCGAAACTCGGAGCGTTGCAGGTTCAGGTGGTCCCGTGGGCACACGCGCGAGCCCAGGTCAGACCGCACAGCAGAAGGGTATGCGGTTCGCGCGTGAAAAGGCCAAAACAAGCCCAAAGGCCTTGACTGTTGGCAACTTGGTACGCAGTTTTCTACCCTCTTGGCTTGACCGATCGACCCGAAACTCGGAATGTTGCAGGTTCGGGTGGTCCCCTGGTCACTCGGGCGAGCCCAGGTCAGATCGCTTGGCCCAAGGGCATGCGGTTCACTGCTGAAAAACCCTAACAAACCCAAAGGCCTTGACTGTTGGCAACTTGGTAGGCAGTTTTCTACCCCTTTGCCTTGACCCATCGACCCGAAACTCGGAGCGTTGCAGGTTCAGATGGTCCCCCAGTCGCTCTCGCGAGCCCAGGTCAGGCAGCACAGCAGAAAGGTATGCGGTTCGCGTTTGAAAAGACCAAAACAAGCCCAATTTCTTCACTTTTGGACCACTTGGTACGCAGTTTTTCTACCCCTTAGGCTTGACCTATCGACCCGGAACTCTGGGCATTGCAGGTTGGGGTGGTCCCCTGGTCTGTCGCGCGAGTCCAGACCAGACCGCACGGCCGAAGCCAATGCTCCATTCCGCTCAAATTGGCATACCTGGCCAAACGGGTCGACCTTGACCTTGACTGATCGACCCGAAACTCGGAGCGTTGCAGGTTCAGGTGGTCCCGTGGTCACACGCGCGAGCCCAGGTCAGACCGCACAGCAGAAGGGTATGCGGTTTGCGCGTGAAAAGGCCAAAACAAGCCCAAAGGCCTTGACAGTTGGCAACTTGGTACGCAGTTTTCTACCCCTTTGGCTTGACCAATCGACCCGAAACTCGGAATGTTGCAGGTTCGGGTGGTCCCCTGGTCAGTCGCGCGAGCCCAGGTCAGATCGCTTGGCCCAAGGGCATGCGGTTCACTGCTGAAAAACCCTAACAAACCCAAAGGCCTTGACTGTTGGCAACTTGGTAGGCAGTTTTCTACCCCTTTGCCTTGACCCATCGACCCGAAACTCGGAGCGTTGCAGGTTCAGATGGTCCCCCAGTCGCTCGCGCGAGCCCAGGTCAGGCAGCACAGCAGAAAGGTATGCGGTTCACGTTTGAAAAGACCAAAACAAGCCCAATTTCTTCACTTTTGGACCACTTGGTACGCAGTTTTTCTACCCCTTAGGCTTGACCTATCGACCCGGAACTCTGGGCATTGCAGGTTGGGGTGGTCCCCTGGTCTGTCGCGCAAGCCCAGACCAGACCGCACGGCCGAAGCCAATGCTCCATGCCGCTCAAATTGGCATACCTGGCCCAACGGGTCGACCTTGACCTTGACTGATCGACCCGAAACTCGGAGCGTTGCAGGTTCAGGTGGTCCCGTGGTCACACGCGCGAGCCCAGGTCAGACCGCACAGCAGAAGGGTATGCGGTTTGCGCGTGAAAAGGCCAAAACAAGCCCAAAGGCCTTGACAGTTGGCAACTTGGTACGCAGTTTTCTACCCCTTTGGCTTGACCGATCGACCCGAAACTCGGAATGTTGCAGGTTCGGGTGGTCCCCTGGTCAGTCGCGCGAGCCCAGGTCAGATCGCTTGGCCCAAGGGCATGCGGTTCACTGCTGAAAAACCCTAACAAACCCAAAGGCCTTGACTGTTGGCAACTTGGTAGGCAGTTTTCTACCCCTTTGCCTTGACCCATCGACCCGAAACTCGGAGCGTTGCAGGTTCAGATGGATCCCCCAGTCGCTCGCGCGAGCCCAGGTCAGGCAGCACAGCAGAAAGGTATGCGGTTCGCGTTTGAAAAGACCAAAACAAGCCCAATTTCTTCACTTTTGGACCACTTGGTACGCAGTTTTTCTACCCCTTAGGCTTGACCTTTCGACCTGGAACTCTGGGCATTGCAGGTTGGGGTGGTCCCCTAGTCTGTCGCGCGAGCCCAGACCAGACCGCACGGCCGAAGCCAATGCTCCATGCCGCTCAAATTGGCATACCTGGCCCAACGGGTCCACCTTGACCTTGACTGATCGACCCGAAACTCTGAGCATTGCAGGTTCAGGTGGTCCCGTGGTCACATGCGCGAGCCCAGGTCAGACCGCACAGCAGAAGGGTATGCAGTTCGCGCGTGAAAAGGCCAAAACAAGCCCAAAGGCCTTGACTGTTGGCAACTTGGTACGCAGTTTTCTAACCCTTTGGCTTGACCGATCGACCCGAAACTCGGAATGTTGCAGGTTCGGGTGGTCCCCTGGTCACTCGCGCGAGCCCAGGTCAGATTGCTTGGCCCAAGGGCATGGGGTTCACTGCTGAAAAACCCTAACAAACCCAAAGGCCTTGACTGTTGGCAACTTGGTAGGCAGTTTTCTGCCCCTTTGCCTTGACCCGTGGACCAAAAACTCGGAGCGTTGCAGGTTCAGATGGTCCCCCAGTCGCTCGCGCGAGCCCAGGTCAGGCAGCACAGCAGAAAGGTATGCGGTTCGCGTTTGAAAAGACCAAAACAAGCCCAATTTCTTCACTTTTGGACCACTTGGTACGCAGTTTTTCTACCCCTTAGGCTTGACCTATCGACCCGGAACTCTGGGCATTGCAGGTTGGGGTGGTCCCCTGGTCTGTCGCGCGAGCCCAGACCAGACCGCACGGCCAAAGCCAATGCTCCATGCCGCTCAAATTGGCATACCTGGTCCAACGGGTCGACCTTGACCTTGACTGATCGACCCGAAACTCGGAGCGTTGCAGGTTCAGGTGGTCCCGTGGTCACACGCGCGAGCCCAGGTCAGACCGCACAGCAGAAGGGTATGCGGTTCGCGCGTGAAAAGGCCAAAACAAGCCCAAAGGCCTTGACTGTTGGCAACTTGGTACGCAGTTTTCTACCCCTTTGGCTTTACCGATCGACCCGAAACTCGGAATGTTGCAGGTTCGGGTGGTCCCCTGGTCACTCGCACGAGCCCAGGTCAGATCGCTTGGCCCAAGGGCATGCGGTTCACTGCTGAAAAACCCTAACAAACCCAAAGGCCTTGACTGTTGGCAACTTGGTAGGCTGTTTTCTACCCCTTTGCCTTGACCCATCGACCCGAAACTCGGAGCGTTGCAGGTTCAGATGGTCCCCCAGTCGCTCGCGCGAGCCCAGGTCAGGCAGCACAGCAGAAAGGTATGCGGTTCGCGTTTGAAAAGACCAAAACAAGCCCAATTTCTTCACTTTTGGACCACTTGGTACGCAGTTTTTCTACCCCTTAGGCTTGACCTATCGACCCGGAACTCTGGGCATTGCAGGTTGGGGTGGTCCCCTGGTCTGTCGCGCGAGCCCAGACCAGACCGCACGGCCGAAGCCAATGCTCCATGCCGCTCAAATTGGCATACCTGGCCCAACGGGTCGACCTTGACCTTGACTGATCGACCCGAAACTCGGAGCGTTGCAGGTTCAGGTGGTCCCGTGGTCACACGCGCGAGCCCAGGTCAGACCGCACAGCAGAAGGGTATGCGGTTCGCGCGTGAAAAGGCCAAAACAAGCCCAAAGGCCTTGACTGTTGGCAACTTGGTACGCAGTTTTCTACCCCTTTGGCTTGACCGATCGACCCGAAACTCGGAATGTTGCAGGTTCGGGTGGTCCCCTGGTCACTCGCGCGAGCCCAGGTCAGATTGCTTGGCCCAAGGGCATGCGGTTCACTGCTGAAAAACCCTAACAAACCCAAAGGCCTTGACTGTTGGCAACTTGGTAGGCAGTTTCTTACCCCTTTGCCTTGACCCATCAACCCGAAACTCGGAGCGTTGCAGGTTCAGATGGTCCCCCAGTCGCTCGCGCGAGCCCAGGTCAGGCAGCACAGCAGAAAGGTATGCGGTTCGCGTTTGAAAAGACCAAAACAAGCCCAATTTCTTCACTTTTGGACCACTTGGTACGCAGTTTTTCTACCCCTTAGGCTTGACCTATCGACCCGGAACTCTGGGCATTGCAGGTTGGGGTGGTCCCCTGGTCTGTCGCGTGAGCCCAGACCAGACCGCACGGCCGAAGCCAATGCTCCATGCCGCTCAAATTGGCATACCTGGTCCAACGGGTCGACCTTGACCTTGACTGATCGACCCGAAACTCGGAGCGTTGCAGGTTCAGGTGGTCCCGTGGGCACACGCGCGAGCCCAGGTCAGACCGCACAGCAGAAGGGTATGCGGTTCGCGCGTGAAAAGGCCAAAACAAGCCCAAAGGCCTTGACTGTTGGCAACTTGGTACGCAGTTTTCTACCCTCTTGGCTTGACCGATCGACCCGAAACTCGGAATGTTGCAGGTTCGGGTGGTCCCCTGGTCACTCGGGCGAGCCCAGGTCAGATCGCTTGGCCCAAGGGCATGCGTTTCACTGCTGAAAAACCCTAACAAACCCAAAGGCCTTGACTGTTGGCAACTTGGTAGGCAGTTTTCTACCCCTTTGCCTTGACCCATCGACCCGAAACTCGGAGCGTTGCAGGTTCAGAATGGTCCCCCAGTCGCTCGCGCGAGCCCAGGTCAGGCAGCACAGCAGAAAGGTATGCGGTTCGCGTTTGAAAAGACCAAAACAAGCCCAATTTCTTCACTTTTGGACCACTTGGTACGCAGTTTTTCTACCCCTTAGGCTTGACCTATCGACCCGGAACTCTGGGCATTGCAGGTTGGGGTGGTCCCCTGGTCTGTCGCGCGAGTCCAGACCAGACCGCACGGCCGAAGCCAATGCTCCATTCCGCTCAAATTGGCATACCTGGCCAAACGGGTCGACCTTGACCTTGACTGATCGACCCGAAACTCGGAGCGTTGCAGGTTCAGGTGGTCCCGTGGTCACACGCGCGAGCCCAGGTCAGACCGCACAGCAGAAGGGTATGCGGTTTGCGCGTGAAAAGGCCAAAACAAGCCCAAAGGCCTTGACAGTTGGCAACTTGGTACGCAGTTTTCTACCCCTTTGGCTTGACCAATCGACCCGAAACTCGGAATGTTGCAGGTTCGGGTGGTCCCCTGGTCAGTCGCGCGAGCCCAGGTCAGATCGCTTGGCCCAAGGGCATGCGGTTCACTGCTGAAAAACCCTAACAAACCCAAAGGCCTTGACTGTTGGCAACTTGGTAGGCAGTTTTCTACCCCTTTGCCTTGACCCATCGACCCGAAACTCGGAGCGTTGCAGGTTCAGATGGTCCCCCAGTCGCTCGCGCGAGCCCAGGTCAGGCAGCACAGCAGAAAGGTATGCGGTTCACGTTTGAAAAGACCAAAACAAGCCCAATTTCTTCACTTTTGGACCACTTGGTACGCAGTTTTTCTACCGCTTAGGCTTGACCTATCGACCCGGAACTCTGGGCATTGCAGGTTGGGGTGGTCTCCTGGTCTGTCGCGCAAGCCCAGACCAGACCGCACGGCCGAAGCCAATGCTCCATGCCGCTCAAATTGGCATACCTGGCCCAACAGGTCGACCTTGACCTTGACTGATCGACCCGAAACTCGGAGCGTTGCAGGTTCAGGTGGTCCCGTGGTCACACGCGCGAGCCCAGGTCAGACCGCACAGCAGAAGGGTATGCGGTTCGCGCGTGAAAAGGCCAAAACAAGCCCAAAGGCCTTGACTGTTGGCAACTTGGTACGCAGTTTTCTACCCCTTTGGCTTGACCGATCGACCCGAAACTTGGAATGTTGCAGGTTCGGGTGGTCCCCTGGTCACTCGGGCGAGCCCAGGTCAGATCGCTTGGCCCAAGGGCATGCGGTTCACTGCTGAAAAACCCTAACAAACCCAAAGGCCTTGACTGTTGGCAACTTGGTAGGCAGTTTTCTACCCCTTTGCCTTGACCCATCGACCCGAAACTCGGAGCGTTGCAGGTTCAGATGGATCCCCCAGTCGCTCGCGCGAGCCCAGGTCAGGCAGCACAGCAGAAAGGTATGCGGTTCGCGTTTGAAAAGACCAAAACAAGCCCAATTTCTTCACTTTTGGACCACTTGGTACGCAGTTTTTCTACCCCTTAGGCTTGACCTTTCGACCTGGAACTCTGGGCATTGCAGGTTGGGGTGGTCCCCTAGTCTGTCGCGCGAGCCCAGACCAGACCGCACGGCCGAAGCCAATGCTCCATGCCGCTCAAATTGGCATACCTGGCCCAACGGGTCCACCTTGACCTTGACTGATCGACCCGAAACTCTGAGCATTGCAGGTTCAGGTGGTCCCGTGGTCACATGCGCGAGCCCAGGTCAGACCACACAGCAGAAGGGTATGCAGTTCGCGCGTGAAAAGGCCAAAACAAGCCCAAAGGCCTTGACTGTTGGCAACTTGGTACGCAGTTTTCTAACCCTTTGGCTTGACCGATCGACCCGAAACTCGGAATGTTGCAGGTTCGGGTGGTCCCCTGGTCACTCGCGCGAGCCCAGGTCAGATTGCTTGGCCCAAGGGCATGGGGTTCACTGCTGAAAAACCCTAACAAACCCAAAGGCCTTGACTGTTGGCAACTTGGTAGGCAGTTTTCTACCCCTTTGCCTTGACCCGTGGACCAAAAACTCGGAGCGTTGCAGGTTCAGATGGTCCCCCAGTCGCTCGCGCGAGCCCAGGTCAGGCAGCACAGCAGAAAGGTATGCGGTTCGCGTTTGAAAAGACCAAAACAAGCCGAATTTCTTCACTTTTGGACCACTTGGTACGCAGTTTTTCTACCCCTTAGGCTTGACCTATCGACCCGGAACTCTGGGCATTGCAGGTTGGGGTGGTCCCCTGGTCTGTCGCGCGAGCCCAGACCAGACCGCACGGCCGAAGCCAATGCTCCATGCCGCTCAAATTGGCATACCTGGCCCAACGGGTCGACCTTGACCTTGACTGATCGACCCGAAACTCGGAGCGTTGCAGGTTCAGGTGGTCCCGTGGTCACACGCGCGAGCCCAGGTCAGACCGCACAGCAGAAGGGTATGCGGTTCGCGCGTGAAAAGGCCAAAACAAGCCCAAAGGCCTTGACTGTTGGCAACTTTGTACGCAGTTTTCTACCCCTTTGGCTTGACCGATCGACCTGAAACTCGGAATGTTGCAGGTTCGGGTGGTCCCCTGGTCACTCGCGCGAGCCCAGGTCAGATCGCTTGGCCCAAGGGCATGCGGTTCACTGCTGAAAAACCCTAACAAACCCAAAGGCCTTGACTGTTGGCAACTTGGTAGGCAGTTTTCTACCCCTTTGGCTTGACCGATCGACCCGAAACTCGGAATGTTGCAGGTTCGGGTGGTCCCCTGGTCACTCGCGCGAGCCCAGGTCAGATCGCTTGGCCCAAGGGCATGCGGTTCACTGCTGAAAAACCCTAACAAACCCAAAGGCCTTGACTGTTGGCAACTTGGTAGGCAGTTTTCTACCCCTTTGCCTTGACCCGTGGACCCGAAACTCGGAGCATTGCAGGTTCAGATGGTCCCCCAGTCGCTCGCGCGAGCCCAGGTCAGGCAGCACAGCAGAAAGGTATGCGGTTCGCGTTTGAAAAGACCAAAACAAGCCCAATTTCTTCACTTTTGGACCACTTGATACGCAGTTTTTCTACCCCTTAGGCTTGACCTATCGACCCGGAACTCTGGGCATTGCAGGTTGGGGTGGTCCCCTGGTCTGTCGCGCGAGCCCAGACCAGACCGCACGGCCGAAGCCAATGCTCCATGCCGCTCAAATTGGCATACCTGGTCCAACGGGTCGACCTTGCCCTTGACTGATCGACCCGAAACTCGGAGCGTTGCAGGTTCAGGTGGTCCCGTGGTCACACGCGCGAGCCCAGGTCAGACCGCACAGCAGAAGGGTATGCGGTTCGCGCGTGAAAAGGCCAAAACAAGCCCAAAGGCCTTGACTGTTGGCAATTTGGTACGCAGTTTTCTACCCCTTTGGCTTGACCGATCGACCCGAAACTCGGAATGTTGCAGGTTCGGGTTGTCCCCTGGTCACTCGAGCGAGCCCAGGTCAGATCGCTTGGCCCAAGGGCATGCGGTTCACTGCTGAAAAACCCTAACAAACTCAAAGGCCTTGACTGTTGGCAACTTGGTAGGCAGTTTTCTACCCCTTTGCCTTGACCCATCGACCTGAAACTCGGAGCGTTGCAGGTTCAGATGGTCCCCAAGTCGCTCGCGCGAGCCCAGGTCAGGCAGCACAGCAAAAAGGTATGCGGTTCGCGTTTGAAAAGACCAAAACAAGCCCAATTTCTTCACTTTTGGACCACTTGGTACGCAGTTTTTCTACCCCTTAAACTTGACCTATCGACCCGGAACTCTGGGCATTGCAGGTTGGGGTGGTCCCCTGGTCTGTCGCGCGAGCCCAGACCAGACCGCACGGCCGAAGCCAATGCTCCATGCCGCTCAAATTGGCATACCTGGCCCAACGGGTCGACCTTGACCTTGACTGATCGACCCGAAACTCGGAGCGTTGCAGGTTCAGGTGGTCCCGTGGTCACACGCGCGAGCCCAGGTCAGACCGCACAGCAGAAGGGTATGCGGTTCGCGCGTGAAAAGGCCAAAACAAGCCCAAAGGCCTTGACTGTTGGCAACTTGGTACGCAGTTTTCTACCCCTTTGGCTTGACCGATCGACCCGAAACTTGGAATGTTGCAGGTTCAGGTGGTCCCCTGGTCACTCGCGTAAGCCCAGGTCAGATCGCTTGGCCCAAGGGCATGCGGTTCACTGCTGAAAAACCCTAACAAACCCAAAGGCCTTGACTGTTGGCAACTTGGTAGGCAGTTTTCTACCCCTTTGCCTTGACCCATCGACCTGAAACTCGGAGCGTTGCAGGTTCAGATGGTCCCCCAGTCGCTCGCGCGAGCCCAGGTCAGGCAGCACAGCAGAAAGGTATGCGGTTCGAGTTTGAAAAGACCAAAACAAGCCCAATTTCTTCACTTTTGGACCACTTGGTACGCAGTTTTTCTACCCCTTAGGCTTGACCTATCGACCCGGAACTCTGGGCATTGCAGGTTGGGGTGGTCCCCTGGTCTGTCGCGTGAGCCCAGACCAGACCGCACGGCCGAAGCCAATGCTCCATTCCGCTCAAATTGGCATACCTGGCCCAACGGGTCGACCTTGACCTTGACTGATCGACCCGAAACTCGGAGCGTTGCAGGTTCAGGTGGTCCCGTGGTCACACGCGCAAGCCCAGGTCAGACCCCACAGCAGAAGGGTATGCGGTTCGCGCGTGAAAAGGCCAAAACAAGCCCAAAGGCCTTGACAGTTGGCAACTTGGTACGCAGTTTTCTACCCCTTTGGCTTGACCAATCGACCCGAAACTCGGAATGTTGCAGGTTCGGGTGGTCCCCTGGTCACTCGCGCGAGCCCAGGTCAGATCGCTTGGCCCAAGGGCATGCGGTTCACTGCTGAAAAACCCTAACAAACCCAAAGGCCTTGACTGTTGGCAACTTGGTAGGCAGTTTTCTACCCCTTTGCCTTGACCCATCGACCCGAAACTCGGAGCGTTGCAGGTTCAGATGGTCCCCCAGTCGCTCGCGCGAGCCCAGGTCAGGCAGCACAGCAGAAAGGTATGCGGTTCGCGTTTGAAAAGACCAAAACAAGCCCAATTTCTTCACTTTTGGACCACTTGGTACGCAGTTTTTCTACCCCTTAGGCTTGACCTATCGACCCAGAACTCTGGGCATTGCAGGTTGGGGTGGTCCCCTGGTCTGTCGCGCGAGCCCAGACCAGACCGCACGGCCAAAGCCAATGCTCCATGCCGCTCAAATTGGCATACCTGGCCCAACGGGTCGACCTTGACCTTGACTGATCGACCCGAAACTCGGAGCGTTGCAGGTTCAGGTGGTCCCGTGGTCACACGCGCGAGCCCAGGTCAGACCGCACAGCAGAAGGGTATGCGGTTCGCGCGTGAAAAGGCCAAAACAAGCCCAAAGGCCTTGACTGTTGGCAACTTGGTACGCAGTTTTCTACCCCTTTGGCTTGACCGATCGACCCGAAACTCGGAATGTTGCAGGTTCGGGTGGTCCCCTGGTCACTCGCGCGAGCCCAGGTCAGATCGCTTGGCCCAAGGGCATGCGGTTCACTGCTGAAAAACCCTAACAAACCCAAAGGCCTTGACTGTTGGCAACTTGGTAGGCAGTTTTCTACCCCTTTGCCTTGACCCATCGACCCGAAACTTGGAGCGTTGCAGGTTCAGATGGATCCCCCAGTCGCTCGCACGAGCCCAGGTCAGGCAGCACAGCAGAAAGGTATGCGGTTCGCGTTTGAAAAGACCAAAACAAGCCCAATTTCTTCACTTTTGGACCACTTGGTACGCAGTTTTTCTACCCCTTAGGCTTGACCTATCGACCTGGAACTCTGGGCATTGCAGGTTGGGCTGGTCCCCTGGTCTGTCGCGCGAGCCCAGACCAGACCGCACGGCCGAAGCCAATGCTCCATGCCGCTCAAATTGGCATACCTGGCCCAACGGGTCCACCTTGACCTTGACTGATCGACCCGAAACTCTGAGTGTTGCAGGTTCAGGTGGTCCCGTGGTCACATGCGCGAGCCCAGGTCAGACCGCACAGCAGAAGGGTATGCAGTTCGCGCGTGAAAAGGCCAAAATAAGCCCAAAGGCCTTGACTGTTGGCAACTTGGTACGCAGTTTTCTAACCCTTTGGCTTGACCGATCGACCCGAAACTCGGAATGTTGCAGGTTCGGGTGGTCCCCTGGTCACTCGCGCGAGCCCAGGTCAGATCGCTTGGCCCAAGGGCATGGGGTTCACTGCTGAAAAACCCTAACAAACCCAAAGGCCTTGACTGTTGGCAACTTGGTAGGCAGTTTTCTACCCCTTTGCCTTGACCCGTGGACCAAAAACTCGGAGCGTTGCAGGTTCAGATGGTCCCCCAGTCGCTCGCGCGAGCCCAGGTCAGGCAGCACAGCAGAAAGGTATGCGGTTCGCGTTTGAAAAGACCAAAACAAGCCCAATTTCTTCACTTTTGGACCACTTGGTAAGCAGTTTTTCTACCCCTTAGGCTTGACCTATCGACCCGGAACTCTGGGCATTGCAGGTTGGGGTGGTCCCCTGGTCTGTCGCGCGAGCCCAGACCAGACCGCACGGCCGAAGCCAATGCTCCATGCCGCTCAAATTGGCATACCTGGCCCAACGGGTCGACCTTGACCTTGACTGATCGACCCGAAACTCGGAGCGTTGCAGGTTCAGGTGGTCCCGTGGTCACACGCGCGAGCCCAGGTCAGACCGCACAGCAGAAGGGTATGCGGTTCGCGCGTGAAAAGGCCAAAACAAGCCCAAAGGCCTTGACTGTTGGCAACTTTGTACGCAGTTTTCTACCCCTTTGGCTTGACCGATCGACCCGAAACTCGGAATGTTGCAGGTTCGGGTGGTCCCCTGGTCACTCGCGCGAGCCCAGGTCAGATCGCTTGGCCCAAGGGCATGCGGTTCACTGCTGAAAAACCCTAACAAACCCAAAGGCCTTGACTGTTGGCAACTTGGTAGGCAGTTTTCTACCCCTTTGCCTTGACCCATCGACCCGAAACTCGGAGCGTTGCAGGTTCAGATGGTCCCCCAGTCGCTCGCGCGAGCCCAGGTCAGGCAGCACAGCAGAAAGGTATGCGGTTCGCGTTTGAAAAGACCAAAACAAGCCCAATTTCTTCACTTTTGGACCACTTGGTACGCAGTTTTTCTACCCCTTAGGCTTGACCTATCGACCCGGAACTCTGGGCATTGCAGGTTGGGGTGGTCCCCTGGTCTGTCGCGCGAGCCCAGACCAGACTGCACGGCCGAAGCCAATGCTCCATGCCGCTCAAATTGGCATACCTGGCCCAACGGGTCGACCTTGACCTTGACTGATCGACCCGAAACTCGGAGCGTTGCAGGTTCAGGTGGTCCCGTGGTCACACGCGCAAGCCCAGGTCAGACCGCACAGCAGAAGGGTATGCCGTTCGCGCGTGAAAAGGCCAAAACAAGCCCAAAGGCCTTGACTGTTGGCAACTTGGTACGCAGTTTTCTACCCCTTTGGCTTGACCGATCGACCCGAAACTCGGAATGTTGCAGGTTCGGGTGGTCCCCTGGTCACTCGCGCGAGCCCAGGTCAGATCGCTTGGCCCAAGGGCATGCGGTTCACTGCTGAAAAACCCTAACAAACCCAAAGGCCTTGACTGTTGGCAACTTGGTAGGCAGATTTCTACCCCTTTGCCTTGACCCGTGGACCCGAAACTCGGAGCATTGCAGGTTCAGATGGTCCCCCAGTCGCTCGCGCGAGCCCAGGTCAGGCAGCACAGCAGAAAGGTATGCGGTTCGCGTTTGAAAAGACCAAAACAAGCCCAATTTCTTCACTTTTGGACCACTTGGTACGCAGTTTTTCTACCCCTTAGGCTTGACCTATCGACCTGGAACTCTGGGCATTGCAGGTTGGGGTGGTCCCCTGGTCTGTCGCGCGAGCCCAGACCAGACCGCACGGCCGAAGCCAATGCTCCATGCCGCTCAAATTGGCATACCTGGCCCAACGGGTCGACCTTGACCTTGACTGATCGACCCGAAACTCGGAGCGTTGCAGGTTCAGGTGGTCCCGTGGTCACACGCGCGAGCCCAGGTCAGACCGCACAGCAGAAGGGTATGCGGTTCGCGCGTGAAAAGGCCAAAACAAGCCCAAAGGCCTTGACTGTTGGCAACTTGGTACGCAGTTTTCTACCCCTTTGGCTTGACCGATCGACTGAAACTCGGAATGTTGCAGGTTCGGGTGGTCCCCTGGTCACTCGCGCGAGCCCAGGTCAGATCGCTTGGCCCAAGGGCATGCTGTTCATTGCTGAAAAACCCTAACAAACCCAAAGGCTTTGACTGTTGGCAACTTGGTAGGCAGTTTTCTACCCCTTTGCCTTGACCCATCGACCCGAAACTCGGAGCGTTGCAGGTTCAGATGGTCCCCCAGTCGCTCGCGCAAGCCCAGGTCAGGCAGCACAGCAGAAAGGTATGCGGTTCGCGTTTGAAAAGACCAAAACAAGCCCAATTTCTTCACTTTTGGACCACTTGATACGCAGTTTTTCTACCCCTTAGGCTTGACCTATCGACCCGGAACTCTGGGCATTGCAGGTTGGGGTGGTCCCCTGGTCTGTCGCGCGAGCCCAGACCAGACCGCACGGCCGAAGCCAATGCTCCATGCCGCTCAAATTGGCATACCTGGTCCAACGGGTCGACCTTGCCCTTGACTGATCGACCCGAAACTCGGAGCGTTGCAGGTTCAGGTGGTCCCGTGGTCACACGCGCGAGCC
The DNA here is from genome assembly GCA_948146395.1 of Fragum whitleyi. Lineage (NCBI taxonomy): Eukaryota > Metazoa > Mollusca > Bivalvia > Cardiida > Cardiidae > Fragum > Fragum whitleyi. The sequence goes on along the minus strand of OX411558.1, from coordinate 15,536,187 downwards.
CAGGTCAGACCGCATAGCAGAAGGGTATGCGGTTCGCGCGTGAAAAGGCCAAAACAAGCCCAAAGGCCTTGACTGTTGGCAACTTGGTACGCAGTTTTCTACCCCTTTGGCTTGACCGATCGACCCGAAACTCGGAATGTTGCAGGTTCGGGTAGTCCCCTGGTCACTCGCGCGAGCCCAGGTCAGATCGCTTGGCCCAAGGGCATGCGGTTCACTGCTGAAAAACCCTAACAAACTCAAAGGCCTTGACTGTTGGCAACTTGGTAGGCAGTTTTCTACCCCTTTGCCTTGACCCATCGACCTGAAACTCGGAGCGTTGCAGGTTCACATGGTCCCCCAGTCGCTCGCGCGAGTCCAGGTCAGGCAGCACAGCAGAAAGGTATGCGGTTCGCGTTTGAAAAGACCAAAACAAGCCCAATTTCTTCACTTTTGGACCACTTGGTACGCAGTTTTTCTACCCCTTAGGCTTGACCTATCGACCCGGAACTCTGGGCATTGCAGGTTGGGGTGGTCCCCTGGTCTGTCGCGCGAGCCCAGACCAGACCGCACGGCCGAAGCCAATGCTCCATGCCGCTCAAATTGGCATACCTGGCCCAACGGGTCGACCTTGACCTTGACTGATCGACCCGAAACTCGGAGCGTTGCAGGTTCAGGTGGTCCCGTGGTCACACGCGCGAGCCCAGGTCAGACCGCACAGCAGAAGGGTATGCGGTTCGCGCATGAAAAGGCCAAAACAAGCCCAAAGGCCTTGACTGTTGGCAACTTGGTACGCAGTTTTCTACCCCTTTGACTTGACCGATCGACCCGAAACTCGGAATGTTGCAGGTTCGGGTGGTCCCCTGGTCACTCGCACGAGCCCAGGTCAGATCGCTTGGCCCAAGGGCATGCGGTTCACTGCTGAAAAACCCTAACAAACCCAAAGGCCTTGACTGTTGGCAACTTGGTAGGCAGTTTTCTACCCCTTTGCCTTGACCCATCGACCCGAAACTCGGAGCGTTGCAGGTTCAGATGGTCCCCCAGTCGCTCGCGCGAGCCCAGGTCAGGCAGCACAGCAGAAAGGTATGCGGTTCGCGTTTGAAAAGACCAAAACAAGCCGAATTTCTTCACTTTTGGACCACTTGGTACGCAGTTTTTCTACCCCTTAGGCTTGACCTATCGACCCGGAACTCTGGGCATAGCAGGTGGGGGTGGTCCCCTGGTCTGTCGCGCGAGCCCAGACCAGACCACACGGCCGAAGCCAATGCTCCATGCCGCTCAAATTGGCATACCTGGCCCAACGGGTCGACCTTGACCTTGACTGATCGACCCGAAACTCGGAGCGTTGCAGGTTCAGGTGGTCCTGTGGTCACACGCGCGAGCCCAGGTCAGACCGCACAGCAGAAGGGTATGCGGTTCGCGCGTGAAAAGGCCAAAACAAGCCCAAAGGCCTTGACTGTTGGCAACTTGGTACGCAGTTTTCTACCCCTTTGGCTTGACCGATCGACTGAAACTCGGAATGTTGCAGGTTCGGGTGGTCCCCTGGTCACTCGCGCCAGCCCAGGTCAGATCGCTTGGCCCAAGGGCATGCTGTTCATTGCTGAAAAACCCTAACAAACCCAAAGGCTTTGACTGTTGGCAACTTGGTAGGCAGTTTTCTACCCCTTTGCCTTGACCCATCGACCCGAAACTCGGAGCGTTGCAGGTTCAGATGGTCCCCCAGTCGCTCGCGCGAGCCCAGGTCAGGCAGCACAGCAGAAAGGTATGCGGTTCGTGTTTGAAAAGACCAAAACAAGCCCAATTTCTTCACTTTTGGACCACTTGATACGCAGTTTTTCTACCCCTTAGGCTTGACCTATCGACCCGGAACTCTGGGCATTGCAGGTTGGGGTGGTCCCCTGGTCTGTCGCGCGAGCCCAGACCAGACCGCACGGCCGAAGCCAATGCTCCATGCCGCTCAAATTGGCATACCTGGTCCAACGGGTCGACCTTGCCCTTGACTGATCGACCCGAAACTCGGAGCGTTGCAGGTTCAGGTGGTCCCGTGGTCACACGCGCGAGCCCAGGTCAGACCGCACAGCAGAAGGGTATGCGGTTCGCGCGTGAAAAGGCCAAAACAAGCCCAAAGGCCTTGACTGTTGGCAACTTGGTACGCAGTTTTCTACCCCTTTGGCTTGACCGATCGACCCGAAACTCGGAATGTTGCAGGTTCGGGTGGTCCCCTGGTCACTCGCGCGAGCCCAGGTCAGATCGCTTGGCCCAAGGGCATGCGGTTCACTGCTGAAAAACCCTAACAAACTCAAAGGCCTTGACTGTTGGCAACTTGGTAGGCAGTTTTCTACCCCTTTGCCTTGACCCATCGACCTGAAACTCGGAGCGTTGCAGGTTCAGATGGTCCCCAAGTCGCTCGCGCGAGCCCAGGTCAGGCAGCACAGCAGAAAGGTATGCGGTTCGCGTTTGAAAAGACCAAAACAAGCCCAATTTCTTCACTTTTGGACCACTTGGTACGCAGTTTTTCTACCCCTTAGGCTTGACCTATCGACCCGGAACTCTGGGCATTGCAGGTTGGGGTGGTCCCCTGGTCTGTCGCGCGAGCCCAGACCAGACCGCACGGCCGAAGCCAATGCTCCATGCCGCTCAAATTGGCATACCTGGCCCAACGGGTCGACCTTGACCTTGACTGATCGACCCGAAACTCGGAGCGTTGCAGGTTCAGGTGGTCCCGTGGTCACACGCGCGAGCCCAGGTCAGACCGCACAGCAGAAGGGTATGCGGTTCGCGCATGAAAAGGCCAAAACAAGCCCAAAGGCCTTGACTGTTGGCAACTTGGTACGCAGTTTTCTACCCCTTTGACTTGACCGATCGACCCGAAACTCGGAATGTTGCAGGTTCGGGTGGTCCCCTGGTCACTCGCGCGAGCCCAGGTCAGATTGCTTGGCCCAAGGGCATGCGGTTCACTGCTGAAAAACCCTAACAAACCCAAAGGCCTTGACTGTTTGGCAACTTGGCAGGCAGTTTTCTACCCCTTTGCCTTGACCCATCGACCCGAAACTCGGAGCGTTGCAGGTTCAGATGGTCCCCCAGTCGCTCGCGCGAGCCCAGGTCAGGCAGCACAGCAGAAAGGTATGCGGTTCGCGTTTGAAAAGACCAAAACAAGCCCAATTTCTTCACTTTTGGACCACTTGGTACGCAGTTTTTCTACCCCTTAGGCTTGACCTATCGACCCGGAACTCTGGGCATTGCAGGTTGGGGTGGTCCCCTGGTCTGTCGCGCGAGCCCAGACCAGACCGCACGGCCGAAGCCAATGCTCCATGCCGCTCAAATTGGCATACCTGGCCCAACGGGTCGACCTTGACCTTGACTGATCGACCCGAAACTCGGAGCGTTGCACGTTGAGGTGGTCCCGTGGTCACACGCGCGAGCCCAGGTCAGACCGCACAGCAGAAGGGTATGCGGTTCGCGCGTGAAAAGGCCAAAACAAGCCCAAAGGCCTTGACTGTTGGCAACTTGGTACGCAGTTTTCTACCCCTTTGGGTTGACCGATCGACCCGAAACTCGGAATGTTGCAGGTTCGGGTAGTCCCATGGTCACTCGCGCGAGCCCAGGTCAGATCGCTTGGCCCAAGGGCATGCGGTTCACTGCTGAAAAACCTTAACAAACCCAAAGGCCTTGACTGTTGGCAACTTGGTAGGCAGTTTTCTACCCCTTTGCCTTGACCCATTGACCCGAAACTCGGAGCGTTGCAGGTTCAGGTGGTCCCCCAGTCGCTCGCACGAGCCCAGGTCAAACAGCACAGCAGAAAGGTATGCGGTTCGCGTTTGAAAAGACCAAAACAAACCCAATTTCTTCACTTTTGGACCACTTGGTACGCAGTTTTTCTACCCCTTAGGCTTGACCTATCGACCCGGAACTTGGGCATTGCAGGTTGGTTTGGTCCCCTGGTCTGTTGCGCGAGCCCAGACTAGACCGCACGGCCGAAGCCAATGCTCCATGCCGCTCAAATTGGCATACCTGGCCCAACGGGTCGACCTTGACCTTGACTGATCGACCCGAAACTCGGAGCGTTGCAGGTTCAGGTGGTCCCGTGGTCACACGCGCGAGCCCAGGTCAGACCGCACAGCAGAAAGGTATGCGGTTCGCGCGTGAAAAGGCCAAAACAAGCCCAAAGGCCTTGACTGTTGGCAACTTGGTACGCAGTTTTCTACCCCTTTGGCTTGACCGATCAACCCGAAACTCGGAATGTTGCAGGTTCGGGTGGTCCCCTGGTCACTCGCGCGAGCCAAGGTCAGATCGCTTGGCCCAAGGGCATGCAGTTCACTGCTGAAAAACCCTAACAAACCCAAAGGCCTTGACTGTTGGCAACTTGGTAGGCAGTTTTCTACCCCTTTGCCTTGACCCATCGACCCAAAACTCGGAGCGTTGCAGGTTCAGATGGTCCCCCAGTCGCTCGCGCGAGCCCAGGTCAGGCAGCACAGCAGAAAGGTATGGGGTTCGCGTTTGAAAAGACCAAAACAAGCCCAATTTCTTCACTTTTGGACCACTTGGTACGCAGTTTTTCTACCCCTTAGGCTTGACCTATCGACCCGGAACTCTGGGCATTGCAGGTTGGGGTGGTCCCCTGGTCTTTCTCGCGAGCCCAGACCAGACCGCACGGCCGAAGCCAATGCTCCATGCCGCTCAAATTGGCATACCTGGCCCAACGGGTCTAACTTGACCTTGACTGATCGACCCGAAACTCGGAGCGTTGCAGGTTCAGGTGGTCCCGTGGTCACACGCAGGTCAGACCGCACAGCAGAAGGGTATGCGGTTCGCGCGTGAAAAGGCCAAAACAAGCCCAAAGGCCTTGACTGTTGGCAACTTGGTACGCAGTTTTCTACCCCTTTGGCTTGACCTATCGACCCGGAACTCTGGGCATTGCAGGTTGGGGTGGTCCCCTGGTCTGTCGCGCGAGCCCAGACCAGACCGCACGGCCGAAGCCAATGCTCCATGCCGCTCAAATTGGCATACCTGGCCCAACGGGTCGACCTTGACCTTGACTGATCGACCCGAAACTCGGAGCGTTGCAGGTTCAGGTGGTCCCATGGTCGCACGCGCGAGCCCAGGTCAGACCGCACAGCAGAAGGGTATGCGGTTCGCGCGTGAAAAGGCAAAAACAAGCCCAAAGGCCTTGACTGTTGGCAACTTGGTGCGCAGTTTTCTACGTCTTTGGCTTGACCGATCAACCCGAAACTCGGAATGTTGCAGGTTCGGGTGGTCCCCTGGTCACTCGCGCGATCCCAGGTCAGATCGCTTGGCCCAAGGGCATGCGGTTCACTGCTGAAAAACCCTAACAAACCCAAAAGCCTTGACTGTTGGCAACTTGGTAGGCAGTTTTCTACCCCTTTGCCTTGACCCATCAACCCGAAACTCGGAGCGTTGCAGGTTCAGATGGTCCCCCAGTCGCTCGCGCGAGCCCAGGTCAGGCAGCACAGCAGAAAGGTATTCGGTTCGCGTTTGAAAAGACCAAAACAAGCCCAATTTCTTCACTTTTGGACCACTTGGTACGCAGTTTTTCTACCCCTTAGGCTTGACCTATCGACCCGGAACTCTGGGCATTGCAGGTTGGGGTGGTCCCCTGGTCTGTCGCGCGAGCCCAGACCAGACCGCACAGCCGAAGCCAATGCTCCATGCCGCTCAAATTGGCATACCTGGCCCAACGGGTCGACCTTGACCTAGACTGATCGACCCGAAACTCGGAGCGTTGCAGGTTCAGGTGGTCCCGTGGTCACACTCGCGAGCCCAGGTCAGACCGCACAGCAGAAGGGTATGCGGTTCGCGCGTGAAAAGGCCAAAACAAGCCCAAAGGCCTTGACTGTTGGCAACTTGGTACGCAGTTTTCTACCCCTTTGGCTTGACCGATCGACCCGAAACTCGGAATGTTGCAGGTTCGGGTGGTCCCCTGGTCACTCGCGCGAGCCCAGGTCAGATCGCTTGGCCCAAGGGCATGCGGTTCACTGCTGAAAAACCCTAACAAACCCAAAGGCCTTGACTGTTGGCAACTTGGTAGGCAGTTTTCTACCCCTTTGCCTTGACCCATCGACCAAAACTCGGAGCGTTGCAGGTTCAGATGGTCCCCCAGTCGCTCGTGCGAGCCCAGGTCAGGCAGCACAGCAGAAAGGTATGCGGTTTGCGTTTGAAAAGACCAAAACAAGCCCAATTTCTTCACTTTTGGACCACTTGGTACGCAGTTTTTCTACCCCTTAGGCTTGACCTATCCACCCGGAACTCTGGGCCAAAACAAGCCCAAAGGCCTTGACTGTTGGCAACTTGGTACGCAGTTTTCTACCCCTTTGGCTTGACCGATCGACCCGAAACTCGGAATGTTGCAGGTTCGGGTGGTCCCCTGGTCACTCGCGCGAGCCCAGGTCAGATCGCTTGGCCCAAGGGCATGCGGTTCATTGCTGAAAAACCCTAACAAACCCAAAGGCCTTGACTGTTGGCAACTTGGTAGGCAGTTTTCTACCCCTTTGCCTTGACCCATCGACCCGAAACTCGGAGCGTTGCAGGTTCAGATGGTCCCCCAGTTGCTCGCGCGAGCCCAGGTCAGGCAGCACAGCAGAAAGGTATTTGGTTCGCGTTTGAAAAGACCAAAACAAGCCCAATTTCTTCACTTTTGGACCACTTGGTACGCAGTTTTTCTACCCCTTAGGCTTGACCTATCGACCCGGAACTCTGGGCATTGTAGGTTGGGGTGGTCCCCTGGTCTGTCGCGCGAGCCCAGACCAGACCGCACGGCCGAAGCCAATGCTCCATGCCGCTCAAATTGGCATACCTGGCCCAACGGGTCGACCTTGACCTTGACTGATCGACCCGAAACTCGGAGCGTTGCAGGTTCAGGTGGTCCTGTGGTCACACGCGCGAGCCCAGGTCAGACCGCACAGCAGAAGGGTATGCGGTTCGCGCGTGAAAAGGCCAAAACAAGCCCAAAGGCCTTGACTGTTGGCAACTTGGTACGCAGTTTTTCTACCCCTTAGGCTTGACCTATCGACCCGGAACTCTGGGCATTGCAGGTTGGGGTGGTCCCCTGGTCTGTCGCGCGAGTCCAGACCAGACTGCACGGCCGAAGCCAATGCTCCATGCCGCTCAAATTGGCATACCTGGCCCAACGGGTCGACCTTGACCTTGACTGATCGACCCGAAACTCGGAGCGTTGCAGGTTCAGGTGGTCCCGTGGTCACACGCGCGAGCCCAGGTCAGACCGCACAGCAGAAGGGTATGCGGTTCGCGCGTGAAAAGGCCAAAACAAGCCCAAAGGCCTTGACTGTTGGCAACTTGGTACGCAGTTTTCTACCCCTTTGGCTTGACCGATCGACCCGGAACTCTGGGCATTGCAGGTTGGGGTGGTCCCCTGGTCTGTCGCGCGAGCCCAGACCAGACCGCACGGCCAAAGCCAATGCTCCATGCCGCTCAAATTGGCATACCTGGCCCAACGGGTCGACCTTGACCTTGACTGATCGACCCGAAACTCGGAGCGTTGCAGGTTCAGGTGGTCCCGTGGTCACACGCGTGAGCCCAGGTCAGACCGCACAGCAGAAGGGTATGCGGTTCGCGCGTGAAAAGGCCAAAACAAGCCCAAAGGCCTTGACTGTTGGCAACTTGGTACGCAGTTTTCTACCCCTTTGGCTTGACCGATCAACCCGAAACTCGGAATGTTGCAGGTTCGGGTGGTCCCCTGGTCACTCGCACGAGCCCAGGTCAGATCGCTTGGCCCAAGGGCATGCGGTTCACTGCTGAAAAACCCTAACAAACCCAAAGGCCTTGACTGTTTGCAACTTGGTAGGCAGTTTTCTACCCCTTTGCCTTGACCCATCGACCCGAAACTCGGAGCGTTGCAGGTTCAGATGGTCCCCCAGTCGCTCGTGCGAGCCCAGGTCAGGCAGCACAGCAGAAAGGTATGCGGTTCGCGTTTGAAAAGACCAAAACAAGCCCAATTTCTTCACTTTTGGACCACTTGGTACGCAGTTTTTCTACCCCTTAGGCTTGACCTATCGACCCGGAACTCTGGGCATTGCAGGTTGGGGTGGTCCCCTGGTCTGTCGCGCGAGGCCAGAACAGACCGCACGGCCGAAGCCAATGCTCCATGCCGCTCAAATTGGCATACCTGGCCCAACGGGTCGACCTTGACCTTGACTGATCGACCCGAAACTCGGAGCGTTGCAGGTTCAGGTGGTCCCGTGGTCACACGCGCGAGCCCAGGTCAGACCGCACAGCAGAAGGGTATGCGGTTCGCGCGTGAAAAGGCCAAAACAAGCCCAAAGGCCTTGACTGTTGGCAACTTGGTACGCAGTTTTCTACCCCTTTGGCTTGACCGATCGACCCGAAACTCGGAATGTTGCAGGTTCGGGTGGTCCCCTGGTCACTCGCGCGAGCCCAGGTCAGATCGCTTGGCCCAAGGGCATGCGGTTCATTGCTGAAAAACCCTAACAAACCCAAAGGCCTTGACTGTTGGCAACTTGGTAGGCAGTTTTCTACCCCTTTGCCTTGACCCATCGACCCGAAACTCGGAGCGTTGCAGGTTCAGATGGTCCCCCAGTCGCTCACGCGAGCCCAGGTCAGGCAGCACAGTAGAAAGGTATGCGGTTCACGTTTGAAAAGATCAAAACAAGCCCAATTTCTTCACTTTTGGACCACTTGGTACGCAGTTTTTCTACCCCTTAGGCTTGACCTATCGACCCGGAACTCTGGGCATTGCAGGTTGGGGTGGTCCCCTGGTCTGTCGCGCGAGCCCAGACCAGACCGCACGGCCGAAGCCAATGCTCCATGCCGCTCAAATTGGCATACCTGGCCCAACGGGTCGACCTTGACCTTGACTGATCGACCCGAAACTCGGAGCGTTGCAGGTTCAGGTGGTCCCGTGGTCACACGCGCGAGCCCAGGTCAGACCGCACAGCAGAAGGGTATGCGGTTCGCGCGTGAAAAGGCCAAAACAAGCCCAAAGGCCTTGACTGTTGGCAACTTGGTACGCAGTTTTTCTACCCCTTAGGCTTGACCTATCGACCCGGAACTCTGGGCATTGCAGGTTGGGGTGGTCCCCTGGTCTGTCGTGCGAGCCCAGACCAGACCGCACGGCCGAAGCCAATGCTCCATGCCGCTCAAATTGGCATACCTGGCCCAACAGGTCGACCTTGACCTTGACTGATCGACCCGAAACTCGGAGCGTTGCAGGTTCAGGTGGTCCCGTGGTCGCACGCGCGAGCCCAGGTCAGACCGCACAGCAGAAGGGTATGCGGTTCGCGCGTGAAAAGGCCAAAACAAGCCCAAAGGCCTTGACTGTTGGCAACTTGGTACGCAGTTTTCTACCCCTTTGGCTTGACCGATCGACCCAAAACTCGGAATGTTGCAGGTTCGGGTGGTCCCCTGGTCACTCGCGCGAGCCCAGGTCAGATCGCTTGGCCCAAGGGCATGCGGTTCACTGCTGAAAAACCCTAACAAACCCAAAGGCCTTGACTGTTGGCAACTTGGTAGGCAGTTTTCTACCCCTTTGCCTTGACCCATCGACCCGAAACTCGGAGGGTTGCAGGTTCAGATGGTCCCCCAGTCGCTCGCGCGAGCCCAGGTCAGGCAGCACAGCAGAAAGGTATGCGGTTTGCGTTTGAAAAGACCAAAACAAGCCCAATTTCTTCACTTTTGGACCACTTGGTACGCAGTTTTTCTACCCCTTAGGCTTGACCTATCGACCCGAAACTCTGGGAATTGCAGGTTGGGGTGGTCCCCTGGTCTGTCGCGCGAGCCCAGACCAGACCGCACGGCTGAAGCCAATGCTCCATGCCGCTCAAATTGGCATACCTGGCCCAACGGGTCGTTCTTGACCTTGACTGATCGATCGAAACTCGGAGCGTTGCAGGTTCAGGTGGTCCCGTGGTCACACGCGCGAGCCCAGGTCAGACCGCACAGCAGAAGGGTATGCGGTTCGCGCGTGAAAAGGCCAAAACATGCCCAAAGGCCTTGACTGTTGGCAACTTGGTACGCAGTTTTCTACCCCTTTGGCTTGACCGATCGACTCGGAATGTTGCAGGTTCGGGTGGTCCCCTGGTCACTCGCGCGAGCCCAGGTCAGATCGCTTGGCCCAAGGGCATGCGGTTCACTGCTGAAAAACCCTAACAAACCCAAAGGCCTTGACTGTTGGCAACTTGGTAGGCAGTTTTCTACCCCTTTGCCTTGACCCATCGACCCGAAACTCGGAGCGTTGCAGGTTCAGATGGTCCCCCAGTCGCTCGCGCGAGCCCAGGTCAGGCAGCACAGCAGAAAGGTATGCAGTTCGCGTTTGAAAAGACCAAAACAAGCCCAATTTCTTCACTTTTGGACCACTTGGTAAGCAGTTTTTCTACCCCTTAGGCTTGACCTATCGACCCGGAACTCTGGGCATTGCAGGTTGGGGTGGTCCCCTGGTCTGTCGCGCGAGCCCAGACCAGACCGCACGGCCAAAGCCAATGCTCCATGCCGCTCAAATTGGCATACCTGGCCCAACGGGTCGACCTTGACCTTGACTGATCGACCCGAAACTCGGAGCTTTGCAGGTTCAGGTGGTCCCGTTGTCACACGCGCGAGCCCAGGTCAGACCGCACAGCAGAAGGGTATGCAGTTCGCGCGTGAAAAGGCCAAAACAAGCCCAAAGGCCTTGACTGTTGGCAACTTGGTACGCAGTTTTCTACCCCTTTGGCTTGACCGATCGACCCGAAACTCAGAATGTTGCAGGTTCGGGTGGACCCCTGGTCACTCGCGCGAGCCCAGGTTAGATCGCTTGGCCCAAGGGCATGCGGTTCACTGCTGAAAAACCCTAACAAACCCAAAGGCCTTGACTGTTGGCAACTTGGTAGGCAGTTTTCTACCCCTTTGCCTTGACCCATCGACCCGAAACTCGGAGCGTTGCAGGTTCAGATGGTCCCCCAGTCGCTCGCGCGAGCCCAGGTCAGGCAGCACAGCAGAAAGGTATGCGGTTCGCGTTTGAAAAGACCAAAACAAGCCCAATTTCTTCACTTTTGGACCACTTGGTACGCAGTTTTTCTACCCCTTAGGCTTGACCTATCGACCCGGAACTCTGGGCATTGCAGGTTGGGGTGATCCCCTGGTCTGTCGCGCGAGCCCAGACCAGACCGCATGGCCGAAGCCAATGCTCCATGCCGCTCAAATTGGCATACCTGGCCCAACGGGTCGACCTTGACCTTGACTGATCGACCCGAAACTCGGAGCGTTGCAGGTTCAGATGGTCCCGTGGTCACACGCGCGAGCCCAGGTCAGACCGCACAGCAGAAGGGTATGCGGTTCGCGCGTGAAAAGGCCAAAACAAGCCCAAAGGCCTTGACTGTTGGCAACTTGGTAGGCAGTTTTCAACCCTTTTGGCTTGACCGATCGACCCGAATCTCGGAATGTTGCAGGTTCGGATGGTCCCCTGGTCACTCGCGCGAGCCCAGGTCAGATCGCTTGGCCCAAGGGCATGCGGTTCACTGCTGAAAAACCCTAACAAACCCAAAGGCCTTGACTGTTGGCAACTTTGTAGGCAGTTTTCTACCCCTTTGCCTTGACCCATCGACCCGAAACTCGGAGCGTTGCAGGTTCAGATGGTCCCCCAGTCGCTCGCGCGAGCCCAGGTCAGGCAGCACAGCAGAAAGGTATGCGGTTCGCGTTTGAAAAGACCAAAACAAGCCCAATTTCTTCACTTTTGGACCACTTGGTACGCAGTTTTTCTACCCCTTAGGCTTACCTATCGACCTGGAACTCTGGGCATTGCAGGTTGGGGTGGTCCCCTGGTCTGTCGCGCGAGCCCAGACCAGACCGCACGGCCGAAGCCAATGCTCCATGCCGCTCAAATTGGCATACCTGGCCCAACCGGTCGAACTTGACCTTGACTAATCGACCTGAAACTCGGAGCGTTGCAGGTTCAGGTGGTCCCGTGGTCACACGCGCGAGATCAGGTCAGACCGCACAGCAGAAGGGTATGCGGTTCGCGCGTGAAAGGCCAAAACAAGCCCAAAGGCCTTGACTGTTGGCAACTTGGTACGCAGTTTTCTACCCCTTTGGCTTGACCGATCGACCCGAAACTCGGAATGTTGCAGGTTCGGGTGGTCCCCTGGTCACTCGCGCGAGCCCAGTTCAGATCGCTTGGCCCAGGGGCATGCGGTTCACTGCTGAAAAACCCTAACAAACCCAAAGGCCTTGACTGTTGGCAACTTGGTAGGCAGTTTTCTACCCCTTTGCCTTGACCCATCGACCCGAAACTCGGAGCGTTGCAGGTTCAGATGGTCCCCCAGTCGCTCCCGCAAGCCCAGGTCAGGCAGCACAGCAGAAAGGTATGCGGTTCGCGTTTGAAAAGACCAAAACAAGCCCAATTTCTTCACTTTTGGACCACTTGGTACGCAGTTTTTCTACCCCTTAGGCTTGACCGATCGACCCGGAACTCTGGGCATTGCAGGTTGGGGTGGTCCCCTGGTCTGTCGCACGAGCCCAGACCAGACCGCACGGCCGAAGCCAATGCTCCATGCCGCTCAAATTGGCATACCTGGCCCAACGGGTCAACCTTGACCTTGACTGATCGACCCGAAACTCGGAGCGTTGCAGGTTCAGATGGTCCCGTGGTCACACGCGCGAGCCCAGGTCAGACCGCACAGCAGAAGGGTATGCGGTTCGCGCGTGAAAAGGCCAAAACAAGCCCAAAGGCCTTGACTGTTGGCAACTTGGTACGCAGTTTTCTACCCCTTTGGCTTGACCGATCGACCCGAAACTCGGAATGTTGCAGGTTCGGGTGGTCCCCTGGTCACTCGCGCAAGCCCAGGTCAGATCGCTTGGCCCAAGGGCATGCGGTTCACTGCTGAAAAACCCTAACAAACCCAAAGGCCTTGACTGTTGGCAACTTGGTATACAGTTTTCTACCCCTTTGCCTTGACCCATCGACCCGAATTTCGGAGCGTTGCAGGTTCAGATGGTCCCCCAGTTGCTCACGCGAGCCCAGGTCAGGCAGCACAGCAGAAAGGTATGCGGTTCGCGTTTGAAAAGACCAAAACAAGCCCAATTTCTTCACTTTTGGACCACTTGGTACGCAGTTTTTCTACCCCTTTGGCTTGACCGATCAACCCGAAACTCGGAATGTTGCAGGTTCGGGTGGTCCCCTGGTCACTCGCGCGAGCCCAGGTCAGATCGCTTGGCCCAAGGGCATGCGGTTAACTGCTGAAAAACGCTAACAAACCCAAAGGCCTTGACTGTTGGCAACTTGGTAGGTAGTTTTCTACCCCTTTGCCTTGACCCATCGACCCGAAACTCGGAGCGTTGCAGGTTCAGATGGTCCCCCAGTCGCTCGCGCGAGCCCAGGTCAGGCAGCCCAGCAGAAAGGTATGCGGTTCGCGTTTGAAAAGACCAAAACAAGCCCAATTTCTTCACTTTTGGACCACTTGGTACGCAGTTTTTCTACCCCTTAGGCTTGACCTATCGACCCGGAACTCTGGGCATTGCAGGTTGGGGTGGTCCCCTGGTCTGTCGCGCGAGCCCAGACCAGACCGCACGGCCGAAGCCAATGCTCCATGCCGCTCAAATTGGCATACCTGGCCCAACGGGTCGACCTTGACCTTGACTGATCGACCCGAAACTCGGAGCGTTGCAGGTTCAGGTGGTCCCGTGGTCACACGCGCGAGCCCAGGTCAGACCGCACAGCAGAAGGGTATGCGGTTCGCGCGTGAAAAGGCCAAAACAAGCCCAAAGGCCTTGACTGTTGGCAACTTGGTACGCAGTTTTCTACCCCTTTGGCTTGACCGATCGACCCGAAACTCGGAATGTTGCAGGTTCGGGTGGTCCCCTGGTCACTCGCTCGAGCCCAGGTCAGATCGCTTGGCCCAAGGGCATGCGGTTCACTGCTGAAAAACCCTAACAAACCCAAAGGCCTTGACTGTTGGCAACTTGGTAGGCAGTTTTCTACCCCTTTGCCTTGACCCATCGACCCGAAACTCGGAGCGTTGCAGGTTCAGATGGTCCCCCAGTCGCTCGCGCGAGCCCAGGTCAGGCAGCACAGCAGAAAGGTATGCGGTTCGCGTTTGAAAAGACCAAAACAAGCCCAATTTCTTCACTTTTGGACCACTTGGTACGCAGTTTTTCTACCCCTTAGGCTTGACCTATCGACCCGGAACTCTGGGCATTGCAGGTTGGGGTGGTCCCCTGGTCTGTCGCGCGAGACCAGACCAGACCGCACTGCCAAAGCCAATGCTCCATGCCGCTCAAATATGCATACCTGGCCCAACGGGTCGACCTTGACCTTGACTGATCGACCCGAAACTCGGAGCGTTGCAGGTTCAGGTCGTCCCGTGGTCACACGCGCGAGCCCAGGTCAGACCGCACAGCAGAAGGGTATGCGGTTCGCGCGTGAAAAGGCCAAAACAAGCCCAAAGGCCTTGACTGTTGGCAACTTGGTACGCAGTTTTCTACCCCTTTGGCTTGACCGATCGACCCGAAACTCGGAATGTTGCAGGTTCGGGTGGTCCCCTGGTCACTCACGCGACCCCAGGTCAGATCGCTTGGCCCAAGGGCATGCGGTTCACTGCTGAAAAACCCTAACAAACCCAAAGGCCTTGACTGTTGGCAACTTGGTAGGCAGTTTTCTACCCCTTTGCCTTGACCCATCGACCCGAAACTCGGAGCGTTGCAGGTTCAGATGGTCCCCCAGTCGCTCGCGCGAGCCCAGGTCAGGCAGCACAGCAGAAAGGTATGCGGTTCGCGTTTGAAAATACCGAAACAAGCCCAATTTCTTCACTTTTGGACCACTTGGTACGCAGTTTTTCTACCCCTTAGGCTTGACCTATCGACCCGGAACTCTGGGCATTGCAGGTTGGGGTGGTCCCCTGGTCTGTCGCGCGAGCCCAGACCAGACCGCATGGCCGAAGCCAATGCTCCATGCCGCTCAAATTGGCATACCTGGCCCAACGGGTCGACCTTGACCTTGACTGATCGACCCGAAACTCGGAGCGTTGCAGGTTCAGGTGGTCCCGTGGTCACACGCGCGAGCCCAGGTCAGAACGCACAGCAGAAGGGTATGCGGTTCGCGCGTGAAAAGGCCAAAACAAGCCCAAAGGCCTTGACTGTTGGCAACTTGGTACGCAGTTTTCTACCCCTTTGGCTTGACCGATCAACCCGAAACTCGGAATGTTGCAGGTTCGGGTGGTCCCCTGGTCACTCGCGCGAGCCCAGGTCAGATCGCTTGGCCCAAGGGCATGCGGTTAACTGCTGAAAAACGCTAACAAACCCAAAGGCCTTGACTGTTGGCAACTTGGTAGGTAGTTTTCTACCCCTTTGCCTTGACCCATCGACCCCAAACTCGGAGCGTTGCAGGTTCAGATGGTCCCCCAGTCGCTCGCGCGAGCCCAGGTCAGGCAGCACAGCAGAAAGGTATGCGGTTCGCGTTTGAAAAGACCAAAACAAGCCCAATTTCTTCACTTTTGGACCACTTGGTCTGCAGTTTTTCTACCCCTTAGGCTTGACCTATCGACCCGGAACTCTGGGCATTGCAGGTTGGGGTGGTCCCCTGGTCTTTCTCGCGAGCCCAGACCAGACCGCACGGCCGAAGCCAATGCTCCATGCCGCTCAAATTGGCATACCTGGCCCAACGGGTCGACCTTGACCTTGACTGATCGACCCGAAACTCGGAGCGTTGCAGGTTCAGGTGGTCCCGTGGTCACACGCGCGAGCCCAGGTCAGACCGCACAGCAGAAGGGTATGCGGTTCGCGTGGAAAAGGAAAAAACAAGCCCAAAGGCCTTGACTGTTGGCAACTTGGTACGCAGTTTTCTACCCCTTTGGCTTGACCGATCGACCCGAAACTCGGAATGTTGCAGGTTCAGGTGGTCCCCTGGTCACTCGCGCGAGCCCAGGTCAGATCGCTTGGCCCAAGGGCATGCGGTTCACTGCTGAAAAACCCTATCAAACCCAAAGGCCTTGACTGTTGGCAACTTGGTAGGCAGTTTTCTACCCATTTGCCTTGACCCATCGACCCGAAACTCGGAGCGTTGCAGGTTCAGATGGTCCCCCAGTCGCTCGCGTGAGCCCAGGTCAGGCCGCACAGCAGAAAGGTATGCGGTTCACGTTTGAAAAGACCAAAACAAGCCCAATTTCTTCACTTTTGGACCACTTGGTACGCAGTTTTTCTACCCCTTAGGCTTGACCTATCGACCCGGAACTCTGGGCATTGCAGGTTGGGGTGGTCCCCTGGTCTGTCGCGCGAGCCCAGACCAGACCGCACGGCCGAAGCCAATGCTCCATGCCGCTCAAATTGGCATACCTGGCCCAACGGGTCGACCTTGACCTTGACTGATCGACCCGAAACTCGGAGCGTTGCAGGTTCAGGTGGTCCCGTGGTCACACGCGCGAGCCCAGATCAGACCGCACAGCAGAAGGGTATGCGGTTCGCGCGTGAAAAGGCCAAAACAAGCCCAAAGGCCTTGACTGTTGGCAACTTGGTACGCAGTTTTCTACCCCTTTGGCTTGACCGATCGACCCGAAACTCGGAATGTTGCAGGTTCGGGTGGTCCCCTGGTCACTCGCGCGAGCCCAGGTCAGATCGCTTGGCCCATTGGCATGCAGTTCACTGCTGAAAAACCCTAACAAACCCAAAGGCCTTGACTGTTGGCAACTTGGTAGGCAGTTTTCTACCCCTTTGCCTTGACCCATCGACCCGAAACTCGGAGCGTTGCAGGTTCAGATGGTCCCCCAGTCGCTCGCGCGAGCCCAGGTCAGGCAGCACAGCAGAAAGGTATGCGGTTCGCGTTTGAAAAGACCAAAACAAGCCCAATTTCTTCACTTTTGGACCACTTGGTACGCAGTTTTTCTACCCCTTAGGCTTGACCTATCGACCCGGAACTCTGGGCATTGCAGGTTGGGGTGGTCCCCTGGTCTGTCGCGCGAGCCCAGACCAGACCGCACGGCCAAAGCGAATGCTCCATGCCGCTCAAATTGGCATACCTGGCCCAACGGGTCGACCTTGACCTTGACTGATCGACCCGAAACTCGGAGCGTTGCAGGTTCAGGTGGTCCCGTGGTCGCACGCGCGAGCCCAGGTCAGACCGCACAGCAGAAGGGTATGCGGTTTGCGCGTGAAAAGGCCAAAACAAGCCCAAAGGCCTTGACTGTTGGCAACTTGGTACGCAGTTTTCTACCCCTTTGGCTTGACCGATCGACCCGAAACTCGGAATGTTGCAGGTTCGGGTGGTCCCCTGGTCACTCGCGCGAGCCCAGGTCAGATCGCTTGGCCCAAGGGCATGCGGTTCACTGCTGAAAAACCCTAACAAACCCAAAGGCCTTGACTGTTGGCAACTTGGTAGGCAGTTTTCTACCCCTTTGCCTTGACCCATCGACCCGAAACTCGGAGCGTTGCAGGTTCAGATGGTCCCCCAGTCGCTCGCGCGAGCCCAGGTCAGGCAGCACAGCAGAAAGGTATGCGGTTCGCGTTTGAAAAGACCAAAACAAGCCCAATTTCTTCACTTTTGGACCACTTGGTATGCAGTTTTTCTACCCCTTAGGCTTGACCTATCGACCCGGAACTCTGGGCATTGCAGGTTGGGGTGGTCCCCTGGTCTGTCGCGCGAGCCCAGACCAGACCGCACGGCCGAAGCCAATGCTCCATGCCGCTCAAATTGGCATACCTGGCCCAACGGGTCGAAGTTGACCTTGACTGATCGACCCGAAACTCGGAGCGTTGCAGGTTCAGGTGGTCCCGTGGTCACACACGCGAGCCCAGGTCAGACCGCACAGCAGAAGGGTATGCGGTTCGCGCGTGAAAAGGCCAAAACAAGCCCAAAGGCCTTGACTGTTGGCAACTTGGTACGCAGTTTTCTACCCCTTTGGCTTGACCGATCAACCCGAAACTCGGAATGTTGCAGGTTCGGGTGGTCCCCTGGTCACTCGCGCGAGCCCAGGTCAGATCGCTTGGCCCAAGGGCATGCGGTTCACTGCTGAAAAACCCTAACAAACCCAAAGGCCTTGACTGTTGGCAACTTGGTAGGCAGTTTTCTACCCCTTTGCCTTGACCCATCGACAAGAAACTCGGAGCGTTGCAGGTTCAGATGGTCCCCCAGTCGCTCGCGCGAGCCCAGGTCAGGCAGCACAGCAGAAAGGTATGCGGTTCGCGTTTGAAAAGACCAAAACAAGCCCAATTTCTTCACTTTTGGACCACTTGGTACGCAGTTTTTCTACCCCTTAGGCTTGACCTATCGACCCGGAACTCTGGGCATTGCAGGTTGGGGTGGTCCCCTGATCTGTCGCACGAGCCCAGACCAGACCGCACGGCCGAAGCCAATGCTCCATGCCGCTCAAATTGGCATACCTGGCCCAACGGATCGACCTTGACCTTGACTGATCGACCCGAAACTCGGAGCGTTGCAGGTTCAGGTGGTCCCGTGGTCACACGCGCGAGCCCAGGTCAGACCGCACAGCAGAAGGGTATGCGGTTCGCACGTGAAAAGGCCAAAACAAGCCAAAAGGCCTTGACTGTTGGCAACTTGGTACACAGTTTTCTACCCCTTTGGCTTGACCGATCGACCCGAAACTCGGAATGTTGCAGGTTCGGGTGGTCCCCTGGTCACTCGCGCGAGCCCAGGTCAGATCGCTTGGCCCAAGGGCATGCGGTTCACTGCTGAAAAACCCTAACAAACCCAAAGGCCTTGACTGTTGGCAACTTGGTAGGCAGTTTTCTACACCTTTGCCTTGACCCATCGACCCGAAACTCGGAGCGTTGCAGGTTCAGATGGTCCCCCAGTCGCTCGCGCGAGCCCAGGTCAGGCAGCACAGCAGAAAGGTATGCGGTTCGCGTTTGAAAAGACCAAAACAAGCCCAATTTCTTCACTTTTGGGCCACTTGGTACGCAGTTTTTCTACCCCTTAGGCTTGACCTATCGACCCGGAACTCTGGGCATTGCAGGTTGGGGTGGTCCCCTGGTCTGTCGCGCGAGCCCAGACCAGACCGCACGGCCGAAGCCAATGCTCCATGCCGCTCAAATTGCCATACCTGGCCCAACGGGTCGACCTTGACCTTGACTGATCGACCCGAAACTCAGAGCGTTGCAGGTTCAGGTGGTCCCGTGGTCACACGCGCGAGCCCAGGTCAGACCGCACAGCAGAAGGGTATGCGGTTCGCGCGTGAAAAGGCCAAAACAAGCCCAAAGGCCTTGACTGTTGGCAACTTGGTACGCAGTTTTCTACCCCTTTGGCTTGACCGATCGACCCGAAACTCGGAATGTTGCAGGTTCGGCTGGTCCCCTGGTCACTCGCGCGAGCCCAGGTCAGATCGCTTGGCCCAAGGGCATGCGGTTCATTGCTGAAAAACCCTAACAAACCCAAAGGCCTTGACTGTTGGCAACTTGGTAGGCAGTTTTCTACCCCTTTGCCTTGACCCATCGACCCGAAACTCGGAGCGTTGCAGGTTCAGATGGTCCCCCAGTCGCTCGCGCGAGCCCAGGTCAGGCAGCACAGCAGAAAGGTATGCGGTTCGCGTTTGAAAAGACCAAAACAAGCCCAATTTCTTCACTTTTGGACCACTTGGTACGCAGTTTTTCTACCCCTTAGGCTTGACCTATCGACCCGGAACTCTGGGCATTGCAGGTTGGGGTGGTCCCCTGGTCTGTCGCGCGAGCCCAGACCAGACCGCACGGCCGAAGCCAATGCTCCATGCCGCTCAAATTGGCATACCTGGCCCAACGGGTCGACCTTGAACTTGACTGATCGACCCGAAACTCGGAGCGTTGCAGGTTCAGGTGGTCCCGTGGTCACACGCGCGAGCCCAGGTCAGACCGCACAGCAGAAGGGTATGCGGTTCGCATGTGAAAAGGCCAAAACAAGCCCAAAGGCTTTGACTGTTGGCAACTTGGTACGCAGTTTTCTACCCCTTTGGCTTGACCGATCGACCCGAAACTCGGAATGTTGCAGGTTCGGGTGGTCCCCTGGTCACTCGCGCGAGCCCAGGTCAGATCGCTTGGCCCAAGGGCATGCAGTTCACTGCTGAAAAACCCTAACAAACCCAAAGGCCTTGACTGTTGGCAACTTGGTAGGCAGTTTTCTACACCTTTGCCTTGACCCATCGACCCGAAACTCGGAGAGTTGAAGGTTCAGATGGTCCCCCAGTCACTCGCGCGAGTTCAGGTCAGGCAGCACAGCAGAAAGGTATGCGGTTCGCGTTTGAAAAGACCAAAACAAGCCCAATTTCTTCACTTTTGGGCCACTTGGTACGCAGTTTTTCTACCCCTTAGGCTTGACCTATCGACTCGGAACTCTGGGCATTGCAGGTTGGGGTGGTCCCCTGGTCTGTCGCGCGAGCCCAGACCAGACCGCACGGCCGAAGCCAATGCTCCATGCCGCTCAAATTGGCATACCTGGCCCAATGGGTCGACCTTGACCTTGACTGATCGACCCGAAACTCGGAGCGTTGCAGGTTCAGGTGGTCCCGTGGTCACACGCGCGAGCCCAGGTCAGACCGCACAGCAAAAGGGTATGCGGTTCGCGCGTGAAAAGGCAAAAACAAGCCCAAAGGCC
Source organism: Fragum whitleyi (assembly GCA_948146395.1). NCBI lineage: Eukaryota > Metazoa > Mollusca > Bivalvia > Cardiida > Cardiidae > Fragum > Fragum whitleyi. The sequence continues at coordinate 15,515,681 of OX411558.1, read as the reverse complement.
TTGACTGTTGGCAACTTGGTACGCAGTTTTCTACCCATTTGGCTTGACCGATCGACCCGAAACTCGGAATGTTGCAGGTTCGGGTGGTCCCCTGGTCACTCGCGCGAGCCCAGGTCAGATCGCTTGGCCCAAGGGCATGCGGTTCACTGCTGAAAAACCCTTACAAACCCAAAGGCCTTGACTGTTGGCAACTTGGTAGGCAGTTTTCTACCCCTTTGCCTTGACCCATCGACCCGAAACTCGGAGCGTTGCAGGTTTAGATGGTCCCCCAGTCGCTCGCGCGAGCCCAGGTCAGGCAGCACAGCAGAAAGGTATGCGGTTCGCGTTTGAAAAGACCAAAACAAGCCCAATTTCTTCACTTTTGGACCACTTGGTACGCAGTTTTTCTACCCCTTAGGCTTGACCTATCGACCCGGAACTCTGGGCATTGCAGGTTGGGGTGGTCCCCTGGTCTGTCGCGCGAGCCCAGACCAGACCGCACGGCCGAAGCCAATGCTCCATGCCGCTCAAATTGGCATACCTGGCCCAACGGGTCGACCTTGACCTTGACTGATCGACCCGAAACTCGGAGCGTTGCAGGTTCAGGTGGTCCCATGGTCACACGCGCGAGCCCAGGTCAGACCGCACAGCAGAAGGGTATGCGGTTCGCGCGTGAAAAGGCCAAAACAAGCCCAAAGGCCTTGACTGTTGGCAACTTGGTACGCAGTTTTCTACCCCTTTGGCTTGACCGATCGACCCGAAACTTGGAATGTTGCAGGTTCGGGTGGTCCCCTGGTCACTCGCGCGAGCCCAGGTCAGATCGCTTGGCCCAAGGGCATGCGGTTCACTGCTGAAAAACCCTAACAAACCCAAAGGCCTTGACTGTTGGCAACTTGGTAGGCAGTTTTCTACCCCTTTGCCTTGACCCATCGACCCGAAACTCGGAGCGTTGCAGGTTCAGATGGTCCCCCCGTTGCTCGCGCGAGCCCAGGTCAGGCAGCACAGCAGAAAGGTATGCGGTTCGCGTTTGAAAAGACCAAAACAAGCCCAATTTCTTCACTTTTGGACCACTTGGTACGCAGTTTTTTACCCCTTAGGCTTGACCTATCGACCCGGAACTCTGGGCATTGCAGGTTGGGGTGGTCCCCTGGTCTGTCGCGCGAGCCCAGACCAGACCGCACGGCCGAAGCCAATGCTCCATGCCGCTCAAATTGGCATACCTGGCCCAACGGGTCGACCTTGACCTTGACTGATCGACCCGAAACTCGGAGCGTTGCAGGTTCAGGTGGTCCCGTGGTCACACGCGCGAGCCCAGGTCAGACCGCACAGCAGAAGGGTATGCGGTTCGCGCGTGAAAAGGCCAAAACAAGCCCAAAGGCCTTGACTGTTGGCAACTTGGTACGCAGTTTTCTACCCCTTTGGCTTGACCGATCGACCCGAAACTCAGAATGTTGCAGGTTCGGGTGGTCCCCTGGTCACTCGCGTGAGCCCAGGTCAGATCGCTTGGCCCAAGGGCATGCGGTTCACTGCTGAAAAACCCTAACAAACCCAAAGGCCTTGACTGTTGGCAACTTGGTAGGCAGTTTTCTACCCCTTTGCCTTGACCCATCGACCCGAAACTCGGAGCGTTGCAGGTTCAGATGGTCCCCCAGTCGCTCGCGCGAGTTCAGGTCAGGCAGCACAGCAGAAAGGTATGCGGTTCGCGTTTGAAAAGACCAAAACAAGCCCAATTTCTTCGCTTTTGGGCCACTTGGTACGCAGTTTTTCTACCCCTTAGGCTTGACCTATCGACTCGGAACTCTGGGCATTGCAGGTTGGGGTGGTCCCCTGGTCTGTCGTGCGAGCCCAGACCAGACCACACGGCCGAAGCCAATGCTCCATGCCGCTCAAATTGGCATACCTGGCCCAATGGGTCGACCTTGACCTTGACTGATCGACCCGAAACTCGGAGCGTTGCAGGTTCAGGTGGTCCCGTGGTCACACGCGCGAGCCCAGGTCAGACCGCACAGCAGAAGGGTATGCGGTTCGCGCGTGAAAAGGCCAAAACAAGCCCAAAGTCCTTGACTGTTGGCAACTTGGTACGCAGTTTTCTACCCATTTGGCTTGACCGATCGACCCGAAACTCGGAATGTTGCAGGTTCGGGTGGTCCCCTGGTCACTCGCTCGAGCCCAGGTCAGATCGCTTGGCCCAAGGGCATGGGGTTCACTGCTGAAAAACCCTAACAAACCCAAAGGCCTTGACTGTTGGCAACTTGGTAGGCAGTTTTCTACCCCTTTGCCTTGACCCATCGACCCGAAACTCGGAGCGTTGCAGGTTTAGATGGTCCCCCAGTCGCTCGCGTGAGCCCAGGTCAGGCAGCACAGCAGAAAGGTATGCGGTTCGCGTTTGAAAAGACCAAAACAAGCCCAATTTCTTCACTTTTGGACCACTTGGTACGCAGTTTTTCTACCCCTTAGGCTTGACCTATCGACCCGGAACTCTGGGCATTGCAGGTTGGGGTGGTCCCCTGGTCTGTCGCGCGAGCCCAGACCAGACCCCTCGGCCGAAGCCAATGCTCCATGCCGTTCAAATTGGCATACCTGGCCCAACAGGTCGACCTTGACCTTGACTGATCGACCCGAAACTCGGAGCGTTGCAGGTTCAGGTGGTCCCATGGTCACACGCGCGAGCCCAGGTCAGACCGCACAGCAGAAGGGTATGCGGTTCGCGCGTGAAAAGGCCAAAACAAGCCCAAAGGCCTTGACTGTTGGCAACTTGGTACGCAGTTTTCTACCCCTTTGGCTTGACCGATCGACCCGAAACTTGGAATGTTGCAGGTTCGGGTGGTCCCCTGGTCACTCGCGCGAGCCCAGGTCAGATCGCTTGGCCCAAGGGCATGCGGTTCACTGCTGAAAAACCCTAACAAACCCAAAGGCCTTGACTGTTGGCAACTTGGTAGGCAGTTTTCTACCCCTTTGCCTTGACCCATCGACCCGAAACTCGGAGCGTTGCAGGTTCAGATGGTCCCCCAGTTGCTCGCGTGAGCCCAGGTCAGGCAGCACAGCAGAAAGGTATGCGGTTCGCGTTTGAAAAGACCAAAAAAAGCCCAATTTCTTCACTTTTGGACCACTTGGTACGCAGTTTTTCTACCCCTTAGGCTTGACCTATCGACCCGGAACTCTGGGCATTGCAGGTTGGGGTGGTCCCCTGGTCTGTCGCGCGAGCCCAGACCAGACCGCACGGCCGAAGCCAATGCTCCATGCCGCTCAAATTGGCATACCTGGCCCAACGGGTCGACCTTGACCTTGACTGATCGACCCGAAACTCGGAGCGTTGCAGGTTCAGGTGGTCCCGTGGTCACACGCGCGAGCCCAGGTCAGACCGCACAGCAGAAGGGTATGCGGTTCGCGCGTGAAAAGGCCAAAACAAGCCCAAAGGCCTTGACTGTTGGCAACTTGGTACGCAGTTTTCTACCCCTTTGGCTTGACCGATCGACCCGAAACTCAGAATGTTGCAGGTTCGGGTGGTCCCCTGGTCACTCACGCGAGCCCAGGTCAGATCGCTTGGCCCAAGGGCATGCGGTTCACTGCTGAAAAACCCTAACAAACCCAAAGGCCTTGACTGTTGGCAACTTGGTAGGCAGTTTTCTACCCCTTTGCCTTGACCCATCGACCCGAAACTCGGAGCGTTGCAGGTTCAGATGGTCCCCCAGTCGCTCGCGCGAGTTCAGGTCAGGCAGCACAGCAGAAAGGTATGCGGTTCGCGTTTGAAAAGACCAAAACAAGCCCAATTTCTTCGCTTTTGGGCCACTTGGTACGCAGTTTTTCTACCCCTTAGGCTTGACCTATCGACTCGGAACTCTGGGCATTGCAGGTTGGGGTGGTCCCCTGGTCTGTCGTGCGAGCCCAGACCAGACCACACGGCCGAAGCCAATGCTCCATGCCGCTCAAATTGGCATACCTGGCCCAATGGGTCGACCTTGACCTTGACTGATCGACCCGAAACTCGGAGCGTTGCAGGTTCAGGTGGTCCCGTGGTCACACGCGCTAGCCCAGGTCAGACCGCACAGCAGAAGGGTATGCGGTTCGCGCGTGAAAAGGCCAAAACAAGCCCAAAGTCCTTGACTGTTGGCAACTTGGTACGCAGTTTTCTACCCCTTTGGCTTGACCGATCGACCCGAAACTCGGAATTTTTGCAGGTTCGGGTGGTCCCCTGGTCACTCGCGCGAGCCCAGGTCAGATCGCTTGGCCCAAGGGCATGCGGTTCACTGCTGAAAAACCCAAACAAACCCAAAGGCCTTGACTGTTGGCAACTTGGTAGGCAGTTTTCTACCCCTTTGCCTTGACCCATCGACCCGAAACTCGGAGCGTTGCAGGTTTAGATGGTCCCCCAGTCGCTCGCGCGAGCCCAGGTCAGGCAGCACAGCAGAAAGGTATGCGGTTCGCGTTTGAAAAGACCAAAACAAGCCCAATTTCTTCACTTTTGGACCACTTGGTACGCAGTTTTTCTACCCCTTAGGCTTGACCTATCGACCCGGAACTCTGGGCATTGCAGGTTGGGGTGGTCCCCTGGTCTGTCGCGCGAGCCCAGACCAGACCGCACGGCCGAAGCCAATGCTCCATGCCGCTCAAATTGGCATACCTGGCCCAACGGGTCGACCTTGACCTTGACTGATCGACCCGAAACTCGGAGCGTTGCAGGTTCAGGTGTTCCCGTGGTCACACGCGCGAGCCCAGGTCAGACCGCACAGCAGAAGGGTATGCGGTTCGCGCGTGAAAAGGCCAAAACAAGCCCAAAGGCCTTGACTGTTGGCAACTTGGTACGCAGTTTTCTACCCCTTTGGCTTGACCGATCGACCCGAAACTCAGAATGTTGCAGGTTCGGGTGGTCCCCTGGTCACTCACGCGAGCCCAGGTCAGATCGCTTGGCCCAAGGGCATGCGGTTCACTGCTGAAAAACCCTAACAAACCCAAAGGCCTTGACTGTTGGCAACTTGGTAGGCAGTTTTCTACCCCTTTGCCTTGACCCATCGACCCGAAACTCGGAGCGTTGCAGGTTCAGATGGTCCCCCAGTCGCTCGAGCGAGTTCAGGTCAGGCAGCACAGCAGAAAGGTATGCGGTTCGCGTTTGAAAAGACCAAAACAAGCCCAATTTCTTCGCTTTTGGGCCACTTGGTACGCAGTTTTTCTACCCCTTAGGCTTGACCTATCGACTCGGAACTCTGGGCATTGCAGGTTGGGGTGGTCCCCTGGTCTGTCGTGCGAGCCCAGACCAGACCACACGGCCGAAGCCAATGCTCCATGCCGCTCAAATTGGCATACCTGGCCCAATGGGTCAACCTTGACCTTGACTGATCGACCCGAAACTCGGAGCGTTGCAGGTTCAGGTGGTCCCGTGGTCACACGCGCTAGCCCAGGTCAGACCGCACAGCAGAAGGGTATGCGGTTCGCGCGTGAAAAGGCCAAAACAAGCCCAAAGTCCTTGACTGTTGGCAACTTGGTACGCAGTTTTCTACCCCTTTGGCTTGACCGATCGACCCGAAACTTGGAATTTTTGCAGGTTCGGGTGGTCCCCTGGTCACTCGCGCGAGCCCAGGTCAGATCGCTTGGCCCAAGGGCATGCGGTTCACTGCTGAAAAACCCAAACAAACCCAAAGGCCTTGACTGTTGGCAACTTGGTAGGCAGTTTTCTACCCCTTTGCCTTGACCCATCGACCCGAAACTCGGAGCGTTGCAGGTTTAGATGGTCCCCCAGTCGCTCGCGCGAGCCCAGGTCAGGCAGCACAGCAGAAAGGTATGCGGTTCGCGTTTGAAAAGACCAAAACAAGCCCAATTTCTTCACTTTTGGACCACTTGGTACGCAGTTTTTCTACCCCTTAGGCTTGACCTATCGACCCGGAACTCTGGGCATTGCAGGTTGGGGTGGTCCCCTGGTCTGTCGCGCGAGCCCAGACCAGACCGCACGGCCGAAGCCAATGCTCCATGCCGCTCAAATTGGCATACCTGGCCCAACGGGTCGACCTTGACCTTGACTGATCGACCCGAAACTCGGAGCGTTGCAGGTTCAGGTGTTCCCGTGGTCACACGCGCGAGCCCAGGTCAGACCGCACAGCAGAAGGGTATGCGGTTCGCGCGTGAAAAGGCCAAAACAAGCCCAAAGGCCTTGACTGTTGGCAACTTGGTACGCAGTTTTCTACCCCTTTGGCTTGACCGATCGACCCGAAACTCGGAATGTTGCAGGTTCGGGTGGTCCCCTGGTCACTCGCGCGAGCCCAGGTCAGATCGCTTGGCCCAAGGGCATGCGGTTCACTGCTGAAAAACCCTAACAAACCCAAAGGCCTTGACTGTTGGCAACTTGGTAGGCAGTTTTCTACCCCTTTGCCTTGACCCATCGACCCGAAACTCGGAGCGTTGCAGGTTCAGATGGTCCCCCAGTTGCTCGCGCAAGCCCAGGTCAGGCAGCACAGCAGAAAGGTATGCGGTTCGCGTTTGAAAAGACCAAAACAAGCCTAATTTCTTCACTTTTGGGCCACTTGGTACGCAGTTTTTCTACCCCTTAGGCTTGACCTATCGACTCGGAACTCTGGGCATTGCAGGTTGGGGTGGTCCCCTGGTCTGTCGCGCAAGCCCAGACCAGACCACACGGCCGAAGCCAATGCTCCATGCCGCTCAAATTGGCATACCTGGCCCAACGGGTCGACCTTGACCTTGACTGATCGACCCGAAACTCAGAGCGTTGCAGGTTCAGGTGGTCCCGTGGTCACACGCGCGAGCCCAGGTCAGACCGCACAGCAGAAGGGTATGCGGTTCGCGCGTGAAAAGGCCAAAACAAGCCCAAAGGCCTTGACTGTTGGCAACTTGGTACGCAGTTTTCTACCCCTTTGGCTTGACCGATCGACCCAAAACTCGGAATGTTGCAGGTTCGGGTGGTCCCCTGGTCACTCGCGCGAGCCCAGGTCAGATCGCTTGGCCCAAGGGCATGCGGTTCACTGCTGAAAAACCCTAACAAACCCAAAGGCCTTGACTGTTGGCAACTTGGTAGGCAGTTTTCTACCCCTTTGCCTTGACCCATCGACCCGAAACTCGGAGCGTTGCAGGTTCAGATGGTCCCCCAGTCGCTCGCGCGAGCCCAGGTCAGGCAGCACAGCAGAAAGGTATGCGGTTCGCGTTTGAAAAGACCAAAACAAGCCCAATTTCTTCACTTTTGGACCACTTGGTACGCAGTTTTTCTACCCCTTAGGCTTGACCTATCGACCCGGAACTCTGGGCATTGCAGGTTGGGATGGTCCCCTGGTCTGTTGCGCGAGCCCAGACCAGACCGCACGGCCGAAGCCAATGCTCCATGCCGCTCAAATTGGCATACCTGGCCCAACGGGTCGACCTTGACCTTGACTGATCGACCCGAAACTCGGAGCATTGCAGGTTCAGGTGGTCCCGTGGTCACACGCGCGAGCCCAGGTCAGACCGCACAGCAGAAGGGTATGCAGTTCGCGCGTGAAAAGGCCAAAACAAGCCCAAAGGCCTTGACTGTTGGCAACTTGGTACGCAGTTTTCTACCCCTTTGGCTTGACCGATCGACCCGAAACTCGGAATGTTGCAGGTTCGGGTGGTCCCCTGGTCACTCGCGTGAGCCCAGGTCAGATGATTTGGCCCAAGGGCATGCGGTTCACTGCTGAAAAACCCTAACAAACCCAAAGGCCTTGACTGTTGGCAACTTGGTAGGCAGTTTTCTACCCCTTTGCCTTGACCCATCGACAAGAAACTCGGAGCGTTGCAGGTTCAGATGGTCCCCCAGTCGCTCGCGCGAGTTCAGGTCAGGCAGCACAGCAGAAAGGTATGCGGTTCGCGTTTGAAAAGACCAAAACAAACCCAATTTCTTCACTTTTGGACCACTTGGTACGCAGTTTTTCTACCCCTTAGGCTTGACCTATCGACCCGGAACTCTGGGCATTGCAGGTTGGGGTGGTCCCCTGGTCTGTCGCGCGAGCCCAGACCAGACCACACGGCCGAAGCCAATGTTCCATGCCGCTCAAATTGGCATACCTGGCCCAACAGGTAGACCTTGACCTTGACTGATCGACCCGAAACTCAGAGCGTTGCAGGTTCAGGTGGTCCCGTGGTCACACGCGCTAGCCCAGGTCAGACCGCACAGCAGAAGGGTATGCGGTTCGCACGTGAAAAGGCCAAAACAAGCCCAAAGGCCTTGACTGTTGGCAACTTGGTACGCAGTTTTCTACCCCTTTGGCTTGACCGATCGTCCCGAAACTCGGGATGTTGCAGGTTCGGGTGGTCCCCTGGTCACTCGCGCGAGCCCAGGTCAGATCGCTTGGCCCAAGGGCATGGGGTTCACTGCTGAAAAACCCTAACAAACCCAAAGGCCTTGACTGTTGGCAACTTGGTAGGCAGTTTTCTACCCCTTTGCCTTGACCCATCGACCCGAAACTCGGAGCGTTGCAGGTTCAGATGGTCCCCCAGTTGCTCGCGCAAGCCCAGGTCAGGCAGCACAGCAGAAAGGTATGCGGTTCGAGTTTGAAAAGACCAAATCAAGCCCAATTTCTTCACTTTTGGGCCACTTGGTACGCAGTTTTTCTACCCCTTAGGCTTGACCTATCGACACGGAACTCTGGGCATTGCAGGTTGGGGTGGTCCCCTGGTCTGTCGCGAGAGCCCACACCAGACCGCTCGGCCGAAGCCAATGCTCCATGCCGCTCAAATTGGCATACCTGGCCCAATGGGTCGACCTTGACCTTGACTGATCGACCCGAAACTCGGATGTTGCAGGTTCAGGTGGTCCCGTGGTCACACGCGCGAGCCCAGGTCAGACCGCACAGCAGAAGGGTATGCGGTTCGCGCGTGAAAAGGCCAAAACAAGCCCAAAGGCCTTGACTGTTGGCAACTTGGTACGCAGTTTTCTACCCATTTGGCTTGACCGATCGACCCGAAACTCGGAATGTTGCAGGTTCGGGTGGTCCCCTGGTCACTCGCGCGAGCCCAGGTCAGATCGCTTGGCCCAAGCTCATGCGGTTCACTGCTGAAAAACCCTAACAAACCCAAAGGCCTTGACTGTTGGCAACTTGGTAGGCAGTTTTCTACCCCTTTGCCTTGACCCATCGACCCGAAACTCGGAGCGTTGCAGGTTCAGATGGTCCCCCAGTCGCTCGCACGAGCCCAGGTCAGGCAGCACAGCAGAAAGGTATGCGGTTCGCGTTTGAAAAGACCAAAACAAGCCCAATTTCTTCACTTTTGGACCACTTGGTACGCAGTTTTTCTACCCCATAGGCTTGACCTATCGACCCGGAACTCTGGGCATTGCAGGTTGGGGTGGTCCCCTGGTCTGTCGCGCGAGCCCAGACCAGACCGCACGGCCGAAGCCAATGCTCCATGCCGCTCAAATTGGCATACCTGGCCCAACGGGTGGACCTTGACCTTGACTGATCGACCCGAAACTCGGAGCGTTGCAGGTTCAGGTGGTCCCGTGGTCACACGCGCAAGCCCAGGTCAGACCGCACAGCAGAAGGGTATGCGGTTCGCGCGTGAAAAGGCCAAAACAAGCCCAAAGGCCTTGACTGTTGGCAACTTGGTACGCAGTTTTCTACCCCTTTGGCTTGACCGATCGACCCGAAACTCGGAATGTTGCAGGTTCGGGTGGACCCCTGGTCACTCGCGCGAGCCCAGGTCAGATCGCTTGGCCCAAGGGCATGCGGTTCACTGCTGAAAAACCCTAACAAACCCAAAGGCCTTGACTGTTGGCAACTTGGTAGGCAGTTTTCTACCCCTTTGCCTTGACCCATCGACCCGAAACTCGGAGCGTTGCAGGTTCAGATGGTCCCCCAGTCGCTCGCGCGAGCCCAGGTCAGGCAGCACAGCAGAAAGGTATGCGGTTCGAGTTTGAAAAGACCAAATCAAGCCCAATTTCTTCACTTTTGGGCCACTTGGTACGCAGTTTTTCGACCCCTTAGGCTTGACCTATCAACACGGAACTCTGGGCATTGCAGGTTGGGGTGGTCCCCTGGTCTGTCGCGAGAGCCCACACCAGACCGCTCGGCCGAAGCCAATGCTCCATGCCGCTCAAATTGGCATACCTGGCCCAATGGGTCGACCTTGACCTTGACTGATCGACCCGAAACTCAGATATTGCAGGTTCAGGTGGTCCCGTGGTCACAGGCGCGAGCCCAGGTCAGACCGCACAGCAGAAGGGTATGCGGTTCGCGCGTGAAAAGGCCAAAACAAGCCTAAAGGCCTTGACTGTTGGCAACTTGGTACGCAGTTTTCTACCCATTTGGCTTGACCGATCGACCCGAAACTCGGAATGTTGCAGGTTCGGGTGGTCCCCTGGTCACTCGCGCGAGCCCAGGTCAGATCGCTTGGCCCAAGGGCATGCGGTTCACTGCTGAAAAACCCTAACAAACCCAAAGGCCTTGACTGTTGGCAACTTGGTAGGCAGTTTTCTACCCCTTTGCCTTGACCCATCGACCCGAAACTCGGAGCGTTGCAGGTTCAGATGGTCCCCCAGTCGCTCGCACGAGCCCAGGTCAGGCAGCACAGCAGAAAGGTATGCGGTTCGCGTTTGAAAAGACCAAAACAAGCCCAATTTCTTCACTTTTGGGCCACTTGGTACGCAGTTTTTCTACCCCTTAGGCTTGACCTATCGACTCGGAACTCTGGGCATTGCAGGTTGGGATGGTCCCCTGGTCTGTCGCGCAAGCCCAGACCAGACCGCACGGCCGAAGCCAATGCTCCATGCCGCTCAAATTGGCATACCTGGCCCAACAGGTCGACCTTGACCTTGACTGATCGACCTGAAACTCGGAGCGTTGCAGGTTCAGGTGGTCCCGTGGTCACACGCGCGAGCCCAGGTCAGACCGCACAGCAGAAAGTTATGCGGTTCCCGCGTGAAAAGGCCAAAACAAGCCCAAAGGCCTTGACTGTTGGCAACTTGGTACGCAGTTTTCTACCCCTTTGGCTTGACCGATCGACCCGAAACTCGGAATGTTGCAGGTTCGGGTGGTCCCCTGGTCACTCGCGCGAGCCCAGGTCAGATCGCTTGGCCCAATGGCATGCAGTTCACTGCTGAAAAACCCTAACAAACCCAAAGGCCTTGACTGTTGGCAACTTGGTAGGCAGTTTTCTACCCCTTTGCCTTGACCCATCGACCCGAAACTCGGAGCGTTGCAGGTTCAGATGGTGCCCCAGTCGCTCGTGCGAGCCCAGGTCAGGCAGCACAACAGAAAGGTATGCGGTTTGCGTTTGAAAAGACCAAAACAAGCCCAATTTCTTCACTTTTGGACCACTTGGTACGCAGTTTTTCTACCCCTTAGGCTTGACCTATCAACCCGGAACTCTGGGCATTGCAGGTTGGGGTGGTCCCCTGGTCTGTTGCGCGAGCCCAGACCAGACCGCCCGGCCGAAGCCAATGCTCCATGCCGCTCAAATTGGCATACCTGGCCCAACGGGTCGACCTTGACCTTGACTGATCGACCCGAAACTCGGAGCGTTGCAGGTTTAGGTGGTCCCGTGGTCACACGCGCGAGTCCAGGTCAGACCGCACAGCAGAAGGGTATGCGGTTCGCGCGTGAAAAGGCCAAAACAAGCCCAAAGGCCTTGACTGTTGGCAACTTGGTACGCAGTTTTCTACCCCTTTGGCTTGACCGATCGACCCGAAACTCGGAATGTTGCAGGTTCGGGTGGTCCCCTGGTTACTCGCGCAAGCCCAGGTCAGATCGCTTGGCCCAAGGGCATGCAGTTCACTGCTGAAAAACCCTAACAAACCCAAAGGCCTTGACTGTTGGCAACTTGGTAGGCAGTTTTCTACCCCTTTGCCTTGACCCATCGACCCGAAACTCGGAGCGTTGCAGGTTCAGATGGTCCCCCTGTCGCTCGCGCGAGGCCAGGTCAGGCAGCACAGCAGAAAGGTATGCGGTTCGCGTTTGAAAAGACCAAAACAAGCCCAATTTCTTCACTTTTGGACCACTTGGTATGCAGTTTTTCTACCCCTTAGGCTTGACCTATCGACCCGGAACTCTGGGCATTGCAGGTTGGGGTGGTCCCCTGGTCTGTCGCGCGAGCCCAGACCAGACTGCACGGCCGAAGCCAAGGTTCCATGCCGCTCAAATTGGCATACCTGGCCCAACGGGTCGACCTTGACCTTGACTGATCGACCCGAAACTCGGAGCGTTGCAGGTTCAGGTGGTCCCGTGGTCGCACGCGCGAGCCCAGGTCAGACCGCACAGCAGAAGGGTATGCGGTTCGCGCGTGAAAAGGCCAAAACAAGCCCAAAGGCCTTGACTATTGGCAACTTGGTACGCAGTTTTCTACCCCTTTGGCTTGACCGATCAACCCGAAACTCGGAATGTTGCAGGTTCAGGTGGTCCCCTGGTCACTCGCGCGAGCCCAGGTCAGATCGCTTGGCCCAAGGGCATGCGGTTCACTGCTGAAAAACCCTAACAAACCCAAAGGCCTTGACTGTTGGCAACTTGGTAGGCAGTTTTCTACCCCTTTGCCTTGACCCATTGACCCGAAACTCGGAGCGTTGCAGGTTCAGATGGTCCCCCAGTCGGTCGCGCGAGCCCAGGTCAGGCAGCACAGCAGAAAGGTATGCGGTTCGCGTTTGAAAAGACCAAAACAAGCCCAATTTCTTCACTTTTGGACCACTTGGTACGCAGTTTTTCTACCCCTTAGGCTTGACCTATCGACCCGGAACTCTGGGCATTGCAGGTTGGGGTGGTCCCCTGGTCTGTCGCGCGAGCCCAGACCAGACCGCACAGCCGAAGCCAATGCTCCATGCCGCTCAAATTGGCATACCTGGCCCAACGGGTCGACCTTGACCTTGACTGATCGACCCGAAACTCGGAGCGTTGCAGGTTCAGGTGGTCCCGTGGTCACACGCGCGAGCAAAGGTCAGATCGCACAGCAGAAGGGTATGCGGTTCGCGCGTGAAAAGGCCAAAACAAGCCCAAAGGCCTTGACTGATGGCAACTTGGTACGCAGTTTTCTACCCCTTTGGCTTGACCGATCGACCCGAAACTCGGAATGTTGCAGGTTCGGGTGGTCCCCTGGTCACTCGCGCGAGCCCAGGTCAGATCGCTTGGCCCAAGGGCATGCGGTTCACTGCTGAAAAACCCTAACAAACCCAAAGGCCTTGACTGTTGGCAACTTGGTAGGCAGTTTTCTACCCCTTTGCCTTGACCCATCAACCCGAAACTCGGAGCGTTGCAGGTTCAGATGGTCCCCCAGTCGCTCGCGCGAGTCCAGGTCAGGCAGCACAGCAGAAAGGTATGCGGTTCGCGTTTGAAAAAACCAAAACAAGCCCAATTTCATCACTTTTGGACCACTTGGTACGCAGTTTTTCTACCCCTTAGGCTTGACCTATCGACCCGGAACTCTGGGCATTGCAGGTTGGGGTGGTCCCCTGGTCTGTCGCGCGAGCCCAGACCAGACCGCACGGCCGAAGCCAATGCTCCATGCCGCTCAAATTGGCATACCTGGCCCAACGGGTCGACCTTGACCTTGACTGATCGACCCGAAACTCGGAGCGTTGCAGGTTCAGGTGGTCCCGTGGTCACACGCGCGAGCCCAGGTCAGATCGCACAGCAGAAGGGTGTGCGGTTCGCGCGTGAGAAGGCCAAAACAAGCCCAAAGGCCTTGACTGTTGGCAACTTGGTACGCAGTTTTCTACCCCTTTGGCTTGACCGATCGACCCGAAACTCGGAATGTTGCAGGTTCGGGTGGTCCCCTGGTCACTCGCGCGAGCCCAGGTCAGATTGCTTGGCCCAAGGGCATGCGGTTCACTGCTGAAAAACCCTAACAAACCCAAAGGCCTTGACTGTTGGCAACTTGGTAGGCAGTTTTCTACCCCTTTGCCTTGACCCATCGACCCGAAACTCGGAGCGTTGCAGGTTCAGATTGTCCCCCAGTCGCTATTGCGAGCCCAGGTCAGGCAGCACAGCAGAAAGGTATGAGGTTCGCGTTTGAAAAGACCAAAACAAGCCCAATTTCTTCACTTTTGGACCACTTGGTACGCAGTTTTTCTACCCCTTAGGCTTGACCTATCGACCCGGAACTCTGGGCATTGCAGGTTGGGGTGGTCCCCTGGTCTGTCGCGCGAGCCCAGACCAGACCGCACGGCCGAAGCCAATGCTCCATGCCGCTCAAATTGGCATACCTGGCCCAACGGGTCGACCTTGACCTTGACTGATCGACCCGAAACTCGGAGCGTTGCAGGTTCAGGTGGTCCCGTGGTCACACGCGCGAGCCCAGGTCAGACCGCACAGCAGAAGGGTATGCGGTTCGCGCGTGAAAAGGCCAAAACAAGCCCAAAGGCCTTGACTGTTGGCAACTTGGTTCGCAGTTTTCTATCCCTTTGGCTTGACCGATCGACCCGAAACTCGGAATGTTGCAGGTTCGGGTGGTCCCCTGGTCACTCGCGCGATCCCAGGTCAGATCGCTTGGCCCAAGGGCATGCGGTTCACTGCTGAAAAACCCTAACAAACCCAAAGGCCTTGACTGTTGGCAACATGGTAGGCAGTTTTCTACCCCTTTGCCTTGACCCATCGACCTGAAACTCGGAGCGTTGCAGGTTCAGATGGTCCCCCAGTCGCTCGCGCGAGCCCAGGTCAGGCAGCACAGCAGAAAGGTATGCGGTTCACGTTTGAAAAAACCAAAACAAGCCCAATTTCTTCACTTTTGGACCACTTGGTACGCAGTTTTTCTACCCCTTAGGCTTAACCTATCCACCCGGAACTCTGGGCATTGCAGGTTGGGGTGGTCCCCTGGTCTGTCGCACGAGCCCAGACCAGACCGCACGGCCGAAGCCAATGCTCCATGCCGCTCAAATTGGCATACCTGGCCCACAGGTCGACCTTGACCTTGACTGATCGACCCGAAACTCGGAGCGTTGCAGGTTCAGGTGGTCCAGTGGTCACACGCGCGAGCCCAGGTCAGACCGCACTGTAGAAGGGTATGCGGTTCGCGCGTGAAAAGGCCAAAACAAGCCCAAAGGCCTTGACTGTTGGCAACTTGGTACGCAGTTTTCTACCCCTTTGGCTTGACCGATCGACCCGAAACTCGGAATGTTGCAGGTTCGGGTGGTCCCCTGGTAACTCGCGCGAGCCCAGGTCAGATCGTTTGGCCCAAGGGCATGCGGTTCACTGCTGAAAAACCCTAACAAACCCAAAGGCCTTGACTGTTGGCAACTTGGTAGGCAGTTTTCTTCCCCTTTGCCTTGACCCATCGACCCGAAACTCGGAGCGTTGCAGGTTCAGATGGTCCCCCAGTCGCTCGCGCGAGCCCAGGTCAGGCAGCACAGCAGAAAGGTATGCGGTTCGCGTTTGAAAAGACCAAAACAAGCCCAATTTCTTCACTTTTGGACCACTTGGTACGCAGTTTTTCTACCCCTTAGGCTTGACCTATCGACCCGGAACTCTGGGCATTGCAGGTTGGGGTGGTCCCCTGGTCTGTCGCGCGAGTCCAGACCAGACCGCACGGCCGAAGCCAATGCTCCATGCCGCTCAAATTGGCATACCTGGCCCAACGGGTCGACCTTGACCTTGACTGATCGACCCGAAACTCGGAGCGTTGCAGGTTCAGGTGGTCCCGTGGTCACACGCGCGAGCCCAGGTCAGACCGCACAGCAGAAGGGTATGCGGTTCGCGCGTGAAAAGGCCAAAACAAGCCCAAAGGCCTTGACTGTCGGCAACTTGGTACGCAGTTTTCTACCCCTTTGGCTTGACCGATCGACCCAAAACTCGGAATGTTGCAGGTTCCGGTGGTCCCCTGGTCACTCGCGCGAGCCCAGGTCAGATCGCTTGGCCCAAGGGCATGCGGTTCACTGCTGAAAAACCCTAACAAACCCAAAGGCCTTGACTGTTGGCAACTTGGTAGGCAGTTTTCTACCCCTTTGCCTTGACCCATTGACCCTAAACTCGGAGCGTTGCAGGTTCAGATGGTCCCCCAGTTGCTCGCGCGAGCCCAGGTCAGGCAGCACAGCAGAAAGGTATGCGGTTCGCGTTTGAAAAGACCAAAACAAGCCCAATTTCTTCACTTTTGGACCACTTGGTACGCAGTTTTTCTACCCCTTAGGCTTGACCTATCGACCCGGAACTCTGGGCATTGCAGGTTGGGGTGGTCCCCTGGTCTGTCGCGCGAGCACAGACCAGACCGCACGGCCGAAGCCAATGCTCCATGCCGCTCAAATTGGCATACCTGGCCCAACGGGTCGACCTTGACCTTGACTGATCGACCCGAAACTCGGAGCGTTGCAGGTTCAGGTGGTCCCGTGGTCACACACGCGAGCCCAGGTCAGACCGCACAGCAGAAGGGTATGCGGTTCGCGCGTGAAAAGGCCAAAACAAGCCCAAAGGCCTTGACTGTTGGCAACTTGGTACGCAGTTTTCTACCCCTTTGGCTTGACCGATCGACCCGAAACTCGGAATGTTGCAGGTTCGGGTGGTCCCCTGGTCACTCGCGCGAGCCCAGGTCAGATCGCTTGGCCCAAGGGCATGCGGTTCACTGCTGAAAAACCCTAACAAACCCGAAGGCCTTGACTGTTGGCAACTTGGTAGGCAGTTTTCTACCCCTTTGCCTTGACCCATCGACCCGAAACTCGGAGCGTTGCAGGTTCAGATGGTCCCCCAGTCGCTCGCGCGAGCCCATGTCAGGCAGCACAGCAGAAAGGTATGCGGTTCGCGTTTGAAAAGACCAAAACAAGCCCAATTTCTTCACTTTTGGACCACTTGGTACGCAGTTTTTCTACCCCTTAGGCTTGACCTATCAACCCGGAACTCTGGGCATTGCAGGTTGGGGTGGTCCCCTGGTCTGTCGCGCGAGCCCAGACCAGACCGCACGGCCGAAGCCAATGCTCCATGCCGCTCAAATTGGCATACCTGGCCCAACGGGTCGACCTTGACCTTGACTGATCGACCCGAAACTCGGAGCGTTGCAGGTTCAGGTGGTCCCGTGGTCACACACGCGAGCCCAGGTCAGACCGCACAGCAGAAGGGTATGCGGTTCGCGCGTGAAAAGGCCAAAACAAGCCCAAAGGCCTTGACTGTTGGCAACTTGGTACGCAGTTTTCTACCCCTTTGGCTTGACCGATCGACCCGAAACTCGGAATGTTGCAGGTTCGGGTGGTCCCCTGGTCACTCGCGCGAGCCCAGGTCAGATCGCTTGGCCCAAGGGCATGCGGTTCACTGCTGAAAAAACCTAACAAACCCAAAGGCCTTGACTGTTGGCAACTTGGTAGGCAGTTTTCTACCCCTTTGCCTTTACCCATCGACCCGAAACTCGGAGCGTTGCAGGTTCAGATGGTCCCCCAGTCGCTCGCGCGAGCCCAGGTCAGGCAGCACAGCAGAAAGGTATGCGGTTCGCGTTTGAAAAGACCAAAACAAGCCCAATTTCTTCACTTTTGGACCACTTGGTAAGCAGTTTTTCTACCCCTTAGGCTTGACCTATCGACCCGGAACTCTGGGCATTGCAGGTTGGGGTGGTCCCCTGGTCTGTCGCGCGAGCCCAGACCAGACCGCACGTCCGAAGCCAATGCTCCATGCCGCTCAAATTGGCATAAATGGCCCAACGGGTCGACCTTGACCTTGACTGATCGACCCGAAACTCGGAGCGTTGCAGGTTCAGGTGGTCCCGTGGTCGCACGCGTGAGCCCAGGTCAGACCGCACAGCAGAAGGGTATGCGGTTCGCGCGTGAAAAGGCCAAAACAAGCCCAAAGGCCTTGACTGTTGGCAACTTGGTACGCAGTTTTCTACCCCTTTGGCTTGACCGATCGACCCGAAACTCAGAATGTTGCAGGTTCGGGTAGTCCCCTGGTCACTCGCGCGAGCCCAGGTCAGATCGCTTGGTCCAAGGGCATGCGGTTCACTGCTGAAAAACCCTAACAAACCCAAAGGCCTTGACTGTTGGCAACTTGGTAGGCAGTTTTCTACCCCTTTGCCTTGACCCATCGACCCGAAACTCGGAGCGTTGCAGGTTCAGATGGTCCCCCAGTCGCTCGCACGAGCCCAGGTCAGGCAGCACAGCAGAAAGGTATGCGGTTCGCGTTTGAAAAGACCAAAACAAGCCCAATTTCTTCACTTTTGGACCACTTGGTACGCAGTTTTTCTACCCCATAGGCTTGACCTATCGACCCGGAACTCTGGGCATTGCAGGTTGGGGTGGTCCCCTGGTCTGTCGCGCGAGCCCAGACCAGACCGCACGGCCGAAGCCAATGCTCCATGCCGCTCAAATTGGCATACCTGGCCCAACGGGTCGACCTTGACCTTGACTGATCGACCCGAAACTCGGAGCGTTGCAGGTTCAGGTGGTCCCGTGGTCACACGCGCAAGCCCAGGTCAGACCGCACAGCAGAAGGGTATGCGGTTCGCGCGTGAAAAGGCCAAAACAAGCCCAAAGGCCTTGACTGTTGGCAACTTGGTACGCAGTTTTCTACCCCTTTGGCTTGACCGATCGACCCGAAACTCGGAATGTTGCAGGTTCGGGTGGACCCCTGGTCACTCGCGCGAGCCCAGGTCAGATCGCTTGGCCCAAGGGCATGCGGTTCACTGCTGAAAAACCCTAACAAACCCAAAGGCCTTGACTGTTGGCAACTTGGTAGGCAGTTTTCTACCCCTTTGCCTTGACCCATCGACCCGAAACTCGGAGCGTTGCAGGTTCAGATGGTCCCCCAGTTGCACGCGCAAGCCCAGGTCAGGCAGCACAGCAGAAAGGTATGTGGTTCACGTTTGAAAAGACCAAAACAAGCCAAATTTCTTCACTTTTGGACCACTTGGTACGCAGTTTTTCTACCCCTTAGGCTTGACCTATCGACCCGGAACTCTGGGCATTGCAGGTTGGGGTGGTCCCCTGGTCTGTCGCGCGAGCCCAGACCAGACCGCACGGCCGAAGCCAATGCTCCATGCCGCTCAAATTGGCATACCTGGCCCAACGGGTCGACCTTGACCTTGACTGATCGACCCGAAACTCGGAGCGTTGCAGGTTCAGGTGGTCCCGTGGTCACACACGCGAGCCCAGGTCAGACTGCACAGCAGAAGGGTATGCAGTTCGCGCGTGAAAAGGCCAAAACAAGCCCAAAGGCCTTGACTGTTGGCAACTTGGTACGCAGTTTTCTACCCCTTTGGCTAGACCGATCGACACAAAACTCGGAATGTTGCAGGTTCGGGTGGTCCCCTGGTCACTCGCCCGAGCCCAGGTCAGATCGCTTGGCCCAAGGGCATGCGGTTCACTGCTGAAAAACCCTAACAAACCCAAAGGCCTTGACTGTTGGCAACTTGGTAGGCAGTTTTCTACCCCTTTGCCTTGACCCATCGACCCGAAACTCGGAGCGTTGCAGGTTCAGATGGTCCCCCAGTCGCTCGCGCGAGTCCAGGTCAGGCAGCACAGCAGAAAGGTATGCGGTTCGCGTTTGAAAAGACCAAAACAAGCCCAATTTCTTCACTTTTGGACCACTTGGTACGCAGTTTTTCTACCCCTTAGGCTTGACCTATCGACCCGGAACTCTGGGCATTGCAGGTTGGGGTGGTCCCCTGGTCTGTCGCGCGAGCCCAGACCAGACCGCACGGCCGAAGCCAATGCTCCATGCCGCTAAAATTGGCATACCTGGCCCAACGGGTCGACCTTGACCTTGACTGATCGACCCGAAACTCGGAGCGTTGCAGGTTCAGGTGGTCCCGTGGTCGCACGCGCGAGCCCAGGTCAGACCGCACAGCAGAATGGTATGCGGTTCGCGCGTGAAAAGGCCAAAACAAGCCCAAAGGCCTTGACTGTTGGCAACTTGGTACGCAGTTTTCTACCCCTTTGGCTTGACCGATCGACCCGAAACTCGGAATGTTGCAGGTTCGGGTGGTCCCCTGGTCACTCGCGCGAGCCAAGGTCAGATCGCTTGGCCCAAGGGCATGCGGTTCACTGCTGAAAAACCCTAACAAACCCAAAGGCCTTGACTGTTGGCAACTTGGTAGGCAGTTTTCTACCCCTTTGCCTTGACCCATCGACCCGAAACTCGGAGCGTTGCAGGTTCAGATGGTCCCCCATTCGCTCGCGCGAGCCCAGGTCAGACAGCACAGCAGAAAGGTATGCGGTTCACGTTTGAAAAGACCAAAACAAGCCCAATTTCTTCACTTTTGGACCATTTGGTACGCAGTTTTTCTACCCCTTAGGCCTGACCTATCGACCCGGAACTCTGGGCATTGCAGGTTGGGGTGGTCCCCTGGTCTGTCGCGCGAGCCCAGACCAGACCCCACGGCCGAAGCCAATGCTCCATGCCGCTCAAATTGGCATACCTGGCCCAACGGGTCGACCTTGACCTTGACTGATCGACCCGAAACTCGGAGCGTTGCAGGTTCAGTTGGTCCCGTGGTCCCACGCGCGAGCCCAGGTCAGACCGCACAGCAGAAGGGTATGCGGTTCGCGCGTGAAAAGGCCAAAACAAGCCCAAAGGCCTTGACTGTTGGCAACTTGGTACGCAGTTTTCTTCCCCTTTGGCTTGACCGATCGACCCGAAACTCGGAATGTTGCAGGTTCGGGTAGTCCCCTGGTCACTCGCGCGAGCCCAGGTCAGATCGCTTGGCCCAAGGGCATGCGGTTCACTGCTGAATAACCCTAACAAACCCAAAGGCCTTGACTGTTGGCAACTTGGTAGGCAGTTTTCTACCCCTTTGCCTTGACCCATCGACCCGAAACTCGGAGCGTTGCAGGTTCAGATGGTCCCCCAGTCGCTCGCGCGAGCCCAGGTCAGGCAGCACAGCAGAAAGGTATGCGGTTCGCGTTTGAAAAGACCAAAACAAGCCCAATTTCTTCACTTTTGGGCCACTTGGTACGCAGTTTTTCTACCCCTTAGGCTTGACCTATCGACCCGGAACTCTGGGCATTGCAGGTTGGGGTGGTCCCCTGGTCTGTCGCGCGAGCCCAGACCAGACCGCACGGCCGAAGCCAATGCTCCATGCCGCTCAAATTGGCATACCTGGCCCAACGGGTCGACCTTGACCTTGACTGATCGACCCGAAACTCGGAGCGTTGCAGGTTCAGGTGGTCCCGTGGTCACACGCGCGAGCCCAGGTCAGAGTGCACAGCAGAAGGGTATGCGGTTCGCGCGTGAAAAGGCCAAAACAAGCCCAAAGGCCTTGACTGTTGGCAACTTGGTACGCAGTTTTCTACCCCTTTGGCTTGACCGATCGACCCGAAACTCGGAATGTTGCAGGTTCGGGTGGTCCCCTGGTCACTCGCGCGAGCCCAGGTCAGATCGCTTGGCCCAAGGGCATGCGGTTCACTGCTGAAAAACCCTAACAAACCCAAAGGCCTTGACTGTTGGCAACTTGGTAGGCAGTTTTCTACCCCTTTGCCTTGACCCATCGACCCGAAACTCGGAGCGTTGCAGGTTCAGATGGTCCCCCAGTCGCTTGCGCGAGCCCAGGTCAGGCAGCACAGCAGAAAGGTATGCGGTTTGCGTTTGAAAAGACCAAAACAAGCCCAATTTCTTCACTTTTGGGCCACTTGGTACGCAGTTTTTCTACCCCTTAGGCTTGAGCTATCGACCCGGAACTCTGGGCATTGCAGGTTGGGGTGGTCCCCTGGTCTGTCGCGCGAGCCCAGACCATACCCCACGGCCGTAGCCAATGCTCTATGCTGCTCAAATTGGCATACCTGGCCCAACGGGTCGACCTTGACCTTGACTGATCGACCCGAAACTCGGAGCGTTGCAGGTTCAGGTGGTCCCGTGGTCACACGCGCGAGCCCAGGTCAGAGTGCACAGCAGAAGGGTATGCGGTTCGCGCGTGAAAAGGCCAAAACAAGCCCAAAGGCCTTGACTGTTGGCAACTTGGTACGCAGTTTTCTACCCCTTTGGCTTGACCGATCGACCCGAAACTCAGAATGTTGCAGGTTCGGGTAGTCCCCTGGTCACTCGCGCGAGCCCAGGTCAGATCGCATGGCCCAAGGGCATGCGGTTCACTGCTGAAAAACCCTAACAAACCCAAAGGCCTTGACTGTTGGCAACTTGGTAGGCAGTTTTCTACCCCTTTGCCTTGACCCATCGACCCGAAACTCGGAGCGTTGCAGGTTCAGATGGTCCCCCAGTTGCTCGCGCGAGCCCAGGTCAGGCAGCACAGCAGAAAGGTATGCAGTTCGCGTTTGAAAAGACCAAAACAAGCCCAATTTCTTCACTTTTGGACCACTTGGTACGCAGTTTTTCTACCCCTTAGGCTTGACCTATCGACCCGGAACTATGGGCATTGCAGGTTGGGGTGGTCCCCTGGTCTGTCGCGCGAGCCCAGACCAGACCGCACGGCCGAAGCCAATGCTCCATGCCGCTCAAATTGGCATACCTGGCCCAACGGGTCGACCTTGACCTTGACTGATCGACCCGAAACTTGGAGCGTTGCAGGTTCAGGTGGTCCCGTGGTCACACGCGCGAGCCAAGGTCAGACCGCACAGCAGAAGGGTATGCGGTTCGCGCGTGAAAAGGCCAAAACAAAACCAAAGGCCTTGACTGTTGGCAACTTGGTACGCAGTTTTCTACCCCTTTGGCTTGACCGATCAACCCGAAACTCGGAATGTTGCAGGTTCGGGTGGTCCCCTGGTCACTCGCGCGAGCCCAGGTCAGATCGCTTGGCCCAAGGGCATGCGGTTCACTGCTGAAAAACCCTAACAAACCCAAAGGCCTTGACTGTTGGCAACTTGGTAGGCAGTTTTCTACCCCTTTGCCTTGACCCATTGACCCAAAACTCAGAGTGTTGCAGGTTCAGATGGTCCCCCAGTCGCTCGCGCGAGCCCAGGTCAAGCAGCACAGCAGAAAGGTATGCGGTTCGCGTTTGAAAAGACCAAAACAAGCCCAATTTCTTCACTTTTGGACCACTTGGTACGCAGTTTTTCTACCCCTTAGGCTTGACCTATCGACCCGGAACTCTGGGCATTGCAGGTTGGGGTGGTCCCCTGGTCTGTCGCGCGAGCACAGACCAGACTGCACGGCCGAAGCCAATGCTCCATGCCGCTCAAATTGGCATACCTGGCCCAATGGGTCGACCTTGACCTTGACTGATCGACCCGAAACTCGGAGCGTTGCAGGTTCAGGTGGTCCCGTGGTCACACGCGCGAGCCCAGGTCAGACCGCACAGCAGAATGGTATGCGGTTCGCGCGTGAAAAGGCCAAAACAAGCCCAAAGGCCTTGACTGTTGGCAACTTGGTACGAAGTTTTCTACCCCTTTGGCTTGACCGATCGACCCGAAACTCGGAATGTTGCAGGTTCGGGTGGTCCCCTGGTCACTCGCGCGAGCCCAGGTCAGATCGCTTGGCCCAAGGGCATGCGGTTCACTGCTGAAAAACCCTAACAAACCCAAAGGCCTTGACTGTTGGCAAATTGGTAGGCAGTTTTCTACCCCTTTGCCTTGACCCATCGACCCGAAACTCGGAGCGTTGCAGGTTCAGATGGTCCCCCAGTCGCTCGCGCGAGCCCAGGTCAGGCAGCACAGCAGAAAGGTATGCGGTTTGCGTTTGAAAAGACCAAAACAAGCCCAATTTCTTCACTTTTGGGCCACTTGGTACGCAGTTTTTCTACCCCTTAGGCTTGAGCTATCGACCCGGAACTCTGGGCATTGCAGGTTGGGGTGGTCCCCTGGTCTGTCGCGCGAGCCCAGACCAGACTGCACGGCCGAAGCCAATGCTCCATGCCGCTCAAATTGGCATACCTGGCCCAACGGGTCGACCTTGACCTTGACTGATCGACCCGAAACTCGGAGCGTTGCAGGTTCAGGTGGTCCCGTGGTCACACGCGCGAGACCAGGTCAGACCGCACAGCAGAAGGGTATGCGGTTCGCGCGTGAAAAGGCCAAAACAAGCCCAAAGGCCTTGACTGTTGGCAACTTGGTACGCAGTTTTCTACCCCTTTGGCTTGACCGATTAACCCGAAACTCGGAATGTTGCAGGTTCGGGTGGTCCCCTGGTCACTCGCGCGAGCCCAGGTCAGATCGCTTGGCCCAAGGGCATGCGGTTCACTGCTGAAAAACCCTAACAAACCCAAAGGCCTTGACTGTTGGCAACATGGTAGGCAGTTTTCTACCCCTTTGCCTTGACCCATCGACCCGAAACTCAGAGCGTTGCAGGTTCAGATGGTCCCCAAGTCGCTTGCGCGAGCCCAGGTCAGGCAGCACAGCAGAAAGGTATGCGGTTCGCGTTTGAAAAGACCAAAACAAGCCCAATTTCTTCACTTTTGGGCCACTTGGTACGCAGTTTTTCTACCCCTTAGGCTTGACCTATCGACCGGGAACTCTGGGCATTGCAGGTTGGGGTGGTCCCCTGGTCTGTCGCGCGAGCCCAGACCAGACCGCACGGCCGAAGCCAATGCTCCATGCCGCTCAAATTGGCATACCTGGCCCAACGGGTCGACCTTGACCTTGACTGATCGACCCGAAACTGGGAGCGTTGCAGGTTCAGGTGGTCCCGTGGTCACACGCGCGAGCCCAGGTCAGACCGCACAGCAGAAGGGTATGCGGTTCGCGCGTGAAAAGGCCAAAACAAGCCCAAAGGCCTTGACTGTTGGCAACTTGGTACGCAGTTTTCTACCCCTTTGGCTTGACCGATCGACCCGAAACTCGGAATGTTGCAGGTACGGGTGGTCCCCTGGTCACTCGCACGAGCCCAGGTCAGATTGCTTGGCCCAAGGGCATGCGGTTCACTGCTGAAAAACCCTAACAAACCCAAAGGCCTTGACTGTTGGCAACTTGGTAGGCAGTTTTCTACCCCTTTGCCTTGACCCATCGACCCGAAACTCGGAGCGTTGCAGGTTCAGATGGTCCCCCAGTCGCTCGCGCGAGCCCAGGTCAGGCAGCACAGCAGAAAGGTATGCGGTTCGCGTTTGAAAAGACCAAAACAAGCCCAATTTCTTCACTTTTGGGCCACTTGGTACGCAGTTTTTCTACCCCTTAGGCTTGACCTATCGACCCGGAACTCTGGGCATTGCAGGTTGGGGTGGTCCCCTGGTCTGTCGCACGAGCTCAGACCAGACCGCACGGCCGAAGCCAATGCTCCATGCCGCTCAAATTGGCATACCTGGCCCAACGGGTCGACCTTGACCTTGACTGATCAACCCGAAACTCGGAGCGTTGCAGGTTCAGGTGGTCCCGTGGTTACACGCCCGAGCCCAGGTCAGACCGCACAGCAGAAGGGTATGCTGTTCGCGCATGAAAAGGCCAAAACAAGCCCAAAGGCCTTGACTGTTGGCAACTTGGTACGCAGTTTTCTACCCCTTTGGCTTGACCGATCGACCCGAAACTCGGAATGTTGCAGGTTCGGGTGGTCCCTTGGTCACTCGCGCGAGCCCAGGTCAGATCGCTTGGCCCAAGGGCATGCGGTTCACTGCTGAAAAACCCTAACAAACCCAAAGGCCTTGACTGTTGGCAACTTGGTAGGCAGTTTTCTACCCCTTTGCCTTGACCCATCGACCCGAAACTCGGAGCGTTGCAGGTTCAGATGGTCCCCCAGTCGCTCGGGCGAGCCCAGGTCAGGCAGCACAGCAGAAAGGTATGCGGTTCGCGTTTGAAAAGACCAAAACAAGCCCAATTTCTTCACTTTTGGGCAACTTGGTACGCAGTTTTTCTACCCCTTAGGCTTGACCTATCGACCCGGAACTCTGGGCATTGCAGGTTGGGGTGGTCCCCTGGTCTGTCGCGCGAGCCTAGACCAGACCGCACGGCCGAAGCCAATGCTCCATGCCGCTCAAATTGGCATACCTGGCCCAACGGGTCGACCTTGACCTTGTTTGATCGACCCGAAACTCGGAGCGTTGCAGGTTCAGGTGGTCCCGTGGTCACACGCGCGAGCCCAGGTCAGACAGCATAGCAGAAGGGTATGCAGTTCGCGCGTGAAAAGGCCAAAACAAGCCCAAAGGCCTTGACTGTTGGCAACTTTGTACGCAGTTTTCTACCCCTTTGGCTTGACCGATCGACCAGAAACTCGGAATGTTGCAGGTTCGGGTGGTCCCCTGGTCACTCGCGCGAGCCCAGGTCAGATCGCTTGGCCCAAGGGCATGCGGTTCACTGCTGAAAAACCCTAACAAACCCAAAGGCCTTGACTGTTGGCAACTTGGTAGGCAGTTTTCTACCCCTTTGCCTTGACCCATCGACCCGAAACTCGGAGCGTTGCAGGTTCAGATGGTCCCCCAGTCGCTTGCGCGAGCCCAGGTCAGGCAGCACAGCAGAAAAGTATGCGGTTCGCGTTTGAAAAGACCAAAACAAGCCCAATTTCTTCACTTTTGGGCCACTTGGTACGCAGTTTTTCTACCCCTTAGGCTTGACCTATCGACCCGGAACTCTGGGCATTGCAGGTTGGGGTGGTCCCCTGGTCTGTCGCGCGAGCCCAGACCAGACCGCACGGCCGAAGCCAATGCTCCATGCCGCTCAAATTGGCATACCTGGCCCAACGTGTCGACCTTGACCTTGACTGATCGACCCAACACTCCGAGCGTTGCAGGTTCAGGTGGTCTGGTGGTCACACGCGCGAGCCCAGGTCAGACCGCACAGCAGAAGGGTATGCGGTTCGCGCGTGAAAAGGCCACAACAAGCCCAAAGGCCTTGACTGTTGGCAACTTGGTACGCAGTTTTCTACCCCTTTGGCTTGACCGATCGACCAGAAACTCGGAATGTTGCAGGTTCGGGTGGTCCCCTGGTCACTTGCGTGAGCCCAGGTCAGATCGCTTGGCCCAAGGGCATGCGGTTCACTGCTGAAAAACCCTAACAAACACAAAGGCCTTGACTGTTGGCAACTTGGT
The DNA here is from genome assembly GCA_948146395.1 of Fragum whitleyi. Taxonomy (NCBI): domain Eukaryota; kingdom Metazoa; phylum Mollusca; class Bivalvia; order Cardiida; family Cardiidae; genus Fragum; species Fragum whitleyi. Next base: position 15,488,966 of record OX411558.1, on the reverse strand, counting down.
AGGCAGTTTTCTACCCCTTTGCCTTGACCCATCGACCCGAAACTCGGAGCGTTGCAGGTTCAGATGGTCCCGCGGTCGATCGCGCAAGCCCAGGTCAGGCAGCACAGCAGAAAGGTATGCGGTTAGCGTTTGAAATGACCAAAACAAGCCCAATTTCTTCACTTTTGGGCCACTTGGTACGCAGTTTTTCTACCCCTTAGGCTTGACCTATCGACCCGGAACTCTGGGCATTGCAGGTTCGGGTGGTCCCCTGGTCTGTCGCGCGAGCCCAGACCAGACCGCACAGCCGAAGCCAATGCTCTATGCCGCTCAAATTGGCATACCTGGCCCAACGTGTCGACCTTGACCTTGACTGATCGACCCGAAACTCCGAGCGTTGCAGGTTCAGGTGGTCCCGTGGTCACACGCGCGAGCCCAGGTCAGACCGCACAGCAGAAGGGTATGCGGTTCGCGCGTGAAAAGGCCAAAACAAGCCCAAAGGCCTTGACTGTTGGCAACTTGGTACGCAGTTTTCTACCCATTTGGCTTGACCGATCAACCTGAAACTCGGAATGTTCCAGGTTTGGGTGGTCCCCTGGTCACTCGCGCGAGCCCAGGCCAGATCTCTTTGCCCAAGGGCATGCGGTTCACTGCTGAAAAACCCTAACAAACCCAAAGGCCTTGACTGTTGGCAACTTGGTAGGCAGTTTTCTACCCCTTTGCCTTGACCCATCGACCCGAAACTCGGAGGGTTGCAGGTTCAGATGGTCCCCCAGTCGCTCGCGCGAGCCCAGGTCAGGCAGCACAGCAGAAAGGTATGCAGTTTGCGTTTGAAAAGACCAAAACAAGCCCAATTTCTTCACTTTTGGGCCACTTGGTACGCAGTTTTTCTACCCCTTAGGCTTGACCTATCGACCCGGAACTCTGGGCATTGCAGGTTGGGGTGTTCCCCCGGTCTGTCGCGCGAGCCCAGACCAGACCGCACGGCCGAAGCCATTGCTCTATGCCGCTCAAATTGGCATACCTGGCTCAACGGGTCGACCTTGACCTTGACTGATCGACCTGAAACTCGGAGCGTTGCAGGTTCAGGTGGTCCCGTGGTCACAATCGCGAGCCCAGGTCAGACCGCACAGCAGAAGGGTATGCGGTTCGCGCGTGAAAAGGCCAAAACAAGCCCGAAGGCCTTGACTGTTGGCAACTTGGTACGCAGTTTTCTTCCCCTTTGGCTTGACCGATCGACCCGAAACTCGGAATGTTGCAGGTTCGGGTGGTCCCCTGGTCACTTGCGCGAGCCCAGGTCAGATTGCTTGGCCCAAGGGCATGCGGTTCACTGCTGAAAAACCCTAACAAACCCAAAGGCCTTGACTGTTGGCAACTTGGTAGGCAGTTTTCTACCCCTTTGCCTTGACCCATCGACCTGAAACTCGGAGCGTTGCAGGTTCAGATGGTCCCGCTGTCGCTCGCGCGAGCCCAGGTCAGGCAGCACAGCAGAAAGGTATGCGGTTCGCGTTTGAAAAGACCAAAACAAGCCCAATTTCTTCACTTTTGGGCCACTTGGTACGCAGTTTTTCTACCCCTTAGGCTTGACCTATCGACCCGGAACTCTGGGCATTGCAGGTTGGGGTGGTCCCCTGGTCTGTCGCTAGAGCCCAGACCAGACCGCACGGCCGAAGCCAATGCTCTATGCCGCTCAAATTGGCATACCTGGCCCAACGGGTCGACCTTGACCTTGACTGATTGACCCGAAACTCGGAGCGTTGCAGGTTCAGGTGGTCCCGTGGTCACACGTGCGAGCCCAGGTCAGACCGCACAGCAGAAGGGTATGCGGTTCGCGCGTGAAAAGGCCACAACAAGCCCAAATACCTTGACTGTTGGCAACTTGGTACGCAGTTTTCTACCCATTTGGCTTGACCGATCGACCCGAAACTCGGAATGTTGCAGGTTCGTGTGGTCCCCTGGTCACTTGCACGAGTCCAGGTCAGATCGCTTGGCCCAAGGGCCTGCTGTACACTGCTGAAAAACCCTAACAAACCCAAAGGCCTTGACTGTTGGCAACTTGGTTGGCAGTTTTCTACCCCTTTGCCTTGACCCATCGACCCAAAACTCGGAGCGTTGCAGGTTCAGATGGTCCCCCGGTCGCTCGCGCGAGCCTAGGTCAGGCAGCACAGCAGAAAGGTATGCGGTTCGCGTTTGAAAAGACCAAAATAAGCCCAATTTCTTCACTTTTGGGCCACTTGGTACGCAGTTTTTCTACCCCTTAGGCTTGACCTATCGACCCGGAACTCTGGGCATTGCAGGTTGGGGTGTTCCCCCCGGTCTGTCGCGTGAGCCCAGACCAGACCGCACGGCCGAAGCCAATGCTCTATGCCGCTCAAATTGGCATACCTGGCCCAACGGGTCGACCTTGACCTTGACTGATCGACCCGAAACTCGGAGCATTGCAGGTTCAGGTGATCCCGCGGTCACAATCGCGAGCCCAGGTCAGACCGCACAGCAGAAGGGTATGCGGTTCGCGCGTGAAAAGGCCAAAACAAGCCCAAAGGCCTTGACTGTTGGCAACTTGGTACGCAGTTTTCTACCCCTTTGGCTTGACCGATCAACCTGAAACTCGGAATGTTGCAGGTTCGGGTGGTCCCCTGGTCACTTGCGTGAGCCCAGGTCAGATTGCTTGGCCCAAGGGCATGCGGTTCACTGCTGAAAAACCCTAACAAACCCAGAGGCCTTGACTGTTGGCAACTTGGTAGGCAGTTTTCTACCCCTTTGCCTTGACCCATCGACCCGAAACTCGGAGCGTTGCAGGTTCAGATGATCCCCGGTCGCTTGCGCGAGCCCAGGTCAGGCAGCACAGCAGAAAGGTATGCGGTTTGCGTTTGAAAATACCAAAACAAGCCCAATTTCTTCACTTTTGGGCCACTTGGTACGCAGTTTTTCTACCCCTTAGGCTTAACCTATCGACCGGGAACTCTGGGCATTGCAGGTTGGGGTGTTCCCCCGGTCTGTCCCGCGAGCTCAGACCAGACCGCACGGCCGAAGCCAATGCTCTATGCCGCTCAAATTGGCGTACCTGGCCCAACGGGTCGACCTTGACCTTGACTGATCGACCCGAAACTCGGAGCGTTGCAGGTTCAGGTGGTCCCGTGGTCGCACGCGCGAGCCCAGGTCAGACCGCACAGCAGAATGGTATGCGGTTCGCGCGTGAAAAGGCCAAAACAAGCCCAAAGGCCTTGACTGTTGGCAACTTGGTACGCAGTTTTCTACCCCTTTGGCTTGACCGATCGACCCGAAACTCGGAATGTTGCAGGTTCGGGTGGTCCCCTGGTCACTCGCGCGAGCCAAGGTCAGATCGCTTGGCCCAAGGGCATGCGGTTCACTGCTGAAAAACCCTAACAAACCCAAAGGCCTTGACTGTTGGCAACTTGGTAGGCAGTTTTCTACCCCTTTGCCTTGACCCATCGACCCGAAACTCGGAGCGTTGCAGGTTCAGATGGTCCCCCATTCGCTCGCGCGAGCCCAGGTCAGACAGCACAGCAGAAAGGTATGCGGTTCACGTTTGAAAAGACCAAAACAAGCCCAATTTCTTCACTTTTGGACCATTTGGTACGCAGTTTTTCTACCCCTTAGGCCTGACCTATCGACCCGGAACTCTGGGCATTGCAGGTTGGGGTGGTCCCCTGGTCTGTCGCGCGAGCCCAGACCAGACCCCACGGCCGAAGCCAATGCTCCATGCCGCTCAAATTGGCATACCTGGCCCAACGGGTCGACCTTGACCTTGACTGATCGACCCGAAACTCGGAGCGTTGCAGGTTCAGTTGGTCCCGTGGTCCCACGCGCGAGCCCAGGTCAGACCGCACAGCAGAAGGGTATGCGGTTCGCGCGTGAAAAGGCCAAAACAAGCCCAAAGGCCTTGACTGTTGGCAACTTGGTACGCAGTTTTCTTCCCCTTTGGCTTGACCGATCGACCCGAAACTCGGAATGTTGCAGGTTCGGGTAGTCCCCTGGTCACTCGCGCGAGCCCAGGTCAGATCGCTTGGCCCAAGGGCATGCGGTTCACTGCTGAATAACCCTAACAAACCCAAAGGCCTTGACTGTTGGCAACTTGGTAGGCAGTTTTCTACCCCTTTGCCTTGACCCATCGACCCGAAACTCGGAGCGTTGCAGGTTCAGATGGTCCCCCAGTCGCTCGCGCGAGCCCAGGTCAGGCAGCACAGCAGAAAGGTATGCGGTTCGCGTTTGAAAAGACCAAAACAAGCCCAATTTCTTCACTTTTGGGCCACTTGGTACGCAGTTTTTCTACCCCTTAGGCTTGACCTATCGACCCGGAACTCTGGGCATTGCAGGTTGGGGTGGTCCCCTGGTCTGTCGCGCGAGCCCAGACCAGACCGCACGGCCGAAGCCAATGCTCCATGCCGCTCAAATTGGCATACCTGGCCCAACGGGTCGACCTTGACCTTGACTGATCGACCCGAAACTCGGAGCGTTGCAGGTTCAGGTGGTCCCGTGGTCACACGCGCGAGCCCAGGTCAGAGTGCACAGCAGAAGGGTATGCGGTTCGCGCGTGAAAAGGCCAAAACAAGCCCAAAGGCCTTGACTGTTGGCAACTTGGTACGCAGTTTTCTACCCCTTTGGCTTGACCGATCGACCCGAAACTCGGAATGTTGCAGGTTCGGGTGGTCCCCTGGTCACTCGCGCGAGCCCAGGTCAGATCGCTTGGCCCAAGGGCATGCGGTTCACTGCTGAAAAACCCTAACAAACCCAAAGGCCTTGACTGTTGGCAACTTGGTAGGCAGTTTTCTACCCCTTTGCCTTGACCCATCGACCCGAAACTCGGAGCGTTGCAGGTTCAGATGGTCCCCCAGTCGCTTGCGCGAGCCCAGGTCAGGCAGCACAGCAGAAAGGTATGCGGTTTGCGTTTGAAAAGACCAAAACAAGCCCAATTTCTTCACTTTTGGGCCACTTGGTACGCAGTTTTTCTACCCCTTAGGCTTGAGCTATCGACCCGGAACTCTGGGCATTGCAGGTTGGGGTGGTCCCCTGGTCTGTCGCGCGAGCCCAGACCATACCCCACGGCCGTAGCCAATGCTCTATGCTGCTCAAATTGGCATACCTGGCCCAACGGGTCGACCTTGACCTTGACTGATCGACCCGAAACTCGGAGCGTTGCAGGTTCAGGTGGTCCCGTGGTCACACGCGCGAGCCCAGGTCAGAGTGCACAGCAGAAGGGTATGCGGTTCGCGCGTGAAAAGGCCAAAACAAGCCCAAAGGCCTTGACTGTTGGCAACTTGGTACGCAGTTTTCTACCCCTTTGGCTTGACCGATCGACCCGAAACTCAGAATGTTGCAGGTTCGGGTGGTCCCCTGGTCACTCGCGCGAGCCCAGGTCAGATCGCATGGCCCAAGGGCATGCGGTTCACTGCTGAAAAACCCTAACAAACCCAAAGGCCTTGACTGTTGGCAACTTGGTAGGCAGTTTTCTACCCCTTTGCCTTGACCCATCGACCCGAAACTCGGAGCGTTGCAGGTTCAGATGGTCCCCCAGTTGCTCGCGCGAGCCCAGGTCAGGCAGCACAGCAGAAAGGTATGCGGTTCGCGTTTGAAAAGACCAAAACAAGCCCAATTTCTTCACTTTTGGACCACTTGGTACGCAGTTTTTCTACCCCTTAGGCTTGACCTATCGACCCGGAACTATGGGCATTGCAGGTTGGGGTGGTCCCCTGGTCTGTCGCGCGAGCCCAGACCAGACCGCACGGCCGAAGCCAATGCTCCATGCCGCTCAAATTGGCATACCTGGCCCAACGGGTCGACCTTGACCTTGACTGATCGACCCGAAACTTGGAGCGTTGCAGGTTCAGGTGGTCCCGTGGTCACACGCGCGAGCCAAGGTCAGACCGCACAGCAGAAGGGTATGCGGTTCGCGCGTGAAAAGGCCAAAACAAAACCAAAGGCCTTGACTGTTGGCAACTTGGTACGCAGTTTTCTACCCCTTTGGCTTGACCGATCAACCCGAAACTCGGAATGTTGCAGGTTCGGGTGGTCCCCTGGTCACTCGCGCGAGCCCAGGTCAGATCGCTTGGCCCAAGGGCATGCGGTTCACTGCTGAAAAACCCTAACAAACCCAAAGGCCTTGACTGTTGGCAACTTGGTAGGCAGTTTTCTACCCCTTTGCCTTGACCCATTGACCCAAAACTCAGAGTGTTGCAGGTTCAGATGGTCCCCCAGTCGCTCGCGCGAGCCCAGGTCAAGCAGCACAGCAGAAAGGTATGCGGTTCGCGTTTGAAAAGACCAAAACAAGCCCAATTTCTTCACTTTTGGACCACTTGGTACGCAGTTTTTCTACCCCTTAGGCTTGACCTATCGACCCGGAACTCTGGGCATTGCAGGTTGGGGTGGTCCCCTGGTCTGTCGCGCGAGCACAGACCAGACTGCACGGCCGAAGCCAATGCTCCATGCCGCTCAAATTGGCATACCTGGCCCAATGGGTCGACCTTGACCTTGACTGATCGACCCGAAACTCGGAGCGTTGCAGGTTCAGGTGGTCCCGTGGTCACACGCGCGAGCCCAGGTCAGACCGCACAGCAGAATGGTATGCGGTTCGCGCGTGAAAAGGCCAAAACAAGCCCAAAGGCCTTGACTGTTGGCAACTTGGTACGAAGTTTTCTACCCCTTTGGCTTGACCGATCGACCCGAAACTCGGAATGTTGCAGGTTCGGGTGGTCCCCTGGTCACTCGCGCGAGCCCAGGTCAGATCGCTTGGCCCAAGGGCATGCGGTTCACTGCTGAAAAACCCTAACAAACCCAAAGGCCTTGACTGTTGGCAAATTGGTAGGCAGTTTTCTACCCCTTTGCCTTGACCCATCGACCCGAAACTCGGAGCGTTGCAGGTTCAGATGGTCCCCCAGTCGCTCGCGCGAGCCCAGGTCAGGCAGCACAGCAGAAAGGTATGCGGTTTGCGTTTGAAAAGACCAAAACAAGCCCAATTTCTTCACTTTTGGGCCACTTGGTACGCAGTTTTTCTACCCCTTAGGCTTGAGCTATCGACCCGGAACTCTGGGCATTGCAGGTTGGGGTGGTCCCCTGGTCTGTCGCGCGAGCCCAGACCAGACTGCACGGCCGAAGCCAATGCTCCATGCCGCTCAAATTGGCATACCTGGCCCAACGGGTCGACCTTGACCTTGACTGATCGACCCGAAACTCGGAGCGTTGCAGGTTCAGGTGGTCCCGTGGTCACACGCGCGAGACCAGGTCAGACCGCACAGCAGAAGGGTATGCGGTTCGCGCGTGAAAAGGCCAAAACAAGCCCAAAGGCCTTGACTGTTGGCAACTTGGTACGCAGTTTTCTACCCCTTTGGCTTGACCAATTAACCCGAAACTCGGAATGTTGCAGGTTCGGGTGGTCCCCTGGTCACTCGCGCGAGCCCAGGTCAGATCGCTTGGCCCAAGGGCATGCGGTTCACTGCTGAAAAACCCTAACAAACCCAAAGGCCTTGACTGTTGGCAACATGGTAGGCAGTTTTCTACCCCTTTGCCTTGACCCATCGACCCGAAACTCAGAGCGTTGCAGGTTCAGATGGTCCCCAAGTCGCTTGCGCGAGCCCAGGTCAGGCAGCACAGCAGAAAGGTATGCGGTTCGCGTTTGAAAAGACCAAAACAAGCCCAATTTCTTCACTTTTGGGCCACTTGGTACGCAGTTTTTCTACCCCTTAGGCTTGACCTATCGACCGGGAACTCTGGGCATTGCAGGTTGGGGTGGTCCCCTGGTCTGTCGCGCGAGCCCAGACCAGACCGCACGGCCGAAGCCAATGCTCCATGCCGCTCAAATTGGCATACCTGGCCCAACGGGTCGACCTTGACCTTGACTGATCGACCCGAAACTAGGAGCGTTGCAGGTTCAGGTGGTCCCGTGGTCACACGCGCGAGCCCAGGTCAGACCGCACAGCAGAAGGGTATGCGGTTCGCGCGTGAAAAGGCCAAAACAAGCCCAAAGGCCTTGACTGTTGGCAACTTGGTACGCAGTTTTCTACCCCTTTGGCTTGACCGATCGACCCGAAACTCGGAATGTTGCAGGTACGGGTGGTCCCCTGGTCACTCGCGCGAGCCCAGGTCAGATTGCTTGGCCCAAGGGCATGCGGTTCACTGCTGAAAAACCCTAACAAACCCAAAGGCCTTGACTGTTGGCAACTTGGTAGGCAGTTTTCTACCCCTTTGCCTTGACCCATCGACCCGAAACTCGGAGCGTTGCAGGTTCAGATGGTCCCCCAGTCGCTCGCGCGAGCCCAGGTCAGGCAGCACAGCAGAAAGGTATGCGGTTCGCGTTTGAAAAGACCAAAACAAGCCCAATTTCTTCACTTTTGGGCCACTTGGTACGCAGTTTTTCTACCCCTTAGGCTTGACCTATCGACCCGGAACTCTGGGCATTGCAGGTTGGGGTGGTCCCCTGGTCTGTCGCACGAGCTCAGACCAGACCGCACGGCCGAAGCCAATGCTCCATGCCGCTCAAATTGGCATACCTGGCCCAACGGGTCGACCTTGACCTTGACTGATCAACCCGAAACTCGGAGCGTTGCAGGTTCAGGTGGTCCCGTGGTTACACGCCCGAGCCCAGGTCAGACCGCACAGCAGAAGGGTATGCTGTTCGCGCATGAAAAGGCCAAAACAAGCCCAAAGGCCTTGACTGTTGGCAACTTGGTACGCAGTTTTCTACCCCTTTGGCTTGACCGATCGACCCGAAACTCGGAATGTTGCAGGTTCGGGTGGTCCCTTGGTCACTCGCGCGAGCCCAGGTCAGATCGCTTGGCCCAAGGGCATGCGGTTCACTGCTGAAAAACCCTAACAAACCCAAAGGCCTTGACTGTTGGCAACTTGGTAGGCAGTTTTCTACCCCTTTGCCTTGACCCATCGACCCGAAACTCGGAGCGTTGCAGGTTCAGATGGTCCCCCAGTCGCTCGGGCGAGCCCAGGTCAGGCAGCACAGCAGAAAGGTATGCGGTTCGCGTTTGAAAAGACCAAAACAAGCCCAATTTCTTCACTTTTGGGCAACTTGGTACGCAGTTTTTCTACCCCTTAGGCTTGACCTATCGACCCGGAACTCTGGGCATTGCAGGTTGGGGTGGTCCCCTGGTCTGTCGCGCGAGCCTAGACCAGACCGCACGGCCGAAGCCAATGCTCCATGCCGCTCAAATTGGCATACCTGGCCCAACGGGTCGACCTTGACCTTGTTTGATCAACCCGAAACTCGGAGCGTTGCAGGTTCAGGTGGTCCCGTGGTCACACGCGCGAGCCCAGGTCAGACAGCATAGCAGAAGGGTATGCGGTTCGCGCGTGAAAAGGCCAAAACAAGCCCAAAGGCCTTGACTGTTGGCAACTTTGTACGCAGTTTTCTACCCCTTTGGCTTGACCGATCGACCAGAAACTCGGAATGTTGCAGGTTCGGGTGGTCCCCTGGTCACTCGCGCGAGCCCAGGTCAGATCGCTTGGCCCAAGGGCATGCGGTTCACTGCTGAAAAACCCTAACAAACCCAAAGGCCTTGACTGTTGGCAACTTGGTAGGCAGTTTTCTACCCCTTTGCCTTGACCCATCGACCCGAAACTCGGAGCGTTGCAGGTTCAGATGGTCCCCCAGTCGCTTGCGCGAGCCCAGGTCAGGCAGCACAGCAGAAAAGTATGCGGTTCGCGTTTGAAAAGACCAAAACAAGCCCAATTTCTTCACTTTTGGGCCACTTGGTACGCAGTTTTTCTACCCCTTAGGCTTGACCTATCGACCCGGAACTCTGGGCATTGCAGGTTGGGGTGGTCCCCTGGTCTGTCGCGCGAGCCCAGACCAGACCGCACGGCCGAAGCCAATGCTCCATGCCGCTCAAATTGGCATACCTGGCCCAACGTGTCGACCTTGACCTTGACTGATCGACCCAACACTCCGAGCGTTGCAGGTTCAGGTGGTCTGGTGGTCACACGCGCGAGCCCAGGTCAGACCGCACAGCAGAAGGGTATGCGGTTCGCGCGTGAAAAGGCCACAACAAGCCCAAAGGCCTTGACTGTTGGCAACTTGGTACGCAGTTTTCTACCCCTTTGGCTTGACCGATCGACCAGAAACTCGGAATGTTGCAGGTTCGGGTGGTCCCCTGGTCACTTGCGTGAGCCCAGGTCAGATCGCTTGGCCCAAGGGCATGCGGTTCACTGCTGAAAAACCCTAACAAACACAAAGGCCTTGACTGTTGGCAACTTGGTAGGCAGTTTTCTACCCCTTTGCCTTGACCCATCGACCCGAAACTCGGAGCGTTGCAGGTTCAGATGGTCCCGCGGTCGATCGCGCAAGCCCAGGTCAGGCAGCACAGCAGAAAGGTATGCGGTTAGCGTTTGAAATGACCAAAACAAGCCCAATTTCTTCACTTTTGGGCCACTTGGTACGCAGTTTTTCTACCCCTTAGGCTTGACCTATCGACCCGGAACTCTGGGCATTGCAGGTTCGGGTGGTCCCCTGGTCTGTCGCGCGAGCCCAGACCAGACCGCACAGCCGAAGCCAATGCTCTATGCCGCTCAAATTGGCATACCTGGCCCAACGTGTCGACCTTGACCTTGACTGATCGACCCGAAACTCCGAGCGTTGCAGGTTCAGGTGGTCCCGTGGTCACACGCGCGAGCCAAGGTCAGACCGCACAGCAGAAGGGTATGCGGTTCGCGCGTGAAAAGGCCAAAACAAAACCAAAGGCCTTGACTGTTGGCAACTTGGTACGCAGTTTTCTACCCCTTTGGCTTGACCGATCAACCCGAAACTCGGAATGTTGCAGGTTCGGGTGGTCCCCTGGTCACTCGCGCGAGCCCAGGTCAGATCGCTTGGCCCAAGGGCATGCGGTTCACTGCTGAAAAACCCTAACAAACCCAAAGGCCTTGACTGTTGGCAACTTGGTAGGCAGTTTTCTACCCCTTTGCCTTGACCCATTGACCCAAAACTCAGAGTGTTGCAGGTTCAGATGGTCCCCCAGTCGCTCGCGCGAGCCCAGGTCAAGCAGCACAGCAGAAAGGTATGCGGTTCGCGTTTGAAAAGACCAAAACAAGCCCAATTTCTTCACTTTTGGACCACTTGGTACGCAGTTTTTCTACCCCTTAGGCTTGACCTATCGACCCGGAACTCTGGGCATTGCAGGTTGGGGTGGTCCCCTGGTCTGTCGCGCGAGCACAGACCAGACTGCACGGCCGAAGCCAATGCTCCATGCCGCTCAAATTGGCATACCTGGCCCAATGGGTCGACCTTGACCTTGACTGATCGACCCGAAACTCGGAGCGTTGCAGGTTCAGGTGGTCCCGTGGTCACACGCGCGAGCCCAGGTCAGACCGCACAGCAGAATGGTATGCGGTTCGCGCGTGAAAAGGCCAAAACAAGCCCAAAGGCCTTGACTGTTGGCAACTTGGTACGAAGTTTTCTACCCCTTTGGCTTGACCGATCGACCCGAAACTCGGAATGTTGCAGGTTCGGGTGGTCCCCTGGTCACTCGCGCGAGCCCAGGTCAGATCGCTTGGCCCAAGGGCATGCGGTTCACTGCTGAAAAACCCTAACAAACCCAAAGGCCTTGACTGTTGGCAAATTGGTAGGCAGTTTTCTACCCCTTTGCCTTGACCCATCGACCCGAAACTCGGAGCGTTGCAGGTTCAGATGGTCCCCCAGTCGCTCGCGCGAGCCCAGGTCAGGCAGCACAGCAGAAAGGTATGCGGTTTGCGTTTGAAAAGACCAAAACAAGCCCAATTTCTTCACTTTTGGGCCACTTGGTACGCAGTTTTTCTACCCCTTAGGCTTGAGCTATCGACCCGGAACTCTGGGCATTGCAGGTTGGGGTGGTCCCCTGGTCTGTCGCGCGAGCCCAGACCAGACTGCACGGCCGAAGCCAATGCTCCATGCCGCTCAAATTGGCATACCTGGCCCAACGGGTCGACCTTGACCTTGACTGATCGACCCGAAACTCGGAGCGTTGCAGGTTCAGGTGGTCCCGTGGTCACACGCGCGAGACCAGGTCAGACCGCACAGCAGAAGGGTATGCGGTTCGCGCGTGAAAAGGCCAAAACAAGCCCAAAGGCCTTGACTGTTGGCAACTTGGTACGCAGTTTTCTACCCCTTTGGCTTGACCGATTAACCCGAAACTCGGAATGTTGCAGGTTCGGGTGGTCCCCTGGTCACTCGCGCGAGCCCAGGTCAGATCGCTTGGCCCAAGGGCATGCGGTTCACTGCTGAAAAACCCTAACAAACCCAAAGGCCTTGACTGTTGGCAACATGGTAGGCAGTTTTCTACCCCTTTGCCTTGACCCATCGACCCGAAACTCAGAGCGTTGCAGGTTCAGATGGTCCCCAAGTCGCTTGCGCGAGCCCAGGTCAGGCAGCACAGCAGAAAGGTATGCGGTTCGCGTTTGAAAAGACCAAAACAAGCCCAATTTCTTCACTTTTGGGCCACTTGGTACGCAGTTTTTCTACCCCTTAGGCTTGACCTATCGACCGGGAACTCTGGGCATTGCAGGTTGGGGTGGTCCCCTGGTCTGTCGCGCGAGCCCAGACCAGACCGCACGGCCGAAGCCAATGCTCCATGCCGCTCAAATTGGCATACCTGGCCCAACGGGTCGACCTTGACCTTGACTGATCGACCCGAAACTGGGAGCGTTGCAGGTTCAGGTGGTCCCGTGGTCACACGCGCGAGCCCAGGTCAGACCGCACAGCAGAAGGGTATGCGGTTCGCGCGTGAAAAGGCCAAAACAAGCCCAAAGGCCTTGACTGTTGGCAACTTGGTACGCAGTTTTCTACCCCTTTGGCTTGACCGATCGACCCGAAACTCGGAATGTTGCAGGTACGGGTGGTCCCCTGGTCACTCGCGCGAGCCCAGGTCAGATTGCTTGGCCCAAGGGCATGCGGTTCACTGCTGAAAAACCCTAACAAACCCAAAGGCCTTGACTGTTGGCAACTTGGTAGGCAGTTTTCTACCCCTTTGCCTTGACCCATCGACCCGAAACTCGGAGCGTTGCAGGTTCAGATGGTCCCCCAGTCGCTCGCGCGAGCCCAGGTCAGGCAGCACAGCAGAAAGGTATGCGGTTCGCGTTTGAAAAGACCAAAACAAGCCCAATTTCTTCACTTTTGGGCCACTTGGTACGCAGTTTTTCTACCCCTTAGGCTTGACCTATCGACCCGGAACTCTGGGCATTGCAGGTTGGGGTGGTCCCCTGGTCTGTCGCACGAGCTCAGACCAGACCGCACGGCCGAAGCCAATGCTCCATGCCGCTCAAATTGGCATACCTGGCCCAACGGGTCGACCTTGACCTTGACTGATCAACCCGAAACTCGGAGCGTTGCAGGTTCAGGTGGTCCCGTGGTTACACGCCCGAGCCCAGGTCAGACCGCACAGCAGAAGGGTATGCTGTTCGCGCATGAAAAGGCCAAAACAAGCCCAAAGGCCTTGACTGTTGGCAACTTGGTACGCAGTTTTCTACCCCTTTGGCTTGACCGATCGACCCGAAACTCGGAATGTTGCAGGTTCGGGTGGTCCCTTGGTCACTCGCGCGAGCCCAGGTCAGATCGCTTGGCCCAAGGGCATGCGGTTCACTGCTGAAAAACCCTAACAAACCCAAAGGCCTTGACTGTTGGCAACTTGGTAGGCAGTTTTCTACCCCTTTGCCTTGACCCATCGACCCGAAACTCGGAGCGTTGCAGGTTCAGATGGTCCCCCAGTCGCTCGGGCGAGCCCAGGTCAGGCAGCACAGCAGAAAGGTATGCGGTTCGCGTTTGAAAAGACCAAAACAAGCCCAATTTCTTCACTTTTGGGCAACTTGGTACGCAGTTTTTCTACCCCTTAGGCTTGACCTATCGACCCGGAACTCTGGGCATTGCAGGTTGGGGTGGTCCCCTGGTCTGTCGCGCGAGCCTAGACCAGACCGCACGGCCGAAGCCAATGCTCCATGCCGCTCAAATTGGCATACCTGGCCCAACGGGTCGACCTTGACCTTGTTTGATCGACCCGAAACTCGGAGCGTTGCAGGTTCAGGTGGTCCCGTGGTCACACGCGCGAGCCCAGGTCAGACAGCATAGCAGAAGGGTATGCGGTTCGCGCGTGAAAAGGCCAAAACAAGCCCAAAGGCCTTGACTGTTGGCAACTTTGTACGCAGTTTTCTACCCCTTTGGCTTGACCGATCGACCAGAAACTCGGAATGTTGCAGGTTCGGGTGGTCCCCTGGTCACTCGCGCGAGCCCAGGTCAGATCGCTTGGCCCAAGGGCATGCGGTTCACTGCTGAAAAACCCTAACAAACCCAAAGGCCTTGACTGTTGGCAACTTGGTAGGCAGTTTTCTACCCCTTTGCCTTGACCCATCGACCCGAAACTCGGAGCGTTGCAGGTTCAGATGGTCCCCCAGTCGCTTGCGCGAGCCCAGGTCAGGCAGCACAGCAGAAAAGTATGCGGTTCGCGTTTGAAAAGACCAAAACAAGCCCAATTTCTTCACTTTTGGGCCACTTGGTACGCAGTTTTTCTACCCCTTAGGCTTGACCTATCGACCCGGAACTCTGGGCATTGCAGGTTGGGGTGGTCCCCTGGTCTGTCGCGCGAGCCCAGACCAGACCGCACGGCCGAAGCCAATGCTCCATGCCGCTCAAATTGGCATACCTGGCCCAACGTGTCGACCTTGACCTTGACTGATCGACCCAACACTCCGAGCGTTGCAGGTTCAGGTGGTCTGGTGGTCACACGCGCGAGCCCAGGTCAGACCGCACAGCAGAAGGGTATGCGGTTCGCGCGTGAAAAGGCCACAACAAGCCCAAAGGCCTTGACTGTTGGCAACTTGGTACGCAGTTTTCTACCCCTTTGGCTTGACCGATCGACCAGAAACTCGGAATGTTGCAGGTTCGGGTGGTCCCCTGGTCACTTGCGTGAGCCCAGGTCAGATCGCTTGGCCCAAGGGCATGCGGTTCACTGCTGAAAAACCCTAACAAACACAAAGGCCTTGACTGTTGGCAACTTGGTAGGCAGTTTTCTACCCCTTTGCCTTGACCCATCGACCCGAAACTCGGAGCGTTGCAGGTTCAGATGGTCCCGCGGTCGATCGCGCAAGCCCAGGTCAGGCAGCACAGCAGAAAGGTATGCGGTTAGCGTTTGAAATGACCAAAACAAGCCCAATTTCTTCACTTTTGGGCCACTTGGTACGCAGTTTTTCTACCCCTTAGGCTTGACCTATCGACCCGGAACTCTGGGCATTGCAGGTTCGGGTGGTCCCCTGGTCTGTCGCGCGAGCCCAGACCAGACCGCACAGCCGAAGCCAATGCTCTATGCCGCTCAAATTGGCATACCTGGCCCAACGTGTCGACCTTGACCTTGACTGATCGACCCGAAACTCCGAGCGTTGCAGGTTCAGGTGGTCCCGTGGTCACACGCGCGAGCCCAGGTCAGACCGCACAGCAGAAGGGTATGCGGTTCGCGCGTGAAAAGGCCAAAACAAGCCCAAAGGCCTTGACTGTTGGCAACTTGGTACGCAGTTTTCTACCCATTTGGCTTGACCGATCAACCTGAAACTCGGAATGTTCCAGGTTTGGGTGGTCCCCTGGTCACTCGCGCGAGCCCAGGCCAGATCTCTTTGCCCAAGGGCATGCGGTTCACTGCTGAAAAACCCTAACAAACCCAAAGGCCTTGACTGTTGGCAACTTGGTAGGCAGTTTTCTACCCCTTTGCCTTGACCCATCGACCCGAAACTCGGAGGGTTGCAGGTTCAGATGGTCCCCCAGTCGCTCGCGCGAGCCCAGGTCAGGCAGCACAGCAGAAAGGTATGCAGTTTGCGTTTGAAAAGACCAAAACAAGCCCAATTTCTTCACTTTTGGGCCACTTGGTACGCAGTTTTTCTACCCCTTAGGCTTGACCTATCGACCCGGAACTCTGGGCATTGCAGGTTGGGGTGTTCCCCCGGTCTGTCGCGCGAGCCCAGACCAGACCGCACGGCCGAAGCCATTGCTCTATGCCGCTCAAATTGGCATACCTGGCTCAACGGGTCGACCTTGACCTTGACTGATCGACCTGAAACTCGGAGCGTTGCAGGTTCAGGTGGTCCCGTGGTCACAATCGCGAGCCCAGGTCAGACCGCACAGCAGAAGGGTATGCGGTTCGCGCGTGAAAAGGCCAAAACAAGCCCGAAGGCCTTGACTGTTGGCAACTTGGTACGCAGTTTTCTTCCCCTTTGGCTTGACCGATCGACCCGAAACTCGGAATGTTGCAGGTTCGGGTGGTCCCCTGGTCACTTGCGCGAGCCCAGGTCAGATTGCTTGGCCCAAGGGCATGCGGTTCACTGCTGAAAAACCCTAACAAACCCAAAGGCCTTGACTGTTGGCAACTTGGTAGGCAGTTTTCTACCCCTTTGCCTTGACCCATCGACCTGAAACTCGGAGCGTTGCAGGTTCAGATGGTCCCGCTGTCGCTCGCGCGAGCCCAGGTCAGGCAGCACAGCAGAAAGGTATGCGGTTCGCGTTTGAAAAGACCAAAACAAGCCCAATTTCTTCACTTTTGGGCCACTTGGTACGCAGTTTTTCTACCCCTTAGGCTTGACCTATCGACCCGGAACTCTGGGCATTGCAGGTTGGGGTGGTCCCCTGGTCTGTCGCTAGAGCCCAGACCAGACCGCACGGCCGAAGCCAATGCTCTATGCCGCTCAAATTGGCATACCTGGCCCAACGGGTCGACCTTGACCTTGACTGATTGACCCGAAACTCGGAGCGTTGCAGGTTCAGGTGGTCCCGTGGTCACACGTGCGAGCCCAGGTCAGACCGCACAGCAGAAGGGTATGCGGTTCGCGCGTGAAAAGGCCACAACAAGCCCAAATACCTTGACTGTTGGCAACTTGGTACGCAGTTTTCTACCCATTTGGCTTGACCGATCGACCCGAAACTCGGAATGTTGCAGGTTCGTGTGGTCCCCTGGTCACTTGCACGAGTCCAGGTCAGATCGCTTGGCCCAAGGGCCTGCTGTACACTGCTGAAAAACCCTAACAAACCCAAAGGCCTTGACTGTTGGCAACTTGGTTGGCAGTTTTCTACCCCTTTGCCTTGACCCATCGACCCGAAACTCGGAGCGTTGCAGGTTCAGATGGTCCCCCGGTCGCTCGCGCGAGCCTAGGTCAGGCAGCACAGCAGAAAGGTATGCGGTTCGCGTTTGAAAAGACCAAAATAAGCCCAATTTCTTCACTTTTGGGCCACTTGGTACGCAGTTTTTCTACCCCTTAGGCTTGACCTATCGACCCGGAACTCTGGGCATTGCAGGTTGGGGTGTTCCCCCCGGTCTGTCGCGTGAGCCCAGACCAGACCGCACGGCCGAAGCCAATGCTCTATGCCGCTCAAATTGGCATACCTGGCCCAACGGGTCGACCTTGACCTTGACTGATCGACCCGAAACTCGGAGCATTGCAGGTTCAGGTGATCCCGCGGTCACAATCGCGAGCCCAGGTCAGACCGCACAGCAGAAGGGTATGCGGTTCGCGCGTGAAAAGGCCAAAACAAGCCCAAAGGCCTTGACTGTTGGCAACTTGGTACGCAGTTTTCTACCCCTTTGGCTTGACCGATCAACCTGAAACTCGGAATGTTGCAGGTTCGGGTGGTCCCCTGGTCACTTGCGTGAGCCCAGGTCAGATTGCTTGGCCCAAGGGCATGCGGTTCACTGCTGAAAAACCCTAACAAACCCAGAGGCCTTGACTGTTGGCAACTTGGTAGGCAGTTTTCTACCCCTTTGCCTTGACCCATCGACCCGAAACTCGGAGCGTTGCAGGTTCAGATGATCCCCGGTCGCTTGCGCGAGCCCAGGTCAGGCAGCACAGCAGAAAGGTATGCGGTTTGCGTTTGAAAATACCAAAACAAGCCCAATTTCTTCACTTTTGGGCCACTTGGTACGCAGTTTTTCTACCCCTTAGGCTTAACCTATCAACCCGGAACTCTGGGCATTGCAGGTTGGGGTGGTCCCCTGGTCTGTCGCGCGAGCCCAGACCAGACCGCACAGCCGAAGCCAATGCTCTATGCCGCTCAAATTGGCATACCTGGCCCAACGGGTCGACCTTGACCTTGACTGATCGACCCGAAACTCGGAGCGTTGCAGGTTCAGGTGGTCCCGTGGTCACACGCGCTAGCCCAGGTCAGACCGCACAGCAGAAGGGTATGTGGTTTGCGCGTGAAACGGCCAAAACAAGCCCAAAGGCCTTGACTGTTGGCAACTTGGTAGGCAGTTTTCTACCCATTTGGCTTGACCGATCGACCCGAAACTCGGAATGTTGCAGGTTCGTGTGGTCCAATGGTCACTGCCACGAGCCCAGGTCAGATCGCTTGGCCCAAGGGCATGCGGTTCACTGCTGAAAAACCCTAACAAACCCAAAGGCCTTGACTGTTGGCAACTTGGTAGGCAGTTTTCTACCCCTTTGCCTTAACCCATCGACCCGAAACTCGGAGCGTTGCAGGTTCAGATGGTCCCCCGGTCGCTCGCACAAGCCCAGGTCAGGCAGCACAGCAGAAAGGTATGCGGTTCGCGTTTGAAAAGACCAAAACAAGCCCAATTTCTTCACTTTTGGGCCACTTGGTACGCAGTTTTTCTACCCCTTAGGCTTGACCTATCAACCCCGAACTCTGGGCATTGCAGGTTGGGGTGTTCCCCCGGTCTGTCGCGCGAGCCCAGACCAGACCGCACGGCCGAAGCCAATGCTCTATGCCGCTCAAATTGGCATACATGGCCAACGGGTCGCCCTTGACCTTGACTTATCGACCCGAAACTCGGAGCATTGCAGGTTCAGGTGATCCCGTGGTCACAATCGCGAGCCCAGGTCAGACCGCACAGCAGAAGGGTATGCGGTTCGCGCGTGAAAAGGCCAAAACAAGCCCAAAGGCCTTGACTGTTGGCAACTTGGTACGCAGTTTTCTACCCCTTTGGCTTGACCTATCGACCCGAAACTCGGAATGTTGCAGGTTCGGGTGGTCCCCTGGTCACTTGCGCGAGCCCAGGTCAGATCGCTTGGCCCAAGGGCATGCGGTTCACTGCTGAAAAACCCTAACAAACCCAAAGGCCTTGACTGTTGGCAACTTGGTAGGCAGTTTTCTACCCCTTTGCCTTGACCCATCGACCTGAAACTCGGAGCGTTGCAGGTTCAGATGATCCCCCGGTCGCTCGTGCGAGCCCAGGTCAGGCAGCACAGTAGAAAGGTATGCAGTTCGCGTTTGAAAAGACCAAAACAAGCCCAATTTCTTCACTTTTGGTCCACTTGGTACGCAGTTTTTCTACCCCTTAGGCTTGACCTATCAACCTGGAACTCTGGGCATTGCAGGTTGGGGTGGTCCCCTTGTCTGTCGCGCGAGCCCAGACCAGACCGCACGGCCGAAGCCAATGCTCTATGCCGCTCAAATTGGCATACCTGGCCCAACGGGTCGACCTTGACCTTGACTGATCGACCCGAAACTCGGAGCGTTGCAGGTTCAGGTGGTCCCGTGGTCACACACGCTAGCCCAGGTCATACCGCACAGCAGAAGGGTATGCGGTTCGCGCGTGAAAAGGCCAAAACAAGCCCAAAGGCCTTGACTGTTGGCAACTTGGTACGCAGTTTTCTACCCATTTGGCTTGACCGATCGACCCAAAACTCGGAATGTTGCAGGTTCGTGTGGTCCCCTGGTCACTGCCACGAGCGAAGGTCAGATCGCTTGGCTCAAGGGCATGCGGTTCACTGCTGAAAAACCCTAACAAACCCAAAGGCCTTGACTGTTGGCAACTTGGTACGCAGTTTTCTACCCATTTGGCTTGACCGATCGACCCGAAACTCGGAATGTTGCAGGTTCGTGTGGTCCCCTGGTCACTGCCACGAGCCCAGGTCAGATCGCTTGGCCCAAGGGCATGCGGTTCACTGCTGAAAAACCCTAACAAACCCAAAGGCCTTGACTGTTGGCAACTTGGTTATTCAGTTTTCTACCCCTTTGCCTTAACCCATCGACCCGAAACTCGGAGCGTTGCAGGTTCAGATGGTCCCCCGGTCGCTCGCACAAGCCCAGGTCAGGCAGCACAGCAGAAAGGTATGCGGTTCGCGTTTGAAAAGACCAAAACAAGCCCAATTTCTTCACTTTTGGGCCACTTGGTACGCAGTTTTTCTACCCCTTAGGCTTGACCTATCGACCCGAAACTCTGGGCATTGCAGGTTGGCGTGGTCCCCTGGTCTGTCGCGCGAGCCCAGACCAGACCGCACGGCCAAAGCCAATGCTCTATTCCGCTCAAATTGGCATACCTGGCCCAACGGGTCGATCTTGACCTTGACTGTTCGACCCGAAACTCGGAGCGTTGCAGGTTCAGGTGGTCTTGTGGTCACACGTGCGAGCCCAGGTCAGACAGCACAGCAGAAGGGTATGCGGTTTGCGCGTGAAAAGGCCAAAACAAGCCCAAAGGCCTTGACTGTTGGCAACTTGGTACGCAGTTTTCTACCCATTTGGCTTGACCGATCGACCCAAACTCAGAATGTTGCAGGTTCAGGTGGTCCCCTGGTCACTCGCGCGAGCCCAGGTCAGATCGCTTGGCCCAAGGACATGCGGTTCACTGCTGAAAAACCCTAACAAACCCAAAGGCCTTGACTGTTGGCAACTTGGTAGGCAGTTTTCTACCCCTTTGCCTTGACCCATCGACCCGAAACTCGGAGCGTTGCAGGTTCAGATGGTCCCCAGGTCGCTCGCGCGAGCCCAGGTCAGGCAACACAGCAGAAAGGTATGCGCTTCGCGTTTGAAAAGACAAAAACAAGCCCAATTTCTTTACTTTTGGGCCACTTGGTACGCAGTTTTTCTACCCCTTAGGCTTGACCAATCGACCAGAAACTCTGGGCATTGCAGGTTGGGTTGTCCCCTGGTCTGTCGCGCGAGCCTAGACCAGACTGCACAGCCCAAGCCAATGCTCTATGCCGCTCAAATTGGCATACCTGGCCCAACGGGTCGACCTTGACCCTGACTGTTCGACCCGAAACTCGGAGCGTTGCAGGTTCAGGTGAAGCTGTGGTCACACGCGCGAGCCCAGGTCAGACCGCACAGCAGAAGGGTATGCGGTTCGCGCGTGAAAAGGCCAAAACAAGCCCAAAGGCCTTGACTGTTGGCAACTTGGTACGCAGTTTTCTACCCCTTTGGCTTGACCGATCGACCCGAAACTCGGAATGTTGCAGGTTCGGGTGGTCCCCTGGTCACTCGCGCGAGCCCAGGTCAGATCGCTTGGCAGAAGGGCATGCTGTTCACTGCTGAAAAACCCTAACAAACCCAAAGGCCTGACTGTTGGCAACTTGGTAAGTCGTTTTCTACCCCTTTGCCTTGACCCATCGACCCGAAACTCGGAGGGTTGCAGGTTCAGATGGTCCCCCGTTCGCTCGCGCGAGCCCAGGTCAGGCAGCACAGCAGAAAGGTATGCGGTTCGCGTTTGAAAAGACCAAAACAAGCCCAATTTCTTCACTTTTGGGCCACTTGGTACGCAGTTTTTCTACCCCTTAGGCTTGACCTATCGACCCGGAACTCTGGGTGTTTCAGGTTGGGGTGGTCCCCTAGTCTGTCGCGCGAGCCCAGACCAGACCGCACGGCCGAAGCCAATGCTCTATGCCGCTCAAATTGGCATACCTGGCCCAACGGGTCGACCTTGACCTTGACTGATCGACCAGAAACTCGGAGCCTTGCAGGTTCAGGTGGTCCCGTGGTCACAATCGCGGGCCAAGGTCAGACCGCACAGCAGAAGGGTATGCGGTTTGCGCATGAAAATGCCAAAACAAGCCCAAAGGCCTAGACTGTTGGCAACTTGGTAGGCAGTTTTCTACCCCTTTGCCTTGACCCATTAACCCGAAACTCGGATCCTTGCAGGTTCAGATGGTCCCCCGGTTGCTCGCGCCAGCCCAGGTCAGGCAGCACAGCAGAAAGGTATGCGGTTCGCGTTTGAAAAGACCAAAACAAGCCCAATTTCTTCACTTTTGGGCCACTAGGTACGCAGTTTTTCTACCCCTTAGGCTTGACCTATCAACCCAGAACTCTGGGCATTGCAGGTTGGGGTGGTCCCCTGGTCTTTCGCGCGAGCCAAGACCAGACCGCACGGCCGAAGCCAATGCTCTATGCCACTCAAATTGGCATACCTGGCCCAACGGGTCGACCTTGACCTTGACTGTTCGACCCGAAACTCGGAGCGTTGCAGGTTCATGTGGTCCCGTGGTCACAATCGCGAGCCCAGGTCAGACAGCACAGCAGAAGGGTATGCGGTTTGAGCGTGAAAAGGCCAAAACAAGCCCAAAGGCCTTGACTGTTGGCAACTTGGTACGCAGTTTTCTAGCCTTTGGCTTGACCAATCGACCCGAAACTCGGAATGTTGCAGGTTCGGGTGGTCCCCTGGTAACTCCCGCGAGACCAGGTCAGATCGCTTGGCCTAAGGGCATGCGGTTCACTGCTAAAAAACCCTAACAAACCCAAGGGCCTAGACTGTTGGCAACTTGGTAGGCAGTTTTCTACCCCATTGCCTTGACCCATCTACCCGAAACTCGGAGCGTTGCAGGTTCAGATGGTCCCCCGGTCGCTCTCGCGAGCCCAGGTCAGGCAGCACAGCAGAAAGGTATGCGATTCGTGTTTGAAAAGACCAAAACAAGCCCAATTTCTTCACTTTTAGGCCACTTGGTACACAGTTTTTCTACCCCTTAGGCTTGACCTATCGACCGGGAACTCTGGGCATTGCAGGTTGGGGTGTTCCCCCGGTCTGTCCCGCGAGCCCAGACCAGACCGCACGGCCGAAGCCAATGCTCTATGCCGCTCAAATTGGCGTACCTGGCCCAACGGGTCGACCTTGACCTTGACTGATCGACCCGAAACTCGGAGCGTTGCAGGTTCAGGTGGTCCCGTGGTCACAATCGCGAGCCCAGGTCAGACAGCACAGCAGAAGGGTATGCGGTTTGAGCGTGAAAAGGCCAAAACAAGCCCAAAGGCCTTGACTGTTGGCAACTTGGTACGCAGTTTTCTACCCCTTTGGCTTGACCGATCGACCCGAAACTCGGAATGTTGCAGGTTCGGGTGGTCCCCTGGTAACTCTCGCGAGCCCAGGTCAGATCGCTTGGCCCAAGGGCATGCGGTTCACTGCTAAAAAACCCTAACAAACCCAAAGGTCTTGACTGTTGGTAACTTGGTAGGCAGTTTTCTACCCCATTGCCTTGACCCATCTACCCGAAACTCGGAGCGTTGCAGGTTCAGATGGTCCCCCGGTCGCTCGCGCGAGCCCAGGTCAGGCAGCACAGCAGAAAGGTATGCGGTTCGTGTTTGAAAAGACCAAAACAAGCCCAATTTCTTCACTTTTAGGCCACTTGGTACGCAGTTTTTCTACCCCTTAGGCTTGACCTATCGACCCGGAACTCTGGGCATTTCAGGTTGGGGTGGTCCCCTGGTCTGTCGCGCGAGCCCAGACCAGACCGCACGGCTGAAGCCAATGCTCTATGCCGCTTAAATTGGCATACCTCGCCCAACGGGTCGACCTTGACCTTGACTGATCGACCCGAAACTCGGAGCGTTGCAGGTTCAGGTGGTCCCGTGGTCACACGCGCGAGTCCAGGTCAGACCGCACAGCAGAAGGGTATGCGGTTCGTGCGTGAAAAGGCCAAAACAAGCCCAAAGGCCTTGACTGTTGGCAACTTGGTACGCAGTTTTCTACCCATTTGGCTTGACCGATCGACCCAAAACTCGGAATGTTGCAGGTTCGGGTGGTCCCGTGGTCACTCGCGCAAGCCCAGGTCAGATCACTTGGCCCAAGGGCATGCGGTTCACTGCTGAAAAACCCTAACAAACCCAATCCTTGACTGTTGGCAACTTGGTAGGCAGTTTTCTACCCCTTTGCCTTGACCCATCAACCCGAAACTCAGAGCGTTGCAGGTTGAGATGGTCCCCTGGTCGCTCGCGCGAGCCCAGGTCAGGCAGCACAGCAGAAAGGTATGCAGTTCGCGTTTGAAAAGACCAAAACAAGCCCAATTTCTTCACTTTTGGGCCACTTGGTACGCAGTTTTTCTACCCCTTAGGCTTGACCTATCGACCCGGAACTCTGGGCATTGCAGGTTGGGGTGTTCCCCCGGTCTGTCGCGCGAGCCCAGACCAGACCGCACGGCCGAAGCCAATGCTCTATGCCGCTCAAATTGGCGTACCTGGCCCAACGGGTCGACCTTGACCTTGACTGTTCGACCTGAAACTCGGAGCGTTGCAGGTTCAGGTGGTCCCGTGGTCACACGCGCGAGCCCAGGTCAGACCACACAGCAGAAGGGTATGCGGTTCGCGCGTGAAAAGGCCAAAACAAGCCCAAAGGCCTTGACTGTTGGCAACTTGGTACGCAGTTTTCTACCCCTTTGGCTTGACCGATCGACCCGAAACTCGAAATGTTGCAGGTTCGGGTGGTCCCCTGGTCACTTGTGCGAGCCCAGGTCAGATCGCTTGGCCCAAAAGGCATGCGGTTCACTGCTGAAAAACCCTAACAAACCCAAAGGCCTTGACTGTTGGCAACTTGGTAGGCAGTTTTCTACCCCTCTGCCTTGACCCATCGACCCGAAACTCGGAGCGTTGCAGGTTCAGATGGTTCCCCGGTCGCTCGCGCGAGCCCAGGTCAGGCAGCACAGCAGAAAGGTATGCGGTTCGCGTTTGAAAAGACCAAAACAAGCCCAATTTCTTCACTTTTGGGCCACTTGGTACGCAGTTTTCTACCCCTTAGGCTTGACCTATCGACCCGGAACTCTGGGCATTGCAGGTTGGGGTGGTCCCCTAGTCTGTCGCGCGAGCCCATACCAGACCGCACGGCCGAAGCCAATGCTCTATGCCGCTCAAATTGGCATACCTGGCCCAACGGGTCGACCTTGACCTTGACTGTTCGACCGGAAACTCGGAGCGTTGCAGGTTCAGGTGGTCCCGTGGTCACAATCGCAAGCCCAGGTCAGACCGCACAGCAGAAGGGTATGCAGTTCACGCGTGAAAAGGCCAAAACAAGCCCAAAGGCCTTGACTGTTGGCAACTTGGTACGCAGTTTTCTACCCCTTTGGCTTGACCGATCGACCCGAAACTCGGAATGTTGCAGGTTCGGGTGGTCCCCCGGTAACTCGCGTGAGCCCAGGTCAGATGGCTTGGCCCAAGGGCATGCGGTTCACTGCTGAAAAACCCTAACAAACCCAAAGGCCTTGACTGTTGGCAACTTGGTACGCAGTTTTCTACCCCTTTGGCTTGACCGATCGACCCGAAACTCGGAATGTTGCAGGTTCAGGTGGTCCCCTGGTCACTTGTGCGAGCCCAGGTCAGATTGCTTGGCCCAAGGGCATGCGTTTCACTGCTGAAAAACCCTAACGAACCCAAAGGCCTTGACTGTTGGCAACTTGGTAGGCAGTTTTCTACCCCTTTGCCTTGACCCATCAACCCGAAACTCGGAGCGTTGCAGGTTCAGATGGTCCCCCAGTCGCTCGTGCAAGCCCAGGTCAGGCAGCACAGCAGAAAGGTATGGGGTTCGCGTTTGAAAAGGCCAAAACAAGCCAAATTTCTTCACTTTTGGGCCACTTGGTACGCAGTTTTTCTACCCTTTTGGCTTGACCTATCGACCCGGAACTCTGGGCATTGCAGGTTGGGGTGGTCCCCTGGTCTGTCGCGCGAGCCCAGAAAAGACCGTACGGCCGAAGCCAATGCTCTATGCCGCTCAAATTGGCATACCTGGCCCAACGGGTCGACCTTGACCTTGACTGTTCGACCCGAAACTCGGAGCGTTGCAGGTTCAGGTGGTCCCGTGGTCACACGCGCGAGCCCAGGTCAGACTGCACAGCAGAAGGGTATGCGGTTCGCGCGTGAAAAGGCCAAAACAAGCCCAAAGGCCTTGACTGTTGGCAACTTGGTACGCAGTTTTCTACCCCTTTGGCTTGACCGATCAACCCGAAACTCGAGTGTTGCAGGTTCAGGTGGTCCCCTGGTCACTCGCGCGAGCCCAGGTCAGATCGCTTGGCCCAAAGGCATGCGGTTCACTGCTGAAAAACCCTAACAAACACAAAGGCCTTGACTGTTGGCAACTTGGTAGGCAGTTTTCTACCCCTTTGCCTTGACCCATCGACCTGAAACTCTGGGCGTTGCAGGTTCAAATGGTCCCCCGGTCGCTCGCGCGAGCCCAGGTCAGGCAGCACAGCAGAAAGGTATGCGGTTTGCGTTTGAAAAGACCAAAACAAGCCCAATTTCTTTACTTTTGGGCCACTTGGTACGCAGTTTTTCTACCCCTTAGGCTTGACCTATCGACCCGGAACTCTGGGCATTGCAGGTTGGGGTGGTCCCCTGGTCTGTCGCGCGAGCCCAGACCAGACCGCACGGCCGAAGCCAATGCTCTATGCCGCTCAAATTGGCATACCTGGCCCAACGGGTCGACCTTGACCTTGACTGTTCGACCCAAAACTCGGAGCGTTGCAGGTTCAGGTGGTCCCGTGGTCACACGCGCGAATCCAGGTCAGACCGCACAGCAGAAGGGTATGCGGTTCGCGCGTGAAAAGGCCAAAACAAGCCCAAAGGCCTTGACTGTTGGCAACTTGGTACGCAGTTTTCTACCCCTTTGGCTTGACCGATCGACCCCAAACTCGGAATGTTGCAGGTTCGGGTGGTCCCCTGGTCACTCGCGCGAGCCCAGGTCAGATTGCTTGGCCCAAGGGCATGCGGTTCACTGCTGAAAAACCGTAACAAAACCAAAGGCCTTGACTGTTGGCAACTTGGTAGGCAGTTTTCTACCCCTTTGCCTTGACCCATCGACCCGAAACTCGGAGCGTTGCAGATTCAGATGGTCCCCTGGTAGCTCGCGTGAGCCCAGGTCAGGCAGCACAGCAGAAAGGTATGCGGTTCGCGTTTGAAAAGACCAAAACAAGCCCAATTTCTTCACTTTTGGGTCACTTGGTACGCAGTTTTTCTACCCCTTAGGCTTGACCTATCAACCCGGAACTCTGGGCATTGCAGGTTGGGGTGGTCCCCTAGTCTGTCCCGCGAGTCCAGACCAGACCGCACGGCCGAAGCCAATGCTCTATGCCGCTCAAATTGGCATACCTGGCCCAACGGGTCGACCTTGACCTTGACTGATCGACCCAAATTCGGAGCGTTGCAGGTTCAGGTGGTCCCGTGGTCACAATCGCGAGCCCAGGTCAGACCGCACAGCAGAAGGGTATGCGGTTCGCGCGTGAAAAGGCCAAAACAAGTCCAAAGGCCTTGACTGTTGGCAACTTGGTACGCAGTTTTCTACCCCTTTGGCTTGACCGATCAACCCTAAACTCGGAATGTTGCAGGTTCAGGTGATCCCCTGGTCACTTGCGCGAGCCCAGGTCAGATCGCTTGGCCCAAGGGCATGCGGTTCACTGCTAAAAAACCCTAACAAACCCAAAGGCCTTGACTGTTGGCAACTTGGTAGGCAGTTTTCTACCCCTTTGCCTTGACCCATCGACCCGAAACTCGGAGCGTTGCAGGTTCAGATGGTCCCCTGGTCGCTCGCACGAGCCCAGGTCAGGCAGCACAGCAGAAAGGTATGCGGTTCGCGTTTGAAAAGACCAAAACAAGCCCAATTTCTTCACTTTTGGGCCACTTGGTACGCAGTTTTTCTACCCCTTAGGCTTGACCTATCAACCCGGAACTCTGGGCATTGCAGGTTGGGGTGGTCCCCCGGTCTGTCCCGCGAGTCCAGACCAGACCGCACGGCCGAAGCCAATGCTCTATGCCGCTCAAATTGGCATACCTGGCCCAACGGGTCGACCTTGACCTTGACTGATCGACCCAAATTCGGAGCGTTGCAGGTTCAGGTGGTCCCGTGGTCACAATCGCGAGCCCAGGTCAGACCGCACAGCAGAAGGGTATGCGGTTCGCGCATGAAATGGCCAAAACAAGCCCAAAGGCCTTGACTGTTGGCAACTTGGTAAGCAGTTTTCTACCCATTAGGCTTGACCGATCGACCCGAAACTCGGAATGTTGCAGGTTCGGGTGGTCCCCTGGTCACTCGCGCGAGCCCAGGTCAGATAGCTTGGCCCAAGGGCATGCTGTTCACTGCTGAAAAACCCTAACAAAACCAAAGGCCTTGACTGTTGGCAACTTGGTAGGCAGTTTTCTACCCCTTTGCCTTGACCCATCAACCCTAAACTCGGAGCGTTGCAGGTTCAGATGGTCCCCTGGTCGCTCGCGCAAGCGCAGGTCAGGCAGCACAGCAGAAAGGTATGCAGTTTGCGTTTGAAAAGACCAAAACAAGCCCAATTTCCTTACTTTTGGGCCACTTGGTACGCAGTTTTTCTACCCCTTAGGCTTGACCTATCAACCCGACTCTGGGCATTGCAGGTTGGGGTGTTCCCCCGGTCTGTCGCGCGAGCCCAGACCAGACCGCACGGCCAAAGCCAATGCTCTATGCCGCTCAAATTGGCATACCTGGCCCAAGGGGTCGACCTTGACCTTCACTGTTCGACCCGAAACTCGGAGCGTTGCAGGTTCATGTGGTCCCGTGGTCACAATCGCAAGCCCAGGTCAGACCGCACAGCAGAAGGGTATGCAGTTCACGCGTGAAAAGGCCAAAACAAGCCCAAAGGCCTTGACTGTTGGCAACTTGGTACGCAGTTTTCTACCCCTTTGGCTTGAGCGATCGACCGGAAACTCGGAATGTTGCAGGTTCGGGTGGTCCCCTGGTCACTCGCGCTAGCCCAGGTCAGATCACTTGGCCCAAGGGCATGCGGTTCACTGCTGAAAAACCCTAACAAACCCAAAGGCCTTGACTGTTGGCAACTTGGTAGGCAGTTTTCTACCCCTTTGCCTTGACCCATCGACCTGAAACTCGGAGCCTTGCAGGTTCAGATGGTCCCCCGGTCGCTCGCGCAAGCCCAGGTCAGGCAGCACAGCAGAAA
Source organism: Fragum whitleyi (assembly GCA_948146395.1). Classification (NCBI taxonomy): domain Eukaryota; kingdom Metazoa; phylum Mollusca; class Bivalvia; order Cardiida; family Cardiidae; genus Fragum; species Fragum whitleyi. The sequence continues at coordinate 15,460,127 of OX411558.1, read as the reverse complement.
GGTATGCGGTTCGCGTTTGAAAAGAACAAAACAAGCCCAATTTCTTCACTTTTGGGCCACTTGGTATGCAGTTTTTCTACCCCTTAGGCTTGACCTATCGACCCGGAACTCTGGGCATTGCAGGTTGGGGTGGTCCCCTGGTCTGTCGCGCGAGCCCAGACCAGACCGCACAGCCGAAGCCAATGCTCTATGCCGCTCAAATAGGCATACCTGGCCCAACGGGTCGACCTTGTCCTTGACTGTTCGACCAGAAACTCGGAGCGTTGCAAGGTTCAGGTGGTCCCGTGGTCACAATCGCCAGCCCAGGTCAGACCGCACAGCAGAAGGGTATGCGGTTCGCGCGTGAATAGGCCAAAACAAGCCCAAAGGCCTTGACTGTTGGCAACTTGGTACGCAGTTTTCTACCCATTTGGCTTGACCGATCGACCCGAAACTCGGAATGTTGCAGGTTCGGGTGGTCCCCTGGTAACTCGCGCGAGCCCAGGTCAGATCGCTTGGCCCAAGGGCATGCGGTTCACTGCTGAAAAACCCTAACAAAACCAAAGGCCTTGACTGTTGGCAACTTGGTAGGCAGTTTTCTACCCCTTTGCCTTGACCCATCGACCCGAAACTTGGAGCCTTGCAGGTTCAGATGGTCCCCCGGTCGCAAACGCAAGCCCAGGTCAGGCAGCACAGCAGAAAGGTATGCAGTTCGCGTTTGAAAAGACCAAAACAAGCCCAATTTCTTCACTTTTGGGCCACTTGGTACGCAGTTTTTCTACCCCTTAGGCTTGACCTATCAACCCGGAACTCTCGGCATTGCAGGTTGGGGTGGTCCCCTGGTCTGTCGCGCGAGTACAGACCAGACCGCACGGCCGAAGCCAATGCTCTATGCCGCTCAAATTGGCATACCTGGCCCAATGGGTCGACCTTGACCTTGACTGATCGACCAGAAACTCGGAGCGTTGCAGGTTCAGGTGGTCCCGTGGTCACAATCGTGAGCCCAGGTCAGACCGCACAGCAGAAGGGTATGCGGTTCGCGCGTGAAAAGGCCAAAACAAGCCCAAAGGCCTTGACTGTTGGCAACTTGGTACGCAGTTTTCTACCCCTTTGGCTTGACCGATCGACCCGAAACTCGGAATGTTGCAGGTTCGGGTGGTCCCCTTGTAACTCGCGCAAGCCCAGGTCAGATCGCTTGGCCCAAGGGCATGCGGTTCACTGCTGAAAAACCCTAACAAACCCAAAGGCCTTGACTGTTGGCAACTTGGTAGGCAGTTTTCTACCCCTTTGCCTTGACCCATCGACCCAAACTCGGAGCGTTGCAGGTTCAGATGGTCCCCCGGTCGCTCGCGCAAGCCCAGGTCAGGCAGCACAGCAGAAAGGTATGCGGTTTGCGTTTGAAAAGACCAAAACAAGCCCAATTTCTTCACTTTTGGGCCACTTGGTACGCAGTTTTTCTACCCCTTAGGCTTGACCTATCGACCCAGAACTCTGGGCATTGCAGGTTGGGGTGGTCCCCTAGTCTGTCGCGCGAGCCCAGACCAGACCGCACCGCCGAAGCCAATGCTCTATGCCGCTCAAATTGGCATACCTGGCCAAACAGGTCGACCTTGACCTTGACTGATTGACCCGAAACTCGGAGCGTTGCAGGTTCAGGTGGTCCCGTGGTCACAATCGTAAGCCCAGGTCAGACTGCACAGCAGAAGGGTATGCAGTTCGCGCGTGAAAAGGCCAAAACAAGCCCAAAGGCCTTGACTGTTGGCAACTTGTTACGCAGTTTTCTACCCCTTTGGCTTGACCGATCGACCCGAAACTCGGAATGTTGCAGGTTCAGGTAGTCCCCTGGTAACTCGCGCGAGCCCAGGTCAGATCGCTTGGCCCAAGGGCATGCGGTTCACTGCTGAAAAACCCTAACAAACCCAAAGGCCTTGACTGTTGGCAACTTGGTAGGCAGTTTTCTACCCCTTTGCCTTGACCCATCGACCCGAAACTCGGAGCGTTGCAGGTTCAGATGGTCCCCCGGTCGCTCGCGCCAGCCCAGGTCAGGCAGCACAGCAGAAAGGTATGCGGTTTGCGTTTGAAAAGACCAAAACAAGCCAAATTTCTTCACTTTTGGGCCACTTGGTATGCAGTTTTTCTACCCCTTAGGCTTGACCTATCGACCCGGAACTCTGGGCATTGCAGGTTGGGGTGGTCCCCTAGTCTGTCACGCGAGCCCAGACCAGACCGCACGGCCGAAGCCAATGCTCTATGCCGCTCAAATTGGCATACCTGGCCCAACAGGTCGACCTTGACCTTGACTGATCGACCCGAAACTCGGAGCGTTGCAGGTTCAGGTGGTCCCGTGGTCACAATCGCGAGCCCAGGTCAGACTGCACAGCAGAAGGGTATGCAGTTCACACGTGAAAAGGCCAAAACAAGCCCAAAGGCCTTGACTGTTGGCAACTTGGTACGCAGTTTTCTACCCCTTTGGCTTGACCGATCAACCCGAAACTCAGAATGTTGCAGGTTCGGGTGGTCCCCCGGTAACTCGCGTGAGCCCAGGTCAGATCGCTTGGCCCAAGGGCATGCGGTTCACTGCTGAAAAACCCTAACAAACCCAAAGGCCTTGACTGTTGGCAACTTGGTAGGCAATTTTCTACCCCTTTGCCTTGACCCATCGACCCGAAACTCGGAGCGTTGCAGGTTCAGATGGTCCCCCGGTCGCTCGCGCGAGCCCAGGTCAGGCAGCACAGGAGAAAGGTATAGGGATCGCGTTTGAAAAGACCAAAACAAGCCCAATTTCTTCACTTTTGGGCCACTTGGTAAGCAGTTTTTCTACCCCTTAGGCTTGACCTATCGACCCGGAACTCTGGGCATTGCAGGTTGGGGTGGTCCCCTGGTCTGTCGCGTGAGCCCAGACAAAACCGCACGGCCGAAGCCAATGCTCTATGTCGCTCAAATTGGCATACCTGGCCCAACGGGTAGACCTTGACCTTGACTGATCGACCCGAAACTCGGAGCGTTGCAGGTTCAGGTGGTCCCGTGGTCACATGCGCGAGCCCAGGTCAGACCGCACAGCAGAAGGGTATGCGGTTCGCGCGTGAAAAGGCCAAAACAAGCCCAAAGGCCTTGACTGTTGGCAACTTGGTACGCAGTTTTCTACCCCTTTGGCTTGACCGATCGACCCGAAACTCGGAATGTTGCAGGTTCAGGTGGTCCCCTGGTCACGTGCGCAAGCCCAGGTCAGATCGCTTGGCCCAAGGGCATGCGCTTTCCTGCTGAAAAATCCTAACAAACCCAAAGGCCTTGACTGTTGGCAACTTGGTAGGCAGTTTTCTACCCCTTTGCCTTGACCCATCGACCCGAAACTCGGAGTGTTGCAGATTCAGATGGTCCCCCGGTTGCTCGCCCGAATCCAGGTCAGGCAGCACAGCAGAAAGGTATGCGGTTCGTGTTTGAAAAGACCAAAACAAGCCCAATTTCTTCACTTTTGGGCCACTTGGTACGCAGTTTTTCTACCCCTAAGGCTTGACCTATCAACCCGGAACTCTGGGCATTGCAGGTTGGGGTGGTCCCCTGGTCTGTCGCACGAGCCCAGACCATACCCCACGGCCGTAGCCAATGCTCTATGTCGCTCAAATTGGCATACCTGGTACAACGGGTCGACCTTGACCTTGACTGATCGACCCGCAACTCGGAGCGTTGCAGGTTCAGGTGATCCCGTGGTCACACGTGCAAGTCCAGGTCAGACTGCACAGCAGAAGGGTATGCAGTTCGCGCGTGAAAAGGCCAAAACAAGCCCAAAATCCTTGACAGTTGGCAACTTGGTACGCAGTTTTCTACCCCTTTGGCTTGACCGATCGACCCGAAACTCGGAATGTTGCAGGTTCGGGTGGTCCCCTGGTCACTCTTGCGAGCCCAGGTCAGATCGCTTGGCCCATGGGCATGTTCACTGCTGAAAAACCCTAACAAACCCAAAGGCCTTGACTGTTGGCAACTTGGAAGGCAGGTTTCTACCCCTTTGCCTTGACCAATCAACCCAAAACTCGGAGCATTGCAGATTCAGATGGTCCCCCAGTCGCTCGCGCGAGCCCAGGTCAGGCAGCACAGCAGAAAGGTATGCGGTTCGCGTTTGAAAAGACCAAAACTAGCCCAAATTCTTCACTTTTGGGCCCTTTGGTACGCAGTTTTTCTACCCCTTAGGCTTGACCTATTGACCCAGAACTCTGGGCATTGCAGGTTGGGGTGGTCCCCTGGTCTGTCGCGCGAGCCCAGACCAGACCGCACGGCCGAAGCCAATGCTCTATGCCGCTCAAATTGGCATACCTGGCCAAACAGGTCAACCTTGACCTTGACTGATCGACCCAAAACTCGGAGCGTTGCAGGTTCAGGTGGTCCCTTGGTCACACGCGCGAGCCAAGGTCAGACCGCACAGCAGAAGGGTATGCGGTTCGCGCGTGAAAAGGCCAAAACAAGCCCAAAGGCCTTGACTGTTGGCAACTTGGTACGCAGTTTTCTACCCCTTTGGCTTGACCGATCAACCCGAAACTCGGAACCCCTTTGGCTTGACCGATCAACCCGAAACTCGGAATGTTGCAGGTTCCAGTGGTCCCCTGGTCACTCGCGCAAGCTAAGGTCAGATTGCTTGGCCCAAGGGCATGCGGTTCACTGCTGAAAAACCCTTACAAACCCAAAGGCCTTGACTGTTGGCAACTTGGTAGGCAGTTTTCAACCCCTTTGGCTTGACCGATCAACCCAAAACTCGGAATGTTGCAGGTTCGGGTGGTCCCCTGGTCACTCGCGCGAGCCCAGGTCAGATTGCTTGGCCCAAGGGCATGCGGTTCACTGCTGAAAAACCCTAACAAACCATAAGGCCTTGACTGTTGGCAACTTGGTAGGCAGTTTTCTACCTCTTTGCCTTGACCCATTGACCCGAAACTCAGAGCGTTGCAGGTTCAGATGGTCCCCCGGTTGCTTGCGCGAGCCCAGGTCAGGCAGCCCAGCAGAAAGGTATGCGGTTCGCGTTTGAAAAGACCAAAACAAGCCCAAAGGCCTTGACTGTTGGCAACTTGGTACGCAGTTTTCTACCCCTTTGGCTTGACTGATCAACCCTAAACTCGGAATGTTGCAGGTTCCGGTGGTCCCCTGGTCACTCGGGCGAGCCCAGGTCAGATCGCTTGGCCCAAGGGCATGCGCTTTACTGCTGAAAAACCCTAACAAACCCAAAGGCCTTGACTGTTGGCAACTTGGTTGGCAGTTTTCTATCCCTTTGCCTTGACCAATCGACCCGAAACTCGGAGTGTTGCAAGTTCAGATGGTCCCCCAGTCGCTTGCGCGAGCCCAGGTCAGGCAGCCCAGCAGAAAGGTATGTGGTTCGCGTTTGAAAAGACCAAAACAAGCCCAATTTCATCACTTTTGGGCCACTTGGTACGCAGTTTTTCTACCCCTTAGGCTTGACCTATCGACCCGGAACTCTGGGCATTGCAGGTTGGGGTGGTCCCTTGGTCTGTCGCGTGAGCCCAGACAAAACCGCATGGCCAAAGCCAATGCTCTTTGTCGCTCAAATTGGCATACCTGGCCCAACGGGTCGACCTTGACCTTGACTGATCGACCCGAAACTCGGAGCGTTGCAGGTTCAGGTGGTCCCGTGGTCACACGCCCGAGCCCAGGTCAGACCGCCCAGCAGAAGGGTATACGGTTCGCGCGTGAAAAGGCCAAAACAAGCCCAAAGGCCTTGACTGTTGGCAAATTGGTATGCAGTTTTCTACCCCTTTGGCTTGACCGATCAACCCGAAACTCGGAATGTTGCAGGTTCGGGTGGTCCCCTGGTCACTTGCGCAAGCCCAGGTCAGATTGCTTGGCTCAAGGGCATGCGGTTCAATGCTGAAAAACCCTTACAAACCCAAAGGCCTTGACTGTTGGCAACTTGGTAGGCAGTTTTCAACCCCTTTGCCTTGACCCATCGACCCGAAACTCGAAGCGTTGCAGGTCAGAAGGTCCCCCAGTCGCTCGCGCAAGCCCAGGTCAGGCAGCACAGCAGAAAGGTATGCGGTTCGCGTTTGAAAAGACCAAAACAAGCCCAATTTCTTCACTTTTGGGCCACTTGGTACGCAGTTTTTCTACCCCTAAGGCTTGACCTATCAACCCGGAACTCTGGGCATTGCAGGTTGGGGTGGTCCCCTGGTCTGTCGCACGAGCCCAGACCACACCGCACGGCCGTAGCCAATGCTCTATGTCGCTCAAATTGGCATACCTGGCCCAACATGTCGACCTTGACCTTGACTGATCGACCCGCAACTCGGAGCGTTGCAGGTTCAGGTGGTCCCATGGTCACACGTGCAAGTCCAGGTCAGACTGCACAGCAGAAGGGTATGCGGTTCGCGCGTGAAAAGGCCAAAACAAGCCCAAAGGCCTTGAAAGTTGGCAACTTGGTACGCAGTTTTCTACCCCTTTGGCTTGACCGATCGACCCGAAACTCGGAATGTTGCAGGTTCGGGTGGTCCCCTGGTCACTCGCGCGAGCCCAGGTCAGATCGCTTGGCCCATGGGCATGCGGTTCACTGCTGAAAAACCCTAACAAACCCAAAGGCCTTGACTGTTGGCAACTTGGTAGGCAGGTTTCTACCCCTTTGCCTTGACCAATCAACCCAAAACTCGGAGCGTTGCAGATTCAGATGGTCCCCCAGTCGCTCGCGCGAGCCCAGGTCAGGCAGCACAGCAGAAAGGTATGCGGTTCGCGTTTGAAAAGACCAAAACTAGCCCAAATTCTTCACTTTTGGGCCACTTGGTACGCAGTTTCTCTACCCCTTAGGCTTGACCTATTGACCCAGAACTCTGGGCATTGCAGGTTGGGGTGGTCCCCTGGTCTGTCGCGCGAGCCCAGACCAGACAGCACGGCCGAAGCCAATGTTCTATGCCGCTCAAATTGGCATACCTGGCCAAACAGGTCGACCTTGACCTTGACTGATCGACCCAAAACTCGGAGCGTTGCAGGTTCAGGTGGTCCCTTGGTCACACGCGCGAGCCCAGGTCAGACCGCACAGCAGAAGGGTATGTGGTTCGCGCGTGAAAAGGCCAAAACAAGCCCAAAGGCCTTGACTGTTGGCAACTTGGTACGCAGTTTTCTACCCCTTTGGCTTGACCGATCAACCCGAAACTCGGAACCCCTTTGGCTTGACCGATCAACCCGAAACTCGGAATGTTGCAGGTTCCAGTGGTCCCCTGGTCACTCGCGCAAGCTAAGGTCAGATTGCTTGGCCCAAGGGCATGCGGTTCACTGCTGAAAAACCCTTACAAACCCAAAGGCCTTGACTGTTGGCAACTTGGTAGGCAGTTTTCAACCCCTTTGCCTTGACCCATCAACCCGAAACTCGAAGCGTTACAGGTTCAGAAGGTCCCCCAGTTGCTCTCGCAAGCCCAGGTCAGGCAGCACAGCAGAAAGGTATGCTGTTCGCGTTTGAAAAGACCAAAACAAGCCCAATTTCTTCACTTTTGGGCCACTTGGTACGCAGTTTTTCTACCCCTTAGGCTTGACCTAACGACCCGGAACTCTGGGCATTGCAGATTGGGGTGGTCCCCTGGTCTGTTGTGCGAGCCCAGACCTGACCGCACAGCCGAAGCCAATGCTCTATGCCGCTCGAATTGGCATACCTTGCCCAATGGGTCGACCTTGACCTTGACTGATCGACCCGAAACTCGGAGCGTTGCAGGTTCAGGTGGTCCCGTGGTCACATGCGCGAGCCCAGGTCAGACCACACAGCAGAAGGGTATGCGGTTCACGCGTGAAAAGGCCAAAACAAGCCCAAAGGCCTTGACTGTTGGCAACTTGGTACGCAGTTTTCTACCCCTTTGGCTTGACCGATCAACCCAAAACTCGGAATGTTGCAGGTTCGGGTGGTCCCCTGGTCACTCGCGCAAGCCCAGGTCAGATTGCTGCCTGACCTGGATTCGGGCGAGCAACCGGGGGACCATCTGAACCTGCAACACTCCGAGTTTCGGGTCGATGGGTCAAGGCAAAGGGGTAGAAAACTGAATACCAAGTTGCCAACAGTCAAGGCCTTTGGGTTTGTTAGGGTTTTTCAGCAGGAAAGCGCATGCCCTTGGGCCAAGCGATCTGACCTGGGCTTGCGCGAGTGACCAGGGGACCACCCGAACCTGCAACATTCCGAGTTTCAGGTCGATCGGTCAAGCCAAAGTTGCCAATAGTGAAGGCCTTTTGGGTGTGTTTTGGTTTTTCAAGAGTGAACCGCATGCCTTTGGGCCGTGCGATCTGACCTGGGCTCGCGGCAGTGACCAAGGGTCCAACTGGACCTGCAACGCGCAGAGTTTCGGGCCGATCGGTCAAGCTCAAGGTTGACCCATTTTGCCGTTTTTGCCAATTTGAGTCGCAAAGAGCAATGGCTTCTGCCGTGCGATCTGACCTGGGCTCGCGCCAGAGACCAGGGGACCACCTGGACCTAAGGCGATAAGGATTTGGGGTCCATCTGCCAAGGTTAAGGGGGTCAAAGCGGTGATTGAACACGGCACAAAAGTAGGCAAATTGGTCACGGCGAGCGCACGCCCATCGGCTGAGCCATCCGACCTGGGCTCGCGAATGTGCCCAGGGGACCCGCCCACCTTGCCACGTTCAGAGGTTCCAATCTCTCGGTCAAGGTCAATGTCTAGAAACACCATTGAAAATGCCTACTTTTGGGGTTTTTCACCAACTTGGCACCCGTGCAGCAACGGCTACAGCTGAGCGATCTGACCCGGGCTCACGCCAGTGCCAAGATGAATCCCCGGACTTGAGGCCCTATGAGTTTTGGGTTCACGGGTCAAGCCAAAGGGGTAGAAAACTGCTTCCCAAGTTGCCAATAGTGAAGGCCTTTTGGGTGTGTTTTGGTTTTTCAAGAGTGAACCGCATGCCTTTGGGCCGTGCGATCTGACCTGGGCTCGCGGCAGTGACCAAGGGTCCAACTGGACCTGCAACACGCAGAGTTTCGGGCCGATCGGTCAAGCTCAAGGTTGACCCATTTTGCCGTTTTTGCCAATTTGAGTCGCATAGAGCAATGGCTTCTGCCGTGCGATCTGACCTGGGCTCGCGCCAGAGACCAGGAGACCACTTGGACCTAAGGCGATAAGGATTTGAGGTCCATCTGCCAAGGTCAAGGGGGTCAAAGCAGTGATTGAACACGGCACAAAAGTAGGCAAATTGGTCACGACGAGCGCACGCCCATCGGCTGAGCCATCCGACCTGGGCTCGCGAATGTGCCCAGGGGACCCGCCCACCTTGCCACGTTCAGAGGTTCCAATCTCTCGGTCAAGGTCAAGTGGTCCAGAAACACCATTGAAAATGCCTACTTTTGGGGTTTTTCACCAACTTGGCACCCGTGCAGCAACAGCTACGGCTGAGCAATCTGACCCGGGCTCGCGCCAGTGCCAAGATGAATCCCCGGACTTGAGGCCCTATGAGTTTCGGGTTCAGGGGTCAAGCCAAAGGGGTAGAAAACTGCTTCCCAAGTTGCCAATAGTGAAGGCCTTTTGGGTGTGTTTTGGTTTTTCAAGAGTGAACCGCATGCCTTTGGGCCATGCGATCTGACCTGGGCTCGCGGCAGTGACCAAGGGTCCAACTGGACCTGCAACATGCAGAGTTTTGGGCCGATCGGTCAAGCTCAAGGTTGACCCATTTTGCCGTTTTTGCCAATTTGAGTCGCATAGAGCAATTGCTTCTGCCGTGCGATCTGACCTGGGCTCGCGCCAGAGACCAGGGGACCACATGGACCTAAGGCGATAAGGATTTAGGGTCCATCTGCCAAGGTTAAGGGGGTCAAAGCGGTGATTGAACAAGGCACAAAAGTAGGCAAATTGGTCACGACGAGCGCACGCCCATAGCTTGAGCCATCTGACCTGGGCTCGCGATGTGCCCAGGGGACCCGCCCACCTTGCCACGTTCAGAGGTTCCAATCTCTTGGTCAAGGTCAAGTGGTCCAAAAACACCATTGAAAATGCCTACTTTTGGGGTTTTTCACCAACTTGGCACCCGTGCAGCAACGGCTACGGCTGAGCGATCTGACCTGGGCTCGCGCCAGTGCCAAGATGAATCCCCGGACTTGAGGCCCTATGAGTTTTGGGCTCAGGGGTCAAGCCAAAGGGGTAGTAAACTGCTTCCCAAGTTGCCAATAGTGAAGGCCTTTTGGGTGTGTATTGGTTTTTCAAGAGTGAACCGCATGCCTTTGGGCCGTGCGATCTGACCTGGGCTTGCGGTAGTGACCAAGGGATCAACTGGACCTGCAACACGCAGAGTTTCGGGCCGATCGGTCAAGCTCAAGGTTGACCCATTTTGCCGTTTTTGCCAATTTGAGTCGCATACAGCAATGGCTTCTGCCGTGCGATCTGACCTGGGCTCGCGCCAGAGACCAGGGGACCACCTGGACCTAAGGCAATAAGGATTTGGGGTCCATCTGCCAAGGTCAAGGGGGTCAAAGCGGTGATTGAACACGGCACAAAAGTAGGCAAATTGGTCACGACGAGCGCACGCCCATCAGCTGAGCCATCCGACCTGGGCTCGCGAATGTGCCCAGGGGACCCGCCCACCTTGCCACGTTCAGAGGTTCCAATCTCTTGGTCAAGGTCAAGTGGTCCAGAAACACCATTGAAAATGCCTACTTTTGGGGTTTTTCACCAACTTGGCACCCGTGCAGCAACGGCTACGGCTGAGCGATCTGACCCGGGCTCGCGCCAGTGCCAAGATGAATCCCCAGACTTGAGGCCCTATGAGTTTCGGGTTCACGGGTCAAGCCAAAGGGGTAGAAAACTGCTTCCCAAGTTGCCAATAGTGAAGGCCTTTTGGGTGTGTTTTGGTTTTTCAAGAGTGAACCGCATGCCTTTGGACCGTGCGATCTGACCTGGGCTTGCGGCAGTGACCAAGGGTCCAACTGGACCTGCAACACGCAGAGTTTCGGGCCGATTGGTCAAGCTCAAGGTTGACCTATTTTGCCGTTTTTGCCAATTTGAGTCGCATAGAGCAATGGCTTCTGCCGTGCGATCTGACCTGGGCTTGCGCCACAGACCAGGGGACCACCTGGACCTAAGGCGATAAGGATTTGGGGTCCATCTGCCAAGGTCAAGGGGGTCAAAGCGGTGATTGAACACGGCACAAAAGTAGGCAAATTGGTCACGACGAGCGCACGCCCATCGGCTGAGCCATCCGACCTGGGCTCGCGAATGTGCCCAGGGGACCCGCCCACCTTGCCACGTTCAGAGGTTCCAATCTCTCGGTCAAGGTCAAGTGGTCCAGAAACACCATTGAAAATGCCTACTTTTGGGGTTTTTCACCAACTTGGCACCCATGCAGCAACCGCTACGGCTGAGCAATCTGACCCGGGTTGAACCAGTGCCAAGATGAATCCCCGGACTTGAGGCCCTATGAGTTTCGGGTTCACGGGTCAAGCCAAAGGGGTAGAAAACTGCTTCCCAAGTTGCCAATAGTGAAGGCCTTTTGGGTGTGTTTTGGTTTTTCAAGAGTGAACCGCATGCCTTTGGGCCGTGCGATCTGACCTGGGCTTGCGGCAGTGACCAAGGGTCCAACTGGCCATGCAACATGCAGAGTTTCGGGCCGATCGGTCAAGCTCAAGGTTGACCCATTTTGCCGTTTTTGCCAATTTGAGTCGCATAGAGCAATGGCTTCTGCCGTGCGATCTGACCTGGGCTCGCGCCAGAGACCAGGGGACTACCTGGACCTAAGGCGATAAGGATTTGGGGTCCATCTGCCAAGGTCAAGGGGGTCAAAGCTGTGATTGAACACGGCACAAAAGTAGGCAAATTGGTCACAGCGAGCGCACGCCCATCGGCTGAGCCATCCGACCTGGGCTCGCGAATGTGCCCAGGGGACTCGCCCACCTTGCCACGTTCAGAGGTTCCAATCTCTCGGTCAAGGTCAAGTGGTCCAGAAACACCATTGAAAATGCCTACTTTTGGGGTTTTTCACCAACTTGGCACCCGTGCAGCAACGGCTACGGCTGAGCGATCTGACCCGGACTTGCGCCAGTGCCAAGATGAATCCCCGGACTTGAGGCCCTATGAGTTTCGGGTTCATGGGTCAAGCCAAAAGGGTAGAAAACTGCTTCCCAAGTTGCCAATAGTGAAGGCATTTTGGGTGTGTTTTGGTTTTTTAAGAGTGAACCGCATGCCTTTGGGCCGTGCGATCTGACCTGGGCTCGCGGCAGTGACCAAGGGTCCAACTGGACCTGCAACACGCAGAGTTTTGGGCCGATCGGTCAAGCTCAAGGTTGACCCATTTTGCCGTTTTTGCCAATTTGAGTCGCATACAGCAATGGCTTCTGCCGTGCGATCTGACCTGGGCTCGCGCCAGAGACCAGGGGACCACCTGGACCTAAGGCGATAAGGATTTGGGGTCCATCTGCCAAGGTCAAGGGGGTCAAAGCGGTGATTGAACAAAGCACAAAAGTAGGCAAATTGGTCACGACGAGCGCACGCCCATCGGCTGAGCCATCCGACCTGGGCTCGCGAATGTGCCCAGGGGACCCGCCCACCTTGCCACGTTCAGAGGTTCCAATCTCTCGGTCAAGGTCAAGTGGTCCAGAAACACCATTGAAAATGCCTACTTTTGGGGTTTTTCACCAACTTGGCACCCATGCAGCAACCGCTACGGATGAGCAATCTGACCCGGGTTGCGCCAGTGCCAAGATGAATCCCCGGACTTGAGGCCCTATGAGTTTCGGGTTCACGGGTCAAGCCAAAGGGGTAGAAAACTGCTTAACAAGTTGCCAATAGTGAAGGCCTTTTGGGTGTGTTTTGGTTTTTCAAGAGTGAACCGCATGCCTTTGGGCCGTGCGATCTGACCTGGGCTTGCGTCAGTGACCAAGGGTCCAACTGGCCATGCAACATGCAGAGTTTCGGGCCGATCGGTCAAGCTCAAGGTTGACCCATTTTGCCGTTTTTGCCAATTTGAGTCGCATAGAGCAATGGCTTCTGCCGTGCGATCTGACCTGGGCTCGCGCCAGAGACCAGGGGACTACCTGGACCTAAGGCGATAAGGATTTGGGGTCCATCTGCCAAGGTCAAGGGGGTCAAAGCTGTGATTGAACACGGCACAAAAGTAGGCAAATTGGTCACGGCGAGCGCACGCCCATCGGCTGAGCCATCCGACCTGGGCTCGCGAATGTGCCCAGGGGACTCGCCCACCTTGCCACTTTCAGAGGTTCCAATCTCTCGGTCAAGGTCAAGTGGTCCAAATGCCTACTTTTGGGGTTTTTCACCAACTTGGCACCCATGCAGCAACCGCTACGGCTGAGCAATCTGACCCGGGTTGCACCAGTGCCAAGATGAATCCCCGGACTTGAGGCCCTATGAGTTTCGGGTTCACGGGTCAAGCCAAAGGGGTAGAAAACTGCTTCCCAAGTTGCCAATAGTGAAGGCCTTTTGGGTGTGTTTTGGTTTTTCAAGAGTGAACCGCATGCCTTTGGGCCGTGCGATCTGACCTGGGCTTGCGGCAGTGACCAAGGGTCCAACTGGCCATGCAACATGCAGAGTTTCGGGCCGATCGGTCAAGCTCAAGGTTGACCCATTTTGCCGTTTTTGCCAATTTGAGTCGCATAGAGCAATGGCTTCTGCCGTGCGATCTGACCTGGGCTCGCGCCAGAGACCAGGGGACTACCTGGACCTAAGGCGATAAGGATTTGGGGTCCATCTGCCAAGGTCAAGGGGGTCAAAGCTGTGATTGAACACGGCACAAAAGTAGGCAAATTGGTCACAGCGAGCGCACGCCCATCGGCTGAGCCATCCGACCTGGGCTCGCGAATGTGCCCAGGGGACTCTCCCACCTTGCCACGTTCAGAGGTTCCAATCTCTCGGTCAAGGTCAAGTGGTCCAGAAACACCATTGAAAATGCCTACTTTTGGGGTTTTTCACCAACTTGGCACCCGTGCAGCAACGGCTACGGCTGAGCGATCTGACCCGGACTCGCGCCAGTGCCAAGATGAATCCCCAGACTTGAGGCCCTATGAGTTTCGGGTTCATGGGTCAAGCCAAAAGGGTAGAAAACTGCTTCCCAAGTTGCCACTAGTGAAGGCATTTTGGGTGTGTTTTGGTTTTTTAAGAGTGAACCGCATGCCTTTGGGCCGTGCAATCTGACCTGGGCTCGCGGCAGTGACCAAGGGTCCAACTGGACCTGCAACACGCAGAGTTTTGGGCCGATCGGTCAAGCTCAAGGTTGACCCATTTTGCCGTTTTTGCCAATTTGAGTTGCATAGAGCAATGGCTTCTGCCGTGCGATCTGACCTGGGCTCGCGCCAGAGACCAGGGGACCACCTTGACCTAAGGCGATAAGGATTTGGGGTCCATCTGCCAAGGTCAAGGGGGTCAAAGCGGTGATTGAACACGGCACAAAAGTAGGCAAATTGGTTACGACGAGCGCACGCCCATCGGCTGAGCCATCCGACCTGGGCTCGCGAATGTGCCCAGGGGACCCGCCCACCTTGCCACGTTCAGAGGTTCCAATCTCTCGGTCAAGGTCAAGTGGTCCAAACACCATTGAAAATGCCTACTTTTGGGGTTTTTCACCAACTTGGTACCCGTGCAGCAACGGCTACGGCTGAGTGATCTGTCCCGGGCTCGGGCCAGTGCCAAGATGAATCCCCGGACTTGAGGCCCTATGAGTTTTGGGTTCACGGGTCAAGCCAAAGGGGTAGAAAACTGCTTCCCAAGTTGCCAATAGTGAAGGCCTTTTGGGTGTGTTTTGGTTTTTCAAGAGTGAACCGCATGCCTTTGGGCCGTGCGATCTGACCTGAGCTCGCGGCAGTGACCAAGGGTCCAACTGGACCTGCAACACGCAGAGTTTCGGGCCGATCGGTCAAGCTCAAGGTTGACCCATTTTGCCGTTTTTGCCAATTTGAGTTGCATAGAGCAATGGCTTCTGCCGTGCAATCTGACCTGGGCTCGCGCCAGAGACCAGGGGACCACCTGGACCTAAGGCGATAAGGATTTGGGGTCCATCTGCCAAGGTCAAGGGGGTCAAAGCGGTGATTGAACACGGCACAAAAGTAGGCAAATTGGTCACAACGAGCGCACGCCCATCGGCTGAGCCATCCGACCTGGGCTCGCGAATGTGCCCATGGGACCCGCCCACCTTGCCACGTTCAGAGGTTCCAATCTCTCGGTCAAGGTCAAGTGGTCCAGAAACACCATTGAAAATGCCTACTTTCGGGGTTTTTCACCAACTTGGCACCCGTGCAGCAATGGCTACGGCTGAGCGATCTGACCCGGGCTTGCGTCAGTGCCAAGATGAATCCCCGGACTTGAGGCCCTTTGAGTTTCGGGTTCACGGGTCAAGCCAAAGGGGTAGAAAACTGCTTCCCAAGTTGCCAATAGTGAAGGCCTTTTGGGTGTGTTTTGGTTTTTCAAGAGTGAACCGCATGCCTTTGGGCCGTGCGATCTGACCTGGGCTCGCGGCAGTGACCAAGGGTCCAACTGGACCTGCAACACCCAGAGTTTCGGGCCGATCGGTCAAGCTCAAGGTTGACCCATTTTGCCGTTTTTGCCAATTTGAGTCGCATACAGCAATGGCTTCTGCCGTGCGATCTGACCTGGGCTCGCGCCAGAGACCAGGGGACCACCTGGACCTAAGGCGATAAGGATTTGGGGTCCATCTGCCAAGGTCAAGGGGGTCAAAGCGGTGATTGAACAAAGCACAAAAGTAGGCAAATTGGTCACGACGAGCGCACGCCCATCGGCTGAGCCATCCGACCTGGGCTCGCGAATGTGCCCAGGGGACCCGCCCACCTTGCCACGTTCAGAGGTTCCAATCTCTCGGTCAAGGTCAAGTGGTCCAGAAACACCATTGAAAATGCCTACTTTTGGGGTTTTTCACCAACTTGGCACCCATGCAGCAACCGCTACGGATGAGCAATCTGACCCGGGTTGCGCCAGTGCCAAGATGAATCCCCGGACTTGAGGCCCTATGAGTTTCGGGTTCACGGGTCAAGCCAAAGGGGTAGAAAACTGCTTAACAAGTTGCCAATAGTGAAGGCCTTTTGGGTGTGTTTTGGTTTTTCAAGAGTGAACCGCATGCCTTTGGGCCGTGCGATCTGACCTGGGCTTGCGGCAGTGACCAAGGGTCCAACTGGCCATGCAACATGCAGAGTTTCGGGCCGATCGGTCAAGCTCAAGGTTGACCCATTTTGCCGTTTTTGCCAATTTGAGTCGCATAGAGCAATGGCTTCTGCCGTGCGATCTGACCTGGGCTCGCGCCAGAGACCAGGGGACTACCTGGACCTAAGGCGATAAGGATTTGGGGTCCATCTGCCAAGGTCAAGGGGGTCAAAGCTGTGATTGAACACGGCACAAAAGTAGGCAAATTGGTCACGGCGAGCGCACGCCCATCGGCTGAGCCATCCGACCTGGGCTCGCGAATGTGCCCAGGGGACTCGCCCACCTTGCCACGTTCAGAGGTTCCAATCTCTCGGTCAAGGTCAAGTGGTCCAGAAACACCATTGAAAATGCCTACTTTTGGGGTTTTTCACCAACTTGGCACCCGTGCAGCAACGGCTACGGCTGAGCGATCTGACCCGGACTCGCGCCAGTGCCAAGATGAATCCCCGGACTTGAGGCCCTATGAGTTTCGGGTTCATGGGTCAAGCCAAAAGGGTAGAAAACTGCTTCCCAAGTTGCCACTAGTGAAGGCCTTTTGGGTGTGTTTTGGTTTTTTAAGAGTGAACCGCATGCCTTTGGGCCGTGCAATCTGACCTGGGCTCGCGGCAGTGACCAAGGGTCCAACTGGACCTGCAACACGCAGAGTTTTGGGCCGATCGGTCAAGCTCAAGGTTGACCCATTTTGCCGTTTTTGCCAATTTGAGTTGCATAGAGCAATGGCTTCTGCCGTGCGATCTGACCTGGGCTCGCGCCAGAGACCAGGGGACCACCTTGACCTAAGGCGATAAGGATTTGGGGTCCATCTGCTAAGGTCAAGGGGGTCAAAGCGGTGATTGAACACGGCACAAAAGTAGGCAAATTGGTTACGACGAGCGCACGCCCATCGGCTGAGCCATCCTGCCTGGGCTCGCGAATGTGCCCAGGGGACCCGCCCACCTTGCCACGTTCAGAGGTTCCAATCTCTCGGTCAAGGTCATGTGGTCCAAACACCAATGAAAATGCCTACTTTTGGGGTTTTTCACCAACTTGGTACCCGTGCAGCAACGGCTACGGCTAAGCGATCTGTCCCGGGCTCGGGCCAGTGCCAAGATGAATCCCCGGACTTGAGGCCCTATGAGTTTTGGGTTCACGGGTCAAGCCAAAGGGGTAGAAAACTGCTTCCCAAGTTGCCAATAGTGAAGGCCTTTTGGGTGTGTTTTGGTTTTTCAAGAGTGAACCGCATGCCTTTGGGCCGTGCGATCTGACCTGGGCTCGCGGCAGTGACCAAGGGTCCAACTGGACCTGCAACACGCAGAGTTTCGGGCCGATCGGTCAAGCTCAAGGTTGACCCATTTTGCCGTTTTTGCCAATTTGAGTTGCATAGAGCAATGGCTTCTGCCGTGCAATCTGACCTGGGCTCGCGCCAGAGACCAGGGGACCACCTGGACCTAAGGCGATAAGGATTTGGGGTCCATCTGCCAAGGTCAAGGGGGTCAAAGCGGTGATTGAACACGGCACAAAAGTAGGCAAATTGGTCATGACGAGCGCACGCCCATCGGCTGAGCCATCCGACCTGGGCTCGCGAATGTGCCCAGGGGACCCGTACACCTTGCCAAGTTCAGAGGTTCCAATCTCTCGGTCAAGGTCAAGTGGTCCAGAAACACCATTGAAAATGCCTACTTTTGGGGTTTTTCACCAACTTGGCACCCGTGCAGCAACGGCTACGGCTGAGCGATCTGACCCGGGCTTGCGCCAGTGCCAAGATGAATCCCCGGACTTGAGGCCCTATGAGCTTCGGGTTCACGGGTCAAGCCAAAGGGGTAGAAAACTGCTTCCCAAGTTGCCAATAGTGAAGGCGTTTTGGGTGTGTTTTGGTTTTTCAAGAGTGAACCGCATGCCTTTGGGCCGTTTGATCTGACCTGGGCTCAGGGCAGTGACCAAGGGTCCAACTGGACCTGCAACACGCAGAGTTTCGGGCCGATCGGTCAAGCTCAAGGTTGACCCATTTTGCTGTTTTTGCCAATTTGAGTTGCATAGAGCAATGGCTTCTGCCGTGCAATCTGACCTGGGCTCGCGCCAGAGACCAGGGGACCACCTGGACCTAAGGCGATAAGGATTTGGGGTCCATCTGCCAAGGTCAAGGGGGTCAAAGCGGTGATTGAACACGGCACAAAAGTAGGCAAATTGGTCACGACAAGCGCACGCCCATCGGCTGAGCCATCGGACCTGGGCTCGCGAATGTGCCCAGGGGACCCGCCCACCTTGCCACGTTCAGAGGTTCCAATCTCTCGGTCAAGGTCAAGTGGTCCAGAAACACCATTGAAAATGCCTACTTTTGGGGTTTTTCACCAACTTGGAACCCGTTCAGCAATGGCTACGGCTGAGCAATCTGACCCGGGCTCGCGCCAGTGCCAAGATGATTCCCCGGACTTGAGGCCCTTTGAGTTTCGGGTTCACGGGTCAAGCCAAAGGGGTAGAAAACTGCTTCCCAAGTTGCCAATAGTGAAGGCCTTTTGGGTGTGTTTTGGTTTTTCAAGAGTGAACCGCATGCCTTTGGGCCGTGCGATCTGACCTGGGCTCGCGGCAGTGACCAAGGGTCCAACTGGACCTGCAACACGCAGAGTTTCGGGCCGATCGGTCAAGGTCAAGGTTGACCCATTTTGCCGTTTTTGCCAATTTGAGTTGCATAGAGCAATGGCTTCTGCAGTGCAATCTGACCTGGGCTCGCGCCAGAGACCAGGGGACCACCTGGACCTAAGGCGATAAGGATTTGGGGTCCATCTGCCAAGGTCAAGGGGGTCAAAGCTGTGATTGAACACGGCACAAAAGTAGGCAAATTGGTCACGACGAGCGCAGCTCATCGGCTGAGCCATCGGACCTGGGCTCGCGAATGTGCCCAGGGGACTCGCCCACCTTGCCACGTTCAGAGGTTCCAATCTCTCGGTCAAGGTCAAGTGGTCCAGAAACACCATTGAAAATGCCTACTTTTGGGGTTTTTCACCAACTTGGCACCCGTGCAGCAACGGCTACGGCTGAGCGATCTGACCTGGGCTCGCGCCAGTGCCAAGATGAATCCCCGGACTTGAGGCTCTATGAGTTTCGGGTTCACGGGTCAAGCCAAAGGGGTAGAAAACTGCTTCCCAAGTTGCCAATAGTGAAGGCCTTTTGGGTGTGTTTTGGTTTTTCAAAAGTGAACCGCATGCCTTTGGGCCGTGCGATCTGACCTGGGCTCGCGGCAGTGACCAAGGGTCCAACTGGACCTGCAACACCCAGAGTTTCGGGCCGATCAATCAAGCTCAAGGTTGACCCATTTTGCCGTTTTTGCCAATTTGAGTCGCATAGATCAATGGCTTCTGCTGTGCGATCTGACCTGGGCTCGCACCAGAGACCAGGGGACCACCTGGACCTAAGGCAATAAGGATTTGGGGTCCATCTGCCAAGGTCAAGGGGGTCAAAGCGGTGATTGAACACGGCACAAAAGTAGGCAAATTGGTCACGACAAGCGCACGCCCATCGGCTGAGCCATCCGACCTGGGCTCGCGAATGTGCCCAGGGGACCCGCCCACCTTGCCATGTTCAGAGGTTCCAATCTCTCGGTCAAGGTCAAGTGGTCCAGAAACACCATTGAAAATGCCTACTTTTGGGGTTTTTCACCAACTTGGCACCCGTGCAGCAACGGCTACGGCTGAGCGATCTGACTCGGGCTCGCGCCAGTGCCAAGATGAATCCCCGGACTTAAGGCCCTATGAGCTTCGGGTTCACGGGTCAAGCCAAAGGGGTAGAAAACTGCTTCCCAAATTGCCAATAGTGAAGGCCTTTTGGGTGTGTTTTGGTTTTTCAAGAGTGAACCGCATGCCTTTGGGCCGTGCGATCTGACCTGGGCTCGCGGCAGTGACCAAGGGTCCAACTGGACCTGCAACACGCAGAGTTTCGGGCCGATCGGTCAAGCTCAAGGTTGACCCATTTTGCCAATTTGAGTCGCATAGAGCAATGGCTTCTGCCGTGCGATCTGACCTGGCCTCGCGCCAGAGACCAGGGGACCACCTGGACCTAAGGCGATAAGGATTTGGGGTCCATCTGCCAAGGTCAAGGGGGTCAAAGCGGTGATTGAACACGGCACAAAAGTAGGCAAATTGGTCACGACGAGCGCACGCCCAGCGACTGAGCCATCCGACCTGGGCTCGCGAATGTGCCCAGGGGACCCGCCCACCTTGCCACGTTCAGAGGTTCCAATCTCTCGGTCAAGGTCAAGTGGTCCAGAAACACCATTGAAAATGCCTACTTTTGGGGTTTTTCACCAACTTGGCACCCGTGCAGCAACGGCTACGGCTGAGCGATCTGACCCGGGCTCGCGCCAGTGCCAAGATGAATCCCCGGACTTGAGGCCCTATGAGTTTCGGGTTCACGGGTCAAGCCAAAGGGGTAGAAAACTGCTTCCCAAGTTGCCAATAGTGAAGGCCTTTTGGGTGTGGTTTTGTTTTTCAAGAGTGAACCGCATGCCTTTGGGCCGTGCGATCTGACCTGGGCTCGCGGCAGTGACCAAGGGTCCAACCGGACCTGCAACACGCAGAGTTTCGGGCCGATCGGTCAAGCTCAAGGTTGACCCATTTTGCCGTTTTTGCCAATTTGAGTCGCATAGAGCAATGGCTTCTGCCGTGCGATCTGACCTGGGCTCGCGCCAGAGACCAGGGGACCACCTGGACCTAAGGCGATAAGGATTTGGGGTCCATCTGCCAAGGTCAAGGGGGTCAAAGCGGTGATTAAACACGGCACAAAAGTAGGCAAATTGGTCATGACAAGCGCACGCCCATCGGCTGAGCCATCCGACCTGGGCTCGCGAATGTGCCCAGGGGACCCGCCTACCTTGCCACGTTCAGAAGTTCCAATCTCTCGGTCAAGGTCAAGTGGTCCAGAAACACCATTGAAAATGCCTACTTTTGGGGTTTTTCACCAACTTGGCACCCGTGCAGCAACGGCTACGGCTGAGCGATCTGACCCGGGCTTGCGCCAGTGCCAAGATGAATCCCCCGACTTGAGGCCCTATGAGTTTCTGGTTCACGGGTCAAGCCAAAGGGGTAGAAAACTGCTTCCCAAGTTGCCAATAGTGAAGGCCTTTTGGGTGTGTTTTGGTTTTTCAAGAGTGAACCGCATGCCTTTGGACCATGCGATCTGACCTGGGCTCGCGGCAGTGACCAAGGGTCCAACTGGACCTGCAACACGCAGAGTTTTGGGCCGATCGGTCAAGCTCAAGGTTGACCCATTTTGCCGTTTTTGCCAATTTGAGTCGCATAGAGCAATGGCTTCTGCTGTGCGATCTGACCTGGGCTCGCGCCAGAGACCAGGGGACCACCTGGACCTAAGGCGATAAGGATTTGGGGTCCATCTGCCAAGGTCAAGGGGGTCAAAGCGGTGATTGAACACGGCACAAAAGTAGGCAAATTGGTCACGCTGAGCACACGCCCATCGGCTGAGCAATCCGACCTGGGCTCGCGAATGTGCCCAAGGGACCCGCCCACCTTGCCACGTTCAGAAGTTCCAATCTCTCGGTCAAGGTTAAGTGGTCCAGAAACACCATTGAAAATGCCTACTTTTGGGGTTTTTCACCAACTTGGCACCCGTGCAGCAATGGCTACGGCTGAGCGATCTGACCTGGACTCGTGCCAGTGCCAAGATGAATCCCCGGACTTGAGGCCCTATGAGTTTCGGGTTCACGGGTCAAGCCAAAGGGGTAGAAAACTGCTTCCTAAGTTGCCAATAGTGAAGGCCTTTTGGGTGTGTTTTGGTTTTTCAAGAGTTAACTGCATGCCTTTGGGCCGTGCGATCTGACCAGGGCTCGCAGCAGTGACCAAGGGTCCAACTGGACCTGCAACACGCAGAGTTTCGGGCCGATCGGTCAAGCTCAAGGTTGATCCATTTTGCTGTTTTCGCCAATTTGAGTTGCATAGAGCAATGGCTTCTGCCTTGCAATCTGACCTGGGCTCGCGCCAGAGACCAGGGGACCACCTGGATCTATGGCGATAAGGATTTGGGGTCCATCTGCCAAGGTCAAGGGGGTCAAAGCGGTGATTGAACACAGCACAAAAGTAGGCAAATTGATCACGACAAGCGCACGCCCATCGGCTGAGCCATCCGACCTGGGCTCGCGAATGTGCCCAGGGGACCCGCCCACCTTGCCACGTTCAGAGGTTCCAATCTCTCGGTCAAGGTCAAGTGGTCCAGAAACACCATTGAAAATGCCTACTTTTGGGGTTTTTCACCAAATTGGCACCCGTGCAGCAATGGCTACGGCTGAGCAATCTGACCCGGGCTCGCGCCAGTGCCAAGATGATTCCCCGGACTTGAGGCCCTATGAGTTTCGGGTTCACGGGTCAAGCCAAAGGGGTAGAAAACTGCTTCCCAAGTTGCCAATAGTGAAGGCCTTTTGGGTGTGTTTTGGTTTTTCAAGAGTGAACCGCATGCCTTTGGACCATGCGATCTGACCTGGGCTCGCGGCAGTGACCAAGGGTCCAACTGGACCTGCAACACGCAGAGTTTTGGGCCGATCGGTCAAGGTCAAGGTTGACCCATTTTGCCGTTTTTGCCAATTTGAGTTGCATAGAGCAATGGCTTCTGCCGTGCGATCTGACCTGGGCTCGCGCCAGAGACCAGGGGACCACCTGGACCTAAGGTGATAAGGATTTGGGGTCCATCTGCCAAGGTCAAGGGGGTCAAAGCTGTGATTGAACACGGCACAAAAGTAGGCAAATTGGTCACGACGAGCGCAGCTCATCGGCTGAGCCATCGGACCTGGGCTCGCGAATGTGCCCAGGGGACCCGCCCACCTTGCCACGTTCAGAGGTTCCAATCTCTCGGTCAAGGTCAAGTGGTCCAGAAACACCATTGAAAATGCCTACTTTTGGGGTTTTTCACCAACTTGGCACCCAAGCAGCAACGGCTACGGCTGAGCGATCTGACCCGGGCTCGCGCCAGTGCCAAGATGAATCCCCGGAATTGAGGCCCTATGAGTTTCGGGTTCACGGGTCAAGCCAAAGGGGTAGAAAACTGCTTCCCAAGTTGCCAATATTGAAGGCCTTTTGGGTGTGTTTTGGTTTTTCAAAAGTGAACCGCATGCCTTTGGGCCGTGCGATCTGACCTGGGCTCGCGGCAGTGACCAAGGGTCCAACTGGACAATCAAGCTCAAGGTTGACCCATTTTGCCATTTTTGCCAATTTGAGTCGCATAGAGCAATGGCTTCTGCCGTGCGATCTGACCTGGGCTCGCGCCAGAGACCAGGGGACCACCTGGACCTAAGGCGATAAGGATTTGGGGTCCATCTGCCAAGGTCAAGGGGGTCAAAGCGGTGATTAAACACGGCACAAAAGTAGGCAAATTGGTCATGACAAGCGCACGCCCATCGGCTGAGCCATCCGACCTGGGCTCGCGAATGTGCCCAGGGGACCCGCCCACCTTGCCATGTTCAGAGGTTCCAATCTCTCGGTCAAGGTCAAGTGGTCCAGAAACACCATTGAAAATGCCTACTTTTGGGGTTTTTCACCAACTTGGCACCCGTGCAGCAACGGCTACGGCTGAGCGATCTGACGCGGGCTCGCGCCAGTGCCAAGATGATTCCCCGGACTTGAGGCCCTATGAGTTTCGGGTTCACGGGTCAAGCCAAAGGGGTAGAAAACTGCTTCCCAAGTTGCCAATAGTGAAGGCCTTTTGGGTGTGTTTTGGTTTTTCAAGAGTGAACCGCATGCCTTTGGACCATGCGATCTGACCTGGGCTCGCGGCAGTGACCAAGGGTCCAACTGGACCTGCAACACGCAGAGTTTTGGGCCGATCGGTCAAGGTCAAGGTTGACCCATTTTGCCGTTTTTGCCAATTTGAGTTGCATAGAGCAATGGCTTCTGCCGTGCGATCTGACCTGGGCTCGCGCCAGAGACCAGGGGACCACCTGGACCTAAGGTGATAAGGATTTGGGGTCCATCTGCCAAGGTCAAGGGGGTCAAAGCTGTGATTGAACACGGCACAAAAGTAGGCAAATTGGTCACGACGAGCGCAGCTCATCGGCTGAGCCATCGGACCTGGGCTCGCGAATGTGCCCAGGGGACCCGCCCACCTTGCCACGTTCAGAGGTTCCAATCTCTCGGTCAAGGTCAAGTGGTCCAGAAACACCATTGAAAATGCCTACTTTTGGGGTTTTTCACCAACTTGGCACCCAAGCAGCAACGGCTACGGCTGAGCGATCTGACCCGGGCTCGCGCCAGTGCCAAGATGAATCCCCGGAATTGAGGCCCTATGAGTTTCGGGTTCACGGGTCAAGCCAAAGGGGTAGAAAACTGCTTCCCAAGTTGCCAATATTGAAGGCCTTTTGGGTGTGTTTTGGTTTTTCAAAAGTGAACCGCATGCCTTTGGGCCGTGCGATCTGACCTGGGCTCGCGGCAGTGACCAAGGGTCCAACTGGACAATCAAGCTCAAGGTTGACCCATTTTGCCATTTTTGCCAATTTGAGTCGCATAGAGCAATGGCTTCTGCCGTGCGATCTGACCTGGGCTCGCGCCAGAGACCAGGGGACCACCTGGACCTAAGGCGATAAGGATTTGGGGTCCATCTGCCAAGGTCAAGGGGGTCAAAGCGGTGATTAAACACGGCACAAAAGTAGGCAAATTGGTCACGACGAGCGCACGCCCATCGGCTGAGCCATCCGACCTGGGCTCGCGAATGTGCCCAGGGGACCCGCCCACCTTGCCATGTTCAGAGGTTCCAATCTCTCAGTCAAGGTCAAGTGGTCCAGAAACACCATTGAAAATGCCTACTTTTGGGGGTTTTCACCAACTTGGCACCCGTGCAGCAACGGCTACGGCTGAGCAATCTGAATCGGGCTCGCGCTAGTGCCAAGATGAATCCCCGGACTTGAGGCCCTATGAGTTTCGGGTTCACGGGTCAAGCCAAAGGGGTAGAAAACTGCTTCCCAAGTTGCCAATAGTGAAGGCCTTTTGGGTGTGTTTTGGTTTTTCAAGAGTGAACCGCATGCCTTTGGGCCGTGCGATCTGACCTGGCCTCGCGGCTGTGACCAAGGGTCCAACTGGACCAGCAACACGCAGAGTTTTGGGCCGATCGGTCAAGCTCAAGGTTGACCCATTTTGCTGTTTTTGCCAATTTGAGTTGCATAGAGCAATGGCTTCTGCCGTGCGATCTGACCTGGGCTCGCGCCAGAGACCAGGGGACTACCTGGACCTAAGGTGATAAGGATTGGGGGTCCATCTGCCAAGGTCAAGGGGGTCAAAGCGGTGATTGAACACGGCACAAAAGTAGGCAAATTGGTCACGACGAGCGCACGCCCATCGGCTGAGCCATCCGACCTGGGCTCGCGAATGTGCCCAGGGGACCCGCCAACCTTGCCACGTTCAGAGGTTCCAATCTCTGGGTCAAGGTCAAGTGGTCCAGAAACACCATTGAAAATGCCTACTTTTGGGGTTTTTCACCAACTTGGCACCCGTGCAGCAACGGCTACGGCTGAGCGATCTGACCCGGGCTTGCGCCAGTGCCAAGATGAATCCCCGGACTTGAGGCCCTATGAGTTTCGGGTTCACGGGTCAAGCCAAAGGGGTAGAAAACTGCTTCCCAAGTTGCCAATAGTGAAGGCCTTTTGGGTGTGTTTTGGTTTTTCAAGAGTGAACCGCATGCCTTTGGGTCGTGCGATCTGACCTGGGCTCGCGGCAGTGACCAAGGGTCCAACTGGACCTGCAACACGCAGAGTTTCGGGCCGATCGGTCAAGCTCAAGGTTGACCCATTTTGCCGTTTTTGCCAATTTCAGTCGCATAGAGCAATGGCTTCTGCCGTGCGATCTGACCTGGGCTCGCGCCAGAGACCAGGGGACCACCTGGACCTAAGGCGATAAGGATATGTTGTCCATATGCCAAGGTCAAGGGGGTCAAAGCGGTGATTGAACACGGCACAAAAGTAGGCAAATTGGTCATGACGAGCGCACGCCCATCGGCTGAGCCATCCGACCTGGGCTCGCGAATGTGCCCAGGGGACCCGCCCACCTTGCCACGTTCAGAGGTTCCAATCTCTCGGTCAAGGTCAAGTGGTCCAGAAACACCATTGAAAATGCCTACTTTTGGGGTTTTTTCACCAACTTGGCACCCGTGCAGCAACGGCTACGGCTGAGTGATCTGACCCGGGCTCGCGCCAGTGCCAAGATGAATCCCCGGACTTGAGGCCCTATGAGTTTCGGGTTCACGGGTCAAGCCAAAGGGGTAGAAAACTGCTTCCCAAGTTGCCAATTGTGAAGGCCTTTTGGGTGTGTTTTGGTTTTTCAAGAGTGAACCGCATGCCTTTGGGCCGTGCGATCTGACCTGGGCTCGCGGCAGTGACCAAGGGTCCAACTGGACCTGCAACACGCAGAGTTTCGGGCCGATCGGTCAAGCTCAAGGTTGACCCATTTTGCCGTTTTTGCCAATTTGAGTCGCATAGAGCAATGGCTTCTGCCGTGCGATCTGACCTGGGCTCGCGCCAGAGACCAGGGGACCACCTGGACCTAAGGCGATAAGGATTTGGGGTCCATCTGCCAAGGTCAAGGGGGTCAAAGCGGTGATTGAACACGGCACAAAAGTAGGCAAATTGGTCACGACAAGCGCACGCCCATCGGCTGAGCCATCCGACCTGGGCTCGCGAATGTGCCCAGGGGACCCGCCCACCTTGCCATGTTCAGAGGTTCCAATCTCTCGGTCAAGGTCAAGTGGTCCAGAAACACCATTGAAAATGCCTACTTTTTGGGTTTTTCACCAACTTGGCACCCATGCAGCAACCGCTACGGATGAGCGATCTGACCCGGGCTTGCGCCAGTGCCAAGATGAATCCCCGGACTTGAGGCCCTATGAGTTTTGGGTTCACGGGTCAAGCCAAAGGGGTAGAAAACTGCTTCCCAAGTTGCCAATAGTGAAGGCCTTTTGGGTGTGTTTTGGTTTTTCAAGAGTGAACCGCATGCCTTTGGGCCGTGCGATCTGACCTGGGCTCGCTGCAGTGACCAAGGGTCCAACTGGACCTGCAACACGCAGAGTTTCGGGCCGATCGGTCAAGCTCAAGGTTGACCCATTTTGCCGTTTTTGCCAATTTCAGTCGCATAGAGCAATGGCTTCTGCCGTGCGATCTGACCTGGGCTCGCGCCAGAGACCAGGGGACCACCTGGACCTAAGGCGATAAGGATTTGGGGTCCATCTGCAAAGGTCAAGGGGGTCAAAGCGGTGATTGAACACGGCACAAAAGTAGGCAAATTGGTCACGACGAGTGGTCGCCCATCGGCTGAGCCATCCGACCTGGGCTCGGGAATGTGCCCAGGGGACCCGCCCACCTTGCCACGTTCAGAGGTTCCAATCTCTCGATCAAGGTCAAGAGGTCCAGAAACACCATTGAAAATGCCTACTTTTGGGGTTTTTCACCAACTTGGCACCCGTGCAGCAACGGCTACGGCTGAGCGATCTGACCCGGGCTCGCGCCAGTGCCAAGATGAATCCCCGGACTTGAGGCCCTATGAGTTTCGGGTTCACGGGTCAAGCCAAAGGGGTAGAAAACTGCTTCCCTAGTTGCCAATAGTGAAGGCCTTTTGGGTGTGTTTTGGTTTTTCAAGAGTGAACCGCATGCCTTTGGGCCGTGCGATCTGACCTGGGCTCGCGGCAGTGACCAAGGGTCTAACTGGACCTGCAACACGCAGAGTTTCGGGCCGGTCGGTCAAGCTCAAGGTTGACCCATTTTGCCGTTTTTGCCAATTTGAGTCGCATAGAGCAATGGCTTCTGCCGTGCGATCTGACCTGGGCTAGCGCCAGAGACCAGGGGACCACCTGGACCTAAGGCGATAAGGATTTGGGGTCCATCTGCCAAGGTCAAGGGGGTCAAAGCGGTATTTTGAACACGGCACAAAAGTAGGCAAATTGGTCACGACGAGCGCACGCCCATCGGCTGAGCCATCCGACCTGGGCTCGCGAATGTGCCCAGGGGACCCGCCCACCTTGCCACGTTCAGAGGTTCCAATCTCTCGGTCAAGGTCAAGTGGTCCAGAAACACCATTGAAAATGCCTACTTTTGGGGTTTTTCACCAACTTGGCACCCGTGCAGCAACGGCTACGGCTGAGCGATCTGACCCGGACTCGTGCCAGTGCAAAGATGAATCTCGGACTTGAGGCCCTATGAGTTTCGGGTTCACGGGTCAAGCCAAAGGGGTAGAAAACTGCTTCCCAAGTTGCCAATAGTGAAGGCCTTTTGGGTGTGTTTTGGTTTTTCAAGAGTGAACCGCATGCCTTTGGGCCGTGCGATCTGACCTGGGCTCGCGGCAGTGACCAAGGGTCCAACTGGACCTGCAACACACAGAGTTTCGGGCCGATCGGTCAAGCTCAAGGTTGACCCATTTTGCCGTTTTTGCCAATTTGAGTCGCATAGAGCAATGGCTTCTGCCGTGCGATCTGACCTGGGCTCGCGCCAGAGACCAGGAGACCACCTGGACCTAAGGCGATAAGGATTTGGGGTCCATCTGCCAAGGTCAAGGGGGTCAAAGCGGTGATTGAACACGGCACAAAAGTAGGCAAATTGGTCACGACGAGCGCACGCCCATCGGCTGAGCCATCCGACCTGGGCTCGCGAATGTGCCCAGGGGACCCGCCCACCTTGCCACGTTCAGAGGTTCCAATCTCTCTGTCAAGGTCAAGTGGTCCAGAAACACCATTGAAAATGCTTTCTTTTGGCTTTTTTCACCAACTTGGCACCCGTGCAGCAACGGCTACGGCTGAGCGATCTGACCCGGGCTCGCGCCAGTGCCAAGATGAATCCCCGGACATGAGGCCCTATGAGTTTTGGGTTCATGGGTCAAGCCAAAGGGGTAGAAAACTGCTTCCCAAGTTGCCAATAGTGAAGGCCTTTTGGGTGTTTTGGTTTTTCAAGAGTGAACCGCATGCCTTTGGGCTGTGCGATCTGACCTGGGCTCGCGGCAGTGACCAAGGGTCCAACTGGACCTGAAACACGCAGAGTTTCGGGCCGATTGGTCAAGCTCAATTTTGACCCATTTTGCCGTTTTTGCCAATTTGAGTCGCATAGAGCAATGGCATCTGCCGTGCGATCTGACCTGGGCTCGCGCTAGAGACCAGGGGACCACCTGGACCTAAGGCAATAAGGATTTGGGGTCCATCTGCCAAGGTCAAGGGGGTCAAAGCGGTGATTGAACAAGGCACAAAAGTAGGCAAATTGGTAACGACGAGCGCACGCCCATCGGCTGAGCCATCCA
This sequence comes from Fragum whitleyi, assembly GCA_948146395.1. Classification (NCBI taxonomy): domain Eukaryota; kingdom Metazoa; phylum Mollusca; class Bivalvia; order Cardiida; family Cardiidae; genus Fragum; species Fragum whitleyi. Next base: position 15,430,786 of record OX411558.1, on the reverse strand, counting down.
ACCTGGATTCGCGAATGTGCCCAGGGGACCCGCCCACCTTGCCACGTTCAGAGGTTCCAATCTCTCGGTCAAGGTCAAGTGGTCCAGAAACACCATTGAAAATGCCTACTTTTGGGGTTTTTCACCAACTTGGCACCCGTGCAGCAATGGCTACGGCTGAGCGATCTGACCCGGGCTCGCGCCAGTGCCAAGATGAATCCCCGGACTTGAGGCCCTATGAGTTTCGGGTTCACGGGTCAAGCCAAAGGGGTAGAAAACTGCTTCCCAAGTTGCCAATAGTGAAGGCCTTTTGGGTGTGTTTTGGTTTTTCAAGAGTGAACCGCATGCCTTTGGGCCGTGGGATCTGACCTGGGCTTGCGGCAGTGACCAAGGGTCCAACTGGACCTGCAACACGCAGAGTTTCGGGCCGATCAGTCAAGCTCAAGGTTGACCCATTTTGCCGTTTTTGCCAATTAGAGTCACATAGAGCAATGGCTTCTGCCGTGCTTTCTGACCTGGGCTCGCGCCAGAGACCAGGGGACCACCTGGACCTAAGGCGATAAGGATTTGGGGTCCATCTGCCAAGGTCAAGGGGGTCAAAGCTTTGATTGAACACGGCACAAAAGTAGGCAAATTGGTCACGACGAGCGCATGCCCATCGGCTGAGCCATCCGACCTGGGCTCGCGAATGTGCCCAGGGGACCCGCCCACCTTGCCACGTTCAGAGGTTCCAATCTCTCTTTCAAGGTCAAGTGGTCCAGAAACACCATTGAAAATGCCTACTTTTGGGGTTTTTCACCAACTTGGCACCAGTGCAGCAACGGCTACGGCTGAGCGATCTGACCCGGGCTCGCGCCAGTGCCAAGATGAATCCCCGGACTTGAGGCCCTATGAGTTTTGGGTTCACGGGTCAAGCCAAAGGGGTAGAAAACTGCTTCCCAAGTTGCCAATAGTGAAGGCCTTTTGGGTGTGTTTTGGTTTTTCAAGAGTGAACCGCATACCTTTGGGCCGTGCGATCTGACCTGGGCTTGCGGCAGTGACCAAGGGTCCAACTGGACCTGCATCACGCAGAGTTTCGGGCCGATCGGTCAAGCTCAAGGTTGACCCATTTTGCCGTTTTTGCCAATTTGAGTCGCATAGAGCAATGGCTTCTGCCGTGCGATCTGACCTGGGCTCGCGCCAGAGACCAGGGGACCACCTGGACCTAAGGCGATAAGGATTTGGGGTCCATCTGCCAAGGTCAAGGGGGTCAAAGCGGTGATTGAACACAGCACAAAAGTAGGCAAATTGGTCACGACGAGCGCATGCCCATCGGCTGAGCCATCCGACCTGGGCTCACAAATGTGCCCAGGGGACCCGCCCACCTTGCCACGTTCAGAGGTTCCAATCTCTCGGTCAAGGTCAAGTGGTCCAGAAACACCATTGAAAATGCCTACTTTTCAGGTTTTTCACCAACTTGGCACCCGTGCAGCAACGGCTACAGCTGAGCGATCTGACCTGGGCTTGCGCCAGTGCCAAGATGAATCCCGGACTTGAGGCCCTATGAGTTTCAGGTTCACGGGTCAAGCCGAAGGGGTAGAAAACTGCTTCCCAAGTTGCCAATAGTGAAGGCCTTTTGGGTGTGTTTTGGTTTTTCAAGAGTGAACCGCATGCCTTTGGGCCGTGCGATCTGACCTGGGCTCGCGGCAGTGACCAAGGGTCCAACTGGACCTGCAACACGCAGAGTTTCGGGCCGATCGGTCAAGCTCAAGGTTGACCCATTTTGCCGTTTTTGCCAATTAGAGTCGCATAGAGCAATGGCTTCTGCCGTGCGATCTGACCTGGGCTCGCGCCAGAGACCAGGGGACCACCTGGAACTAAGGCGATAAGGATTTGGGGTCCATCTGCCAAGGTCAAGGGGGTCAAAGCGGTGATTGAACAAGGCACAAAAGTAGGCAAATTGGTCACGACGAGCGCACGCCCATCGGCTGAGTCATCCGACCTGGGCTCGCGAATGTGCCCAGGGGACCCGCCCACCTTGCCACATTCAGAGGTTCCAATCTCTCTGTCAAGGTCAAGTGGTCCAGAAACACCATTGAAAATGCCTACTTTTGGGGTTTTTCACCAACTTTGCACCCGTGCAGCAACGGCTACGGCTGAGCGATCTGACCCGGGCTTGCGCCAGTGCCAAGATGAATCCCCGGACTTGAGGCCCTATGAGTTTCGGGTTCACGGGTCGAGCCAAAGGGGTAGAAAACTGCTTCCCAAGTTGCCAATAGTGAAGGCCTTTTGGGTGTGTTTTGGTTTTTCAAGAGTGAACCGCATGCCTTTGGGCCGTGCGATCTGACCTGGGCTTGCGGCAGTGACCAAGGGTCCAACGGGACCTGCATCACGCAGAGTTTCGGGCCGATCGCTCAAGCTCAAGGTTGACCCATTTTGCTGTTTTTGCCAATTTGAGTCGCATAGAGCAATGGCTTCTGCCGTGCGATTTGACCTGGGCTCGCGCCAGAGACCAGGGGACCACCTGGACCTAAGGCGATAAGGATTTGGGGTCCATCTGCCAAGGTCAAGGGGGTCAAAGCGGTGATTGAACACGGCACAAAAGTAGGCAAATTGGTCACGACGAGCGCACGCCCATCGGCTGAGCTATCCGACCTGGGCTCCCAAATGTGCCCAGGGGACCCGCCCACCTTGCCACGTTCAGAGGTTCCAATCTCTCGGTCAAGGTCAAGTGGTCCAGAAACACCATTGAAAATGCCTACTTTTGGGGTTTTTCACCAACTTGGCACCCGTGCAGCAACGGCTACGGCTGAGCGTTCTGACCCGGGCTCGCGCCAGTGCCAAGATGAATCCCCAGACTTGAGGCACTATGAGTTTCGGGTTCACGGGTCAAGCCAAAGGGGTAGAAAACTGCTTCCCAAGTTGCCAATAGTGAAGGCCTTTTGGGTGTGTTTTGGTTTTTCAAGAGTGAACTGCATGCCTTTGGGCCGTGCGATCTGACCTGGGCTCACGGCAGTGACCAAGGGTCCAACTGGACCTGCAACACGCAGAGTTTCGGGCCGATCGGTCAAGCTCAAGGTTGACTCATTTTGCCGTTTTTGCCAATTTGAGTCGCATAGAGCAATGGCTTCTGCCGTGCGATCTGACCTGGGCTCGCGCCAGAGACCAGGGGACCACCTGGACCTAAGGCGATAAGGATTTGGGGTCCATCTGCCAAGGTCAAGGGGGTCAAAGCGGTGATTGAACACGGCACAAAAGTAGGCAAATTGGTCACGACGAGCGCACGACCATCGGCTGAGCCATCCGACCTGGGCTCCCGAATGTGCCCAGGGGACCCGCCCACCTTGCCACGTTCAGAGGTTCCAATCTCTCGGTCAAGGTCAAGTGGTCCAGAAACACCATTGAAAATGCCTACTTTTGGGGTTTTTCACCAACTTGGCACCCGTGCAGCAACGGCTACGGCTGAGCGTTCTGACCCGGGCTCGCGCCAGTGCCAAGATGAATCCCCAGACTTGAGGCCCTATGAGTTTCGGGTTCACGGGTCAAGCCAAAGGGGTAGAAAACTGCTTCCCAAGTTGCCAATAGTGAAGGCCTTTTGGGTGTGTTTTGGTTTTTCAAGAGTGAACTGCATGCCTTTGGGCCGTGCGATCTGACCTGGGCTCACGGCAGTGACCAAGGGTCCAACTGGACCTGCAACACGCAGAGTTTCGGGCCGATCGGTCAAGCTCAAGGTTGACTCATTTTGCCGTTTTTGCCAATTTGAGTCGCATAGAGCAATGGCTTCTGCCGTGCGATCTGACCTGGGCTCGCGCCAGAGACCAGGGGACCACCTGGACCTAAGGCGATAAGGATTTGGGGTCCATCTGCCAAGGTCAAGGGGGTCAAAGCGGTGATTGAACACGGCACAAAAGTAGGCAAATTGGTCACGACGAGCGCACGCCCATCGGCTGAGCCATCCGACCTGGGCTCGCGAATGTGCCCAGGGGACCCGCCCACCTTGCCACGTTCAGAGGTTCCAATCTCTCTGTCAAGGTCAAGTGGTCCAGAAACACCATTGAAAATGCCTACTTTTGGGGTTTTTCACCAACTTGGCACCCGTGCAGCAATGGCTACGGCTGAGCGATCTGACCCGGGCTCGTGCCAGTGCCAAGATGAATCCCCGGACTTGAGGCCCTATGAGTTTCGGGTTCACGGTTCAAGCCAAAGGGGTAGAAAACTGCTTCCCAAGTTGCCAATAGTGAAGGCCTTTTGGGTGTGTTTTGGTTTTTCAAGAGTGAACTGCATGCCTTTGGGCCGTGCGATCTGACCTGGGCTCACGGCAGTGACCAAGGGTCCAACTGGACCTGCAACACGCAGAGTTTCGGGCCGATCGGTCAAGCTCAAGGTTGACTCATTTTGCCGTTTTTGCCAATTTGAGTCGCATAGAGCAATGGCTTCTGCCGTGCGATCTGACCTGGGCTCGCGCCAGAGACCAGGGGACCACCTGGACCTAAGGCGATAAGGATTTGGGGTCCATCTGCCAAGGTCAAGGGGGTCAAAGCGGTGATTGAACACGGCACAAAAGTAGGCAAATTGGTCACGTCGAGCGCACGCCCATCGGCTGAGCCATCCGACCTGGGCTCGCGAATGTGCCCAGGGGACCAGCCCACCTTGCCACGTTCAGAGGTTCCAATCTCTCGGTCAAGGTCAAGTGGTCCAGAAACACCATTGAAAATGCCTACTTTGGGGGTTTTTCACCAACTTGGCACCTGTGCAGCAACGGCTACGGCTGAGCGATCTGACCCGGGCTCGCGCCAGTGCCAAGATGAATCCCCGGACTTGAGGCCCTATGAGTTTCAGGTTCACGGGTCAAGCCAAAGGGGTAGAAAACTGCTTCCCAAGTTGCCAATAGTGAAGGCCTTTTGGGTGTGTTTTGGTTTTTCAAGAGTGAACCACATGCCTTTGGGCCGTGCGATCTGACCTGGGCTCGCGGCAGTGACCAAGGGTCCAACTGGACCTGCAACACGCAGAGTTTCGGGCCGATCGGTCAAGCTCAAGGTTGACCCATTTTGCCGTTTTTGCCAATTTGAGTCGCATAGAGCAATGGCTTCTGCCGTGCGATCTGACCTTTGCTCGCGCCAGAGACCAGGGGACCACCTGGACCTAAGGCGATAAGGATTTGGGGTCCATCTGCCAAGGTCAAGGGGGTCAAAGCGGTGATTGAACACGGCACAAAAGTAGGCAAATTGGTCACGACGAGCGCACGACCATCGGCTGAGCCATCCGACCTGGGCTCCCGAATGTGCCCAGGGGACCCGCCCACCTTGCCACGTTCAGAGGTTCCAATCTCTCGGTCAAGGTCAAGTGGTCGAGAAACACCATTGAAAATGCCTACTTTTGGGGTTTTTCACCAACTTGGCACCCGTGCAGCAACGGCTACGGCTGAGCGTTCTGACCCGGGCTCGCGCCAGTGCCAAGATGAATCCCCAGACTTGAGGCCCTATGAGTTTCGGGTTCACGGGTCAAGCCAAAGGGGTAGAAAACTGCTTCCCAAGTTGCCAATAGTGAAGGCCTTTTGGGTGTGTTTTGGTTTTTCAAGAGTGAACTGCATGCCTTTGGGCCGTGCGATCTGACCTGGGCTCACGGCAGTGACCAAGGGTCCAACTGGACCTGCAACACGCAGAGTTTCGGGCCGATCGGTCAAGCTCAAGGTTGACTCATTTTGCCGTTTTTGCCAATTTGAGTCGCATAGAGCAATGGCTTCTGCCGTGCGATCTGACCTGGGCTCGCGCCAGAGACCAGGGGACCACCTGGACCTAAGGCGATAAGGATTTGGGGTCCATCTGCCAAGGTCAAGGGGGTCAAAGCGGTGATTGAACACGGCACAAAAGTAGGCAAATTGGTCACGTCGAGCGCACGCCCATCGGCTGAGCCATCCGACCTGGGCTCGCGAATGTGCCCAGGGGACCAGCCCACCTTGCCACGTTCAGAGGTTCCAATCTCTCGGTCAAGGTCAAGTGGTCCAGAAACACCATTGAAAATGCCTACTTTGGGGGTTTTTCACCAACTTGGCACCTGTGCAGCAACGGCTACGGCTGAGCGATCTGACCCGGGCTCGCGCCAGTGCCAAGATGAATCCCCGGACTTGAGGCCCTATGAGTTTCAGGTTCACGGGTCAAGCCAAAGGGGTAGAAAACTGCTTCCCAAGTTGCCAATAGTGAAGGCCTTTTGGGTGTGTTTTGGTTTTTCAAGAGTGAACCACATGCCTTTGGGCCGTGCGATCTGACCTGGGCTCGCGGCAGTGACCAAGGGTCCAACTGGACCTGCAACACGCAGAGTTTCGGGCCGATCGGTCAAGCTCAAGGTTGACCCATTTTGCCGTTTTTGCCAATTTGAGTCGCATAGAGCAATGGCTTCTGCCGTGCGATCTGACCTGGGCTCGCGCCAGAGACCAGGGGACCACCTGGACCTAAGGCGATAAGGATTTGGGGTCCATCTGCCAAGGTCAAGGGGGTCAAAGCGGTGATTGAACACGGCACAAAAGTAGGCAAATTGGTCACGACGAGTGCACGACCATCGGCTGAGCCATCCGACCTGGGCTCCCGAATGTGCCCAGGGGACCCGCCCACCTTGCCACGTTCAGAGGTTCCAATCTCTCGGTCAAGGTCAAGTGGTCCAGAAACACCATTGAAAATGCCTACTTTTGGGGTTTTTCACCAACTTTGCACCCGTGCAGCAACGGCTACGGCTGAGTGATCTGAACGGGGCTCGCGCCAGTGCCAAGATGAATCCCCGGACTTGAGGCCCTATGAGTTTCGGGTTCACGGGTCAAGCCAAAAGGGTAGAAAACTGCTTCCCAAGTTGCCAATAGTGAAGGCCTTTTGGGTGTGTTTTGGTTTTTCAAGAGTGAACCGCATGCCTTTGGGCCGTGCGATCTGACCTGGGCTCGCGGCAGTGACCAAGGGTCCAACTGGACCTGCAACACTCAGAGTTTCGGGCCGATCGGTCAAGCTCAAGGTTGACCCATTTTGCCGTTTTTGCCAATTTGAGTCGCATAGAGCAATGGCTTCTGCCGTGCGATCTGACCTGGGCTCGCGCCAGAGACCAGGGGACCACCTGGACCTAAGGCGATAAGGATTTGGGGTCCATCTGCCAAGGTCAAGGGGGTCAAAGCGGTGATTGAACTCGGCACAAAAGTAGGCAAATTGGTCACGACGAGCGCACGCCCATCGGCTGAGCCATCCCACCTGGGCTCGCGAATGTGCCCAGGGGACCCGCCCACCTTGCCACGTTCAGAGGTTCCAATCTCTCTGTCAAGGTCAAGTGGTCCAGAAACACCATTGAAAATGCCTACTTTTGGGGTTTTTCACCAACTTGGCACCCGTGCAGCAATGGCTACGGCTGTGGATCTGACCCGGGCTCGTGCCAGTGCCAAGATGAATCCCCGGACTTGAGGCCCTATGAGTTTCGGGTTAACGGGTCAAGCCAAAGGGGTAGAAAACTGCTTCCCAAGTTGCCAATAGTGAAGGCCTTTTGGGTGTGTTTTGGTTTTTCAAGAGTGTACCACATGCCTTTGGGCCGTGCGATCTGACCTGGGCTCGCGGCAGTGACCAAGGGTCCAACTGGACCTGCAACACACAGAGTTTCGGGCCGATCGGTAAAGCTCAAGGTTGACCCATTTTGCCGTTTTTGCCAATTTGAGTCGCATAGAGCAATGGCTTCTGCCGTGCGATCTGACCTGGGCTCGCGCCAGAGACCAGGGGACCACCTGGACCTAAGGCAATAAGGATTTGGGGTCCATCTGCCAAGGTCAAGGGGGTCAAAGCAGTGATTGAACACGGCACAAAAGTAGGCAAATTGGTCACGACGAGCGCACGCCCATCGGCTGAGCCATCCGACCTGGGCTCGCGAATGTGCCCAGGGGACCCGCCCACCTTGCCACGTTCAGAGGTTCAATCTCTCTGTCAAGGTCAAGTGGTCCAGAAACACCATTGAAAATGCCTACTTTTGGGGTTTTTTCACCAACTTGGCACCCGTGCAGCAACAGCTACGGCTGAGCGATCTGACCCGGGCTCGCGCCAGTGCCAAGATGAATCCCCGGACTTGAGGCCCTATGAGTTTCGGGTTCACGGGTCAAGCTAAAGGGGTAGAAAACTGCTTCCAAAGTTGCCAATAGTGAAGGCCTTTTGGGTGTGTTTTGGTTTTTCAAAGTGAACCGCATGCCTTTGGGCCGTGCGATCTGACCTGGGCTCGCGGCAGTGACCAAGGGTCCAACTGGACCTGCAACACACAAAGTTTCGGGCCGATTGGTCAAGCTCAAGGTTGACCCATTTTGCCGTTTTTGCCAATTTGAGTCGCATAGAGCAATGGCTTCTGCCGTGCGATCTGACCTGGGCTCGAGCCAGAGACCAGGGGACCACCTGGACCTAAGGCGATAAGGATTTGGGGTCCATCTGCCAAGGTCAAGGGGGTCAAAGCGGTGATTGAACACGGCACAAAAGTAGGCAAATTGGTCACGACGAGTGCACGAACATCGGCTGAGCCATCCGACCTGGGCTCCCGAATGTGCCCAGGGGACCCGCCCACCTTGCCACGTTCAGAGGTTCCAATCTCTCGGTCAAGGTCAAGTGGTCCAGAAACACCATTGAAAATGCCTACTTTTGGGGTTTTTCACCAACTTGGCACCCGTGCAGCAACGGCTACGGCTGAGTGGTCTGAACGGGGCTCGCGCCAGTGCCAAGATGAATCCCCGGACTTGAGGCCCTATGAGTTTCGGGTTCACGGGTCAAGCCAAAAGGGTAGAAAACTGCTTCCCAAGTTGCCAATAGTGAAGGCCTTTTGGGTGTGTTTTGGTTTTTCAAGAGTGAACCGCATGCCTTTGGGCCGTGCGATCTGACCTGGGCTCGCGGCAGTGACCAAGGGTCCAACTGGACCTGCAACACTCAGAGTTTCGGGCCGATCGGTCAAGCTCAAGGTTGACCCATTTTGCCGTTTTTGCCAATTTGAGTCGCATAGAGCAATGGCTTCTGCCGTGCGATCTGACCTTTGCTCGCGCCAGAGACCAGGGGACCACCTGGACCTAAGGCGATAAGGATTTGGGGTCCATCTGCCAAGGTCAAGGGGGTCAAAGCGGTGATTGAACTCGGCACAAAAGTAGGCAAATTGGTCACGACGAGCGCACGCCCATCGGCTGAGCCATCCGACCTGGGCTCGCGAATGTGCCCAGGGGACCCGCCCACCATGCCACGTTCAGAGGTTCCAATCTCTCTGTCAAGGTCAAGTGGTCCAGAAACACCATTGAAAATGCCTACTTTTGGGGTTTTTCACCAACTTGGCACCCGTGCAGCAATGGCTACGGCTGAGCGATCTGACCCGGGCTCGTGCCAGTGCCAAGATGAATCCCCGGACTTGAGGCCCTATGAGTTTCGGGTTCACGGTTCAAGCCAAAGGGGTAGAAAACTGCTTCCCAAGTTGCCAATAGTGAAGGCCTTTTGGGTGTGTTTTGGTTTTTCAAGAGTGAACCGCATGCCTTTGGGCCGTGTGATCTGACCTGGGCTTGCGGCAGTGACCAAGGGTCCAACTGGACCTGCATCACGCAGAGTTTCGGCCCGATCGGTCAAGCTCAAGGTTGACCCATTTTGCCGTTTTTGCCAATTTGAGTCGCATAGAGCAATGGCTTCTGCCGTGCGATCTGACCTGGGCTCGCGCCAGAGACCAGGGGACCACCTGGACCTAAGGCGATAAGGATTTGGGGTCCATCTGCCAAGGTCAAGGGGGTCAAAGCGGTGATTGAACACAGCACAAAAGTAGGCAAATTGGTCACGACGAGCGCACGCCCATCAGCTGAGCCATCCGACCTGGGCTCACGAATGTGCCCAGGGGACCTGCCCACCTTGCCATGTTCAGAGGTTCCAATCTCTCGGTCAAGGTCAAGTGGTCCAGAAACACCATTGAAAATGCCTACTTTTGGGGTTTTTCACCAACTTGGCACCCGTGCAGCAATGGCTACGGCTGAGCGATCTGACCCGGGCTTGCGCCAGTGCCAAGATGAATCCCCGGACTTGAGGTCCTATGAGTTTCGGGTTCACGGTTCAAGCCAAAAGGGTAGAAAACTGCTTCCCAAGTTGCCAATAGTGAAGGCCTTTTGGGTGTGTTTTGGTTTTTCAAGAGTGAACCGCATGCCTTTGGGCAGTGCGATCTGACCTGGGCTTGCGGCAGTGACCAAGGGTCCAACTGGACCTGCATCACGCAGAGTTTCGGGCCGATCGGTCAAGCTCAAGGTTGACCCATTTTGCCGTTTTTGCCAATTTGAGTCGCATAGAGCAATGGCTTCTGCCGTGCGATCTGACCTGGGCTCGCGCCAGAGACCAGGGGACCACCTTGACCTAAGGCGATAAGGATTTGGGGTCCATCGGCCAAGGTCAAGGGGGTCAAAGCGGTAATTGAACACGGCACAAAAGTAGGCAAATTGGTCACGACGAGCGCACGCCCATCGGCTGAGCCATCCGACCTGGGCTCGTGAATGTGCCCAGGGGACCCGCCCACCTTGCCACATTCAGAGGTTCGAATCTCTCGGTCAAGGTCAAGTGATCCAGAAACACCATTGAAAATGCCTACTTTAGGGTTTTTTCACCAACTTGGCACCCTTGCAGCAACGGCTACGGCTGAGCGATCTGACCCGGGCTCGCGCCAGTGCCAAGATGAATCCCCGGACTTGAGGCCCTATGAGTTTCGGGTTCACGGGTCAGGCCAAAGGGGTAGAAAACTGCTTCCCAAGTTGCCAATAGTGAAGACCTTTTGGGTGTGTTTTGGTTTTTCAAGAGTGAACCGCATGCCTTTGGGCCGTGCGATCTGACCTGGGCTCGCGGCAGTGACCAAGGGTCCAACTGGACCTGCAACACGCAGAGTTTCGGGCCGATCGGTCAAGCTCAAGGTTGACCCATTTTGCCGTTTTTGCCAATTTGAGTCGCATAGAGCAATGGCTTCTGCCGCGCGATCTGACCTGGGCTCGCGCCAGAGACCAGGGGACCATGTGGACCTAAGGCGATAAGGATTTGGGGTCCATCTGCCAAGGTCAAGGGGGTCAAAGCGGTGATTGAACACCGCAAAAAATAGGCAAATCGGTCACGACGAGCGCACGCCCATCGGCTGAGCCATCCGACCTGGGCTCGCGAATGTGCCCAGGGGACCCGCCCACCTTGCCACGTTCAGAGGTTCCAATCTCTCTGTCAAGGTCAAGTGGTCCAGAAACACCATTGAAAATGCCTACTTTTGGGGTTTTTCACCAACTTGGCACCCGTGCAGCAATGGCTACGGCTGAGCGATCTGACCCGGGCTCGTGCCAGTGCCAAGATGAATCCCCGGACTTGAGGCCCTATGAGTTTCGGGTTCACGGTTCAAGCCAAAGGGGTAGAAAACTGCTTCCCAAGTTGCCAATAGTGAAGGCCTTTTGGGTGTGTTTTGGTTTTTCAAGAGTGAACCGCATGCCTTTGGGCCGTGCGATCTGACCTGGGCTTGCGGCAGTGACCAAGGGTCCAACTGGACCTGCATCACGCAGAGTTTCGGCCCGATCGGTAAAGCTCAAGGTTGACCCATTTTGCCGTTTTTGCCAATTTGAGTCGCATAGAGCAATGGCTTCTGCCGTGCGATCTGACCTGGGCTCGCGCCAGAGACCAGGGGACCACCTGGACCTAAGGCGATAAGGATTTGGGGTCCATCTGCCAAGGTCAAGGGGGTCAAAGCGGTGATTGAACACAGCACAAAAGTAGGCAAATTGGTCACGACGAGCGCACGCCCATCAGCTGAGCCATCCGACCTGGGCTCACGAATGTGCCCAGGGGACCTGCCCACCTTGCCATGTTCAGAGGTTCCAATCTCTCGGTCAAGGTCAAGTGGTCCAGAAACACCATTGGAAATGCCTACTTTTGGGGTTTTTCACCAACTTGGCACCCGTGCAGCAACGGCTACGGCTGAGCGATCTGACCCGGGCTTGCGCCAGTGCCAAGATGAATCCCCGGACTTGAGGCCCTATGAGTTTCGGGTTCACATGTCAAGCCAAAGGGGTAGAAAACTGCTTCCCAAGTTGCCAATAGTGAAGGCCTTTTGGGTGTGTTTTGGTTTTTCAAGAGTGAACCGCATGCCTTTGGGCCGTGCGATCTGACCTGGGCTCGCGGCAGTGACCAAGGGTCCAACTGGACCTGCAACACGCAGAGTTTCGGGCCGATCGGTCAAGCTCAAGGTTGACCCATTTTGCCGTTTTTGCCAATTTGAGTCGCATAGAGCAATGGCTTCTGCCGTGCGATCTGACCTGGGCTCGTGCCAGAGACCAGGGGACCACCTGGACCTAAGGCGATAAGGATTTGGGGTCTATATGCCAAGGTCAAGGGGGTCAAAGCGGTGATTGAACACGGCACAAAAGTAGGCAAATTGGTCACGACGAGCGCACGCCCATTGGCTGAGCCATCTGACCTGGGCTCGCCAATGTGCCCAGGGGACCCGCCCACCTTGCCACGTTCAGAGGTTCCAATCTCTCGGTCAAGGTCAAGTGGTCCAGAAACACCATTGAAAATGCCTACTTTTGGGGTTTTTCACCAACTTGGCACCCGTGCAGCAATGGCTACGGCTGAGCGATCTGACCCGGGCTTGCGCCAGTGCCAAGATGAATCCCCGGACTTGAGGTCCTATGAGTTTCGGGTTCACGGTTCAAGCCAAAGGGGTAGAAAACTGCTTCCCAAGTTGCCAATAGTGAAGGCTTTTTGGGTGTGTTTTGGTTTTTCAAGAGTGAACCGCATGCCTTTGGGCAGTGCGATCTGACCTGGGCTTGCGGCAGTGACCAAGGGTCCAACTGGACCTGCATCACGCAGAGTTTCGGGCCGATCGGTCAAGCTCAAGGTTGACCCATTTTGCCGTTTTTGCCAATTTGAGTCGCATAGAGCAATGGCTTCTGCCGTGCGATCTGACCTGGGCTCGCGCCAGAGACCAGGGGACCACCTTGACCTAAGGCGATAAGGATTTGGGGTCCATCTGCCAAGGTCAAGGGGGTCAAAGCGGTAATTGAACACGGCACAAAAGTAGGCAAATTGGTCACGACGAGCGCACGCCCATCGGCTGAGCCATCCGACCTGGGCTCGTGAATGTGCCCAGGGGACCCGCCCACCTTGCCACAATTAGAGGTTCGAATCTCTCGGTCAAGGTCAAGTGATCCAGAAACACCATTGAAAATGCCTACTTTAGGGTTTTTTCACCAACTTGGCACCCTTGCAGCAACGGCTACGGCTGAGCGATCTGACCCGGGCTCGCGCCAGTGCCAAGATGAATCCCCGGACTTGAGGCCCTATGAGTTTCGGGTTCACGGGTCAGGCCAAAGGGGTAGAAAACTGCTTCCCAAGTTGCCAATAGTGAAGACCTTTTGGGTGTGTTTTGGTTTTTCAAGAGTGAACCGCATGCCTTTGGGCCGTGCGATCTGACCTGGGCTCGCGGCAGTGACCAAGGGTCCAACTGGACCTGCAACACGCAGAGTTTCGGGCCGATCGGTAAAGCTCAAGGTTGACCCATTTTGCCGTTTTTGCCAATTTGAGTCGCATAGAGCAATGGCTTCTGCCGCGCGATCTGACCTGGGCTCGCGCCAGAGACCAGGGGACCATGTGGACCTAAGGCGATAAGGATTTGGGGTCCATCTGCCAAGGTCAAGGGGGTCAAAGCGGTGATTGAACACCGCAAAAAATAGGCAAATCGGTCACGACGAGCGCACGCCCATCGGCTGAGCCATCCGACCTGGGCTCGCGAATGTGCCCAGGGGACCCGCCCACCTTGCCACGTTCAGAGGTTCCAATCTCTCGGTCAAGGTCAAGTGGTCCAGAAACACCATTGAAAATGCCTACTTTTGGGGTTTTTCACCAACTTGGCACCCGTGGAGCAACGGCTATGGCTGAGCGATCTGACCCGGGCTCGCGCCAGTGCCAAGATGAATCCCCGGACTTGAGGCCCTATGAGTTTCGGGTTAACGGGTCAAGCCGAAGGGGTAGAAAACTGCTTCCCAAGTTGCCAATAGTGAAGGCCTTTTGGGTGTGTTTTGGTTTTTCAAGAGTGTACCGCATGCCTTTGGGCCGTGCGATCTGACCTGGGCTCGCGGCAGTGACCAAGGGTCCAACTGGACCTGCAACACGCAGAGTTTCGGGCCGATCGGTAAAGCTCAAGGTTGACCAATTTTGCCGTTTTTGCCAATTTGAGTCGCATAGAGCAATGGCTTCTGCCGTGCGATCTGCCCTGGGCTCGCGCCAGAGACCAGGGGACCACCTGGACCTAAGGCAATAAGGATTTGGGGTCCATCTGCCAAGGTCAAGGGGGTCAAAGCGGTGATTGAACACGGCACAAAAGTAGGCAAATTGGTCACGACGAGCGCACGCCCATCGGCTGAGCCATCCGACCTGGGCTCGCGAATGTGCCCAGGGGACCCGCCCACCTTGCCACGTTCAGAGGTTCAATCTCTCTGTCAAGGTCAAGTGGTCCAGAAACACCATTGAAAATGCCTACTTTTGGGGTTTTTCACCAACTTGGCACCCGTGCAGCAACAGCTACGGCTGAGCGATCTGACCCGGGCTCGCGCCAGTGCCAAGATGAATCCCCGGACTTGAGGCCCTATGAGTTTCGGGTTCACGGGTCAAGCCAAAGGGGTAGAAAACTGCTTCCCAAGTTGCCAATAGTGAAGGCCTTTTGGGTGTGTTTTGGTTTTTCAAGAGTGAACCGCATGCCTTTGGGCAGTGCGATCTGACCTGGGCTCGCGGCAGTGACCAAGGGTCCAACTGGACCTGCAACACGCAGAGTTTCGGGCCGATCGGTCAAGCTCAAGGTTGACCCATTTTGCCGTTTTTGCCAATTTGAGTCGCATAGAGCAATGGCTTCTGCCATGCGATCTGACCTGGGCTCATGCCAGAGACCAGGGGACCACCTGGACCTAAGGCGATAAGGATTTGGGGTCTATATGCCAAGGTCAAGGGGGTCAAAGCGGTGATTGAACACGGCACAAAAGTAGGCAAATTGGTCACGACGAGCGCACGCCCATTGGCTGAGCCATCTGACCTGGGCTCGCCAATGTGCCCAGGGGACCCGCCCACCTTGCCACGTTCAGAGGTTCCAATCTCTCGGTCAAGGTCAAGTGGTCCAGAAACACCATTGAAAATGCCTACTTTTGGGGTTTTTCACCAACTTGGCACCCGTGCAGCAACGGCTACGGCTGAGCGATCGGACCCGGGCTTGCGCCAGTGCCAAGATGAATCCCCGGACTTGAGGCCCTATGAGTTTCGGGTTCACGGGTCAAGCCAAAGGGGTAGAAAACTGGGGCCCGTTTTACTTAACATCTTACGATCATTTTTTGCGTAAGTCAAAAATAAAAATTGTTCTTAAAGTAGTACCTAAATAGTGAATTCTGCCTTGCAATAACTCCTTAGAATCGTCTTCTAAAGACGATTCCAATGAGATTTTGCAAGGCAGAATCTAAAGATGAATGAAAACACCAGGTATGAAATGTGATTTTGGATTACGATTAAATTTTTCGTAAGTAGTTTAGTAAAACGCGCCAATGCTTCCCAAGTTGCCAATAGTGAAGGCCTTTTGGGTGTGTTTTGTTTTTTCAAGAGTGAACCGCATGCCTTTGGGCCGTGCGATCTGACCTGGGCTGGCGGCAGTGACCAAGGATCCAACTGGACCTGCAACACGCAGAGTTTCGGGCCGATCGGTCAAGCTCAAGGTTGACCCATTTTGCCGTTTTTGCCAATTTAAGTGGCATAGAGCAATGGCTTCTGCCGTGCGATCTGACCTGGGCTCGCGCCAGAGACCAGGGGACCACCTGGACCTAAGGCGATAAGGATTTGGGGTCCATCTGCCAAGGTCAAGGGGGTCAAAGCGGTGATTGAACACGGCACAAAAGTAGGCAAATTGGTCACGACGAGCGCACGCCCATCGGCTGAGCCATCCGACCTGGGCTCGCGAATGTGCCCAGGGGACCCGCCCACCTTGCCACGTTCAGAGATTCCAATCTCTCGGTCAAGGTCAAGTGGTCCAGAAACACCATTGAAAATGCCTACTTTTGGGGTTTTTCACCAACTTGGCACCCATGCAGCAACGGCTACGGCTGAGCGATCTGACCCGGGCTTGCGCCAGTGCCAAGATGAATCCCCGGACTTGAGGCCCTATGAGTTTCGGGTTCATGGGTCAAGCCAAAGGGGTAGAAAACTGCTTTCCAAGTTGCCAATAGTGAAGGCCTTTTAGGTGTGTTTTGGTTTTTCAAGAGTGAACCGCATGCCTTTGGGCCGTGCGATCTGACCTGGGCTCGCGGCAGTGACCAAGGGTCCAACTGGACCTGCAACACGCAGAGTTTCGGGCCGATCGGTCAAGCTCAAGGTTGACCCATTTTGCCGTTTTTGCCAATTTGAGTCGCATAGAGCAATGGCTTCTGTCGTGCGATCTGACCTGGACTCGAGCCAGAGACCAGGGGACCACCTGGACCTAAGGCGATAAGGATTTGGGGTCCATCTGCCAAGGTCAAGGGGGTCAAAGCGGTGATTGAACACGGCACAAAAGTAGGCAAATTGGTCACGACGAGCGCACGCCCATAGGCTGAGCCATCCGACCTGGGCTCGCGAATGTGCCCAGGGGACCCGCCCACCTTGCCACGTTCAGAGGTTCCAATCTCTTGGTCAAGGTCAAGTGGTCCAGAAACACCATTGAAAATGCCTACTTTTGGGGTTTTTCACCAACTTGGCACCCGTGCAGCAACGGCTACGGCTGAGCGATCTGACCCGGGCTCGCTCCAGTGCCAAGATGAATCCCCGGACTTGAGGCCCTATGAGTTTCGGGTTCACGGGTCAAGCCAAAGGGGTAGAAAACTGCTTCCCAAGTTGCCAATAGTGAAGGCCTTTTGGGTGTGTTTTGGTTTTTCAAGAGTGAACCGCATGCCTTTGGGCTGTGCGATCTGACCTGTTCTCGCGGCAGTGACCAAGGGTCCAACTGGACCTGCAACACGCAGAGTTTCGGGCCGATCGGTCAAGCTCAAGGTTGACCCATTTTGCCGTTTTTGCCAATTTGAGTCGCATAGAGCAATTGCTTCTGCCGTGTGATCTGACCTGGGCTCGCGCCAGAGACCAGGGGACCACCTGGACCTAAGGCGATAAGGATTTGGGGTCCATCTGCCAAGGTCAAGGGTGTCAAAGCGGTGATTGAACACGGCACAAAAGTAGGCAAATTGGTCACGACGAGCGCCGCTCATCGGCTGAGCCATCCGACCTGGGCTCGCGAATGTGCCCAGGGGACCCGCCCACCTTGCCACATTCAGAGGTTCCAATCTCTCGGTCAAGGTCAAGTGGTCCAGAAACACCATTGAAAATGCCTACTTTTGGGGTTTTTCACCAACTTGGCACCCGTGCAGCAACGGCTACGGCTGAGCGATCTGACCTGGGCTCGCGCCGGTGCCAAGATGAATCCCCGGACTTGAGGCCCTATGAGCTTTCGGTTCACGGGTCAAGCCAAAGGGGTAGAAAACTGCTTCCCAAGTTGCCAATAGTGAAGGCCTTTTGGGTGTGTTTTGGTTTTTCAAGAGTGAACCGCATGCCTTTGGGCCGTGCGATCTGACCTGGGCTCGCGGCAGTGACCAAGGGTCCAACTGGACCTGCAACACGCAGAGTTTCGGGCCGATCGGTAAAGCTCAAGGTTGACCCATTTTGCCGTTTTTGTCAATTTGAGTCGCATAGAGCAATGGCTTCTGCCTTGCGATCTGACCTGGTCTTGTGCCAGAGACCAGGGGACCACCTGGACCTAAGGCGATAAGGATTTGGGGTCCATCTGCCAAGGTCAAGGGGGTCAAAGCGGTGATTGAACACGGCACAAAAGTAGGAAAATTGGTCACGACGAGCGCACGCCCATCAGCTGAGCCATCCGGCCTGGGCTCGCGAATGTGCCCAGGGGACCCGCCCACCTTGCCACGTTCAGAGGTTCCAATCTCTCGGTCAAGGTCAAGTGGTCCAGAAACACCATTGAAAATGCCTACTTTTGGGGTTTTTCACCAACTTGGCACCCGTGCAGCAACGGCTACGGCTGAGCGATCTGACCTGGGCTCGCGCCGGTGCCAAGATGAATCCCCGGACTTGAGGCCCTATGAGCTTTCGGTTCACGGGTCAAGCCAAAGGGGTAGAAAACTGCTTCCCAAGTTGCCAATAGTGAAGGCCTTTTGGGTGTGTTTTGGTTTTTCAAGAGTGAACCGCATGCCTTTGGGCCGTGCGATCTGACCTGGGCTCGCGGCAGTGACCAAGGGTCCAACTGGACCTGCAACACGCAGAGTTTCGGGCCGATCGGTAAAGCTCAAGGTTGACCCATTTTGCCGTTTTTGTCAATTTGAGTCGCATAGAGCAATGGCTTCTGCCTTGCGATCTGACCTGGTCTTGTGCCAGAGACCAGGGGACCACCTGGACCTAAGGCGATAAGGATTTGGGGTCCATCTGCCAAGGTCAAGGGGGTCAAAGCGGTGATTGAACACGGCACAAAAGTAGGAAAATTGGTCACGACGAGCGCACGCCCATCAGCTGAGCCATCCGGCCTGGGCTCGCGAATGTGCCCAGGGGACCCGCCCACCTTGCCACGTTCAGAGGTTCCAATCTCTCGGTCAAGGTCAAGTGGTCCAGAAACACCATTGAAAATGCCTACTTTGGGGGTTTTTCACCAACTTGGCACCCGTGCAGCAACGGCTACGGCTGAGCGATCTGACCTGGGCTAGCGCCAGTGCCAAGATGAATCCCCGGACTTGAGGCCCTATGAGTTTCGGGTTCACGGGTCAAGCCAAAGGGGTAGAAAACTGCTTCCCAAGTTGCCAATAGTGAAGGCCTTTTGGGTGTGTTTTGGTTTTTCAAGAGTGAACCGCATGCCTTTGGGCCGTGCGATCTGACCTGGGCTCGCGGCAGTGACCAAGGGTCCAACTGGACCTGCAACACGCAGAGTTTCGGGCCGATCGGTCAAGCTCAAGGTTGACCCATTTTGCCGTTTTTGCCAATTTGAGTCGCATAGAGCAATGGCTTCTGCCGTGCGATCTGACCTGGGCTCGCGCCAGAGACCAGGGGACCACCTGGACCTAAGGCGATAAAGATTTGGGGTCTATATGCCAAGGTCAAGGGGGTCAAAGCGGTGATTGAACACGGCACAAAAGTAGGCAAATTGGTCACGACGAGCGCACGCCCATCGGCTGAGCCATCCGACCTGGGCTCGCCAATGTGCCCAGGGGACCCGCCCACCTTGCCACGTTCAGAGGTTCCAATCTCTCGGTCAAGGTCAAGTGGTCCAGAAACACCATTGAAAATGCCTACTTTTGGGGTTTTTCACCAACTTGGCACCCGTGCAGCAACGGCTACGGCTGAGCGATCTGACCCGGGCTTGCGCCAGTGCCAAGATGAATCCCCGGACTTGAGGCCCTATGAGTTTCGGGTTCACGGGTCAAGCCAAAGGGGTAGAAAACTGGGGCCCGTTTTACTAAACATCTTACGATCATTTTTTGCGTAAGTCAAAAATAAAAATTGTTCTTAAAGTAGTACCTAAATAGTGAATTCTGCCTTGCAATAATTCCTTAGAATCGTCTTCTAAAGACGATTCCAATGAGATATTGCAAGGCAGAATCTAAAGATGAATGAAAACACCAGGTATGAAATGTGATTTTGACTTACGATTAAATTTTTCGTAAGTAGTTTAGTAAAACGCGCCCCTGCTTCCCAAGTTGCCAATAGTGAAGGCCTTTTGGGTGTGTTTTGTTTTTTCAAGAGTGAACCGCATGCCTTTGGGCAGTGCGATCTGACCTGGGCTCGCGGCAGTGACCAGGGGACCACCTGGACCTAAGGCGATAAGGATTTGGGGTCCATCTGCCAAGGTCAAGGGGGTCAAAGCGGTGATTGAACACGGCACAAAAGTAGGCAAATTGGTCACGACGAGCACACGCCCATCGGCTGAGCCATCCGACCTGGACCTGCAACACGCAGAGTTTCGGGCCGATCGGTCAAGCTCAAGGTTGACCCATTTTGCCGTTTTTGCCAATTTGAGTCGCATAGAGCAATGGCTTCTGCCGTGTGATCTGACCTGGGCTCGCGCCAGAGACGAGGGGACCACCTGGACCTAAGGCGATAAGGATTTGGGGTCCATCTGCCAAGGTCAAGGGGGTCAAAGCGGTGATTGAACACAGCACAAAAGTAGGCAAATTGGTCACGACGAGCGCACGCCCATCGGCTGAGCCATCCGACCTGGGCTCGCGAATGTGCCCAGGGGACCCGCCCACCTTGCCACGTTCAGAGGTTCCAATCTCTCTGTCAAGGTCAAGTGGTCCAGAAACACCATTGAAAATGCCTACTTTTGGGGTTTTTCACCAAATTGGCACCCGTGCAGCAACGGCTACGGCTGAGCGATCTGACCCGGGCTCGCGCCGGTGCCACGATGAATCCCCGGACTTGAGGCCCTATGAGTTTCGGGTTCACGGGTCAAGCCAAAGGGGTAGAAAACTGCTTCCCAAGTTGCCAATAGTGAAGGCCTTTTGGGTGTGTTTTGGTTTTTCAAGAGTGAACCGCATGCCTTTGGGCCGTGCGATCTGACCTGGGCTCGCGGCAGTGACCAAGGGTCCAACTGGACCTGCAACACGCAGAGTTTCGGGCCGATCGGTCAAGCTCAAGGTTGACCCATTTTGCCGTTTTTGCCAATTTGAGTCACATAGAGCAATGGCTTCTGCCGTGCGATCTGACCTGGGCTCGCGCCAGAGACCAGGGGACCACCTGGACCTAAGGCGATAAGGATTTGGGGTCCATCTGCCAAGGTCAAGGGGGTCAAAGCGGTGATTGAACACGGCACAAAAGTAGGCAAATTGGTCACGACGAGCGCACACCCATCGGCTGAGCCATCCGACCTGGGCTCGCGAATGTGCCCAGGGGACCCGCCCACCTTGCCACGTTCAGAGGTTCCAATCTCTCGGTCAAGGTCAAGTGGTCCAGAAACACCATTGAAAATGCCTACTTTTGGGGTTTTTCACCAACTTGGCACCCGTGCAGCAACGGCTACGGCTGAGCGATCTGACCCGGGCTTGCGCCAGTGCCAAGATGAATCCCCGGACTTGAGGCCCTATGAGTTTCGGGTTCACGGGTCAAGCCAAAGGGGTAGAAAACTGCTTCCCAAGTTGCCAATAGTGAAGGCCTTTTGGGTGTGTTTTGGTTTTTCAAGAGTGAACCGCATGCCTTTGGGCCGTGCGATCTGACCTGGGCTCACGGCAGTGACCAAGGGTCCAACTGGACCTGCAACATGCAGAGTTTCGGGCCGATCGGTCAAGCTCAAGGTTGACCCATTTTGCCGTTTTTGCCAATTTGAGTCGCATAGAGCAATGGCTTCTGCCGTGCGATCTGACCTGGGCTCGCGCCAGAGACCAGGGGACCACCTGGACCTAAGGCGATAAGGATTTGGGGTCCATCTGCCAAGGTCAAGGGGGTCAAAGCGGTGATTGAACACGGCACAAAGGTAGGCAAATTGATCACGACGAGGGCACGCCCATCGGCTGAGCCATCCGACCTGGGCTCGCGAATGTGCCCAGGGGACCCGCCCACCTTGCCACGTTCAGAGGTTCCAATCTCTCGGTCAAGGTCAAGTGGTCCAGAAACACCATTGAAAATGCCTACTTTTGGGGTTTTTCACCAACTTGGCACCCGTGCAGCAACGGCTACGGCTGAGCGATCTGACCCGGGCTCGCGCCAGTGCCAAGATGAATCCCCGGACTTGAGGCCCTATGAGTTTCGGGTTCACGGGTCAAGCCAAAGGGGTAGAAAACTGCTTCCCAAGTTGCCAATAGTGAAGGCCTTTTGGGTGTGTTTTGGTTTTTCAAGAGTGAACCGCATGCCTTTGGGCCGTGCGATCTGACCTGGGCTCGCGGCAGTGACCAAGGGTCCAACTGGACCTGCAACACGCAGAGTTTCGGGCCGATCGGTCAATCTCAAGGTTGACCCATTTTGCCGTTTTTGCCAATTTGAGTCGCATAGAGCAATGGCTTCTGCCGTGCGATCTGACCTGGGCTCGCGCCAGAGACCAGGGGACCACCTGGACCTAAGGGATAAGGATTTGGGGTCCATCTGCCAAGGTCAAGGGGGTCAAAGCGGTGATTGAACACGGCACAAAAGTAGGCAAATTGTTCACGACGAGCGTACGCCCATTGGCTGAGCCATCCGACCTGGGCTCGCGAATGTGCCCAGGGAACCTGCCCACCTTGCCACGTTCAGAGGTTCCAATCTCTCGGTCAAGGTCAAGTGGTCCAGAAACACCATTGAAAATGCCTACTTTTGGGGTTTTTCACCAACTTGGCACCCGTGCAGCAACGGCTACGGCTGAGCGATCTGACCCGATCTCACGCCGGTGCCAAGATGAATCCCCGGACTTGAGGCCCTATGAGTTTTGGGTTCACGGGTCAAGCCAAAGGGGTAGAAAACTGCTTCCCAAGTTGCCAATAGTGAAGGCCTTTTGGGTGTGTTTTGGTTTTTAAAGAGTGAACCACATGCCTTTGGGCCGTGCGATCTGACCTGGGCTCGCGGCAGTGACCAAGGGTCCAACTGGACCTGCAACAAGCAGAGTTTCGGGCCGATCGGTCAAGCTCAAGGTTGACATATTTTGCCTTTTTTCCCAATTTGAGTCGTATAGAGCAATGGCTTCTGCCGTGCGATCTGACCTGGGCTCGCGCCAGAGACCAGGGGACCACCTGGACCTAAGGCGATAAGGATTTGGGGTCCATCTGCCAAGGTCAAGAGGGTCAAAGTGGTGATTGAACACGGCACAAAAGTAGGCAAATTGGTCACGACGAGCGCACGCCCATCGGCTGAGCCATCCGACCTGGGCTCTCGAATGTGCCCAGGGGACCCGCCCACCTTGCCACGTTCAGAGGTTCCAATCTCTCGGTCAAGGTCAAGTGGTCCAGAAACACCATTAAAAATGCCTACTTTTGGGGTTTTTCACCAACTTGGCACCCGAGCAGCAACAGCTACGGCTGAGCCATCTGACCCGGTCTTGCGCCAGTGCCAAGATGAATCCCCGGAATTGAGGCCCTATGAGTTTCGGGTTCACGGGTCAAGCCAAACGGGTAGAAAACTGCTTCCCAAGTTGCCAATAGTGAAGGCCTTTTGGGTGTGTTTTGGTTTTTCAAGAGTGAACCGCATGCCTTTGGGCCGTGCGATCTGACCTGGGCTTGCGGCAGTGACCAAGGGTCCAACTGGACCTGCAACACGCAGAGTTTTGGGCCGATCAGTAAAGCTCAAGGTTGACCCATTTTGCCGTTTTTGCCAATTTGAGTCACATAGAGCAATGGCTTCTGCCGTGCGATCTGACCTGGGCTCGCGCCAGAGACCAGGGGACCACCTGGACCTAAGGCGATAAGGATTTGGGGTCCATCTGCCAAGGTCAAGGGGGTCAAAGCGGTGATTGAACACGGCAAAAAAGTAGGCAAATTGGTCACGACGAGCGCACGCCCATCGGCTGAGTCATCCGACCTGGGCTCGCGAATGTGCCCAGGGGACCCGCCCACCTTGCCACGTTCAGAGGTTCCAATCTCTCGGTCAAGGTCAAGTGGTCCAGAAACACCATTGAAAATGTCTACTTTTGGGGTTTTTCACCAACTTGGCACCCGTGCAGCAATGGCTACAGCTGAGCGATCTGACCCGGGCTTGCGCCAGTGCCAAGATGAATCCCCGGACTTGAGGCCCTATGAGTTTCGGGTTCACGGGTCAAGCCAAAGGGGTAGAAAACTGCTTCCCAAGTTGCCAATAGTGAAGGCCTTTTGGGTGTGTTTTGGTTTTTCAAGAGTGAACCGCATGCCTTTGGGCCGTGCGATCTGACCTGGGCTCACGGCAGTGACCAAGGGTCCAACTGGACCTGCAACATGCAGAGTTTCGGGCCGATCGGTCAAGCTCAAGGTTGACCCATTTTGCCGTTTTTGCCAATTTGAGTCGCATAGAGCAATGGCTTCTGCCGTGCGATCTGACCTGGGCTCGCGCCAGAGACCAGGGGACCACCTGGACCTAAGGCGATAAGGATTTGGGGTCCATCTGCCAAGGTCAAGGGGGTCAAAGCGGTGATTGAACACGGCACAAAGGTAGGCAAATTGGTCACAACGAGGGCACGCCCATCGGCTGAGCCATCCGACCTGGGCTCGCGAATGTGCCCAGGGGACCCGCCCACCTTGCCACGTTCAGAGGTTCCAATCTCTCGGTCAAGGTCAAGTGGTCCAGAAACACCATTGAAAATGCCTACTTTTGGGGTTTTTCACCAACTTGGCACCCGTGCAGCAACGGCTACGGCTGAGCAATCTGACCCGGGCTCGCGCCAGTGCCAAGATGAATCCCCGGACTTGAGGCCCTATGAGTTTCGGGTTCACGGGTCAAGCCAAAGGGGTAGAAAACTGCTTCCCAAGTTGCCAATAGTGAAGGCCTTTTGGGTGTGTTTTGGTTTTTCAAGAGTGAACCGCATGCCTTTGGGCCGTGCGATCTGACCTGGGCTCGCGGCAGTGACCAAGGGTCCAACTGGACCTGCAACAAGCAGAGTTTCGGCCCGATCGGTCAAGCTCAAGTTGACCCATTTTGCCGTTTTTGCCAATTTGAGTCACATACAGTAATGGCTTCTGCCGTGCGATCTGACCTGGGCTCGCGCCAGAGACCAGGGGACCACCTGGACCTAAGGCGATAAGGATTTGATGTCCATCTGCCAAGGTCAAGGGGGTCAAAGCGGTGATTGAACACGGCACAAAAGTAGGAAAATTGGTCACGACGAGCGCACGCCCATCGGCTGAGCCATCCGACCTGGGCTCGCGAATGTGCCCAGGGGACCCGCCCACCTAGCCACGTTCAGAGGTTCCAATCTCTCGGTCAAGGTCAAGTGGTCCAGAAACACCATTGAAAATGCCTACTTTTGGGGTTTTTCACCAACTTGGCACCCGTGCAGCAACGGCTATGGCTGAGCGATCTGACCCGGGCTCGCGCCAGTGCCAAGATGAATCCCCGGACTTGAGGCCCTATGAGTTTTGGGTTCACGGGTCAAGCCAAAGGGGTAGAAAACTGCTTCCCAAGTTGCCAATAGTGAAGGCCTTTTGGGTGTGTTTTGGTTTTTCAAGAGTGAACCGCATGCCTTTGGGCCGTGCGATCTGACCTGGGCTCGCGGCAGTGACCAAGGGTCCAACTGGACCTGCAACACACAGAGTTTCAGGCCGATCGGTCAAGCTCAAGGTTGACCCATTTTGCCGTTTTTGCCAATTTGAGTCGCATAGAGCAATGGCTTCTGCCGTGCGATCTGACCTGGGCTCGCGCCAGAGACCAGGGGACCACCTGGACCTAAGGCGATAAGGATTTGGGGTCCATCTGCCAAGGTCAAGGGGGTCAAAGCGGTGATTGAACACGGCACAAAAGTAGGCAAATTGGTCACGACGAGCGCACGCCCATCGGCTGAGCCAGCCGACCTGGGCTCGCGAATGTGCCCAGGGGACCCGCCCACCTTGCCACGTTCAGAGGTCCCAATCTCTCGGTCAAGGTCAAGTGGTCCAGAAACACCATTGAAAATGCCTACTTTTGGGGGTTTTCACCAACTTGGCACCCGTGCAGCAACGGCTACGGCTGAGCGATCTGACCCGGGCTCGCGCCAGTGCCAAGATGAATCCCCGGACTTGAGGCCCTATGAGTTTCGGGTTCACGGGTCAAGCCAAAGGGGTAGAAAACTGCTTCCCAAAATGCCAATAGTGAAGGCCTTTTGGGTGTGTTTTGGTTTTTCAAGAGTGAACCGCATGCCTTTGGGCCGTGCGATCTGACCTGGGCTCGCGGCAGTGACCAAGGGTCCAACTGGACCTGCAACACGCAGAGTTTCAGGCCGATCGGTCAAGCTCAAGGTTGACCCATTTTGCCGTTTTTGCCAATTTGAGTCGCATAGAGCAATGGCTTCTGCCGTGCAATCTGACCTGGGCTCGCGCCAGAGACCAGGGGACCACCTGGACCTAAGGCGATAAGGATTTGGGGTCCATCTGCCAAGGTCAAGGGGGTCAAAGCGGTGATTGAACACGGCACAAAAGTAGGCAAATTGGTCACGACGAGCGCACGCCCATCGGCTGATCCATCCGACCTGGGCTCGCGAATGTGCCCAGGGGACCCGCCCACCTTGCCACGTTCAGAGGTTCCAATCTCTCGGTCAAGGTCAAGTGGTCCAGAAACACTATTGAAAATGCCTACTTTTGGGGTTTTTCACCAACTTGGCACCCATGCAGCAACGGCTACGGCTGAGCAATCTGACCCGGGCTTGTGCCAGTGCCAAGATGAATCCCCGGACTTGAGGCCCTATGAGTTTCGGGTTCATGGGTCAAGCCAAAGGGGTAGAAAACTGCTTCCCAAGTTGCCAATAGTGAAGGCCTTTTGGGTGTGTTTTGGTTTTTCAAGAGTGAACCGCATGCCTTTGGGCCGTGCGATCTGACCTGGGCTCGCGGCAGTGACCAAGGGTCCAACTGGACCTGCAACACGCAGAGTTTCAGGCCGATCGGTCAAGCTCAAGGTTGACCCATTTTGCCGTTTTTGCCAATTTGAGTCGCATAGAGCAATGGCTTCTGCCGTGCGATCTGACCTGGGCTCGCGCCAGAGACCAGGGGACCACCTGGACCTAAGGCGATAAGGATTTGGGGTCCATCTGCCAAGGTGAAGAGGGTCAAAGCGGTGATTGAACACGGCACAAAAGTAGGCAAATTGGTCACGACGAGCGCACGCCCATCGGCTGAGCCATCGGACCTGGGCTTGCGAATGTGCCCAGGGGACCCGCCCACCTTGCCATGTTCAGAGGTTCCAATCTCTCGGTCAAGGTCAAGTGGTCCAGAAACACCATTGAAAATGCCTACTTTTGGGGTTTTTCACCAACTTGGCACCCGTGCAGCAACGGCTACGGCTGAGCGATCTGACCCGAGCTCATGCCAGTGCCAAGATGAATCCCCGGACTTGAGGCCCTATGAGTTTCGGGTTCACGGGTCAAGCCAAAGGGGTAGAAAACTGCTTCCCAAGTTGCCAATAGTGAAGGCCTTTTGGGTGTGTTTTGGTTTTTCAAGAGTGAACCGCATGCCTTTGGGCCGTGCGATCTGACCTGGGCTCACGGCAGTGACCAAGGGTCCAACTGGACCTGCAACATGCAGAGTTTCGGGCTGATCGGTCAAGCTCAAGGTTGACCCATTTTGCCGTTTTTGCCAATTTGAGTCGCATAGAGCAATGGCTTCTGCCGTGCGATCTGACCTGGGCTCGCGCCAGAGACCAGGGGACCACCTGGACCTAAGGCGATAAGGATTTGGGGTCCATCTGCCAAGGTCAAGGGGGTCAAAGCGGTGATTGAACACGGCACAAAGGTAGGCAAATTGGTCACGACGAGGGCACGCCCATCGGCTGAGCCATCCGACCTGGGCTCGCGAATGTGCCCAGGGAACACGCCCACCTTGCCACCTTCAGAGGTTCCAATCTCTCGGTCAAGGTCAAGTGGTCCAAAAACACCATTGAAAATGCCTACTTTTGGGGTTTTTCACCAACTTGGCACCCGTGCAGCAACGGCTACGGCTGAGCGATCTGACCCGGGCTCGCGCCAGTGCCAAGATGAATCCCCGGACTTGAGGCCCTATGAGTTTCGGGTTCACGGGTCAAGCCAAAGGGGTAGAAAACTGCTTCCCAAGTTGCCAATAGTGAAGGCCTTTTGGTTGTGTTTTGGTTTTTCAAGAGTGAACCGCATGCCTTTGGGCTGTGCGATCTGACCTGGGCTCGCGGCAGTGACCAAGGGTCCAACTGGACCTGCAACACGCATAGTTTCGGGCCGATCGGTCAAGCTCAAGGTTGACCCATTTTGCCGTTTTTGCCAATTTGAGTCGCATAGAGCAATGGCTTCTGCCGTGCGATCTGACCTGGGCTCGCGCCAGAGACCAGGGGACCACCTGGACCTAAGGCGATAAGGATTTTGGGTCCATCTGCCAAGGTCAAGGGGGTCAAAGCGGTGATTGAACACGGCACAAAAGTAGGAAAATTGGTCACGACGAGCGCACACCCATCGGCTGAGCCATCCGACCTGGGCTCGCGAATGTGCCCAGGGGACCCGCCCACCTTGCCACCTTCAGAGGTTCCAATCTCTCGGTCAAGGTCAAGTGGTCCAGAAACACCATTGAAAATGCTTACTTTTGGGGTTTTTCACCAACTTGGCACCCGTGCAGCAACGGCTATGGCTGAGCGATCTGACCCGGGCTCGCCCCAGTGCCAAGATGAATCCCCGGACTTGAGGCCCTATGAGTTTCGGGTTCACTGGTCAAGCCAAAGGGTTAGAAAACTGCTTCCCAAGTTGCCAATAGTGAAGGCCTTTTGGGTGTGTTTTGGTTTTTCAAGAGTGAACCGCATGCCTTTGGGCCGTGTGATCTGACCTGGGCTCGCGTTAGTGACCAAGGGTCCAACTGGACCTGCAACACACAGAGTTTCAGGCCGATCGGTTAAGCTCAAGGTTGACCCATTTTGCCGTTTTTGCCAATTTGAGTCGCATAGAGCAATGGCTTCTGCCGTGCGATCTGACCTGGGCTCGCGCCAGAGACCAGGGGACCACCTGGACCTAAGGCGATAAGGATTTGGGGTCCATCTGCCAAGGTGAAGAGGGTCAAAGCGGTGATTGAACACGGCACAAAAGTAGGCAAATTGGTCACGACGAGCGCACGCCCATCGGCTGAGCCATCGGACCTGGGCTTGCGAATGTGCCCAGGGGACCCGCCCACCTTGCCATGTTCAGAGGTTCCAATCTCTCGGTCAAGGTCAAGTGGTCCAGAAACACCATTGAAAATGCCTACTTTTGGGGTTTTTCACCAACTTGGCACCCGTGCAGCAACGGCTACGGCTGAGCGATCTGACCCGAGCTCATGCCAGTGCCAAGATGAATCCCCGGACTTGAGGCCCTATGAGTTTCGGGTTCACGGGTCAAGCCAAAGGGGTAGAAAACTGCTTCCCAAGTTGCCAATAGTGAAGGCCTTTTGGGTGTGTTTTGGTTTTTCAAGAGTGAACCGCATGCCTTTGGGCCGTGCGATCTGACCTGGGCTCACGGCAGTGACCAAGGGTCCAACTGGACCTGCAACATGCAGAGTTTCGGGCTGATCGGTCAAGCTCAAGGTTGACCCATTTTGCCGTTTTTGCCAATTTGAGTCGCATAGAGCAATGGCTTCTGCCGTGCGATCTGACCTGGGCTCGCGCCAGAGACCAGGGGACCACCTGGACCTAAGGCGATAAGGATTTGGGGTCCATCTGCCAAGGTCAAGGGGGTCAAAGCGGTGATTGAACACGGCACAAAGGTAGGCAAATTGGTCACGACGAGGGCACGCCCATCGGCTGAGCCATCCGACCTGGGCTCGCGAATGTGCCCAGGGAACACGCCCACCTTGCCACCTTCAGAGGTTCCAATCTCTCGGTCAAGGTCAAGTGGTCCAGAAACACCATTGAAAATGCCTACTTTTGGGGTTTTTCACCAACTTGGCACCCGTGCAGCAACGGCTACGGCTGAGCGATCTGACCCGGGCTCGCGCCAGTGCCAAGATGAATCCCCGGACTTGAGGCCCTATGAGTTTCGGGTTCACGGGTCAAGCCAAAGGGGTAGAAAACTGCTTCCCAAGTTGCCAATAGTGAAGGCCTTTTGGTTGTGTTTTGGTTTTTCAAGAGTGAACCGCATGCCTTTGGGCTGTGCGATCTGACCTGGGCTCGCGGCAGTGACCAAGGGTCCAACTGGACCTGCAACACGCATAGTTTCGGGCCGATCGGTCAAGCTCAAGGTTGACCCATTTTGCCGTTTTTGCCAATTTGAGTCGCATAGAGCAATGGCTTCTGCCGTGCGATCTGACCTGGGCTCGCGCCAGAGACCAGGGGACCACCTGGACCTAAGGCGATAAGGATTTTGGGTCCATCTGCCAAGGTCAAGGGGGTCAAAGCGGTGATTGAACACGGCACAAAAGTAGGAAAATTGGTCACGACGAGCGCACACCCATCGGCTGAGCCATCCGACCTGGGCTCGCGAATGTGCCCAGGGGACCCGCCCACCTTGCCACCTTCAGAGGTTCCAATCTCTCGGTCAAGGTCAAGTGGTCCAGAAACACCATTGAAAATGCTTACTTTTGGGGTTTTTCACCAACTTGGCACCCGTGCAGCAACGGCTATGGCTGAGCGATCTGACCCGGGCTCGCCCCAGTGCCAAGATGAATCCCCGGACTTGAGGCCCTATGAGTTTCGGGTTCACTGGTCAAGCCAAAGGGTTAGAAAACTGCTTCCCAAGTTGCCAATAGTGAAGGCCTTTTGGGTGTGTTTTGGTTTTTCAAGAGTGAACCGCATGCCTTTGGGCCGTGTGATCTGACCTGGGCTCGCGTTAGTGACCAAGGGTCCAACTGGACCTGCAACACACAGAGTTTCAGGCCGATCGGTTAAGCTCAAGGTTGACCCATTTTGCCGTTTTTGCCAATTTGAGTCGCATAGAGCAATGGCTTCTGCCGTGCGATCTGACCTGGGCTCGCGCCAGAGACCAGGGGACCACCTGGACCTAAGGCGATAAGGATTTGGGGTCCATCTGCCAAGGTCAAGGGGGTCAAAGCGGTGATTGAACACGGCACAAAAGTAGGCAAATTGGTCACGACGAGCGTACGCCCATTGGCTGAGCCATCCGACCTGGGCTCGCGAATGTGCCCAGGGGACCCGCCCACCTTGCCACGTTCAGAGGTTCCAATCTCTCGGTCAAGGTCAAGTGGTCCAGAAACACCATTGAAAATGCCTACTTTTGGGGTTTTTCACCAACTTGGCACCCGTGCAGCAACGGCTACGGCTGAGCGATCTGACTCGAGCTCGCGCCAGTGCCAAGATGAATCCCCGGACTTGAGGCCCTTTGAGTTTCGGGTTCACGGGTCAAGCAAAAGGGGTAGAAAACTGCTTCCCAAGTTGCCAATAGTGAAGGCCTTTTGGGTGTGTTTTGGTTTTTCAAGAGTGAACCGCATGCCTTTGGGCCGTGCGATCTGACCTGGGCTCGCGGCAGTGACCAAGGGTCCAACTGGACCTGCAACAAGCAGAGTTTCGGGCCGATCGGTCAAGCTCAAGGTTGACCCATTTTGCCGTTTTTGCCAATTTGAGTCACATAGAGTAATGGCTTCTGCAGTGCGATCTGACCTGGGCTCGCGCCAGAGACCAGGGGACCACCTGGACCTAAGGCGATAAGGATTTGGGGTCCATCTGCCAAGGTCAAGGGGGTCAAAAAGGTGATTGAACACGGCACAAAAGTAGGCAAATTGGTCACGACGAGCGCACGTCCATCGGCTGAGCCATCCGACCTGGGCTCGCGAATGTGCCCAGGGGATTAGCCCACCTTGCCACGTTCAGAGGTTCCAATTTCTCGGTCAAGGTCAAGTGGTCCAGAAACACCATTGAAAATGACTACTTTTGGGGTTTTTCACCAACTTGGCACCCGTGCAGCAACGGCTACGGCTGAGCGATCTGACCCGGGCTCGCGCCAGTGCCAAGATGAATCCCCGGACTTGAGGCCCTATGAGTTTCGGGTTCACGGGTCAAGCCAAAGGGGTAGAAAACTGCTTCCCAAGTTGCCAATAGTGAAGGCCAATTGGGTGTGTTTTGGTTTTTCAAGAGTGAACCGCATGCCTTTGGGCCGTGCGATCTGACCTGGGCTCGCGGCAGTGACCAAGGGTCCAACTGGACCTGCAACAGGCAGAGTTTCGGGCCGATCGGTCAAGCTCAAGGTTGACCCATTTTGCCGTTTTTGCCAATTTGAGTCACATAGAGCAATGGCTTCTGCCATGCGATCTGACCTGGGCTCGCGCCAGAGACCAGGGGACCACCTGGACCTAAGGCGATAAGGATTTGGGGTCCATCTGCCAAGGTCAAGGGGGTCAAAGCGGTGATTGAACACGGCACAAAGGTAGGCAAATTGGTCACGACGAGCGCACGCCCATCGGCTGAGCCATCCGACCTGGGCTCGCGAATGTGCCCAGGGGACCCGCCCACCTTGCCACCTTCAGAGGTTCCAATCTCTCGGTCAAGGTCAAGTGGTCCAGAAACACCATTGAAAATGCATACTTTTGGGGTTTTTCACCAACTTGGCACCCGTGCAGCAACGGCTACGGCTGAGCGATCTGACCCAGGCTAGCGCCAGTGCCAAGATGAATCCCCGGACTTGAGGCCCTATGAGTTTCGGGTTCACGGGTCAAGCCAAAGGGGTAGAAAACTGCTTCCCAAGTTGCCAATAGTGAAGGCCTTTTGGGTGTGTTTTGGTTTTTACAGAGTGAACCGCATGCCTTTGGGCCATGCGATCTGACCTGGGCTCGTGGCCGTGACCAAGGGTCCAACTGGACCTGCAACACGCATAGTTTCGGGCCGATCGGTCAAGCTCAAGGTTGACCCATTTTGCCGTTTTTGCCAATTTGAGTCGCATAGAGCAATGGCTTCTGCCGTGCGATCTGACCTGGGCTCGCGCCAGAGACCAGGGGACCACCTGGACCTAAGGCGATAAGGATTTGGGGTCCATCTGCCAAGGTCAAGGGGGTCAAAGCGGTGATTGAACACGGCACAAAAGTAGGCAAATTGGTCACGACGAGCGCACGCTCATCGGCTGAGCCATCCGACCTGGGCTCGCGAATGTGCCCAGGGGACCCGCCCACCTTGCCACGTTCAGAGGTTCCAATCTCTCGGTTAAGGTCAAGTGGTCCAGAAACACCATTGAAAATGCCTACTTTTGGGGTTTTTCACCAACTTGGCACCCGTGCAGCAACGGCTACGGCTGAGCGATCTGACCCGGGCTCGCTCCAGTGCCAAGATGAATCCCCGGACTTGAGGCCCTATGAGTTTCGGGTTCACGGGTCAAGCCAAAGGGGTAGAAAACTGGGGCCCGTTTTACTAAACATCTTACGATCATTTTTTGCGTGAGTCAAAAATAAAAATTGCTCTTAAAGTAGTACCTAAATAGTGAATTCTGCCTTGCAATATCTCCTTAAAATCGTCTTCTAAAGACGATTCCAATCAGATTTTGCAAGGCAGAATCTAAAGATGAATGAAAACACCAGGTATGAAATGTGATTTTGACTTACGATTAAATTTTTCGTAAGTAGTTTAGTAAAACGGGCCCCTGCTTCCCAAGTTGCCAATAGTGAAGGCCTTTTGGGTGTGTTTTGGTTTTTCAAGAGTGAACCGCATGCCTTTGGGCCGTGCGATCTGACCTGGGCTCGCGGCAGTGACCAAGTGTCCAACTGGACCCCCTTACCAAAATATATTGCCTCTCGCAAACATTTGCTGCAAATTTGCAGCAAATTTGCTGCAAATTTGCAGCAAATGTTTGCGGCAAATTTGCTGCGTATTCATTTCTCGTATGCAAATGAGCTTTCTTGCAAACAGTTTGCCGCAAACTTGCAGCAAACTGTTCTCGCAAACTCCCGGCAAACTCTCTGCAACCTTGCCGCAAACATCCTGCAAACAATTTTTTGAACAACTCTCTTACTATAAATAAGGTATTTTTCCATTTCTAATAAGTTTCTTTTGTAATCCATGGGTCATAAATGTTTTTATGTGCAATGTTTTGGTTTCTGAAGGTTTTTAGTAAAAAAAAAAAAAAAAAAATTGTGGAGTCTGCAGGATTTGAACCGGGGTTTTCTAGTTAAGGTCACAAAAAATATTTTATTTATATGTAAGTCTGAGATTTCTTTCTCAATCTTCATGATCCTATATTCATTTGTCAGAGTAGACCTATGCTGACCTTCAACTATACCTTAGATCACTATGCTTTTACCCTATCTAAGTAGAAATTGATAAACCATACCTTTTTAACTGCTACGCTCAACCACTGGACCACTGAGGCAGATGGTTGAGATGATCTTTTTATATAGTAATAAACTTAATGTGGCTTCTAATCTGCTGCGAACTTGCTGTAAACTGTTTGCGAGAACAGTTTGCCGCAAATTTGCTGCAAACAGTTGCAGCAAACTGTTTGCAGCAAATTTGCAGCAAACTATTGTCACAAACAGTTTGCAGCAAGTTTGCAGCAATGATGAAGTAGTTAAATTTATATATGTGAGCTGTTAAGCAAAATAGAACCATGTTAGGAGGGTGTAAAATTTCAACTTGGGGAGGGACTACACTATCTGGGTAGGCTGGCTGGGTTTAAAACTTTTCCGGTTTATGAATTTTCGGAATTTAGAATGAATATTCCTCAACCATATATCAATGTTTTCTGTGTTGAACCTCTGTGTAACCTCTGCTGAATGATCTGACCTCTTATTTTAATATTCACTTTATACTTTACCAAGATAGTATCTTTTCATGTTTGGGATGGCTTTTGAATTATTTACAGTTAGCTTCTTTGAGCATGTGCACAAAAATTCATATATCTTTAATAGTATTTAATAAAAATGATATATATTAGTTTAAAAATGGAGTATTCGGCTTTAGGTACCGGTATAATGAAGGGACTGGATGATACAATAAGAAAAAATTCTTAGTAAATTTTCTTCCTAACAGTATTTTCACACTTAGATACAGTGTATTCTTAGATCAGAATGCACATATATTCAGGCTGATCTAAGTCTATACTGTCTGCTTAAGCCTTATGTAGGCCTACAGCAGAAAATACTTAGATAAGCATGGGAAGGTTTAATAATGACTCAAAATAGCTATTTAAAATTGGGATGAAACTTATAAGACTTTTTTTCAAAGTTCATCTTCTTGCAAACTTCCTGCTAAGTGATGATCTAACTAATGAAAAGATGTGTTCTCGCAAACTTACTGCAAACTTCCTGTTTGCGAATAGTTTGCAGGAACATATTTTTTTTCTAAGGTGTTTGCAGAATGTTTGCAGTAAATGGATTTTCTGCCGCAAACACATGTTAAGTTGCTGCTAACTGTTCTTGCAAACAGATTAGTTTGCGGCATATTTGCAGCAAATTTGCTGCAAATTTGCAGCAAACTTTGTATGTCTGTAAGGGCCTGCAACACGCAGAGTTTCGGGCCGATCGGTCAAGCTCAAGGTTGACCCATTTTGCCGTTTTTGCCAATTTGAGTCGCATAGAGCAATGGCTTCTGCTGTGCGATCTGACCTGGGCTCACGCCAGAGACCAGGGGACCACCTGGACCTAAGGCGATAAGGATTTGGGGTCAATCTGCCAAGGTCAAGGGGGTCAAAGCGGTGATTGAACACGGCACAAAAGTAGGCAAATTGGTCACGACGAGCGCACGCCCATCAGCTGAGCCATCCGACCTGGGCTCGCGAATGTGCCCAGGGGTACCGCCCACCTTGCCACGTTCAGAGGTTCCAATCTCTCCGTCAAGGTCAAGTGGTCCAGAAACACCATTGAAAATGCATACTTTTGGGGTTTTTCACCAACTTGGCACCCGTGCAGCAACGGCTATGGCTGAGCGATCTGACCCGGGCTTGCGCCAGTGCCAAGATGAATCCCCGGACTTGAGGCCCTATGAGTTTCGGGTTCACGGGTCAAGCCAAAGGGGTAGAAAACTGCTTCCCAAATGGCCAATAGTGAAGGCCTTTTGGGTGTGTTTTGGTTTTTCAAGAGTGAACCGCATGCCTTTGGGCCGTGCGATCTGACCTGGGCTCGCGGCAGTGACCAAGGGTCCAACTGGACCTGCAAAACGCAGAGTTTCGGGCCGATCGGTCAAGCTCAAGGTTGACCCATTTTGCCGTTTTTGCCAATTTGAGTCGCATAGAGCAATGGCTTCTGCCGTGCGATCTGACCTGGGCTCGCGCCAGAGACCAGGGGACCACCTGGACCTAAGGCGATAAGGATTTGGGGTCCATCTGCCAATGTCAAGGGGGTCAAAGCGGTGATTGAACACGGCACAAAAGTAGGCAAATTGGTCACGACGAGCGCACGCCCATCGGCTGAGCCATCCGACCTGGGCTCGCGAATGTGCCCAGGGGACCCGCCCACCTTGACACGTTCAGAGGTTCCAATCTCTCGGTCAAGGTCAAGTGGTCCAGAAAACCCATTGAAAATGCCTACTTTTGGGGTTTTTCACCATCTTGGCACCCGTGCAGCAACGGCTACGGCTGAGCGATCTGACCTGGGCTCGCGCCAGTGCCAAGATGAATCCCCGGGTTTGAGGCCCTATGAGTTTCGGGTTCACGGGTCAAGCCAAAGGGGTAGAAAACTGCTTCCCAAGTTGCCAATAGTGAAGGCCTTTTGGGTGTGTTTTGGTTTTTCAAGAGTGAACCGCATGCCTTTGGGCCGTGCGATCTGACCTGGGCTCGCGGCAGTGACCAAGGGTCCAACTGGACCTGCAACACACAGAGTTTCGGGCCGATCGGTCAAGCTCAAGGTTGACCCATTTTGCCGTTTTTGCCAATTTGAGTCGCATAGAGCAATGGCTTCTGCCGTGCGATCTGACCTGGGCTCGCGCCAGAGACCAGGGGACCACTTGGACCTAAGGCGATAAGGATTTGGGGTCCATCTGCCAAGGTCAAGGGGGTCAAAGCGGTGATTGAACACGGCACAAAAGTAGGCAAATTGGTCACGACGAGCGCACGCCCATCGGCTGAGCCATCCGACCTGGGCTCGCGAATGTGCCCAGGGGACCCGCCCACCTTGCCACGTTCAGAGGTTCCAATCTCTCGGTCAAGGTCAAGTGGTCCAGAAACACCATTGAAAATGCCTACTTTTGGGGTTTTTCACCAACTTGGCACCCGTGCAGCAACGGCTACGGCTGAGCGATCTGACCCGGGCTCGCGCCAGTGCCAAGATGAATCCCCGGACTTGAGACCCTATGAGTTTCAGGTTCACGGGTCAAGCCAAAGGCGTAGAAAACTGCTTCCCAAGTTGCCAATAGTGAAGGCCTTTTGGGTGTGTTTTGGTTTTTCAAGAGTGAACCGCAGGCTTTTGGGCTGTGCGATCTGACCTGGGCTCGCGGCAGTGACCAAGGGTCCAACTGGACCTGCAACACGCAGAGTTTTTGGCCGATCAGTCAAGCTCAAGGTTGACCCATTTTGCCCTTTTTGCCAATTTGAGTCGCATAGAGCAATGGCTTCTACCGTGCGATCTGACCTGGGCTCGCGCCAGAGACCAGGGGACCACCTGGACCTAAGGCGATAAGGATTTGGGGTCCATCTGCCAAGGTCAAGGGGGTCAAAGCGGTGATTGAACACGGCACAAAAGTAGGCAAATTGGTCACGACGAGTGCACGCCCATCGGCTGAGCCATCCGACCTGGGCTCTCGAATGTGCCCAGGGGACCCGCCCACCTTGCCACGTTCAGAGGTTCCAATCTCTCGGTCAAGGTCAAGTGGTCCAGAAACACCATTGAAAATGCATACTTTTGGGGTTTTTCACCAACTTGGCACCCGTGCAGCAACGGCTACGGCTGAGCGATCTGACCTGGTCTTGCGCCAGTGCCAAGATGAATCCCCGGGTTTGAGGCCCTATGAGTTTCGGGTTCACGGGTCAAGCCAAAGGGTTAGAAAACTGCTTCCCAAGTTGCCAATAGTGAAGGCCTTTTGGGTGTGTTTTGGTTTTTCAAGAGTGAACCGCATGCCTTTTGGCCGTGCGATCTGACCTGGGCTCGCGGCAGTGACCAAGGGTCCAACTGGACCTGCAACACGCAGAGTTTCGGGCCGATCGGTCAAGCTCAAGGTTGACCCATTTTGCCGTTTTTGCCAATTTGAGTCGCATAGAGCAATGGCTTTTGCCGTGCGATCTGACCTGGGCTCGCGCCAGAGACCAGGGGACCACCTTGACCTAAGGCGATAAGGATTTGGGGTCCATCTGCCAAGGTCAAGGGGGTCAAAGCAGTGATTGAACACAGCACAAAAGTAGGCAAATTGGTCACTACGAGCGCACGCCCATCGGCTGAGCCATCCGACCTGGGCTCGCGAATGTGACCAGGGGACCCGCCCACCTTGCCACGTTCAGAGGTTCCAATCTCTCGGTCAAGGTCAAGTGGTCCAGAAACACCATTGAAAATGCCTACTTTTGGGGTTTTTCACCAACTTGGCACCCGTGCAGCAACGGCTACGTGTGAGCGATCTGACCCGGGCTTGCGCCAGTGCCAAGATGAATCCCCGGACTTGAGGCCCTATGAGTTTCGGGTTCATGGGTCAAGCCAAAGGGGTAGAAAACTGCTTCCTAAGTTGCCAATAGTGAAGGCCTTTTGGGTGTGTTTTGGTTTTTCAAGAGTGAACCGCATGCCTTTGGGCCGTGCGATCTGACCTGGGCTCGCGGCAGTGACCAAGGGTCCAACTGGACCTGCAACACGCAGAGTTTCGGGCCGATCGGTCAAGCTCAAGGTTGACCCATTTTGCCGTTTTTGCCAATTTGAGTCACATAGAGCAATGGCTTCTACCGTGCAATCTGACCTGGGCTCGTGCCAGAGACCAGGGGACCACCTGGACCTAAGGCGATAAGGATTTGGGGTCCATCTGCCAAGGTCAAGGGGGTCAAAGCGGTGATTGAACACGGCACAAAAGTAGGCAAATTGGTCACGACGAGCGCACGCCCATCGGCTGAGCCATCCGACCTGGGCTCGCGAATGTGCCCAGGGGACCCGCCCACCTTGCCACGTTCAGAGGTTCCAATCTCTCGGTCAAGGTCAAGTGGTCCAGAAACCCCATTGAAAATGCCTACTTTTGGGGTTTTTCACCAACTTCGCACCCGTGCAGCAACGGCTACGGCTGAGCGATCTGACCCGGGCTCACGCCAGTGCCAAGATGAATCCCCGGACTTGAGGCCCTATGAGTTTCGGTTTCACGGGTCAAGCCAAAGGGGTAGAAAACTGCTTCCCAAGTTGCCAATAGTGAAGGCCTTTTGGGTGTGTTTTGGTTTCTTAAGAGTGAACCGCATGCCTTTGGGCCGTGCGATCTGACCTGGGCTCGCGGCAGTGACCAAGGGTCCAACTGGACCTGCAACATGCAGAGTTTCGGGCCGATCGGTCAAGCTCAAGGTTGACCCATTTTGCCGTTTTTGCCAATTTGAGTTGCATAGAGCAATGGCTTCAGCCGTGCGATCTGACCTATGCTCGCGCCAGAGACCAGGGGACCACCTGGACCTAAGATGATAAGGATTTGGGGTCCATCTGCCAAGGTCAAGGGGGTCAAAGCGGTGATTGAACACGGCACAAAAGTAGGCAAATTGGTCACGACAAGCGCACGCCCATCCGCTGAGCCATCCGACCTGGGCTCGCAAATGTGCCCAGGGGACCCGCCCACCTTGCTACGTTCAGAGGTTCCAATCTCTCGGTCAAGGTCAAGTGGTCCAGAAACACCATTGAAAATGCCTACTTTTGGGGGTTTTCACTAACTTGGCACCCGTGCAGCAACGGCTACGGCTGAGCGATCTGACCCGGTATCGCGCCAGTGCCAAGATGAATCCCCGGGTTTGAGGCCCTATGAGTTTCGGGTTCACGGGTCAAGCCAAAGGGGTAGAAAACTGCTTCCCAAGTTGCCAATAGTGAAGGCCTTTTGGGTGTGTTTTGGTTTTTCAAGAGTGAACCGCATGCCTTTGGGCCTTGCGATCTGACCTGGGCTCGCGGCAGTGACCAAGGGTCCAACTGGACCTGCAACACGCAGAGTTTCGGGCCGATCGGTCAAGCTCAAGGTTGACCCATTTTGCCGTTTATGCCAATTTGAGTCGCATAGAGCAATGGCTTCTGCCGTGCGATCTGACCTGGGCTCGCGCAAGAGACCAGGGGACCACCTGGACCTAAGGCGATAAGGATTTGGGGTTCATCTGCCAAGGTCAAGGGGGTCAAAGCGGTGATTGAACACGGCACAATAGTAGGCAAATTGGTCACGAAGAGCGCACGCCCATCGGCTGAGCCATCCGACCTGGGCTCGCGAATAGGCCCAGGGGACCCGCCCACCTTGCCACGTTCAGAGGTTCCAATCTCTCGGTCAAGGTCAAGTGGTCCAGAAACACCATTGAAAATGCCTACTTTTGGGGTTTTTCACCAACTTGGCACCTGTGCAGCAACGGCTACGGCTGAGCGATCTGACCCGGTCTTGCGCCAGTGCCAAGATGAATCCCCGGGTTTGAGGCCCTATGAGTTTCGGGTTCAC
Source organism: Fragum whitleyi (assembly GCA_948146395.1). Lineage (NCBI taxonomy): Eukaryota > Metazoa > Mollusca > Bivalvia > Cardiida > Cardiidae > Fragum > Fragum whitleyi. The sequence continues at coordinate 15,390,755 of OX411558.1, read as the reverse complement.
GGGTCAAGCCAAAGGGGTAGAAAACTGCTTCCCAAGTTGCCAATAGTGAAGGCCTTTTGGGTGTGTTTTGGTTTTTCAAGAGTGAACCGCATGCCTTTGGGCCGTGCGATCTGACCTGGGCTCGCGGCAGTGACCAAGGGTCCAACTGGACCTGCAACACGCAGAGTTTCGGGCCGATCGGTCAAGCTCAAGGTTGACCCATTTTGCCGTTTATGCCAATTTGAGTCACATAGAGAAATGGCTTCTGCCGTGCGATCTGACCTGGGCTCGCGCCAGAGACCAGGGGACCACCTGGACCTAAGGTGATAAGGATTTGGGGTCCATCTGCCAAGGTCAAGGGGATCAAAGCGGTGATTGAACACGGCACAAAAGTAGGCAAATTGGTCACGACGAGCGCACGCCCATCGGCTGAGCCATCCGACCTGGGCTCGCGAATGTGCCCAGGGGACCCGCCCACCTTGCCACGTTCAGAGGTTCCAATCTCTCGGTCAAGGTCAAGTGGTCCAGAAACACCATTGAAAATGCCTACTTTTGGGGGTTTTCACCAACTTGGCACCCGTGCAGCAACGGCTACGGCTGAGCGATCTGACCCGTGCTCGCGCCAGTGCCAAGATGAATCCCCGGACTTGAGGCCCTATGAGTTTCAGGTTCACGGGTCAAGCCAAAGGCGTAGAAAACTGCTTCCCAAGTTGCCAATAGTGAAGGCCTTTTGGGTGTTTTTTGGTTTTTCAAGAGTGAACCGCATGCCTTTGGGCTGTGCGATCTGACCTGGGCTCGCGGCAGTGACCAAGGGTCCAACTGGACCTGCAACACGCAGAGTTTTGGGCCGATCAGTCAATCTCAAGGTTGACCCATTTTGCCGTTTTTGCCAATTTGAGTCGCATAGAGCAATGGCTTCTACCGTGCGATCTGACCTCGGCTCGCGCCAGAAACCAGGGGACCACCTGGACCTAAGGTGATAAGGATTTGGGGTCCATCTGCCAAGGTCAAGGGGGTCAAAGCGGTGATTGAACACAGCACAAAAGTAGGCAAATTGGTCAAGACGAGCGCACGCCCATCGGCTGAGCCATCCGACCTGGGCTCGCGAATGTGCCCAGGGGACCCGCCCACCTTGCCACGTTCAGAGGTTCCAATCTCTCGGTCAAGGTCAAGTGGTCCAGAAACACCATTGAAAATGCCTACTTTTGGGGGTTTTCACCAACTTGGCACCCGTGCAGCAACGGCTAGGGCTGAGCGATCTGACCCGGGCTCGCACCAGTGCCAAGATGAATCCCCGGACTTGAGGCCCTATGAGTTTCGGGTTCACGGGTCAAGCCAAAGGGGTAGAAAACTGCTTCCCAAGTTGCCAATAGTGAAGGCCTTTTGGGTGTGTTTTGGTTTCTTAAGAGTGAACCGCATGCCTTTTGGCCGTGCGATCTGACCTGGGCTCGCGGCAGTGACCAAGGGTCCAACTGGACCTGCAACACGCAGAGTTTCGGGCCGATCGGTCAAGCTCAAGGTTGACCCATTTTGCCGTTTTTGCCAATTTGAGTCGCATAGAGCAATGGCTTTTGCCGTGCGATCTGACCTGGGCTCGCGCCAGAGACCAGGGGACCACCTGGACCTAAGGTGATAAGGATTTGGGGTCCATCTGCCAAGGTCAAGGGGGTCAAAGCGTTGATTGAACACGGCACAAAAGTAGGCAAATTGTTCACTACGAGCGCACGCCCATCGGCTGAGCCATCCGACCTGGGCTCGCGAATGTGACCAGGGGACCCGCCCACCTTGCCACGTTCAGAGGTTCCAATCTCTCGGTCAAGGTCAAGTGGTACAGAAACACCATTGAAAATGCCTACTTTTGGGGTTTTTCACCAACTTGGCACCCGTGCAGCAACGGCTACGGCTGAGCGATCTGACCTGGGCTCACGCCAGTGCCAAGATGAATCCCCGGACTTGAGGCCCTATGAGTTTCGGGTTCATGGGTTAAGCCAAAGGGGTAGAAAACTGCTTCCCAAGTTGCCAATAGTGAAGGCCTTTTGGGTGTGTTTTGGTTTTTCAAGAGTGAACCGCATGCCTTTGGGCCGTGCGATCTGACCTGGGCTCGCGGCAGTGACCAAGGGTCCAACTGGACCTGCAACACGCAGAGTTTCGGGCCGATCGGTCAAGCTCAAGGTTGACCCATTTTGCCGTTTTTGCCAATTTGAGTCGCATAGAGCAATGGCTTCTACCGTGCGATCTGACCTGGGCTCGCGCCAGAGACCAGGGGACCACCTGGACCTAAGGCGATAAGGATTTGGGGTCCATCTGCCAAGGTCAAGGGGGTCAAAGCGGTGATTGAACACGACACAAAAGTAGGCAAATTGGTCACGACGAGCGCACGCCCATCGGCTGAGCCATCCGACCTGGGCTCGCGAATGTGCCCAGGGGACCCACCCACCTTGCTACGTTCAGAGGTTCCAATCTCTCGGTCAAGGTCAAGTGGTCCAGAAACACCATTGAAAATGCCTACTTTTGGGGTTTTTCACCAACTTGGCACCCGTGCAGCAACGGCTACGGCTGAGCGATCTGACCCGGGCTCGTGCCAGTGCCAAGATGAATCCCCGGACTTGAGGCCCTATGACTTTCGGGTTCACGGGTCAAGCCAAAAGGGTAGAAAACTGCTTCCCAAGTTGCCAATAGTGAAGGCCTTTTGGGTGTGTTTTGGTTTTTCAAGAGTGAACCGCATGCCTTTGGGCCGTGTGATCTGACCTGGGCTCGCGGCAGTGACCAAGGGTCCAACTGGACCTGCAACATGCAGAGTTTCGGGCCGATCGGTCAAGCTCAAGGTTGACCCATTTTGCCGTTTTTGCCAATTTGAGTCGCATAGAGCAATGGCTTCTGCCGTGCGATCTGACCTATGCTCGCGCCAGAGACCAGGGGACCACCTGGACCTAAGGCGATAAGGATTTGGGGTCCATCTGCCAAGGTCAAGGGGGTCAAAGCCGTGATTTAACACGGCACAAAAGTAGGCAAATTGGTCACGACGAGCGCACGCCCATCGGCTGAGCCATCCGACCTGGGCTCGCGAATGTGCCCAGGGGACCCGCCCACCTTGCCACGTTCAGAGGTTCCAATCTCTCGGTTAAGGTCAAGTGGTCCAGAAACACCATTGAAAATGCCTACTTTTGGGGTTTTTCACCAACTTGGCACCCGTGCAGCAACAGCTACGGCTGAGCGATCTGACCCGGGCTTGCGCCAGTGCCAAGATGAATCCCCGGACTTGAGGCCCTATGAGTTTCGGGTTCACGGGTCAAGCCAAAGGGGTAGAAAACTGCTTCCCAAGTTGCCAATAGTGAAGGCCTTTTGGGTGTGTTTTGGTTTTTCAAGAGTGAACCGCATGCCTTTGGGCCGTGTGATCTGACCTGGGCTCGCGGCAGTGACCAAGGGACCACCTGGACCTAAGGCGATAAGGATTTGGTGTCCATCTGCCAAGGTCAAGGGGGTCAAAGCCGTGATTGAACACGGCACAAAAGTAGGCAAATTGGTCACTACGAGCGCACGCCCATCGGCTGAGCCATCCGACCTGGGCTCGCGAATGTGCCCAGGGGACCCGCCCACCTTGCCACGTTCAGAGGTTCCAATCTCTCGGTCAAGGTCAAGTGGTCCAGAAACACCATTAAAAATGCCTACTTTTGGGGTTTTTCACCAACTTGGCACCCGTGCAGCAACGGCTACGGCTGAGCGATCTGACCCGGACTCGCGCCAGTGCCAAGATGAATCCCCGGACTTGAGGCCCTATCAGTTTCGGGTTCACGGGTCAAGCCAAATGGGTAGAAAACTGCTTCCCAAGTTGCCAATAGTGAAGGCCTTTTGGGTGAGTTTTGGTTTTTCAAGAGTGAACCGCATGCCTTTGGGCCATGCGATCTGACCTTTGCTCGCGGCAGTGACCAAGGGTCCAACTGGACCTGCAACACGCAGAGTTTCGGGCCGATCGGTCAAGCTCAAGGTTGACCCATTTTGCCGTTTTTGCCAATTTGAGTCGCATAGAGCAATGGCTTCTGCCGTGCGATCTGACCTGGGCTCGCGCCAGAGACCAGGGGACCACCTGGACCTAAGGCGATAAGGATTTGGGGTCCATCTGCCAAGGTCAAGGGGGTCATAGCGGTGATTGAACACGGCACAAAAGTAGGCAAATTGGTCAAGACGAGCGCACGCCCATCCGCTGAGCCATCCGACCTGGGCTCGCGAATGTGCCCAGGGGACCCGCCCACCTTGCCACGTTCAGAGGTTCCAATCTCTCGGTCAAGGTCAAGTGTTCCAGAAACACCATTGAAAATGCCTACTTTTGGGGTTTTTCGCCAAATTGGCACCCGTGCAGCAACGGCTATGGCTGAGCGATCTGACCCGGGCTCGCGCCAGTGCCAAGATGAATCCCCGGACTTGAGGCCCTATCAGTTTCGGGTTCACGGGTCAAGCCAAAGGGGTAGAAAACTGCTTCCCAAGTTGCCAATAGTGAAGGCCTTTTGGGTGTGTTTTGTTTTTTCAAGAGTGAACCGCATGCCTTTGGGCCATGCGATCTGACCTGGGCTCGCGGCAGTGACCAAGGGTCCAACTGGACCTGCAACACGCAGAGTTTCGGGCCGATCGGTCAAGCTCAAGGTTGACCCATTTTGCCGTTTTTGCCAATTTGAGTCGCATAGAGCAATGGCTTCTGCCGTGCGATCTGACCTGGGCGCGCGCCAGAGACCAGGGGACCACCTGGACCTAAGGCGATAAGGATTTGGGGTCCATCTGCCAAGGTCAAGGGGGTCAAGACGGTAATTGAACACGGCACAAAAGTAGGCAAATTGGTCACGACGAGCGTACGCCCATCCGCTGAGCCATCCAACCTGGGCTCGCGAATGAGCCCAGGGGACCCGCCCACCTTGCCACGTTCAGAGGTTCCAATCTCTCGGTCAAGGTCAAGTGGTCCAGAAACACCATTGAAAATGCCTACTTTTGGGGTTTTTCACCAACTTGGCACCCGTGCAGCAACGGCTACGGCTGAGCGATCTGACCCGGGCTCGCGCAAGTGCCAAGATGAATCCCGGGACTTGAGGCCCTATGAGTTTCGGGTTCACGGGTCAAGCCAAAGGGGTAGAAACTGCTTCCCAAGTTGCCAATAGTGAAGGCCTTTTGGGTGTGTTTTGGTTTTCAAGAGTGAACCGAATGCCTTTGCGCTGTGCGATCTGACCTGGGCTTGCGGCAGTGACCAAGGGTCCAACTGGACCTGCAACACGCAGAGTTTTGGGCCGATCGGTCAAGCTCAAGGTTGACCCATTTTGCCGTTTTTGCCAATTTGAGTCGCATAGAGCAATGGCTTCTGCCGTGCGATCTGACCTGGGCTCGCGCCAGAGACCAGGGGACCACCTGGACCTAAGGCGATAAGGATTTTGGGTCCATCTGCCAATGTCAAGGGGGTCAAAGCGGTGATTGAACACGGCACAAAAGTAGGCAAATTGGTCACGACAAGCGCACGCCCATCCGCTGAGCCATCAGACCTGGGCTCGCGAATGTGCCCAGGGGACCCGCCCACCTTGCTACGTTCAGAGGTTCCAATCTCTCGGTCAAGGTCAAGTGGTCCAGAAACACCATTGAAAATGCCTACTTTTGGGGTTTTTCACCAACTTGGCACCCGTGCAGCAACGGCTACGGCTGAGCGATCTGACCCGGTCTCGCGCCAGTGCCAAGATGAATCCCCGGGTTTGAGGCCCTATGAGTTTCGGGTTCACGGGTCAAGCCAAAGGGGTAGAAAACTGCTTCCCAAGTTGCCAATAGTGAAGGCCTTTTGGGTGTGTTTTGGTTTTTCAAGAGTGAACCGCATGCCTTTGGGCCTTGCGATCTAACCTGGGCTCGCGGCAGTGACCAAGGGTCCAACTGGACCTGCAACACGCAGAGTTTCGGGCCGATCGGTCAAGCTCAAGGTTGACCCATTTTGCCGTTTATGCCAATTTGAGTCGCATAGAGCAATGGCTTCTGCCTTCGATCTGACCTGGGCTCTCGCAAGAGATCAGAGGACCACCTGGACCTAAGGCGATAAGGATTTGGGGTCCATCTGCCAAGGTCAAGGGGGTCAAAGCGGTGATTGAACACGGCACAAAAGTAGGCAAATTGGTCACGACGAGCGCACGCCCATCGGCTGAGCCATCCGACCTGGGCTCGCGAATGTGCCCAGGGGACCCGCCCACCTTGCCACGTTCAGAGGTTCCAATCTCTCGGTCAAGGTCAAGTGGTCCAGAAACACCATTGAAAATGCCTACTTTTGGGGTTTTTCACCAACTTGGCACCCGTGCAGCAACAGCTACGGCTGAGCGATCTGACCCGGTCTCGCGCCAGTGCCAAGATGAATCCCCGGGTTTGAGGCCCTATGAGTTTCGGGTTCACGGGTCAAGCCAAAGGGGTAGAAAACTGCTTCCCAAGTTGCCAATAGTGAAGGCCTTTTGGGTGTGTTTTGGTTTTTCAAGAGTGAACCGCATGCCTTTGGGCCTTGCGATCTGACCTGGGCTCGCGGCAGTGACCAAGGGTCCAACTGGACCTGCAACACACAGAGTTTCGGGCCGATCGGTCAAGCTCAAGGTTGACCCATTTTGCCGTTTATGCCAATTTGAGTCACATAGAGAAATGGCTTCTGCCGTGCGATCTGACCTGGGCTCGCGCCAGAGACCAGGGGACCACCTGGACCTAAGGTGATAAGGATTTGGAGTCCATCTGCCAAGGTCAAGGGGGTCAAAGCGGTGATTGAACACGGCACAAAAGTAGGCAAATTGGTCACGACGAGCGCACGCCCATCGGCTGAGCCATCCGACCTGGGCTCGCGAATGTGCCCAGGGGACCAGCCCACCTTGCCACGTTCAGAGGTTCCAATCTCTCGGTCAAGGTCAAGTGGTCCAGAAACACCATTGAAAATGCCTACTTTTGGGGTTTTTCACCAACTTGGCACCCGTGCAGCAAGGCTACGGCTGAGCGATCTGACCCGGGCTCGCGCCAGTGCCAAGATGAATCCCCGGACTTGAGGCCCTATGAGTTTCAGGTTCACGGGTCAAGCCAAAGGCATAGAAAACTGCTTCCCAAGTTGCCAATAGTGAAGGCCTCTTGGGTGTGTTTTGGTTTTTCAAGAGTGAACCGCATGCCTTTGGGCTGTGCGATCTGACCTTGGCTCGCATCAGTGACCAAGGGTCCAACTGGACCTGCAACACGCAGAGTTTTGGACCGATCAGTCAATCTCAAGGTTGGCCCATTTTGCCGTTTTTGCCAATTTGAGTCGCATAGAGCAATGGCTTCTACTGTGCGATCTGACCTGGGCTCGCGCCAGAGACCAGGGGACCACCTGGACCTAAGGTGATAAGGATTTGGGGTCCATCTGCCAAGGTCAAGGGGGTCAAAGCGGTGATTGAACACAGCACAAAAGTAGTCAAATTGGTCAAGACGAGCGCACGCCCATCGGCTGAGCCATCCGACCTGGGCTCGCGAATGTGCCCAGGGGACCCGCCCACCTTGCCACGTTCAGAGGTTCCAATCTCTCGGTCAAGGTCAAGTGGTCCAGAAACACCATTGAAAATGCCTACTTTTGGGGGTTTTCACCAACTTGGCACCCGTGCAGCAACGGCTACGGCTGAGCGATCTGACCCGGGCTCGCACCAGTGCCAAGATGAATCCCCGGACTTGAGGCCCTATGAGTTTCAGGTTCACGGGTCAAGCCAAAGGGGTAGAAAACTGCTTCCCAAGTTGCCAATAGTGAAGGCCTTTTGGGTGTGTTTTGGTTTCTTAAGAGTGAACCGCATGCCTTTTGGCCGTGCGATCTGAAATGGGCTCGCGGCAGTGACCAAGGGTCCAACTGGACCTGCAACACGCAGAGTTTCGGGCCGATCGGTCAAGCTCAAGGTTGACCCATTTTGCCGTTTTTGCCAATTTGAGTCGCATAGAGCAATGGCTTTTGCCGTGCGATCTGACCTATGCTCGCGCCCGAGACCAGGGGACCACCTGGACCTAAGGTGATAAGGATTTGGGGTCCATCTGCCAAGGTCAAGGGGGTCAAAGCGGTGATTGAACACGGCACAAAAGTAGGCAAATTGTTCACTACGAGCGCACGCCCATCGGCTGAGCCATCCGACCTGGGCTCGCGAATGTGCCCAGGGGACCCGCCCACCTTGCCACGTTCAGAGGTTCCAATCTCTCGGTCAAGGTCAAGTGGTCCAGAAACACCATTGAAAATGCTTACTTTTGGGGTTTTTCACCAACTAGGCACCCGTGCAGCAACGGCTACGGCTGAGCGATCTGACCCGGGCTCGTGCCAGTGCCAAGATGAATCCCGGGACTTGAGGCCCTATGACTTTCGGGTTCACGGGTCAAGCCAAAAGGGTAGAAAACTGCTTCCCAAGTTGCCAATAGTGAAGGCCTTTTGGGTGTGTTTTGGTTTTTCAAGAGTGAACCGCATGCCTTTGGGCCGTGTGATCTGACCTGGGCTCGCGGCAGTGACCAAGGGTCCAACGGGACCTGCAACACGCAGAGTTTCGGGCCGATCGGTCAAGCTCAAGGTTGACCCATTTTGCCGTTTTTGCCAATTTGAGTCGCATAGAGCAATGGCTTCTGCCGTGCGATCTGACCTATGCTCGCGCCAGAGACAAGGGGACCACCTGGACCTAAGGCGATAAGGATTTGGGGTCCATCTGCCAAGGTCAAGGGGGTCAAAGCCGTGATTTAACACGGCACAAAAGTAGGCAAATTGGTCACGACGAGCGCACGCCCATCGGCTGAGCCATCCGACCTGGGCTCGCGAATGTGCCCAGGGGACCCGCCCACCTTGCCACGTTCAGAGGTTCCAATCTCTCGGTCAAGGTCAAGTGGTCCAGAAACACCATTGAAAATGCCTACTTTTGGGGTTTTTCACCAACTTGGCACCCGTGCAGCAACAGCTACGGCTGAGCGATCTGACCCGGGCTTGCGCCAGTGCCAAGATGAATCCCCGGACTTGAGGCCCTATGAGTTTCGGGTTCACGGGTCAAGCCAAAGGGGTAGAAAACTGCTTCCCAAGTTGCCAATAGTGAAGGCCTTTTGGGTGTGTTTTGGTTTTTCAAGAGTGAACCGCATGCCTTTGGGCCGTGTGATCTGACCTGGGCTCGCGGCAGTGACCAAGGGTCCAACTGGACCTGCAACACGCAGAGTTTCGGGCCGATCGGTCAAGCTCAAGGTTGACCCATTTTGCCGTTTTTGCCAATTTGAGTCGCATAGAGCAATGGCTTCTGCCGTGCAATCTGACCTCGGCTGGCGCCAGAGACCAGGGGACCACCTGGACCTAAGGCGATAAGGATTTGGGGTCCATCTGCCAAGGTCAAGGGGGTCAAAGCCGTGATTGAACACGGCACAAAAGTAGGCAAATTGGTCACTACGAGCGCACGCCCATCGGCTGAGCCATCCGACCTGGGCTCGCGAATGTGCCCAGGGGACCCGCCCACCTTGCCACGTTCAGAGGTTCCAATCTCTCGGTCAAGGTCAAGTGGTCCAGAAACACCATTAAAAATGCCTACTTTTGGGGTTTTTCACCAACTTGGCACCCGTGCAGCAACGGCTACGGCTGAGCGATCTGACCCGGACTCGCGCCAGTGCCAAGATGAATCCCCAGACTTGAGGCCCTATGAGTTTCGGGTTCACGGGTCAAGCCAAAGGGGTAGAAAACTGCTTCCCAAGTTGCCAATAGTGAAGGCCTTTTGGGTGTGTTTTGGTTTTTCAAGAGTGAACCGCATGCCTTTGGGCCATGCGATCTGACCTTTGCTCGCGGCAGTGACCAAGGGTCCAACTGGACCTGCAACACGCAGAGTTTCGGGCCGATCGGTCAAGCTCAAGGTTGACCCATTTTGCCGTTTTTGCCAATTTGAGTCGCATAGAGCAATGGCTTTTGCCGTGCGATCTGACCTGGGCTCGCGCCAGAGACCAGGGGACCACCTGGACCTAAGGCGATAAGGATTTGGGGTCCATCTGCCAAGGTCAAGGGGGTCATAGCGGTGATTGAACACGGCACAAAAGTAGGCAAATTGGTCAAGATGAGCGCACGCCCATCCGCTGAGCCATCCGACCTGGGCTCGCGAATGTGCCCAGGGGACCCGCCCACCTTGCCACGTTCAGAGGTTCCAATCTCTCGGTCAAGGTCAAGTGTTCCAGAAACACCATTGAAAATGCCTACTTTTGGGGTTTTTCGCCAAATTGGCACCCGTGCAGCAACGGCTATGGCTGAGCGATCTGACCCGGGCTCGCGCCAGTGCCAAGATGAATCCCCAGACTTGAGGCCCTATCAGTTTCGGGTTCACGGGTCAAGCCAAAGGGGTAGAAAACTGCTTCCCAAGTTGCCAATAGTGAAGGCCTTTTGGGTGTGTTTTGTTTTTTCAAGAGTGAACCGCATGCCTTTGGGCCATGCGATCTGACCTGGGCTCGCGGCAGTGACCAAGGGTCCAACTGGACCTGCAACACGCAGAGTTTCGGGCCGATCGGTCAAGCTCAAGGTTGACCCATTTTGCCGTTTTTGCCAATTTGAGTCGCATAGAGCAATGGCTTCTGCCGTGCGATCTGACCTGGGCTCGCGCCAGAGACCAGGGGACCACCTGGACCTAAGGCGATAAGGATTTGGGGTCCATCTGCCAAGGTCAAGGGGGTCAAGGCGGTAATTGAACACGGCACAAAAGTAGGCAAATTGGTCACGACGAGCGTACGCCCATCCGCTGAGCCATCCAACATGGGCTCGCGAATGAGCCCAGGGGACCCGCCCACCTTGCCACGTTCAGAGGTTCCAATCTCTCGGTCAAGGTCAAGTGGTCCAGAAACACCATTGAAAATGCCTACTTTTGGGGTTTTTCACCAACTTGGCACCCGTGCAGCAACGGCTACGGCTGAGCGATCTGACCCGGGCTCGCGCAAGTGCCAAGATGAATCCCGGGACTTGAGGCCCTATGAGTTTCGGGTTCACGGGTCAAGCCAAAGGGGTAGAAAACTGCTTCCCAAGTTGCCAATAGTGAAGGCCTTTTGGGTGTGTTTTGGTTTTCAAGAGTGAACCGAATGCCTTTGGGCTGTGCGATCTGACCTGGGCTTGCGGCAGTGACCAAGGGTCCAACTGGACCTGCAACACGCAGAGTTTTGGGCCGATCGGTCAAGCTCAAGGTTGACCCATTTTGCCGTTTTTGCCAATTTGAGTCGCATAGAGCAATGGCTTCTGCCGTGCGATCTGACCTGGGCTCGCGCCAGAGACCAGGGGACCACCTGGACCTAAGGCGATAAGGATTTTGGGTCCATCTGCCAATGTCAAGGGGGTCAAAGCGGTGATTGAACACGGCACAAAAGTAGGCAAATTGGTCACGACAAGCGCACGCCCATCCGCTGAGCCATCAGACCTGGGCTCGCGAATGTGCCCAGGGGACCCGCCCACCTTGCTACGTTCAGAGGTTCCAATCTCTCGGTCAAGGTCAAGTGGTCCAGAAACACCATTGAAAATGCCTACTTTTGGGGATTTTCACCAACTTGGCACCCGTGCAGCAACGGCTACGGCTGAGCGATCTGACCCGGTCTCGCGCCAGTGCCAAGATGAATCCCCGGGTTTGAGGCCCTATGAGTTTCGGGTTCACGGGTCAAGCCAAAGGGGTAGAAAACTGCTTCCCAAGTTGCCAATAGTGAAGGCCTTTTGGGTGTGTTTTGGTTTTTCAAGAGTGAACCGCATGCCTTTGGGCCTTGCGATCTGACCTGGGCTCGCGGCAGTGACCAAGGGTCCAACTGGACCTGCAACACGCAGAGTTTCGGGCCGATCGGTCAAGCTCAAGGTTGACCCATTTTGCCGTTTATGCCAATTTGAGTCGCATAGAGCAATGGCTTCTGCCTTCGATCTGACCTGGGCTCTCGCAAGAGATCAGAGGACCACCTGGACCTAAGGCGATAAGGATTTGGGGTCCATCTGCCAAGGTCAAGGGGGTCAAAGCGGTGATTGAACACGGCACAAAAGTAGGCAAATTGGTCACGACGAGCGCACGCCCATCGGCTGAGCCATCCGACCTGGGCTCGCGAATGTGCCCAGGGGACCCGGCCACCTTGCCACGTTCAGAGGTTCCAATCTCTCGGTCAAGGTCAAGTGGTCCAGAAACACCATTGAAAATGCCTACTTTTGGGGTTTTTCACCAACTTGGCACCCGTGCAGCAACGGCTACGGCTGAGCGATCTGACCCGGTCTCGGGCCAGTGCCAAGATGAATCCCCGGGTTTGAGGCCCTATGAGTTTCGGGTTCACGGGTCAAGCCAAAGGGGTAGAAAACTGCTTCCCAAGTTGCCAATAGTGAAGGCCTTTTGGGTGTGTTTTGGTTTTTCAAGAGTGAACCGCATGCCTTTGGGCCTTGCGATCTGACCTGGGCTCGCGGCAGTGACCAAGGGTCCAACTGGACCTGCAACACACAGAGTTTCGGGCCGATCGGTCAAGCTCAAGGTTGACCCATTTTGCCGTTTATGCCAATTTGAGTCACATAGAGAAATGGCTTCTGCCGTGCGATCTGACCTGGGCTCGCGCCAGAGACCAGGGGACCACCTGGACCTAAGGTGATAAGGATTTGGGGTCCATCTGCCAAGGTCAAGGGGGTCAAAGCGGTGATTGAACACGGCACAAAAGTAGGCAAATTGGTCACGACGAGCGCACGCCCATCGGCTGAGCCATCCGACCTGGGCTCGCGAATGTGCCCAGGGGACCAGCCCACCTTGCCACGTTCAGAGGTTCCAATCTCTCGGTCAAGGTCAAGTGGTCCAGAAACACCATTGAAAATGCCTACTTTTGGGGTTTTTCACCATGTTGGCACCCGTGCAGCAACGGCTACGGCTGAGCGATCTGACCCGGGCTCGCGCCAGTGCCAAGATGAATCCCCGGACTTGAGGCCCTATGAGTTTCAGGTTCACGGGTCAAGCCAAAGGCATAGAAAACTGCTTCCCAAGTTGCCAATAGTGAAGGCCTCTTGGGTGTGTTTTGGTTTTTCAAGAGTGAACCGAATGCCTTTGGGCTGTGCGATCTGACCTTGGCTCGCATCAGTGACCAAGGGTCCAACTGGACCTGCAACACGCAGAGTTTTGGGCCGATCAGTCAATCTCAAGGTTGGCCGATTTTGCCGTTTTTGCCAATTTGAGTCGCATAGAGCAATGGCTTCTACTGTGCGATCTGACCTGGGCTCGCGCTAGAGACCAGGGGACCACCTGGACCTATGGTGATAAGGATTTGGGGTCCATCTGCCAAGGTCAAGGGGGTCAAAGCAGTGATTGAACACAGCACAAAAGTAGTCAAATTGGTCAAGACGAGCGCACGCCCATCGGCTGAGCCATCCGACCTGGGCTCGCGAATGTGCCCAGGGGACCCGCCCACCTTGCCACGTTCAGAGGTTCCAATCTCTCGGTCAAGGTCAAGTGGTCCAGAAACACCATTGAAAATGCCTACTTTTGGGGGTTTTCACCAACTTGGCACCCGTGCAGCAACGGCTACGGCTGAGCGATCTGACCCGGGCTCGCACCAGTGCCAAGATGAATCCCCGGACTTGAGGCCCTATGAGTTTCGGGTTCACGGGTCAAGCCAAAGGGGTAGAAAACTGCTTCCCAAGTTGCCAATAGTGAAGGCCTTTTGGGTGTGTTTTGTTTTTTCAAGAGTGAACCGCATGCCTTTGGGCCATGCGATCTGACCTGGGCTCGCGGCAGTGACCAAGGGTCCAACTGGACCTGCAACACGCAGAGTTTCGGGCCGATCGGTCAAGCTCAAGGTTGACCCATTTTGCCGTTTTTGCCAATTTGAGTCGCATAGAGCAATGGCTTTTGCCGTGCGATCTGACCTGGGCTCGCGCCCGAGACCAGGGGACCACCTGGACCTAAGGTGATAAGGATTTGGGGTCCATCTGCCAAGGTCAAGGGGGTCAAAGCGGTGATTGAACACGGCACAAAAGTAGGCAAATTGTTCACTACGAGCGCACGCCCATCTGCTGAGCCATCCGACCTGGGCTCGCGAATGTGACCAGGGGACCCGCCCACCTTGCCACGTTCAGAGGTTCCAATCTCTCGGTCAAGGTCAAGTGGTCCAGAAACACCATTGAAAATGCCTACTTTTGGGGTTTTTCACCAACTTGGCACCCGTGCAGCAACGGCTACGGCTGAGCGATCTGACCCGGGCTCGCGCCAGTGCCAAGATGAATCCCCGGACTTGAGGCCCTATGAGTTTCGGGTTCACGGGTTAAGCCAAAGGGGTAGAAAACTGCTTCCCAAGTTGCCAATAGTGAAGGCCTTTTGGGTGTGTTTTGGTTTTTCAAGAGTGAACCGCATGCCTTTGGGCCGTGCGATCTGACCTGGGCTCACGGCAGTGACCAAGGGTCCAACTGGACCTGCAACACGCAGAGTTTCGGGCCGATCGTTCAAGCTCAAGGTTGACCCATTTTGCCGTTTTTGCCAATTTGAGTCGCATAGAGCATTGGCTTCAGCCGTGCGATCTGACCTATGCTCGCGCCAGAGACCAGGGGACCACCTGGACCTAAGGCGATAAGGATTTGGGGTCCATCTGCCAAGGTCAAGGGGGTCAAAGCGGTGATTGAACACGGCACAAAAGTAGGCAAATTGGTCACGACGAGCGCACGCCCATCGGCTGAGCCATCCGACCTGGGCTCGCGAATGTGCCCAGGGGACCCGCCCACCTTGCCACGTTCAGAGGTTCCAATCTCTCGGTCAAGGTCAAGTGGTCCAGAAACACCATTGAAAATGCCTACTTTTGGGGTTTTTCACCAACTAGGCACCCGTGCAGCAACGGCTACGGCTGAGCGATCTGACCCGGGCTCGTGCCAGTGCCAAGATGAATCCCGGGACTTGAGGCCCTATGACTTTCGGGTTCACGGGTCAAGCCAAAAGGGTAGAAAACTGCTTCCCAAGTTGCCAATAGTGAAGGCCTTTTGGGTGTGTTTTGGTTTTTCAAGAGTGAACCGCATGCCTTTGGGCCGTGTGATCTGACCTGGGCTCGCGGCAGTGACCAAGGGTCCAACAGGACCTGCAACACGCAGAGTTTCGGGCAGATCGGTCAAGCTCAAGGTTGACCAATTTTGCCGTTTTTGCCAATTTGAGTCGCATAGAGCAATGGCTTCTGCCGTGCGATCTGACCTATGCTCGCGCCAGAGACAAGGGGACCACCTGGACCTAAGGCGATAAGGATTTGGGGTCCATCTGCCAAGGTCAAGGGGGTCAAAGCCGTGATTTAACACGGCACAAAAGTAGGCAAATTGGTCACGACGAGCGCACGCCCATCGGCTGAGCCATCCGACCTGGGCTCGCGAATGTGCCCAGGGGACCCGCCCACCTTGCCACGTTCAGAGGTTCCAATCTCTCGGTCAAGGTCAAGTGGTCCAGAAACACCATTGAAAATGCCTACTTTTGGGGTTTTTCACCAACTTGGCACCCGTGCAGCAACGGCTACGGCTGAGCGATCTGACCCGGGCTTGCGCCAGTGCCAAGATGAATCCCCGGACTTGAGGCCCTATGAGTTTCGGGTTCACGGGTCAAGCCAAAGGGGTAGAAAACTGCTTCCCAAGTATGTGATCTGACCTGGGCTCGCGGCAGTGACCATGGGTCCAACTGGACCTGCAACACGCAGAGTTTCGGGCCGATCAGTCAAGCTCAAGGTTGACCCATTTTGCCGTTTTTGCCAATTTAAGTCGCATAGAGCAATGGCTTCTGCCGTGCGATCTGACCTGGGCTGGCGCCAGAGACCAGGGGACCACCTGGACCTAAGGCGATAAGGGTTTGGGGTCCATCTGCCAAGGTCAAGGGGGTCATAGCGGTGATTGAACACGGCACAAAAGTAGGCAAATTGGTCAAGACGAGCGCACGCCCATCCGCTGAGCCATCCGACCTGGGCTCGCGAATGTGCCCAGGGGACCCGCCCACCTTGCCAGGTTCAGAGGTTCCAATCTCTCGGTCAAGGTCAAGTGGTCCAGAAACACAATTGAAAATGCCTACTTTTGGGGTTTTTCGCCAACTTGGCACCCGTGCAGCAACGGCTATGGCTGAGCGATCTGACCCGGGCTCGCGCCAGTGCCAAGATGAATCCCCGGACTTGAGGCCCTATGAGTTTCGGGTTCACGGGTCAAGCCAAAGGGGTAGAAAACTGCTTCCCAAGTTGCCAATAGTGAAGGCCTTTTGGGTGTGTTTTGGTTTTTCAAGAGTGAACCGCATGCCTTTGGGCCATGCGATCTGACCTGGGCTCGCGGCAGTGACCAAGGGTCCAACTGGACCTGCAACACGCAGAGTTTCGGGCCGATCGGTCAAGCTCAAGGTTGACCCATTTTGCCGTTTTTGCCTATTTGAGTCGCATAGAGCAATGGCTTCTGCCGTGCGATCTGACCTGGGCTCACGCCAGAGAACAGGGGACCACCTGGACCTAAGGCGATAAGGATTTGGGGTCCATCTGCCAAGGTCAAGGGGGTCAAAGCGGTGATTGAACACGGCACAAAAGTAGGCAAATTGGTCACGACGAGCGCACGCCCATCCGCTGAGCCATCCGACCTGGGCTCGAGAATGTGCCCAGGGGACCCGCCCACCTTGCCACGTTCAGAGGTTCCAATCTCTCTGTCAAGGTCAAGTGGTCCAGAAACACCATTGAAAATGCCTACTTTTGGGGTTTTTCACCAACTTGGCACCTGTGCAGCAACGGCTACGGCTGAGCGATCTGACCCGGGCTCGCGCAAGTGCCAAGATGAATCCCGTGACTTGAGGCCCTATGAGTTTCGGGTTCACGGGTCAAGCCAAAGGGGTAGAAAACTGCTTCCCAAGTTGCCAATAGTGAAGGCCTTTTGGGTGTGTTTTGGTTTTTCAAGAGTGAACCGAATGCCTTTGGGCCGTGCGATCTGACCTGGGCTCGCGGCAGTGACCAAGGGTCCAACTGGACCTGCAACATGCAGAGTTTCGGGCCGATCGGTCAAGCTCAAGGTTGACCCATTTTGCCGTTTTTGCCAATTTGAGTCGCTTAGAGCAATGGCTTCTGCCGTGCGTTCTGACCTGGGCTCGCGCCAGAGACCAGGGGACCACCTGGACCTAAGGCGATAAGGATTTGGGGTCCATCTGCCAAGGTCAAGGGGGTCAAAGCCGTGATTGAACACGGCACAAAAGTAGGCAAATTGGTCTCGACAAGCGCACGCCCATCGGCTGAGCCATCTGACCTGGGCTCGCGAATGTGCCCAGGGGACCCGCCCACCTTGCCACGTTCAGAGGTTCCAATCTCTCGGTCAAGGTCAAGTGGTCCAGAAACACCATTGAAAATGCCTACTTTTGGGGTTTTTCACCAACTTGGCACCCGTGCAGCAACGGCTACGGCTGAGCGATCTGACCCGGGCTCGCGCAAGTGCCAAGATGAATCCCCGGACTTGAGGCCCTATGAGTTTTGGGTTCACGGGTCAAGCCAAAAGGGTAGAAAACTGCTTCCCAAGTTGCCAATAATGAAGGCCTTTTGGGTGTGTTTTGGTTTTTCAAGAGTGAACCGCATGCCTTTGAGCCGTGCGATCTGACCTGGGCTCGCGGCAGTGACCAAGGGTCCAACTGGACCTGCAACACGCAGAATTTTGGGCCGATCGGTCAAGCTCAAGGTTGACCCATTTTGCCGTTTTTGCCAATTTGAGTCGCATAGAGCAATGGCTTCTGCTGTGTGATCTGACCTGGGCTCGCGCCAGAGACCAGGGGACCACCTGGACCTAAGGCGATAAGGATTTGGGGTCCATCTGCCAAGGTCAAGGGGGTCAAAGCGGTGATTGAACATGACACAAAAGTAGGCAAATTGGTCACGACGAGCGCACGCCCATCGGCTGAGCCATCCGACCTTGGCTCGCGAATGTGCCCAGGTGACCCGCCCACCTTGCCACGTTCAGAGGTTCCAATCTCTCGGTCAAGGTCAAGTGGTCCAGAAACACCATTGAAAATGCCTACTTTTGGGGGTTTTTACCAACTTGGCACCCTTGCAGCAACGGCTAAGGCTGAGCGATCTGACCCGGGCTCGCGCAAGTGCCAAGATGAATCCCCGGACTTGAGGCCCTATGAGTTTCGGGTTCACGGGTCAAGCCAAAGGGGTAGAAAACTGCTTCCCAAGTTGCCAATAGTGAAGGCCTTTAGGGTGTGTTTTGGTTTTTCAAGAGTGAACCGCATGCCTTTGGGCTGTGCGATCTGACCTGGGCTCGCGGCAGTGACCAAGGGTCCAACTGGACCTGCAACACGCAGAATTTCGGGCCGATCGGTCAAGCACAAGGTTGACCCATTTTGCCGTTTTTGCCAATTTGAGTCGCATAGAGCAATGGCTTCTGCCGTGCGATCTGACCTGGGCTCGATCCAGAGACCAGGGGACCACCTGGACCTAAGGCGATAAGGATTTGGGGTCAATCTGCCAAGGTCAAGGGGGTCAAAGCGGTGATTGAACAGGGCACAAAAGTAGGCAAATTGGTCACGACGAGCGCACGCCCATCGGCTGAGCCATCTGACCTGGGCTCGCGAATGTGCCCAGGGGACCCGCCCACCTTGCCACGTTCAGAGGTTCCAATCTCTCGGTCAAGGTCAAGTGGTCCAGAAACACAATTGAAAATGCCTACTTTTGGGGTTTTTCACCAACTTGGCACCCGTGCAGCAACGGCTACAGCTGAGCTATCTGACCCGGGCTCGCGCCAGTGCCAAGATGAATCCCCGGACTTGAGGCCCTATGAGTTTCGGGTTCACGGGTCAAGCCAAAGGGGTAGAAAACTGCTTCCCAAGTTGCCAATAGTGAAGGCCTTTTGGGTGTGTTTTGGTTTTTCAAGAGTGAACCGCATGCCTTTGGGCCGTGTGATCTTACCTGGGCTCGCGGCAGTGACCAATGGTCCAACTGGACCTGCAACACGCAGAGTTTCGGGCCGATCGGTCAAGCTCAAGGTTGACCCATTTTGCCGTTTTTGCCAATTTGAGTCGCATAGAGCTATGGCTTCTGCCGTGCGATCTGACCTGGGCTCGCGCCAGAGACCAGGGGACCACCTGGACCTAAGGCGATAAGGATTTGGGGTCCATCTGCCAAGGTCAAGGGGGTCAAAGCGGTGATTGAACACGGCACAAAAGTAGGCAAATTGGTCACGACGAGCGCACGCCCATCGGCTGAGCCATCCGACCTGGGCTCGCGAATGTGCCCAGGGGACCCGCCCACCTTGCCACGTTCAGAGGTTCCAATCTCTCGGACAAGGTCAAGTGGTTAAGAAACACTATTGAAAATGCCTACTTTTGGGGTTTTTCACCAACTTGGCACCCGTGCAGCAACGGCTACGGCTGAGCGATCTGACCTGAGCTCGAGCCAGTATCAAGATGAATCCCCGGACTTGAGGCCCTTTGAGTTTCGGGTTCACGGGTCAAGCCAAAGGGGTAGAAAACTGCTTCCCAAGTTGCCAATAGTGAAGGCCTTTTGGGTGTGTTTTGGTTTTTCAAGAGTGAACCGCATGCCTTTGGGCCGTGCGATCTGACCTGGGCTCGCGGCAGTGACCAAGGGTCCAACTGGACCTGCAACACGCAGAGTTTCGGGCCGATTGGTCAAGCTCAAGGTTGACCCATTTTGCCGTTTTTGCCAATTTGAGTCGCATAGAGCAATGGCTTCTGCTGTGCGATCTGACCTGGGCTCACGCCAGAGACCAGGGGACCACCTGGACCTAAGGCGATAAGGATTTGGGGTCCATCTGCCAAGGTCAAGGGGGTCAAAAAGGTGATTGAACACGGCACAAAAGTAGGCAAATTGGTCACGACGAGCGCACGCCCATCAGCTGAGCCATCCGACCTGGGCTCGCGAATGTGCCCAGGGGTACCGCCCACCTTGCCACGTTCAGAGGTTCCAATCTCTCCGTCAAGGTCAAGTGGTCCAGAAACACCATTGAAAATGCCTACTTTTGGGGTTTTTC
Source organism: Fragum whitleyi (assembly GCA_948146395.1). Lineage (NCBI taxonomy): Eukaryota > Metazoa > Mollusca > Bivalvia > Cardiida > Cardiidae > Fragum > Fragum whitleyi. Next base: position 15,370,840 of record OX411558.1, on the reverse strand, counting down.
ACCAACTTGGCATCCGTGCAGCAACAGCTACGGCTGAGCGATCTGACCCGGGCTTGCGCCAGTGCCAAGATGAATCCCTGGACTTGAGGCCCTATGAGTTTCGGGTTCACGGGTCAAGCCAAAGGGGTAGAAAACTGCTTCCCAAATGGCCAATAGTGAAGGCCTTTTGGGTGTGTTTTGGTTTTTCAAGAGTGAACCGCATGCCTTTGGGCCGTGCGATCTGACCTGGGCTCGCGGCAGTGACCAAGGGTCCAACTGGACCTGCAAAACGCAGAGTTTCGGGCCGATCGGTCAAGCTCAAGGTTGACCCATTTTGCCGTTTTTGCCAATTTGAGTCGCATAGAGCAATGGCTTTTGCCGTGCAATCTGACCTGGGCTCGCGCCAGAGACCAGGGGACCACCTGGACCTAAGGCGATAAGGATTTGGGGTCCATCTGCCAATGTCAAGGGGGTCAAAGCGGTGATTGAACACGGCACAAAAGTAGGCAAATTGGTCACCACGAGCGCACGCCCATCGGCTGAGCCATCCGACCTGGGCTCGCGAATGTGCCCAGGGAACCCGCCCACCTTGCCACGTTCAGAGGTTCCAATCTCTCGGTCAAGGTCAAGTGGTCCAGAAAACCCATTGAAAATGCCTACTTTTGGGGTTTTTCACCAACTTGGCACCCGTGCAGCAACGGCTACGGCTGAGCGATCTGACCCGGGCTCGCGCCAGTGCCAAGATGAATCCCCGGACTTGAGGCCCTATGAGTTTCGGGTTCATGGGTCAAAGGGGTAGAAAACTGCTTCCCAAGTTGCCAATAGTGAAGGCCTTTTGGGTGTGTTTTGTTTTTTCAAGAGTGAACCGCATGCCTTTGGGCCGTGCGATCTGACCTGGGCTCGCGGCAGTGACCAAAGGTCCAACTGGACCTGCAACACGCAGAGTTTCGGGCCGATCGGTCAAGCTCAAGGTTGACCCATTTTGCTGTTTTTGCCAATTTGAGTCGCATAGAGCAATGGCTTCTGCCGTGCGATCTGACCTGTTCTCGCGCCAGAGACCAGGGGACCACCTGGACCTAAGGCAATAAGGATTTGGGGTCCATCTGCCAAGGTCAAGGGGGTCAAAGCGGTGATTGAACACGGCACAAAAGTAGGCAAATTGGTCACGACGAGCGCACGCCCATCGGCTGAGCCATCCAACCTGGGCTCTCGAATGTGCCCAGGGGAACCGCCCACCTTGCCACGTTCAGACGTTCCAATCTCTCGGTCAAGGTCAAGTGGTCCAGAAACACCATTGAAAATGCCTACTTTTGGGGTTTTTCACCAACTTGGCACCCGTGCAGCAACGGCTACGGCTGAGCGATCTGACCCGGGCTCGCACCAGTGCCAAGATGAATCCCCGGACTTGAGGCCCCATGAGTTTCGGGTTGACGGGTCAAGCCAAAGGGGTAGAAAACTGCTTCCCAAGTTGCCAATAGTGAAGGCCTTTTGGGTGTGTTTTGGTTTTTCAAGAGTGAACCGCATGCCTTTTTGCCGTGCGATCTGACCTGGGCTCGCGGCAGTGACCAAGGGTCCAACTGGACCTGCAACACGCAGAGTTTCGGGCCGATCAGTCAAGCTCAAGGTTGACCCATTTTGCCGTTTTTGCCAATTTGAGTCGCATAGAGCAATGGCTTTTGCCATGCGATCTGACCTGGACTCGCGCCAGAGACCAGGGGACCACCTGGACCTAAGGTGATAAGGATTTGGGGTCCATCTGCCAAGGTCAAGGGGGTCAAAGCGGTGATTGAACACGGCACAAAAGTAGGCAAATTGGTCACGACGAGCGCACGCCCATCGGCTGAGCCATCCGACCTGGGCTCGCGAATGTGCCCAGGGGACCCGCCCACCTTGCCACGTTCAGAGGTTCCAATCTCTCGGTCAAGGTCAAGTGGTCCAGAAACACCATTGAAAATGCCTACTTTTGGGGTTTTTCACCAACTTGGCACCCGTGCAGCAACGGCTACGGCTGAGCGATCTGACCCGGGCTCGCGCCAGTGCCAAGATGAATCCCCGGACTTGAGGCCCTATGAGTTTCAGGTTCACGGGTCAAGCCAAAGGCGTAGAAAACTGCTTCCCAAGTTGCCAATAGTGAAGGCCTTTTGGGTGTGTTTTGGTTTTTCAAGAGTGAACAGCATGCCTTTGGGCTGTGCGATCTGACCTGGGCTCGCGGCAGTGACCAAGGGTCCAACTGGACCTGCAACACGCAGAGTTTTGGGCCGATCAGTCAATCTCAAGGTTGACCCATTTTGCCGTTTTTGCCAATTTGAGTCGCATAGAGCAATGGCTTCTACCGTGCGATCTGACCTGGGCTCGCGCCAGAGACCAGGGGACCACCTGGACCTAAGGTGATAAGGATTTGGGGTCCATCTGCCAAGGTCAAGGGGGTCAAAGCGGTGATTGAACACAGCACAAAAGTAGGCAAATTGGTCAAGACGAGCGCACGCCCATCGGCTGAGCCATCCGACCTGGGCTCGCGAATGTGACCAGGGGACCCGCCCACCTTGCCACGTTCAGAGGTTCCAATCTCTCGGTCAAGGTCAAGTGGTCCAGAAACACCATTGAAAATGCCTACTTTTGGGGGTTTTCACCAACTTGGCACCCGTGCAGCAACGGCTACGGCTGAGCAATCTGACCCGGGCTCGCGCCAGTGCCAAGATGAATCCCCGGACTTGAGGCCCTATGAGTTTCGGGTTCACGGGTTAAGCCAAAGGGGTAGAAAACTGCTTCCCAAGTTGCCAATAGTGAAGGCCTTTTGGGTGTGTTTTGGTTTTTCAAGAGTGAACCACATGCCTTTGGGCCGTGCGATCTTTCCTGGGCTCGCGGCAGTGACCAAGGGTCCAACTGGACCTGCAACACGCAGAGTTTCGGGCCGATCGGTCAAGCTCAAGGTTGACCCATTTTGCCGTTTTTGCCAATTTGAGTCGCATAGAGAAATGGCTTCAGCCGTGCGATCTGACCTATGCTCGCGCCAGAGACCAGGGGACCATATGGACCTAAGGTGATAAGGATTTGGGGTCCATCTGCCAAGGTCAGGGGGTCAAAGCGGTGATTGAACACGGCACAAAAGTAGGCAAATTGGTCACGACGAGCGCACGCCCATCGGCTGAGCCATCCGACCTGGGCTCGCGAATGTGCCCAGGGGACCCGCCCACCTTGCCACGTTCAGAGGTTCCAATCTCTCGGTCAAGGTCAAGTGGTCCAGAAACACCATTGAAAATGCCTACTTTTGGGGTTTTTCACCAACTTGGCACCCGTGCAGCAACGGCTACGGCTGAGCGAACTGACCCGGGCTCGTGCCAGTGCCAAGATGAATCCCCGGACTTGGGGCCCTATGACTTTCGGGTTCACGGGTCAAGCCAAAAGGGTAGAAAACTGCTTCCCAAGTTGCCAATAGTGAAGGCCTTTTGGGTGTGTTTTGGTTTTTCAAGAGTGAACCGCATGCCTTTGGGCCGTGTGATCTGACCTGGGCTCGCGGCATTGACCAAGGGTCCAACTGGACCTGCAACACGCAGAGTTTTGGGCCGATCGGTCAAGCTAAAGGTTGACCCATTTTGCTGTTTTTGCCAATTTGAGTCGCATAGAGCAATGGCTTCTGCCGTGCGATCTGACCTATGCTCGCGCCAGAGACCAGGGGACCACCTGGACCTTAGGCGATAAGGATTTGGGGTCCATCTGCCAAGGTCAAGGGGGTCAAAGCCGTGATTTAACACGGCACAAAAGTAGGCAAATTGGTCACGACGAGCGCACGCCCATCGGCTGAGCCATCCGACCTGGGCTCGCGAATGTGCCCAGGGGACCCGCCCACCTTGCCACGTTCAGAGGTTCCAATCTCTCGGTCAAGGTCAAGTGGTCCAGAAACACCATTGAAAATGCCTACTTTGGGGTTTTTCACCAACTTGGCACCCGTGCAGCAACAGCTACGGCTGAGCGATCTGACCCGGGCTTGCGCCAGTGCCAAGATGAATCCCCGGACTTGAGGCCCTATGAGTTTCGGGTTCACGAGTCAAGCCAAAGGGGTAGAAAACTGCTTCCCAAGTTGCCAATAGTGAAGGCCTTTTGGGTGTGTTTTGGTTTTTCAAGAGTGAACCGCATGCCTTTGGGCCGTGTGATCTGACCTGGGCTCGCGGCAGTGACCAAGGGTCCAACTGGACCTGCAACACGCAGAGTTTCGGGCCGATCGGTCAAGCTCAAGGTTGACCCATTTTGCCGTTTTTGCCAATTTGAGTCGCATAGAGCAATGGCTTCTGCCGTGCGATCTGACCTGGGCTGGCGCCAGAGACCAGGGGACCACCTGGACCTAAGGCGATAAGGATTTGGGGTCCATCTGCCAAGGTCAAGGGGGTCAAAGCGGTGATTGAACACGGCACAAAAGTAGGCAAATTGGTCACTACGAGCGCACGCCCATCGGCTGAGCCATCCGACCTGGGCTCGCGAATGTGCCCAGGGGACCTGCCCACCTTGCCACGTTCAGAGGTTCCAATCTCTCGGTCAAGGTCAAGTGGTCCAGAAACACCATTGAAAATGCCTACTTTTGGGGTTTTTCACCAACTTGGCACCCGTGCAGCAACGGCTATGGCTGAGCGATCTGACCCGGTCTCGCGCCAGTGCCAAGATGAATCCCCGGGTTTGAGGCCCTATGAGTTTCGGGTTCACGGGTCAAGCCAAAGGGGTAGAAAACTGCTTCCCAAGTTGCCAATAGTGAAGGCCTTTTGGGTGTGTTTTGGTTTTTCAAGAGTGAACCGCATGCCTTTGGGCCTTGCGATCTGACCTGGGCTCGCGGCAGTGACCAAGGGTCCAACTGGACCTGCAACACGCAGAGTTTCGGGCCGATCGGTCAAGCTCAAGGTTGACCCATTTTACTGTTTATGCCAATTTGAGTCACATAGAGAAATGGCTTCTGCCGTGCGATCTGACCTGGGCTCGCGCCAGAGACCAGGGGACCACCTGGACCTAAGGTGATAAGGATTTGGGGTCCATCTGCCAAGGTCAAGGGGGTCAAAGCGGTGATTGAACACGGCACAAAAGTAGGCAAATTGGTCACGACGAGCGCACGCCCATCGGCTGAGCCATCCGACCTGGGCTCGCGAATGTGCCCAGGGGACCCGCCCACCTTGCCACGTTCAGAGGTTCCAATCTCTCGGTCAAGGTCAAGTGGTCCAGAAACACCATTGAAAATGCCTACTTTTGGGGTTTTTCACCAACTTGGCACCCGTGCAGCAACGGCTACGGCTGAGCGATCTGACCCGGGCTCGCGCCAGTGCCAAGATGAATCCCCGGACTTGAGGCCCTATGAGTTTCAGGTTCACGGGTCAAGCCAAAGGGGTAGAAAACTGCTTCCCAAGTTGCCAATAGTGAAGGCCTTTTGGGTGTGTTTTGGTTTTTCAAGAGTGAACCGCATGCCTTTGGGCCGTGTGATCTGACCTGGGCTCGCGGCAGTGACCAAGGGTCCAACTGGACCTGCAACACGCAGAGTTTCGGGCCGATCGGTCAAGCTCAAGGTTGACCCATTTTGCCGTTTTTGCCAATTTGAGTCGCATAGAGCAATGGCTTCTGCCGTGCGATCTGACCTGGGCTGGCGCCAGAGACCAGGGGACCACCTGGACCTAAGGCGATAAGGATTTGGGGTCCATCTGCCAAGGTCAAGGGGGTCAAAGCGGTGATTGAACACGGCACAAAAGTAGGCAAATTGGTCACTACGAGCGCACGCCCATCGGCTGAGCCATCCGACCTGGGCTCGCGAATGTGCCCAGGGGACCTGCCCACCTTGCCACGTTCAGAGGTTCCAATCTCTCGGTCAAGGTCAAGTGGTCCAGAAACACCATTGAAAATGCCTACTTTTGGGGTTTTTCACCAACTTGGCACCCGTGCAGCAACGGCTATGGCTGAGCGATCTGACCCGGTCTCGCGCCAGTGCCAAGATGAATCCCCGGGTTTGAGGCCCTATGAGTTTCGGGTTCACGGGTCAAGCCAAAGGGGTAGAAAACTGCTTCCCAAGTTGCCAATAGTGAAGGCCTTTTGGGTGTGTTTTGGTTTTTCAAGAGTGAACCGCATGCCTTTGGGCCTTGCGATCTGACCTGGGCTCGCGGCAGTGACCAAGGGTCCAACTGGACCTGCAACACGCAGAGTTTCGGGCCGATCGGTCAAGCTCAAGGTTGACCCATTTTACTGTTTATGCCAATTTGAGTCACATAGAGAAATGGCTTCTGCCGTGCGATCTGACCTGGGCTCGCGCCAGAGACCAGGGGACCACCTGGACCTAAGGTGATAAGGATTTGGGGTCCATCTGCCAAGGTCAAGGGGGTCAAAGCGGTGATTGAACACGGCACAAAAGTAGGCAAATTGGTCACGACGAGCGCACGCCCATCGGCTGAGCCATCCGACCTGGGCTCGCGAATGTGCCCAGGGGACCCGCCCACCTTGCCACGTTCAGAGGTTCCAATCTCTCGGTCAAGGTCAAGTGGTCCAGAAACACCATTGAAAATGCCTACTTTTGGGGTTTTTCACCAACTTGGCACCCGTGCAGCAACGGCTACGGCTGAGCGATCTGACCCGGGCTCGCGCCAGTGCCAAGATGAATCCCCGGACTTGAGGCCCTATGAGTTTCAGGTTCACGGGTCAAGCCAAAGGCGTAGAAAACTGCTTCCCAAGTTGCCAATAGTGAAGGCCTTTTGGGTGTGTTTTGGTTTTTCAAGAGTGAACCGCATGCCTTTGGGCTGTGCGATCTGACCTGGGCTCGCGGCAGTGACCAAGGGTCCAACTGGACCTGCAACACGCAGAGTTTTGGGCCGATCAGTCAATCTCAAGGTTGACCCATTTTGCCGTTTTTGCCAATTTGAATCGCATAGAGCAATGGCTTCTACCGTGCGATCTGACCTGGGCTCGCGCCAGAGACCAGGGGACCACCTGGACCTAAGGTGATAAGGATTTGGGGTCCATCTGCCAAGGTCAAGGGGGTCAAAGCGGTGATTGAACACAGCACAAAAGTAGGCAAATTGGTCAAGACGAGCGCACGCCCATCGGCTGAGCCATCTGACCTGGGCTCGCGAATGTGACCAGGGGACCCGCCCACCTTGCCACGTTCAGAGGTTCCAATCTCTCGGTCAAGGTCAAGTGGTCCAGAAACACCATTGAAAATGCCTACTTTTGGGGGTTTTCACCAACTTGGCACCCGTGCAGCAACGGCTACGGCTGAGCGATCTGACCCGGGCTCGCGCCAGTGCCAAGATGAATCCCCGGACTTGAGGCCCTATGAGTTTCAGGTTCACGGGTCAAGCCAAAGGCGTAGAAAACTGCTTCCCAAGTTGCCAATAGTGAAGGCCTTTTGGGTGTGTTTTGGTTTTTCAAGAGTGAACCGCATGCCTTTGGGCTGTGCGATCTGACCTGGGCTCGCGGCAGTGACCAAGGGTCCAACTGGACCTGCAACACGCAGAGTTTTGGGCCGATCAGTCAATCTCAAGGTTGACCCATTTTGCCGTTTTTGCCAATTTGAGTCGCATAGAGCAATGGCTTCTACCGTGCGATCTGACCTGGGCTCGCGCCAGAGACCAGGGGACCACCTGGACCTAAGGTGATAAGGATTTGGGGTCCATCTGCCAAGGTCAAGGGGGTCAAAGCGGTGATTGAACACGGCACAAAAGTAGGCAAATTGGTCACGACGAGCGCACGCCCATCGGCTGAGCCATCCGACCTGGGCTCGCGAATGTGCCCAGGGGACCCGCCCACCTTACCACGTTCAGAGGTTCCAATCTCTCGGTCAAGGTCAAGTGGTCCAGAAACACCATTGAAAATGCCTACTTTTGGGGTTTTTCACCAACTTGGCACCCGTGCAGCAACGGCTACGGCTGAGCGATCTGACCCGGGCTCGTGCCAGTGCCAAGATGAATCCCCGGACTTGGGGCCCTATGACTTTCGGGTTCATGGGTCAAGCCAAAAGGGTAGAAAACTGCTTCCCAAGTTGCCAATAGTGAAGGCCTTTTGGGTGTGTTTTGGTTTTTCAAGAGTGAACCGCATGCCTTTGGGCCGTGTGATCTGACCTGGGCTCGCGGCATTGACCAAGGGTCCAACTGGACCTGCAACACGCAGAGTTTCGGGCCGATCGGTCAAGCTCAAGGTTGACCCATTTTGCCGTTTTTGCCAATTTGAGTCGCATAGAGCAATGGTTTCTGCCGTGCGATCTGACCTATGCTCGCGCCAGAGACCAGGGGACCACCTGGACCTAAGGCGATAAGGATTTGGGGTCCATCTGCCAAGGTCAAGGGGGTCAAAGCCGTGATTTAACACGGCACAAAAGTAGGCAAATTGGTCACGACGAGCGCACGCCCATCGGCTGAGCCATCCGACCTGGGCTCGCGAATGTGCCCAGGGGACCCGCCCACCTTGCCACGTTCAGAGGTTCCAATCTCTCGGTCAAGGTCAAGTGGTCCAGAAACACCATTGAAAATGCCTACTTTTGGGGTTTTTCACCAACTTGGCACCCGTGCAGCAACAGCTACGGCTGAGCGATCTGACCAGGGCTTGCGCCAGTGCCAAGATGAATCCCTGGACTTGAGGCCCTATGAGTTTCGGGTTCACGAGTCAAGCCAAAGGGGTAGAAAACTGCTTCCCAAGTTGCCAATAGTGAAGGCCTTTTGGGTGTGTTTTGGTTTTTCAAGAGTGAACCGCATGCCTTTGGGCCGTGTGATCTGACCTGGGCTCGCGGCAGTGACCAAGGGTCCAACTGGACCTGCAACACGCAGAGTTTCGGGCGGATCGGTCAAGCTCAAGGTTGACCCATTTTGCCGTTTTTGCCAATTTTAGTCGCATAGAGCAATGGCTTCTGCCGTGCGATCTGACCTGGGCTCGCGCCAGAGACCAGGGGACCACCTGGACCTAAGGCGATAAGGATTTGGGGTCCATCTGCCAAGGTCAAGGGGGTCAAAGCGGTGATTGAACACGGCACAAAAGTAGGCAAATTGGTCACTACGAGCGCACCCCCATCCGCTGAGCCATCCGACCTGGGCTCGCGAATGTGCCCAGGGGACCCGCCCACCTCTCCACGTTCAGAGGTTCCAATCTCTCGGTCAAGGTCAAGTGGTCCAGAAACACCATTGAAAATGCCTACTTTTGGGGTTTTTCACCAACTTGGCACCCGTGCAGCAACGGCTATGGCTGAGCGATCTGACCCGGGCTCGCGCCAGTGCCAAGATGAATCCCCGGACTTGAGGCCCTATGAGTTTCGGGTTCACGGGTCAAGCCAAAGGGGTAGAAAACTGCTTCCCAAGTTGCCAATAGTGAAGGCCTTTTGGGTGTGTTTTGGTTTTTCAAGAGTGAACTGCATGCCTTTGGGCCATGCGATCTGACCTGGGCTCGCGGCAGTGACCAAGGGTCCAACTGGACCTGCAACACGCAGAGTTTCGGGCCGATCGGTCAAGCTCAAGGTTGACCCATTTTGCCGTTTTTGCCAATTTGAGTCGCATAGAGCAATGGCTTCTGCCGTGCGATCTGACCTGGGCTCGCGCCAGAGACCAGGGGACCACCTGGACCTAAGGCGATAAGGATTTGGGGTCCATCTGCCAAGGTCAAGGGGGTCAAAGCGGTGATTGAACACGGCACAAAAGTAGGCAAATTGGTCACTACGAGCGCACCCCCATCCGCTGAGCCATCCGACCTGGGCTCGCGAATGTGCCCAGGGGACCCGCCCACCTTGCCACGTTCAGAGGTTCCAATCTCTCGGTCAAGGTCAAGTGGTCCAGAAACACCATTGAAAATGCCTACTTTTGGGGTTTTTCACCAACTTGGCACCCGTGCAGCAACGGCTATGGCTGAGCGATCTGACCCGGGCTCGCGCCAGTGCCAAGATGAATCCCCAGACTTGAGGCCCTATGAGTTTCGGGTTCACGGGTCAAGCCAAAGGGGTAGAAAACTGCTTCCCAAGTTGCCAATAGTGAAGGCCTTTTGGGTGTGTTTTGGTTTTTCAAGAGTGAACCGCATGCCTTTGGGCCATGCGATCTGGCCTGGGCTCGCGGCAGTGACCAAGGGTCCAACTGGACCTGCAACACGCAGAGTTTCGGGCCGATCGGTCAAGCTCAAGGTTGACCCATTTTGCCGTTTTTGCCAATTTGAGTCGCATAGAGCAATGGCTTCTGCCGTGCGATCTGACCTGGGCACGCGCAAGAGACCAGGGGACCACCTGGACCTAAGGCGATAAGGATTTGGGGTCCATCTGCCAAGGTCAAGGGGGTCAAAGCGGTGATTGAACATGGCACAAAAGTAGGCAAATTGGTCAAGAAGAGCGCACGCCCATCCGCTGAGCCATCCGACCTGGGTCGCGAATGTGCCCAGGGGACCCGCCCACCTTGCCACGTTCAGAGGTTCCAATCTCTCGGTCAAGGTCAAGTGGTCCAGAAACACCATTGAAAATGCCTACTTTTGGGGTTTTTCACCAACTTGGCACCCGTGCAGCAACGGCTACGGCTGAGCGATCTGACCCGGGCTCGTGCCAGTGCCAAGATGAATCCCCGGACTTGGGGCCCTATGACTTTCGGGTTCACGGGTCAAGCCAAAAGGGTAGAAAACTGCTTCCCAAGTTGCCAATAGTGAAGGCCTTTTGAGTGTGTTTTGGTTTTTCAAGAGTGAACCGCATGCCTTTGGGCCGTGTGATCTGACCTGGGCTCGCGGCAGTGACCAAGGGTCCAACTGGACCTGCAACACACAGAGTTTCGGGCCGATCGGTCAAGCTCAAGGTTGACCCATTTTGCCGTTTTTGCCAATTTGAGTCGCATAGAGCAATGGCTTCTGCCGTGCGATCTGACCTATGCTCGCCCCAGAGACCAGGGGACCACCTGGACCTAAGGCGATAAGGATTTGGGGTCCATCTGCCAAGAGCAAGGGGGTCAAAGCGGTGATTGAACATGGCACAAAAGTAGGCAAATTGGTCACGACGAGCGCACGCCCATCGGCTGAGCCATCCGACCTGGCCTCGCGAATGTGCCCAGGGGACCCGCCCACCTTGCCACGTTCAGAGGTTCCAATCTCTTGGTCAAGGTCAAGTGGTCCAGAAACACCATTGAAAATGCCTACTTTTGGGGTTTTTCACCAACTTGGCACGCGTGCAGCAACGGCTACGGCTGAGCGATCTGACCCGGGCTCGCGCCAGTGCCAAGATGAATCCCCGGACTTGAGGCCCTATGAGTTTCGGGTTCACGGATCAAGCCAAAGGGGTAGAAAACTGCTTCCCAAGTTGCCAATAGTGAAGGCCTTTTTGGTGTGTTTTGGTTTTTCAAGAGTGAACCGCATGCTTTTGGGCCGTGCGATCTGACCTGGGCTCGCGGCAGTGACCAAGGGTCCAACTGGACCTGCAACACGCAGAGTTTCGGGCCGATCGGTCAAGCTCAAGGTTAACCCATTTTGCCGTTTTTGCCAATTTGAGTCGCATAGAGCAATGGCTTCTGCCGTGCGATCTGACCTGGGCTCGCACTAGAGACCAGGGGACCACCTGGACCTAAGGCGATAAGGATTTGGGGTCCATCTGCCAAGGTCAAGGGGGTCAAAGTGGTGATTGAACACGGCACAAAAGTAGGCAAATTGGTCACGACGAGCGCACGCCCATCGGCTGAGCCATCCGACCTGGGCTCGCGAATGTGCCCAGGGGACCCGCCCACCTTGCCACGTTCAGAGGTTCCAATCTCTCGGTCAAGGTCAAGTGGTCCAGAAACACCATTGAAAATGCCTACTTTTGGGTTTTTTCACCAACTTGGCACGCGTGCAGCAACGGCTACGGCTGAGCGATCTGACCCGGGCTTGCGCCAGTGCCAAGATGAATCCGCGGACTTGAAGCCCTATGAGTTTCGGGTTCACGGGTCAAGTGAAAGGGGTAGAAAACTGCTTCCCAAGTTGCCAATAGTGAAGGCCTTTTGGGTGTGTTTTGGTTTTTCAAGAGTGAACCGCATGCCTTTGGGCCGTGCGATCTGACCTGGGCTCGCGGCAGTGACCAAGGGTCCAACTGGACCTGCAACACCCAGATTTTCAGGCCGATCGGTCAAGCTCAAGGTTGACCCATTTTGCCGTTTTTGCCAATTTGAGTCGCATAGAGCAATGGCTTCTGCCGTGCGATCTGACCTGGGCTCGCGCCAGAGACCAGGGGACCACCTGGACCTAAGGTGATAAGGATTTGGGGTCCATCTGCCAAGGTCAAGGGGGTCAAAGCGGTGATTGAACACGGCACAAAAGTAGGCAAATTGGTCACGACGAGAGCACGCCCATCGGCTGAGCCATCAAACCTGGGCTCGCGAATGTGCCCAGGGAAACCCGCCCACCTTGCCACGTTCAGAGGTTCCAATCTCTCGGTCAAGGTCAAGTGGTCCAGAAACACCATTGAAAATGCCTACTTTTGGGGTTTTTCACCTACTTGGCACCTGTGCAGCAACGGCTACGGCTGAGCGATCTGACCCGGGCTTGCGCCAGTGCCAAGATGAATCCCCGGACTTGAGGCCCTATGAGTTTTGGGTTCACGGGTCAAGCCGAGGGGTAGAAAACTGCTTCGGAAGTTGCCAATAGTGAAGGCCTTTTGGGTGTGTTTTGGTTTTTCAAGAGTGAACCGCATGCCTTTGGGCCGTGTGATCTGACCTGGGCTCGCGGCAGTGACCAAGGGTCCAACGGGACCTGCAACACGCAGAGTTTCGGGCCGATCGGTCAAGCTCAAGGTTGACCCATTTTGCCGTTTTTGCCAATTTGAGTCGCATAGAGCAATGGCTTCTGCCGTGCGATCTGACCTATGCTCGCGCCAGAGACAAGGGGACCACCTGGACCTAAGGCGATAAGGATTTGGGGTCCATCTGCCAAGGTCAAGGGGGTCAAAGCCGTGATTTAACACGGCACAAAAGTAGGCAAATTGGTCACGACGAGCGCACGCCCATCGGCTGAGCCATCCGACCTGGGCTCGCGAATGTGCCCAGGGGACCCGCCCACCTTGCCACGTTCAGAGGTTCCAATCTCTCGGTCAAGGTCAAGTGGTCCAGAAACACCATTGAAAATGCCTACTTTTGGGGTTTTTCACCAACTTGGCACCCGTGCAGCAACAGCTACGGCTGAGCGATCTGACCCGGGCTTGCGCCAGTGCCAAGATGAATCCCCGGACTTGAGGCCCTATGAGTTTCGGGTTCACGGGTCAAGCCAAAGGGGTAGAAAACTGCTTCCCAAGTATGTGATCTGACCTGGGCTCGCGGCAGTGACCATGGGTCCAACTGGACCTGCAACACGCAGAGTTTCGGGCCGATCAGTCAAGCTCAAGGTTGACCCATTTTGCCGTTTTTGCCAATTTAAGTCGCATAGAGCAATGGCTTCTGCCGTGCGATCTGACCTGGGCTGGCGCCAGAGACCAGGGGACCACCTGGACCTAAGGCGATAAGGGTTTGGGGTCCATCTGCCAAGGTCAAGGGGGTCATAGCGGTGATTGAACACGGCACAAAAGTAGGCAAATTGGTCAAGACGAGCGCACGCCCATCCGCTGAGCCATCCGACCTGGGCTCGCGAATGTGCCCAGGGGACCCGCCCACCTTGCCAGGTTCAGAGGTTCCAATCTCTCGGTCAAGGTCAAGTGGTCCAGAAACACAATTGAAAATGCCTACTTTTGGGGTTTTTCGCCAACTTGGCACCCGTGCAGCAACGGCTATGGCTGAGCGATCTGACCCGGGCTCGCGCCAGTGCCAAGATGAATCCCCGGACTTGAGGCCCTATGAGTTTCGGGTTCACGGGTCAAGCCAAAGGGGTAGAAAACTGCTTCCCAAGTTGCCAATAGTGAAGGCCTTTTGGGTGTGTTTTGGTTTTTCAAGAGTGAACCGCATGCCTTTGGGCCATGCGATCTGACCTGGGCTCGCGGCAGTGACCAAGGGTCCAACTGGACCTGCAACACGCAGAGTTTCGGGCCAATCGGTCAAGCTCAAGGTTGACCCATTTTGCCGTTTTTGCCTATTTGAGTCGCATAGAGCAATGGCTTCTGCCGTGCGATCTGACCTGGGCTCACGCCAGAGAACAGGGGACCACCTGGACCTAAGGCGATAAGGATTTGGGGTCCATCTGCCAAGGTCAAGGGGGTCAAAGCGGTGATTGAACACGGCACAAAAGTAGGCAAATTGGTCACGACGAGCGCACGCCCATCCGCTGAGCCATCCGACCTGGGCTCGAGAATGTGCCCAGGGGACCCGCCCACCTTGCCACGTTCAGAGGTTCCAATCTCTCTGTCAAGGTCAAGTGGTCCAGAAACACCATTGAAAATGCCTACTTTTGGGGTTTTTCACCAACTTGGCACCCGTGCAGCAACGGCTACGGCTGAGCGATCTGACCCGGGCTCGCGCAAGTGCCAAGATGAATCCCGTGACTTGAGGCCCTATGAGTTTCGGGTTCACGGGTCAAGCCAAAGGGGTAGAAAACTGCTTCCCAAGTTGCCAATAGTGAAGGCCTTTTGGGTGTGTTTTGGTTTTTCAAGAGTGAACCGAATGCCTTTGGGCCGTGCGATCTGACCTGGGCTCGCGGCAGTGACCAAGGGTCCAACTGGACCTGCAACATGCAGAGTTTCGGGCCGATCGGTCAAGCTCAAGGTTGACCCATTTTGCCGTTTTTGCCAATTTGAGTCGCTTAGAGCAATGGCTTCTGCCGTGCGATCTGACCTGGGCTCGCGCCAGAGACCAGGGGACCACCTGGACCTAAGGCGATAAGGATTTGGGGTCCATCTGCCAAGGTCAAGGGGGTCAAAGCCGTGATTGAACACGGCACAAAAGTAGGCAAATTGGTCTCGACAAGCGCACGCCCATCGGCTGAGCCATCTGACCTGGGCTCGCGAATGTGCCCAGGGGACCCGCCCACCTTGCCACGTTCAGAGGTTCCAATCTCTCGGTCAAGGTCAAGTGGTCCAGAAACACCATTGAAAATGCCTACTTTTGGGGTTTTTCACCAACTTGGCACCCGTGCAGCAACGGCTACGGCTGAGCGATCTGACCCGGGCTCGCGCAAGTGCCAAGATGAATCCCCGGACTTGAGGCCCTATGAGTTTTGGGTTCACGGGTCAAGCCAAAAGGGTAGAAAACTGCTTCCCAAGTTGCCAATAATGAAGGCCTTTTGGGTGTGTTTTGGTTTTTCAAGAGTGAACCGCATGCCTTTGAGCCGTGCGATCTGACCTGGGCTCGCGGCAGTGACCAAGGGTCCAACTGGACCTGCAACACGCAGAATTTTGGGCCGATCGGTCAAGCTCAAGGTTGACCCATTTTGCCGTTTTTGCCAATTTGAGTCGCATAGAGCAATGGCTTCTGCTGTGTGATCTGACCTGGGCTCGCGCCAGAGACCAGGGGACCACCTGGACCTAAGGCGATAAGGATTTGGGGTCCATCTGCCAAGGTCAAGGGGGTCAAAGCGGTGATTGAACATGACACAAAAGTAGGCAAATTGGTCACGACGAGCGCACGCCCATCGGCTGAGCCATCCGACCTTGGCTCGCGAATGTGCCCAGGTGACCCGCCCACCTTGCCACGTTCAGAGGTTCCAATCTCTCGGTCAAGGTCAAGTGGTCCAGAAACACCATTGAAAATGCCTACTTTTGGGGGTTTTTACCAACTTGGCACCCTTGCAGCAACGGCTAAGGCTGAGCGATCTGACCCGGGCTCGCGCAAGTGCCAAGATGAATCCCCGGACTTGAGGCCCTATGAGTTTCGGGTTCACGGGTCAAGCCAAAGGGGTAGAAAACTGCTTCCCAAGTTGCCAATAGTGAAGGCCTTTAGGGTGTGTTTTGGTTTTTCAAGAGTGAACCGCATGCCTTTGGGCTGTGCGATCTGACCTGGGCTCGCGGCAGTGACCAAGGGTCCAACTGGACCTGCAACACGCAGAATTTCGGGCCGATCGGTCAAGCACAAGGTTGACCCATTTTGCCGTTTTTGCCAATTTGAGTCGCATAGAGCAATGGCTTCTGCCGTGCGATCTGACCTGGGCTCAATCCAGAGACCAGGGGACCACCTGGACCTAAGGCGATAAGGATTTGGGGTCAATCTGCCAAGGTCAAGGGGGTCAAAGCGGTGATTGAACAGGGCACAAAAGTAGGCAAATTGGTCACGACGAGCGCACGCCCATCGGCTGAGCCATCTGACCTGGGCTCGCGAATGTGCCCAGGGGACCCGCCCACCTTGCCACGTTCAGAGGTTCCAATCTCTCGGTCAAGGTCAAGTGGTCCAGAAACACAATTGAAAATGCCTACTTTTGGGGTTTTTCACCAACTTGGCACCCGTGCAGCAACGGCTACGGCTGAGCGATCTGACCCGGGCTTGCGCCAGTGCCAAGATGAATCCCCGGACTTGAGGCCCTATGAGTTTCGGGTTCACGGGTCAAGCCAAAGGGGTAGAAAACTGCTTCCCAAGTTGCCAATAGTGAAGGCCTTTTGGGTGTGTTTTGGTTTTTCAAGAGTGAACCGCATGCCTTTGGGCCGTGTGATCTTACCTGGGCTCGCGGCAGTGACCAATGGTCCAACTGGACCTGCAACACGCAGAGTTTCGGGCCGATCGGTCAAGCTCAAGGTTGACCCATTTTGCCGTTTTTGCCAATTTGAGTCGCATAGAGCTATGGCTTCTGCCGTGCGATCTGACCTGGGCTCGCGCCAGAGACCAGGGGACCACCTGGACCTAAGGCGATAAGGATTTGGGGTCCATCTGCCAAGGTCAAGGGGGTCAAAGCGGTGATTGAACACGGCACAAAAGTAGGCAAATTGGTCACGACGAGCGCACGCCCATCGGCTGAGCCATCCGACCTGGGCTCGCGAATGTGCCCAGGGGACCCGCCCACCTTGCCACGTTCAGAGGTTCCAATCTCTCGGTCAAGGTCAAGTGGTTAAGAAACACTATTGAAAATGCCTACTTTTGGGGTTTTTCACCAACTTGGCACCCGTGCAGCAACGGCTACGGCTGAGCGATCTGACCTGAGCTCGAGCCAGTATCAAGATGAATCCCCGGACTTGAGGCCCTTTGAGTTTCGGGTTCACGGGTCAAGCCAAAGGGGTAGAAAACTGCTTCCCAAGTTGCCAATAGTGAAGGCCTTTTGGGTGTGTTTTGGTTTTTCAAGAGTGAACCGCATGCCTTTGGGCCGTGCGATCTGACCTGGGCTCGCGGCAGTGACCAAGGGTCCAACTGGACCTGCAACACGCAGAGTTTCGGGCCGATTGGTCAAGCTCAAGGTTGACCCATTTTGCCGTTTTTGCCAATTTGAGTCGCATAGAGCAATGGCTTCTGCTGTGCGATCTGACCTGGGCTCACGCCAGAGACCAGGGGACCACCTGGACCTAAGGCGATAAGGATTTGGGGTCCATCTGCCAAGGTCAAGGGGGTCAAAAAGGTGATTGAACACGGCACAAAAGTAGGCAAATTGGTCACGACGAGCGCACGCCCATCAGCTGAGCCATCCGACCTGGGCTCGCGAATGTGCCCAGGGGTACCGCCCACCTTGCCACGTTCAGAGGTTCCAATCTCTCCGTCAAGGTCAAGTGGTCCAGAAACACCATTGAAAATGCCTACTTTTGGGGTTTTTCACCAACTTGGCATCCGTGCAGCAACAGCTACGGCTGAGCGATCTGACCCGGGCTTGCGCCAGTGCCAAGATGAATCCCTGGACTTGAGGCCCTATGAGTTTCGGGTTCACGGGTCAAGCCAAAGGGGTAGAAAACTGCTTCCCAAATGGCCAATAGTGAAGGCCTTTTGGGTGTGTTTTGGTTTTTCAAGAGTGAACCGCATGCCTTTGGGCCGTGCGATCTGACCTGGGCTCGCGGCAGTGACCAAGGGTCCAACTGGACCTGCAAAACGCAGAGTTTCGGGCCGATCGGTCAAGCTCAAGGTTGACCCATTTTGCCGTTTTTGCCAATTTGAGTCGCATAGAGCAATGGCTTCTGCCGTGCAATCTGACCTGGGCTCGCGCCAGAGACCAGGGGACCACCTGGACCTAAGGCGATAAGGATTTGGGGTCCATCTGCCAATGTCAAGGGGGTCAAAGCGGTGATTGAACACGGCACAAAAGTAGGCAAATTGGTCACCACGAGCGCACGCCCATCGGCTGAGCCATCCGACCTGGGCTCGCGAATGTGCCCAGGGAACCCGCCCACCTTGCCACGTTCAGAGGTTCCAATCTCTCGGTCAAGGTCAAGTGGTCCAGAAAACCCATTGAAAATGCCTACTTTTGGGGTTTTTCACCAACTTGGCACCCGTGCAGCAACGGCTACGGCTGAGCGATCTGACCCGGGCTCGCGCCAGTGCCAAGATGAATCCCCGGACTTGAGGCCCTATGAGTTTCGGGTTCATGGGTCAAAGGGGTAGAAAACTGCTTCCCAAGTTGCCAATAGTGAAGGCCTTTTGGGTGTGTTTTGTTTTTTCAAGAGTGAACCGCATGCCTTTGGGCCGTGCGATCTGACCTGGGCTCGCGGCAGTGACCAAAGGTCCAACTGGACCTGCAACACGCAGAGTTTCGGGCCGATCGGTCAAGCTCAAGGTTGACCCATTTTGCCGTTTTTGCCAATTTGAGTCGCATAGAGCAATGGCTTTTGCCATGCGATCTGACCTGGACTCGCGCCAGAGACCAGGGGACCACCTGGACCTAAGGAAATAATTATTTGGGGTCCATCTGCCAAGGTCAAGGGGGTCAAAGCGGTGATTGAACACGGCACAAAAGTAGGCAAATTGGTCACGACGAGCGCACGCCCATCGGCTGAGCCATCCAACCTGGGCTCTCGAATGTGCCCAGGGGACCCGCCCACCTTGCCACGTTCAGACGTTCCAATCTCTCGGTCAAGGTCAAGTGGTCCAGAAACACCATTGAAAATGCCTACTTTTGGGGTTTTTCACCAACTTGGCACCCGTGCAGCAACGGCTACGGCTGAGCGATCTGACCCGGGCTCGCACCAGTGCCAAGATGAATCCCCGGACTTGAGGCCCCATGAGTTTCGGGTTGACGGGTCAAGCCAAAGGGGTAGAAAACTGCTTCCCAAGTTGCCAATAGTGAAGGCCTTTTGGGTGTGTTTTGGTTTTTCAAGAGTGAACCGCATGCCTTTTTGCCGTGCGATCTGACCTGGGCTCGCGGCAGTGACCAAGGGTCCAACTGGACCTGCAACACGCAGAGTTTCGGGCCGATCGGTCAAGCTCAAGGTTGACCCATTTTGCCGTTTTTGCCAATTTGAGTCGCATAGAGCAATGGCTTTTGCCATGCGATCTGACCTGGACTCGCGCCAGAGACCAGGGGACCACCTGGACCTAAGGTGATAAGGATTTGGGGTCCATCTGCCAAGGTCAAGGGGGTCAAAGCGGTGATTGAACACGGCACAAAAGTAGGCAAATTGGTCACGACGAGCGCACGCCCATCGGCTGAGCCATCCGACCTGGGCTCGCGAATGTGCCCAGGGGACCCGCCCACCTTGCCACGTTCAGAGGTTCCAATCTCTCGGTCAAGGTCAAGTGGTCCAGAAACACCATTGAAAATGCCTACTTTTGGGGTTTTTCACCAACTTGGCACCCGTGCAGCAACGGCTACGGCTGAGCGATCTGACCCGGGCTCGCGCCAGTGCCAAGATGAATCCCCGGACTTGAGGCCCTATGAGTTTCAGGTTCACGGGTCAAGCCAAAGGCGTAGAAAACTGCTTCCCAAGTTGCCAATAGTGAAGGCCTTTTGGGTGTGTTTTGGTTTTTCAAGAGTGAACAGCATGCCTTTGGGCTGTGCGATCTGACCTGGGCTCGCGGCAGTGACCAAGGGTCCAACTGGACCTGCAACACGCAGAGTTTTGGGCCGATCAGTCAATCTCAAGGTTGACCCATTTTGCCGTTTTTGCCAATTTGAGTCGCATAGAGCAATGGCTTCTACCGTGCGATCTGACCTGGGCTCGCGCCAGAGACCAGGGGACCACCTGGACATAAGGTGATAAGGATTTGGGGTCCATCTGCCAAGGTCAAGGGGGTCAAAGCGGTGATTGAACACAGCACAAAAGTAGGCAAATTGGTCAAGACGAGCGCACGCCCATCGGCTGAGCCATCCGACCTGGGCTCGCGAATGTGACCAGGGGACCCGCCCACCTTGCCACGTTCAGAGGTTCCAATCTCTCGGTCAAGGTCAAGTGGTCCAGAAACACCATTGAAAATGCCTACTTTTGGGGGTTTTCACCAACTTGGCACCCGTGCAGCAACGGCTACGGCTGAGCAATCTGACCCGGGCTCGCGCCAGTGCCAAGATGAATCCCCGGACTTGAGGCCCTATGAGTTTCGGGTTCACGGGTTAAGCCAAAGGGGTAGAAAACTGCTTCCCAAGTTGCCAATAGTGAAGGCCTTTTGGGTGTGTTTTGGTTTTTCAAGAGTGAACCACATGCCTTTGGGCCGTGCGATCTTTCCTGGGCTCGCGGCAGTGACCAAGGGTCCAACTGGACCTGCAACACGCAGAGTTTCGGGCCGATCGGTCAAGCTCAAGGTTGACCCATTTTGCCGTTTTTGCCAATTTGAGTCGCATAGAGAAATGGCTTCAGCCGTGCGATCTGACCTATGCTCGCGCCAGAGACCAGGGGACCATATGGACCTAAGGTGATAAGGATTTGGGGTCCATCTGCCAAGGTCAGGGGGTCAAAGCGGTGATTGAACACGGCACAAAAGTAGGCAAATTGGTCACGACGAGCGCACGCCCATCGGCTGAGCCATCCGACCTGGGCTCGCGAATGTGCCCAGGGGACCCGCCCACCTTGCCACGTTCAGAGGTTCCAATCTCTCGGTCAAGGTCAAGTGGTCCAGAAACACCATTGAAAATGCCTACTTTTGGGGTTTTTCACCAACTTGGCACCCGTGCAGCAACGGCTACGGCTGAGCGAACTGACCCGGGCTCGTGCCAGTGCCAAGATGAATCCCCGGACTTGGGGCCCTATGACTTTCGGGTTCACGGGTCAAGCCAAAAGGGTAGAAAACTGCTTCCCAAGTTGCCAATAGTGAAGGCCTTTTGGGTGTGTTTTGGTTTTTCAAGAGTGAACCGCATGCCTTTGGGCCGTGTGATCTGACCTGGGCTCGCGGCATTGACCAAGGGTCCAACTGGACCTGCAACACGCAGAGTTTCGGGCCGATCGGTCAAGCTAAAGGTTGACCCATTTTGCTGTTTTTGCCAATTTGAGTCGCATAGAGCAATGGCTTCTGCCGTGCGATCTGACCTATGCTCGCGCCAGAGACCAGGGGACCACCTGGACCTTAGGCGATAAGGATTTGGGGTCCATCTGCCAAGGTCAAGGGGGTCAAAGCCGTGATTTAACACGGCACAAAAGTAGGCAAATTGGTCACGACGAGCGCACGCCCATCGGCTGAGCCATCCGACCTGGGCTCGCGAATGTGCCCAGGGGACCCGCCCACCTTGCCACGTTCAGAGGTTCCAATCTCTCGGTCAAGGTCAAGTGGTCCAGAAACACCATTGAAAATGCCTACTTTGGGGTTTTTCACCAACTTGGCACCCGTGCAGCAACAGCTACGGCTGAGCGATCTGACCCGGGCTTGCGCCAGTGCCAAGATGAATCCCCGGACTTGAGGCCCTATGAGTTTCGGGTTCACGAGTAAAGCCAAAGGGGTAGAAAACTGCTTCCCAAGTTGCCAATAGTGAAGGCCTTTTGGGTGTGTTTTGGTTTTTCAAGAGTGAACCGCATGCCTTTGGGCCGTGTGATCTGACCTGGGCTCGCGGCAGTGACCAAGGGTCCAACTGGACCTGCAACACGCAGAGTTTCGGGCGGATCGGTCAAGCTCAAGGTTGACCCATTTTGCCGTTTTTGCCAATTTTAGTCGCATAGAGCAATGGCTTCTGCCGTGCGATCTGACCTGGGCTGGCGCCAGAGACCAGGGGACCACCTGGACCTAAGGCGATAAGGATTTGGGGTCCATCTGCCAAGGTCAAGGGGGTCAAAGCGGTGATTGAACACGGCACAAAAGTAGGCAAATTGGTCACTACGAGCGCACGCCCATCGGCTGAGCCATCCGACCTGGGCTCGCGAATGTGCCCAGGGGACCTGCCCACCTTGCCACGTTCAGAGGTTCCAATCTCTCGGTCAAGGTCAAGTGGTCCAGAAACACCATTGAAAATGCCTCCTTTTGGGGTTTTTCACCAACTTGGCACCCGTGCAGCAACGGCTATGGCTGAGCGATCTGACCCGGTCTCGCGCCAGTGCCAAGATGAATCCCCGGGTTTGAGGCCCTATGAGTTTCGGGTTCACGGGTCAAGCCAAAGGGGTAGAAAACTGCTTCCCAAGTTGCCAATAGTGAAGGCCTTTTGGGTGTGTTTTGGTTTTTCAAGAGTGAACCGCATGCCTTTGGGCCTTGCGATCTGACCTGGGCTCGCGGCAGTGACCAAGGGTCCAACTGGACCTGCAACAGGCAGAGTTTCGGGCCGATCGGTCAAGCTCAAGGTTGACCCATTTTACTGTTTATGCCAATTTGAGTCACATAGAGAAATGGCTTCTGCCGTGCGATCTGACCTGGGCTCGCGCCAGAGACCAGGGGACCACCTGGACCTAAGGTGATAAGGATTTGGGGTCCATCTGCCAAGGTCAAGGGGGTCAAAGCGGTGATTGAACACGGCACAAAAGTAGGCAAATTGGTCACGACGAGCGCACGCCCATCGGCTGAGCCATCCGACCTGGGCTCGCGAATGTGCCCAGGGGACCCGCCCACCTTGCCACGTTCAGAGGTTCCAATCTCTCGGTCAAGGTCAAGTGGTCCAGAAACACCATTGAAAATGCCTACTTTTGGGGTTTTTCACCAACTTGGCACCCGTGCAGCAACGGCTACGGCTGAGCGATCTGACCCGGGCTCGCGCCAGTGCCAAGATGAATCCCCGGACTTGAGGCCCTATGAGTTTCAGGTTCACGGGTCAAGCCAAAGGCGTAGAAAACTGCTTCCCAAGTTGCCAATAGTGAAGGCCTTTTGGGTGTGTTTTGGTTTTTCAAGAGTGAACCGCATGCCTTTGGGCTGTGCGATCTGACCTGGGCTCGCGGCAGTGACCAAGGGTCCAACTGGACCTGCAACACGCAGAGTTTTGGGCCGATCAGTCAATCTCAAGGTTGACCCATTTTGCCGTTTTTGCCAATTTGAATCGCATAGAGCAATGGCTTCTACCGTGCGATCTGACCTGGGCTCGCGCCAGAGACCAGGGGACCACCTGGACCTAAGGTGATAAGGATTTGGGGTCCATCTGCCAAGGTCAAGGGGGTCAAAGCGGTGATTGAACACAGCACAAAAGTAGGCAAATTGGTCAAGACGAGCGCACGCCCATCGGCTGAGCCATCTGACCTGGGCTCGCGAATGTGACCAGGGGACCCGCCCACCTTGCCACGTTCAGAGGTTCCAATCTCTCGGTCAAGGTCAAGTGGTCCAGAAACACCATTGAAAATGCCTACTTTTGGGGGTTTTCACCAACTTGGCACCCGTGCAGCAACGGCTACGGCTGAGCGATCTGACCCGGGCTCGCGCCAGTGCCAAGATGAATCCCCGGACTTGAGGCCCTATGAGTTTCAGGTTCACGGGTCAAGCCAAAGGCGTAGAAAACTGCTTCCCAAGTTGCCAATAGTGAAGGCCTTTTGGGTGTGTTTTGGTTTTTCAAGAGTGAACCGCATGCCTTTGGGCTGTGCGATCTGACCTGGGCTCGCGGCAGTGACCAAGGGTCCAACTTGACCTGCAACACGCAGAGTTTTGGGCCGATCAGTCAATCTCAAGGTTGACCCATTTTGCCGTTTTTGCCAATTTGAGTCGCATAGAGCAATGGCTTCTACCGTGCGATCTGACCTGGGCTCGCGCCAGAGACCAGGGGACCACCTGGACCTAAGGTGATAAGGATTTGGGGTCCATCTGCCAAGGTCAAGGGGGTCAAAGCGGTGATTGAACACGGCACAAAAGTAGGCAAATTGGTCACGACGAGCGCACGCCCATCGGCTGAGCCATCCGACCTGGGCTCGCGAATGTGCCCAGGGGACCCGCCCACCTTGCCACGTTCAGAGGTTCCAATCTCTCGGTCAAGGTCAAGTGGTCCAGAAACACCATTGAAAATGCCTACTTTTGGGGTTTTTCACCAACTTGGCACCCGTGCAGCAACGGCTACGGCTGAGCGATCTGACCCGGGCTCGTGCCAGTGCCAAGATGAATCCCCGGACTTGGTGCCCTATGACTTTCGGGTTCACTGGTCAAGCCAAAAGGGTAGAAAACTGCTTCCCAAGTTGCCAATAGTGAAGGCCTTTTAGGTGTGTTTTGGTTTTTCAAGAGTGAACCGCATGCCTTTGGGCCGTGTGATCTGACCTGGGCTCGCGGCATTGACCAAGGGTCCAACTGGACCTGCAACACGCAGAGTTTCGGGCCGATCGGTCAAGCTCAAGGTTGACCCATTTTGCCGTTTTTGCCAATTTGAGTCGCATAGAGCAATGGTTTCTGCCGTGCGATCTGACCTATGCTCGCGCCAGAGACCAGGGGACCACCTGGACCTAAGGCGATAAGGATTTGGGGTCCATCTGCCAAGGTCAAGGGGGTCAAAGCCGTGATTTAACACGGCACAAAAGTAGGCAAATTGGTCACGACGAGCGCACGCCCATCGGCTGAGCCATCCGACCTGGGCTCGCGAATGTGCCCAGGGGACCCGCCCACCTTGCCACGTTCAGAGGTTCCAATCTCTCGGTCAAGGTCAAGTGGTCCAGAAACACCATTGAAAATGCCTACTTTTGGGGTTTTTCACCAACTTGGCACCCGTGCAGCAACAGCTACGGCTGAGCGATCTGACCCGGGCTTGCGCCAGTGCCAAGATGAATCCCTGGACTTGAGGCCCTATGAGTTTCGGGTTCACGAGTCAAGCCAAAGGGGTAGAAAACTGCTTCCCAAGTTGCCAATAGTGAAGGCCTTTTGGGTGTGTTTTGGTTTTTCAAGAGTGAACCGCATGCCTTTGGGCCGTGTGATCTGACCTGGGCTCGCGGCAGTGACCAAGGCTCCAACTGGACCTGCAACACGCAGAGTTTCGGGCGGATCGGTCAAGCTCAAGGTTGACCCATTTTGCCGTTTTTGCCAATTTTAGTCGCATAGAGCAATGGCTTCTGCCGTGCGATCTGACCTGGGCTCGCGCCAGAGACCAGGGGACCACCTGGACCTAAGGCGATAAGGATTTGGGGTCCATCTGCCAAGGTCAAGGGGGTCAAAGCGGTGATTGAACACGGCACAAAAGTAGGCAAATTGGTCACTACGAGCGCACCCCCATCCGCTGAGCCATCCGACCTGGGCTCGCGAATGTGCCCAGGGGACCCGCCCACCTTGCCACGTTCAGAGGTTCCAATCTCTCGGTCAAGGTCAAGTGGTCCAGAAACACCATTGAAAATGCCTACTTTTGGGGTTTTTCACCAACTTGGCACCCGTGCAGCAACGGCTATGGCTGAGCGATCTGACCCGGGCTCGCGCCAGTGCCAAGATGAATCCCCGGACTTGAGGCCCTATGAGTTTCGGGTTCACGGGTCAAGCCAAAGGGGTAGAAAACTGCTTCCCAAGTTGCCAATAGTGAAGGCCTTTTGGGTGTGTTTTGGTTTTTCAAGAGTGAACTGCATGCCTTTGGGCCATGCGATCTGACCTGGGCTCGCGGCAGTGACCAAGGGTCCAACTGGACCTGCAACACGCAGAGTTTCGGGCCGATCGGTCAAGCTCAAGGTTGACCCATTTTGCCGTTTTTGCCAATTTGAGTCGCATAGAGCAATGGCTTCTGCCGTGCGATCTGACCTGGGCTCGCGCCAGAGACCAGGGGACCACCTGGACCTAAGGCGATAAGGATTTGGGGTCCATCTGCCAAGGTCAAGGGGGTCAAAGCGGTGATTGAACACGGCACAAAAGTAGGCAAATTGGTCACTACGAGCGCACCCCCATCCGCTGAGCCATCCGACCTGGGCTCGCGAATGTGCCCAGGGGACCCGCCCACCTTGCCACGTTCAGAGGTTCCAATCTCTCGGTCAAGGTCAAGTGGTCCAGAAACACCATTGAAAATGCCTACTTTTGGGGTTTTTCACCAACTTGGCACCCGTGCAGCAACGGCTATGGCTGAGCGATCTGACCCGGGCTCGCGCCAGTGCCAAGATGAATCCCCGGACTTGAGGCCCTATGAGTTTCGGGTTCACGGGTCAAGCCAAAGGGGTAGAAAACTGCTTCCCAAGTTGCCAATAGTGAAGGCCTTTTGGGTGTGTTTTGGTTTTTCAAGAGTGAACCGCATGCCTTTGGGCCATGCGATCTGACCTGGGCTCGCGGCAGTGACCAAGGGTCCAACTGGACCTGCAACACGCAGAGTTTCGGGCGGATCGGTCAAGCTCAAGGTTGACCCATTTTGCCGTTTTTGCCAATTTTAGTCGCATAGAGCAATGGCTTCTGCCGTGCGATCTGACCTGGGCTCGCGCAAGAGACCAGGGGACCACCTGGACCTAAGGCGATAAGGATTTGGGGTCCATCTGCCAAGGTCAAGGGGGTCAAAGCGGTGATTGAACATGGCACAAAAGTAGGCAAATTGGTCAAGAAGAGCGCACGCCCATCCGCTGAGCCATCCGACCTGGGTCGCGAATGTGCCCAGGGGACCCGCCCACCTTGCCACGTTCAGAGGTTCCAATCTCTCGGTCAAGGTCAAGTGGTCCAGAAACACCATTGAAAATGCCTACTTTTGGGGTTTTTCACCAACTTGGCACCCGTGCAGCAACGGCTACGGCTGAGCGATCTGACCCGGGCTCGTGCCAGTGCCAAGATGAATCCCCGGACTTGGGGCCCTATGACTTTCGGGTTCACGGGTCAAGCCAAAAGGGTAGAAAACTGCTTCCCAAGTTGCCAATAGTGAAGGCCTTTTGAGTGTGTTTTGGTTTTTCAAGAGTGAACCGCATGCCTTTGGGCCGTGTGATCTGACCTGGGCTCGCGGCAGTGACCAAGGGTCCAACTGGACCTGCAACACACAGAGTTTCGGGCCGATCGGTCAAGCTCAAGGTTGACCCATTTTGCCGTTTTTGCCAATTTGAGTCGCATAGAGCAATGGCTTCTGCCGTGCGATCTGACCTATGCTCGCCCCAGAGACCAGGGGACCACCTGGACCTAAGGCGATAAGGATTTGGGGTCCATCTGCCAAGGTCAAGGGGGTCAAAGCGGTGATTGAACATGGCACAAAAGTAGGCAAATTGGTCACGACGAGCGCACGCCCATCGGCTGAGCCATCCGACCTGGGCTCGCGAATGTGCCCAGGTGACCCGCCCACCTTGCCACGTTCAGAGGTTCCAATCTCTCGGTCAAGGTCAAGTGGTCCAGAAACACCATTGAAAATGCCTACTTTTGGGGTTTTTCACCAACTTGGCACCAATGCAGCAACGGCTACGGCTAAGCGATCTGACCCGGGCTCGCGCAAGTGCGAAGATGAATCCCCGGACTTGAGGCCCTATGAGTTTTGGGTTCACGGGTCAAGCCAAAAGGGTAGAAAACTGCTTCCCAAGTTGCCAATAGTGAAGGCCTTTTGGGTGTGTTTTGGTTTTTCAAGAGTGAACCGCATGCCTTTGGGCCGTGCGATCTGACCTGGGCTCGCGGCAGTGACCAAGGGTCCAACTGGACCTGCAACACGCAGAATTTCAGGCCGATCGGTCAAGCTCAAGGTTGACCCATTTTGCCGTTTTTGCCAATTTGAGTCGCATAGAGCAATGGCTTCTGCCGTGTGATCTGACCTGGGCTCGCACCAGAGACCAGGGGACCACCTGGACCTAAGGCGATAAGGATTTGGGGTCCATCTGCCAAGGTCAAGGGGGTCAAAGCGGTGATTGAACATGGCACAAAAGTAGGCAAATTGGTCACGACGAGCGCACGCCCATCGGCTGAGCCATCCGACCTGGGCTCGCGAATGTGCCCAGGTGACCCGCCCACCTTGCCACGTTCAGAGGTTCCAATCTCTCGGTCAAGGTCAAGTGGTCCAGAAACACCATTGAAAATGCCTACTTTTGGGGTTTTTCACCAACTTGGCACCCGTGCAGCAACGGCTACGGCTGAGCGATCTGACTCGTGCTCGCGCAAGTGCCAAGATGAATCCCCGGACTTGAGGCCCTATGAGTTTCGGGTTCACGGGTCAAGCCAAAGGGGTAGAAAACTGCTTCCCAAGTTGCCAATAGTGAATTCCTTTTGGGTGTGTTTTGGTTTTTCAAGAGTGAACCGCATGCCTTTGGGCCGTGCGATCTGACCTGGGCTCGCGGCAGTGACCAAGGGTCCAACTGGACCTGCAACACGCAGAGTTTCAGGCCGATCGGTCAAGCTCAAGGTTGACCCATTTTGCAGTTTTTGCCAATTTAAGTCGCATAGAGCAATGGCTTCTGCCGTGCGATCTGACCTGGGCTCGTGCCAGAGACCAGGGGACCACCTGGACCTAAGGCGATAAGGATTTGGGGTCCATCTGCCAAGGTCAAGGGGGTCAAAGCGGTGATTGAACACGGCACAAAAGTAGGCAAATTGGTCACGACGAGCGCATGCCCATCGGCTGAGCCATCCGACCTGGGCTCGCGAATGTGCCCAGGGGACCTGCCCACCTTGCCACGTTCAGAGGTTCCAATCTCTTGGTCAAGGTCAAGTGGTCCAGAAACACCATTGAAAATGCCTACTTTTGGGGTTTTTTACTAACTTGGCACCCGTGCAGCAACGGCTACGGCTGAGCGATCTGACCCGGATTCGCGCAAGTGCCAAGATGAATATGGACTTGAGGCCCTATGAGTTTTGGGTTCACTGGTCAAGCCAAAGGGGTAGAAAACTGCTTCCCAAGTTGCCAATAGTGAAGGCCTTTTGGGTGTGTTTTGGTTTTTCAAGAGTGAACCGCATGCCTTTGGGCCGTGCAATCTGACCTGGGCTCGCGGCAGTGACCAAGGGTCCAACTGGACCTGCAACACGCAGAGTTTCGGGCCGATCGGTCAAGCTCAAGGTTGACCCATTTTGCCGTTTTTGCCAATTTGAGTCGCATAGAGCAATGGCTTCTGCCGTGCGATCTGACCTGGGCTCGCGCCGGAGACCAGGGGACCACCTGGACCTAAGGTGATTAGGATTTGGGGTCCATCTGCCAAGGTCAAGGGGGTCAAAGCGGTGATTGAACACGGCACAAAAGAAGGCAAATTGGTCACGACGAGCGCACGCCCATCGGCTGAGCCATCCGACCTGGCCTCGCGAATGTGCCCAGGGGACCCGCCCACCTTGCCACGTTCAGAGGTTCCAATCTCTTGGTCAAGGTCAAGTGGTCCAGAAACACCATTGAAAATGCCTACTTTTGGGGTTTTTCACCAACTTGGCACGCGTGCAGCAACGGCTACGGCTGAGCGATCTGACCCGGGCTCGCGCCAGTGCCAAGATGAATCCCCGGACTTGAGGCTCTATGAGTTTCGGGTTCACGGATCAAGCCAAAGGGGTAGAAAACTGCTTCCCAAGTTGCCAATAGTGAAGGCCTTTTTGGTGTGTTTTGGTTTTTCAAGAGTGAACCGCATGCTTTTGGGCCGTGCGATCTGACCTGGGCTCGCGGCAGTGACCAAGGGTCCAACTGGACCTGCAACACGCAGAGTTTCGGGCCGATCGGTCAAGCTCAAGGTTAACCCATTTTGCCGTTTTTGCCAATTTGAGTCGCATAGAGCAATGGCTTCTGCCGTGCGATCTGACCTGGGCTCGCACTAGAGACCAGGGGACCACCTGGACCTAAGGCGATAAGGATTTGGGGTCCATCTGCCAAGGTCAAGGGGGTCAAAGTGGTGATTGAACACGGCACAAAAGTAGGCAAATTGGTCACGACGAGCGCACGCCCATCGGCTGAGCCATCCGACCTGGGCTCGCGAATGTGCCCAGGGGACCCGCCCACCTTGCCACGTTCAGAGGTTCCAATCTCTCGGTCAAGGTCAAGTGGTCCAGAAACACCATTGAAAATGCCTACTTTTGGGTTTTTTCACCAACTTGGCACGCGTGCAGCAACGGCTACGGCTGAGCGATCTGACCCGGGCTTGCGCCAGTGCCAAGATGAATCCGCGGACTTGAAGCCCTATGAGTTTCGGGTTCACGGGTCAAGTGAAAGGGGTAGAAAACTGCTTCCCAAGTTGCCAATAGTGAAGGCCTTTTGGGTGTGTTTTGGTTTTTCAAGAGTGAACCGCATGCCTTTGGGCCGTGCGATCTGACCTGGGCTCGCGGCAGTGACCAAGGGTCCAACTGGACCTGCAACACCCAGATTTTCAGGCCGATCGGTCAAGCTCAAGGTTGACCCATTTTGCCGTTTTTGCCAATTTGAGTCGCATAGAGCAATGGCTTCTGCCGTGCGATCTGACCTGGGCTCGCGCCAGAGACCAGGGGACCACCTGGACCTAAGGTGATAAGGATTTGGGGTCCATCTGCCAAGGTCAAGGGGGTCAAAGCGGTGATTGAACACGGCACAAAAGTAGGCAAATTGGTCACGACGAGCGCACGCCCATCGGCTGAGCCATCAAACCTGGGCTCGCGAATGTGCCCAGGGAAACCCGCCCACCTTGCCACGTTCAGAGGTTCCAATCTCTCGGTCAAGGTCAAGTGGTCCAGAAACACCATTGAAAATGCCTACTTTTGGGGTTTTTCACCAACTTGGCACCCGTGCAGCAACAGCTACGGCTGAGTGATCTGACCCGGGCGCGCCAGTGCAAAGATGAATCCGCGGACTTGAAGCCCTATGAGTTTCGGGTTCACGGGTCAAGCCAAAGGGGTAGAAAACTGCTTCCCAAGTTGCCAATAATGAAGGCCTTTTGGGTGTGTTTTGGTTTTTCAAGAGTGAACCGCATGCCTTTGGGCCGTGCGATCTGACCTGGGCTTGCGGTAGTGACCAAGGGTCCAACTGGACCTGCAACACGCAGAGTTTCGGGCCGATCGGTCAAGCTCAAGGTTGACCCATTTTGCCATTTTTCCCAATTTGAGTCGCATAGAGCAATGGCTTCTGCCGTGTGATCTGACCTGGGCTCGCGCCAGAGACCAGGGGACCACCTGGACCTAAGGCGATAAGGATTTGGGGTCCATCTGCCAAGGTCAAGGGGGTCAAAGCGGTGATTGAACACGGCACAAAAGTAGGCAAATTGGTCACGACGAGCGCACGCCCATCGGCTGAGCCATCCGACCTGGGCACGCGAATTTGCCCAGGGGACCCGCCCACCTTGCCACGTTCAGAGGTTCCAATCTCTCGGTCAAAGTCAAGTGGTCCAGAAACACCATTGAAAATGCCTACTTTTGGGGTTTTTCACCAACTTGGCACCCATGCAGCAACGGCTACGGCTGAGCGATCTGACCCGGGCTTGCGCCAGTGCCAAGATGAATCCCCGGACTTGAGGCCCTATGAGTTTCGGGTTCACAGGTCAAGCCAAAGGGGTAGAAAACTGCTTCCCAAGTTGCCAATAGTGAAGGCCTTTTGGGTGTGTTTTGGTTTTTCAAGAGTGAACCGCATGCCTTTGGGCCGTGCGATCTGACTTGGGCTCACGGCAGTGACGAAGGGTCCAACTGGACCTGCAACACGCAGAGTTTCGGGCCGATCGGTCAAGCTCAAGGTTGACCCATTTTGCCGTTTTTGCCAATTTGAGTCGCATAGAGCAATGGCTTCTGCCGTGCGATCTGACCTGGGCTCGCGCCAGAGACCAGGGGACCACCTGGACCTAAGGCGATAAGGATTTGGGGTCCATCTGCCAAGGTCAAGGGGGTCAAAGCGGTGATTGAACACGGCACAAAAGTAGGCAAATTGGTCACGACGAGCGCACGCCCATCGGCTGAGCCATCCGTCCTGGGCTCGGGAATGTGCCCAGGGGACCCACCCACCTTGCCACTTTCAGAGGTTCCAATCTCTCTGTCAAGGTCAAGTGGTCCAGAAACACCATTGAAAATGCCTACTTTTGGGGTTTTTCACCAACTTGGAACCCGTGCAGCAACGGCTACGGCTGAGCGATCTGACCCGGACTCGCGCCAGTGCCAAGATGAATCCCCGGACTTGAGGCCCTATGAGATTCGGGTTCATGGGTCAAGCCAAAGGGGTAGAAAACTGCTTTCCAAGTTGCCAATAGTGAAGGCCTTTTGGGTGTGTTTTGGTTTTTTAAGAGTGAACCGCATGCCTTTGGGCCGTGCGATCTGACCTGGGCTCGCGGCAGTGACAAAGGGTCCAACTGGACCTGCAACACGCAGAGTTTCGGGCCGATCGGTCAAGCTCAAGGTTGACCCATTTTGCCGTTTTTGCCAATTTGAGTTGCATAGAGCAATGGCTTCTGCCGTGCTATCTGACCTGGGCTCGCGCCAGAGACCAGGGGACCACCTGGACCTAAGGCGATAAGGATTAGGGGTCCATCTGCCAAGGTCAAGGGGGTCAAAGCGGTGATTGAACACGGCACAAAAGTAGGCAAATTGGTCACGACGAGCGCACGCCCATCGGCTGAGCCATCCGACCTGGGCTCGCGAATGTGCCCAGGGGACCCGCCCACCTTGCCACGTTCAGAGGTTCCAATCTCTCGGTCAAGGTCAAGTGGTCCAGAAACACCATTGAAAATGCCTACTTTTGGGGTTTTCACCAACTTGGCACCCGTGCAGCAACAGCTACGGCTGAGCGATCTGACCCGGGCTCGCGCAAGTGCCAAGATGAATCCCCGGACTTGAGGCCCTATGAGTTTTGGGTTCACGGGTCAAGCCAAATGGGTAGAAAACTGCTTCTCAAGTTGCCAATAGTGAAGGCCTTTTGGGTGTGTTTTGGTTTTTTAAGAGTGAACCGCATGCCTTTGGGCCGTGCAATCTGACCTGGGCTCGCGGCAGTGACCAAGGGTCCAACTGGACCTGCAACACGCAGAGCTTCGGGCCGATCGGTCAAGCTCAAGGTTGACCCATTTTGCCGTTTTTGCCAATTTGAGTCGCATAGAGCAATGGCTTCTGCCGTGCGATCTGACCTGGGCTTGCGCCAGAGACCAGGGGACCACCTGGACCTAAGGCGATAAGGATTTGGGGTCCATCTGCCAAGGTCAAGGGGGTCAAAGGGGTGATTGAACACGGCACAAAAGTAGGCAAATTGGTCACAACGAGCGCACGCCCATCGGCTGAGCCATCCGACCTGGGCTCGCGAATGTGCCCAGGGGACCCACCCACCTTGCCACGTTCAGAGGTTCCAATCTCTCGGTCAAGGTCAAGTGGTCCAGAAACACCATTGAAAATGCCTACTTTAGGGTTTTTCACCAACTTGGCACCCGTGCAGCAACAGCTACGGCTGAGCGATCTAACCCGGGCTCGCGCCAGTGCCAAGATGAATCCCCGGACTTGAGGCCCTATGAGTTTCGGGTTCACGGGTCAAGCCAAATGGGTAGAAAACTGCTTCCCAAGTTGCCAATAGTGAAGGCCTTTTGGGTGTGTTTTGGTTTTTCAAGAGTGAACCGCATGCCTTTGGGCCGTGCGATCTGACCTGGGCTCTCGGCAGTGACGAAGGGTCCAACTGGACCTGCAACACGCAGAGTTTCGGGCCGATCGGTCAAGCTCAAGGTTGACCCATTTTGCCGTTTTTGCCAATTTGAGTCGCATAGAGCAATGGCTTCTGCCGTGCGATCTGACCTGGACTCGCGCCAGAGACCAGGGGACCACCTGGACCTAAGGCGATAAGGAATTGGGGTCCATCTGCCAAGGTCAAGGGGGTCAAAGCGGTGATTGAACACGGCACAAAAGAAGGCAAATTGGTCACGACAAGCGCACGCCCATCGGCTGAGCCATCCGACCTGGGCTCGCGAATGTGCCCAGGGGACCCGCCCACCTTGCCACGTTCAGAGGTTCCAATCTCTCGGTCAAGGTCAAGTGGTCCAGAAACACCATTGAAAATGCCTACTTTTGGGGTTTTTCACCAACTTGGCACCCGTGCAGCAACGGCTACAGCTGAGCGATCTGACCCGGGCTCGCGCCAGTGCCAAGATGAATCCCCGGACTTGAGGCCCTATGAGTTTCGGGTTCACGGGTCAAGCCAAAGGGGTAGAAAACTGCTTCCCAAGTTGCCAATAGTGAAGGCCTTTTGGGTGTGTTTTGGTTTTTTAAGAGTGAACCGCATGCCTTTGGGCCGTGCAATCTGACCTGGGCTCGCGGCAGTGACCAAGGGTCCAACTGGACCTGCAACACGCAGAGTTTCGGGCCGATCGGTCAAGCTTTAGGTTGAACCATTTTGCCGTTTTTGCCAATTTTAGTCGCATAGAGCAATGGCTTCTGCCGTGCGATCTGACCTGGGCTCGCGCCAGAGACCAGGGGACCACCTGGACCTAAGGCGATAAGGATTTGGGGTCCATCTGCCAAGGTCAAGGGGGTCAAAGCGGTGATTGAACACGGCACAAAAGTAGGCAAATTGGTCACAACGAGCGCACGCCCATCGGCTGAGCCATCTGACCTGGGCTCGCGAATGTGCCCAGGGGCCCAACCACCTTGCCACGTTCAGAGGTTCCAATCTCTCGGTCAAGGTCAAGTGGTCCAGAAACACCATTGAAAATGCCTACTTTAGGGTTTTTCACCAACTTGGCACCCGTGCAGCAACGGCTACGGCTAAGCGATCTGACCTGGGCTCGCGCCAGTGCCAAGATGAATCCCCGGACTTGAGGCCCTATGAGTTTTGGGTTCACGGGTCAAGCCAAAGGGGTAGAAAACTGCTTCCCAAGTTGCCAATAGTGAAGGCCTTTTGGGTGTGTTTTGGTTTTTCAAGAGTGAACCGCATGCCTTTGGGCCGTGCGATCTGACCTGGGCTCGCGGCAGTGACCAAGGGTCCAACTGGACCTGCAACACACAGAGTTTCGGGCCGATCGGTCAAGCTCAAGGTTGACCCATTTTGCCGTTTTTGCCAATTTGAGTCGCATAGAGCAATGGCTTCTGCCGTGCGATCTGACCTGGACTCGCGCCAGAGACCAGGGTACCACCTGGACCTAAGGCGATAAGGATTTGGGGTCCATCTGCCAAGGTCAAGGGGGTCAAAGCGGTGATTGAACACGGCACAAAAGTAGGCAAATTGGTCACGACGAGCGCACGCCCATCGGCTGAGCCATCCGACCTGGGCTCGCGAATGTGCCCAGGGGACCCGCCCACCTTGCCACGTTCAGAGGTTCCAATCTCTCGGTCAAGGTCAAGTGGTCCAGAAACACCATTGAAAATGCCTACTTTTGGGGTTTTTCACCAACTTGGCACCTGTGTAGCAACGGCTACGGCTGAGCGATCTGACCCGGGCTTGCGCCAGTGCCAAGATGAATCCCCGGACTTGAGGCCCTATGAGTTTCGGGTTCACAGGTCAAGCCAAAGGGGTAGAAAACTGCTTCCCAAGTTGCCAATAGTGAAGGCCTTTTGGGTGTCTTTTGGTTTTTCAAGAGTGAACCGCATGCCTTTGGGCCGTGCGATCTGACCTGGGCTCGCGGCAGTGACCAAGGGTCCAACTGGACCTGCAACACACAGAGTTTCGGGCCGATCGGTCCCATTTTGCCGTTTTTGCCAATTTGAGACGCATAGAGCAATGGCTTCTGCCGTGCGATCTGACCTGGGCTCGCGCCAGAGACCAGGGGACCACCTGGACCTAAGGCGATAAGGATTTGGGGTCCATCTGCCAAGGTCAAGGGGGTCAAAGCGGTGATTGAACACGGCACAAAAGTAGGCAAATTGGTCACGACGAGCGCACGCCCATTGGCTGAGCCATCCGACCTGGGCTCGCGAATGTGCCCAGGGGACCCGCCCACCTTGCCACGTTCAGAGGTTCCAATCTCTCGGTCAAGGTCAAGTGGTCCAGAAACACCATTGAAAATGCCTACTTTTGGGGTTTTTCACCAACTTGGCACCCGTGCAGCAACGGCTACGGCTGAGCGATCTGACCCGGGCTCGGGCCAGTGCCAAGATGAATCCCCGGACTTGAGGCCCTATGAGTTTCGGGTTCACGGGTCAAGCCAAAGGGGTAGAAAACTGCTTCCCAAGTTGCCAATAGTGAAGGCCTTTTGGGTGTGTTTTGGTTTTTCAAGAGTGAACCGCATGCCTTTGGGCCGTGCGATCTGACCTGGGCTCGCGGCAGTGACCAAGGGTCCAACTGGACCTGCAACACGCAGAGTTTCGGGCCGATTGGTCAAGCTTAAGGTTGACCCATTTTGCCGTTTTTGCCAATTTGAGTCGCATAGAGCAATGGCTTCTGCCGTGCGATCTGACCTGGGCTCGCGCCAGAGACCAGGGGACCACCTGGACCTAAGGCGATAAGGATTTGGGGTCCATCTGCCAAGGTCAAGGGGGTCAAAGCAGTGATTGAACACGGCACAAAAGTAGGCAAATTGGTCACGACAAGCGCACGCCCATCGGCTGAGCCATCCGACCTGGGCTCGCGAATGTACCCAGGGGACCCGCCCACCTTGCCACGTTCAGAGGTTCCAATCTCTCGGTCAAGGTCAAGTGGTCCAGAAACACCATTGAATATGCCTACTTTTGGGGTTTTTCACCAACTTGGCACCCGTGCAGCAACGGCTACGGCTGAGCGATCTGACCCGGGCTCGCGCCAGTGCCAAGATGAATCCCCGGACTTGAGGCCCTATGAGTTTCGCGTTCACGGGTCAAGCCAAAGGGGTAGAAAACTGCTTCCCAAGTTGCCAATAGTGAAGGCCTTTTGGGTGTGTTTTGGTTTTTCAAGAGTGAACCGCATGCCTTTGGGCCGTGCGATCTACCCTGGGCTCGCGGCAGTGACCCAGGGTCCAACTGGACCTGCAACACGCAGAGTTTCGGGCCGATCGGTCAAGCTCAAGGTTGACCCATTTTGCCGTTTTTGAAAATTTGAGTCGCATAGAGCAATGGCTTCTGCCGTGCGATCTGACCTGGGCTCGCGCCAGAGACCAGGGGACCACCTGGACCTAAGGCGATAAGGATTTGGGGTCCATCTGCCAAGGTCAAGGGGGTCAAAGCGGCGATTGAACACGGCACAAAAGTAGGAAAATTGGTAACGACGAGCGCACGCCCATCGGCTGAGCCAACCGACCTGGGCTCGCGAATGTGCCCACGGGACCCGCCCACCTTGCCACGTTCAGAGGTTCCAATCTCTCGGTCAAGGTCAAGTGGTCCAGAAACACCATTGAAAATGCCTACTTTAGGGTTTTTCACCAACTTGGCACCCGTGCAGCAACGGCTACTCCTGAGCGATCTGACCCAGGCTCGCGCCAGTGCCAAGATGAATCCCCTGACTTGAGGCCCTATGATTTTCGGGTTCATGGGTCAAGCCAAAGGGGTAGAAAACTGCTTCCCAAGTTGCCAATAGTAAAGGCCTTTTGGGTGTGTTTTGGTTTTTCAAGAGTGAACCGCATGCCTTTGGGCAGTGCGATCTGACCTGGGCTCGCGGCAGTGACCAAGGGTCCAACTGGACCTGCAACACGCAGAGTTTCGGGCCGATCGGTCAAGCTCAAGATTGACCCATTTTGCCGTTTTTGCCAATTTGAGTCGCATAGAGCAATGGCTTCTGCCGTGCGATCTGACCTGGGCTCGCGCCAGAGACCAGGGGACCACCTGGACCTAAGGCGATAAGGATTTGGGGTCCATCTGCCAAGGTCAAGGGGGTCAAAGCGGTGATTGAACACGGCACAAAAGAAGGCAAATTGGTCACGATGAGCGCACGCCCATCGGCTGAGCCATCCGACCTGGGCTCGCGAATGTGCCCAGGGGAACCGCCCACCTTGCCACGTTCAGAGGTTACAATCTCTCGGTCAAGGTCAAGTGGTCCAGAAACACCATTGAAAATGCCTACTTTTGGGGTTTTTCACCAACTTGGCACCCGTGCAGCAACGGCTACGGCTGAGCAATCTGACCCGGGCTCGCGCCAGTGTCAAGATGAATCCCCGGACTTGAGGCCCTATGAGTTTCGGGTTCACGGGTCAAGCCAAAGGGGTAGAAAACTGCTTCCCAAGTTGCCAATAGTGAAGGCCTTTTGGGTGTGTTTTGGTTTTTCAAGAGTGAAACGCATGCCTTTGGGTCGTGCGATCTGACCTGGGCTCGCGGCAGTGACCAAGAGTCCAACTGGACCTGCAACACGCAGAGTTTCGGGCCGATCGGTCAAGCTCAAGGTTGACCCATTTTGCCGTTTTTGCCAATTTGAGTCGCATAGAGCAATGGCTTCTGCCGTGTGATCTGACCTGGGCTCGCGCCAGAGACCAGGGGACTACCTGGACCTAAGGCGATAAGGATTTGGGGTCCATCTGCCAAGGTCAAAGGGGTCAAAGCGGTGATTGAACACGGCACAAAAGTAGGCAAATTGGTCACGACGAGAGCACGCCCATCGGCTGAGCAATCCGACCTGGGCTCGCGAATGTGCCCAGGGGACCCGCCCACCTTGCCACGTTCAGAGGTTCCAATCTCTCGGTCAAGGTCAAGTGGTCCAGAAACACCATTGAAAATGCCTACTTTTGGGGTTTTTCACCAACTTGGCATCCGTGCAGCAACGGCTACCGCTGAGCGATCTGACCCGGGCTCGTGCCAGTGCCAAGATGAATCCCCGGACTTGAGGCCCTATGAGTTTCGGGTTCACGGGTCAAGCCAAAGGGGTAGTAAACTGCTTCCCAAGTTGCCAATAGTGAAGGCCTTTTGGGTGTGTTTTGGTTTTTCAAGAGTGAACCACATGCCTTTGGGCCGTGCGATCTGACCTGGGCTTGCGGCAGTGACCAAGGGTCCAACTGGACCTGCAACACGCAGAGTTTCGGGCCGATCGGACAAGCTCAAGGTTGACCCATTTTGCTGTTTTTGCCAATTTGAGTCGCATAGAGCAATGGCTTCTGCCGTGCGATTTGACCTGGGCTCGCGCCAGAGACCAGGGGACCACCTGGACCTAAGGTGATAAGGATTTGGGGTCCATCTGCCAAGGTCAAGGGGGTCAAAGCAGTGATTGAACACGGCACAAAAGTAGGCAAATTTGTCACGACGAGCGCACGTCCATCGGCTGAGCCATCCGACCTGGGCTCACGAATGTGCCCAGGGGACCCGCCCACCTTGCCACGTTCAGAGGTTCCAATCTCTCGGTCAAGGTCAAGTGGTCCAGAAACACCATTGAAAATGCCTACTTTTGGGGTTTTTCACCAACTTGGCACCCGTGCAGCAACGGCTACGGCTGAGCGATCTGACCCGGGCTCACGCCAGTGCCAAGATGAATCCCCGGACTTGAGGCCCTATGAGTTTCGGGTTCACGGGTCAAGCCAAAGGGGTAGAAAACTGCTTCCCAAGTTGCCAATAGTGAAGGCCTTTTGGGTGTGTTTTGGTTTTTCAAGAGTGAACCGCATGCATTTGGGCCGTGGGATCTGACCTGGGCTCGCGGCAGTGACCAAGGGTCCAACTGGACCTGCAACACGCAGAGTTTTGGGCCGATCGGTCAAGCTCAAGGTTGACCCATTTTGCCATTTTTGCCAATTTGAGTCGCATAGAGCAATGGCTTCTGCCGTGCGATCTGACCTGGGCTAGAGCCAGAGACCAGGGGACCACCTGGACCTAAGGCGATAAGGATTTGGGGTCCATCTGCCAAGGTCAAGGGGGTCAAAGCGGTGATTGAACACGGCACAAAAGTAGGCAAATTGGTCACGACGAGCGCACGCCCATCGGCTGAGCCATCCGACCTGGGCTCGCGAATGTGCCCAGGGGACCCGCCCACCTTGCCACGTTCAGAGGTCCCAATCTCTCGGTCAAGGTCAAGTGGTCCAGAAACACCATTGAAAATGCCTACTTTTGGGGTTTTTCACCAACTTGGCACCCGTGCAGCAACGGCTACGGCTGAGCGATCTGACCCGGGCTCGCGCCAGTGCCAAGATGAATCCCCGGACTTGAGGCCTTATGAGTTTCGGGTTCACGGGTCAAGCCAAAGGGGTAGAAAACTGCTTCCCAAGTTGCCAATAGTGAAGGCCCTTGGGTGTGTTTTGGTTTTTCAAGAGTGAACCGCATGCCTTTGGGCCGTGCGATCTGACCTGGGCTTGCGGCAGTGACCAAGGGTCCAACTGGACCTGCAACACGCAGAGTTTCGGGCCGATCGGTCAAGCTCAAGGTTGACCCATTTTGCCGTTTTTGCCAATTTGAGTCGCATAGAGCAATGGCTTCTGCCATGTGATCTGACCTGGGCTCGCGCCAGAGACCAGGGGACCACCTGGACCTAAGGCGATAAGGATTTGGGGTCCATCTGCCAAGGTCAAGGGGGTCAAAGCGGTGATTGAATACGGCACAAAAGTAGGCAAATTGGTCACGACGAGCGCACGCCCATCGGCTGAGCCATCCGACCTGGGCTCGCGAATGTGCCCAGGGGACCCCCACCTTGCCACGTTCAGAGGTTCCAATCTCTCGGTCAAGGTCAAGTGGTCCAGAAACACCATTGAAAATGCCTACTTTTGGGGTTTTTCACCAACTTGGCACCCGTGCAGCATCGGCTACGGCTGAGCGATCTGACCCGGGCTCGCACCAGTGCCAAGATGAATCCCCGGACTTGAGGCCTTATGAGTTTCAGGTTCACGGGTCAAGCCAAAGGGGTAGAAAACTGCTTCCCAAGTTGCCAATAGTGAAGGCCCTTGGGTGTGTTTTGGTTTTTCAAGAGTGAACCGCATGCCTTTGGGCCGTGCGATCTGACCTGGGCTTGCGGCAGTGACCAAGGGTCCAACTGGACCTGCAACACGCAGAGTTTCGGGCCGATTGGTCAAGCTCAAGGTTGACGCATTTTGCCGTTTTTGCCAATTTGAGTCGCATAGAGCAATGGCTTCTGCCGTGCGATCTGACCTGGGCTCGCGCCAGAGACCAGGGGACCACCTGGACCTAAGGCGATAAGGATTTGGGGTCCATCTGCCAAGGTCAAGGGGGTCAAAGCGGTGATTGAACACGACACAAAAGTAGGCAAATTGGTCACGACGAGCGCACGCCCATCGGCTGAGCCATCCGACCTGGGCTCACGAATGTGCCCAGGGGACCCGCCCACCTTGCCACGTTCAGAGGTTCCAATCTCTCGGTCAAGGTCAAGTGGTCCAGAAACACCATTGAAAATGCCTACTTTTGGGGTTTTTCACCAACTTGGCACCCGTGCAGCAACGGCTACGGCTGAGCGATCTGACCCGGGCTCACGCCAGTGCCTAGATGAATCCCCGGACTTGAGGCCCTATGAGTTTCGGGTTCACGGGTCAAGCCAAAGGGGTAGAAAACTGCTTCCCAAGTTGCCAATAGTGAAGGCCTTTAGGGTGTGTTTTGGTTTTCTAAGAGTGAACCGCATGCCTTTGGGCCGTGCGATCTGACCTGGGCTCCCGACAGTGACCAAGGGTCCAACTGGACCTGCAACAGGCAGAGTTTCGGGCCGATTGGTCAAGCTCAAGGTTGACCCATTTTGCCGTTTTTTCCAATTTGAGTCGCATAGAGCAATGGCTTCTGCCGTGCGATCTGACCTGGGCTCGCGCCAGAGACCAGGGGACCACCTGGACCTAAGGCGATAAGGATTTGGGGTCCATCTGCCAAGGTCAAGGGGGTCAAAGCGGTGATTGAACACGGCACAAAAGTAGGCAAATTGGTCACGACGAGCGCACGCCCATCGGCTGAGCCATCCGACCTGGGCTCGCGAATGTGCCCAGGGGACCCGCCCACCTTGCCACGTTCAGAAGTTCCAATCTCTCGGTCACGGTCAAGTGGTCCAGAAACACCATTAAAAATGCCTACTTTTGGGGTTTTTCACCAACTTGGCACCCGTGCAGCAACGGCTACGGCTGAGCGATCTGACCCGGGCTCGCGCCAGTGCCAAGATGAATCCCCGGACTTGAGGCCCTATGAGTTTCGGGTTCACGGGTCAAGCCAAAGGGGTAGAAAACTGCTTCCCAAGTTGCCAATAGTGAAGGCCTTTTGGGTGTGTTTTGGTTTTTCAAGAGTGAACCGCATGCCTTTGGGCCGTGCGATCTGACCTGGGCTCGCGGCAGTGACCAAGGGTCCAACTGGACCTGCAACACGCAGAGTTTCGGGCCAATCGGTCAAGCTCAAGGTTGAAACATTTTGCCGTTTTTGCCAATTTGAGTCGCATAGAGCAATGGCTTCTGCCGTGCAATCTGACCTGGGCTCGCGCCAGAGACCAGGGGACCACCTGGACCTAAGGCGATAAGGATTTGGGGTCCATCTGCCAAGGTCAAGGGGGTCAAAGTGGTGATTGAACACGGCACAAAAGTAGGCAAATTGGTCACGACGAGCGCAGGCCCATCGGCTGAGCCATCCGACCTGGGCTCGCGAATGTGCCCAGGGGACCCACCCACCTTGCCACGTTCAGAGGTTCCAATCTCTCGGTCAAGGTCAAGTGGTCCAGAAACACCATTGAAAATGCCTACTTTTGGGGGTTTTCACCAAATTGGCACCCGTGCAGCAATGGCTACGGCTGAGCGATCTGACCCGGGCTCGCGCCAGTGCCAAGATGAATCCCCGGACTTGAGGCCCTATGAGTTTCAGGTTCACAGGTCAAGCCAAAGGGGTAGAAAACTGCTTCCCAAGTTGCCAATAGTGAAGGCCTTTTGGGTGTGTTTTGGTTTTTCAAGAGTGAACCGCATGCCTTTGGGCCGTGCGATCTGACCTGGGCTCCCGGCAGTGACCAAGGGTCCAACTATACCTGCAACACGCAGAGTTTCGGGCCGATCGGTCAAGCTCAAGGTTGACCCATTTTGCCGTTTTTGCCAATTTGAGTCTTATAGAGCAATGGCTTCTGCCGTGCGATCTGACCTGGGCTAGCGCCAGAGACCAAGGGACCACCTGGACCTAAGGCGATAAGGATTTGGGGTCCATCTGCCAAGGTCAAGGGGGTCAAAGCGGTGATTGAACACGGCACAAAAGTAGGCAAATTGGTCACGACGAGCGCACGCCCATCGGCTGAGCCATCCGACCTGGACTAGAGAATGTGCCCAGGGGACCTGCCCACCTTGCCACGTTCAGAGGTTCCAATCTCTCGGTCAAGGTCAAGTGGTCCAGAAACACCATTGAAAATGCCTACTTTTGGGGTTTTTCACCAAATTGGCACCCGTGCAGCAACGGCTACGGCTGAGCGATCTGACCCGGGCTCGCGCCAGTGCCAAGATGAATCCCCGGACTTGAGGCCCTATGAGTTTCGGGTTCACGGGTCAAGCCAAAGGGGTAGAAAACTGCTTCCCAAGTTGCCAATAGTGAAGGCCTTTTGGGTGTGTTTTGGTTTTTCAAGAGTGAACCGCATGCCTTTGGGCCGTGCGATCTGACCTGGGCTCGCGACAGTGACCAAGGGTCCCACTGGACCTGCAACATGCAGAGTTTCGGGCCAATCGGTCAAGCTCAAGGTTGACCCATTTTGCCGTTTTTGCCAATTTGAGTCGCATAGAGCAATGGCTTCTGCCGTGCGATCTGACCTGGGCTGGCGCCAGAGACCAGGGGACCACCTGGACCTAAGGCGATAAGGATTTGGGGTCCATCTGCCAAGGTCAAGGGGGTCAAAGCGGTGATTGAACACAGCACAAAAGTAGGCAAATTGGTCACGACGAGCGCACGCCCATAGGCTGAGCCATCCCACCTGGGCTCGCGAATGTGCCCAGGGGACCCGCCCACCTTGCCACGTTCAGAGGTTCCAATCTCTCGGTCAAGGTCAAGTGGTCCAGAAACACCATTGAAAATGCCTACTTTTGGGGTTTTTCACCAAATTGGCACCCGTGCAGCAACGGCTACTACTGAGCGATCTGACCCGGGCTTGTGCCAGTGCCAAGATGAATCCCCGGACTTGAGGCCCTATGAGTTTCGGGTTCACGGGTAAAGCCAAAGGGGTAGAAAACTGCTTCCAAAGTTGCCAATAGTGAAGGCCTTTTGGGTGTGTTTTGGTTTTTCAAGAGTGAACCGCATGCATTTGGGCCGTGGGATCTGACCTGGGCTCGCGGCAGTGACCAAGGGTCCAACTGGACCTGCAACACGCAGAGTTTCGGGCCGATCGGTCAAGCTCAAGGTTGACCCATTTTGCCGTTTTTGCCAATTTGAGTCGCATAGAGCAATGGCTTCTGCCGTGCAATCTGACCTGGGCTAGAGCCAGAGACCAGGGGACCACCTGGACCTAAGGCGAAAAGGATTTGGGGTCCATCTGCCAAGGTCAAGGGGGTCAAAGCGGTGATTGAACACGGCACAAAAGTAGGCAAATTGGTCACGACGAGCGCACGCCCATCGGCTGAGCCATCCGACCTGGGCTCGCGAATGTGCCCAGGGGACCCGCCCACCTTGCCACGTTCAGAGGTTCCAATCTCTCGGTCAAGGTCAAGTGGTCCAGAAACACCATTGAAAATGCCTACTTTTGGGGTTTTTCACCAACTTGGCACCCGTGCAGCAACGGCTACGGCTGAGCGATCTGACCCGGGCTCGCGCCAGTTCCAAGATGAATCCCCGGACTTGAGGCCTTATGAGTTTCGGGTTCACGGGTCAAGCCAAAGGGGTAGAAAACTGCTTCCCAAGTTGCCAATAGTGAAGGCCCTTGGGTGTGTTTTGGTTTTTCAAGAGTGAACCGCATGCCTTTGGGCCGTGCGATCTGACCTGGACTTGCGGCAGTGACCAAGGGTCCAACTGGACCTGCAACACGCAGAGTTTCGGGCCGATCGGTCAAGCTCAAGGTTGACCCATTTTGCCGTTTTTGCCAATTTGAGTCGCATAGAGCAATGGCTTCTGCCATGTGATCTGACCTGGGCTCGCGCCAGAGACCAGGGGACCA
The DNA here is from genome assembly GCA_948146395.1 of Fragum whitleyi. Taxonomy (NCBI): domain Eukaryota; kingdom Metazoa; phylum Mollusca; class Bivalvia; order Cardiida; family Cardiidae; genus Fragum; species Fragum whitleyi. The sequence continues at coordinate 15,326,146 of OX411558.1, read as the reverse complement.
CCTGGACCTAAGGCGATAAGGATTTGGGGTCCATCTGCCAAGGTCAAGGGGGTCAAAGCGGTGATTGAACACGGCACAAAAGTAGGCAAATTGGTCACGACGAGCGCACGCCCATCGGCTGAGCCATCCGACCTGGGCTCGCGAATGTGCCCAGGGGACCCCCCACCTTGCCACGTTCAAAGGTTCCAATCTCTCGGTCAAGGTCAAGTGGTCCAGAAACACCATTGAAAATGCCTACTTTTGGGGTTTTTCACCAACTTGGCACCCGTGCAGCAACGGCTACGGCTGAGCGATCTGACCCGGGCTCGCGCCAGTGCCAAGATGAATCCCCGGACTTGAGGCCCTATGAGCTTCGGGTTCACGGGTCAAGCCAAAGGGGTAGAAAACTGCTTCCCAAGTTGCCAATAGTGAAGGCCTTTTGGGTGTGTTTTGGTTTTTCAAGAGTGAACCACATGCCTTTGGGCCGTGCGATCTGACCTGGGCTCGTGGCAGTGACCAAGGGTCCAACTGGACCTGCAACTCGCAGAGTTTCGGGCCGATCTGTCAAGCTCAAGGTTGACCCATTTTGCCGTTTTTGCCAATTTGAGTCGCATAGAGCAATGGCTTCTGCCGTGCGATCTGACCTGGGCTCGCGCCAGAGACCAGGGGACCACCTGGACCTAAGGCGATAAGGATTTGGGGTCCATCTGCCAAGGTCAAGGGGGTCAAAGCGGTGATTGAACACGGCACAAAAGTAGGCAAATTGGTCACGACGAGCGCACGCCCATCGGCTGAGCCATCCGACCTGGGCTCGCGAATGTGCCCAGGGGACCCGCCCACCTTGCCACGTTCAGAGGTTCCAATCTCTTGGTCAAGGTCAAGTGGTCCAGAAACACCATTGAAAATGCCTACTTTTGGGGTTTTTCACCAAATTGGCACCCGTGCAGCAACGACTACGGCTGAGCGATCTGACCCAGGCTTGCGCCAGTGCCAAGATGATACCCCGCACTTGAGGCCCTATGAGTTTCGGGTTCACGGGTCAAGCCAAAGTGGTAGAAAACTGCTTCCCAAGTTGCCAATAGTGAAGGCCTTTTGGGTGTGTTTTGGTTTTTCAAGAGTGAACCGCATGCCTTTGGGCCGTGCAATCTGACCTGGGCTCGCGGCAGTGACCAAGGGTCTAACTGGACCTGCAACACGCAGAGTTTCGGGCCGATCGGTCAAGCTCAAGGTTGACTCATTTTGCTGTTTTTGCCAATTAGGGTTGCATAGAGCAATGGCTTCTGCCGTGCGATCTGACCTGGGCTGGCGCCAGAGACCAGGGGACCACCTGGACCTAAGGCGATAAGGATTTGGGGTCCATCTGCCAAGGTCAAGGGGGTCAAAGCGGTGATTGAACACGGCACAAAAGTAGGCAAATTGGTCACGACGAGCGCATGCCCATCGGCTGAGCCATCCGACCTGGGCTCGTGAATGTGCCCAGGGGACCCGCCCACCTTGCCACGTTCAGAGGTTCCAATCTCTCGGTCAAGGTCAAGTGGTCCAGAAACACCATTGAAAATGCCTACTTTTGGGGTTTTTCACCAACTTGGCACCAGTGCAGCAACGGCTACGGCTGAGCAATCTGACCCGGGCTTGCGCAAGTGCCAAGATGAATTCCCGGACTTGAGGCCCTATGAGTTTCGGGTTCACGGGTCAAGCCAAAGGGGTAGAAAACTGCTTCCCAAGTTGCCAATAGTGAAGGCCTTTTGGGTGTGTTTTGGTTTTTCAAGAGTGAACCGCATGCCTTTGGGCCGTGCGATCTGACCTGGGCTCCCGACAGTGACCAAGGGTCCAACTGGACCTGCAACAGGCAGAGTTTCGGGCCGATTGGTCAAGCTCAAGGTTGACCCATTTTGCCGTTTTTTCCAATTTGAGTCGCATAGAGCAATGGCTTCTGCCGTGCGATCTGACCTGGGCTCGCGCCAGAGACCAGGGGACCACCTGGACCTAAGGCGATAAGGATTTGGGGTCCATCTGCCAAGGTCAAGGGGGTCAAAGCGGTGATTGAACACGGCACAAAAGTAGGCAAATGGGTCACGACGAGCGCACGCCCATCGGCTGAGCCATCCGACCTGGACTCGAGAATGTGCCCAGGGGACCTGCCCACCTTGCCACGTTCAGAGGTTCCAATCTCTCGGTCAAGGTCAAGTGGTCCAGAAACACCATTGAAAATGCCTACTTTTGGGGTTTTTCACCAAATTGGCACCCGTGCAGCAACGGCTACGGCTGAGCGATCTGACCCGGGCTTGCGCCAGTGCCAAGATGAATCCCCGGACTTGAGGCCCTATGAGTTTCGGGTTCACGGGTCAAGCCAAAGGGGTAGAAAACTGCTTCCCAAGTTGCCAATAGTGAAGGCCTTTTGGGTGTGTTTTGGTTTTTCAAGAGTGAACCGCATGCCTTTGGGCCGTGCGATCTGACCTGGGCTCCCGGCAGTGACCAAGGGTCCAACTGGACCTGCAACACGCAGAGTTTCGGGCCGATTGGTCAAGCTCAAGGTTGACCCATTTTGCCGTTTTTGCCAATTTGAGTCGCATAGAGCAATGGCTTCTGCCGTGCGATCTGACCTGGGCTGGCGCCAGAGACCAGGGGACCACCTGGACCTAAGGCGATAAGGATTTGGGGTCCATCTGCCAAGGTCAAGGGGGTCAAAGCGGTGATTGAACACGGCACAAAAGTAGGCAAATTGGTCACGACGAGCGCACGCCCATAGGCTGAGCCATCCGACCTGGGCTCGCGAATGTGCCCAGGGGACCCGCCCACCTTGCCACGTTCAGAGGTTCCAATCTCTCGGTCAAGGTCAAGTGGTCCAGAAACACCATTGAAAATGCCTACTTTTGGGGGTTTTCACCAACTTGGCACCCGTGCAGCAATGGCTACGGCTGAGCGATCTGACCCGGGCTCGCGCAAGTGCCAAGATGAATCCCGGGACTTGAGGCAGGCCCTATGAGTTTCGGGTTCACGGGTCAAGCCAAAGGGGTAGAAAACTGCTTCCCAAGTTGCCAATAGTGAAGGCCTTTTGGGTGTGTTTTGGTTTTTCAAGAGTGAACCGCATGCCTTTGGGCCATGCGATCTGACCTGGGCTCGTGGCAGTGACCAAGGGTCCAACTGGACCTGCAACACGCAGAGTTTCGGGCCGATCGGTCAAGCTCAAGGTTGACCCATTTTGCCGTTTTTGCCAATTTGAGTCGCATAGAGCAATGGCTTCTGCCGTGCGATCTGACCTGGGCTGGCGCCAGAGACCAGAGGACCACCTGGACCTAAGGCGATAAGGATTTGGGGTCCATCTGCCAAGGTCAAGGGGGTCAAAGCGGTGATTGAACACGGCACAAAAGTAGGCAAATTGGTCACGACGAGGGCACGCCCATTGGCTGAGCCATCCGACCTGGGCTCGCGAATGTGCCCAGGGGACCCGCCCACCTTGCCACGTTCAGAGGTTCCAATCTCTCGGTCAAGGTCAAGTGGTCCAGAAACACCATTGAAAGTGCCTACTTTTGGGGTTTTTCACCAACTTGGCACCCGTGCAGCAACGGCTACGGCTGAGCGATCTGACCCGGGCTCGCGCCAGTGCCAAGATGAATCCCCGGACTTGAGGCCCTATGAGTTTCGGGTTCACGGGTCAAGCCAAAGGGGTAGAAAACTGCTTCCCAAGTTGCCAATAGTGAAGGCCTTTTGGGTGTGTTTTGGTTTTTCAAGAGTGAACCGCATGCCTTTGGGCCGTGCGATCTGACCTGGGCTCACGGCAGTGACCAAGGGTCCAACTGGACCTGCAACACGCAGAGTTTCGGGCCGATCGGTCAAGCTCAAGGTTGACCCATTTTGCCGTTTTTGCCAATTTGAGTCGCATAGAGCAATGGCTTCTGCCGTGCGATCTGACCTGGGCTCGCGCCAGAGACCAGGGGACCACCTGGACCTAAGGCGATAAGGATTTGGGGTCCATCTGCCAAGGTCAAGGGGGTCAAAGCGGTGATTGAACACGGCACTAAAGTAGGCAAATGGTCACGACGAGCGCACGCCCATCGGCTGAGCCATCGACCTGGGCTCGCTAATGTGCCCAGGGGACCCGCCCACCTTGCCACGTTCAGAGGTTCCAATCTCTCGGTCAAGGTCAAGTGGTCCAGAAACACCATTGAAAATGCCTACTTTTGGGGTTTTTCACCAACTTGGCACCCGTGCAGCAACGGCTACGGCTGAGCGATCTGACCCGAGCTCATGCCAGTGCCAAGATGAATCCCCGGACTTGAGGCCCTATGAGTTTCGGGTTCACGGGTCAAGCCAAAGGGGTAGAAAACTGCTTCCCAAGTTGCCAATAGTGAAGGCCTTTTGGGTGTGTTTTGGTTTTTCAAGAGTGAACCGCATGCCTTTGGGCCGTGCGATCTGACCTGGGCTCACGGCAGTGACCAAGGGTCCAACTGGACCTGCAACACGCAGAGTTTCGGGCCGATCGGTCAAGCTTAAGGTTGACCCATTTTGCCGTTTTTGCCAATTTGAGTCGCATAGAACAATGGCTTCTGCCGTGCGATCTGGGCTGGTGCCAGAGACCAGGGGACCACCTGGACCTAAGGCGATAAGGATTTGGGGTCCATCTGCCAAGGTCAAGGGGGTCAAAGCGGTGATTGAACACGGCACAAAAGTAGGCAAATTGGTCACGACGAGCGCACGCCCATCGGCTGAGCCATCCGACCTGGACTCGAGAATGTGCCCAGGGGACCTGCCCACCTTGCCACGTTCAGAGGTTCCAATCTCTCGGTCAAGGTCAAGTGGTCCAGAAACACCATTGAAAATGCCTACTTTTGGGGTTTTTCACCAAATTGGCACCCGTGCAGCAACGGCTACGGCTGAGCGATCTGACCCGGGCTCGCGCCAGTGCCAAGATGAATCCCCGGACTTGAGGCCCTATGAGTTTCGGGTTCACGGGTCAAGCCAAAGGGGTAGAAAACTGCTTCCCAAGTTGCCAATAGTGAAGGCCTTTGTGGTGTGTTTTGGTTTTTCAAGAGTGAACCGCATGCCTTTGGGCCGTGCGATCTGACCTGGGCTCGCGACAGTGACCAAGGGTCCCACTGGACCTGCAACATGCAGAGTTTCGGGCCAATCGGTCAAGCTCAAGGTTGACCCATTTTGCCGTTTTTGCCAATTTGAGTCGCATAGAGCAATGGCTTCTGCCGTGCGATCTGACCTGGGCTCTCGCCAGAGACCAGGGGACCACCTGGACCTAAGGCGATAAGGATTTGGGGTCCATCTACCAAGGTCAAGGGGGTCAAAGCGGTGATTGAACACGGCACAAAAGTAGGCAAATTGGTCACAACGAGCGCACGCCCATAGGCTGAGCCATCCCACCTGGGCTCGCGAATGTGCCCAGAGAACCCGCCCACCTTGCCACGTTCAGAAGTTCCAATCTCTCGGTCAAGGTCAAGTGGTCCAGAAACACCATTGAAAATGCCTACTTTTGGGGTTTTTCACCAACTTGGCACCCGTGCAGCAACGGCTACGGCTGAGCGATCTGACCCGGGCTTGTGCCAGTGCCAAGATGAATCCCCGGACTTGAGGCCCTATGAGTTTCGGGTTCACGGGTAAAGCCAAAGGGGTAGAAAACTGCTTCCCAAGTTGCCAATAGTGAAGGCCTTTTGGGTGTGTTTTGGTTTTTCAAGAGTGAACCGCATGCCTTTGGGCCGTGCGATCTGACCTGGGCTCGCGGCAGTGACCAAGGGTCCAACTGGACCTGCAACACGCAGAGTTTCGGGCCGATCGGTCAAGCTCAAGGTTGACCCATTTTGCCGTTTTTGCCAATTTGAGTCGCATAGAGCAATGGCTTCTGCCGTGCGATCTGACCTGGGCTGGCGCCAGAGACCAGGGGACCACCTGGACCTAAGGCGATAAGGATTTGGGGTCCATCTGCCAAGGTCAAGGGGGTCAAAGCGGTGATTGAACACGGCACAAAAGTAGGCAAATTGGTCACGACGAGCGCACGCCCATCGGCTGAGCCATCCGACCTGGGCTCGCGAATGTGCCCAGGGGACCCGCCCACCTTGCCACGTTCAGAGGTTCCAATCTCTCGGTCAAGGTCAAGTGGTCCAAAAACACCATTGAAAATGCCTACTTTTGGGGTTTTTCACCAACTTGGCCCCCGTGCAGCAACGGCTACCGCTGAGCGATCTGACCCGGGCTCGCGCCAGTGACAAGATGAATCCCCTGACTTGAGGCCCTATGAGTTTCGGGTTCATGGGTCAAGCCAAAGGGGTAGAAAACTGCTTCCCAAGTTGCCAATAGTGAAGGCCTTTTGGGTGTTTTTTGGTTTTTCAAGAGTGAACCGCATGCCTTTGGGCCGTGCGATCTGACCTGGACTCGCGGCAGTGACCAAGGGTCCAACTGGACCTGCAACACGCAGAGTTTCGGGCCGATCGGTCAAGCTCAAGGTTGACCCATTTTGCCGTTTTTTGCAAATTTGAGTCGCATAGAGCAATGGCTTCTGCCGTGCGATCTGACCTGGGCTCTCGCCAGAGACCATGGGACCACCTGGACCTAAGGCGATAAGGATTTGGGGTCCATCTGCCAAGGTCAAGGGGGTCAAAGCGGTGATTGAACACGGCACAAAAGTAGGCAAATTGGTCACGACGAGCGCACGCCCATCGGCTGAGCCATCCGACCTGGGCTCGCGAATGTGCCCAGGGGACCCGCCCACCTTGCCACGTTCAGAGGTTCCAATCTCTCGGTCAAGGTCAAGTGGTCCAGAAACACCATTGAAAATGCCTACTTTTGGGGTTTTTCACCAACTTGGCACCTGTGCAGCAACCGCTACGGCTGAGCGATCTGACCCGGGCTCGCGCCAGTGCCAAGATGAATCCCTGGACTTGACGCCCTATGAGTTTCGGGTTCACGGGTCAAGCCAAAAGGGTAGAAAACTGCTTCCCAAGTTGCCAATAGTGAAGGCCTTTTGGGTGCGTTTTGGTTTTTCAAGAGTAAACCACATGCCTTTGGGCCGTGCGATCTAAACTGGGCTCGCGGCAGTGACCAAGGGTCCAACTGGACCTGAAATACGCAGAGTTTCGGGCCGATCGGTCAAGCTCATGGTTGACCCATTTTGCCGTTTTTGCCAATTTGAGTCGCATAGAGCAATGGCTTCTGCCGTGCGATCTGACCTGGGCTCGCTCCAGAGACTAGGGGACCACCTGGACCTAAGGCGATAAGGATTTGGGGTCAATCTGCCAAGGTCAAGGGGGTCAAAGCGGTGATTCAACACGGCACAAAAGTAGGCAAATTGGTCACGACGAGCGCACGCCCATCGGCTGAGCCATCCCACCTGGGCTCGCGAATGTGCCCAGGGGACCCGCCCACCTTGCCATGTTCAGAGGTTCCAATCTCTCGGTCAAGGTCAAGTGGTCCAGAAACACCATTGAAAATGCCTACTTTTGGGGTTTTTCACCAACTTGGCACCCGTGCAGCAACGGCTACGGCTGAGCGATCTGACCCGGGCTCGCGCCAGTGCCAAGATGAATCCCCGGACTTGAGGCCCTATGAGTTTCGGGTTCACGGGTCAAGCCAAAGGGGTAGAAAACTGCTTCCCAAGTTGCCAATAGTGAAGGCCTTTTGGGTGTGTTTTGGTTTTTCAAGAGTGAACCGCATGCCTTTGGGCCGTGCGATCTGACCTGGGCTCGCGGCAGTGACCAAGGGTCCAACCGGACCCGCAACACGCAGATTTTCGGGCCGATCGGTCAAGCTCAAGGTTGACCCATTTTGCCGTTTTTGCCAATTTGAGTCGCATAGAGCAATGGCTTCTGCCGTGCAATCTGACCTGGGCTTACGCCAGAGACCAGGGGACTACCTGGACCTAAGGCGATAAGGATTTGGGGTCCATCTGCCAAGGTCAAGGGGGTCAAAGCGGTGATTGAACACGGCACAAAAGTAGGCAAATTGGTCACGACGAGCGCACGCCCATCGGCTGAGCCATCCGACCTGGGCTCGCGAATGTGCCCAGGGGACCCGCCCACCTTGCCACGTTCAGAGGTTCCAATCTCTCGGTCAAGGTCAAGTGGTCCAGAAACACCATTGAAAATGCCTACTTTTGGGGTTTTTCACCAACTTGGCACCCGTGCAGCAACGGCTACGGCTGAGCGATCTGACCCGGCTTCGCGCCAGTGCCAAGATGAATCCCCAGACTTGAGGCCCTATGAGTTTCGGGTTCACGGGTCAAGACAAAAGGGTAGAAAACTGCTTCCCAAGTTGCCAATAGTGAAGGCCTTTTGGGTGTGTTCTGGTTTTTCAAGAGTGAACCGCATGCCTTTGGGCCGTGCGATCTGACCTGGGCTCGCGGCAGTGACCAAGGGTCCAACTGGACCTGCAACACGCAGAGTTTCGGGCCGATCGGTTAAGCTCAAGGTTGATCCATTTTGCCGTTTTTGCCAATTTCAGTCGCATAGAGCAATGGCTTCTGCCGTGCGATCTGACCTGGGCTCGCACCAGAGACCAGGAGACCACCTGGACCTAAGGCGATAAGGATTTGGGGTCCATCTGCCAAGGTCAAGGGGGTCAAAGCGGTGATTGAACACGGCACAAAAGTAGGCAAATTGGTCATGACAAGGGCACGCCCATCGGCTGAGCCATCCGACCTGGGCTCGCGAATGTGCCCAGGGGACCCACCCACCTTGCCAAGTTTAGAGGTTCCAATCTCTCGGTCAAGGTCAAGTGGTCCAGAAACACCATTGAAAATGCCTACTTTTGGGGTTTTTTCACCAACTTGGCACCCGTGCAGCAACGGCTACGGCTGAGCGATCTGACCCGGGCTCGTGCCAGTGCCAAGATGAATCCCCGGACTTAAGGCCCTATGAGTTTCGGGTTCACGGGTCAAGCCTAAGGGGTAGAAAACTGCTTCCCAAGTTGCCAAAAGTGAAGGCCTTTTGGGTGTGTTTTGGTTTTTCAAGAGTGAACCGCATGCCTTTGGGCCGTGCGATCTGACCTGGGCTCGCGGCAGTGACCAAGGGTCCAACTGGCCCTGCAACATGCAGAGTTTCAGGCCGATCGGTCAAGCTCAAGGTTGACCCATTTTGCCGTTTTTGCCAATTTGAGTCGCATAGAGCAATGGCTTCTGCCGTGCGATCTGACCTGGGCTCGCGCCAGAGACCAGGGGACCACATGGACCTAAGGCGATAAGGATTTGGGGTCCATCTGCCAAGGTCAAGGGGGTCAAAGCGGTGATTGAACACGGCACAAAAGTAGGCAAATTGGTCACGACGAGCGCACGCCCATCGGCTGAGCCATCCAACCTGGGCTCGCGAATGTGCCCAGGGGACCCGCCCACCTTGCCACGTTCAGAGGTTCCAATCTCTCGGTCAAGGTCAAGTGGTCCAGAAACACCATTGAAAATGCCTACTTTTGGGGTTTTTCACCAACTTGGCACCCGTGCAGCAACGGCTACGGCTGAGCGATCTGACCCGGACTCGCGCCAGTGCCAAGAGGAATCCCCGGACTTGAGGCCCTATGAGTTTCGGGTTCACGGGTCAAGCCAAAGGGGTAGAAAACTGCTTCCAAAGTTGCCAATAGTGAAGGCCTTTTGGGTGTGTTTTGGTTTTTCAAGAGTGAACCGCATGCCTTTGGGCCGTGCGATCTGACCTGGGCTCGCGGCAGTGACCAAGGGTCCAACTGGACCTGCAACACGCAGAGTTTCGGGCCGATCGGTCAAGCTCAAGGTTGACCCATTTTGCCGTTTTTGCCAATTTGAGTCGCATAGAGCAATGGCTTCTGCAGTGCGATCTGATCTGGGCTCGCGCCAGAGACCAGGGGACCACCTGGACCTAAGGCGATAAGGATTTGGGGTCCATCTGCCAAGGTCAAGGGGGTCAAAGCGGTGATTGAACACGGCACAAAAGTAGGCAAATTGGTCACGACGAGCGCACGCCCATCGGCTGAGCCATCCGACCTGGGCTCGCGAATGTGCCCAGGGGACCCGTCCACCTTGCCACGTTCAGAGGTTCCAATCTCTCGGTCAAGGTCAAGTGGTCCAGAAACACCATTGAAAATGCCTACTTTTGGGGTTTTTCACCAACTTGGCACCCGTGCAGCAATGGCTACGCCTGAGCGATCAGACCCGGGCTCGCGCCAGTGCCAAGATGAATCCCCGGACTTGAGGCCCTATGAGTTTCGGGTTCACGGGTCAAGCCAAAGGGGTAGAAAACTGCTTCCCAAGTTGCCAATAGTGAAGGCCTTTTGGGTGTGTTTTGGTTTTTCAAGAGTGAACCGCATGCCTTTGGGCCGTGTGATCTGACCTGGGCTTGCGGCAGTGACCAAGGGTCCAACTGGACCTGCAACACGCAGAGTTTCGGGCCGATCGGTCAAGCTCAAGGTTAACCCATTTTGCCGTTTTTGCCAATTTGAGTCGCATAGAGCAATGGCTTCTGCCGTGCGATCTGACCTGGGCTCGCGCCAGAGACCAGGGGACCACCTGGACCTAAGGCGATAAGGATTTGGGGTCCATCTGCCAAGGTCAAGGGGGTCAAAGCGGTGATTGAACACGACACAAAAGTAGGCAAATTGGTAACGACGAGCGCACGCCCATCGGCTGAGCCATCCGACCTGGGCTCGCAAATGTGCCCAGGGGAACCACCCACCTTGCCACGTTCAGAGGTTCCAATCTCTCGGTCAAGGTCAAGTGGTCCAGAAACACCATTGAAAATGCCTACTTTTGGGGTTTTTCACCAACTTGGCACCCGTGCAGCAACGGCTACGGCTGAGCGATCTGACCCGGGCTCGCGCCAGTGCCAAGATGAATCCCCGGACTTGAGGCCCTATGAGTTTCAGGTTCACGGATCAAGCCAAAGGGGTAGAAAACTGCTTCCCAAGTTGCCAATATTGAAGGCCTTTTGGGTGTGTTTTGGTTTTTCAAGAGTGAACCGCATGCCTTTGGGCCGTGCGATCTGACCTGGGCTCGCGGCAGTGACCAAGGGTCCAACTGGACCTGCAACACGCAGAGTTTCGGGCCGATCAGTCAAGCTCAAGGTTGACCCATTTTGCCATTTTTGCCAATTTGAGTGGCATAGAGCAATGGCTTCTGCCGTGCGATCTGACCTGGGCTCGCGCCAGAGACCAGGGGACCACCTGGACCTAAGGCGATAAGGATTTGGGGTCCATCTGCCAAGGTCAAGGGGGTCAAAGCGGTGATTGGACACGGCACAAAAGTAGGCAAATTGGTCACGACGAGCGCACGCCCATCGGCTGAGCCATCCGACCTGGGCTCGCGAATGTGCCCAGGGGACCCGCCCACCTTGCCACGTTCAGAGGTTCCAATCTCTCGGTCAAGGTCAAGTGGTCCAGAAACACCATTGAAAATGCCTATTTTTGGGGTTTTTCACCAACTTGGCACCCGTGCAGCAACAGCTACGGCTGAGCGATCTGACCCGGGCTCACGCCAGTGCCAAGATGAATCCCTGGACTTGAGGCCCTATGAGTTTCGGGTTCACGGGTCAAGTCAAAGGGGTAGAAATCTGCTTCCCAAGTTGCCAATAGTGAAGGCCTTTTGGGTGTGTTTTGGTTTTTCAAGAGTGAACCGCATGCCTTTGGGCCGTGCGATCTGACCTGGGCTCGTGGCAGTTACCAAGGGTCCAACTGGACCTGCAACAAGCAGAGTTTCGGGCCGATCGGTCAAGCTCAAGGTTGACCCATTTTGCCGTTTTTGCCAATTTGAGTCGCATAGAGCAATGGCTTCTGCCGTATGATCTGACCTGGGCTCGCGCCAGAGACCAGGGGACCATCTGGACCTAAGGCGATAAGGATTTGGGGTCCATCTGCCAAGGTCAAGGGGGTCAAAGCGGTGATTGAACACAACACAAAAGTAGGCAAATTGGTCACGACGAGCGCACGCCCATTGGCTGAGCCATCCGACCTGGGCTCGCGAATGTGCCCAGGGGACCCGCCCACCTTGCCAAGTTCAGAGGTTCCAATCTCTCGGTCAAGGTCAAGTGGTCCAGAAACACCATTGAAAATGCCTACTTTTGGGGTTTTTCACCAACTTGGCACCTGTGCAGCAACGGCTACGGCTGAGCGATCTGACCGGGGCTTGCGCCAGTGCCAAGATGAATCCCCGGACTTGAGGCCCTATGAGTTTCGGGTTCATGGGTCAAGCCAAAGGGATAGAAAACTGCTTCCCAAGTTGCCAATAGTGGAGGCCTTTTGGGTGTGTTTTGGTTTTTCAAGAGTGAACCGCATGCCTTTGGGTCGTGCGATCTGACCTGGGCTCGCAGCAGTGACCAAGGGTCCAACTGGACCTGCAACACGCAGAGTTTTGGGCCGATGGGTCAAGCTCAAGGTTGACCCATTTTGCCGTTTTTGCCAATTTGAGTCGCATAGAGCAATGGCTTCTGCCCTGCGATCTGACCTGGGTTGCGCCAGAGACCAGGGGACCACCTGGACCTAAGGCGATAAGGATTTGGGGTCCATCTGCCAAGGTCAAGGGGGTCAAAGCGGTGATTGAACACAACACAAAAGTAGGCAAATTGGTCACGACGAGCGCACGCCCATCAGCTGAGCCATCCGACCTGGGCTCGGGAATGTGCCCAGGGGACCCGCCCACCTTGCCACGTTCAGAGGTTCCAATCTCTCGGTCAAGGTCAAGTGGTCCAGAAACACCATTGAAAATGCCTACTTTTGGGGTTTTTTACCAACTTGGCACCCGTGCAGCAACGGCTACGGCTGAGCCATCTGACCCGGGCTCGTGCCAGTGCCAAGATGATTCCCCAGACTTGAGGCCCTATGAGTTTCGGGTTCACGGGTCAAGCCAAAGGGGTAGAAAACTGCTTCCCAAGTTGCCAATAGTGAAGGCCTTTTGGGTGTGTTTTGGTTTTTCAAGAGTAAACCGCATGCCTTTGGGCCGTGCGATCTGACCTGGGCTTGCGGCAGTGACCAAGGGTCCAACTGGACCTGCAACACGCAGAGTTTCGGGCCGATCGGTCAAGCTCAAGGTTGACCCATTTTGCCGTTTTTGCCAATTTGAGTCGCATAGAGCAATGGCTTCTGCCGTGCGATCTGACCTGGGCTCGCGCCAGAGACCAGGGGACCACCTGGACCTAAGGCGATAAGGATTTGGGGTCCATCTGCCAAGGTCAAGGGGGTCAAAGCGGTGATTGAACACGACACAAAAGTAGGCAAATTGGTCACGACGAGCGCACGCCCATCGGCTGAGCCATCCCACCTGGGCTCGCAAATGTGCCCAGGGGAACCGCCCACCTTGCCACGTTCAGAGGTTCCAATCTCTCGGTCAAGGTCAAGTGGTCCAGAAACACCATTGAAAATGCCTACTTTTGGGGTTTTTCACCAACTTGGCACCCGTGCAGCAACGGCTACGGCTGAGCGATCTGACCCGGGCTCGCGCCAGTGCCAAGATGAATCCCCGGACTTGAGGCCCTATGAGTTTCAGGTTCACGGATCAAGCCAAAGGGGTAGAAAACTGCTTCCCAAGTTGCCAATAGTGAAGGCCTTTTGGGTGTGTTTTGGTTTTTCAAGAGTGAACCGCATGCCTTTGGGCCGTGCGATCTGACCTGGGCTCGCGGCAGTGACCAAGGGTCCAACTGGACCTGCAACACGCAGAGTTTCGGGCCGATCGGTCAAGCTCAAGGTTGACCCATTTTGCCGTTTTTGCCAATTTGAGTGGCATAGAGCAATGGCTTCTGCCGTGCGATCTGACCTGGGCTCGCGCCAGAGACCAGGGGACCACCTGGACCTAAGGCGATAAGGATTTGGGGTCCATCTGCCAAGGTCAAGGGGGTCAAAGCGGTGATTGGACACAGCACAAAAGTAGGCAAATTGGTCACGACGAGCGCACGCCCATCGGCTGAGCCATCCGACCTGGGCTCGCGAATGTGCCCAGGGGACCCGCCCACCTTGCCACGTTCAGAGGTTCCAATCTCTCGGTCAAGGTCAAGTGGTCCAGAAACACCATTGAAAATGCCTATTTTTGGGGTTTTTCACCAACTTGGCACCCGTGCAGCAACAGCTATGGCTGAGCCATCTGACCCGTTCTCACGCCAGTGCCAAGATGAATCCCCGGACTTGAGGCCCTATGAGTTTCGGGTTCACGGGTCAAGTCAAAGGGGTAGAAATCTGCTTCCCAAGTTGCCAATAGTGAAGGCCTTTTGGGTGTGTTTTGGTTTTTCAAGAGTGAACCGCATGCCTTTGGGCCGTGCGATCTGACCTGGGCTCGTGGCAGTTACCAAGGGTCCAACTGGACCTGCAACACGCAGAGTTTCGGGCCGATCGGTCAAGCTCAAGGTTGACCCATTTTGCCGTTTTTGCCAATTTGAGTCGCATAGAGCAATGGCTTCTGCCGTGCAGACCTGGGCTCGCGCCAGAGACCAGGGGACCACCTGGACCTAAGGCGATAAGGATTTTGGGTCCATCTGCCAAGGTCAAGGGGCTCAAAGCGGTGATTGAACACGGCACAAAAGTAGGCAAATTGGTCACGACGAGCGCACGCCCATCGGCTGAGCCATCCGACCTGGGCTCGCGAATGTGCCCAGGGGACCCGCCCACCTTGCCACGTTCAGAGGTTCCAATCTCTCGGTCAAGGTCAAGTGGTCCAGAAACACCATTGAAAATGCCTACTTTTGGGGTTTTTCACCAACTTGGCACCCGTGCAGCAACGGCTACGGCTGAGCGATCTGACCCGGGCTCGCGCCAGTGCCAAGATGAATCCCGGACTTGAGGCCCTATGAGTTTCGGGTTCACGGGTCAAGCCAAAGGGGTAGAAAACTGCTTCCCAAGTTGCCAATAGTGGAGGCCTTTTGGGTGTGTTTTGGTTTTTCAAGAGTGAACCGCATGCCTTTGGGTCGTGCGATTTGACCTGGGTTCGCAGCAGTGACCAAGGGTCCAACTGGACCTGCAACACGCAGAGTTTTGGGCCGATCGGTCAAGCTCAAGGTTGACCCATTTTGCCGTTTTTGCCAATTTGAGTCGCATAGAGCAATGGCTTCTGCCGTGCGATCTGACCTGGGTTGCGCCAGAGACCAGGGGACCACCTGGACCTAAGGCGATAAGGATTTGGGGTCCATCTGCCAAGGTCAAGGGGGTCAAAGAAGTGATTGAACACGACACAAAAGTAGGCAAATTGGTCACGACGAGTGCACGCCCATCAGCTGAGCCATCCGACCTGGGCTCGCGAATGTGCCCAGGGGACCCGCCCACCTTGCCACGTTCAGAGGTTCCAATCTCTCGGTCAAGGTCAAGTGGTCCAGAAACACCATTGAAAATGCCTACTTTTGGGGTTTTTCACCGACTTGGCACCCGTGCAGCAACGGCTACGGCTGAGCCATCTGACCCGGGCTCGTGCCAGTGCCAAGATGATTCCCCGGACTTGAGGCCCTATGAGTTTCGGGTTCACGGGTCAAGCCAAAGGGGTAGAAAACTGCTTCCCAAGTTGCCAATAGTGAAGGCCTTTTGGGTGTGTTTTGGTTTTTCAAGAGTAAACCGCATGCCTTTGGGCCGTGCGATCTGACCTGGGCTCGCGGCAGTGACCAAGGGTCCAACTGGACCTGCAACACGCAGAGTTTCGGGCCGATCGGTCAAGCTCAAGGTTGACCCATTTTGCCGTTTTTGTCAATTTGAGTCGCATAGAGCAATGGCTTCTGCCGTGCGGTCTGACCTGGGCTCGCGCCAGAGACCAGGGGACCACCTGGACCTAAGGCGATAAGGATTTGGGGTCCACCTGCCAAGGTCAAGGGGGTCAAAGCGGTGATTGAACACGGCACAAAAGTATGCAAATTGGTCACGACGAGCGCATGCCCATCGGCTGAGCCATCCAACCTGGGCTCGCGAATGTGCCCAGGGGACCCGCCCACCTTGCCACGTTCAGAGGTTCCAATCTCTCAGTCAAGGTCAAGTGGTCCAGAAACACCATTGAAAATGCCTACTTTTGGGGTTTTTCACCAACTTGGCACCCGTGCAGCAACGGCTACGGCTGAGCGATTTGACCCGGGCTCGCGCCAGTGCCAAGATGAATCCCCGGACTTGAGGCCCTATGAGTTTCGGGTTCACGGGTCAAGCCAAAGGGGTAGAAAACTGCTTCCCAAGTTGCCAATAGTGAAGGCCTTTTTGGTGTGTTTTGGTTTTTCAAGAGTGAACCGCATGCCTTTGGGCTGTGCGATCTGACCTGGGCTCGCGGCAGTGAACAAGGGTCCAATTGGGCCTGCAACACGCAGAGTTTCTGGCCGTTCGGTCAAGCTCAAGGTTGATCCATTTTGCCGTTTTTGCCAATTTGAGTCGCATAGAGCAATGGCTTCTGCCGTGCGATCTGACCTGGGCTCGCGCCAGAGACCAGGGGACCACCTGGACCTAAGGCGATAAGGATTTGGAGTCCATCTGCCAAGGTCAAATGGGTCAAAGCGGTGATTGAACACAGCACAAAAGTAGGCAAATTGGTCACGACGAGCGCATGCCCATCGGCTGAGCCATCCGACCTGGGCTCGCGAATGTGCCCAGGGGACCCGCCCACCTTGCCACGTTCAGAGGTTCCAATCTCTCGGTCAAGGTCAAGTGGTCCAGAAACACCATTGAAAATGCCTACTTTTGGGGTTTTTCACCAACTTGGTATGTGCAGCAACGGCTACGGCTGAGCGATCTGACCCGGGCTCGCGCCAGTGCCAAGATGAATCCCCGGACTTGAGGCCCTAAGAGTTTCGGGTTCACGGGTCAAGCCAAAGGGGTAGAAAACTGCTTCCCAAGGTGCCAATAGTGAAGGCCTTTTGGGTGTGTTTTGGTTTTTCAAGAGTGAACCGCATGCCTTTGGGCCGTGGGATCTGACCTGGGCTTGCGGCAGTGACCAAGGGTCCAACTGGACCTGCAACACGCAGAGTTTGGGGCCGATCGGTCAAGCTCAAGGTTGACCCATTTTGCCGTTTTTGCCAATTTGAGTCGCATAGAGCAATGGCTTCTGCCGTGCCATCTGACCTGGGCTCGGGCCAGAGACCAGGGGACCACCTGGACCTAAGGTGATAAGGATTTTGGGTCCATCTGCCAAGGTCAAGGGGGTCAAAGCGGTGATTGAACACGGCACAAAAGTAGGCAAATTGGTCACGACGAGCGCACGCCCATCGGCTGAGCCATCTGACCTGGGCTCGCGAATGTGCCCAGGGGACCCGCCCACCTTGCCACGTTCAGAGGTTCCAATCTCTCGGTCAAGGTCAAGTGGTCCAGAAACACCATTGAAAATGCCTACTCTTGGGGTTTTTCACCAACTTGGTATGTGCAGCAACGGCTACGGCTGAGCGATCTGACCCGGGCTCGCGCCAGTGCCAAGATGAATCCCCGGACTTGAGGCCCTAAGAGTTTCGGGTTCACGGGTCAAGCCAAAGGGGTAGAAAACTGCTTCCCAAGGTGCCAATAGTGAAGGCCTTTTGGGTGTGTTTTGGTTTTTCAAGAGTGAACCGCATGCCTTTGGGCCGTGGGATCTGACCTGGGCTTGCGGCAGTGACCAAGGGTCCAACTGGACCTGCAACACGCAGAGTTTGGGGCCGATCGGTCAAGCTCAAGGTTGACCCATTTTGCCGTTTTTGCCAATTTGAGTCGCATAGAGCAATGGCTTCTGCCGTGCCATCTGACCTGGGCTCGGGCCAGAGACCAGGGGACCACCTGGACCTAAGGTGATAAGGATTTTGGGTCCATCTGCCAAGGTCAAGGGGGTCAAAGCGGTGATTGAACACGGCACAAAAGTAGGCAAATTGGTCAGGACGAGCGCACGCCCATCGGCTGAGCCATCTGACCTGGGCTCGCGAATGTGCCCAGGGGACCCGCCCACCTTGCCACGTTCAGAGGTTCCAATCTCTCGGTCAAGGTCAAGTGGTCCAGAAACACCATTGAAAATGCCTACTCTTGGGGTTTTTCACCAACTTGGCACCCGTGCAGCAACGGCTACGGCTGAGCGATCTGACCCGGGCTCGCGCCAGTGCCAAGATGAATCCCCGGACTTGAGGCCCTAAGAGTTTCGGGTTCACGGGTCAAGCCAAAGGGGTAGAAAACTGCTTCCCAAAGTGCCAATAGTGAAGGCCTTTTGGGTGTGTTTTGGTTTTTCAAGAGTGAACCGCATGCCTTTGGGTCTTGCGATCTGACCTGGGCTCGCGGCAGTGACCAAGGGTCCAACTGGACCTGCAACACGCAGAGTTTCGGGCCGATCGGTCAAGCTCAAGGTTGACCAATTTTGCCGTTTTGGCCAATTTGAGTCGCATAGAGCAATGGCTTCTGCCGTGCGATCTGACCTGGGCTCGCGCCAGAGAACAGGGGACCACCTGGACCTAAGGCGATAAGGATTTGGGGTCCATCTGCCAAGGTCAAGGGGGGTCAAAGCGGTGATTGAACACGGCACAAAAGGAGGCAAATTGGTCACGAAGAGAGCACGCCCATCGGCTGAGCCATCCGACCTGGGCTCGCGAATGTGCCCAGGGGACCCGCCCACCTTGCCACGTTCAGAGGTCCCAATCTCTCGGTCAAGGTCAAGTGGTATTGAAACACCATTGAAAATGCCTACTTTTGGGGTTTTTCACCAACTTGGCACCCGTGCAGCAACGGCTACGGCTGAGCGATCTGACCCGGGCTCGTGCCAGTGCCAAGATGAATCCCCGGACTTGAGGCCCTATGAGTTTCGGGTTCACGGGTCAAGCCAAAGGGGTAGAAAACTGCTTTCCAAGTTGCCAATAGTGAAGGCCTTATGGGTGTGTTTTGGTTTTTCAAGAGTGAACCGCATGCCTTTGGGCCGTGCGATCTGACCTGGGCTCGCGGCAGTGACCAAGGGTCCAACTGGACCTGCAACACGCAGAGTTTCGGGTCGATCGGTCAAGCTCAAGGTTGACCCATTTTGCCGTTTTTGCCAATTTTAGTCGCATAGAGCAATGGCTTCTGCCGTGCGATCTGACCTGGGCTCACGCCAGAGACCAGGGGACCACCTGGACCTAAGGCGATAAGGATTTGGGGTCCATCTGCCAAGGTCAAGGGGGTCAAAGCGGTGATTGAACACGGCACAAAAGTAGGCAAATTGGTCACGACGAGCGCACGCCCATCGGCTGAGCCATCCGACCTGGGCTCGCGAATGTGCCCAGGGGACCCGCCCACCTTGCCACGTTCAGAGGTTCCAATCTCTCGGTTAAGGTCAAGTAGTCCAGAAACACCATTGAAAATGCCTACTTTTGGGGTTTTTCACCAACTTGGCACCCGTGCAGCAACGGCTACGGCTGAGCGATCTGACCCGGGCTCGCGCCAGTGCCAAGATGAATCCCCGGACTTGAGGCCCTATGAGTTTCGGGTTCACGGGTCAAGCCAAAGGGGTAGAAAACTGCTTCCCAAGTTTCCAATAGTGAAGGCCTTTTGGGTGGGTTTTGGTTTTTCAAGAGTGAACCGCATGCCTTTGGGCCGTGCGATCTGACCTGGGCTCGGGGCAGTGACCAAGGGTCCAACTGGACCTTCAACACGCAGAGTTTCGGGCCGATCAGTCAAGCTCAAGGTTGACCCATTTTGCCATTTTTGCCAATTTGAGTCGCATAGAGCAATGGCTTCTGCCGTGCGATCTGACCTGGGCTCGCGCCAGAGACCATGGGACCACCTGGACCTAAGGCGATAAGGATTTGGGGTCCATCTGCCAAGGTCAAGGGGGTCAAAGCGGTGAATGAACACGGCACAAAAGTAGGCAAATTGGTCACGACAAGCGCACGCCCATCGGCTGAGCCATCCGACCTGGGCTCGCGAATGTGCCCAGGGGATCCGCCCACCTTGCCACGTTCAGAGGTTCCAATCTCTCGGTCAAGGTCAAGTGGTCCAGAAACACCATTGAAAATGCCCACTTTTGGGGTTTTTCACCAACTTGGCACCCGTGCAGCAACGGCAACGGCTGAGCGATCTGACCCGGGCTCGCGCCAGTGCCAAGATAAATCCCCGGACTTGAGGCCCTATGAGTTTCGAGTTCACGGGTCAAGCCAAAGGGGTAGAAAACTGCTTCCCAAGTTGCCAATAGTGAAGGCCTTTTGGGTGTGTTTTGGTTTTTCAAGAGTGAACCGCATGCCTTTTGGCCGTGAGATCTGACCTGGGCTCGCGGCAGTGACCAAGGGTCCTACTGGACCTGCAACACGCAGAGTTTCAGGCCGATCGGTCAAGCTCAAGGTTGATCCATTTTGCTGTTTTTGCCAATTTGAGTTGCATAGAGCAATGGCTTCTGCCGTGCAATCTGACCTGGGCTCGTGCCAGAGACCAGGGGACCACCTGGATCTAAGGCGATAAGGATTTGGGGTCCATCTGCCAAGGTCAAGGGGGTCAAAGCGGTGATTGAACACGGCACAAAAGTAGGCAAATTGGTCACGACAAGCGCACGCCCATCGGCTGAGCCATCTGACCTGGGCTCGCGAATGTGCCCAGGGGACCCGCCCACCTTGCCACGTTCAGAGGTTCCAATCTCTCGGTCAAGGTCAAGTGGTCCAGAAACACCATTGAAAATGCCTACTTTTGGGGTTTTTCACCAACTTGGAACCCGTTCAGCAATGGCTACGGCTGAGCAATCTGACCCGGGCTCGCGCCAGTGCCAAGATGATTCCCCGGACTTGAGGCCCTATGAGTTTCGGGTTCACGGGTCAAGCCAAAGGGGTAGAAAACTGCTTCCCAAGTTGCCAATAGTGAAGGCCTTTTGGGTGTGTTTTGGTTTTTCAAGAGTGAACCGCATGCCTTTGGACCATGCGATCTGACCTGGGCTCGCGGCAGTGACCAAGGGTCCAAATGGACCTGCAACACGCAGAGTTTTTGGTCGATCGGTCAAGCTCAAGGTTGACCCATTTTGCCGTTTTTGCCAATTTGAGTCGCATAGAGTAATGGCTTCTGCCGTGCAATCTGACCTGGGCTCGCGCCAGAGACCAGGGGACCACCTGGACCTAAGGTGATAGGGATTTGGGTTCCATCTGCCAAGGTCAAGGGGGTCAAAGCGGTGATTGAACACGGCACAAAAGTAGGCAAATTGGTCACGACGAGCGCACGCCCATCGGCTGAGCCATCCGACCTGGGCTCGCGAATGTGCCCAGGGGATCCGCCCACCTTACCATGTTCAGAGGTTCCAGTCTCTCTGTCAAGGTCAAGTGGTCCAGAAACACCATTGAAAATGATTACTTTTGGGGTTTTTCACCAAATTGGCACCCGTGCAGCAACGGCTACGGCTGAGCGATCTGACCCGGGCTTGCGCCAGTGCCAAGATGAATCCCCGGACTTGAGGCCCTATGAGTTTCGGGTTCACGGGTCAAGCCAAAGGGGTAGAAAACTGCTTCCCAAGTTGCCAATAGTGAAGGCCTTTTGGGTGTGTTTTGGTTTTTCAAGAGTGAACCGCATGCCTTTGGGCCGTGCGATCTGACCTGGGCTCGCGGCAGTGACCAAGGGTCCAACTGGACCTGCAACACCCAGAGTTTTGGGCCGATCAATCAAGCTCAAGGTTGACCCATTTTGCCGTTTTTGCCAATTTGAGTCGCATAGATCAATGGCTTCTGCCGTGCGATCTGACCTGGGCTCGCACCAGAGACCAGGGGACCACCTGGACCTAAGGCGATAAGGATTTGGGGTCCATCTGCCAAGGTCAAGGGGGTCAAAGCGGTGATTGAACACGGCACAAAAGTAGGCAAATTGGTCACGACAAGCGCACGCCCATCGGCTGAGCCATCCGACCTGGGCTCGCGAATGTGCCCAGGGGACCCGCCCACCTTGCAATGTTCAGAGGTTCCAATCTCTCGGTCAAGGTCAAGTGGTCCAGAAACACCATTGAAAATGCCTACTTTTGGGGTTTTTCACCAACTTGGCACCCGTGCAGCAACGACTAGGGCTGAGCGATCTGACCCGGGCTCGCGCCAGTGCCAAGATGAATCCCCGGACTTGTGGCCCTATGAGTTTCGGGTTCACGGGTCAAGCCAAAGGGGTAGAAAACTGCTTCCCAAGTTGCCAATAGTGAAGGCCTTTTGGGTAAGTTTTGGTTTTTCAAGAGTGAACCGCATGCCTTTGGGCCGTGCGATCTGACCTGGGCTCGCGGCAGTGACCAAGGGTCCAACTGGACCTGCAACACGCAGAGTTTCGGGCCGATCGGTCAAGCTCAAGGTTGACCCATTTTGCCGTTTTTGCCAATTTGAGTCGCATAGAGTAATGGCTTCTGCCGTGCGATCTGACCTGGGCTCGCGCCAGAGACCAGGGGACCACCTGGACCTAAGGCGATAAGGATTTGGGGTCCATCTGCCAAGGTCAAGGGGGTCAAAGCGGTGATTGAACACGGCACAAAAGTAGGCAAATTGGTCACGATGAGCGCACGCCCATCGGCTGAGCCATCTGACCTTGGCTCGCGAAAGTGCCCAGGGGACCCGCCTACCTTGCCACGTTCAGAAGTTCCAATATCTCGGTCAAGGTCAAGTGGTCCAGAAACACCATTGAAAATGTCTACTTTTGGGGTTTTTCACCAACTTGGCACCCGTGCAGCAACGGCTACGGCTGAGCGATCTGACCCGGACTTGCGCCAGTGCCAAGATGAATCCCCGGACTTGAGGCCCTATGAGTTTCGGGTTCACGGGTCAAGCCAAAGGGGTAGAAAACTGCTTCCCAAGTTGCCAATAGTGAAGGCCTTTTGGGTGTGTTTTGGTTTTTCAAGAGTGAACCGCATGCCTTTGGGGAGTGCGATCTGACCTGGGCTCGCGGCAGTGACCAAGGGTCCAACTGGACCTGCAACACGCAGAGTTTCGGGCCGAAAGGTCAAGCTCAAGGTTGACCCATTTTGCCGTTTTTGCCAATTTGAGTCGCATAGAGCAATGGCTTCTGCTGTGCGATCTGACCTGGGCTCGCGCCAGAGACCAGGGGACCACCTGGACCTTAGGCGATAAGGATTTGGGGTCCATCTGCCAAGGTCAAGGGGGTCAAAGCGGTGATTGAACACGGCACAAAAGTAGGCAAATTGGTCACGACGAGCACACGCCCATTGGCTGAGCAATCCGACCTGGGCTCGCGAATGTGCCCAAGGGACCCGCCCACCTTGCCACGTTCAGAAGTTCCAATCTCTCGGTCAAGGTTAAGTGGTCCAGAAACACCATTGAAATGCCTACTTTTGGGGTTTTTCACCAACTTGGCACCCGTGCAGCAATGGCTACGGCTGAGCGATCTGACCCGGACTCGTGCCAGTGCCAAGATGAATCCCCGGACTTGAGGCCCTATGAGTTTCGGGTTCACGGGTCAAGCCAAAGGGGTAGAAAACTGCTTCCCAAGTTGCCAATAGTGAAGGCCTTTTGGGTGTGTTTTGGTTTTTCAAGAGTTAACTGCATGCCTTTGGGCCGTGCAATCTGACCTGGGCTCGCAGCAGTGACCAAGGGTCCAACTGGACCTGCAACACGCAGAGTTTCGGGCCGATCGGTCAAGCTCAAGGTTGACCCATTTTGACGTTTTTGCCAATTTGAGTCGCATAGAGCAATGGCTTCTGCCGTGCCATCTGACCTGGGCTCGCGCCAGAGACCAGGGGACCACCTGGACCTAAGGCGATAAGGAATTGGGGTCCATCTGCCAAGGTCAAGGGGGTCAAAGCGGTGATTGAACACGTCACAAAAGTAGGCAAATTGGTCACGACAAGCGCACGCCCATCGGCTGAGCCATCCGACCTGGGCTCGCGAATGTGCCCAGGGGACCCGCCCACCTTGCCACGTTCAGAGGTTCCAATCTCTCGGTCAAGGTCAAGTGGTCCAGAAACACCATTGAAAATACCTACTTTTGGAGTTTTTCACCAACTTGGCACCCGTGCAGCAACGGCTACGGCTGAGCGATCTGACCCGGACTCGTGCCAGTGCCAAGATGAATCCCCGGACTTGAGGCCCTATGAGTTTCGGGTTCACGGGTCAAGCCAAAGGGGTAGAAAACTACTTCCCAAGTTGCCAATAGTGAAGGCCTTTTGGGTGTGTTTTGGTTTTTCAAGAGTGAACCGCATGCCTTTGGGCCGTGCGATCTGACCTGGGCTCGCGGCAGTGACCAAGGGTCCAACTGGACCTGCAACACGCAGAGTTTCAGGCCGATCGGTCAAGCTCAAGGTTGACCCATTTTGCCGTTTTTGCCAATTTGAGTCGCATAGAGTAATGGCTTCTGCCGTGCAATCTGACCTGGGCTCGCGCCAGAGACCAGGGGACCACCTGGACCTAAGGTGATAAGGATTTGGGGTCCATCTGCCAAGGTCAAGGGGGTCAAAGCGGTGATTGAACACGGCACAAAAGTAGGCAAATTGGTCACGACGAGCGCACGCCCATCGGCTGAGCCATCCGACCTGGGCTCGCGAATGTGCCCAGGGGACCCGCCCACCTTACCACGTTCAGAGGTTCCAGTCTCTCGGTCGAGGTCATGTGGTCCAGAAACACCATTGAAAATGCCTACTTTTGGGGTTTTTCACCAACTTGGCACCCGTGCAGCAACGGCTACGACTGAGCGATCTGACCCGGGCTTGCGCCAGTGCCAAGATGAATCCCCGGACTTGAGGCCCTATGAGTTTCGGGTTCACGGGTCAAGCCAAAGGGGTAGAAAACTGCTTCCCAAGTTGCCAATAGTGAAAGCCTTTTGGGTGTGTTTTGGTTTTTCAAGAGTGAACCGCATGCCTTTGGGCCGTGCGATCTGACCTGGGCTCGCGGCAGTGACCAAGGGTTCAACTGGACCTGCAACACCCAGAGTTTCGGGCGGATCAATCAAGCTCAAGGTTGACCCATTTTGCCGTTTTTGCCAATTTGAGTCGCATAGATCAATGGCTTCTGCCGTGCGATCTGACCTGGCCTCGCGCCAGAGACCAGGGGACCACCTGGACCTAAGGCGATAAGGGTTTGGGGTCCATCTGCCAAGGTCAAGGGGGTCAAAGCGGTGATTGAATACGGCACAAAGAAGGCAAATTGGTCACGACGAGCTCACGCCCATCGGCTGAGCCATCCGACCTGGGCTTGCGAATGTGCCCAGGGGACCCGCCCACCTTGCCATGTTCAGAGGTTCCAATCTCTCGGTCAAGGTCAAGTGGTCCAGAAACACCATTGAAAATGCCTACTTTTGGGGTTTTTCACCAACTTGGCACCCGTGCAGCAACGGCTACGACTGAGCGATCTGACCCGGGCTCGCGCCAGTGCCAAGATGAATCCCCGGACTTAAGGCCCTATGAGCTTCGGGTTCACGGGTCAAGCCAAAGGGGTAGAAAACTGCTTCCCAAGTTGCCAATAGTGAAGGCCTTTTGGGTGTGTTTTGGTTTTTCAAGAGTGAACCGCATGCCTTTGGGCCGTGCGATCTGACCTGGGCTCGCGGCAGTGACCAAGGGTCCAACCGGACCTGCAACACGCAGAGTTTCGGGCCGATCGGTCAAGCTCAAGGTTGACCCATTTTGCCGTTTTTGCCAATTTGAGTCGCATAGAGCAATGGCTTCTGCCGTGCGATCTGACCTGGGCTCGCGCCAGAGACCAGGGGACCACCTGGACCTAAGGCGATAAGGATTTGGGGTCCATCTGCCAAGGTCAAGGGGGTCAAAGCGGTGATTAAACACGGCACAAAAGTAGGCAAATTGGTCATGACAAGCGCACGCCCATCGGCTGAGCCATCCGACCTGGGCTCGCGAATGTGCCCAGGGGACCCGCCCACCTTGCCACGTTCAGAGGTTCCAATCTCTCGGTCAAGGTCAAGTGGTCCAGAAACACCATTGAAAATGCCTACTTTTGGGGTTTTTCACCAACTTGGCACCCGTGCAGCAACGGCTACGGCTGAGCGATCTGACCCGGGCTCGCGCCAGTGCCAAGATGAATCCCCGGACTTGAGGCCCTATGAATTTCGGGTTCACGGGTCAAGCCAATGGGGTAGATAACTGCTTCCCAAGTTGCCAATAGTGAAGGCCTTTTGGGTGTGTTTTGGTTTTTCAAGAGTGAACCGCATGCCTTTGGGCCGTTTGATCTGACCTGGGCTCGCGGCAGTGACCAAGGGTCCAACTGGACCTGCAACACGCAGAGTTTCGGGCCGATCGGTCAAGCTCAAGGTTGACCCTTTTTGCCGTTTTTGCCAATTTGAGTCGCATAGAGCAATGGCTTCTGCCGTGCGATCTGATCTGGGCTCACGCCAGAGACCAGGGGACCACCTGGACCTAAGGCGATAAGGATTTGGGGTCCATCTGCCAAGGTCAAGGGGGTCAAAGCGGTGATTGAACACGGCACAAAAGTAGGCAAATTGGTCACGATGAGCGCACGCCCATCGGCTGAGCCATCTGACCTTGGCTCGCGAAAGTGCCCAGGGGACCCGCCTACCTTACCACGTTCAGAAGTTCCAATCTCTCGGTCAAGGTCAAGTGGTCCAGAAACACCATTGAAAATGCCTACTTTTGGGGTTTTTCACCAACTTGGCACCCGTGCAGCATCGGCTACGGCTGAGCGATCTGACCCGGGCTTGCGCCAGTGCCAAGATGAATCCCCGGACTTGAGGCCCTATGAGTTTCGGGTTCACGGGTCAAGCCAAAGGGGTAGAAAACTGCTTCCCAAGTTGCCAATAGTGAAGGCCTTTTGGGTGTGTTTTGGTTTTTCAAGAGTGAACCGCATGCCTTTGGACCATGCGATCTGACCTGGGCTCGCGGCAGTGACCAAGGGTCCAACTGGACCTGCAACACGCAGAGTTTTGGGACGATCGGTCAAGCTCAAGGTTGACCCATTTTGCCGTTTTTGCCAATTTGAGTCGCATAGAGCAATGGCTTCTGCTGTGCGATCTGACCTGGGCTCGCGCCAGAGACCAGGGGACCACCTGGACCTAAGGCGATAAGGATTTGGGGTCCATCTGCCAAGGTCAAGGGGGTCAAAGCGGTGATTGAACACGGCACAAAAGTAGGCAAATTGGTCACGACGAGCGCACGCCCATCGGCTGAGCCATCCGACCTGGGCTCGCGAATGTGCCCAGGGGACCCGCCCACCTTGCCACGTTCAGAGGTTCCAATCTCTCGGTCAAGGTCAAGTGGTCCAGAAACACCATTGAAAATGCCTACTTTTGGGGTTTTTCACCAACTTGGCACCCGTGCAGCAATGGCTACGGCTGAGCGATCTGACCCGGACTCGTGCCAGTGCCAAGATGAATCCCCGGACTTGAGGCCCTATGAATTTCGGGTTCACGGGTCAAGCCAAAGGGGTAGAAAACTGCTTCCTAAGTTGCCAATAGTGAAGGCCTTTTGGGTGTGTTTTGGTTTTTCAAGAGTTAACTGCATGCCTTTGGGCCGTGCGATCTGACCTGGGCTCGCAGCAGTGACCAAGGGTCCAACTGGACCTGCAACACGCAGAGTTTCGGGCCGATCGGTCAAGCTCAAGGTTGACCTATTTTGCCGTTTTTGCCAATTTGAGTCGCATAGAGCAATGGCTTCTGCCGTGCGATCTGACCTGGGCTCGCGCCAGAGTCCAGGGGACCACCTGGACCTAAGGCGATAAGGAATTGGGGTCCATCTGCCAAGGTAATGGGGGTCAAAGCGGTGATTGAACACGGCACAAAAGTAGGCAAATTGGTCACGACGAGCTCACGCCCAATGGCTGAGCCATCCGACCTGGGCTCGCGAATGTGCCCAGGGGACCCGCCCACCTTGCCACGTTCAGAGGTTCCAATCTCTCGGTCAAGGTCAAGTGGTCCAGAAACACCATTGAAAATGCCTACTTTTGGGGTTTTTCACCAACTTGGCACCCGTGCAGCAATGGCTACGGCTGAGCAATCTGACCTAGGCTCGCGCCAGTGCCAAGATGAATCCCCGGACTTGAGGCCCTATGAGTTTCAGGTTCATGGGTCAAGCCAAAGGGGTAGAAAACTGCTTCCCAATTTGCCAATAGTGAAGGCCTTTTGGGTGTGTTTTGGTTTTTCAAAAGTGAACCGCATGCCTTTGGGCCGTTTGATCTGACCTGGGCTCGCGGCAGTGACCAAGGGTCCAATTGGACCTGCAACACGCAGAGTTTCGGGCCGTTTAGTCAAGCTCAAGGTTGACCCATTTTGCCATTTTTGCCAATTTGAGTCGCATAGAGCAATGGCTTCTGTCGTGCGATCTGACCTGGGCTCGAACCAGAGACCAGGGGACCACCTGGACCTAAGGCGATAAGGATTTGGGGTCCATCTGCCAAGGTCAAGGGGGTCAAAGCGGTGATTGAACACGGCACAAAAGTAGGCAAATTGGTCACGACGAGCGCACGCCCATCGGCTGAGCCATCCGACCTGGGCTCGCGAATGTGCCCAGGGGACCCGCCCACCTTGCCACATTCAGAGGTTCCAATCTCTCGGTCAAGGTCAAGTGGTCCAGAAACACCATTGAAAATGCCTACTTTTGGGGTTTTTCACCAACTTGGCACCCGTGCAGCAACGGCTACGGCTGAGCGATCTGACCCGGGCTCGCGCCAGTGCCAAGATGAATCCCCGGACTTGAGGCCCTATGAGTTTCGGGTTCACGGGTCAAGCCAAAGGGGTAGAAAACTGCTTCCCAAGTTGCCAATAGTGAAGGCCTTTTGGGTGTGTTTTGGTTTTTCAAGAGTGAACCGCATGCCTTTGGGCCGTGCGATCTGACCTGGGCTCGCGGCAGTGACCAAGGGTCCAACTGGACCTGCAACACGCAGAGTTTCGGGCCGATCGGTCAAGCTCAAGCTTGACCTATTTTGCCGTTTTTGCCAATTTGAGTTGCATAGAGCAATGGCTTCTGCCGTGCAATCTGACCTGGGCTCGCGCCAGAGACCAGGGGACCACCTGGACCTAAGGCGATAAGGATTTGGGGTCCATCTGCCAAGGTCAAGGGGGTCAAAGCGGTGATTGAACACGGCACAAAAGTAGGCAAATTGGTCACGACGAGCGCACGCCCATCGGCTGAGCCATCCGACCTGGGCTCGCGAATGTGCCCAGGGGACCCGCCCACCTTGCCACGTTCAGAGGTTCCAATCTCTCGGTCAAGGTCAAGTGGTCCAGAAACACCATTGAAAATGCCTACTTTTGGGGTTTTTCACCAACTTGGCACCCGTGCAGCAATGGCTACGGCTGAGCGATCTGACCCGGGCTCGCGCCAGTGCCAAGATGAATCCCCGGACGTGAGGCCCTATGAGTTTCGGGTTCACGGGTCAAGCCAAAGGGGTAGAAAACTGCTTCCCAAGTTGCCAATAGTGAAGGCGTTTTGGGTGTGTTTTGGTTTTTCAAGAGTGAACCGCATGCCTTTGGGCCGTTTGATCTGACCTGGGCTCAGGGCAGTGAAAAAGGGTCCAACTGGACCTGCAACACGCAGAGTTTCGGGCCGATCGGTCAAGCTCAAGGTTGATCCATTTTGCTGTTTTTGCCAATTTGAGTTGCATAGAGCAATGGCTTCTGCCGTGCAATCTGACCTGGGCTTGCGCCAGAGACCAGGGGACCACCTGGATCTAAGGCGATAAGGATTTGGGGTCCATCTGCCAAGGTCAAGGGGGTCAAAGCGGTGATTGAACACGGCACAAAAGTAGGCAAATTGGTCACGACAAGCGCACGCCCATCGGCTGAGCCATCCGACCTGGGCTCGCGAATATGCCCAGGGGACCCGCCCACCTTGCCACGTTCAGAGGTTCCAATCTCTCGGTCAAGGTCAAGTGGTCCAGAAACACCATTGAAAATGCCTACTTTTGGGGTTTTTCACCAAATTGGCACCCGTGCAGCAATGGCTACGGCTGAGCAATCTGACCCGGGCTCGCGCCAGTGCCAAGATGATTCCCCGGACTTGAGGCCCTATGAGTTTCGGGTTCATGGGTCAAGCCAAAGGGGTAGAAAACTGCTTCCCAAGTTGCCAATAGTGAAGGCCTTTTGGGTGTGTTTTGGTTTTTCAAGAGTGAACCGCATGCCTTTGGACCATGCGATCTGACCTGGGCTCGCGGCAGTGACCAAGGGTCCAACTGGACCTGCAACACGCAGAGTTTTGGGCCGATCGGTCAAGGTCAAGGTTGACCCATTTTGCCGTTTTTGCCAATTTGAGTTGCATAGAGCAATGGCTTCTGCCGTGCGATCTGACCTGGGCTCGCGCCAGAGACCAGGGGACCACGTGGACCTAAGGTGATAAGGATTTGGGGTCCATCTGCCAAGGTCAAGGGGGTCAAAGCTGTGATTGAACACGGCACAAAAGTAGGCAAATTGGTCACGACGAGCGCAGCTCATCGGCTGAGCCATCGGACCTGGGCTCGCGAATGTGCCCAGGGGACCCGCCCACCTTGCCACGTTCAGAGGTTCCAATCTCTCGGTCAAGGTCAAGTGGTCCAGAAACACCATTGAAAATGCCTACTTTTGGGGTTTTTCACCAACTTGGCACCCGTGCAGCAACGGCTACGGCTGAGCGATCTGACCCGGGCTCGCGCCAGTGCCAAGATGAATCCCCGGACTTGAGGCCCTATGAGTTTCGGGTTCACGGGTCAAGCCAAAGGGGTAGAAAACTGCTTCCCAAGTTGCCAATATTGAAGGCCTTTTGGGTGTGTTTTGGTTTTTCAAAAGTGAACCGCATGCCTTTGGGCCGTGCGATCTGACCTGGGCTCGCGGCAGTGACCAAGGGTCCAACTGGACAATCAAGCTCAAGGTTGACCCATTTTGCCATTTTTGCCAATTTGAGTCGCATAGAGCAATGGCTTCTGCCGTCGATCTGACCTGGGCTCGCGCCAGAGACCAGGGGACCACCTGGACCTAAGGCGATAAGGATTTGGGGTCCATCTGCCAAGGTCAAGGGGGTCAAAGCGGTGATTAAACACGGCACAAAAGTAGGCAAATTGGTCATGACGAGCGCACGCCCATCGGCTGAGCCATCCGACCTGGGCTCGCGAATGTGCCCAGGGGACCCGCCCACCTTGCCATGTTCAGAGGTTCCAATCTCTCGGTCAAGGTCAAGTGGTCCAGAAACACCATTGAAAATGCCTACTTTTGGGGTTTTTCACCAACTTGGCACCCGTGCAGCAACGGCTACGGCTGAGTGATCTGACTCGGGCTCGCGCCAGTGCCAAGATGAATCCCCGGACTTAAGGCCCTATGAGCTTCGGGTTCACGGGTCAAGCCAAAGGGGTAGAAAACTGCTTCCCAAGTTGCCAATAGTGAAGGCCTTTTGGGTGTGTTTTGGTTTTTCAAGAGTGAACCGCATGCCTTTGGGCCGTGCGATCTGACCTGGGCTCGCGGCAGTGACCAAGGGTCCAACTGGACCTGCAACACGCAGAGTTTCGGGCCGATCGGTCAAGCTCAAGGTTGACCCATTTTGCCAATTTGAGTCGCATAGAGCAATGGCTTCTGCCGTGCGATCTGACCTGGCCTCGCGCCAGAGACCAGGGGACCACCTGGACCTAAGGCGATAAGGATTTGGGGTCCATCTGCCAAGGTCAAGGGGGTCAAAGCGGTGATTGAACACGGCACAAAAGTAGGCAAATTGGTCACGACGAGCGCACGCCCAGCGGCTGAGCCATCCGACCTGGGCTCGCGAATGTGCCCAGGGGACCCGCCCACCTTGCCACGTTCAGAGGTTCCAATCTCTCGGTCAAGGTCAAGTGGTCCAGAAACACCATTGAAAATGCCTACTTTTGGGGTTTTTCACCAACTTGGCACCCGTGCAGCAACGGCTACGGCTGAGCGATCTGACCCGGGCTCGCGCCAGTGCCAAGATGAATCCCCGGACTTGAGGCCCTATGAGTTTCGGGTTCACGGGTCAAGCCAAAGGGGTAGAAAACTGCTTCCCAAGTTGCCAATAGTGAAGGCCTTTTGGGTTTGTTTTTGTTTTTCAAGAGTGAACCGCATGCCTTTGGGCCGTGCGATCTGACCTGGGCTCGCTTCAGTGACCAAGGGTCCAACCGGACCTGCAACACGCAGAGTTTCGGGCCGATCGGTCAAGCTCAAGGTTGACCCATTTTGCCATTTTTGCCAATTTGAGTCGCATAGAGCAATGGCTTCTGCCGTGCGATCTGACCTGGGCTCGCGCCAGAGACCAGGGGACCACCTGGACCTAAGGCGATAAGGATTTGGGGTCCATCTGCCAAGGTCAAGGGGGTCAAAGCGGTGATTAAACACGGCACAAAAGTAGGCAAATTGGTCACGACCAGCGCACGCCCATCGGCTGAGCCATCCGACCTGGGCTCGCGAATGTGCCCAGGGGACCCGCCCACCTTGCCACGTTCAGAGGTTCCAATCTCTCGGTCAAGGTCAAGTGGTCCAGAAACACCATTGAAAATGCCTACTTTTGGGGTTTTTCACCAACTTGGCACCGTGCAGCAACATCTACGGCTAAGCGATCTGACCCGGACTCGCGCCAGTGCCAAGATGAATCCCCGGACTTGAGGCCCTATGAGTTTTGGGTTCACGGGTCTAGCCAAAGGGGTAGAAAACTGCTTCCCAAGTTGCCAATAGTGAAGGCCTTTTGGGTGTGTTTTGGTTTTTCAAGAGTGAACCGCATGCCTTTGGGCCGTGCGATCTGACCTGGGCTCGCGGCAGTGACCAAGGGTCCAACTGGACCTGCAACACGCAGAGTTTCGGGCCGATCGGTCAAGCTCAAGGTCGACCCATCTTGCCATTTTTGCCAATTTGAGTTGCATAGAGCAATGTCTTCTGCCGTGCGATCTGACCTGGGCTCGGGCCAGAGACCAGGGGACCACCTGGACCTAAGGCGATAAGGATTTGGGGTCCATCTGCCAAGGTCAAGGGGGTCAAAGCGGTGATTGAACACGGCACAAAAGTAGGCAAATTGGTCACGACGAGCGCATGCCCATCGGCTGAGCCATCCGACCTGGGCTCGCGTATGTTCCCAGGGGACCCGCCCACCTTGCCACGTTCAGAGGTTCCTATCTCTCGGTCAAGGTCAAGTGGTCCAGAAACACCATTGAAAATGCCTACTTTTGGGGTTTTTCACCAACTTGGCACCCGTGCAGCAACGGCTACGGCTGAGCGATCTGACCCGGACTTGCGCCAGTGCCAAGATGAATCCCCGGACTTGAGGCCATATGAGTTTCGGGTTCACGGGTCAAGCCAAAGGGGTAGAAAACTGCTTCCCAAGTTGCCAATAGTGAAGGCCTTTTGGGTATGTTTTGGTTTTTTAAGAGTAAACCGCATGCCTTTGGGCCGTGCGATCTGACCTGGGCTCGCGGCAGTGACCAAGGGTCCAACTGGACCTGCAACACGCAGAGTTTCGGGCCGATTGGTCAAGCTCAAGGTTGACCCATTTTGCCATTTTTGCCAATTTGAGTGGCATAGAGCAATGACTTCTGCCGTGCGATCTGACCTGGGCTCGCGCCAGAGACCAGGGGACCACCTGGACCTAAGGCGATAAGGATTTGGGGTCCATCTGCCAAGGTCAAGGGGGTCAAAGCGGTGACTGAACACGGCACAAAAGTAGGCAAATTGGTCACGACCAGCGCAAGCCCATCGGCTGAGCCATCCGACCTGGGCTCGCGAATGTGCCCAGGGGACCCGCCCACCTTGCCACGTTCAGAGGTTCCAATCTCTCGGTCAAGGTCAAGTGGTCCAGAAACACCATTGAAAATGCCTACTTTTGGGGTTTTTCATCAAATTGGCACCCGTGCAGCAACGGCTACGGCTGAGCGATCTGACCCGGGCTTGCGCCAGTGCCAAGATGAATCCCCGGACTTGAGGCCCTATGAGTTTTGGGTTCACGGGTCTAGCCAAAGGGGTAGAAAACTGCTTCCCAAGTTGCCAATAGTGAAGGCCTTTTGGGTGTGTTTTGGTTTTTCAAGAGTGAACCGCATGCCTTTGGGCCGTGCGATCTGACCTGGGCTCGCGGCAGTGACCAAGGGTCCAACTGGACCTGCAACACGCAGAGTTTCGGGCCGATCAGTCAAGCTCAAGGTTGACCCATTTTGCCGTTTTTGCCAATTTGAGTCACATAGAGCAATGGCTTCTACCGTGCAATCTGACCTGGGCTCGTGCCAGAGACCAGGGGACCACCTGGACCTAAGGCGATAAGGATTTGGGGTCCATCTGCCAAGGTCAAGGGGGTCAAAGCGGTGATTGAACACGGCACAAAAGTAGGCAAATTGGTCACGACCAGCGCACGCCCATCGGCTGAGCCATCCGACCTGGGCTCGCGAATGTGCCCAGGGGACCCGCCCACCTTGCCACGTTCAGAGGTTCCAATCTCTCGGTCAAGGTCAAGTGGTCCAGAAACACCATTGAAAATGCCTACTTTTGGGGTTTTTCACCAACTTCGCACCCGTGCAGCAACGGCTACGGCTGAGCGATCTGACCCGGGCTCACGCCAGTGCCAAGATGAATCCCCGGACTTGAGGCCCTATGAGTTTCGGGTTCACGGGTCAAGCCAAAGGGGTAGAAAACTGCTTCCCAAGTTGCCAATAGTGAAGGCGTTTTGGGTGTGTTTTGGTTTTTCAAGAGTGAACCGCATGCCTTTGGGCCGTTTGATCTGACCTGGGCTCAGGGCAGTGAAAAAGGGTCCAACTGGACCTGCAACACGCAGAGTTTCGGGCCGATCGGTCAAGCTCAAGGTTGATCCATTTTGCTGTTTTTGCCAATTTGAGTTGCATAGAGCAATGGCTTCTGCCGTGCAATCTGACCTGGGCTCGCGCCAGAGACCAGGGGACCACCTGGATCTAAGGCGATAAGGATTTGGGGTCCATCTGCCAAGGTCAAGGGGGTCAAAGCGGTGATTGAACACGGCACAAAAGTAGGCAAATTGGTCACGACAAGCGCACGCCCATCGGCTGAGCCATCCGACCTGGGCTCGCGAATATGCCCAGGGGACCCGCCCACCTTGCCACGTTCAGAGGTTCCAATCTCTCGGTCAAGGTCAAGTGGTCCAGAAACACCATTGAAAATGCCTACTTTTGGGGTTTTTCACCAAATTGGCACCCGTGCAGCAATGGCTACGGCTGAGCAATCTGACCCGGGCTCGCGCCAGTGCCAAGATGATTCCCCGGACTTGAGGCCCTATGAGTTTCGGGTTCATGGGTCAAGCCAAAGGGGTAGAAAACTGCTTCCCAAGTTGCCAATAGTGAAGGCCTTTTGGGTGTGTTTTGGTTTTTCAAGAGTGAACCGCATGCCTTTGGACCATGCGATCTGACCTGGGCTCGCGGCAGTGACCAAGGGTCCAACTGGACCTGCAACACGCAGAGTTTTGGGCCGATCGGTCAAGGTCAAGGTTGACCCATTTTGCCGTTTTTGCCAATTTGAGTTGCATAGAGCAATGGCTTCTGCCGTGCGATCTGACCTGGGCTCGCGCCAGAGACCAGGGGACCACGTGGACCTAAGGTGATAAGGATTTGGGGTCCATCTGCCAAGGTCAAGGGGGTCAAAGCTGTGATTGAACACGGCACAAAAGTAGGCAAATTGGTCACGACGAGCGCAGCTCATCGGCTGAGCCATCGGACCTGGGCTCGCGAATGTGCCCAGGGGACCCGCCCACCTTGCCACGTTCAGAGGTTCCAATCTCTCGGTCAAGGTCAAGTGGTCCAGAAACACCATTGAAAATGCCTACTTTTGGGGTTTTTCACCAACTTGGCACCCGTGCAGCAACGGCTACGGCTGAGCGATCTGACCCGGGCTCGCGCCAGTGCCAAGATGAATCCCCGGACTTGAGGCCCTATGAGTTTCGGGTTCACGGGTCAAGCCAAAGGGGTAGAAAACTGCTTCCCAAGTTGCCAATATTGAAGGCCTTTTGGGTGTGTTTTGGTTTTTCAAAAGTGAACCGCATGCCTTTGGGCCGTGCGATCTGACCTGGGCTCGCGGCAGTGACCAAGGGTCCAACTGGACAATCAAGCTCAAGGTTGACCCATTTTGCCATTTTTGCCAATTTGAGTCGCATAGAGCAATGGCTTCTGCCGTCGATCTGACCTGGGCTCGCGCCAGAGACCAGGGGACCACCTGGACCTAAGGCGATAAGGATTTGGGGTCCATCTGCCAAGGTCAAGGGGGTCAAAGCGGTGATTAAACACGGCACAAAAGTAGGCAAATTGGTCATGACGAGCGCACGCCCATCGGCTGAGCCATCCGACCTGGGCTCGCGAATGTGCCCAGGGGACCCGCCCACCTTGCCATGTTCAGAGGTTCCAATCTCTCGGTCAAGGTCAAGTGGTCCAGAAACACCATTGAAAATGCCTACTTTTGGGGTTTTTCACCAACTTGGCACCCGTGCAGCAACGGCTACGGCTGAGTGATCTGACTCGGGCTCGCGCCAGTGCCAAGATGAATCCCCGGACTTAAGGCCCTATGAGCTTCGGGTTCACGGGTCAAGCCAAAGGGGTAGAAAACTGCTTCCCAAGTTGCCAATAGTGAAGGCCTTTTGGGTGTGTTTTGGTTTTTCAAGAGTGAACCGCATGCCTTTGGGCCGTGCGATCTGACCTGGGCTCGCGGCAGTGACCAAGGGTCCAACTGGACCTGCAACACGCAGAGTTTCGGGCCGATCGGTCAAGCTCAAGGTTGACCCATTTTGCCAATTTGAGTCGCATAGAGCAATGGCTTCTGCCGTGCGATCTGACCTGGCCTCGCGCCAGAGACCAGGGGACCACCTGGACCTAAGGCGATAAGGATTTGGGGTCCATCTGCCAAGGTCAAGGGGGTCAAAGCGGTGATTGAACACGGCACAAAAGTAGGCAAATTGGTCACGACGAGCGCACGCCCAGCGGCTGAGCCATCCGACCTGGGCTCGCGAATGTGCCCAGGGGACCCGCCCACCTTGCCACGTTCAGAGGTTCCAATCTCTCGGTCAAGGTCAAGTGGTCCAGAAACACCATTGAAAATGCCTACTTTTGGGGTTTTTCACCAACTTGGCACCCGTGCAGCAACGGCTACGGCTGAGCGATCTGACCCGGGCTCGCGCCAGTGCCAAGATGAATCCCCGGACTTGAGGCCCTATGAGTTTCGGGTTCACGGGTCAAGCCAAAGGGGTAGAAAACTGCTTCCCAAGTTGCCAATAGTGAAGGCCTTTTGGGTTTGTTTTTGTTTTTCAAGAGTGAACCGCATGCCTTTGGGCCGTGCGATCTGACCTGGGCTCGCTTCAGTGACCAAGGGTCCAACCGGACCTGCAACACGCAGAGTTTCGGGCCGATCGGTCAAGCTCAAGGTTGACCCATTTTGCCATTTTTGCCAATTTGAGTCGCATAGAGCAATGGCTTCTGCCGTGCGATCTGACCTGGGCTCGCGCCAGAGACCAGGGGACCACCTGGACCTAAGGCGATAAGGATTTGGGGTCCATCTGCCAAGGTCAAGGGGGTCAAAGCGGTGATTAAACACGGCACAAAAGTAGGCAAATTGGTCACGACCAGCGCACGCCCATCGGCTGAGCCATCCGACCTGGGCTCGCGAATGTGCCCAGGGGACCCGCCCACCTTGCCACGTTCAGAGGTTCCAATCTCTCGGTCAAGGTCAAGTGGTCCAGAAACACCATTGAAAATGCCTACTTTTGGGGTTTTTCACCAACTTGGCACCGTGCAGCAACATCTACGGCTAAGCGATCTGCCCCGGACTCGCGCCAGTGCCAAGATGAATCCCCGGACTTGAGGCCCTATGAGTTTTGGGTTCACGGGTCTAGCCAAAGGGGTAGAAAACTGCTTCCCAAGTTGCCAATAGTGAAGGCCTTTTGGGTGTGTTTTGGTTTTTCAAGAGTGAACCGCATGCCTTTGGGCCGTGCGATCTGACCTGGGCTCGCGGCAGTGACCAAGGGTCCAACTGGACCTGCAACACGCAGAGTTTCGGGCCGATCGGTCAAGCTCAAGGTCGACCCATCTTGCCATTTTTGCCAATTTGAGTTGCATAGAGCAATGTCTTCTGCCGTGCGATCTGACCTGGGCTCGGGCCAGAGACCAGGGGACCACCTGGACCTAAGGCGATAAGGATTTGGGGTCCATCTGCCAAGGTCAAGGGGGTCAAAGCGGTGATTGAACACGGCACAAAAGTAGGCAAATTGGTCACGACGAGCGCATGCCCATCGGCTGAGCCATCCGACCTGGGCTCGCGTATGTTCCCAGGGGACCCGCCCACCTTGCCACGTTCAGAGGTTCCTATCTCTCGGTCAAGGTCAAGTGGTCCAGAAACACCATTGAAAATGCCTACTTTTGGGGTTTTTCACCAACTTGGCACCCGTGCAGCAACGGCTACGGCTGAGCGATCTGACCCGGACTTGCGCCAGTGCCAAGATGAATCCCCGGACTTGAGGCCATATGAGTTTCGGGTTCACGGGTCAAGCCAAAGGGGTAGAAAACTGCTTCCCAAGTTGCCAATAGTGAAGGCCTTTTGGGTATGTTTTGGTTTTTTAAGAGTAAACCGCATGCCTTTGGGCCGTGCGATCTGACCTGGGCTCGCGGCAGTGACCAAGGGTCCAACTGGACCTGCAACACGCAGAGTTTCGGGCCGATTGGTCAAGCTCAAGGTTGACCCATTTTGCCATTTTTGCCAATTTGAGTGGCATAGAGCAATGACTTCTGCCGTGCGATCTGACCTGGGCTCGCGCCAGAGACCAGGGGACCACCTGGACCTAAGGCGATAAGGATTTGGGGTCCATCTGCCAAGGTCAAGGGGGTCAAAGCGGTGACTGAACACGGCACAAAAGTAGGCAAATTGGTCACGACCAGCGCAAGCCCATCGGCTGAGCCATCCGACCTGGGCTCGCGAATGTGCCCAGGGGACCCGCCCACCTTGCCACGTTCAGAGGTTCCAATCTCTCGGTCAAGGTCAAGTGGTCCAGAAACACCATTGAAAATGCCTACTTTTGGGGTTTTTCATCAAATTGGCACCCGTGCAGCAACGGCTACGGCTGAGCGATCTGACCCGGGCTTGCGCCAGTGCCAAGATGAATCCCCGGACTTGAGGCCCTATGAGTTTTGGGTTCACGGGTCTAGCCAAAGGGGTAGAAAACTGCTTCCCAAGTTGCCAATAGTGAAGGCCTTTTGGGTGTGTTTTGGTTTTTCAAGAGTGAACCGCATGCCTTTGGGCCGTGCGATCTGACCTGGGCTCGCGGCAGTGACCAAGGGTCCAACTGGACCTGCAACACGCAGAGTTTCGGGCCGATCAGTCAAGCTCAAGGTTGACCCATTTTGCCGTTTTTGCCAATTTGAGTCACATAGAGCAATGGCTTCTACCGTGCAATCTGACCTGGGCTCGTGCCAGAGACCAGGGGACCACCTGGACCTAAGGCGATAAGGATTTGGGGTCCATCTGCCAAGGTCAAGGGGGTCAAAGCGGTGATTGAACACGGCACAAAAGTAGGCAAATTGGTCACGACCAGCGCACGCCCATCGGCTGAGCCATCCGACCTGGGCTCGCGAATGTGCCCAGGGGACCCGCCCACCTTGCCACGTTCAGAGGTTCCAATCTCTCGGTCAAGGTCAAGTGGTCCAGAAACACCATTGAAAATGCCTACTTTTGGGGTTTTTCACCAACTTCGCACCCGTGCAGCAACGGCTACGGCTGAGCGATCTGACCCGGGCTCACGCCAGTGCCAAGATGAATCCCCGGACTTGAGGCCCTATGAGTTTCGGGTTCACGGGTCAAGCCAAAGGGGTAGAAAACTGCTTCCCAAGTTGCCAATAGTGAAGGCCTTTTGGGTGTGTTTTGGTTTCTTAAGAGTGAACCGCATGCCTTTGGGCCGTGCGATCTGACCTGGGCTCGCGGCAGTGACCAAGGGTCCAACTGGACCTGCAACATGCAGAGTTTCGGGCCGATCGGTCAAGCTCAAGGTTGACCCATTTTGCCGTTTTTGCCAATTTGAGTTGCATAGAGCAATGGCTTCAGCCGTGCGATCTGACCTATGCTCGCGCCAGAGACCAGGGGACCACCTGGACCTAAGATGATAAGGATTTGGGGTCCATCTGCCAAGGTCAAGGGGGTCAAAGCGGTGCCAAGTTGGTGAAAAACCCCAAAAGTAGGCATTTTCAATGGTGTTTCTGGACCACTTGACCTTGACCGAGAGATTGGAACCTCTGAACGTGGCAAGGTGGGTGTGTCCCCTGGGCACATTCGCGAGCCCAGGTCGGATGGCTCAGCCGATGGGCGTGCGCTCGTCGTGACCAATTTGCCTACTTTTTGTGCCGTGTTCAATCACCGCTTTGACCCCCTTGACCTTGGCAGATGGACCCCAAATCCTTATCGCCTTAGGTCCAGGTGGTCCCCTGGTCTCTGGCGCGAGCCCAGGTCAGATCGCACGGCAGAAGCCATTGCTCTATGCGACTCAAATTGGCAAAAAAGACAAAATGGGTCAACCTTGAGCTTGACCGATCGGCCCAAAACTCTGCGTGTTGCAGGTCCAGTTGGACCCTTGGTCACTGCTCCGAGCCCAGGTCAGATCGCACGGCCCAAAGGCATGCGGTTCACTCTTGAAAAACCAAAACACACCCAAAAGGCCTTCACTATTGGCAACTTGGGAAGCAGTTTTCTACCCCTTTGGCTTGACCCGTGAACCCGAAACTCATAGGGCCTCAAGTCCGGGAATTCATCTTGGCACTGGCACGAGCCCGGGTCAGATCGCTCAGCCGTAGCCGTTGCTGCACGGGTGCCAAGTTGGTGAAAAACCCCAAAAGTAGGCATTTTCAATGGTGTTTCTGGACCACTTGACCTTGACCAAGAGATTGGAACCTCTGAACGTGGCAAGGTGGGCGGGTCCCCTGGGCACATTCGCGAGCCCAGGTCGGATGGCTCAGCCGATGGGCGTGCGCTCGTCGTGACCAATTTGCCTACTTTTGTGCCGTGTTCAATCACCGCTTTGACCCCCTTGACCTTGGCAGATGGACCCCAAATCCTTATCGCCTTAGGTCCAGGTGGTCCCCTGGTCTCTGGCGCGAGCCCAGGTCAGATCGCACGGCAGAAGCCATTGCTCTATGCGACTCAAATTGGCAAAAACGTCAAAATGGGTCAACCTTGAGTTTGACCGATCGGCCCGAAACTCTGCGTGTTGCAGGTCCAGTTGGACCCTTGGTCACTGCCGCGAGCCCAGGTCAGATCGCACGGCCCAAAGGCATGCGGTTCACTCTTGAAAAACCAAAACACACCCAAAAGGCCTTCACTATTGGCAACTTGGGAAGCAGTTTTCTACCCCTTTGGCTTGACCCGTGAACCCGAAACTCATAGGGCCTCAAGTCCGGGGATTCATCTTGGCACGGGCGGGAGCCCGGGTCAGATCGCTCAGCCATAGCCGTTGCTGCACGGGTGCCAAGTTGGTGAAAACCCCAAAAGTAGGCATTTTCAATGGTGTTTCTGGACCACTTGACCTTGACCGAGAGATTGGAACCTCTGAACGTGGCAAGGTGGGCGGGTCCCCTGGGCACATTCGCGAGCCCAGGTCGGATGGCTAAGCCGATGGGCGTGCGCTTGTCGTGACCAATTTGCCTACTTTTTGTGCCGTGTTCAATCACCGCTTTGACCCCCTTGACCTTGGCAGATGGACCCCAAATCCTTATCGCCTTAGGTCCAGGTGGTCCCCTGGTCTCTGGCGCAAGCCCAGGTCAGATCGCACGGCAGAAGCCATTGCTCTATGCGACTCAAATTGGCAAAAACGGCAAAATGGGTCCACCTTGAGCTTGACCAATCGGCCCGAAACTCTGCGTGTTGCAGGTCCAGTTGGACCCTTGGTCACTGCCTTGAGCCTAGGTCAGATCGCACGGCCCAAAGGCATGCGGTTCACTCTTGAAAAACCAAAACACACCCAAAAGGCCTTCACTATTGGCAACTTGGGAAGCAGTTTTCTACCCCTTTGGCTTGACCCGTGAACCCGAAACTCATAGGGCCTCAAGTCCGGGGATTCATCTTGGCACTGGCGCGAGCCCGGGTCAGATCACTCAGCCGTAGTCTTTGCTGCACGGGTGCCAAGTTGGTGAAAAACCTCAAAAGTAGGCATTTTCAATGGTGTTTCTGGACCACTTGACCTTGACCGAGAGATTGGAACCTCTGAACGTGGCAAGGTTGGCAGGTCCCCTGGGCACATTTGCGAGCCCAGGTGGGATGGCTCAGCCGATGGGCTTGCGCTCGTCGTGACCAATTTGCCTACTTTTGTGCCGTGTTCAATCACCGCTTTGACCCCCTTGACCTTGGCAGATGGACCCCAAATCCTTATCGCCTTAGGTCCAGGTGGTCCCCTGGTCTCTGGCGCGAGCCCAGGTCAGATCGCACGGCAGAAGCCATTGCTCTATGCGACTCAAATTGGCAAAATGGGTCAACCTTGAGCTTGACCGATCGGCCCAAAACTCTGCGTGTTGCAGGTCCAGTTGGACCCTTGGTCACTGCCGCAAGCCCAGGTCAGATCGCACGGCCCAAAGGCATGCGGTTCACTCTTGAAAAACCAAAACACACTCAAAAGGCCTTTACTATTGGCAACTTGGGAAGCAGTTTTCTACCCCTTTGGCTTGACCCGTGAACCCGAAACTCATAGGGCCTCAAGTCCAGGGATTCATCTTGGCACTGACGCGAGCCAGGGTCAGATCGCTCAGCCGTAGCCGTTGCTGCACGGGTGCCAAGTTGGTGAAAAACCCCAAAAGTAGACATTTTCAATGGTGTTTCTCGACCACTTGACCTTGACCGAGAGATTGAAACCTCTGAACGTGGCAAGGTGGGCGGGTCTCCTGGGCACATTCGCGAGCCCAGGTCGGATGGCTCAGCCGGTGGGGGTGCGCTCGTCTAACCAATTTGCCTACTTTTGTGCCGTGTTCAATCACCGCTTTGACCCCCTTGACCTTGGCAGATGGAACCCAAATCCTTATCGCCTTAGGTCCAGGTGGTCCCCTGGTCTCTGGCGTGAGCCCAGGTCAGATCGCACGGCAGAAGCCATTGCTCTATGCGACTCAAATTGGCAAAAACGGCAAAATGGGTCAACCTTGAGCTTGACCGATCGGCCCGAAACTCTGCGTGTTGCAGGTCCAGTTGGACCCTTGGTCACTGCCGCGAGCCCAGGTCAGATCGCACGGCCCAAAGGCATGCGGTTCACTCTTGAAAAACCAAAACACACCCAAAAGGCCTTCACTATTGGCAACTTGGGAAGCAGTTTTCTACCCCTTTGGCTTGACCCGTGAACCCGAAACTCATAGGGCCTCAAGTCTGGGGATTCATCTTTGCACTGGCGCGAGCCCGGGTCAGATCGCTCAGCCGTAGCCGTTGCTGCACGGGTGCCAAGTTGGTGAAAAACCCCAAAAGTAGGCATTTTCAATGGTGTTTCTGGACCACTTGACCTTGACTGAGAGATTGGAACCTCTGAACGTGGCAAGGTGGGTTTGTCCCCTGGGCACATTCGCGAGCCCGGGTCGGATGGCTCAGCCGATGGGCGTGGGCTCATTGTGACCAATTTGCCTACTTTTGTGCCGTGTTCAATCACCGCTTTGACCCCCTTGACCTTGGCAGATGGACTCCAAATCCTTATCGCCTTAGGTCCAGGTGGTCCCCTGGTCTCTGGCGCGAGCCCAGGTCAGATCGCACGGCAGAAGCCATTGCTCTATGCGACTCGAATTGGCAAAAACGGCAAAATGGGTCAACCTTGAGCTTGACCGATCGGCCCGAAACTCTGCGTGTTGCAGGTCCAGTTGGACCCTTGGTCACTGCAGCGAGCCCAGGTCAGATCGCACGGCCCAAAGGCATGCGGTTCACTCTTGAAAAACCAAAACACACCCAAAAGGCCTTCACTATTGGCAACTTGGGAAGCAGTTTTCTACCCCTTTGGCTTGACCCGTGAACCCAAAACTCATAGGGCCTCAAGTCCGGGGATTCATCTTGGCACTGGCGCGAGCCCGGGTCAGATCGCTTAGCCGTAGCCGTTGCTGCACGGGTGCCAAGTTGGTGAAAAACCCCAAAAGTAGGCATTTTCAATGGTGTTTCTGGACCACTTGACCTTGACCGAGAGATTGGAACCTTTGAACGTGGCAAGGTGGGCGGGTCCCCTGGGCACATT
Organism: Fragum whitleyi; assembly: GCA_948146395.1. Taxonomy (NCBI): domain Eukaryota; kingdom Metazoa; phylum Mollusca; class Bivalvia; order Cardiida; family Cardiidae; genus Fragum; species Fragum whitleyi. Next base: position 15,282,315 of record OX411558.1, on the reverse strand, counting down.
CGCTAGACCAGGTCGGATGGCTCAGCCGATGGGCGTGCGCTCATTGTGACCAATTTGCCTACTTTTGTGCCGTGTTCAATCACCGCTTTGACCCTCTTGACCTTGGCAGATGGACCCCAAATCCTTATCGCCTTAGGTCCAGGTGGTCCCCTGGTCTCTGGCGCGAGCCCAGGTCAGATCGCACGGCAGAAGCCATTGCTCTATGCGACTCAAATTGGCAAAAACGGCAAAATGGGTCAACCTTGAGCTTGACCGATCGGCCCAAAACTCTGCGTGTTGCAGGTCCAGTTGGACCCTTGGTCACTGCCGCAAGCCCAGGTCAGATCGCACGGCCCAAAGGCATGCGGTTCACTCTTGAAAAACCAAAACACACCCAAAAGGCCTTCATTATTGGCAACTTGGGAAGCAGTTTTCTACCCCTTTGGCTTGACCCGTGAACCCAAAACTCATAGGGCCTCAAGTCCGGGGATTCATCTTGGCACTGGCGCGAGCCCGGGTCAGATCGCTCAGCCGTAGCCGTTGCTGCATGGGTGCCAAGTTGGTGAAAAACCCCAAAAGTAGGCATTTTCAATGGTGTTTCTGGACCACTTGACCTTGACCGAGAGATTGGAACCTTTGAACGTGGCAAGGTGGGCGGGTCCCCTGGGCACATTCGCTAGCCCAGGTCGGATGGCTCAGCCGATGGGCGTGCGCTCGTTGTGACCAATTTGCCTACTTTTGTGCCGTGTTCAATCACCGCTTTGACCCTCTTGACCTTGGCAGATGGACCCCAAATCCTTATCGCCTTAGGTCCAGGTGGTCCCCTGGTCTCTGGCACGAGCCCAGGTCAGATCGCACGGCAGAAGCACTTGCTCTATGCGACTCAAATTGGCAAAAACGGCAAAATGGGTCAACCTTGAGCTTGACCGATCGGCCCAAAACTCTGCGTGTTGCAGGTCCAGTTGGACCCTTGGTCACTGCCGCAAGCCCAGGTCAGATCGCACGGCCCAAAGGCATGCGGTTCACTCTTGAAAAACCAAAACACACCCAAAAGGCCTTCATTATTGGCAACTTGGGAAGCAGTTTTCTACCCCTTTGGCTTGCCCCGTGAACCCAAAACTCATAGGGCCTCAAGTCCGGGGATTCATCTTGGCACTGGCGCGAGCCCGGGTCAGATCGCTCAGCCGTAGCCGTTGCTGCACGGGTGCCAAGTTGGTGAAAAACCCCAAAAGTAGGCATTTTCAATGGTGTTTCTGGACCACTTGACCTTGACCGAGAGATTGGAACCTCTGAACATGGCAAGGTGGGCGGGTCCCCTGGGCACATTCGCGAGCCCAGGTCGGATGGCTCAGCCGATGGGCGTGCCCTCGTCGTGACCAATTTGCCTACTTTTGTGCCGTGTTCAATCACCGCTTTGACCCCCTTGACCTTGGCAGATGGACCCCAAATCCTTATCGCCTTAGGTCCAGGTGGTCCCCTGGTCTCTGGCGCGAGCCCAGGTCAGATTGCACGGCAGAAGCCATTGCTCTATGCGACTCAAATTGGCAAAAACGGCAAAATGGGTCAACCTTGAGCTTGACCGATCGGCCCGAAACTCTGTGTGTTGCAGGTCCAGTTGGACCCTTGGTCACTGCCGCGAGCCCAGGTCAGATCGCACGGCCCAAAGGCATGCGGTTCACTCTTGAAAAACCAAAACACACCCAAAAGGCCTTCACTATTGGCAACTTGGGAAGCAGTTTTCTACCCCTTTGGCTTGACCCGTGAACCCGAAACTCATAGGGCCTCAAGTCCGGGGATTGATCTTGGCACTGGCGCGAGCCCGGGTCAGATCGCTCAGCCGTAGCCGTTGCTGCACGGGTGCCAAGTTGGTGAAAAACCCCAAAAGTAGGCATTTTCAATGGTGTTTCTGGACCACTTGACCTTGACCGAGAGATCTTAACCTCTGAACGTGGCAAGGTGGGCGGGTCCCCTGGGCACATTCGCGAGCCCAGGTCGGATGGCTCAGCCGATGGGCGTGCGCTCGTCGTGACCAATTTGACTACTTTTGTGCCGTGTTCAATCACCGCTTTGACCCCCTTAACCTTGGCAGATGGACCCTAAATCTTTATCGCCTTATGTCCAGGTGGTCCCCTGGTCTCTGGCGCGAGCCCAGGTCAGATTGCACGGCAGAAGCCATTGCTCTATGCGACTCAAATTGGCAAAAACGGCAAAATGGGTCAACCTTGAGCTTGACCGATCGGCCCGAAACTCTGCGTGTTGCAGGTCCAGTTGGACCCTTTTTCACTGCCGCGAGCCCAGGTCAGATCGCACGGCCCAAAGGCATGCGGTTCACTCTTGAAAAACCAAAACACACCCAAAAGGCCTTCACTATTGGCAACTTAGGGAAGCAGTTTTCTACCCCTTTGGCTTGACCCGTGAACCGGAAACTCATAGGGCCTCAAGTCCGGGGATTCATCTTGGCACTGGCGTGAGCCCGGGTCAGATCGCTCAGCCGTAGCTGTTGCTGCACGGGTGCCAAGTTGGTGAAAAACCCCAAAAGTAGGTATTTTCAATGGTGTTTCTGGACCACTTGACCTTGACCGAGAGATTGGAACCTCTGAATGTTGCAGGTGGGCGATCCCCTGGGCACATTCGCCAGCCCAGGTCGGATGGCTCAGCCGATGGGCGTGCGCTCGTCGTGACCAATTTGCCTACTTTTGTGCCGTGTTCAATCACCGCTTTGACCCCCTTGACCTTGGCAGATGGACCCCAAATCCTTATCGCCTTAGGTCCAGGTGGTCCCCTGGTCTCTGGCGCGAGCCCAGGTCAGATCACACGGCAGAAGCCATTGCTCTATGCGACTCAAATTGGCAAAAACGGCAAAATGGGTCAATCTTGAGCTTGACCGATCGGCCCGAAACTCTGCGTGTTGCAGGTCCAGTTGGACCCTTGGTCACTGCCGCGAGCCCAGGTCAGATCGCACGGCCCAAAGGCATGCGGTTCACTCTTGAAAAACCAAAACACACCCAAAAGGCCTTCACTATTGGCAACTTGGGAAGCAGTTTTCTACCCCTTTGGCTTGACCAGTGAACCTGAAACTCATAGGGCCTCAAGTCCGGGGATTCATCTAGCCCGGGTCAGATCGCTCAGCCGTAGCTGTTGCTGCACGGGTGCCAAGTTGGTGAAAAACCCCAAAAGTAGGCATTTTCAATGGTGTTTCTGGACCACTTGACCTTGACCGAGAGATTGGAACGTCTGAACGTGGCAAGGTGGGCGGGTCCCCTGGGCACATTCGCGAGCCCAGGTTGAATGGCTCATCCAATGGGCGTGCGCTCGTTGTGACCAATTTGAATACTTTTGTGCCGCGTTCAATCACCGCTTTGACCCCCTTGACCTTGGCAGATGGACCCCAAATCCTTATCGCCTTAGGTCCAGGTGGTCCCCTGGTCTCTGGCGCGAGCCCAGGTCAGATCGCACGGCAGAAGCCATTGCTCTATGCGACTCAAATTGGCAAAAACGGCAAAATGGGTCAACCTTGAGCTTGACCGATCGGCCCGAAACTCTGCGTGTTGCAGGTCCAGTTGGACCCTTGGTCACTGCCGTGAGCCCAGGTCAGATCGCACGGCCCAAAGGCATGCGGTTCACTCTTTAAAAACCAAAACACACCCAAAAGGCCTTCACTATTGGCAACTTGGGAAGCAGTTTTCTACCCCTTTGGCTTGACCCGTGAACCCGAAACTCATAGGGCCTCAAGTCCGGGGATTCATCTTGGCACTGGCGCGAGCCCGGGTCAGATCGCTCTGCCGTAGCCGTTGCTGCACGGGTGCCAAGTTGGTGAAAAACCCCAAAAGTAGGCATTTTCAATGGTGTTTCTGGACCACTTGACCTTGACCGAGAGATTGGAACCTCTGAACGTGGCAAGGTGGGCAGGTCCCCTGGGCACATTCGCCAGCCCAGGTCGGATGGCTCAGCCGATGGGCGTGCGCTCGTCTTGACCAATTTGCCTACTTTTGTGCCGTGTTCAATCACCACTTTGACCCCCTTGACCTTGGCAGATGGACCCCAAATCCTTATCGCCTTATGTCCAGGTGGTCCCCTGGTCTCTGGCGCGAGCCTAGGACAGATCGCACGGCAGAAGCCATAGCTCTATGCGACTCAAATTGGCAAAAACGGCACAATGGGTCAACCTTGAGCTTGACCGATCGGCCCGAAACTCTGCGTGTTGCAGGTCCAATTGGACCCTTGGTCACTGCCGCGAGCCCAGGTCAGATCGCATGGCCCAAAGGCATGCGGTTCACTCTTGAAAAACCAAAACACACCCAAAAGGCCTTCACTATTGGCAACTTGGGAAGCAGTTTTCTACCTCTTTGGCTTGACCCACCAACCCGAAACTCATAGGGCCTCAAGTCCGGGGATTCATCTTGGCACTGGCGCAAGCCCGGGTCAGATCGCTCAGTCGTAGCCGTTGCTGCACGGGTGCCAAGTTGGTGAAAAACCCCAAAAGTAGGCATTTTCAATGGTGTTTCTGGACCACTTGACCTTGACCGAGAGATTGGAACCTCTGAACGTGGCAAGGTGGGCGGGTCCCCTGGGCACATTCGGGAGCCCAGGTCGGATGGCTCAGCCGATGGGCGTGCGCTCGTCGTGACCAATTTGCCTTCTTTTGTGCCTTGTTCAATCACCGCTTTGACCCCCTTGACCTTGGCAGATGGACCCCAAATCCTTATCGCCTTAGGTCCAGGTGGTCCCCTGGTCTCTGGCGCGAGCACAGGTCAGATCGCACAGCAGAAGCCATTGCTCTATGCGACTCAAATTGGCAAAAACGGCAAAATGGGTCAACCTTGAGCTTGACCGATCGGCCCGAAACTCTGCGTGTTGCAGGTCCAGTTGGACCCTTGGTCACTGCCGCGAGCCCAGGTCAGATCGCACGGCCCAAAGGCATGCGGTTCACTCTTGAAAAACCAAAACACACCCAAAAGGCCTTCACTATTGGCAACTTGGGAAGCAGTTTTCTACCCCTTTGGCTTGACCCGTGAACCCAAAACTCATAGGGCTTCAAGTCCGGGGATTCATCTTGGCACTGGCGCAAGCCGGGTCAGATCGCTCAGCCGTAGCCGTTGCTGCACGGGTGCCAAGTTGGTGAAAAACCCCAAAAGTAGGCATTTTCAATGGTGTTTCTGGACCACTTGACCTTGACCGAGAGATTGGAACCTCAGAACGTGGCAAGGTGGGCGGGTCCCCTGGGCACATTCGCCAGCCCAGGTCGGATGGCTCAGCCGATGGGCGTGCGCTCGTCTAACCAATTTGCCTACTTTTGTGCCGTGTTCAATCACCGCTTTGACCCCCTTGACCTTGGCAGATGGACCCCAAATCCATATCGCCTTATGTCCAGGTGGTCCCCTGGTCTCTGGCGTGAGCCCAGGTCAGATCGCACGGCAGAAGCCATTGCTCTATGCGACTCAAATTGGCAAAAATGGCACAATGGGTCAACCTTGAGCTTGACCGATCGGCCCGAAACTCTGCGTGTTGCAGGTCCAGTTGGACCCTTGGTCACTGCCGTGAGCCCAGGTCAGATCGCACGGCCCAAAGGCATGTGGTTCACTCTTGAAAAACCAAAACACACCCAAAAGGCCTTTACTATTGGCAACTTGGGAAGCAGTTTTCTACCCCTTTGGCTTGGCCCATGAACCCGAAACTATTAGGGGATCAAGTCCGGGGATTCATCTTGGCACTGACGCGAGCCCGGGTCAGATCGCTCAGCCGTAGCTGTTGCTGCACGGGTGCCAAGTTGGTGAAAAACCCCAAAAGTAGGCATTTTCAATGGTGTTTCTGGACCACTTGACCTTGACCGAGAGATTGAAACCTCTGAACATGGCAAGGTGGGCGGGTCCCCTGGGCACATTCGCAAGCCCAGGTCGGATGGCTCAGCCAATGGGCGTGTGCTCGTTGTGACCAATTTGCCTACTTTTGTGCCGTGTTCAATCACCGCTTTGACCCCCTTGACCTTGGGAGATGGACCCCAAATCCTTATCGCCTTAGGTCCAGGTGGTCCCCTGGTCTCTGGCGCGAGCCCAGGTCAGATCGCACGGCAGAAGCCATTGCTCTATGCGACTCAAATTGGCAAAAACGGCAAAATGGGTCAACCTTGAGCTTGACCGATCAGCCCGAAACTCTGCGTGTTGCAGGTCCAGTTGGACCCTTGGTCACTGCGGCGAGCCCAGGTCAGATCGCACGGCCCAAAGGCATGCGGTTCACTCTTGAAAAACCAAAACACACCCAAAAGGCCTTCACTATTGGCAACTTGGGAAGCAGTTTTCTACCCCTTTGGCTTGACCCGTGAACCCGAAACTCATAGGGCCTCAAGTCCGGGGATTCATCTTGGCACTGGTGCAAGCCGGATCAGATCGCTCAGCCGTAGCCGTTGCTGCACGGGTGCCAAGTTGGTGAAAAACCCCAAAAGTAGGCATTTTCAATGGTGTTTCTGGACCACTTGACCTTGACCGAGAGATTGGAACCTCTGAACATGGCAAGGTTGGCAGGTCCCCTGGGCACATTCGCGAGCCCAGGTCGGATGGCTCAGCCGATGGGCGTGCGCTCGTCGTGACCAATTTGCCTACTTTTGTGCCGTGTTCAATCACCGCTTTGACCCCCTTGACCTTGGCAGATGGACCCCAAATCCTTATCGCCTTAGGTCCAGGTGGTCCCCTGGTTTCTGGCGCGAGCCCAGGTCAGATCGCACGGCAGAAGCCATTGCTCTATGCGACTCAATTTGGCAAAAACGGCAAAATGGGTCAACCTTGAGCTTGACCGATCGGCCGGAAACTCTGCGTGTTGCAGGTCCAGTTGGACCCTTGGTCACTGCCGCGAGCCCAGGTCAGATTGCACGGCCCAAAGGCATGCGGTTCACTCTTGAAAAACCAAAACACACCCAAAAGGCCTTCACTATTGGCAACTTGGGAAGCAGTTTTCTACCCCTTTGGCTTGACCAGTGAACCTGAAACTCATAGGGCCTCAAGTCCGGGGATTCATCTAGGATGGGTCAGATCGCTCAGCCGTAGCTGTTGCTGCACGGGTGCCAAGTTGGTGAAAAACCCCAAAAGTAGGCATTTTCAATGGTGTTTCTGGACCACTTGACCTTGACCGAGAGATTGGAACGTCTGAACGTGGCAAGGTGGGCGGGTCCCCTGGGCACATTCGCGAGCCCAGGTTGAATGGCTCATCCAATGGGCGTGCGCTCGTTTTGGCCAATTTGCCTACTTTTGTGCCGCGTTCAATCACCGCTTTGACCCCCTTGACCTTGGCAGATGGACCCCAAATCCTTATCGCCTTAGGTCCAGGTGGTCCCCTGGTCTCTGGCGCGAGCCCAGGTCAGATCGCACGGCAGAAGCCATTGCTCTATGCGACTCAAATTTGCAAAAACGGCAAAATGGGTCAACCTTGAGCTTGACCGATCGGCCCGAAACTCTGTGTGTTGCAGGTCCAGTTGGACCCTTGGTCACTGCCGCGAGCCCAGGTCAGATCGCACGGCCCAAAGGCATGCGGTTCACTCTTTAAAAACCAAAACACACCCAAAAGGCCTTCACTATTGGCAACTTGGGAAGCAGTTTTCTACCCCTTTGGCTTGACCTGTGAACCCGAAACTCATAGGGCCTCAAGTCCGGGGATTCATCTTGGCACTGGCGCGAGCCCGGGTCAGATCGCTCTGCCGTAGCCGTTGCTGCACGGGTGCCAAGTTGGTGAAAAACCCCAAAAGTAGGCATTTTCAATGGTGTTTCTAGACCACTTGACCTTGACCGAGAGATTGGAACCTCTGAACGTGGCAAGGTGGGCAGGTCCCCTGGGCACATTCGCCAGTCCAGGTCGGATGGCTCAGCCGATGGGCGTGCGCTCATCTTGACCAATTTGCCTACTTTTGTGCCGTGTTCAATCACCACTTTGACCCCCTTGACCTTGGCAGATGGACCCCAAATCCTTATCGCCTTAGGTCCAGGTGGTCCCCTGATCTCTGGCGCGAGCCCAGGTCAGATCGCACGGCAGAAGCCATAGCTCTATGCGACTCAAATTGGCAAAAACGGCACAATGGGTCAACCTTGAGCTTGACCGATCGGCCCGAAACTCTGCGTGTTGCAGGTCCAATTGGACCCTTGGTCACTGCCGTGAGCCCAGGTCAGATCGCACGGCCCAAAGGCATGCGGTTCACTCTTGAAAAACCAAAACACACCCAAAAGGCCTTCACTATTGGCAACTTGGGAAGCAGTTTTCTACCCCTTTGGCTCGACCCACCAACCCGAAACTCATAGGGCCTCAAGTCCGGGGATTCATCTTGGCACTGGCGCGAGCCCAGGTCAGATCGCTCAGCCGTAGCCGTTGCTGCACGGGTGCCAAGTTGGTGAAAAACCCCAAAAGTAGGCATTTTCAATGGTGTTTCTGGACCACTTGACCTTGACCGAGAGATTGGAACCTCTGAACGTGGCAAGGTGGGCGGGTCCCCTGGGCACATTCGGGAGCCCAGGTCGGATGGCTCAGCCGATGCGCGTGCGCTCGTCGTGACCAATTTGCCTTCTTTTGTGCCGTGTTCAAGCACCGCTTTGACCCCCTTGACCTTGGCAGATGGACCCCAAATCCTTATCACCTTAGGTCCAGGTGGTCCCCTGGTCTCTGGCGCGAGCACAGGTCAGATCGCACAGCAGAAGCCATTGCTCTATGCGACTCAAATTGGCAAAAACGGCACAATGGGTCAACCTTGAGCTTGACCGATCGGCCCGAAACTCTGCGTGTTGCAGGTCCAGTTGGACCCTTGGTCACTGCCGCGAGCCCAGGTCAGATCGCACGGCCCAAAGGCATGCGGTTCACTCTTGAAAAACCAAAACACACCCAAAAGGCCTTCACTATTGGCAACTTGGGAAGCAGTTTTCTACCCCTTTGGCTTGACCCGTGAACCCAAAACTCATAGGGCCTCAAGTCCGGGGATTCATCTTGGCACTGGCGCAAGCCGGGTCAGATCGCTCAGCCGTAGCCGTTGCTGCACGGGTGCTAAGTTGGTGAAAAACCCCAAAAGTAGGCATTTTCAATGGTGTTTCTGGACCACTTGACCTTGACCGAGAGATTGGAACCTCTGAACGTGGCAAGGTGGGCGGGTCCCCTGGGCACATTCGCCAGCCCAGGTCGGATGGCTCAGCCGATGGGCGTGCGCTCGTCTAACCAATTTGCCTACTTTTGTGCCGTGTTCAATCACCGCTTTGACCCCCTTGACCTTGGCAGATGGACCCCAAATCCTTATCGCCTTATGTCCAGGTGGTCCCCTGGTCTCTGGAGTGAGCCCAGGTCAGATCGCACGGCAGAAGCCATTGCTCTATGCGACTCAAATTGGCAAAAATGGCACAATGGGTCAACCTTGAGCTTGACCGATCGGCCCGAAACTCTGCGTGTTGCAGGTCCAGTTGGACCCTTGGTCACTGCCGCTAGCCCAGGTCAGATCGCACGGCCCAAAGGCATGCGGTTCACTCTTGAAAAACCAAAACACACCCAAAAGGCCTTCACTATTGGCAACTTGGGAAGCAGTTTTCTACCTCTTTGGCTTGACCCGTGAACCCGAAACTCATAGGGCCTCAAGTCCGGGGATTCATCTTGGCACTGGCGCAAGCCCGGGTCAGATCGCTCAGCCGTAGCCGTTGCTGCACGGGTGCCTAGTTGGTGAAAAACCCCAAAAGTAGGCATTTTCAATGGTGTTTCTGGACCACTTGACCTTGACCGAGAGATTTGAACCTCTGAACGTGGCAAGGTGGGCGGGTCCCCTGGGCACATTCGCGAGCCCAGGCCGGATTGCTCAGCCGATGGGCGTGCGCTCGTCTAACTAATTTGCCTACTTTTGTGACGTGTTCAATCACCGCTTTGACCCCCTTGACCTTGGCAGATGGACCCAAAATCCTTATCGCCTTATGTCCAGGTGGTTCCCTGGTCTCTGGCGCGAGCCCAGGTCAGATTGCACGGCAGAAGCCATTGCTCTATGCGACTCAAATTGGCAAAAAAGGCAAAATGGGTCAACCTTGAGCTTGACCGATCGGCCCGAAACTCTGTGTGTTGCAGGTCCAGTTGGACCCTTGGTCACTGCCCCGAGCCCAGGTCAGATCGCACGGCCCAAAGGCATGCGGTTCACTCTTGAAAAACCAAAACACACCCAAAAGGCCTTCACTATTGGCAACTTGGGAAGCAGTTTTCTACCCCATTGGCTTGACCCGTGAACCCGAAACTCATAGGGCCTCAAGTCCAGGGATTCATCTTGGCAATGGCGCGAGCCCGGGTCAGATCGCTCAGCCGTAGCCGTTGCTGCACGGGTGCCAAGTTGGTGAAAAACCCCAAAAGTAGGCATTTTCAATGGTGTTTCTGGACCACTTGACCTTGACCTAGAGATTGGAACCTCTGAACGTGGCAAGGTGGGCGGGTCCCCTGGGCACATTCGCGAGCCCAGGTCGGATGGCTCAGCCGATGGGCGTGCGCTCGTCGTGACCAATTTGCCTACTTTTGTGCCGTGTTCAATCACCGCTTTGACCCCCTTGACCTTGGCAGATGGACCCCAAATCCTTATCGCCTTAGGTCCAGGTGGTCCCCTGGTCTCTGGCGCAAGCCCAGGTCAAATCGCATGGCAGAAGCCATTGCTCTATGCGACTCAAATTGGCAAAAACGGCAAAATGGGTCAACCTTGAGCTTGACGGATCGGCCGGAAACTCTGTGTGTTGCAGGTCCAGTTGGACCCTTGGTCACTGCCGCGAGCCCAGCTCAGATCGCACGGCCCAAAGGCATGCGGTTCACTCTTGAAAAACCAAAACACACCCAAAAGGCCTTCACTATTGGCAACTTGGGAAGCAGTTTTCTACCCCTTTGGCTTGACCCGTGAACCCGAAACTCATAGGGCCTCAAGTCCGGGGATTCATCTTGGCACTGGCGCGAGCCCGGGTCAGATCGCTCAGCCGTAGCAGTTGCTGCACGGGTGCCAAGTTGGTGAAAAACCCCAAAAGTAGGCATTTTCAATGGTGTTTCTGGACCACTTGACCTTGACCGAGAGATTGGAACCTCTGAACGTGGCAAGGTGGGCGGGTCCCCCGGGCACATTCGCGAGCCCAGGTCGGATGGCTCAGCCGATGGGCGTGCGCTCGTCGTGACCAATTTGCCTACTTTTGTGCCGTGTTCAATCACCGCTTTGACCCCCTTGACCTTGGCAGATGGACCCCAAATCCTTATCGCCTTAGGTCCAGGTGGTCCCCTGGTCTCTGGCGCGAGCCCAGGTCAGATCGCACGGCAGAAGCCGTTGCTCTATGCGACTCAAATTGGCAAAAACGGCAAAATGGGTCAACCTTGAGCTTGACCGATCGGCCGGAAACTCTGCGTGTTGCAGGTCCAGTTGGACCTTTGGTCACTGCCGCGAGCCCAGGTCAGATCGCACGGCCCAAAGGCATGCGGTTCACTCTTGAAAAACCAAAACACACCCAAAAGGCCTTCACTATTGGCAACTTGGGAAGCAGTTTTCTACCCCTTTGGCTTGACCCGTGAACCCGAAACTCATAGGGCCTCAAGTCCGGGGATTCATCTTGGCACAGGCGCGAGCCCGGGTCAGATCGCTCAGCCGTAGCCGTTGCTGCACGGGTGCCAAGTTGGTGAAAAACCCCAAAAGTAGGCATTTTCAATGGTGTTTCTGGACCACTTGACCTTGACCGAGAGATTGGAACCTCTGAACGTGGCAAGGTGGGCGGGTCCCCTGGGCACATTCGCAAGCCCAGGTTGGATGGCTCAGCCGATGGGTGTGCGCTCGTCGTGACCAATTTGCCTACTTTTGTGCCGTGTTCAATCACCGCATTGACCCCCTTGACCTTGGCAGATGGACCCCAAATCCTTATCGCCTTAGGTCCAGGTGGTCCCCTGGTCTCTGGCGCGAGCCCAGGTCAGATCGCACGGCAGCAGCCATTGCTCTATGCGACTCAAATTGGCAAAAACGGCAAAATGGGTCAACCTTGAGCTTGACCGATCGGCCCGAAACTCTGCGTGTTGCAGGTCCAGTTGGACCCTTTGTCACTGCCGCGAATCCAGGTCAGATCGCATGGCCCAAAGGCATGCGGTTCACTCTTGAAAAACCAAAACACACCCAAAAGGCCTTCACTATTGGCAACTTGGGAAGCAGTTTTCTACCCCTTTGGCTTGACCCGTGAACCCGAAACTCATAGGGCCTCAAGTCCGGGGATTCATCTTGGCAATGGCGCGAGCCCGGGTCAGATCGCTCAGCCGTAGCCGTTGCTGCACGGGTGCCAAGTTGGTGAAAAACCCCAAAAGTAGGCATTTTCAATGGTGTTTCTGGACCACTTGACCTTGACCGAGAGATTGGAACCTCTGAACGTGGCAAGGTTGGCGGGTCCCCTGGGCACATTCGCGAGCCCAGGTCGGATGGCTCAGCCGATGGGCGTGCGATTGTCGTGACCAATTTGCCTACTTTTGTGCCGTGTTCAATCACCGCTTTGACCCTCTTGACCTTGGCAGATGGACCCCAAATCCTTATCGCCTTAGGTCCAGGTGGTCCCCTGGTCTCTGGCGCGAGCCCAGGTCAGATCGCACGGCAGAAGCCATTGCTCTATGCGACTCAAATTGGCAAAAACGGCAAAATGGGTCAACCTTGAGCTTGACCGATCGGCCCAAAACTCTGCGTGTTGCAGGTCCAGTTGGACCCTTGGTCACTGCCGCGAGCCCAGGTCAGATCGCACGGCCCAAAGGCATGCGGTTCACTCTTGAAAAACCAAAACACACCCAAAAGGCCTTCACTATTGGCAACTTTGGAAGCAGTTTTCTACCCCTTTGGCTTGACCCGTGAACCCGAAACTCATAGGGCCTCAAGTCCAGGGATTCATCTTGGCACTGGCGCGAGCCCGGGTCAGATCGCTCAGCCGTAGCCGTTGCTGCACGGGTGCCAAGTTGGTGAAAAACCCCAAAAGTAGGCATTTTCAATGGTGTTTCTGGACCACTTGACCTTGACCGAGAGATTGGAACCTCTGAACGTGGCAAGGTGGACGGGTCCCCTGGGCACATTCGCGAGCCCAGGTCGGATGGCTCAGCCAATGGGCGTGCGCTCGTCGTGACCAATTTGCCTACTTTTGTGCCGTGTTCAATCACCGCTTTGACCCCCTTGACCTTGGCAGATGGACCCCAAATCCTTATCGCCTTAGGTCCAGGTGGTTCCCTGGTCTCTGGTGCGAGCCCAGGTCAGATCGCACGGCAGAAGCCATTGCTCTATGCGACTCAAATTGGCAAAAACGGCAAAATGGGTCAACCTTGAGCTTGACCGATCGGCCCGAAACTCTGCGTGTTGCAGGTCCAGTTGGACCCTTGGTCACTGCCGCGAGCCCAGGTCAGATCGCACGGCCCAAAGGCATGCGGTTCACTCTTGAAAAACCAAAACACACCCAAAAGGCCTTCACTATTGGCAACTTTGGAAGTAGTTTTCTACCCCTTTGGCTTGACCCGTGAACCCGAAACTCATAGGGCCTCAAGTCCTGGGATTCATCTTGGCATTGGCGCAAGCCCGGGTCAGATCGCTCAGCCGTATCCGTTGCTGCATGGGTGCCAAGTTGGTGAAAAACCCCAAAAGTAGGCATTTTCAATGGTGTTTCTGGACCACTTGACCTTGACCGAGAGATTGGAAACCTCTGAACGTGGCAAGGTGGGCGGGTCCCCTGGGCACATTTGCGAGCCCAGGTCGGATGGCTCAGCCGATGGGCGTGCGCTCGTCGTGACCAATTTGCCTACTTTTGTGCCGTGTTCAATCACCGCTTTGACCCCCTTGACCTTGGCAGATGGACCCAAAATCCTTATCGCCTTAGGTCCAGGTGGTCCCCTGGTCTCTGGCACGAGCCCAGGTCAGATCGCACGGCAGAAGCCATTGCTCTATGCGACTCAAATTGGCAAAAACGGCAAAATGGGTCAACCTTGAGCTTGACCGATCGGCCCTAGACTCTGCGTGTTGCATGTCCAGTAGGACCCTTGGTCACTGCCGCGAGCCCAGGTCAGATCACACGGCCCAAAGGCATGCGGTTCACTCTTGAAAAACCAAAACACACCCAAAAGGCCTTCACTATTGGCAACTTGGGAAGCAGTTTTCTACCCCTTTGGCTTGACCCGTGAACCCGAAACTCATAGGGCCTCAAGTCCGGGGATTCATCTTGGCACTGACGTGAGTCGGGTCAGATCGCTTAGCCGTAGCCGTTGCTGCAAGGGTGCCAAGTTGGTGAAAAACCCCAAAAGTAGGCATTTTCAATGGTGTTTCTGGACCACTTGACCTTGACCGAGAGATTGGAACCTCTGAACGTGGCAAGGTGGGCAGGTCCCCTGGGCACATTCGTGAGCCCAGGTCGGATGGCTCAGCCGATGGGCGTGGGCTTGTCGTGACCAATTTGCCTACTTTTGTGCCGTGTTCAATCACCGCTTTGACCCCCTTGACCTTGGCAGATGGACCCCAAATCCTTATCGCCTTAGGTCCAGGTGGTCCCCTGGTCTCTGGCGAGAGCCCAGGTCAGATCGCACGGCAGAAGCCATTGCTCTATGCGACTCAAATTGGCAAAAACAGCAAAATGGGTCAACCTTAAGCTTGACCGATCGGCCCGAAACTCTGCGTGTTGGAGGTCCAGTTGGACCCTTGGTCACTGCCGCGAGCCCAGGTCAGATAGCACGGCCCAAAGGCATGCAGTTCACTCTTGAAAAACCAAAACACACCCAAAAGGCCTTCACTATTGGCAACTTTGGAAGCAGTTTTCTACCCCTTTGGCTTGACCCGTGAACCCGAAACTCATAGGGCCTCAAGTCCGGGGATTCATCTTGGCACTGGCGCGAGCCCGGGTCAGATCGCTCAGCCGTAGCCGTTGCTGCACGGGTGCCAAGTTGGTGAAAAACCCCAAAAGTAGGCATTTTCAATGGTGTTTCTGGACCACTTGACCTTGACGGAGAGATTGGAACCTCTGAACGTGGCAAGGTGGGTGGGTCCCCTGGGCACATTCGCGAGCCCAGGTCAGATGGCGTGCGCTCGTCGTGACAAATTTGCCTACTTTTGTGCCGTGTTCAATCACCGCTTTGACCCCCTTGACCTTGGCAGATGGACCCAAAATCCTTATCGCCTTAGGTCCAGGTGGTCCCCTGGTCTCTGGCGCGAGCCCAGGTCAGATCGCACGGCAGAAGCCATTGCTCTATGCGACTCAAATTGGCAAAAACGGCAAAATGGGTCAACCTTGAGCTTGACCGATCGGCCCGAAACTCTGCGTGTTGCAGGTCCAGTTGGACCCTTGGTCACTGCCGCGAGCCCAGGTCAGATCGCACGGCCCAAAGGCATGCGGTTCACTCTTGAAAAACCAAAACACACCCAAAAGGCCTTCACTATTGGCAACTTTGGAAGCAGTTTTCTACCCCTTTGGCTTGACCCGTGAACCCGAAAATCATAGGGCCTCAAGTCCGGGGATTCATCTTGGCACTGGCACGAGCCCGGGTCAGATCGCTCAGCCGTAGCCGTTGCTGCACGGGTGCCAAGTTGGTGAAAAACCCCAAAAGTAGGCATTTTCAATGGTGTTTCTGGACCACTTGACCTTGACCGAGAGATTGGAACCTCTGAACGTGGCAAGGTGGGCGGGTCCCCTGGGCACATTCGCGAGCCCAGGTCGGATGGCTCAGCCGATGGGCGTGCGCTCGTCGTGACCAATTTGCCTACTTTTGTGCCGTGTTCAATCACCGCTTTGACCCCCTTGACCTTGGCAGATGGACCCCAAATCCTTATCGCCTTAGGTCCAGGTGGTCCCCTGGTCTCTAGAGCGAGCCCAGGTCAGATCGCACGGCAGAAGCCATTGCTCTATGCGACTCAAATTGGCAAAAACGGCAAAATGGGTCAACCTTGAGCTTGACCGATCAGCCCGAAACTCTGCTTGTTGCAGGTCCAGTTGGACCCTTGGTCACTGCCGCGAGCCCAGGTCAGATCGCACGGCCCAAAGGCATGCGGTTCACTCTTGAAAAACCAAAACACACCCAAAAGGCCTTCACTATTGGCAACTTGGGAAGCAGTTTTCTACCCCTTTGGCTTGACCCATGAACCCGAAACTCATAGGGCCTCAAGTCCGGGGATTCATCTTGGCATTGGCGCAAGCCCGGGTCAGATCGCTCAGCTGTAGCCGTTGCTGCACGGGTGCCAAGTTGGTGAAAAACCCCAAAAGTAGGCATTTTCAATGGTGTTTCTGGACCACTTGACCTTGACCGAGAGATTGGAACCTCTGAACGTGGCAAGGTGGGCGGGTCCCCTGGGCACATTCGCGAGCCCAGGTCGGATGGCTCAGCCGATGGGCGTGCGCTCGTCATGACCAATTTGCCTACTTTTGTGCCGTGTTCAATCACCGCTTTGACCCCCTTGACCTTGGCAGATGGACCCCATATCCTTATCGCCTTAGGTCCAGGTGGTCCCCTGGTCTCTGGCGCGAGTCCAGGTCAGATCGCACGGCAGAAGCCATTGCTCTATGCGACTCAAATTGGCAAAAACGGCAAAATGGGTCAACCTTGAGCTTGACCGATCGGCCCGAAACTCTGCGTGTTGCAGGTCCAGTTGGACCCTTGGTCACTGCCGCGAGCCCAGGTCAGATCGCACGGCCCAAAGGCATGCGGTTCACTCTTGAAAAACCAAAACACACCCAAAAGGCCTTCACTATTGGCAACTTGGGAAGCAGTTTTCTACCCCTTTGGCTTGACCCGTGAACCCGAAACTCATAGGGCCTCAAGTCCGGGGATTCATCTTGGCATTGGCGCAAGCCCGGGTCAGATCGCTCAGCCGTAGCCGTTGCTGCACGGGTGCCAAGTTGGTGAAAAACCCCAAAAGTAGGCATTTTCAATGGTGTTTCTGGACCACTTGACCTTGACCGAGAGATTGGAACCTCTGAACATGGCAAGGTGGGTGGGTCCCCTGGGCACATTCGCGAGCCCAGGTCGGATGGCTCAGCAGATGGGCGTGCGCTCGTCGTGACCAATTTGCCTACTTTTGTGCCGTGTTCAATCACCGCTTTGACCCCCTTGACCTTGGCAGATGGACCCCAAATCCTTATCGCCTTAGGTCCAGGTGGTCCCCTGGTCTCTGGCGCGAGTCAAGGTCAGATCGCACGGCAGAAGCCATTGCTCTATGCCACTCAAATTGGCAAAAACGGCAAAATGGCTCAATCTTGAGCTTGACCGATCGGCCCGAAACTCTGCGTGTTGCAGGTCCAGTTGGACCCTTGGTCACTGCCGCCAGCCCAGGTCAGATCGCACGGCCCAAAGGCATGCGGTTCACTCTTGAAAAACCAAAACACACCCAAAAGGCCTTCACTATTGGCAACTTGGGAAGCAGTTTTCTACCCGTTTGGCTTGACCTGTAAACCCGAAACTCATAGGGCCTCAAGTCCGGGGATTCATCTTGGCATTGGCGCAAGCCCGGTTCAGATCGCTCAGCCATAGCCGTTGCTGCACGGGTGCCAAGTTGGTAAAAAACCCCAAAAGTAGGCATTTTCAATGGTGTTTCTGGACCACTTGACCTTGACCGAGAGATTGGAACCTCTGAACGTGGCAAGGTGGGCGGGTCCCCTGGGCACATTCGGGAGCCCAGGTCGGATGGCTCAGCCGATGGGCGTGGGCTTGTCGGGACCAATTTGCCTACTTTTGTGCCGTGTTCAATCACCGCTTTGACCCCCTTGACCTTGGCAGATGGACCCAAAATCCTTATCGCCTTAGGTCCAGGTGGTCCCCTGGTTTCTGGCGCGAGTCCAGGTCAGATCGCACGGCAGAAGCCATTGCTCTATGCGACTCAAATTGGCAAAAACGGCAAAATGGGTCAACCTTGAGCTTGACCGATCGGCCCGAAACTCTGCGTGTTGCAGGTCCAGTTGGACCCTTGGTCACTGCCGCGAGCCCAGGTCAGATCGCACGGCCCAA
The DNA here is from genome assembly GCA_948146395.1 of Fragum whitleyi. Taxonomy (NCBI): domain Eukaryota; kingdom Metazoa; phylum Mollusca; class Bivalvia; order Cardiida; family Cardiidae; genus Fragum; species Fragum whitleyi. The sequence goes on along the minus strand of OX411558.1, from coordinate 15,264,393 downwards.
AGGCATGCGGTTCACTCTTGAAAAACCAAAACACACCCAAAAGGCCTTCACTATTGGCAACTTTGGAAGCAGTTTTCTACCCCTTTGGCTTGACCCGTGAACCCGAAACTCATAGGGCCTCAAGTCCGGGGATTCATCTTGGCACTGGCGCGAGCCCGGGTCAGATCGCTCAGCCGTAGCCGTTGCTGCACGGGTGCCAAGTTGGTGAAAAACCCCAAAAGTAGGCATTTTCAATGGTGTTTCTGGACCACTTGACCTTGACCGAGAGATTGGAACCTCTGAACGTGGCAAGGTGGGCGGGTCCCCTGGGCATATTCGCGAGCCCAGGTCAGATGGCTCAGCCGATGGGCGTGCGCTCGTCGTGACCAATTTGCCTTCTTTTGTGCCGTTTTCAATCACCGCATTGACCCCCTTGACCTTGGCAGATGGACCCCAAATCCTTATCGCCTTAGGTCCAGGTGGTCCCCTGGTCTCTAGAGCGAGCCCAGGTCAGATCGCACGGCAGAAGCCATTGCTCTATGCGACTCAAATTGGCAAAAACGGCAAAATGGGTCAACCTTGAGCTTGACCGATCGGCCTGAAACTCTGCGTGTTGCAGGTCCAGTTGGACCCTTGGTCACTGCCGCGAGCCCAGGTCAGATCGCACGGCCCAAAGGCATGCGGTTCACTCTTGAAAAACCAAAACACACCCAAAAGGCCTTCACTATTGGCAACTTGGGAAGCAGTTTTCTACCCCTTTGGCTTGACCCGTGAACCCGAAACTCATAGGGCCTCAAGTCCGGGGATTCATCTTGGCACTGGCGCGAGCCCGGGTCAGATCGCTCAGCCGTAGCCGTTGCTGCACGGGTGCCAAGTTGGTGAAAACCCCCAAAAGTAGGCATTTTCAATGGTGTTTCTGGACCACTTGACCTTGACTGAGAGATTGGAACCTCTGAACGTGGCAAGGTGGGCGGGTCCCCTGGGCACATTCGCGAGCCCAGGTCGGATGGCTCAGCCGATGGGCGTGCGCTCGTCGTGACCAATTTGCCTACTTTTGTGCCGTGTTCAATCACCGCTTTGACCCCCTTGACCTTGGCAGATGGACCCCAAATCCTTAACGCCTTAGGTCCAGGTGGTCCCCTGGTCTCTGGCGCAAGCCCAGGTCAGATCGCACGGCAGAAGCCATTGCTCTATGCGACTCAAATTGGCAAAAACGGCAAAATGGGTCAACCTTGAGCTTGACCGATCGGCCCGAAACTCTGCGTGTTGCAGGTCCAGTTGGACCCTTGGTCACTGCCGCGAGCCCAGGTCAGATCGCACGGCCCAAAGGCATGCGGTTCACTCTTGAAAAACCAAAACACACCCAAAAGGCCTTCACTATTGGCAACTTGGGAAGCAGTTTTCTACCCCTTTGGCTTGACCCGTGAACCCGAAACTCATAGGGCCTCAAGTCCGGGGATTCATCTTGGCACTGGCGTGACCCCGGGTCAGGTCGCTCAGCCGTAGCCGTTGCTGCACGGGTGCCAAGTTGGTGAAAAACCTCAAAAGTAGGCATTTTCAATGGTGTTTCTGGACCACTTGACCTTGACCGAGAGATTGGAACCTCTGAACGTGGCAAGGTGGGTGGGTCCCCTGGGCACATTCGCGAGCCCAGGTCAGATGGCTCAGCCGATAGGCGTGCGCTCGTCGCGACCAATTTGCCTACTTTTGTGCTGTGTTCAATCACCGCTTTGACCCCCTTGACCTTGGCAGATGGACCCCAAATCCTTATCGCCTTAGGTCCAGGTGGTCCCCTGGTCTCTGGCGCAAGCCCAGGTCAGATCGCACGGCAGAAGCCATTGCTCTATGCGACTCAAATTGGCAAAAACGGCAAAATGGGTCAACCTTGAGCTTGACCGATCGGCCCGAAACTCTGCGTGTTGCAGGTCCAGTTGGACCCTTGGTCACTGCCGCGAGCCCAGGTCAGATGGCACGGCCCAAAGGCATGCGGTTCACTCTTGAAAAACCAAAACACACCCAAAAGGCCTTCACTATTGGCAACTTTGGAAGCAGTTTTCTACCCCTTTGGCTTGACCCTTGAACCCGAAACTCATAGGGCCTCAAGTCCGGGGATTCATCTTGGCACTGGCGCGAGCCCGGGTCAGATCGCTCAGCCGTAGCCGTTGCTGCACGGGTGCCAAGTTGGTGAAAAACCCCAAAAGTAGGCATTTTCAATGGTGTTTCTGGACCACTTGACCTTGACCGAGAGATTGGAACCTCTGAACGTGGCAAGGTGGGCGGGTCCCCTGGGCACATTTGCGAGCCCAGGTCGGATGGCTCAGCCGATGGGCGTGCGCTCGTCGTGACCAATTTGCCTACTTTTGTGCCGTGTTCAATCACCGCTTTGACCCCCTTGACCTTGGCAGATGGACCCCAAATCGTTATCGCCTTAGGTCCAGGTGGTCCCCTGGTCTCTGGCGCGAGCCCAGGTCAGATCGCACGGCAGAAGCCATTGCTCTATGCGACTCAAATTGGCAAAAACGGCAAAATGGGTCAACCTTGAGCTTGACCGATCGGCCTGAAACTCTGCGTGTTGCAGGTCCAGTTGGACCCTTGGTCACTGCCGCGAGCCCAGGTCAGATCGCACGGCCCAAAGGCATGCGGTTCACTCTTGAAAAACCAAAACACACCCAAAAGGCCTTCACTATTGGCAACTTGGGAAGCAGTTTTCTACCCGTTTGGCTTGACCTGTAAACACGAAACTCATAGGGCCTCAAGTCCGGGGATTCATCTTGGCATTGGCGCAAGCCCGGTTCAGATCGCTCAGCCATAGCCGTTGCTGCACGGGTGCCAAGTTGGTAAAAAACCCCAAAAGTAGGCATTTTCAATGGTGTTTCTGGACCACTTGACCTTGACCGAGAGATTGGAACCTCTGAACGTGGCAAGGTGGGCGGGTCCCCTGGGCACATTCGCGAGCCCAGGTCGGATGGCTCAGCCGATGGGCGTGCGCTTGTAGTGACCAATTTGCCTACTTTTGTGCCGTGTTCAATCACCGCTTTGACCCCCTTGACCTTGGCAGATGGACCCCAAATCCTTATCGCCTTAGGTCCAGGTGGTCCCCTGGTCTCTGGCGCGAGCCCAGGTCAGATCGCACGGCAGAAGCCATTGCTCTATGCCACTCAAATTGGCAAAAACGGCAAAATGGCTCAATCTTGAGCTTGACCGATCGGCCCGAAACTCTGCGTGTTGCAGGTCCAGTTGGACCCTTGGTCACTGCCGCCAGCCCAGGTCAGATCGCACGGCCCAAAGGCATGCGGTTCACTCTTGAAAAACCAAAACACACCCAAAAGGCCTTCACTATTGGCAACTTGGGAAGCAGTTTTCTACCCGTTTGGCTTGACCCGTAAACCCGAAACTCATAGGGCCTCAAGTCCGGGGATTCATCTTGGCATTGGCGCAAGCCCTGTTCAGATCGCTCAGCCATAGCCGTTGCTGCACGGGTGCCAAGTTGGTAAAAAACCCCAAAAGTAGGCATTTTCAATGGTGTTTCTGGACCACTTGACCTTGACCGAGAGATTGGAACCTCTGAACGTGGCAAGGTGGGCGGGTCCCCTGGGCACATTCGCGAGCCCAGGTCGGATGGCTCAGCCAATGGGCGTGCGCTTGTAGTGACCAATTTGCCTACTTTTGTGCCCTGTTCAATCACCACTTTGACCCCCTTGACCTTGGCAGATGGACCCCAAATCCTTATCGCCTTAGGTCCAGGTGGTCCCCTGGTCTCTGGCGCAAGCCCAGGTCAGATCGCACGGCAGAAGCCATTGCTCTATGCGACTCAAATTGGCAAAAACGGCAAAATGGGTCAACCTTGAGCTTGACCGATCGGCCCGAAACTCTGCGTGTTGCAGGTCCAGTTGGACCCTTGGTCACTGCCGCGAGCCCAGGTCAGATCGCACGGCCCAAAGGCATGCGGTTCACTCTTGAAAAACCAAAACACACCCAAAAGGCCTTCACTATTGGCAACTTGGGAAGCAGTTTTCTACCCCTTTGGCTTGACCCGTGAACCCGAAACTCATAGGGCCTCAAGTCCGGGGATTCATCTTGGCACTGACGCAAGCTCGGGTCAGATCGCTCAGCCGTAGCCGTTGCTGCACGGGTGCCAAGTTGGTGAAAACCCCCAAAAGTAGGCATTTTCAATGGTGTTTCTGGACCACTTGACCTTGACTGAGAGATTGGAACCTCTGAACGTGGCAAGGTGGGCGGGTCCCCTGGGCACATTCGCGAGCCCAGGTCGGATGGCTCAGCCGATGGGCGTGCGCTCGTCATGACCAATTTGCCTACTTTTGTGCCGTGTTCAATCACCGCTTTGACCCCCTTGACCTTGGCAGATGGACCCCAAATCCTTATCGCCTTAGGTCCAGCTGGTCCCCTGGTCTCTGGCGCGAGCCCAGGTCAGATCGCACGGCAGAAGCCATTGCTCTATGCGACTCAAATTGGCAAAAACGGCAAAATGGGTCAACCTTGAGCTTGACCGATCGTCCCGAAACTCTGCGTGTTGCAGGTCCAGTTGGACCCTTGGTCACTGCCGCGAGCCCAGGTCAGATCGCACGGCCCAAAGGCATGCGGTTCACTCATGAAAAACCAAAACACACCCAAAAGGCCTTCACTATTGGCAACTTGGGAAGCAGTTTTCTACCCCTTTGGCTAGACCCGTGAACCCGAAACTCATAGGGCCTCAAGTCCGGGGATTCGACTTGGCACTGGCGCGAGCCCAGGTCAGATCGCTCAGCCGTAACCGTTGCTGCACGGGTGCCAAGTTGGTGAAAAACCCCAAAAGTAGGCATTTTCAATGGTGTTTCTGGACCACTTGACCTTGACCGAGAGATTGGAACCTCTGAACGTGGCAAGGTGGGTGGGTCCCCTGGGCACATTCGCGAGCCCAGGTCGGATGGCTCAGCCAATGGGCGTGCGCTCGTCGTGACCAATTTGACTACTTTTGTGCCGTGTTCAATCACCGCTTTGACCCCCTTGACCTTGGCAGATGGACCCCAAATCCTTATCGCCTTAGGTCCAGGTGGTCCCCTGGTCTCTGGCGCGAGCCCAGGTCAGATCGCACGGCAGAAGCCATTGCTCTATGCGACTCAAATTGGCAAAAACGGCAAAATGGATCAACCTTGAGCTTGACCGATCGGCCCGAAACTCTGCGTGTTGCAGGTCCAGTTGTACCCTTGGTCATTGCCGCGAGCCCAGGTAAGATCGCACGGCCCAAAGGCATGCGGTTCACTCTTGAAAAACCAACACACGCCCAAAAGGCCTTTACTATTGGCAACTTGGGAAGCAGTTTTCTACCCCTTTGGCTTGACCCATGAACCCGAAACTCATAGGGCCTCAAGACCGGGCGATTTATCTTGGCACTGGCGCAAGCCCGGGTCAGATCGCTCAGCCGTAGCCGTTGCTGCACGGGTGCCAAGTTGGTGAAAAACCCCAAAAGTAGGCATTTTCAATGGTGGTTCTGGACCACTTGACCTTGACCCAGATATTGTAACCTCTGAACGTGGCAAGGTGGGTGGGTCCCCTGGGCACATTCACGAGCCCAGGTCAGATGGCTCAGCGGATGGGCGTGCGCTCGTCGTGACCAATTTGCCTACTTTTGTGCTGTGTTCAATCACCGCTTTGACCCCCTTGACCTTGGCAGATGGACCCCAAATCCTTATCGCCTTAGGTCCAGGTGGTCCCCTGGTCTCTGGCGCGAGCCCAGGTCAGATCGCACGGCAGAAGCCATTGCTCTATGCGACTCAAATTGGCAAAAACGGCAAAATGGGTCAACCTTGAGCTTGACCGATCGGCCCGAAACTCTGCGTGTTGCAGGTCCATTTGGACCCTTGGTCACTGCTGCGAGCCCAGGTCAGATCGCACGGCCCAAAGGCATGCGGTTCACTCTTGAAAAACCAAAACACACCCAAAAGGCCTTCACTTTTGGCAACTTGGGAAGCAGTTTTCTACCCCTTTGGCTTGACCCGTGAACCCGAAACTCATAGGGCCTCAAGTCCGGGGATTCATCTTGGCATTGGCGCAAGCCCGGTTCAGATCGCTCAGCCATAGCCGTTGCTGCACGGGTGCCAAGTTGGTAAAAAACCCCAAAAGTAGGCATTTTCAATGGTGTTTCTGGACCACTTGACCTTGACCGAGAGATTGGAACCTCTGAACGTGGCAAGGTTTTCGGGTCCCCTGAGCACATTCGCGAGCCCAGGTCGGATGGCTCAGCCGATGGGCGTGCACTTGTAGTGACCAATTTGCCTACTTTTGTGCCGTGTTCAATCACCGCTTTGACCCCCTTGACCTTGGCAGATGGACCCCAAATCCTTATCGCCTTAGGTCCAGGTGGTCCCCTGGTCTCTGGCGCAAGCCCAGGTCAGATCGCACGGCAGAAGCCATTTCTCTATGCGACTCAAATTGGCAAAAACGGCAAAATGGGTCAACCTTGAGCTTGACCGATCGGCCCGAAACTCTGCGTGTTGCAGGTCCAGTTGGACCCTTGGTCACTGCCGCCAGCCCAGGTCAGATCGCACGGCCCAAAGGCATGCGGTTCACTCTTGAAAAACCAAAACACACCCAAAAGGCCTTCACTATTGGCAACTTGGGAAGCAGTTTTCTACCCCTTTGGCTTGACCTGTGAACCCGAAACTCATAGGGCCTCAAGTCCGGGGATTCATCTTGGCACTGACGCGAGCTCGGGTCAGATCGCTCAGCCGTAGCCGTTGCTGCACGGGTGCCAAGTTGGTGAAAAACCCCAAAAGTAGGCATTTTCAATGGTGTTTCTGGACCACTTGACCTTGACTGAGAGATTGGAACCTCTGAACGTGGCAAGGTGGGCAGGTCCCCTTGGCACATTCGCGAGCCCAGGTCGGATGGCTCAGCCGATGGGCGTGCGCTCGTCGTGACCAATTTGCCTACTTTTGTGCCGTGTTCAATCACCGCTTTGACCCCCTTGACCTTGGCAGATGGACCCCAAATCCTTATCGCCTTAGGTCCAGGTGGTCCCCTGGTCTCTGGCGCGAGCCCAGGTCAGATCGCACAGCAGAAGCCATTGATCTATGCGACTCAAATTGGCAAAAACGGCAAAATGGATCAATCTTGAGCTTGACCGATCGGCCCGAAACTCTGCGTGTTGCAGGTCCAGTTGTACCCTTGGTCACTGCCGCGAGCCCAGGTCAGATCGCACGGCCCAAAGGCATGCGGTTCACTCTTGAAAAACCAAAACACGCCCAAAAGGCCTTTACTATTGGCAACTTGGGAAGCAGTTTTCTACCCCTTTGGCTTGACCCATGAACCCGAAACTCATAGGGCCTCAAGTCCGGGGATTCATCTTGGCACTGGCGCGAGCCCGGGTCAGATCGCTCAGCCGTAGCCGTTGCTGCACGGGTGCCAAGTTGGTGAAAAACCCCAAAAGTAGGCATTTTCAATGGTGTTTCTGGACCACTTGACCTTGACCGAGAGATTGGAACCTCTGAACGTGGCAAGGTGGGTGGGTCCCCTGGGCACATTCGCGAGCCCAGGTCAGATGGCTCAGCCGATGGGCGTGCGCTCGTCGTGACCAATTTGCCTACTTTTGTGCTGTGTTCAATCACCGCTTTGACCCCCTTGACCTTGGCAGATGGACCCCAAATCCTTATCGCCTTAGGTCCAGGTGGTCCCCTGGTCTCTGGCGCGAGCCCAGGTCAGATCGCACGGCAGAAGCCATTGCTCTATGCGACTCAAATTGGCAAAAACGGCAAAATGGGTCAACCTTGAGCTTGACCGATCAGCCCGAAACTCTGCGTGTTGCAGGTCCATTTGGACCCTTGGTCACTGCTGCGAGCCCAGGTCAGATCGCACGGCCCAAAGGCATGCGGTTCACTCTTGAAAAACCAAAACACACCCAAAAGGCCTTCACTTTTGGCAACTTGGGAAGCAGTTTTCTACCCCTTTGGCTTGACCCGTGAACCCGAAACTCATAGGGCCTCAAGTCCGGGGATTCATCTTGGCATTGGCGCAAGCCCGGTTCAGATCGCTCAGCCATAGCCATTGCTGCACGGGTGCCAAGTTGGTAAAAAACCCCAAAAGTATGCATTTTCAATGGTGTTTCTGGACCACTTGACCTTGACCGAGAGATTGGAACCTCTGAACGTGGCAAGGTGGGCGGGTCCCCTGGGCACATTCGCGAGCCCAGGTCGGATGGCTCAGCCGATGGGCGTGCGCTTGTAGTGACCAATTTGCCTACTTTTGTGCCGTGTTCAATCACCGCTTTGACCCCCTTGACCTTGGCAGATGGACCCCAAATCCTTATCGCCTTAGGTCCAGGTGGTCCCCTGGTCTCTGGCGCAAGCCCAGGTCAGATCGCACGGCAGAAGCCATTGCTCTATGCGACTCAAATTGGCAAAAACGGCAAAATGGGTCAACCTTGAGCTTGACCGATCGGCCCGAAACTCTGCGTGTTGCAGGTCCAGTTGGACCCTTGGTCACTGCCGTGAGCCCAGGTCAGATCGCACGGCCCAAAGGCATGCGGTTCACTCTTGAAAAACCAAAACACACCCAAAAGGCCTTCACTATTGGCAACTTGGGAAGCAGTTTTCTACCCCTTTGGCTTGACCTGTGAACCCGAAACTCATAGGGCCTCAAGTCCGGGGATTCATCTTGGCACTGACGCAAGCTCGGGTCAGATTGCTCAGCCGTAGCCGTTGCTGCACGGGTGCCAAGTTGGTGAAAACCCCCAAAAGTAGGCATTTTCAATGGTGTTTCTGGACCACTTGACCTTGACTGAGAGATTGGAACCTCTGAACGTGGCAAGGTGGGCAGGTCCCCTTGGCACATTCGCGAGCCCAGGTCGGATGGCTCAGCCGATGGGCGTGCGCTCGTCGTGACCAATTTGCCTACTTTTGTGCCGTGTTCAATCACCGCTTTGACCCCCTTGACCTTGGCAGATGGACCCCAAATCCTTATCGCCTTAGGTCCAGGTGGTCCCCTGGTCTCTGGCGCGAGCCCAGGTCAGATCGCACGGCAGAAGCCATTATTCTATGCGACTCAAATTGGCAAAAACGGCATAATGGGTCAACCTTGAGCTTGACCGATCGGCCCGAAACTCTGCGTGTTGCAAGTCCAGTTGGACCCTTGGTCACTGCCGCGAGCCCAGGTCAGATCGCACGGCCCAAAGGCATGCGGTTCACTCTTGAAAAACCAAAACACACCCAAAAGGCCTTCACTATTGGCAACTTGGGAAGCAGTTTTCTACCCCTTTGGCTAGACCCGTGAACCCGAAACTCATAGGGCCTCAAGTCCGGGGATTCATCTTGGCACTGGCGCAAGCCCAGGTCAGATCGCTCAGCCGTAGCAGTTGCTGCACGGGTGCCAAGTTGGTGAAAAACCCCCAAAGTAGGCATTTTCAATGGTGTTTCTGGACCACTTGACCTTGACCGAGAGATTGGAACCTCTGAACGTGGCAATTTGGGTGGGTCCCCTGGGCACATTCCCGAGCCCAGGTCGGATGGCTCAGCTGATGGGCGTGCTCTCGTCATGACCAATTTGCCTACTTTTGTGCCGTGTTCAATCACCGCTTTGACCCCCTTGACCTTGGCAGATGGAGCCCAAATCCTTATCGCCTTAGGTCCAGGTGGTCCCCTGGTCTCTGGCGCGAGCCCAGGACAGATCGCACGGCAGAAGCCATTGCTCTATGCGACTCAAATTGGCAAAAACTGCAAAATGGATCAACCTTGAGCTTGACCGATCGGCCCGAAACTCTGCGTGTTGCAGGTCCAGTTGTACCCTTGGTCACTGCCGCGAGCCAAGGTAAGATCGCACGGCCCAAAGGCATGCGGTTCACTCTTGAAAAACCAACACATGCCCAAAAGGCCTTTATTATTGGCAACTTGGGAAGCAGTTTTCTACCCCTTTGGCTTGACCCATGAACCCGAAACTTATAGGGCCTCAAGACCGGGGATTCATCTTGGCACTGGCGCGAGCCCGGGTCAGATCGCTCAGCCGTAGCCGTTGCTGCACGGGTACCAAGTTGGAGACCCCAAAAGTAGGCATTTTAAATGGTGTTTTTGGACCACTTGACATTGACCGAGAGATTGGAACCTCTGAACGTGGCAAGGCTGGGTCCCCTGGGCACATTCGTAAGCCCAGGTCGGATGGCTCAGCCGATGGGCGTACGCTCGTCGTGACCAATTTGCCTACTTTTGTGCCATGTTCAATCACCGCTTTGACCCCCTTGAACTTGGCAGATGGACCCCAAATCCTTATCGCCTTAGGTCCAGGTGGTCCCCTGGTCTCTGGCGCGAGCCCAGGTCAGATCGCACGGCAGAAGCCATTGCTCTATGCGACTCAAATTGGCAAAAACGGCAAAATGGGTCAACCTTGAGCTTGACCGATTGGCCTGAAACTCTGCGTGTTGCAGGTCCATTTGGACCCTTGGTCACTGCCGCGAGCCCAGGTCAGATCGCACGGCCCAAAGGCATGAGGTTCACTCTTGAAAAACCAAAACACACCCAAAAGGCCTGCACTATTGGCAACTTGGGAAGCAGTTTTCTACCCCTTTGGCTTGACCCATGAACCCGAAACTCATAGGGCCTCAAGTCCGGGGATTCATCTTGGCACTGGCGCAAGCCCGGGTCAGATCGCTCAGCCGTAGCCGTTGCTGCACGGGTGCCAAGTTGGTGAAAAACCCCAAAAGTAGGCATTTTCAATGGTGTTTCTGGACCACTTGACCTTGACCGAGAGATTGGAATCTCTGAATGTGGCAAGGTGGGCGGGTCCCCTGGGCACATTCGCGAGCCCAGGTCGGATGGCTCAGCCGATGGGCGTGCGCTCGTCGTGACCAATTTGCCTACTTTTGTGCCGTGTTCAATCACCGCTTTGACCCCCTTGACCTTGGCAGATGGACCCCAAATCCTTATCGCCTAAGGTCCAGGTGGTTCCCTGGTCTCTGGCGCGAGCCCAGGTCAGATCGCACGGCAGAAGCCATTGCTCTATGCGACTCAAATTGGCAAAAACAGCAAAATGGGTCAACCTTGAGCTTGACCGATCGGCCCGAAACTCTGCGTGTTGCAGGTCCAGTTGGACCCTTGGTCACTGCCGCGAGCCCAGGTCAGATCGCACGGCCCAAAGGCATGCGGTTCACTCTTGAAAAACCAAAACACACCCAAAAGGCCTTCACTATTGGCAACTTGGGAAGCAGTTTTCTACCCCTTTGGCTTGACCCATGAACCCGAAACTCATAGGGCCTCAAGTCCGGGGATTCATCTTGGCACTGGCGCGAGCCCGGGTCAGATCGCTCAGCCGTAGCCGTTGCTGCACGGGTGCCAAGTTGGAGACCCCAAAAGTAGGCATTTTCTATGGTGTTTCTGGACCACTTGACCTTGACCGAGAGATTGGAACCTCTGAACGTGGCAAGGTGGGCGGGTCCCCTGGGCACATTCGCGAGCCCAGGTCGGATGGCTCAGCCGATGGGCGTGCGCTTGTAGTGACCAATTTGCCTACTTTTGTGCCGTGTTCAATCACCGCTTTGACCCCCTTGACCTTGGCAGATGGACCCCAAATCCTTATCGCCTTAGGTCCAGGTGGTCCCCTGGTCTCTGGCGCAAGCCCAGGTCAGATCGCACGGCAGAAGCCATTGCTCTATGCGACTCAAATTGGCAAAAACGGCAAAATGGGTCAACCTTGAGCTTGACCGATCGGCCCGAAACTCTGCGTGTTGCAGGTCCAGTTGGACCCTTGGTCACTGCCGCGAGCCCAGGTCAGATCGCACGGCCCAAAGGCATGCGGTTCACTCTTGAAAAACCAAAACACACCCAAAAGGCCTTCACTATTGGCAACTTGGGAAGCAGTTTTCTACCCCTTTGGCTTGACCTGTGAACCCGAAACTCATAGGGCCTCAAGTCCGGGGATTCATCTTGGCACTGACGCGAGCTCGGGTCAGATTGCTCAGCCGTAGCCGTTGCTGCACGGGTGCCAAGTTGGTGAAAACCCCCAAAAGTAGGCATTTTCAATGGTGTTTCTGGACCACTTGACCTTGACTGAGAGATTGGAACCTCTGAACCTGGCAAGGTGGGCAGGTCCCCTTGGCACATTCGCGAGCCCAGGTCGGATGGCTCAGCCGATGGGCGTGCGCTTGTCGTGACCAATTTGCCTACTTTTGTGCCGTGTTCAATCACCGCTTTGACCCCCTTGACCTTGGCAGATGGACCCCAAATCCTTATCGCCTTAGGTCCAGGTGGTCCCCTGGTCTCTGGCGCGAGCCCAGGTCAGATCGCACGGCAGAAGCCATTATTCTATGCGACTCAAATTGGCAAAAACGGCATAATGGGTCAACCTTGAGCTTGACCGATCGGCCCGAAACTCTGCGTGTTGCAGGTCCAGTTGGACCCTTGGTCACTGCCGCGAGCCCAGGTCAGATCGCACGGCCCAAAGGCATGCGGTTCACTCTTGAAAAACCAAAACACACCCAAAAGGCCTTCACTATTGGCAACTTGGGAAGCAGTTTTCTACCCCTTTGGCTAGACCCGTGAACCCGAAACTCATAGGGCCTCAAGTCCGGGGATTCATCTTGGCATTGGCGCGAGCCCAGGTCAGATCGCTCAGCCGTAGCAGTTGCTGCACGGGTGCCAAGTTGGTGAAAAACCCCAAAAGTAGGCATTTTCAATGGTGTTTCTGGACCACTTGACCTTGACCGAGAGATTGGAACCTCTGAACGTGGCAAGGTGGGTGGGTCCCCTGGGCACATTCCCGAGCCCAGGTCGGATGGCTCAGCTGATGGGCGTGCGCTCGTCATGACCAATTTGCCTACTTTTGTGCCGTGTTCAATCACCGCTTTGACCCCCTTGACCTTGGCAGATGGACCCCAAATCCTTATCGCCTTAGGTCCAGGTGGTCCCCTGGTCTCTGGCGCGAGCCCAGGTCAGATCGCACGGCAGAAGCCATTGCTCTATGCGACTCAAATTGGCAAAAACGGCAAAATGGATCAACCTTGAGCTTGACCGATCGGCCCGAAACTCTGCTTGTTGCAGGTCCAGTTGTACCCTTGGTCACTGCCACGAGCCAAGGTAAGATCGCACGGCCCAAAGGCATGCTGTTCACTCTTGAAAAACCAACACATGCCCAAAAGGCCTTTACTATTGGCAACTTGGGAAGCAGTTTTCTACCCCTTTGGCTTGACCCATGAACCCGAAACTCATAGGGCCTCAAGACTGGGGATTCATCTTGGCACTGGCGCGAGCCCGGGTCAGATCGCTCAGCCGTAGCCGTTGCTGCACGGGTACCAAGTTGGAGACCCCAAAAGTAGGCATTTTCAATGGTGTTTCTGGACCACTTGACCTTGACCGAGAGATTGCAACCTCTGAACGTGGCAAGGCTGGGTCCCCTGGGCACATTCGTAAGCCCAGGTCGGATGGCTCAGCCGATGGGCGTACGCTCGTCGTGACCAATTTGCCTACTTTTGTGCCGTGTTCAATCACCGCTTTGACCCCCTTGAACTTGGCAGATGGACCCCAAATCCTTATCGCCTTAGGTCCAGGTGGTCCCCTGGTCTCTGGCACGAGCCCAGGTCAGATCGCACGGCAGAAGCCATTGCTCTATGCGACTCAAATTGGCAAAAACGGCAAAATGGGTCAACCTTGAGCTTGACCGATTGGCCTGAAACTCTGCGTGTTGCAGGTCCATTTGGAGCCATGGTCACTGCCGCGAGCCCAGGTCAGATCGCACGGCCCAAAGGCATGCGGTTCACTCTTGAAAAACCAAAACACACCCAAAAGGCCTGCACTATTGGCAACTTGGGAAGCAGTTTTCTACCCCTTTGGCTTGACCCGTGAACCCGAAACTCATAGGGCCTCAAGTCCGGGGATTCATCTTGGCACTGGCGCAAGCCCGGGTCAGATCGCTCAGCCGTAGCCGTTGCTGCACGGGTGCCAAGTTGGTGAAAAACCCCAAAAGTAGGCATTTTCAATGGTGTTTCTGGACCACTTGACCTTGACCGAGAGATTGGAATTGCTGAATGTGGCAAGGTGGGCGGGTCCCCTGGGCACATTCGTGAGCCCAGGTCGGATGGCTCAGCCGATGGGCGTGCGCTCGTCGTGACCAATTTGCCTACTTTTGTGCCGTGTTCAATCACCGCTTTGACCCCCTTGACCTTGGCAGATGGACCCCAAATCCTTATCGCCTAAGGTCCAGGTGGTTCCCTGGTCTCTGGCGCGAGCCCAGGTCAGATCGCACGGCAGAAGCCATTGCTCTATGCGACTCAAATTGGCAAAAACGGCAAAATGGGTCAACCTTGAGCTTGACCGATCGGCCCGAAACTCTGCGTGTTGCAGGTCCAGTTGGACCCTTGGTCACTGCCGCGAGCCCAGGTCAGATCGCACGGCCCAAAGGCATGCGGTTCACTCTTGAAAAACCAAAACACACCCAAAAGGCCTTCACTATTGGCAACTTGGGAAGCAGTTTTCTACCCCTTTGGCTTGACCCCTGAACCCGAAACTCATAGGGCCTCAAGTCCGGGGATTCATCTTGGCACTGGCGCGAGCTCGGGTCAGATCGCTCAGCCGTAGCCGTTGCTGCACGGGTGCCAAGTTGGAGACCCCAAAAGTAGGCATTTTCTATGGTGTTTCTGGACCACTTGACCTTGACCGAGAGATTGCAATCTCTGAACGTGGCAAGGCTGGGTCCCCTGGGCACATTCGTAAGCCCAGGTCGGATGGCTCAGCCGATGGGCGTGCGCTCGTCGTGACCAATTTGCCTACTTTTGTGCCATGTTCAATCACCGCTTTGACCCCCTTGAACTTGGCAGATGGACCCCAAATCCTTATCGCCTTAGGTCCAGGTGGTCCCCTGGTCTCTGGCACGAGCCCAGGTCAGATCGCACGGCAGAAGCCATTGCTCTATGCGACTCAAATTGGCAAAAACGGCAAAATGGGTCAACCTTGAGCTTGACCGATCGGCCTGAAACGCTGCGTGTTGCAGGTCCAATAGGACCCTTGGTCACTGCCGCGAGCCCAGGTCAGATCGCACGGCCCAAAGGCATGCGGTTCACTCTTGAAAAACCAAAACACACCCAAAAGGCCTTCACTATTGGCAACTTGGGAAGCAGTTTTCTACCCCTTTGGTTTGACCCGTGAACCCGAAACTCATAGGGCCTCAAGTCCGGGGATTCATCTTGGCACTGGCGCGAGCCCGGGTCAGATCGCTCAGCCGTAGCCGTTGCTGCACGGGTGCCAAGTTGGTGAAAAACCCCAAAAGTAGGCATTTTCAATGGTGTTTCTGGACCACTTGACCTTGACCGAGAGATTGGAACCTCTGAATGTGGCAAGGTGGGCGGGTCCCCTGGGCACATTCGCGAGCCCAGGTCGGATGGCTCAGCCGATGGGCGTGCGCTCGTCGCGACCAATTTGCCTGCTTTTGTGCCGTGTTCAATCACCGCTTTGACCCCCTTGACCTTGGCAGATGGACCCCAAATCCTTATCGCCTTAGGTCCAGGTGGTTCCCTGGTCTCTGGCGCGAGCCCAGGTCAGATCGCACGGCAGAAACCATTGCTCTATGCGACTCAAATTGGCAAAATGGGTCAACCTTGAGCTTGACCGATCGGCCCGAAACTCTGCGTGTTGCAGGTCCAGTTGGACCCTTGGTCACTGCCGCGAGCCCAGGTCAGATCGCACGGCCCAAAGGCATGCGGTTCACTCTTGAAAAACCAAAACACACCCAAAAGGCCTTCACTATTGGCAACTTGGGAAGCAGTTTTCACCCCTGTGGCTTGACCCGTGAACCCGAAACTCATAGGGCCTCAAGTCCGGGGATTCATCTTGGCACTGGCGCGAGCCCGGGTCAGATCGCTCAGCCGTAGCCGTTGCTGCACGGGTGCCAAGTTGGTAAAAAAACCCAAAAGTAGGCATTTTCAATGGTGTTTCTGGACCACTTGACCTTGACCGAGAGATTGGAACCTCTAAACGTGGCAAGGTGGGCGGGTCCCCTGGGAACATTCGCGAGCCCAGGTCGGATGGCTCAGCCTATGGGCGTGGGCTCGTCGTGACCAATTTGCCTACTTTTGTGCCGTGTTCAATCACCGCTTTGACCCCCTTGACCTTGGCAGATGGACCCCAAATTCTTATTGCCTTAGGTCCAGGTGGTCCCCTGGTCTCTGGCACAAGCCCAGGTCAGATCGCACGGCAGAAGCCATTGCTCTATGCGACTCAAATTGGCAAAAACGGCAAAATGGGTCAACCTTGAGCTTGACCGATCGGCCCGAAACTCTGCGTGTTGCAGGTCCAGTTGAACCCTTGGTCACTGCCGCGAGCCCAGGTCAGATCGCACGGCCTAAAGGCATGCGGTTCACTCTTGAAAAACCAAAACACACTAAAAAGGCCTTCACTATTGGCAACTTGGGAAGCAGTTTTCTACCCCTTTGGCTTGACCCGTGAACCCGAAACTCATAGGGCCTCAAGTCCGGGGATTCATCTTGGCACTGGCGCAAGCCCGGGTCAGATCGCTCAGCCGTAGCCGTTGCTGCACGGGTGCCAAGTTGGTGAAAAACCCCAAAAGTAGGCATTTTCAATGGTGTTTCTGGACCACTTGACCTTGACAGAGAGATTGGAACCTCTGAACGTGGCAAAGTGGGCGGGTCCCCTGGGCACATTCACGAGCCCAGGTCGGATGGCTCAGCCGATGGGCGTGCGCTCGTCGTGACCAATTTGCCTACTTTTGTGCTGTGTTCAATCACCGCTTTGACCCACTTGACCTTGGCAGATGGACCCCAAATCCTTATCGCCTTAGGTCCAGGTGGTCCCCTGGTCTCTGGCGCGAGCCTAGGTCAGATCGCACGGCAGAAGCCATTGCTCTATGCGACTCAAATTGGCAAAAACGGCAAAATGGGTCAACCTTGAGCTTGACCGATCGGCCCGAAACTCTGCGTGTTGCAGGTCCAGTTGGACCTTTGGTCACTGCCGCGAGCCCAGGTCAGATCGCACGACCCAAAGGCATGCGGTTCACTCTTGAAAAACCAAAACACACCCAAAAGGCCTTCACTATTGGCAACTTGGGAAGCAGTTTTCTACCCCTTTGGCTTGACCCGTGAACCCAAAACTCATAGGGCCTCAAGTCCAAGGATTCATCTTGGCACTGGCACGAGCCCGGGTCAGATCGCTCAGCCGTAGCCGTTGCTGCACGGGTGCCAAGTTGGTGAAAAACCCCAAAAGTAGGCATTTTCAATGGTGTTTCTGGACCACTTGACCTTGACCGAGAGATTGGAACCTCTGAACGTGGCAAGGTGGGCGGGTCCCCTGGGCACATTCGGGAGCCCAGGTCGGATGGCTCAGCCGATGGGCGTGCGCTCGTCGTGACCAATTTGCCTACTTTTGTGCCGTGTTCAATCACCGCTTTGACCCCCTTGACCTTGGCAGATGGACCCCAAATCCTTATCGCCTTAGGTCCAGGTGGTCCCCTGGTCTCTGGCGCGAGCCCAGGTCAGATCGCACGGCAGAAGCCATTGCTCTATGCAACTCAAATTGGCAAAAACGGCAAAATGGGTCAACCTTGAGCTTGACCGATCGGCCCGAAACTCTGCTTGTTGCAGGTCCAGTTGGACCCTTGGTCACTGCCGCGAGCCCAGGTCAGATCGCACGGCCCAAAGGCATGCGGTTCACTCTTGAAAAACCAAAACACACCCAAAAGGCCTTCACTATTGGCAACTTGGGAAGCAGTTTTCTACCCATTTGGCTTGACCAGTGAACCCGAAACTCATAGGGCCTCAAGTCCAGGGATTCATCTTGGCACTGGCGCGAGCCCGGGTCAGATCGCTCAGCCGTAGCCGTTGCTGCACGGGTGCCAAGTTGGTGAAAAACCCCAAAAGTAGGCATTTTCAATGGTGTTTCTGGACCACTTGACCTTGACCGAGAGATTGGAACCTCTGAACGTGGCAAGGTGGGCGGGTCCCCTGGGCACATTCGGGAGCCCAGGTCGGAGGGCTCAGCCGATGGGCCTGCGCTCGTCGTGACCAATTTGCCTACTTTTGTGCCGTGTTCAATCACCGCTTTGACCCCCTTGACCTTGGCAGATGGACCCCAAATCCTTATCGCCTTAGGTCCAGGTGGTCCCCTGGTCTCTGGCGCGAGCCCAGGTCAGATCGCACGGCAGAAGCCATTGCTCTATGCGACTCAAATTGGCAAAATGGGTCAACCTTGAGCTTGACCGATCGGCCCGAAACTCTGCGTGTTGCAGGTCCAGTTGAACCCTTGGTCACTGCCGCGAGCCCAGGTCAGATCGCACGGCCTAAAGGCATGCGGTTCACTCTTGAAAAACCAAAACACACTAAAAAGGCCTTCACTATTGGCAACTTGGGAAGCAGTTTTCTACCCCTTTGGCTTGACCCGTGAACCCGAAACTCATAGGGCCTCAAGTCCGGGGATTCATCTTGGCACTGGCGCAAGGCCGGGTCAGATCGCTCAGCCGTAGCCGTTGCTGCACGGGTGCCAAGTTGGTGAAAAACCCCAAAAGTAGGCATTTTCAATGGTGTTTCTGGACCACTTGACCTTGACAGAGAGATTGGAACCTCTGAACGTGGCAAAGTGGGCGGGTCCCCTGGGCACATTCACGAGCCCAGGTCGGATGGCTCAGCCGATGGGCGTGCGCTCGTCGTGACCAATTTGCCTACTTTTGTGCTGTGTTCAATCACCGCTTTGACCCACTTGACCTTGGCAGATGGACCCCAAATCCTTATCGCCTTAGGTCCAGGTGGTCCCCTGGTCTCTGGCGCGAGCCTAGGTCAGATCGCACGGCAGAAGCCATTGCTCTATGCGACTCAAATTGGCAAAAACGGCAAAATGGGTCAACCTTGAGCTTGACCGATCGGCCCGAAACTCTGCGTGTTGCAGGTCCAGTTGGACCTTTGGTCACTGCCGCGAGCCCAGGTCAGATCGCACGACCCAAAGGCATGCGGTTCACTCTTGAAAAACCAAAACACACCCAAAAGGCCTTCACTATTGGCAACTTGGGAAGCAGTTTTCTACCCCTTTGGCTTGACCCGTGAACCCAAAACTCATAGGGCCTCAAGTCCAAGGATTCATCTTGGCACTGGCACGAGCCCGGGTCAGATCGCTCAGCCGTAGCCGTTGCTGCACGGGTGCCAAGTTGGTGAAAAACCCCAAAAGTAGGCATTTTCAATGGTGTTTCTGGACCACTTGACCTTGACCGAGAGATTGGAACCTCTGAACGTGGCAAGGTGGGCGGGTCCCCTGGGCACATTCGGGAGCCCAGGTCGGATGGCTCAGCCGATGGGCGTGCGCTCGTCGTGACCAATTTGCCTACTTTTGTGCCGTGTTCAATCACCGCTTTGACCCCCTTGACCTTGGCAGATGGACCCCAAATCCTTATCGCCTTAGGTCCAGGTGGTCCCCTGGTCTCTGGCGCGAGCCCAGGTCAGATCGCACGGCAGAAGCCATTGCTCTATGCAACTCAAATTGGCAAAAACGGCAAAATGGGTCAACCTTGAGCTTGACCGATCGGCCCGAAACTCTGCTTGTTGCAGGTCCAGTTGGACCCTTGGTCACTGCCGCGAGCCCAGGTCAGATCGCACGGCCCAAAGGCATGCGGTTCACTCTTGAAAAACCAAAACACACCCAAAAGGCCTTCACTATTGGCAACTTGGGAAGCAGTTTTCTACCCATTTGGCTTGACCAGTGAACCCGAAACTCATAGGGCCTCAAGTCCAGGGATTCATCTTGGCACTGGCGCGAGCCCGGGTCAGATCGCTCAGCCGTAGCCGTTGCTGCACGGGTGCCAAGTTGGTGAAAAACCCCAAAAGTAGGCATTTTCAATGGTGTTTCTGGACCACTTGACCTTGACCGAGAGATTGGAACCTCTGAACGTGGCAAGGTGGGCGGGTCCCCTGGGCACATTCGGGAGCCCAGGTCGGATGGCTCAGCCGATGGGCCTGCGCTCGTCGTGACCAATTTGCCTACTTTTGTGCCGTGTTCAATCACCGCTTTGACCCCCTTGACCTTGGCAGATGGACCCCAAATCCTTATCGCCTTAGGTCCAGGTGGTCCCCTGGTCTCTGGCGCGAGCCCAGGTCAGATCGCACGGCAGAAGCCATTGCTCTATGCGACTCAAATTGGCAAAATGGGTCAACCTTGAGCTTGACCGATCGGCCCGAAACTCTGCGTGTTGCAGGTCCAGTTGAACCCTTGGTCACTGCCGCGAGCCCAGGTCAGATCGCACGGCCTAAAGGCATGCGGTTCACTCTTGAAAAACCAAAAAACACTAAAAAGGCCTTCACTATTGGCAACTTGGGAAGCAGTTTTCTACCCCTTTGGCTTGACCCGTGAACCCAAAACTCATAGGGCCTCAAGTCCGGGGATTCATCTTGGCACTGGTGCGAGCCCGGGTCAGATCGCTCAGCCGTAGCCGTTGCTGCACGGGTGCCAAGTTGGTGAAAACCCCCAAAAGTAGGCATTTTCAATGGTGTTTCTGGACCACTTGACCTTGACCGAGAGATTGGAACCTCTGAACGTGGCAAGGTGGGCGGGTCCTTAGGGCACATTCGCAAGCCCAGGTCGGATGGCTTAGCCGATGGGCGTGCGCTCGTCGTGACCAATTTGCCTACTTTTGTGCCGTGTTCAATCACCGCTTTGACCCCCTTGACCTTGGCAGATGGACCCCAAATCCTTATCGCCTTAGGTCCAGGTGGTCCCCTGGTCTCTGGCGCGAGCCCAGGTCAGATCGCACGGCAGAAGCCATTGCTCTATGCGACTCAAATTGGCAAAAACGGCAAAATGGGTCAACCTTGAGCTTGACTGATCGGCCCGAAACTCTGCGTGTTGCAGGTCCAGTTGGACCCTTGGTCACTGCCGCGAGCCCAGGTCAGATCGCACGGCCCAAAGGCATGCGGTTCACTCTTGAAAAAACAAATCACACCCAAAAGGCCTTCACTATAAGCAACTTGGGAAGCAGTTTTCTACCCCTTTGGCTTGACCCGTGAACCCGAAACTCATAGGGCCTCAAGTCCGGGGATTTATCTTGGCACTGGTGCGAGCCCGGGTCAGATCGCTCAGCCGTAGCCGTTGCTGCACGGGTGCCAAGTTGGTGAAAAACCCCAAAAGTAGGCATTTTCAATGGTGTTTCTGGACCACTTGACCTTGACCGAGAGATTGGAACCTCTGAACGTGGCAAGGTGGGCGGGTCCCCTGGGCACATTCGCAAGCCCAGGTCGGATGGCTCAGCCGATGGGCGTGCGCTCGTCGTGACCAATTTGCCTACTTTTGTGCCGTGTTCAATCACCGCTTTGACCCCCTTGATCTTGGCAGATGGACCCCAAATCCTTATCGCCTTAGGTCCAGGTGGTCCCCTGGTCTCTGGCACGAGCCCAGGTCAGATCACACGGCAGAAGCCATTGCTCTATGCGACTCAAATTGGCAAAAACGGCAAAATGGGTCAACTTTGAGCTTGACCGATCGGCCCGAAACTCTGCGTGTTGCAGGTCCAGTTGGACCCTTGGTCACTGCCACGAGCCCAGGTCAGATCGCACGGCCCAAAGGCATGCGGTTCACTCTTGAAAAACCAAAACACACCCAAAAGGCCTTCACTATTGGCAACTTGGGAAGCAGTTTTCTACCCCTTTGGCTTGACCCGTGAACCCGAAACTCATAGGGCCTCAAGTCCGGGGATTCATCTTGGCACTGGCGCAAGCCCGGGTCAGATCGCTCAGCCGTAGCCATTGCTGCACGGGTGCCAAGTTGGTGAAAAACCCCAAAAGAAGGCATTTTCAATGGTGTTTCTGGACCACTTGACCTTGACTGAGAGATTGGAACCTCTGAACGTGGCAAGGTGGGCGGGTCCCGTGGACACATTCACGAGCCCAGGTCGGATGGCTCAGCCGATGGGCGTGCGCTCGTCGTGACCAATTTGCCTACTTTTGTGCCGTGTTCAATCACCGCTTTGACCCCCTTGACCTTGGCAGATGGACCCCAAAACCTTATTGCCTTAGGTCCAGGTGGTCCCCTGGTCTCTGGCGTGAGCCCAGGTCAGATCGCACGGCAGAAGCCATTGCTCTATGCGACTCAAATTGGCAAAAACGGCAAAATGGGTCAACCTTGAGCTTGACCGATCGGCCCGAAACTCCGCGTGTTGCAGGTCCAGTTGGACCCTTGGTCACTGCCGCGAGCCCAGGTCAGATCGCACGGCCCAAAGGCATGCGGTTCACTCTTGAAAAACCAAAACACGCCCAAAAGGCCTTCTCTATTGGCAACTTGGGAAGCAGTTTTCTACCCCTTTGGCTTGACCCATGAACCCGAAACTCATAGGGCCTCAAGTCCGGGGATTCATCTTGGCACTGGCGCGAGCCCGGGTCAGATCGCTCAGCCGTAGCCGTTGCTGCACGGGTGCCAAGTTGGAGACCCCAAAAGTAGGCATTTTCAATGGTGTTTCTGGACCACTTGACCTTGACCGAGAGATTGGAACCTCTGAACGTGGCAAGGCTGGGTCCCCTGGGCACATTCGTGAGCCCAGGTCGGATGGCTCAGCCGATGGGCGTGCGCTTGTCGTGACCAATTTGCCTACTTTTGTGCCGTGTTCAATCACCGCTTTGACCCCCTTGACCTTGGCAGATGGACCCCAAATCCTTATCGCCTTGGGTCTAGGTGGTCCCCTGGTCTCTGGCACGAGCCCAGGTCAGATCGCACGGCAGAAGCCATTGCTCTATGCGACTCAAATTGGCAAAAACAGCAAAATGGGTCAACCTTGAGCTTGACCAATCGGCCCGAAACTCCGCATGTTGCAGGTCCATTTGGACCCTTGGTCACTGCCGCGAGCCCAGGTCAGATCGCACGGCCCAAAGGCATGCGGTTCACTCTTGAAAAACCAAAACACACCCAAAAGGGCTGCACTATTGGCAACTTGGGAAGCAGTTTTCTACCCCTTTGGCTTGACCCCTGAATCCGAAACTCATAGGGCCTATAGTCCAGGGATTCATCTTGGAACTGGCGCAAGCCCGGGTCAGATCGCTCAGCCGTAGCCGTTGCTGCACGGGTGCCAAGTTGGTGAAAAACCCCAAAAGTAGGCATTTTCAATGGTGTTTCTGGACCACTTGACCTTGACCGAGAGATTGGAACCTCTGAATGTGGCAAGGTGGGCGGGTCCCCTGGGCACATTCGCGAGTCCAGGTCGGATGGCTCAGCCGATGGGCGTGCGCTCGTCGTGACCAATTTGCCTACTTTTGTGCCGTGTTCAATCACCGCTTTGACCCCCTTGACCTTGGCAGATGGACCCCAAATCCTTATCGCCTTAGGTCCAGGTGGTCCCCTGGTCTCTGGCGCGAGTCCAGGTCAGATCGCAGGGCAGAAGCCATTGCTCTATGCGACTCAAATTGGCAAAAACGGCAAAATGGGTCAACCTTGAGCTTGACCGATCGGCCCGAAACTCTGCGTGTTGCAGGTCCAGTTGGACCCTTGGTCACTGCCGCGAGCCCAGGTCAGATCGCACAGCCCAAAGGCATGCGGTTCACTCTTGAAAAACCAAAACACACCCAAAAGGCCTTCACTATTGGCAACTTGGGAAGCAGTTTTCTACCCCTTTGGCTAGACCCGTGAACCCGAAACTCATAGGGCCTCAAGTCCGGGGATTCATCTTGGCACTGGCGCGAGCCCGGGTCAGATCGCTCAGCCTATTGCTGCACGGGTGCCAAGTTGGTAAAAAACCCCAAAAGTAGGCATTTTCAATGGTGTTTCTGGACCACTTGACCTTGACCGAGAGATTGGAACCTCTGAACGTGGCAAAGTGGGCGGGTCCCCTGGGCACATTCGCGAGCCCAGGTCGGATGGCTCAGCCGATGGGCGTGCGCTCGTCGTGACCAATTTGCCTACTTTTGTGCCGTGTTCAATCACCGCTTTGACCCCCTTGACCTTGGCAGATGGACCCCAAATCCTTATCGCCTTAGGTCCAGGTGGTCCCGTGGTCTCTGGCGCGAGCCCAGGTCAGATCGCATGGCAAAAGCCATTGCTCTATGCGACTCAAATTGGCAAAAACGGCAAAATGGGTCAACCTTGAGCTTGACCGATCGGCCCGAAACTCTGCGTGTTGCAGGTCCAGTTGGACCCTTGGTCACTGCCGCGAGCCCAGGTCAGATCGCACGGCCCAAAGGCATGCGGTTCACTCTTAAAAAAACAAAACACAAACAAAAGGCCTTCACTATTGGCAACTTGGGAAGCAGTTTTCTACCCCTTTGGCTTGACCCTTGAACCCGAAACTCATAGGGCCTCAAGTCCGGGGATTCATCTTGGCACTGGCGCGAGCCCGGGTCAGATCGCTCAGCCGTAGCCGTTGCTGCACGGGTGCCAAGTTGGTGAAAAACCCCAAAAGTAGGCATTTTCAATAGTGTTTCTGGACCACTTGACCTTGACCGAGAGTTTGGAACCTCTGAACGTGGCAAGGTGGGCGGGTCCCCTGGGCACATTCGCGAGCCCAGGTCGGATGGCTCAGCCGATGGGCGTGCGCTCGTCGTGACCAATTTGCCTACTTTTGTGCCGTGTTCAATCACCGCTTTGACCCCCTTGACCTTGGCAGATGGACCCCAGTTCCTTATCGCCTTAGGTCCAGGTGCTCCCCTGGTCTCTGGCGCGAGCCTAGGTCAGATCGCACGGCAGAAGCCATTGCTCTATGCGACTCAAATTGGCAAAAACGGCAAAATGGGTCAACCTTGAGCTTGACCGATCGGCCCGAAACTCTGCGTGTTGCAGGTCCAGTTGGACCCTTTGTCACTGCCGCGAGCCCAGGTCAGATCGCACGGCCCAAAGGCATGCGGTTCACTCTTGAAAAACCAAAACACACCCAAAAGGCCTTCACTATTGGCAACTTGGGAAGCAGTTTTCTACCCCTTTGGCTTGACCCGTGAACCCGAAACTCATAGGGCCTCAAGTCCGGGGATTCATCTTGGCACTGGCGCAAGCCCGGGTCAGATCGCTCAGCCGTAGCCGTTGCTGCACGGGTGCCAAGTTGGTGAAAAACCCCAAAAGTAGGCATTTTCAATGGTGTTTCTGGACCACTTGACCTTGACCGAGAGATTGGAACCTCTGAACGTGGCAAAGTGGGCGGGTCCCCTGGGCACATTCGCGAGCCCAGGTCGGATGGCTCAGCCGATGGGCGTGCGCTCGTCGTGACCAATTTGCCTACTTTTGTGCCGTGTTCAATCACTGCTTTGACCCCCTTGACCTTGGCAGATGGACCCCAAATCCTTATCGCCTTAGGTCCAGGTGGTCCCCTGGTCTCTGGCGCGAGCCAAGGTCAGATTGCACGGCAGAAGCCATTGCTCTATGCGACTAAAATTGGCAAAAACGGCAAAATGGGTCAACCTTGAGCTTGACTGATCGGCCCGAAACTCTGCGTGTTGCAGGTCCAGTTGGACCCTTAGTCACTGCCGCGAGCCCAGGTCAGATCACACGGCCCAAAGGCATGCGGTTCACTCTTGAAAAGCCAAAACACACCCAAAAGGCCTTCACTATTGGCAACTTGGGAAGCAGTTTTCTACCCCTTTGGCTTGACCCGTGAACCCGAAACTCATAGGGCCTCAAGTCCGGGGATTCATCTTGGCACTGGCGCGAGCCCGGGACAGATCGCTCAGCCGTAGCTGTTGCTGCACGGGTGCCAAGTTGGTAAAAAAAAAACAAAAGTAGGCATTTTTCAATGGTGTTTCTGGACCACTTGACCTTGACCGAGAGATTGGAAACTCTGAACGTGGCAAGGTGGGCGGGTCCCCTGGGCACATTCGCGAGCCCAGGTCGGATGGTTCAGCCGATGGGCGTGCGCTCGTCGTGACCAATTTGCCTACTCTTGTGCCGTGTTCAATCACCGCTTTGACCCCCTGACCTTGGCAGATGGACCCCAAATCCTTATCGCCTTAGGTCCAGGTGGTCCCCTGGTCTCTGGCGCGAGCCCAGGTCAGATTGCACGGCAGAAGCCATTGCTCTATGCGACTCAAATTGGCAAAAACGGCAAAATGGGTCAACCTTAAGCTTGACCGATCGGCCCGCTTCTCTGCGTGTTGCAGGTCCAGTTCGACCCTTGGTCACTGCCGCAAGCCCAGGTCAGATCGCACGGCCCAAAGGCATGTGGTTCACTCTTGAAAAACCAAAACACACCCAAAAGGCCTTCACTATTGGCAACTTGGGAAGCAGTTTTCTACCCCTTTGGCTTGACCCGTGAACCCGAAACTCATAGGGCCTCAAGTCCGGGGATTCATCTTGGCACTGGCGCAAGCCCAGTTCAGATCGCTCAGCCGTAGCCGTTGCTGCACGGGTGCCAAGTTGGTGAAAAACCCCAAAAGTAGGCATTTTCAATGGTGTTTCTGGACCACTTGACCTTGACCGAGAGATTGGAACCTCTGAACGTGGCAAAGTGGGCGGGTCCCCTGGGCACATTCGCGAGCCCAGGTCGGATGGCTCAGCCGATGGGCGTGCGTTCGTCGTGACCAATTTGCCTACTTTTGTGCCGTGTTAAATCACTGCTTTGACCCCCTTGACCTTGGCAGATGGACCCCAAATCCTTATCGCCTTAGGTCCAGGTGGTCCCCTGGTCTCTGGCGCGAGCCAAGGTCAGATTGCACGGCAGAAGCCATTGCTCTATGCGACTAAAATTGGCAAAAACGGCAAAATGGGTCAACCTTGAGCTTGACTGATCGGCCCGAAACTCTGCGTGTTGCAGGTCCAGTTGGACCCTTGGTCACTGCCGCGAGCCCAGGTCAGATCACACGGCCCAAAGGCATGCGGTTCACTCTTGAAAAACCAAAACACACCCAAAAGGCCTTCACTATTGGCAACTTGGGAAGCAATTTTCCACCCCTTTGGCTTGACCCCTGAACCCGAAACTCATAGGGCCTCAAGTCCGGGGATTCATCTTGGCACTGGCGCGAGCCCAGGTCAGATCGCACGGCAGAAGCCATTGCTCTATGCGACTCAAATTCCACGTTCAGAGGTTCCAATCTCTCGGTCAAGGTCAAGTGGTCCAGAAACACCATTGAAAATGCCTACTTTTGGGGTTTTTCACCAACTTGGCACCCGTGCAGCAACGGCTACGGCTGAGTGATCTGACCCGGGCTTGCGCCAGTGCTAAGATGAATCCCCGGACTTGAGGCCCTATGAGTTTCGGGTTCACGGGTCAAGCCAAAGGGGTAGAAAATTGCTTCCCAAGTTGCCAATAGTGAAGGCCTTTTGGGTGTGTTTTGGTTTTTCAAGAGTGAACCGCATGCCTTTGGGCCGTGCCATCTGACCTGGGCTCGCGGCAGTGACCAAGGGTCCAACTGGACCTGCAACACGCAGAGTTTCGGGCCGATCGGTCAAGCTCAAGGTTGACCCATTTTGCCATTTTTTGCCGATTTGAGTTGCATAAAGCAATGGCTTCTGCCGTGCGATCTGACCTGGGCTCGCGCCAGAGACCAGGGGACCACCTGGACCTAAGGCGATAAGGATTTGGGGTCCATATGCCAAGGTCAAGGGGGTCAAAGCGGTGATTGAACACGGCACAAAAGTAGGCAAATTGGTCATGACGAGCGCACGCCCATCGGCTGAGCCATCCGACCTGGGCTCGCGAATGTGCCCAGGGGACCCGCCCACCTTGCCACGTTCAGAGGTTCCAATCTCTCGGTCAAGGTCAAGTGGTCCAGAAACACCATTGAAAATGCCTACTTTTGGGGTTTTTCACCAACTTGGCACCCGTGCAGCAACGGCTACGGCTGAGTGATCTGACCCGGGCTCGCGCCAGTGCCAAGATGAATCCCCGGACTTGAGGCCCTATGAGTTTCGGGTTCACGGGTCAAGCCAAAGGGCTAGAAAACTGCTTCCCAAGTTGCCAATAGTGAAGGCCTTTTGGGTGTGTTTTGGTTTTTCAAGAGTGAACCGCATGCCTTTGGGCCGTGCGATCTGACCTGGGCTCGCGGCAGTGACCAAGGGTCCAACTGGACCTGCAACACGCAGAGTTTCGGGCCGATCGGTCAAGCTCAAGGTTGACCCATTTTGCCGTTTTTGCCAATTTGAGTCGCATAGAGCAATGGCTTCTGCCGTGCGATCTGACCTGGGCTCGCGCCAGAGACCAGGGGACCACCTGGACCTAAGGCGATAAGGATTTGGGGTCCATCTGCCAAGGTCAAGGGGGTCAAAGCGGTATTTTGAACACGGCACAAAAGTAGGCAAATTGGTCACGACGAGCGCACGCCCATCGGCTGAGCCATCCGACCTGGGCTCGCGAATGTGCCCAGGGGACCCGCCCACCTTGCCACGTTCAGAGGTTCCAATCTCTCTGTCAAGGTCAAGTGGTCCAGAAACACCATTGAAAATGCCTACTTTTGGGGGTTTTCACCAACTTGGCACCCGTGCAGCAACGGCTACGGCTGAGCGATCTGACCCGGGCTCGCGCCAGTGCCAAGATGAATCCACGGACATGAGGCCCTATGAGTTTCGGGTTCATGGGTCAAGCCAAAGGGGTAGAAAACTGCTTCCCAAGTTGCCAATAGTGAAGGCCTTTTGGGTGTTTTGGTTTTTCAAGAGTGAACCGCATGCCTTTGGGCTGTGCGATCTGACCTGGGCTCGCGGCAGTGACCAAGGGTCCAACTGGACCTGCAACACGCAGAGTTTCGGGCCGATCGGTCAAGCTCAAGGTTGACCCATTTTGCCGTTTTTGCCAATTTGAGTCGCATAGAGCAATGGCATCTGCCGTGCGATCTGACCTGGGCTCGCGCTAGAGACCAGGGGACCACCTGGACCTAAGGCAATAAGGATTTGGGGTCCATCTGCCAAGGTCAAGGGGGTCAAAGCGGTGATTGAACACGGCACAAAAGTAGGCAAATTGGTAACGACGAGCGCGCGCCCATCGGCTGAGCCATCCAACCTGGGCTCGCGAATGTGCCCAGGGGACCCGCCCACCTTGCCACGTTCAGAGGTTCCAATCTCTCGGTCAAGGTCAAGTGGTCCAGAAACACCATTGAAAATGCCTACTTTTGGGGTTTTTCACCAACTTGGCACCCGTGCAGCAACGGCTACGGCTGAGCGATCTGACCCGGGCTCGCGCCAGTGCCAAGATGAATCCCCGGACTTGAGGCCCTATGAGTTTCGGGTTCACGGGTCAAGCCAAAGGGGTAGAAAACTGCTTCCCAAGTTGCCAATAGTGAAGGCCTTTTGGGTGTGTTTTGGTTTTTCAAGAGTGAACCGCATGCCTTTGGGCCGTGCGATCTGACCTGGGCTCGCAGCAGTGACCAAGGGTCCAACTGGACCTGCAACACGCAGAGTTTCAGGCCGATCAGTCAAGCTCAAGGTTGACCCATTTTGCCGTTTTTGCCAATTTGAGTTGCATAGAGCAATGGCTTCTGCCGTGCGATCTGACCTGGGCTCGCGCCAGAGACCAGGGGACCACCTGGACCTAAGGTGATAAGGATTTGGGGTCCATCTGCCAAGGTCAAGGGGGTCAAAGCGGTGATTGAACACGGCACAAAAGTAGGCAAATTGGTCACGACGAGCGCACGCCCATCGGCTGAGCCATCCAACCTGGGCTCGCGAATGTGCCCAGGGGACCCGCCCACCTTGCCACGTTCAGAGGTTCCAATCTCTCGGTCAAGGTCAAGTGGTCCAGAAACACCATTGAAAATGCCTACTTTTGGGGTTTTTCACCAACTTGGCACCCGTGCAGCAACGGCTACAGCTGAGCGATCTGACCCGGGCTCGCGCCAGTGCCAAGATGAATCCCCGGACTTGAGGCCCTATGAGTTTCGGGTTCACGGGTCAAGCCAAAGGGGTAGAAAACTGCTTCCCAAGTTGCCAATAGTGAAGGCCTTTTGGGTGTGTTTTGGTTTTTCAAGAGTGAACCGCATGCCTTTGGGCCGTGCAATCTGACCTGGGCTCGCGGCAGTGACCAAGGATCCAACTGGACCTGCAACATGCAGACTTTTGGGCCGATCGGTCAAGCTCAAGGTTGACCCATTTTGCCGTTTTTGCCAATTTGAGTCGCATAGAGCAATGGCTTCTGCCGTGCGATCTGACCTGGGCTCGCGCCAGAGACCAGGGGACCACCTGGACCTAAGGCGATAAGGATTTGGGGTCCATCTGCCAAGGTCAAGGGGGTCAAAGCGGTGATTGAACACGGCACAAAAGTAGGCAAATTGGTCACGACGAGCGCACGCCCATCGGCTGAGCCATCCAACCTGGGCTCGCGAATGTGTCCAGGGGACCCGCCCACCTTGCCATGTTCAGAGGTTCCAATCTCTCGGTCAAGGTCAAGTGGTCCAGAAACACCATTGAAAATGCCTACTTTTGGGGTTTTTCACCAACTTGGCACCCGTGCAGCAATGGCTACGGCTGAGCGATCTGACCCGGGCTCGCGCCAGTGCCAAGATGAATCCCCGGACTTGAGGCCCTATGAGTTTCGGGTTCACGGGTCAAGCCAAAGGGGTAGAAAACTGCTTCCCAAGTTGCCAATAGTGAAGGCCTTTTGGGTGTGTTTTGGTTTTTCAAGAGTGAACCGCATGCCTTTGGGCCGTGCGATCTGACCTGGGCTTGTGGCAGTGACCAAGAGTCCAACTGGACCTGCAACACGCAGAGTTTCGGGCCGATCAGTCAAGCTCAAGGTTGACCCATTTTGCCGTTTTTGCCAATTAGAGTCACATAGAGCAATGGCTTCTGCCGTGCTTTCTGACCTGGGCTTGCGCCAGAGACCAGGGGACCACCTGGACCTAAGGCGATAAGGATTTGGGGTCCATCTGCCAAGGTCAAGGGGGTCAAAGCTTTGATTGAACACGGCACAAAAGTAGGCAAATTGGTCACGACGAGCGCACGCCCATCGGCTGAGCCATCCGACCTGGGCTCGTGAATGTGCCCAGGGGACCCGCCCACCTTGCCACGTTCAGAGGTTCCAATCTCTCTGTCAAGGTCAAGTGGTCCAGAAACACCATTGAAAATGCCTACTTTTGGGGTTTTTCACCAACTTGGCACCCGTGCAGCAACGGCTACGGCTGAGCGATCTGACCCGGGCTCGCGCCAGTGCCAAGATGAATCCCCGGACTTGAGGCCCTATGAGTTTCGGGTTCACGGGTCAAGCCAAAGGGGTAGAAAACTGCTTCCCAAGTTGCCAATAGTGAAGGCCTTTTGGGTGTGTTTTGGTTTTTCAAGAGTGAACCGCATGCCTTTGGGCCGTGCGATCTGACCTGGGCTTGCGGCAGTGACCAAGGGTCCAACTGGACCTGCATCACGCAGAGTTTCGGGCCGATCGGTCAAGCTCAAGGTTGACCCATTTTGCCGTTTTTGCCAATTTGAGTCGCATAGAGCAATATCTTCTGCTGTGCGATCTGACCTGGGCTCGCGCCAGAGACCAGGGGACCACCTGGACCTAAGGCGATAAGGATTTGGGGTCCATCTGCCAAGGTCAAGGGGGTCAAAGCGGTGATTGAACACAGCACAAAAGTAGGCAAATTGGTCACGACGAGCGCATGAAAAGCTGCTGAGCCATCCGACCTGGGCTCACAAATGTGCCCAGGTGACCGGCCCACCTTGCCACGTTCAGAGGTTCCAATCTCTCGGTCAAGGTCAAGTGGTCCAGAAACACCATTGAAAATGCCTACTTTTCAGGTTTTTCACCAACTTGGCACCCGTTCAGCAACGGCTACAGCTGAGCGATCTGACCTGGGCTTGCGCCAGTGCCAAGATGAATCCCCGGACTTGAGGCCCTATGAGTTTCAGGTTCACGGGTCAAGCCAAAGGGGTAGAAAACTGCTTCCCAAGTTGCCAATAGTGAAGGCCTTTTGGGTGTGTTTTGGTTTTTCAAGAGTGAACCGCATGCCTTTGGGCCGTGCGATCTGACCTGGGCTCGCGGCAGTGACCAAGGGTCCAACTGGACCTGCAACACGCAGAGTTTCGGGCCGATCGGTCAAGCTCAAGGTTGACCCATTTTGCCGTTTTTGCCAATTTGAGTCGCATAAAGCAATGGCTTCTGCCGTGCGATCTGACCTGGGCTCGCGCCAGAGACCAGGGGACCACCTGGACCTAAGGCGATAAGGATTTGGGGTCCATCTGCCAAGGTCAAGGGGGTCAAAGCTTTGATTGAACACGGCACAAAAGTAGGCAAATTGGTCACGACGAGCGCACGCCCATCGGCTGAGCCATCCGACCTGGGCTAGCGAATGTGCCCAGGGGACCCGCCCACCTTGCCACATTCAGAGGTTCCAATCTCTCGGTCAAGGTCAAGTGGTCCAGAAACACCATTGAAAATGCCTACTTTTGGGGTTTTTCACCAACTTTGCACCCGTGCAGCAACGGCTACGGCTGAGCGATCTGACCCGGGCTTGCGCCAGTGCCAAGATGAATCCCCGGACTTGAGGCCCTATGAGTTTCGGGTTCACGGGTCAAGCCAAAGGGGTAGAAAACTGCTTCCCAAGTTGCCAATAGTGAAGGCCTTTTGGGTGTGTTTTGGTTTTTCAAGAGTGAACCGCATGCCTTTGGGCCGTGCGATCTGACCTGGGCTTGCGGCAGTGACCAAGGGTCCAACTGGACCTGCATCACGCAGAGTTTCGGGCCGATCGCTCAAGCTCAAGGTTGACCCATTTTGCTGTTTTTGCCAATTTGAGTCGCATAGAGAAATGGCTTCTGCCGTGCGATTTGACCTGGGCTCGCGCCAGAGACCAGGGGACCACCTGGACCTAAGGCGATAAGGATTTGGGGTCCATCTGCCAAGGTCAAGGGGGTCAAAGCGGTGATTGAACACGGCACAAAAGTAGGCAAATTGGTCACGACGAGCGCATGCCCATCGGCTGAGCCATCCGACCTGGGCTCACGAATGTGCCCAGGGGACCCGCCCACCTTGCCACGTTCAGAGGTTCCAATCTCTCGGTCAAGGTCAAGTGGTCCAGAAACACCATTGAAAATGCCTACTTTTGGGGTTTTTCACCAACTTGGCACCCGTGCAGCAACGGCTACAGCTGAGCGATCTGACCTGGGCTTGCGCCAGTGCCAAGATGAATCCCCGGACTTGAGGCCCTATGAGATTCAGGTTCACGGGTCAAGCCAAAGGGGTAGAAAACTGCTTCCCAAGTTGGCAATAGTGAAGGCCTTTTGGGTTAGTTTTGGTTTTTCAAGAGTGAACCGCATGCCTTTGGGCCGTGCGATCTGACCTGGGCTCGTGGCAGTGACCAAGGGTCCAACTGGACCTGCAACATGCAGAGTTTCGGGCCTATCGGTCAAGCTCAAGGTTGACCCATTTTGCCGTTTTTGCCAATTTGAGTCGCATAGAGCAATGGCTTCTGCCGTGCGATCTGACCTGGGCTCGCGCCAGAGACCAGGGGACCACCTGGACCTAAGGCGATAAGGATTTGGGGTCCATCTGCCAAGGTCAAGGGGGTCAAAGCGGTGATTGAACACGGCACAAAAGTAGGCAAATTGGTCACAACGAGCGCACGCCCATCGGCTGAGCTATCCGACCTGGGCTCCCAAATGTGCCCAGGGGACCCGCCCACCTTGCCACGTTCAGAGGTTCCAATCTCTCGGTCAAGGTCAAGTGGTCCAGAAACACCATTGAAAATGCCTACTTTTGGGGTTTTTCACCAACTTGGCACCCGTGCAGCAACGGCTACGGCTGAGCGTTCTGACCCGGGCTCGCGCCAGTGCCAAGATGAATCCCCAGACTTGAGGCCCTATGAGTTTCGGGTTCACGGGTCAAGCCAAAGGGGTAGAAAACTGCTTCCCAAGTTGCCAATAGTGAAGGCCTTTTGGGTGTGTTTTGGTTTTTCAAGAGTGAACTGCATGCCTTTGGGCCGTGCGATCTGACCTGGGCTCACGGCAGTGACCAAGGGTCCAACTGGACCTGCAACACGCAGAGTTTCGGGCCGATCGGTCAAGCTCAAGGTTGACTCATTTTGCCGTTTTTGCCAATTTGAGTCGCATAGAGCAATGGCTTCTGCCGTGCGATCTGACCTGGGCTCGCGCCAGAGACCAGGGGACCACCTGGACCTAAGGCGATAAGGATTTGGGGTCCATCTGCCAAGGTCAAGGGGGTCAAAGCGGTGATTGAACACGGCACAAAAGTAGGCAAATTGGTCACGTCGAGCGCACGCCCATCGGCTGAGCCATCCGACCTGGGCTCGCGAATGTGCCCAGGGGACCAGCCCACCTTGCCACGTTCAGAGGTTCCAATCTCTCGGTCAAGGTCAAGTGGTCCAGAAACACCATTGAAAATGCCTACTTTGGGGGTTTTTCACCAACTTGGCACCTGTGCAGCAACGGATACGGCTGAGCGTTCTGACCCGGGCTCACGCCAGTGCCAAGATGAATCCCCAGACTTGAGGCCCTATGAGTTTCGGGTTCACGGGTCAAGCCAAAGGGGTAGAAAACTGCTTCCCAAGTTGCCAATAGTGAAGGCCTTTTGGGTGTGTTTTGGTTTTTCAAGAGTGAACTGCATGCCTTTGGGCCGTGCGATCTGACCTGGGCTCACGGCAGTGACCAAGGGTCCAACTGGACCTGCAACACGCAGAGTTTCGGGCCGATCGATCAAGCTCAAGGTTGACTCATTTTGCCGTTTTTGCCAATTTGAGTCGCATAGAGCAATGGCTTCTGCCGTGCGATCTGACCTGGGCTCGCGCCAGAGACCAGGGGACCACCTGGACCTAAGGCGATAAGGATTTGGGGTCCATCTGCCAAGGTCAAGTAGGTCAAAGCGGTGATTGAACACGGCACAAAAGTAGGCAAATTGGTCCATCGAGCGCACGCCCATCGGCTGAGCCATCCGACCTGGGCTCGCGAATGTGCCCAGGGGACCAGCCCACCTTGCCACGTTCAGAGGTTCCAATCTCTCGGTCAAGGTCAAGTGGTCCAGAAACACCATTGAAAATGCCTACTTTGGGGGTTTTTCACCAACTTGGCACCTGTGCAGCAACGGCTAAGGCTGAACGATCTGACCCGGGCTCGCGCCAGTGCCAAGATGAATCCCCGGACTTGAGGCCCTATGAGTTTCAGGTTCACGGGTCAAGCCAAAGGGGTAGAAAACTGCTTCCCAAGTTGCCAATAGTGAAAGCCTTTTGGGTGTGTTTTGGTTTTTCAAGAGTGAACCACATGCCTTTGGGCCGTGCGATCTGACCTGGGCTCGCGGCAGTGACCAAGGGTCCAACTGGACCTGCAACACGCAGAGTTTCGGGCCAATCGGTCAAGCTCAAGGTTGACCCATTTTGCCGTTTTTGCCAATTTGAGTCGCATAGAGCAATGGCTTCTGCCTTGCGATCTGACCTGGGCTCGCGCCAGAGACCAGGGGACCACCTGGACCTAAGGCGATAAGGATTTGGGGTCCATCTGCCAAGGTCAAGGGGGTCAAAGCGGTGATTGAACACGGCACAAAAGTAGGCAAATTGGTCACGACGAGTGCACGACCATCGGCTGAGCCATCCGACCTTTTCTCCCGAATGTGCCCAGGGGACCAGCCCACCTTGCCACGTTCAGAGGTTCCAATCTCTCGGTCAAGGTCAAGTGGTCCAGAAACACCATTGAAAATGCCTACTTTTGGGGTTTTTCACCAACTTGGCACCCGTGCAGCAACGGCTACAGCTGAGTGATCTGAACGGGGCTCGCGCCAGTGCCAAGATGAATCCCCGGACTTGAGGCCCTATGAGTTTCGGGTTCACGGGTCAAGCCAAAAGGGTAGAAAACTGCTTCCCAAGTTGCCAATAGTGAAGGCCTTTTGGGTGTGTTTTGGTTTTTCAAGAGTGAACCGCATGCCTTTGGGCCGTGCGATCTGACCTGGGCTCGCGGCAGTGACCAAGGGTCCAACTGGACCTGCAACAATCAGAGTTTCGGGCCGATCGGTCAAGCTCAAGGTTGACCCATTTTGCCGTTTTTGCCAATTTGAGTCGCATAGAGCAATGGCTTCTGCCGTGCGATCTGACCTGGGCTCGCGCCAGAGACCAGGGGACCACCTGGACCTAAGGCGATAAGGATTTGGGGTCCATCTGCCAAGGTCAAGGGGGTCAAAGCGGTGATTGAACTCGGCACAAAAGTAGGCAAATTGGTCACGACGAGCGCACGCCCATCGGCTGAGCCATCCGACCTGGGCTCGCGAATGTGCCCAGGGGACCCGCCCACCTTGCCACGTTCAGAGGTTCCAATCTCTCTGTCAAGGTCAAGTGGTCCAGAAACACCATTGAAAATGCCTACTTTTGGGGTTTTTCACCAACATGGCACCCGTGCAGCAATGGCTATGGCTGAGCGATCTGACCCGGGCTCGTGCCAGTGCCAAGATGAATCCCCGGACTTGAGGCCCTATGAGTTTCGGGTTCACGGTTCAAGCCAAAGGTGTAGAAAACTGCTTCCCAAGTTGCCAATAGTGAAGGCCTTTTGGGTGTGTTTTGGTTTTTCAAGAGTGAACCGCATGCCTTTGGGCCGTGCGATCTGACCTGGGCTTGCGGCAGTGACCAAGGGTCCAACTGGACCTGCATCACGCAGAGTTTCGGGCCGATCGGTCAAGCTCAAGGTTGACCCATTTTGCCGTTTTTGCCAATTTGAGTCGCATAGAGCAATGGCTTCTGCCGTGCGATCTGACCTGGGCTCGCGCCAGAGACCAGGGGACCACCTGGACCTAAGGCGATAAGGATTTGGGGTCCATCTGCCAAGGTCAAGGGGGTCAAAGCGGTGATTGAACACAGCACAAAAATAGGCAAATTGGTCACGACGAGCGCACGCCCATCAGCTGAGCCATCCGACCTGGGCTCACGAATGTGCCCAGGGGACCTGCCCACCTTGCCATGTTCAGAGGTTCCAATCTCTCGGTCAAGGTCAAGTGGTCCAGAAACACCATTGAAAATGCCTACTTTTGGGGTTTTTCACCAACTTGGCACCCGTGCAGCAACGGCTACGGCTGAGCGATCTGACCCGGGCTTGCGCCAGTGCCAAGATGAATCCCCGGACTTGAGGCCCTATGAGTTTCGGGTTCACGGGTCAAGCCAAAGGGGTAGAAAACTGGGGCCCGTTTTACTTAACATCTTACGATCATTTTTTGCGTAAGTCAAAAATAAAAATTGTTCTTAAAGTAGTACCTAAATAGTGAATTCTGCCTTGCAATAACTCCTTAGAATCGTCTTCTAAAGACGATTCCAATGAGATTTTGCAAGGCAGAATCTAAAGATGAATGAAAACACCAGGTATGAAATGTGATTTTGACTTACGATTAAATTTTTCGTAAGTAGTTTAGTAAAACGCGCCCCTGCTTCCCAAGTTGCCAATAGTGAAGGCCTTTTGGGTGTGTTTTGTTTTTTCAAGAGTGAACCGCATGCCTTTGGGCAGTGCGATCTGACCTGGGCTCGCGGCAGTGACCAAGGGTCCAACTGGACCTGCAACACGCAGAGTTTCGGGCCGATCGGTCAAGCTCAAGGTTGACCCATTTTGCCGTTTTTGCCAATTTAAGTCGCATAGAGCAATGGCTTCTGCCGTGCGATCTGACCTGGGCTCGCGCCAGAGACCAGGGGACCACCTGGACCTAAGGCGATAAGGATTTGGGGTCCATCTGCCAAGGTCAAGGGGGTCAAAGCGGTGATTGAACACGGCACAAAAGTAGGCAAATTGGTCACGACGAGCGCACGCCCATCGGCTGAGCCATCCGACCTGGGCTCGCGAATAAGCCCAGGGGACCCGCCCACCTTGCCACGTTCAGAGGTTCCAATCTCTCGGTCAAGGTCAAGTGGTCCAGAAACACCATTGAAAATGCCTACTTTTGGGGTTTTTCACCAACTTGGCACCCGTGCAGCAACGGCTACAGCTGAGCGATCTGACCCGGGCTCACGCCAGTGCCAAGATGAATCCCCGGACTAGAGGCCCTATGAGTTTCGGGTTCAGGGGTCAAGCCAAAGGGGTAGAAAACTGCTTCCCAAGTTGCCAATAGTGAAGGCCTTTTGGGTGTGTTTTGGTTTTTCAAGAGTGAACCGCATGCCTTTGGGCCGTGCGATCTGACCTGCGCTCGCGGCAGTGACCAAGGATCCAACTGGACCTGCAACACGCAGAGTTTCGGGCCGATCGGTCAAGCTCAAGGTTGACCCATTTTGCCGTTTTTGCCAATTTAAGTGGCATAGAGCAATGGCTTCTGCCGTGCGATCTGACCTGGGCTCACGCCAGAGACCAGGGGACCACCTGGACCTAAGGCGATAAGGATTTGGGGTCCATCTGCCAAGGTCAAGGGGGTCAAAGCGGTGATTGAACACGGCACAAAAGTAGGCAAATTGGTCACGACGAGCGCACGCCCATCGGCTGAGCCATCCGACCTGGGCTCGCGAATGTGCCCAGGGGACCCGCCCACCTTGCCACGTTCAGAGGTTCCAATCTCTCGGTCAAGGTCAAGTGGTCCAGAAACACCATTGAAAATGCCTACTTTTGGGGTTTTTCACCAACTTGGCACCCATGCAGCAACGGCTACGGCTGAGCGATCTGACCCGGGCTCACGCCAGTGCCAAGATGAATCCCCGGACTTGAGGCCCTATGAGTTTCGGGTTCACGGGTCAATCCAAAGGGGTAGAAAACTGCTTCCCAAGTTGCCAATAGTGAAGGCCTTTTAGGTGTGTTTTGGTTTTTCAAGAGTGAACCGCATGCCTTTGGGCCGTGCGATCTGACCTGGGCTCGCGGCAGTGACCAAGGGTCCAACTGGACCTGCAACACGCAGAGTTTCGGGCGGATCGGTCAAGCTCAAGGTTGACCCATTTTGCCGTTTTTGCCAATTTGAGTCGCATAGAGCAATGGCTTCTGCCGTGCGATCTGACCTGGGCTCGCGCCAGAGACCAGGGGACCACCTGGACCTAAGGCGATAAGGATTTGGGGTCCATCTGCCAAGGTCAAGGGGGTCAAAGCGGTGATTGAACACGGCACAAAAGTAGGCAAATTGGTCACGACGAGCGCACGCCCATCGGCTGAGCCATCCGACCTGGGCTCGCGAATGTGCCCAGGGGACCCGCCCACCTTGCCACGTTCAGAGGTTCCAATCTCTCGGTCAAGGTCAAGTGGTCCAGAAACACCATTGAAAATGCCTACTTTTGGGGTTTTTCACCAACTTGGCACCCGTGCAGCAATGGCTACGGTTGAGCGATCTGACCCTGGCTCGCGCCAGTGCCAAGATGGATCCCCGGACTTGAGGCCCTATGAGGTTCGGGTTCACGGATCAAGCCAAAGGGGTAAAAAACTGCTTCCCAAGTTGCCAATAGTGAAGGCCTTTTGGGTGTGTTTTGGTTTTTCAAGAGTGAACCGCATGCCTTTGGGCTGTGCGATCTGACCTGGGCTCGCGGCAGTGACCAAGGGTCCAACTGTACCTGCAACACGCAGAGTTTCGGGCCGATCAGTCAAGCTCAAGGTTGACCCATTTTGCCGTTTTTGCCAATTAGAGTCGCATAGAGCAATGGCTTCTGCCGTGGGATCTGACCTGGGCTCGCGCCAGAAACCAGGGGACCACCTGGACCTAAGGCGATAAGAATTTGGGGTCCATCTGCCAAGGTCAAGGGGGTCAAAGCGGTGATTGAACACGGCACAAAAGTAGACAAATTGGTCACGACGAGCGCACGCCCATCGGCTGAGCCATCCGACCTGGGCTCGCGAATGTGCCCAGGGGACCCGCCCACCTTGCCACATTCAAAGGTTCCAATCTCTCTGTCAAGGTCAAGTGGTCCAGAAACACCATTGAAAATGCCTACTTTTGGGGTTTTTCACCAACTTTGCACCCGTGCAGCAACGGCTACGGCTGAGCGATCTGACCCGGGCTCGCGCCAGTGCCAAGATGAATCCCCGGACTTGAGGCCCTATGAGTTTCAGGTTCACGTGTCAAGCCAAAGGGGTAGAAAACTGCTTCCCAAGTTGCCAATAGTGAAGGCCTTTTGGGTGTGTTTTGGTTTTTCAAGAGTGAACCGCATGCCTTTGGGCCGTGCGATCTGACCTGGGCTTGCGGCAGTGACCAAGGGTCCAACTGGACCTGCATCACGCAGAGTTTCGGGCCGATCGGTCAAGCTCAAGGTTGACCCATTTTGCTGTTTTTGCCAATTTGAGTCGCATAGAGCAATGGCTTCTGCCATGCGATCTGACCTGGGCTCGCTCCAGAGACCAGGGGACCACCTGGACCTAAGGCGATAAGGATTTGGGGTCCATCTGCCAAGGTCAAGGGGGTCAAAGCGGTGATTGAACACGGCACAAAATTTTTCAAATTGGTCACGACGAGCGCATGCCCATCGGCTGAGCCATCCGACCTGGGCTCACGAATGTGCCCAGGGGACCCGCCCACCTTGCCACGTTCAGAGGTTCCAATCTCTCGGTCAAGGTCAAGTGGTCCAGAAACACCATTGAAAATGCCTACTTTTGGGGTTTTTCACCAACTTGGCACCCGTGGAGCAACGGCTACAGCTGAGCGATCTGACCTGGGCTTGCGCCAGTGCCAAGATGAATCCCCGGACTTGAGGCCCTATGAGTTTCAGGTTCACGGGTCAAGCCAAAGGGGTAGAAAACTGCTTCCCAAGTTGCCAATAGTGAAGGCCTTTTGGGTTAGTTTTGGTTTTTCAAGAGTGAACTGCATGCCTTTGGGCCGTGCGATCTGACCTGGGCTCACGGCAGTGACCAAGGGTCCAACTGGACCTGCAACACGCAGAGTTTCGGGCCGATCGGTCAAGCTCAAGGTTGACTCATTTTGCCGTTTTTGCCAATTTGAGTCGCATAGAGCAATGGCTTCTGCCGTGCGATCTGACCTGGGCTCGCGCCAGAGACCAGGGGACCACCTGGACCTAAGGCGATAAGGATTTGGGGTCCATCTGCCAAGGTCAAGGGGGTCAAAGCGGTGATTGAACACGGCACAAAAGTAGGCAAATTGGTCACGACGAGCGCACGACCATCGGCTGAGCCATCCGACCTGGGCTCGTGAATGTGCCCAGGGGACCCGCCTACCTTGCCACGTTCAGAGGTTCCAATCTCTCGGTCAAGGTCAAGTGGTCCAGAAACACCATTGAAAATGCCTACTTTTGGGGTTTTTCACCAACTTGGCACCCGTGCAGCAACGGCTACGGCTGAGTGATCTGAACGGGGCTCGCGCCAGTGCCAAGATGAATCCCCGGACTTGAGGCCCTATGAGTTTCGGGTTCACGGGTCAAGCCAAAAGGGTAGAAAACTGCTTCCCAAGTTGCCAATAGTGAAGGCCTTTTGGGTGTGTTTTGGTTTTTCAAGAGTGAACCGCATGCCTTTGGGCCGTGCGATCTGACCTGGGCTTGCGGCAGTGACCAAGGGTCCAACTCGACCTGCAACACTCAGAGTTTCGGGCTGATCGGTCAAGGCCAAGGTTGACCCATTTTGCCGTTTTTGCCAATTTGAGTCGCATAGAGCAATGGCTTCTGCCGTGCGATCTGACCTGGGCTCGCGCCAGAGACCAGGGGACCACCTGGACCTAAGGCGATAAGGATTTGGGGTCCATCTGCCAAGGTCAAGGGGGTCAAAGCGGTGATTGAACTCGGCACAAAAGTAGGCAAATTGGTCACGACGAGCGCACGCCCATTAGCTGAGCCATCCGACCTGGGCTCACGAATGTGCCCAGGGGACCTGCCCACCTTGCCATGTTCAGAGGTTCCAATCTCTCGGTCAAGGTCAAGTGGTCCAGAAACACCATTGAAAATGCCTACTTTTGGGGTTTTTCACCAAATTGGCACCCGTGCAGCAACGGCTACGGCTGAGCGATCTGACCCGGGCTCGCGCCAGTGCCAAGATGAATCCCCAGACTTGAGGCCCTATGAGTTTCGGGTTCACGGGTCAAGCCAAAGGGGTAGAAAACTGCTTCCCAAGTTGCCAATAGTGAAGGCCTTTTGGGTGTGTTTTGGTTTTTCAAGAGTGAACCGCATGTCTTTGGGCCGTGCGATCTGACCTGGGCTCGCGGCAGTGACCAAGGGTCCAATTGGACCTGCAACACGCAGAGTTTCGGGCCGATCGGTCAAGCTCAAGGTTGACCCATTTTGCCGTTTTTGCCAATTTGAGTCGCATAGAGCAATGGCTTCTGCCGTGGGATCTGATTTGGGCTCGAGCCAGAGACCAGGGGACCACCTGGACCTAAGGCGATAAGGATTTGGGGTCCATCTGCCAAGGTCAAGGGGGTCAAAGCTGTGATTGAACATGGCACAAAAGTAGGCAAATTGGTCAGGACGAGCCCACGCCCATCGGCTGAGCCATCCGACCTGGGCTC
Source organism: Fragum whitleyi (assembly GCA_948146395.1). NCBI lineage: Eukaryota > Metazoa > Mollusca > Bivalvia > Cardiida > Cardiidae > Fragum > Fragum whitleyi. Next base: position 15,222,249 of record OX411558.1, on the reverse strand, counting down.
GCGAATGTGCCCAGGGGACCCGCCCACCTTGCCACGTTCAGAGGTTCCAATCTCTCGGTCAAGATCAAGTGATCCAGAAACACCATTGAAAATGCATACTTTTGGGGTTTTTCACCAACTTGGCACCCGTGCAGCAACGGCTACGGCTGAGCGATCTGACCCGGGCTCGCGCCAGTGCCAAGATGAATCCCCGGACTTGAGGCCCTATGAGTTTCAGGTTCAAGGGTCAAGCCAAAGGGTAGAAAACTGCTTCCCAAGTTGCCAATAGTGAAGGCCTTTTGGGTGTGTTTTGGTTTTTCAAGAGTGAACCGCATGCCTTTGGGCCGTGCGATCTGACCTGGGCTCGCGGCAGTGACCAAGGGTCCAACTGGACCTGCAACACTCAGAGTTTCGGGCCGATCGGTCAAGCTCAAGGTTGACCCATTTTGCCGTTTTTGCCAATTTGAGTCGCATAGAGCAATGGCTTCTGCCGTGCGATCTGACCTGGGATCGCGCCAGAGACCAGGGGACCACCTGGACCTGAGGCGATAAGGATTTGGGTTCCATCTGCCAAGGTCAAGGGGGTCAAAGCGGTGATTGAACACGGCACAAAAGTAGGAAAATTGGTCACGACGAGCGCACGCCCATCGGCTGAGCCATCCGACCTGGGCTCGCGAATGTGCCCAGGGGACCCGCCCACCTTGCCACGTTCAGAGGTTCCAATCTCTCGGTCAAGGTCAAGTGGTCCAGAAACACCATTGAAAATGCCTACTTTTGGGGTTTTTCACCAACTTGGCACCCGTGGAGCAACAGCTATGGCTGAGCGATCTGACCCGGGCTCACGCCAGTGCCAAGATGAATCCCCGGACTTGAGGCCCTATGAGTTTCGGTTTAACGGGTCAAGCCAAAGGGGTAGAAAACTGCTTCCCAAGTTGCCAACAGTGAAGGCCTTTTGGGTGTGTTTTGGTTTTTCAAGAGTGTACCGCATGCCTTTGGGCCGTGCGATCTGACCTGGGCTCGCGGCAGTGACCAAGGGTCCAACTGGACCTGCAACACGCAGAGTTTCGGGCCGATCGGTAAAGCTCAAGGTTGACCCATTTTGCTGTTTTTGCCAATTTGAGTCGCATAGAGCAATGGCTTCTGCCGTGCGATCTGACCTGGGCTCGCGCCAGAGACCAGGGGACCACCTGGACCTAAGGCAATAAGGATTTGGGGTCCATCTGCCAAGGTCAAGGGGGTCAAAGCGGTGATTGAACACGGCACAAAAGTAGGCAAATTGGTCACGACGAGCGCACGCCCATCGGCTGAGCCATCCGACCTGGGCTCGCGAATGTGCCCAGGGGACCCGCCCACCTTGCCACGTTCAGAGGTTCAATCTCTCTGTCAAGGTCAAGTGGTCCAGAAACACCATTGAAAATGCCTACTTTTGGGGTTTTTCACCAACTTGGCACCCGTGCAGCAACAGCTACGGCTGAGCGATCTGACCCAGGCTCGCGCCAGTGCCAAGATGAATCCCCGGACTTGAGGCCCTATGAGTTTCGGGTTCACGGGTCAAGCCAAAGGGTAGAAAACTGCTTCCCAAGTTGCCAATAGTGAAGGCCTTTTGGGTGTGTTTTGGTTTTTTCAAGAGTGAACCGCATGCCTTTGGGCCATGCGATCTGACCTGGGCTCGCGGCAGTGACCAAGGGTCCAACTGGACTTGCAACACGCAGAGTTTCGGGCCAATCGGTCAAGCTCAAGGTTGACCCATTTTGCCGTTTTTGCCAATTTGAGTCGCATAGAGCAATGGCTTCTGCCGTGCGATCTGACCTGGGCTCAAGCCAGAGACCAGGGGACCACCTGGACCTAAGGCGATAAGGATTTGGGGTCCATCTGCCAAGGTCAAGGGGGTCAAAGCGGTGATTGAACATGGCACAAAAGTAGGCAAATTGGTCACGACGAGCCCACGCCCATCGGCTGAGCCATCCGACCTGGGCTCGCGAATGTGCCCAGGGGACCCGCCCACCTTGCCACGTTCAGAGGTTCCAATCTCTCGGTCAAGGTCAAGTGATCCAGAAACACCATTGAAAATGCCTACTTTTGGGGTTTTTCACCAACTTGGCACAGGTGCAGCAACGGCTACGGCTGAGCGATCTGACCCGGGCTTGCGCCAGTGCCAAGATGAATCCCCGGACTTGAGGCCCTATGAGTTTCGGGTTCACGGGTCAAGCCAAAGGGGTAGAAAACTGGGGCCCGTTTTACTTAACATCTTACGATCATTTTTTGCGTAAGTCAAAAATAAAAATTGTTCTTAAAGTAGTACCTAAATAGTGAATTCTGCCTTGCAATAACTCCTTAGAATCGTCTTCTAAAGACGATTCCAATGAGATTTTGCAAGGCAGAATCTAAAGATGAATGAAAACACCAGGTATGAAATGTGATTTTGACTTACGATTAAATTTTTCGTAAGTAGTTTAGTAAAACGCGCCAATGCTTCCCAAGTTGCCAATAGTGAAGGCCTTTTGGGTGTGTTTTGTTTTTTCAAGAGTGAACCGCATGCCTTTGGGCAGTGCGATCTGACCTGGGCTCGCGGCAGTGACCAAGGGTCCAACTGGACCTGCAACACGCAGAGTTTCGGGCCGATCGGTCAAGCTCAAGGTTGACCCATTTTGCCGTTTTTGCCAATTTAAGTCGCATAGAGCAATGGCTTCTGCCGTGCGATCTGACCTGGGCTCGCGCCAGAGACCAGGGGACCACCTGGACCTAAGGCGATAAGGATTTGGGGTCCATCTGCCAAGGTCAAGGGGGTCAAAGCGATGATTGAACACGGCACAAAAGTAGGCAAATTGGTCACGACGAGCGCACGCCCATCGGCTGAGCCATCCAACCTGGGCTCGCGAATAAGCCCAGGGGACCCGCCCACCTTGCCACGTTCAGAGGTTCCAATCTCTCGGTCAAGGTCAAGTGGTCCAGAAACACCATTGAAAATGCCTACTTTTGGGGTTTTTCACCAACTTGGCACCCGTGCAGCAACGGCTACAGCTGAGCGATCTGACCCGGGCTCACGCCAGTGCCAAGATGAATCCCCGGACTTGAGGCCCTATGAGTTTCGGGTTCAGGGGTCAAGCCAAAGGGGTAGAAAACTGCTTCCCAAGTTGCCAATAGTGAAGGCCTTTTGGGTGTGTTTTGTTTTTTCAAGAGTGAACCGCATGCCTTTGGGCAGTGCGATCTGACCTGGGCTCGCGGCAGTGACCAAGGATCCAACTGGACCTGCAACACGCAGAGTTTCGGGCCGATCGGTCAAGCTCAAGGTTGACCCATTTTGCCGTTTTTGCCAATTTAAGTGGCATAGAGCAATGGCTTCTGCCGTGCGATCTGACCTGGACTCGCGCCAGAGACCAGGGGACCACCTGGACCTAAGGCGATAAGGATTTGGGGTCCATCTGCCAAGGTCAAGGGGGTCAAAGCGGTGATTGAACACGGCACAAAAGTAGGCAAATTGGTCACGACGAGCGCACGCCCATCGGCTGAGCCATCCGACCTGGGCTCGCGAATGTGCCCAGGGGACCCGCCCACCTTGCCACGTTCAGAGGTTCCAATCTCTCGGTCAAGGTCAAGTGGTCCAGAAACACCATTGAAAATGCCTACTTTTGGGGTTTTTCACCAACTTGGCACCCATGCAGCAACGGCTACGGCTGAGCGATCTGACCCGGGCTCGCGCCAGTGCCAAGATGAATCCCCGGACTTGAGGCCCTATGAGTTTCGGGTTCACGGGTCAAGCCAAAGGGGTAGAAAACTGCTTTCCAAGTTGCCAATAGTGAAGGCCTTTTAGGTGTGTTTTGGTTTTTCAAGAGTGAACCGCATGCCTTTGGGCCGTGCGATCTGACCTGGGCTCGCGGCAGTGACCAAGGGTCCAACTGGACCTGCAACACGCAGAGTTTCGGGCCGATCGGTCAAGCTCAAGGTTGACCCATTTTGCCGTTTTTGCCAATTTGAGTCGCATAAAGCAATGGCTTCTGTCGTGCGATCTGACCTGGGCTCGAGCCAGAGACCAGGGGACCACCTGGACCTAAGGCGATAAGGATTTGGGGTCCATCTGCAAAGGTCAAGGGGGTCAAAGCGGTGATTGAACACGGCACAAAAGTAGGCAAATTGGTCACGACGAGCCCACGCCCATCGGCTGAGCCATCCGACCTGGGCTCGCGAATGTGGCCAGGGGACCCGCCCACCTTGCCACGTTCAGAGGTTCCAATCTCTCGGTCAAGGTCAAGTGGTCCAGAAACACCATTGAAAATGCCTACTTTTGGGGTTTTTCACCAACTTGGCACCCGTGCAGCAACGGCTACGGCTGAGCGATCTGACCCGGACTTGCGCCAGTGCCAAGATGAATCCCCGGACTTGAGGCCATATGAGTTTCGGGTTCACGGGTCAAGCCAAAGGGGTAGAAAACTGCTTCCCAAGTTGCCAATAGTGAAGGCCTTTTGGGTGTGTTTTGGTTTTTCAAGAGTGAACCGCATGCCTTTGGGCCGTGTGATCTGACCTGGGCTCGCGGCAGTGACCAAGGGTCCAACTGGACCTGCAACACAGAGTTTCGGGCCGATCAGTCAAGCTCAAGGTTGACCCATTTTGCCGTTTTTGCCAATTTGAGTCGCATAGAGCAATGGCTTCTGCCGTGCGATCTGACCTGGGCTCACGCCAGAGACCAGGGGACCACCTGGACCTAAGGCGATAAGGATTTGGGGTCCATCTGCCAAGGTCAAGGGGGTCAAAGCGGTGATTGAACACGGCACAAAAGTAGGCAAATTGGTCACGACGAGCCCACGCCCATCGGCTGAGCCATCCGACCTGGGCTCGCGAATGTGCCCAGAGGACCCGCCCACCTTGCCACGTTCAGAGGTTCCAATCTCTCGGTCAAGGTCAAGTGGTCCAGAAACACCATTGAAAATGCCTACTTTTGGGGTTTTTCACCAACTTGGCACCCGTGCAGCAACGGCTACCGCTGAGCGATCTGACCCGGGCTCGCGCCAGTGCCAAGATGAATCCCCGGACTTGAGGCCCTATGAGTTTCAGGTTCAAGGGTCAAGCCAAAGGGGTAGAAAACTGCTTCCCAAGTTGCCAATAGTGAAGGCCTTTTGGGTGTGTTTTGTTTTTTCAAGAGTGAACCGCATGCCTTTGGGCAGTGCGATCTGACCTGGGCTCGCGGCAGTGACCAAGGGTCCAACTGGACCTGCAACACGCAGAGTTTCGGGGAGATTGGTCAAGCTCAAGGTTGACCCATTTTGCCAATTTGAGTCGCATAGAGCAATGGCTTCTGCCGTGCGATCTGACCTGGGCTCGCGCCAGAGACCAGGGGACCACCTAGACCTAAGGCGATAAGGATTTGGGGTCCATCTGCCAAGGTCAAGGGGGTCAAAGCGGTGATTGAACACGGCACAAAAGTAGGCAAATTGGTCACGACGAGCGCACGCCCATCGGCTGAGTCATCCGACCTGGGCTGTCTAATGTGCCCAGGAGACCTGCCTACCTTGCCACGTTCAGAGGTTCCAATCTCTCGGTCAAGGTCAAGTGGTCCAGAAACACCATTGAAAATGCCTACTTTTGGGGTTTTTCACCAACTTGGCACCCGTGCAGCAACGACTACGGCTGAGCGATCTGTCCCGGGCTCGCGCCAGTGCCAAGATGAATCCCCGGACTTGAGGCCCAATGAGTTTCGGGTTCACGGGTCAAGCCAAAGGGGTAGAAAACTGCTTCCCAAGTTGCCAATAGTGAAGGCCTTTTGGGTGTGTTTTGGTTTTTCAAGAGTGAACCGCATGCCTTTGGGCTGTGCGATCTGACCTGGGCTCGCGGCAGTGACCAAGGGTCCAACTGGACCTGCAACACGCAGAGTTTCGGGCCGATCGGTCAAGCTCAAGGTTGACCCATTTTGCCGTTTTTGCCAATTTGAGTCGCATAGAGCAATGGCTTCTGCCGTGTGATCTGACCTGGGCTCGCGCCAGAGACCAGGGGACCACCTGGACCTAAGGCGATAAGGATTTGGGGTCCATCTGCCAAGGTCAAGGGGGTCAAAGCGGTGATTGAACACGGCACAAAAGTAGGCAAATTGGTCACGACGAGCGCCGCTCATCGGCTGAGCCATCCGACCTGGGCTCGCGAATGTGCCCAGGGGACCCGCCCACCTTGCCACATTCAGAGGTTCCAATCTCTCGGTCAAGGTCAAGTGGTCCAGAAACACCATTGAAAATGCCTACTTTTGGGGTTTTTCACGAACTTTGCACCCGTGCAGCAACGGCTACGGCTGAGCGATCTGACCTGGGCTCGCGCCGGTGCCAAGATGAATCCCCGGACTTGAGGCCCTATGAGCTTTGGGTTCACGGGTCAAGCCAAAGGGGTAGAAAACTGCTTCCCAAGTTGCCAATAGTGAAGGCCTTTTGGGTGTGTTTTGGTTTTTCAAGAGTGAACCGCATGCCTTTGGGCTGTGCGATCTGACCTGGGCTCGCGGCAGTGACCAAGGGTCCAACTGGACCTGCAACACGCAGAGTTTCGGACCGATCGGTAAAGCTCAAGGTTGACCCATTTTGCCGTTTTTGCCAATTTGAGTCGCATAGAGCAATGGCTTCTGCCGTGCGATCTGACCTGGTCTTGTGCCAGAGACCAGGGGACCACCTGGACCTAAGGCGATAAGGATTTGGGGTCCATCTGCCAAGGTCAAGGGGGTCAAAGCGGTGATTGAACACGGCACAAAAGTAGGAAAATTGGTCACGACGAGCGCACGCCCATCAGCTGAGCCATCCGACCTGGGCTCGCGAATGTGCCCAGGGGACCCGCCCACCTGGCCACGTTCAGAGGTTCCAATCTCTCGGTCAAGGTCAAGTGGTCCAGAAACACCATTGAAAATGCCTACTTTTGGGGTTTTTCACCAACTTGGCACCCGTGCAGCAACGGCTACGGCTGAGCGATCTGACCCAGGCTAGCGCCAGTGCCAAGATGAATCCCCGGACTTGAGGCCCTATGAGTTTCGGGTTCACGGGTCAAGCCAAAGGGGTAGAAAACTGCTTCCCAAGTTGCCAATAGTGAAGGCCTTTTGGGTGTGTTTTGGTTTTTCAAGAGTGAACCGCATGCCTTTTAGCCGTGCGATCTGACCTGGGCTCGCGGCAGTGACCAAGGGTCCAACTGGACCTGCAACACGCAGAGTTTCGGGCCGATCGGTCAAGCTCAAGGTTGACCCATTTTGCCGTTTTTGCCAATTTGAGTCGCATAGAGCAATGGCTTCTGCCGTGCGATCTGACCTGGGCTCGCGCCAGAGACCAGGGGACCACCTGGACCTAAGGCGATAAGGATTTGGGGTCTATATGCCAAGGTCAAGGGGGTCAAAGTGGTGATTGAACACGGCACAAAAGTAGGCAAATTGGTCACGACGAGCGCACGCCCATCGGCTGAGCCATCCGACCTGGGCTCGCCAATGTGCCCAGGGGACCCGCCCACCTTGCCACGTTCAGAGGTTCCAATCTCTCGGTCAAGGTCAAGTGGTCCAGAAACACCATTGAAAATGCCTACTTTTGGGGTTTTTCACCAACTTGGCACCCGTGCAGCAACGGCTACGGCTGAGCGATCTGACCCGGGCTTGCGCCAGTGCCAAGATGAATCCCCGGACTTGAGGCCCTATGAGTTTCGGGTTCACGGGTCAAGCCAAGGGGTAGAAAACTGGGGCCCGTTTTACTAAACATCTTACGATCATTTTTTGCGTAAGTCAAAAATAAAAATTGTTCTTAAAGTAGTACCTAAATAGTGTATTCTGCCTTGCAATAATTCCTTAGAATCGTCTTCTAAAGACGATTCCAATGAGATTTTGCAAGGCAGAATCTAAAGATGAATGAAAACACCAGGTATGAAATGTGATTTTGACTTACGATTAAATTTTTCGTAAGTAGTTTAGTAAAACGCGCCCCTGCTTCCCAAGTTGCCAATAGTGAAGGCCTTTTGGGTGTGTTTTGTTTTTTCAAGAGTGAACCGCATGCCTTTGGGCAGTGCGATCTGACCTGGGCTCGCGGCAGTGACCAAGGGTCCAACTGGACCTGCAACACGCAGAGTTTCGGGCCGATCGGTCAAGCTCAAGGTTGACCCATTTTTGCCAATTTAAGTCGCATAGAGCAATAGCTTCTGCCGTGCGATCTGACCTGGGCTCGCACCAGAGACCAGGGGACCACCTGGACCTAAGGCGATAAGGATTTGGGGTCCATCTGCCAAGGTCAAGGGGGTCAAAGCGGTGATTGAACACGGCACAAAAGTAGGCAAATTGGTCACGACGAGCACACGCCCATCGGCTGAGCCATCCAACCTGGACCTGCAACACGCAGAGTTTCGGGCCGATCGGTCAAGCTCAAGGTTGACCCATTTTGCGGTTTTTGCCAATTTGAGTCGCATAGAGCAATGGCTTCTGCCGTGTGATCTGACCTGGGCTCGCGCCAGAGACGAGGGGACCACCTGGACCTAAGGCGATAAGGATTTGGGGTCCATCTGCCAAGGTCAAGGGGGTCAAAGCGGTGATTGAACACGGCACAAAAGTAGGCAAATTGGTCACGACGAGCGCACGCCCATCGGCTGAGCCATCCGACCTGGGCTCGCGAATGTGCCCAGGGGACCCGCCCACCTTGCCACGTTCAGAGGTTCCAATCTCTCTGTCAAGGTCAAGTGGTCCAGAAACACCATTGAAAATGCCTACTTTTTGGGTTTTTCACCAACTTGGCACCCGTGCAGCAACGGCTACGGCTGAGCGATCTGACCCGGGCTCGGGCCGGTGCCAAGATGAATCCCCGGACTTGAGGCCCTATGAGTTTCGGGTTCACGGGTCAAGCCAAAGGGGTAGAAAACTGCTTCCCAAGTTGCCAATAGTGAAGGCCTTTTGGGTGTGTTTTGGTTTTTCAAGAGTGAACCGCATGCCTTTGGGCCGTGCGATCTGACCTGGGCTCACGGCAGTGACCAAGGGTCCAACTGGACATGCAACACGCACAGTTTCGGGCCGATCGGTCAAGCTCAAGGTTGACCCATTTTGCCGTTTTTGCCAATTTGAGTCGCAAAGAGCAATGGCTTCTGCCGTGCGATCTGACCTGGGCTCGCGCCAGAGACTAGGGGACCACCTGGACCTAAGGCGATAAGGATTTGGGGTCCATCTGCCAAGGTCAAGGGGGTCAAAGCGGTGATTGAACACGGCACAAAAGTAGGCAAATTGGTCACGACGAGCGCACGCCCATTGGCTGAGCCATCCGACCTGGGCTCGTGAATGTGCCCAGGGGACCCGCCCACCTTGCCACGTTCAGAGGTTCCAATCTCTCGGTCAAGGTCAAGTGGTCCAGAAACACCATTGAAAATGTCTACTTTTGGGGTTTTTCACCAACTTGGCACCCGTGCAGCAACGGCTACGGCTGAGCGATCTGACCCGAGCTTGCGCCAGTGCCAAGATGAATCCCCGAACTTGAGGCCCTATGAGTTTCGGGTTCACGGGTCAAGCCAAAGGGGTAGAAAACTGCTTTCCAAGTTGCCAATAGTGAAGGCCTTTTGGGTGTGTTTTGGTTTTTCAAGAGTGAACCGCATGCCTTTGGGCCGTGCGATCTGACCTGGGCTCGTGGCGGTGACCAAGGGTCCAACTGGACCTGCAACACGCAGAGTTTCGGGCCGATCCGTCAAGCTCAAGGTTGACCCATTTTGCCGTTTTTGCCAATTTGAATCTCTCGGTCAAGGTCAAGTGGTCCAGAAACACCATTGAAAATGCCTACTTTTGGGGTTTTTCACCAACTTGGCACCCGTGCAGCAACGGCTACGGCTGAGCGATCTGACCCGGGCTTGCGCCAGTGCCAAGATGAATCCCCGGACTTGAGGCTCTATGAGTTTCGGGTTCACGGGTCAAGCCAAGGGGTAGAAAACTGGGGCCCGTTTTACTAAACATCTTACGATCATTTTTTGCGTAAGTCAAAAATAAAAATTGTTCTTAAAGTAGTACCTAAATAGTGAATTCTGCCTTGCAATAATTCCTTAGAATCGTCTTCTAAAGACGATTCCAATGAGATTTTGCAAGGCAGAATCTAAAGATGAATGAAAACACCAGGTATGAAATGTGATTTTGACTTAAGATTAAATTTTTCGTAAGTAGTTTAGTAAAACGCGCCCCTGCTTCCCAAGTTGCCAATAGTGAAGGCCTTTTGGGTGTGTTTTGTTTTTTCAAGAGTGAACTGCATGCCTTTGGGCAGTGCGATCTGACCTGGGCTCGCGGCAGTGACCAAGGGTCCAACTGGACCTGCAACACGCAGAGTTTCGGGCCGATCGGTCAAGCTCAAGGTTGACCCATTTTTGCCAATTTAAGTCGCATAGAGCAATAGCTTCTGCCGTGCGATCTGACCTGGGCACGCACCAGAGACCAGGGGACCACCTGGACCTAAGGCAATAAGGATTTGGGGTCCATCTGCCAAGGTCAAGGGGGTCAAAGCGGTGATTGAACACGGCACAAAAGTAGGCAAATTGGTCACGACGAGCACACGCCCATCGGCTGAGCCATCCGACCTGGACCTGCAACACGCAGAGTTTCGGGCCGATCGGTCAAGCTCAAGGTTGACCCATTTTGCCGTTTTTGCCAATTTGAGTCGCAAAGAGCAATGGCTTCTGCCGTGCGATCTGACCTGGGCTCGCGCCAGAGACTAGGGGACCACCTGGACCTAAGGCGATAAGGATTTGGGGTCCATCTGCCAAGGTCAAGGGGGTCAAAGCAGTGATTGAACACGGCACAAAAGTAGGCAAATTGGTCACGACGAGCGCACGCCCATCGGCTGAGCCATCCGACCTGGGCTCGCGAATGTGCCCAGGGGACCCGCCCACCTTGCCACGTTCAGAGGTCCCAATCTCTCGGTCAAGGTCAAGTGGTCCAGAAACACCATTGAAAATGCCTACTTTTCGGGGTTTTCACCAACTTGGCACCCGTGCAGCAACGGCTACGGCTGAGCGATCTGACCCGGGCTCGCGCCAGTGCCAACATGAATCCCCGGACTTGAGGCCCTATGAGTTTCGGGTTCACGGGTCAAGCCAAAGGGGTAGAAAACTGCTTCCCAAGTTGCCAATAGTGAAGGCCTTTTGGGTGTGTTTTGGTTTTTCAAGAGTGAACCGCATGCCTTTGGGCCGTGCGATCTGACCTGGGCTCACGGCAGTGACCAAGGGTCCAACTGGACATGCAACACGCACAGTTTCGGGCCGATCGGTCAAGCTCAAGGTTGACCCATTTTGCCGTTTTTGCCAATTTGAGTCGCAAAGAGCAATGGCTTCTGCCGTGCGATCTGACCTGGGCTCGCGCCAGAGACTAGGGGACCACCTGGACCTAAGGCGATAAGGATTTGGGGTCCATCTGCCAAGGTCAAGGGGGTCAAAGCGGTGATTGAACACGGCACAAAAGTAGGCAAATTGGTCACGACGAGCGCACGCCCATTGGCTGAGCCATCCGACCTGGGCTCGTGAATGTGCCCAGGGGACCCGCCCACCTTGCCACGTTCAGAGGTTCCAATCTCTCGGTCAAGGTCAAGTGGTCCAGAAACACCATTGAAAATGTCTACTTTTGGGGTTTTTCACCAACTTGGCACCCGTGCAGCAACGGCTACGGCTGAGCGATCTGACCCGAGCTTGCGCCAGTGCCAAGATGAATCCCCGAACTTGAGGCCCTATGAGTTTCGGGTTCACGGGTCAAGCCAAAGGGGTAGAAAACTGCTTCCCAAGTTGCCAATAGTGAAGGCCTTTTGGGTGTGTTTTGGTTTTTCAAGAGTGAACCGCATGCCTTTGGGCCGTGCGATCTGACCTGGGCTCGTGGCGGTGACCAAGGGTCCAACTGGACCTGCAACACGCAGAGTTTCTGGCCGATCCGTCAAGCTCAAGGTTGACCCATTTTGCCGTTTTTGCCAATTTGAATCTCTCGGTCAAGGTCAAGTGGTCCAGAAACACCATTGAAAATGCCTACTTTTGGGGTTTTTCACCAACTTGGCACCCGTGCAGCAACGGCTACGGCTGAGCGATCTGACCCGGGCTTGCGCCAGTGCCAAGATGAATCCCCGGACTTGAGGCCCTATGAGTTTCGGGTTCACGGGTCAAGCCAAGGGGTAGAAAACTGGGGCCCGTTTTACTAAACATCTTACGATCATTTTTTGCGTAAGTCAAAAATAAAAATTGTTCTTAAAGTAGTACCTAAATAGTGAATTCTGCCTTGCAATAATTCCTTAGAATCGTCTTCTAAAGACGATTCCAATGAGATTTTGCAAGGCAGAATCTAAAGATGAATGAAAACACCAGGTATGAAATGTGATTTTGACTTAAGATTAAATTTTTCGTAAGTAGTTTAGTAAAACGCGCCCCTGCTTCCCAAGTTGCCAATAGTGAAGGCCTTTTGGGTGTGTTTTGTTTTTTCAAGAGTGAACCGCATGCCTTTGGGCAGTGCGATCTGACCTGGGCTCGCGGCAGTGACCAAGGGTCCAACTGGACCTGCAACACGCAGAGTTTCGGGCTGATCGGTCAAGCTCAAGGTTGACCCATTTTTGCCAATTTAAGTCGCATAGAGCAATAGCTTCTGCCGTGCGATCTGACCTGGGCACGCACCAGAGACCAGGGGACCACCTGGACCTAAGGCAATAAGGATTTGGGGTCCATCTGCCAAGGTCAAGGGGGTCAAAGCGGTGATTGAACACGGCACAAAAGTAGGCAAATTGGTCACGACGAGCACACGCCCATCGGCTGAGCCATCCGACCTGGACCTGCAACACGCAGAGTTTCGGGCCGATCGGTCAAGCTCAAGGTTGACCCATTTTGCCGTTTTTGCCAATTTGAGTCGCAAAGAGCAATGGCTTCTGCCGTGCGATCTGACCTGGGCTCGCGCCAGAGACTAGGGGACCACCTGGACCTAAGGCGATAAGGATTTGGGGTCCATCTGCCAAGGTCAAGGGGGTCAAAGCAGTGATTGAACACGGCACAAAAGTAGGCAAATTGGTCACGACGAGCGCACACCCATCGGCTGAGCCATCCGACCTGGGCTCGCGAATGTGCCCAGGGGACCCGCCCACCTTGCCACGTTCAGAGGTCCCAATCTCTCGGTCAAGGTCAAGTGGTCCAGAAACACCATTGAAAATGCCTACTTTTCGGGGTTTTCACCAACTTGGCACCCGTGCAGCAACGGCTACGGCTGAGCGATCTGACCCGGGCTCGCGCCAGTGCCAACATGAATCCCCGGACTTGAGGCCCTATGAGTTTCGGGTTCACGGGTCAAGCCAAAGGGGTAGAAAACTGCTTCCCAAGTTGCCAATAGTGAAAGCCTTTTGGGTGTGTTTTGGTTTTTCAAGAGTGAACCGCATGCCTTTGGGCCGTGCGATCTGACCTGGGCTCGCGGCAGTGACACAGGGTCCAACTGGACCTGCAACACGCAGAGTTTCGGGCCGATCGGTCAAGCTCAAGGTTGACCCATTTTGCCGTTTTTGCCAATTTGAGTCGTATAGAGCAATGGCTTCTGCCGTGCGTTCTGACATGGGCTCGCGCCAGAGACCAGGGGACCACCTGGACCTAAGGCGATAAGGATTTGGGGTCCATCTGCCAAGGTCAAGGGGGTCAAAGCGGTGATTGAACACGGCACAAAAGTAGGCAAATTGGTCACGACGAGCGCACGCCCATTGGCTGAGCCATCCGACCTGGGCTCGTGAATGTGCCCAGGGGACCCGCCCACCTTGCCACGTTCAGAGGTTCCAATCTCTCGGTCAAGGTCAAGTGGTCCAGAAACACCATTGAAAATGCCTACTTTTGGGGTTTTTCACCAACTTGGCACCCGTGCAGCAACGGCTACGGCTGAGCGATCTGACCCGAGCTTGCGCCAGTGCCAAGATGAATCCCCGAACTTGAGGCCCTATGAGTTTCGGGTTCACGGGTCAAGCCAAAGGGGTAGAAAACTGCTTCCCAAGTTGCCAATAGTGAAGGCCTTTTGGGTGTGTTTTGGTTTTTCAAGAGTGAACCGCATGCCTTTGGGCCGTGCGATCTGACCTGGGCTCATGGCAGTGACCAAGGGTCCAACTGGACCTGCAACACGCAGAGTTTCGGGCCGATCGGTCAAGCTCAAGGTTGACCCATTTTGCCGTTTTTGCCAATTTGAGTCGCATAGAGCAATGGCTTCTGCCGTGCGATCTGACCTGGGCTCGCGCCAGAGACCAGGGGACCACCTGGACCTAAGGCGATAAGGATTTGGGGTCCATCTGCCAAGGTCAAGAGGGTCAAAGTGGTGATTGAACACGGCACAAAAGTAGGCAAATTGGTCACGACGAGCGCACGCCCATCGGCTGAGCCATCCGACCTGGGCTCGCGAATGTGCCCAGGGGACCCACCCACCTTGCCACGTTCAGAGGTTCCAATCTCTCGGTCAAGGTCAAGTGGTCCAGAAACACCATTAAAAATGCCTACTTTTGGGGTTTTTCACCAACTTGGCACCCGTGCAGCAACAGCTACGGCTGAGCCATCTGACCCGGTCTTGTGCCAGTGCCAAGATAAATCCGCGGACTTGAGGCCCTATGAGTTTCGGGTTCACGGGTCAAGCCAAAGGGGTAGAAAACTGCTTCCCAAGTTGCCAATAGTGAAGGCCTTTTGGGTGTGTTTTGGTTTTTAAAGAGTGAACCGCATGCCTTTGGGCCGTGCGATCTGACCTGGGCTCGCGGCAGTGACCAAGGGTCCAACTGGACCTGCAACACGCAGAGTTTCGGGCCGATCGGTCAAGCTCAAGGTTGACCCATTTTGCCGTTTTTGCCAATTTGAGTCGTATTGAGCAATGGCTTCTGCCGTGCGATCTGACCTGGGCTCGCGCCAGAGACCAGGGGACCACCTGGACCTAAGGCGATAAGGATTTGGGGTCCATCTGCCAAGGTCAAGGGGGTCAAAGCGGTGATTGAACACGGCAAAAAAGTAGGCAAATTGGTCACGACGAGCGCACGCCCATCGGCTGAGTCATCCGACCTGGGCTCGCGAATGTGCCCAGGGGACCCGCCCACCTTGCCACCTTCAGAGGTTCCAATCTCTCGGTCAAGGTCAAGTGGTCCAGAAACACCATTGAAAATGTCTACTTTTGGGGTTTTTCACCAACTTGGCACCCGTGCAGCAATGGCTACAGCTGAGCGATCTGACCCGGGCTGGCGCCAGTGCCAAGATGAATCCCCGGACTTGAGGCCCTATGAGTTTCGGGTTCACGGGTCAAGCCAAAGGGGTAGAAAACTGCTTCCCAAGTTGCCAATAGTGAAGGCCTTTTGGGTGTGTTTTGGTTTTTCAAGAGTGAACCGCATGCCTTTGGGCCGTGCGATCTGACCTGGGCTCGCGGCAGTGACCAAGGGTCCAACTGGACCTGCAACAAGCAGAGTTTCGGCCCGATCGGTCAAGCTCAAGGTTGACCCATTTTGCCGTTTTTGCCAATTTGAGTCACATAGAGTAATGGCTTCTGCCGTGCGATCTGACCTGGGCTCGCGCCAGAGACCAGGGGACCACCTGGACCTAAGGCGATAAGGATTTGGGGTCCATCTGCCAAGGTCAAGGGGGTCAAAGCGGTGATTGAACACGGCACAAAAGTAGGAAAATTGGTCACGACGAGCGCACGCCCTTCGACTGAGCCATCCGACCTGGGCTCGCGAATGTGCCCAGGTGACCCGCCCACCTAGCCACATTCAGAGGTTCCAATCTCTCGGTCAAGGTCAAGTGGTCCAGAAACACCATTGAAAATGCCTACTTTTGGGGTTTTTCACCAACTTGGCACCCGTGCAGCAACGGCTATGGCTGAGCGATCTGACCCGGGCTCGCGCCAGTGCCAAGATGAATCCCCGGACTTGAGGCCCTATGAGTTTCGGGTTCACGGGTCAAGCCAAAGGGGTAGAAAACTGCTTCCCAAGTTGCCAATAGTGAAGGCCTTTTGGGTGTGTTTTGGTTTTTCAAGAGTGAACCGCATGCCTTTGGGCCGTGCGATCTGACCTGGGCTCGCGGCAGTGACCAAGGGTCCAACTGGACCTGCAACACACAGAGTTTCAGGCCGATCGGTCAAGGTCAAGGTTGACCCATTTTGCCGTTTTTGCCAATTTGAGTCGCATAGAGCAATGGCTTCTGCCGTGCGATCTGACCTGGGCTCGCGCCAGAGACCAGGGGACCACCTGGACCTAAGGCGATAAGGATTTGGGGTCCATCTGCCAAGGTCAAGGGGGTCAAAGCGGTGATTGAACACGGCACAAAAGTAGGCAAATTGGTCACGACGAGCGCACGCCCATCGGCTGAGCCATCCGACCTGGGCTCGCGAATGTGCCCAGGGGACCCGCCCACCTTGCCACGTTCAGAGGTCCCAATCTCTCGGTCAAGGTCAAGTGGTCCAGAAACACCATTGAAAATGCCTACTTTTGTGGGTTTTCACCAACTTGGCACCCGTGCAGCAACGGCTACGGCTGAGCGATCTGACCCGGGCTCGTGCCAGTGCCAAGATGAATCCCCGGACTTGAGGCCCTATGAGTTTCGGGTTCACGGGTCAAGCCAACGGGGTAGAAAACTGCTTCCCAAGTTGCCAATAGTGAAGGCCTTTTGGGTGTGTTTTGGTTTTTCAAGAGTGAACCGCATGCCTTTGGGCCGTGCGATCTGACCTGGGCTCGCGGCAGTGACCAAGGGTCCAACTGGACCTGCAACACGCAGAGTTTCAGGCCGATCGGTCAAGCTCAAGGTTGACCCATTTTGCCGTTTTTGCCAATTTGAGTCGCATAGAGCAATGGCTTCTGCCGTGCAATCTGACCTGGGCTCGCGCCAGAGACCAGGGGACCACCTGGACCTAAGGCGATAAGGATTTGGGGTCCATCTGCCAAGGTCAAGAGGGTCAAAGCGGTGATTGAACACGGCACAAAAGTAGGCAAATTGGTCACGACGAGCGCACGCCAATCGGCTGAGCCATCCGACCTGGGCTCGCGAATGTGCCCAGGGGACCCGCCCACCTTGCCACGTTCAGAGGTTCCAATCTCTCGGTCAAGGTCAAGTGGTCCAGAAACACTATTGAAAATGCCTACTTTTGGGGTTTTTCACCAACTTGGCACCCATGCAGCAACGGCTACGGCTCAGCAATCTGACCCGGGCTTGTGCCAGTGCCAAGATGAATCCCCGGACTTGAGGCCCTATGAGTTTCGGGTTCACGGGTCAAGCCAAAGGGGTAGAAAACTGCTTCCCAAGTTGCCAATAGTGAAGGCCTTTTGGGTGTGTTTTGGTTTTTCAAGAGTGAACCGCATGCCTTTGGGCCGTGCGATCTGACCTGGGCTCGCGGCAGTGACCAAGGGTCCAACTGGACCTGCAACACGCAGAGTTTCAGGCCGATCGGTCAAGCTCAAGGTTGACCCATTTTGCTGTTTTTGCCAATTTGAGTCGCATAGAGCAATGGCTTCTGCCGTGCGATCTGACCTGGGCTCGCGCCAGAGACCAGGGGACCACCTGGACCTAAGGCGATAAGGATTTGGGGTCCATCTGCCAAGGTCAAGAGGGTCAAAGCGGTGATTGAACACGGCACAAAAGTAGGCAAATTGGTCACGACGAGCGCACGCCCATCGGCTGAGCCATCGGACCTGGGCTCGCGAATGTGCCCAGGGGACCCGCCCACCTTGCCACGTTCAGAGGTTCCATTCTCTCGGTCAAGGTCAAGTGGTCCAGAAACACCATTGAAAATGCCTACTTTTGGGGTTTTTCACCAACTTGGCACCCCTGCAGCAACGGCTACGGCTGAGCGATCTGACCCGGGCTTGCCCCAGTGCCAAGATGAATCCCCGGACTTGAGGCCCTATGAGTTTCGGGTTCACGGGTCAAGCCAAAGGGGTAGAAAACTGCTTCCCAAGTTGCCAATAGTGAAGGCCTTTTGGGTGTGTTTTGGTTTTTTAAGAGTGAACCGCATGCCTTTGGGCCGTGCGATCTGACCTGGGCTCACGGCAGTGACCAAGGGTCCAACTGGACCAGCAACATGCAGAGTTTCGGGCTGATCGGTCAAGCTCAAGGTTGACCCATTTTGCCGTTTTTGCCAATTTGAGTCGCATAGAGCAATGGCTTCTGCTGTGCGATCTGACCTGGGCTCGCGCCAGAGACCAGGGGACCACCTGGACCTAAGGCGATAAGGATTTGGGGTCCATCTGCCAAGGTCAAGGGGGTCAAAGCGGTGATTGAACACGGCACAAAGGTAGGCAAATTGGTCACAACGAGGGCACGCCCATCGGCTGAGCCATCCGACCTGGGCTCGCGAATGTGCCCAGGGAACCCGCCCACCTTGCCACCTTCAGAGGTTCCAATCTCTCGGTCAAGGTCAAGTGGTCCAGAAACACCATTGAAAATGCCTACTTTTGGGGTTTTTCACCAACTTGGCACCCGTGCAGCAACGGCTACGGCTGAGCGATCTGACCCGGGCTCGCGCCAGTGCCAAGATGAATCCCCGGACTTGAGGCCCTATGAGTTTCGGGTTCACGGGTCAAGCCAAAGGGGTAGAAAACTGCTTCCCAAGTTGCCAATAGTGAAGGCCTTTTGGGTGTGTTTTGGTTTTTCAAGAGTGAACCGCATGCCTTTGGGCCGTGCGATCTGACCTGGGCTCGCGGCAGTGACCAAGGGTCCAACTGGACCTGCAACACGCAGAGTTTCGGGCCGATCGGTCAAGCTCAAGGTTGACCCATTTTGCCGTTTTTGCCAATTTGAGTCGCATAGAGCAATGGCTTCTGCCGTGCGATCTGACCTGGGCTTGCGCCAGAGACCAGGGGACCACCTGGACCTAAGGCGATAAGAATTTGGGGTCCATCTGCCAAGGTCAAGGGGGTCAAAGCGGTGATTGAACACGGCACAAAAGTAGGAAAATTGGTCACGACGAGCGCACACCCATCGGCTGAGCCATCCGACCTGGGCTCGCGAATGTGCCCAGGGGACCCGCCCACCTTGCCACCTTCAGAGGTTCCAATCTCTCGGTCAAGGTCAAGTGGTCCAGAAACACCATTGAAAATGCCTACTTTTGGGGTTTTTCACCAACTTGGCACCCGTGCAGCAACGGCTATGGCTGAGCGATCTGACCCGGGCTCGCGCCAGTGCCAAGATGAATCCCCGGACTTGAGGCCCTATGAGTTTCGGGTTCACGGGTCAAGCCAAAGGGGTAGAAAACTGCTTCCCAAGTTGCCAATAGTGAAGACCTTTTGGGTGTGTTTTGGTTTTTCAAGAGTGAACCGCATGCCTTTGGGCCGTGTGATCTGACCTGGGCTCGCGTTAGTGACCAAGGGTCCAACTGGACCTGCAACACACAGAGTTTCAGGCCGATCGGTTAAGCTCAAGGTTGACCCATTTTGCCGTTTTTGCCAATTTGAGTCGCATAGAGCAATGGCTTCTGCCGTGCGATCTGACCTGGGCTCGCGCCAGAGACCAGGGGACCACCTGGACCTAAGGCGATAAGGATTTGGGGTCCATCTGCCAAGGTCAAGGGGGTCAAAGCGGTGATTGAACACGGCACAAAAGTAGGCAAATTGGTCACGACGAGCGTACGCCCATTGGCTGAGCCATCCGACCTGGGCTCGCGAATGTGCCCAGGGGACCCGCCCACCTTGCCACGTTCAGAGGTTCCAATCTCTCGGTCAAGGTCAAGTGGTCCAGAAACACCATTGAAAATGCCTACTTTTGGGGTTTTTCACCAAATTGGCACCCGTGCAGCAACGGCTACGGCTGAGCGATCTGACCCGAGCTCGTGCCAGTGCCAAGATGAATCCCCGGACTTGAGGCCCTTTGAGTTTCGGGTTCACGGGTCAAGCAAAAGGGGTAGAAAACTGCTTCCCAAGTTGCCAATAGTGAAGGCCTTTTGGGTGTGTTTTGGTTTTTCAAGAGTGAACCGCATGCCTTTGGGCCGTGCGATCTGACCTGGGCTCGCGGCAGTGACCAAGGGTCCAACTGGACCTGCAACAAGCAGAGTTTCGGGCCGATCGGTCAAGCTCAAGGTTGACCCATTTTGCCGTTTTTGCCAATTTGAGTCACATAGAGTAATGGCTTCTGCAGTGCGATCTGACCTGGGCTCGCGCCAGAGACCAGGGGACCACCTGGACCTAAGGCGATAAGGATTTGGGGTCCATCTGCCAAGGTCAAGGGGGTCAAAAAGGTGATTGAACATGGCACAAAAGTAGGCAAATTGGTCACGACGAGCGCACGTCCATCGGCTGAGCCATCCGACCTTGGCTCGCGAATGTGCCCAGGGGATTCGTCCACCTTGCCACGTTCAGAGGTTCCAATTTCTCGGTCAAGGTCAAGTGGTCCAGAAACACCATTGAAAATGCATACTTTTGGGGTTTTTCACCAACTTGGCACCCGTGCAGCAACGGCTACGGCTGAGCGATCTGACCCGGGCTCGCGCCAGTGCCAAGATGAATCCCCGGACTTGAGGCCCTATGAGTTTCGGGTTCACGGGTCAAGCCAAAGGGGTAGAAAACTGCTTCCCAAGTTGCCAATAGTTAAGGCCAATTGGGTGTGTTTTGGTTTTTCAAGAGTGAACCGCATGCCTTTGGGCCGTGCGATCTGACCTGGGATCGCGGCAGTGACCAAGTGTCCAACTGGACCTTCAACACGCAGAGTTTCGGGCCGATCGGTCAAGCTCAAGGTTGACCCATTTTGCCGTTTTTGCCAATTTGAGTCGCATAGAGCAATGGCTTCTGCTGTGCAATCTGACCTGGGCTCACGCCAGAGACCAGGGGACCACCTGGACCTAAGGCGATAAGGATTTGGGGTCAATCTGCCAAGGTCAAGGGGGTCAAAGCGGTGATTGAACACGGCACAAAAGTAGGCAAATTGGTCACGACGAGTGCACGCCCATCAGCTGAGCCATCCGACCTGGGCTCGCGAATGTGCCCAGGGGTACCGCCCACCTTGCCACGTTCAGAGGTTCCAATCTCTCCGTCAAGGTCAAGTGGTCCAGAAACACCATTGAAAATGCATACTTTTGGGGTTTTTCACCAACTTGGCACCCGTGCAGCAACGGCTACGGCTGAGCGATCTGACCTGGGCTTGCGCCAGTGCCAAGATGAATCCCCGGACTTGAGGCCCTATGAGTTTCGGGTTCACGGGTCAAGCCAAAGGGGTAGAAAACTGCTTCCCAAGTTGCCAATAGTGAAGGCCAATTGGGTGTGTTTTGGTTTTTCAAGAGTGAACCGCATGCCTTTGGGCCGTGCGATCTGACCTGGGATCGCGGCAGTGACCAAGTGTCCAACTGGACCTTCAACACGCAGAGTTTCGGGCCGATCGGTCAAGCTCAAGGTTGACCCATTTTGCCGTTTTTGCCAATTTGAGTCGCATAGAGCAATGGCTTCTGCTGTGCAATCTGACCTGGGCTCACGCCAGAGACCAGGGGACCACCTGGACCTAAGGCGATAAGGATTTGGGGTCAATCTGCCAAGGTCAAGGGGGTCAAAGCGGTGATTGAACACGGCACAAAAGTAGGCAAATTGGTCACGACGAGTGCACGCCCATCAGCTGAGCCATCCGACCTGGGCTCGCGAATGTGCCCAGGGGTACCGCCCACCTTGCCATGTTCAGAGGTTCCAATCTCTCCGTCAAGGTCAAGTGGTCCAGAAACACCATTGAAAATGCATACTTTTGGGGTTTTTCACCAACTTGGCACCCGTGCAGCAACGGCTACGGCTGAGCGATCTGACCTGGGCTTGCGCCAGTGCCAAGATGAATCCCCGGACTTGAGGCCCTATGAGTTTCGGGTTCACGGGTCAAGCCAAAGGGGTAGAAAACTGCTTCCCAAATGGCCAATAGTGAAGGCCTTTTGGGTGTGTTTTGGTTTTTCAAGAGTGAACCGCATGCCTTTGGGCTGTGCGATCTGACCTGGGCTCGCGGCAGTGACCAAGGGTCCAACTGGACCTGCAAAACGCAGAGTTTCAGGCCGATCGGTCAAGCTCAAGGTTGACCCATTTTGCCGTTTTTGCCAATTTGAGTCGCATAGAGCAATGGCTTCTGCCGTGCGATCTGACCTGGGCTCGCGCCAGAGACCAGGGGACCACCTGGACCTAAGGCGATAAGGATTTGGGGTCCATCTGCCAATGTCAAGGGGGTCAAAGCGGTGATTGAACACGGCACAAAAGTAGGCAAATTGGTCACGACGAGCGCATGCCCATCGGCTGAGCCATCCGACCTGGGCTCGCGAATGTGCCCAGGGGACCCGCCCACCTTGCCACGTTCAGAGGTTCCAATCTCTCGGTCAAGGTCAAGTGGTCCAGAAAACCCATTGAAAATGCCTACTTTTGGGGTTTTTCACCAACTTGGCACCCATGCAGCAACGGCTACGGCTGAGCGATCTGACCCGGGCTCGTGCCAGTGCCAAGATGAATCCCCGGACTTGAGGCCCTATGAGTTTCGGGTTCACGGGTCAAGCCAAAGGGGTAGAAAACTGGGGCCCGTTTTACTAAACATCTTACGATCATTTTTTGCGTGAGTCAAAAATAAAAATTGCTCTTAAAGTAGTACCTAAATAGTGAATTCTGCCTTGCAATATCTCCTTAAAATCGTCTTCTTAAGACGATTCCAATTAGATTTTGCAAGGCAGAATCTAAAGATGAATGAAAACACCAGGTATGAAATGTGATTTTGACTTACGATTAAATTTTTCGTAAGTAGTTTAGTAAAACGGGCCCCTGCTTCCCAAGTTGCCAATAGTGAAGGCCTTTTGGGTGTGTTTTGGTTTTTCAAGAGTGAACCGCATGCCTTTGGGCCGTGCGATCTGACCTGGGCTCGCGGCAGTGACCAAGTGTCCAACTGGACCCCCTTACCAAAATATATTGCCTCTCGCAAACATTTGCTGCAAATTTGCAGCAAATTTGCTGCAAATTTGCAGCAAATGTTTGCGGCAAATTTGCTGCGTATTCATTTTTCGTATGCAAATGAGCTTTCTTGCAAACAGTTTGCCGCAAACTTGCAGCAAACTGTTCTCGCAAACTCCCGGCAAACTCTCTGCAACCTTGCCGCAAACATCCTGCAAACAATTTTTTGAACAACTCTCTTACTATAAATAAGGTATTTTTCCATTTCTAATAAGTTTCTTTTGTAATCCATGGGTCATAAATGTTTTTATGTGCAATGTTTTGGTTTCTGAAGGTTTTTAGTAAAAAAAAAAAAAAAAAAAATTGTGGAGTCTGCAGGATTTGAACCGGGGTTTTCTAGTTAAGGTCACAAAAAATATTTTATTTATATGTAAGTCTGAGATTTCTTTCTCAATCTTCATGATCCTATATTCATTTGTCAGAGTAGACCTATGCTGACCTTCAACTATACCTTAGATCACTATGCTATTACCCTATCTAAGTAGAAATTGATAAACTATACCTTTTTAACTGCTACGCTCAACCACTGGACCACTGAGGCAGATGGTTGAGATGATCTTTTTATATAGTAATAAACTTAATGTGGCTTCTAATCTGCTGCGAACTTGCTGTAAACTGTTTGCGAGAACAGTTTGCCGCAAATTTGCTGCAAACAGTTGCAGCAAACTGTTTGCAGCAAATTTGCAGCAAACTATTGTCACAAACAGTTTGCAGCAAGTTTGCAGCAATGATGAAGTAGTTAAATTTATATATGTGAGCTGTTAAGCAAAATAGAACCATGTTAGGAGGGTGTAAAATTTCAACTTGGGGAGGGACTACACTATCTGGGTAGGCTGGCTGGGTTTAAAACTTTTCCGGTTTATGAATTTTCGGAATTTAGAATGAATATTCCTCAACCATATATCAATGTTTTCTGTGTTGAACCTCTGTGTAACCTCTGCTGAATGATCTGACCTCTTATTTTAATATTCACTTTATACTTTACCAAGATAGTATCTTTTCATGTTTGGGATGACTTTTGAATTATTTACAGTTAGCTTCTTTGAGCATGTGCACAAAAATTCATATATCTTTAATAGTATTTAATAAAAATGATATATATTAGTTTAAAAATGGAGTATTCGGCTTTAGGTACCGGTATAATGAAGGGACTGGATGATACAATAAGAAAAAATTCTTAGTAAATTTTCTTCTAAACAGTATTTTCACACTTAGATACAGTGTATTCTTAGATCAGAATGCACATATATTCAGGCTGATCTTAGTCTATACTGTCTGCTTAAGCCTTATGTAGGCCTACAGCAGAAAATACTTAGATAAGCATGGGAAGGTTTAATAATGACTCAAAATAGCTATTTAAAATTGGGATGAAACTTATAAGACTTTTTTTCAAAGTTCATCTTCTTGCAAACTTCCTGCTAAGTGATGATCTAACTAATGAAAAGATGTGTTCTCGCAAACTTACTGCAAACTTCCTGTTTGCGAATAGTTTGCAGGAACATATTTTTTTTCTAAGGTGTTTGCAGAATGTTTGCAGTAAATGGATTTTCTGCCGCAAACACATGTTAAGTTGCTGCTAACTGTTCTTGCAAACAGATTAGTTTGCGGCATATTTGCAGCAAATTTGCTGCAAATTTGCAGCAAACTTTGTATTTCTGTAAGGGCCTGCAACACGCAGAGTTTCGGGCCGATCGGTCAAGCTCAAGGTTGACCCATTTTGCCGTTTTTGCCAATTTGAGTCGCATAGAGCAATGGCTTCTGCTGTGCGATCTGACCTGGGCTCACGCCAGAGACCAGGGGACCACCTGGACCTAAGGCGATAAGGATTTGGGGTCAATCTGCCAAGGTCAAGGGGGTCAAAGCGGTGATTGAACACGGCACAAAAGTAGGCAAATTGGTCACGACGAGCACACGCCCATCAGCTGAGCCATCCGACCTGGGCTCGCGATTGTGCCCAGGGGTACCGCCCACCTTGCCACGTTCAGAGGTTCCAATCTCTCCGTCAAGGTCAAGTGGTCCAGAAACACCATTGAAAATGCATACTTTTGGGGTTTTTCACCAACTTGGCACCCGTGCAGCAACGGCTATGGCTGAGCGATCTGACCCGGGCTTGCGCCAGTGCCAAGATGAATCCCCGGACTTGAGGCCCTATGAGTTTCGGGTATATGGGTCCAGCCAAAGGGGTAGAAAACTGCTTCCTAAGTTGCCAATAGTGAAGGCCTTTTGGGTGTGTTTTGGTTTTTCAAGAGTGAACCGCATGCCTTTGGGCCTTGCGATCTGACCTGGGCTCGCGGCAGTGACCAAGGGTCCAATTGGACCTGCAACACGCAGAGTTTCGGGCCGATCGGTCAAGCTCAAGGTTGACCCATTTTGCCGTTTTTGCCAATTTGAGTCACATAGAGCAATGGCTTCTACCGTGCAATCTGACCTGGGCTCGCGCCAGAGACCAGGGGACCACCTGGACCTAAGGCAATAAGGATTTGGGGTCCATCTGCCAAGGTCAAGGGGGTCAAAGCGGTGATTGAACACGGCACAAAAGTAGGCAAATTGGTCACGACGAGCGCACGCCCATCGGCTGAGCCATCCGACCTGGGCTCGCGAATGTGCCCAGGGGACCCGCCCACCTTGCCACGTTCAGAGGTTCCAATCTCTCGGTCAAGGTCAAGTGGTCCAGAAACACCATTGAAAATGCCTACTTTTGGGGGTTTTCACCAACTTGGCACCCGTGCAGCAACGGCTACGGCTGAGCGATCTGACCCGGGCTCGCGCCAGTGCCAAGATGAATCCCCGGACTTGAGGCCCTATGAGTTTCGGGTTCACGGGTCAAGCCAAAGGGGTAGAAAACTGCTTCCCAAGTTGCCAATAGTGAAGGCCTTTTGGGTGTGTTTTGGTTTCTTAAGAGTGAACCGCATGCCTTTGGGCCGTGCGATCTGACCTGGGCTCGCGGCAGTGACCAAGGGTCCAACTGGACCTGCAACATGCAGAGTTTCGGGCCGATCTGTCAAGCTCAAGGTTGACCCATTTTGCCGTTTTTGCCAATTTGAGTCGCATAGAGCAATGGCTTCAGCCGTGCGATCTGACCTATGCTCGCGCCAGAGACCAGGGGACCACCTGGACCTAAGGTGATAAGGATTTGGGGTCCATCTGCCAAGGTCAAGGGGGTCAAAGCGGTGATTGAACACGGCACAAAAGTAGGCAAATTGGTCACGACGAGCGCACGCCCATCGGCTGAGCCATCCGACCTGGGCTCGCGAATGTGCCCAGGGGACCCGCCCACCTTGCCTCGTTCAGAGGTTCCAATCTCTCGGTCAAGGTCAAGTGGTCCAGAAACACCATTGAAAATGCATACTTTTGGGGTTTTTCACCAACTTGGCACCCGTGCAGCAACGGCTACGGCTGAGCGTTCTGACCCAGGCTCGCGCCAGTGCCAAGATGAATCCCCGGACTTGAGGCCCTATGAGTTTCGGGTTCACGGGTCAAGCCAAAGGGGTAGAAAACTGCTTCCCAAGTTGCCAATAGTGAAGGCCTTTTGGGTGTGTTTTGGTTTTTCAAGAGTGAACTGCATGCCTTTGGGCCGTGCGATCTGACCTGGGCTCGCGGCAGTGTCCAAGGGTCCAACTGGACCTGCAACACGCAGAGTTTCAGCCGATCGGTCAAGCTCAAGGTTGACCCATTTTGCTGTTTTTGCCAATTTGAGTCGCATAGAGCAATGGCTTCTGCCGTGCGATCTGACCTGGGCTCGCGCCAGAGACCAGGGGACCACCTGGACCTAAGGCAATAAGGATTTGGGGTCCATCTGCCAATGTCAAGGGGGTCAAAGCAGTGATTGAACACGGCACAAAAGTAGGCAAATTGGTCACGACAAGCGCACGCCCATCCCCTGAGCCATCCGACCTGGGCTCGCGAATGTGCCCAGGGGTACCGCCCACCTTGCTACGTTCAGAGGTTCCAATCTCTCGGTCAAGGTCAAGTGGTCCAGAAACACCATTGAAAATGCCTACTTTTGGCTATTTTCACCAACTTGGCACCCGTGCAGCAACGGCTACGGCTGAGCGTTCTGACCCAGGCTCGCGCCAGTGCCAAGATGAATCCCCGGACTTGAGGCCCTATGAGTTTCGGGTTCACGGGTCAAGCCAAAGGGGTAGAAAACTGCTTCCCAAGTTGCCAATAGTGAAGGCCTTTTGGGTGTGTTTTGGTTTTTCAAGAGTGAACTGCATGCCTTTGGGCCCTGCGATCTGACCTGGGCTCGCGGCAGTGTCCAAGGGTCCAACTGGACCTGCAACACGCAGAGTTTCAGCCGATCGGTCAAGCTCAAGGTTGACCCATTTTGCCGTTTTTGCCAATTTGAGTCGCATAGAGCAATGGCTTCTGCCGTGCGATCTGACCTGGGCTCGCGCCAGAGACCAGGGGACCACCTGGACCTAAGGCAATAAGGATTTGGGGTCCATCTGCCAATGTCAAGGGGGTCAAAGCGGTGATTGAACACGGCACAAAAGTAGGCAAATTGGTCACGACAAGCGCACGCCCATCCGCTGAGCCATCCGACCTGGGCTCGCGAATGTGCCCAGGGGACCCGCCCACCTTGCTACGTTCAGAGGTTCCAATCTCTCGGTCAAGGTCAAGTGGTCCAGAAACACCATTGAAAATGCCTACTTTTGGCTATTTTCACCAACTTGGCACCCGTGCAGCAACGGCTACGGCTGAGCGATCTGACCCGGTATCGCGCCAGTGCCAAGATGAATCCCCGGGTTTGAGGCCCTATGAGTTTCGGGTTCACGGGTCAAGCCAAAGGGGTAGAAAACTGCTTCCCAAGTTGCCAATAGTGAAGGCCTTTTGGGTGTGTTTTGGTTTTTCAAGAGTGAACCGCATGCCTTTGGGCCTTGCGATCTGACCTGGGCTCGCGGCAGTGACCAAGGGTCCAACTGGACCTGCAACACGCAGAGTTTTATGGCCGATCGGTCAAGCTCAAGGTTGACCCATTTTGCCGTTTATGCCAATTTGAGTCACATAGAGAAATGGCTTCTGCCGTGCGATCTGACCTGGGCTCGCGCCGGAGACCAGGGGACCACCTGGACCTAAGGTGATAAGGATTTGGGGTCCATCTGCCAAGGTCAAGGGGGTCAAAGCGGTGATTGAACACGGCACAAAAGTAGGCAAATTGGTCACGACGAGCGCACGCCCATCGGCTGAGCCATCCGACCTGGGCTCGCGAATGTGCCCAGGGGACCCGCCCACCTTGCCACGTTCAGAGGTTCCAATCTCTCGGTCAAGGTCAAGTGGTCCAGAAACACCATTGAAAATGCCTACTTTTGGGGGTTTTCACCAACTTGGCACCCGTGCAGCAACGGCTACAGCTGAGCGATCTGACCCGTGCTCGCGCCAGTGCCAAGATGAATCCCCGGACTTGAGGCCCTATGAGTTTCAGGTTCACGGGTCAAGCCAAAGGCTTAGAAAACTGCTTCCCAAGTTGCCAATAGTGAAGGCCTTTTGGGTGTGTTTTGGTTTTTCAAGAGTGAACCGCATGCCTTTGAGCTGTGCGATCTGACCTGGGCTCGCGGCAGTGACCAAGGGTCCAACTGGACCTGCAACACGCAGAGTTTTGGGCCGATCAGTCAATCTCAAGGTTGACCCATTTTGCCGTTTTTGCCAATTTGAGTCGCAAAGAGCAATGGCTTCTACCGTGCGATCTGACCTGGGCTCGCGCCAGAAACCAGGGGACCACCTGGACCTAAGGTGATAAGGATTTGGGGTCCATCTGCCAAGGTCAAGGGGGTCAAAGCGGTGATTGAACACAGCACAAAAGTAGGCAAATTGGTCAAGACGAGCGCACGCCCATCGGCTGAGCCATCCGACCTGGGCTCGCGAATGTGCCCAGGGGACCCGCCCACCTTGCCACGTTCAGAGGTTCCAATCTCTCGGTCAAGGTCAAGTGGTCCAGAAACACCATTGAAAATGCCTACTTTTGGGGGTTTTCACCAACTTGGCACCCGTGCAGCAACGGCTAGGGCTGAGCGATCTGACCCGGGCTCGCACCAGTGCCAAGATGAATCCCCGGACTTGAGGCCCTATGAGTTTCGGGTTCACGGGTCAAGCCAAAGGGGTAGAAAACTGCTTCCCAAGTTGCCAATAGTGAAGGCCTTTTGGGTGTGTTTTGGTTTCTTAAGAGTGAACCGCATGCCTTTTGGCCGTGCGATCTGACCTGGGCTCGCGGCAGTGACCAAGGGTCCAACTGGACCTGCAACACGCAGAGTTTCGGGCCGATCGGTCAAGCTCAAGGTTGACCCATTTTGCCGTTTTTGCCAATTTGAGTCGCATAGAGCAATGGCTTTTGCCGTGCGATCTGACCTGGGCTCGCGCCAGAGACCAGGGGACCACCTGGACCTAAGGTGATAAGGATTTGGGGTCCATCTGCCAAGGTCAAGGGGGTCAAAGCGGTGATTGAACACGGCACAAAAGTAGGCAAATTGTTCACTACGAGCGCACCCCCATCGGCTGAGCCATCCGACCTGGGCTCGCGAATGTGACCAGGGGACCCGCCCACCTTGCCACGTTCAGAGGTTCCAATCTCTCGGTCAAGGTCAAGTGGTCCAGAAACACCATTGAAAATGCCTACTTTTGGGTTTTTTCACCAACTTGGCACCCGTGCAGCAACGGCTACGGCTGAGCGATCTGACCCGGGCTCACGCCAGTGCCAAGATGAACCCCCGGACTTGAGGCCCTATGAGTTTCGGGTTCACGGGTTAAGCCAAAGGGGTAGAAAACTGCTTCCCAAGTTGCCAATAGTGAAGGCCTTTTGGGTGTGTTTTGGTTTTTCAAGAGTGAACCGCATGCCTTTGGGCCGTGCGATCTGACCTGGGCTCGCGGCAGTGACCAAGGGTCCAACTGGACCTGCAACACGCAGAGTTTCGGGCCGATCGGTCAAGCTCAAGGTTGACCCATTTTGCCGTTTTTGCCAATTTGAGTCGCATAGAGCAATGGCTTCTACCGTGCGATCTGACCTGGGCTCGCGCCAGAGACCAGGGGACCACCTGGACCTAAGGCGATAAGGATTTGGGGTCCATCTGCCAAGGTCAAGGGGGTCAAAGCGGTGATTGAACACGGCACAAAAGTAGGCAAATTGGTCACGACGAGCGCACGCCCATCGGCTGAGCCATCCGACCTGGGCTCGCGAATGTGCCCAGGGGACCCGCCCACCTTGCCACGTTCAGAGGTTCCAATCTCTCGGTCAAGGTCAAGTGGTCCAGAAACACCATTGAAAATGCCTACTTTTGGGGTTTTTCACCAACTTGGCACCCGTGCAGCAACGGCTACGGCTGAGCGATCTGACCCGGGCTCGCGCCAGTGCCAAGATGAATCCCCGGACTTGAGGCCCTATGAGTTTCGGGTTCACGGGTCAAGCCAAAGGGGTAGAAAACTGCTTCCCAAGTTGCCAATAGTGAAGGCCTTTTGGGTGTGTTTTGGTTTTTCAAGAGTGAACCGCATGCCTTTGGGCCATGTGATCCGACCTGGGCTCGCGGCAGTGACCAAGGGTCCAACTGAACCTGCAACACGCAGAGTTTCGGGCCGATCGGTCAAGCTCAAGGTTGACCCATTTTGCCGTTTTTGCCAATTTGAGTCGCATAGAGCAATGGCTTCTGCCGTGCGATCTGACCTGGGCTCGCGCCAGAGACCAGGGGACCACCTGGACCTAAGGCGATAAGGATTTGGGGTCCATCTGCCAAGGTCAAGGGGGTCAAAGCGGTGATTGAACACGGCACAAAAGTAGGCAAATTGGTCACTACGAGCGCACGCCCATCGGCTGAGCCATCCGACCTGGGCTCGCGAATGTGCCCAGGGGACCCGCCCACCTTGCCACGTTCAGAGGTTCCAATCTCTCGGTCAAGGTCAAGTGGTCCAGAAACACCATTAAAAATGCCTACTTTTGGGGTTTTTCACCAACTTGGCACCCGTGCAGCAACGGCTACGGCTGAGCGATCTGACCCGGGCTTGCGCCAGTGCCAAGATGAATCCCCGGACTTGAGGCCCTATGAGTTTCGGGTTCACGGGTCAAGCCAAAGGGGTAGAAAACTGCTTCCCAAGTTGCCAATAGTGAAGGCCTTTTGGGTGTTTTTTGGTTTTTCAAGAGTGAACCGCATGCCTTTGGGCCATGCGATCTGACCTGGGCTCGCGGCAGTGACCAAGGGTCCAACTGGACCTGCAACACGCAGAGTTTCGGGCCGATCGGTCAAGCTCAAGGTTGACCCATTTTGCCGTTTTTGCCAATTTGAGTCGCATAGAGCAATGGCTTCTGCCGTGCGATCTGACCTGGGCTCGCGCCAGAGACCAGGGGACCACCTGGACCTAAGGCGATAAGGATTTGGGGTCCATCTGCCAAGGTCAAGGGGGTCATAGCGGTGATTGAACACGGCACAAAAGTAGGCAAATTGGTCAAGACGAGCGCACGCCCATCCGCTGAGCCATCCGACCTGGGCTCGCGAATGTGCCCAGGGGACCCGCCCACCTTGCCACGTTCAGAGGTTCCAATCTCTCGGTCAAGGTCAAGTGATCCAGAAACACCATTGAAAATGCCTACTTTTGGGGTTTTTCGCCAACTTGGCACCCGTGCAGCAACGGCTATGGCTGAGCGATCTGACCCGGGCTCGCGCCAGTGCCAAGATGAATCCGCGGACTTGAGGCCCTATGAGTTTCGGGTTCACAGGTCAAGCCAAAGGGGTAGAAAACTGCTTCCCAAGTTGCCAATAGTGAAGGCCTTTTGGGTGTGTTTTGTTTTTTCAAGAGTGAACCGCATGCCTTTGGGCCATGCGATCTGACCTGGGCTCGCGGCAGTGACCAAGGGTCCAACTGGACCTGCAACACGCAGAGTTTCGGGCCGATCGGTCAAGCTCAAGGTTGACCCATTTTGCCGTTTTTGCCAATTTGAGTCGCATAGAGCAATGGCTTCTGCCGTGCGATCTGACCTGGGCTCGCGCCAGAGACCAGGGGACCACCTAGACCTAAGGCGATAAGGATTTGGGGTCCATCTGCCAAGGTCAAGGGGGTCAAAGCGGTGATTGAACACGGCACAAAAGTAGGCAAATTGGTCACGACGAGCGTACGCCCATCCGCTGAGCCATCCGACCTGGGCTCGCGAATGAGCCCAGGGGACCCGCCCACCTTGCCACGTTCAGAGGTTCCAATCTCTCGGTCAAGGTCAAGTGGTCCAGAAACACCATTGAAAATGCCTACTTTTGGGGTTTTTCACCAACTTGGCACCCGTGCAGCAACGGCTACAGCTGAGCGATCTGACCCGGGCTCGCGCAAGTGCCAAGATGAATCCCGGGACTTGAGGCCCTATGAGTTTCGGGTTCACGGGTCAAGCCAAAGGGGTAGAAAACTGCTTCCCAAGTTGCCAACAGTGAAGGCCTTTTGGGTGTGTTTTGGTTTTTCAAGAGTGAACCGAATGCCTTTGGGCCGTGCGATCTGACCTGGGCTTGCGGCAGTGACCAAGGGTCCAACTGGACCTGCAACACGCAGAGTTTCGGGCCGATCGGTCAAGCTCAAGGTTGACCCATTTTGCCGTTTATGCCAATTTGAGTCGCATAGAGCAATGGCTTCTGCCTTCGATCTGACCTGGACTCTCGCAAGAGATCAGGGGACCACCTGGACCTAAGGCGATAAGGATTTGGGGTCCATCTGCCAAGGTCAAGGGGGTCAAAGCGGTGATTGAACACGGCACAAAAGGAGGCAAATTGGTCACGACGAGCGCACGCCCATCGGCTGAGCCATCCGACCTGGGCTCGCGAATGTGCCCAGGGGACCCGCCTACCTTGCCACGTTTAGAGGTTCCAATCTCTCGGTCAAGGTCAAGTGGTCCAGAAACACCATTGAAAATGCCTACTTTTGGGGTTTTTCACCAAATTGGCACCCGTGCAGCAACGGCTACGGCTGAGCGATCTGACCCGGTCTCGCGCCAGTGCCAAGATGAATCCCCGGGTTTGAGGCCCTATGAGTTTGGGTTCACGGGTCAAGCCAAAGGGGTAGAAAACTGCTTCCCAAGTTGCCAATAGTGAAGGCCTTTTGGGTGTGTTTTGGTTTTTCAAGAGTGAACCGCATGCCTTTGGGCCTTGCGATCTGACCTGGGCTCGCGGCAGTGACCAAGGGTCCAACTGGACCTGCAACACGCAGAGTTTCGGGCCGATCGGTCAAGCTAAAGGTTGACCCATTTTGCCGTTTATGCCAATTTGAGTCACATAGAGAAATGGCTTCTGCCGTGCGATCTGACCTGGGCTCGCGCCAGAGACCAGGGGACCACCTGGACCTAAGGTGATAAGGATTTGGGGTCCATCTGCCAAGGTCAAGGGGGTCAAAGCGGTGATTGAACACGGCACAAAAG
Organism: Fragum whitleyi; assembly: GCA_948146395.1. Lineage (NCBI taxonomy): Eukaryota > Metazoa > Mollusca > Bivalvia > Cardiida > Cardiidae > Fragum > Fragum whitleyi. Next base: position 15,189,048 of record OX411558.1, on the reverse strand, counting down.
TAGGCAAATTGGTCACGACGAGCGCACGCCCATCGGCTGAGCCATCCGACCTGGGCTCGCGAATGTGCCCAGGGGACCAGCCCACCTTGCCACGTTCAGAGGTTCCAATCTCTCGGTCAAGGTCAAGTGGTCCAGAAACACCATTGAAAATGCCTACTTTTGGGGTTTTTCACCAACTTGGCACCCGTGCAGCAACGGCTACGGCTGAGCGATCTGACCCGGGCTCGCACCAGTGCCAAGATGAATCCCCGGACTTGAGGCCTTATGAGTTTCAGGTTCACGGGTCAAGCCAAAGGCATAGAAAACTGCTTCCCAAGTTGCCAATAGTGAAGGCCTCTTGGGTGTGTTTTGGTTTTTCAAGAGTGAACCGCATGCCTTTGGGCTGTGCGATCTGACCTGGGCTCGCGGCAGTGACCAAGGGTCCAACTGGACCTGCAACACGCAGAGTTTTGGGCCGATCAGTCAATCTCAAGGTTGACCCATTTTGCCGTTTTTGCCAATTTGAGTCGCATAGAGCAATGGCTTCTACTGTGCGATCTGACCTGGGCTCGCGCCAGAGACCAGGGGACCACCTGGACCTAAGGTGATAAGGATTTGGGGTCCATCTGCCAAGGTCAAGGGGGTCAAAGCGGTGATTGAACACAGCACAAAAGTAGTCAAATTGGTCAAGACGAGCGCACGCCCATCGGCTGAGCCATCCGACCTGGGCTCGCGAATGTGCCCAGGGGACCCGCCCACCTTGCCACGTTCAGAGGTTCCAATCTCTCGGTCAAGGTCAAGTGGTCCAGAAACACCATTGAAAATGCCTACTTTTGGGGGTTTTCACCAACTTGGCACCCGTGCAGCAACGGCTACGGCTGAGCGATCTGACCCGGGCTCGCGCCAGTGCCAAGATGAATCCCCGGACTTGAGGCCCTATGAGTTTTGGGTTCACGGGTCAAGCCAAAGGGGTAGAAAACTGCTTCCCAAGTTGCCAGTAGTGAAGGCCTTTTGGGTGTGTTTTGGTTTCTTAAGAGTGAACCGCATGCCTTTTGGCCGTGCGATCTGACCTGGGCTCGCGGCAGTGACCAAGGGTCCAACTGGACCTGCAACACGCAGAGTTTCGGGCCGATCGGTCAAGCTCAAGGTTGACCCATTTTGCCGTTTTTGCCAATTTGAGTTGCATAGAGCAATGGCTTTTGCAGTGCGATCTGACCTGGGCTCGCGCCCGAGACCAGGGGACCACCTGGACCTAAGGTGATAAGGATTTGGGGTCCATCTGCCAAGGTCAAGGGGGTCAAAGCGGTGATTGAACACGGCACAAAAGTAGGCAAATTGTTCACTACGAGCGCATGCCCATCGGCTGAGCTATCCGACCTGGGCTCGCGAATGTGACCAGGGGACCCGCCCACCTTGCCCTGTTCAGAGGTTCCAATCTCTCGGTCAAGGTCAAGTGGTCCAGAAACACCATTGAAAATGCCTACTTTTGGGGTTTTTCACCAACTTGGCACCCGTGCAGCAACGGCTACGGCTGAGCGATCTGACCCGGGCTCGCGCCAGTGCCAAGATGAATCCCCGGACTTGAGGCCCTATGAGTTTCGGGTTCACGGGTTAAGCCAAAGGGGTAGAAAACTGCTTCCCAAGTTGCCAATAGTGAAGGCCTTTTGGGTGTGTTTTGGTTTTTCAAGAGTGAACCGCATGCCTTTGGGCCGTGCGATCTGACCTGGGCTCGCGGCAGTGACCAAGGGTCCAACTGGACCTGCAACACGCAGAGTTTCGGGCCGATCGTTCAAGCTCAAGGTTGACCCATTTTGCCGTTTTTGCCAATTTGAGTCGCATAGAGCAATGGCTTCAGCCGTGCGATCTGACCTATGCTCGCGCCAGAGACCAGGGGACCACCTGGACCTAAGGCGATAAGGATTTGGGGTCCATCTGCCAAGGTCAAGGGGGTCAAAGCGGTGATTGAACACGGCACAAAAGTAGGCAAATTGGTCACGACAAGCGCACGCCCATCGGCTGAGCCATCCGACCTGGGCTCGCGAATGTGCCCAGGGGACCCGCCCACCTTGCCACGTTCAGAGGTTCCAATCTCTCGGTCAAGGTCAAGTGGTCCAGAAACACCATTAAAAAATGCCTACTTTTGGGGTTTTTCACCAACTAGGCACCCGTGCAGCAACGGCTACGGCTGAGCGATCTGACCCGGGCTCGTGCCAGTGCCAAGATGAATCCCCGGACTTGAGGCCCTATGACTTTCAGGTTCACGGGTCAAGCCAAAAGGGTAGAAAACTGCTTCCCAAGTTGCCAATAGTGAAGGCCTTTTGGGTGTGTTTTGGTTTTTCAAGAGTGAACCGCATGCCTTTGGGCCGTGTGATCTGACCTGGGCTCGCGGCAGTGACCAAGGGTCCAACTGGACCTGCAACACGCAGAGTTTCGGGCCGATCGGTCAAGCTCAAGGTTGACCAATTTTGCCGTTTTTGCCAATTTGAGTCGCATAGAGCAATGGCTTCTGCTGTGCGATCTGACCTATGCTCGCGCCAGAGACCAGGGGACCACCTGGACCTAAGGCGATAAGGATTTGGGGTCCATCTGCCAAGGTCAAGGGGGTCAAAGCCGTGATTTAACACAGCACAAAAGTAGGCAAATTGGTCACGACGAGCGCACGCCCATCGGCTGAGCCATCCGACCTGGGCTCGCGAATGTGCCCAGGGGACCCGCCCACCTTGCCACGTTCAGAGGTTCCAATCTCTCGGTCAAGGTCAAGTGGTCCAGAAACACCATTGAAAATGCCTACTTTTGGGGTTTTTCACCAACTTGGCACCCGTGCAGCAACAGCTACGGCTGAGCGATCTGACCCGGGCTTGCGCCAGTGCCAAGATGAATCCCCGGACTTGAGGCCCTATGAGTTTCGGGTTCACGGGTCAAGCCAAAGGGGTAGAAAACTGCTTCCCAAGTTGCCAATAGTGAAGGCCTTTTGGGTGTGTTTTGGTTTTTCAAGAGTGAACCGCATGCCTTTGGGCCGTGTGATCTGACCTGGGCTCGCGGCAGTGACCAAGGGTCCAACTGGACCTGCAACACGCAGAGTTTCGGGCCGATCGGTCAAGCTCAAGGTTGACCAATTTTGCCGTTTTTGCCAATTTGAGTCGCATAGAGCAATGGCTTCTGCTGTGCGATCTGACCTATGCTCACGCCAGAGACCAGGGGACCACCTGGACCTAAGGCGATAAGGATTTGGGGTCCATCTGCCAAGGTCAAGGGGGTCAAAGCCGTGATTTAACACAGCACAAAAGTAGGCAAATTGGTCACTACGAGCGCACGCCCATCGGCTGAGCCATCCGACATGGGCTTGCGAATGTGCCCAGGGGACCCGCCCACCTTGCCACGTTCAGAGGTTCCAATCTCTCGGTCAAGGTCAAGTGGTCCAGAAACACCATTAAAAATGCCTACTTTTGGGGTTTTTCACCAACTTGGCACCCGTGCAGCAACGGCTATGGCTGAGCGATCTGACCCGGGCTCGCGCCAGTGCCAAGATGAATCCCCGGACTTGAGGCCCTATGAGTTTCGGGTTCACGGGTCAAGCCAAAGGGGTAGAAAACTGCTTCCCAAGTTGCCAATAGTGAAGGCCTTTTGGGTGTGTTTTGGTTTTTCAAGAGTGAACCGCATGCCTTTGGGCCATGCGATCTGACCTGGGGTCGCGGCAGTGACCAAGGGTCCAACTCGACCTGCAACACGCAGAGTTTCGGGCCGATCGGTCAAGCTCAAGGTTGACCCATTTTGCCGTTTTTGCCAATTTGAGTCGCATAGAGCAATGGCTTCTGCCGTGCGATCTGACCTGGGCTCGCGCCAGAGACCAGGGGACCACCTGGACCTAAGGCGATAAGGATTTGGGGTCCATCTGCCAAGGTCAAGGGGGTCAAAGCGGTGATTGAACACGGCACAAAAGTAGGCAAATTGGTCACGACGAGCGCACGCCCATCCGCTGAGCCATCCGACCTGGGCTCGCGAATGTGCCCAGGGGACCCGCCCACCTTGCCACGTTCAGAGGTTCCAATCTCTCGGTCAAGGTCAAGTGGTCCAGAAACACCATTGAAAATGCCTACTTTTGGGGTTTTTCACCAACTTGGCACCCGTGCAGCAACGGCTACGGCTGAGCTATCTGACCCGGGCTCGTGCCAGTGCCAAGATGAATCCCCGGACTTGAGGCCCTATGAGTTTCGGGTTCACGGGTCAAGCCAAAGGGGTAGAAAACTGCTTCCCAAGTTGCCAATAGTGAAGGCCTTTTGGGTGTGTTTTGGTTTTTCAAGAGTGAACCGAATGCCTTTGGGCCGTGCGATCTGACCTGGGCTCGCGGCAGTGACCAAGGGTCCAACTGGACCTGCAACACGCAGAGTTTCGGGCTGATCGGTCAAGCTCAAGGTTGACCCATTTTGCCGTTTTTGCCAATTTGAGTCGCTAAGAGCAATGGCTTCTGCCGTGCGATCTGACCTGGGCTCGCGCCAGAGACCAGGGGACCACCTGGACCTAAGGCGATAAGGATTTGGGGTCCATCTGCCAAGGTCAAGGGGGTCAAAGCGGTGATTGAACACGGCACAAAAGTAGGCAAATTGGTCACTACGAGCGCACGCCCATCGGCTGAGCCATCCGACCTTGGCTCGCGAATGTGCCCAGGTGACCCGCCCACCTTGCCACGTTCAGAGGTTCCAATCTCTCGGTCAAGGTCAAGTGGTCCAGAAACACCATTGAAAATGCCTACTTTTGGGGTTTTTCACCAACTTGGCACCCGTGCAGCAACGGCTACGGCTGAGCGATCTGACCCGGGCTCGCGCAAGTGCCAAGATGAATCCCCGGACTTGAGGCCCTATGAGTTTCAGGTTCACGGGTCAAGCCAAAAGGGTAGAAAACTGCTTCCCAAGTTGCCAATAATGAAGGCCTTTTGGGTGTGTTTTGGTTTTTCAAGAGTGAACCGCATGCCTTTGAGCCGTGCGATCTGACCTGGGCTCGCGGCAGTGACCAAGGGTCCAACTGGACCTGCAACACGCAGAATTTTGGGCCGATCGGTCAAGCTCAAGGTTGACCCATTTTGCTGTTTTTGCCAATTTGAGTCGCATAGAGCAATGGCTTCTGCCGTGTGATCTGACCTGGGCTCGTGCCAGAGACCAGGGGACCACCTGGACCTAAGGCGATAAGGATTTGGGGTCCATCTGCCAAGGTCAAGGGGGTCAAAGCGGTGATTGAACATGACACAAAAGTAGGCAAATTGGTCACGACGAGCGCACGCCCATCGGCTGAGCCATCCGACCTTGGCTCGCGAATGTGCCCAGGTGACCCGCCCACCTTGCCACGTTCAGAGGTTCCAATCTCTCGGTCAAGGTCAAGTGGTCCAGAAACACCATTGAAAATGCCTACTTTTGGGGTTTTTCACCAACTTGGCACCCGTGCAGCAACGGCTACGGCTGAGCGATCTGACTCGTGCTCGCGCAAGTGCCAAGATGAATCCCCGGACTTGAGGCCCTATGAGTTTCGGGTTCACGGGTCAAGCCAAAGGGGTAGAAAACTGCTTCCCAAGTTGCCAATAGTGAAGGCCTTTTGGGTGTGTTTTGGTTTTTCAAGAGTGAACCGCATGCCTTTGGGCCGTGCAATCTGACCTGTCCTCGCGGCAGTGACCAAGGGTCCAACTGGACCTGCAACACGCAGAGTTTCGGGCCGATCGGTCAAGCTCAAGGTTGATCCATTTTGCAGTTTTTGCCAATTTGAGTCGCATAGAGCAATGGCTTCTGCCGTGCGATCTGACCTGGGCTCGTGCCAGAGACCAGGGGACCACCTGGACCTAAGGCGATAAGGATTTGGGGTCCATCTGCCAAGGTCAAGGGGGTCAAAGCGGTGATTGAACACGGCACAAAAGTAGGCAAATTGGTCATGACGAGCGCATGCCCATCGGCTGAGCCATCCGACCTGGGCTCGCGAATGTGCCCAGGGGACCCGCCCACCTTGCCACGTTCAGAGGTTCCAATCTCTCGGTCAAGGTCAAGTGGTCCAGAAACACCATTGAAAATGCCTACTTTTGGGGGTTTTTACCAACTTGGCACCCATGCAGCAACGGCTACGGCTGAGCGATCTGACCCGGGCTCGCGCAAGTGCCAAGATGAATCCCCGGACTTGAGGCCCTATGAGTTTCGGGTTCACGGGTCAAGCCAAAGGGGTAGAAAACTGCTTCCCAAGTTGCCAATAGTGAAGGCCTTTAGGGTGTGTTTTGGTTTTTCAAGAGTGAACCGCATGCCTTTGGGCCGTGCGATCTGACCTGGGCTCGCGGCAGTGACCAAGGGTCCAACTGGACCTGCAACACGCAGAATTTCGGGCCGATCGGTCAAGCAAAAGGTTGACCCATTTTGCCGTTTTTGCCAATTTGAGTCGCATAGAGCTATGGCTTCTGCCGTCTGATCTGACCTGGGCTCGCGCCAGAGACCAGGGGACCACCTGGACCTAAGGCGATAAGGATTTGGGGTCCATCTGCCAAGGTCAAGGGGGTCAGACGGTGATTGAACACGGCACAAAAGTAGGCAAATTGGTCACGACGAGCGCACGCCCATCGGCTGAGCCATCCGACCTGGGCTCGCGAATGTGCCCAGGGGACCCGCCCACCTTGCCACGTTCAGAGGTTCCAATCTCTCGGTCAAGGTCAAGTGGTTAAGAAACACTATTGAAAATGCCTACTTTTGGGGTTTTTCACCAACTTGGCACCCGTGTAGCAACGGCTACGGCTGAGCGATCTGACCCGAGCTCGCGCCAGTATCAAGATGAATCCCCGGACTTGAGGCCCTTTGAGTTTCGGGTTCACGGGTCAAGCCAAAGGGGTAGAAAACTGCTTCCCAAGTTGCCAATAGTGAAGGCCTTTTGGGTGTGTTTTGGTTTTTCAAGAGTGAACCGCATGCCTTTGGGCCGTGCGATCTGACCTGGGCTCGCGGCAGTGACCAAGGGTCCAACTGGACCTGCAACACGCAGAGTTTCGGGCCGATTGGTCAAGCTCAAGGTTGACCCATTTTGCCGTTTTTGCCAATTTGAATCGCATAGAGCAATGGCTTCTGCTGTGCGATCTGACCTGGGCTCACGCCAGAGACCAGGGGACCACCTGGACCTAAGGCGATAAGGATTTGGGGTCCATCTGCCAAGGTCAAGGGGGTCAAAAAGATGATTGAACATGGCACAAAAGTAGGCAAATTGGTCACGACGAGCGCACGCCCATCAGCTGAGCCATCCGACCTCGGCTCGCGAATGTGCCCAGGGGTACCGCCCACCTTGCCACGTTCAGAGGTTCCAATCTCTCCGTCAAGGTCAAGTGGTCCAGAAACACCATTGAAAATGCATACTTTTGGGGTTTTTCACCAACTTGGCATCCGTGCAGCAACGGCTACGGCTGAGCGATCTGACTCGTGCTTGCGCCAGTGCCAAGATGAATCCCTGGACTTGAGGCCCTATGAGTTTCGGGTTCACGGGTCAAGCCAAAGGGGTAGAAAACTGCTTCCCAAATGGCCAATAGTGAAGGCCTTTTGGGTGTGTTTTGGTTTTTCAAGAGTGAACCGCATGCCTTTGGGCCGTGCGATCTGACCTGGGCTCGCGGCAGTGACCAAGGGTCCAACTGGACCTGCAAAACGCAGAGTTTCAGGCCGATCGGTCAAGCTCAAGGTTGACCCATTTTGCCGTTTTTGCCAATTTGAGTCGCATAGAGCAATGGCTTCTGCCGTGCGATCTGACCTGGGCTCGCGCCAGAGACCAGGGGACCACCTGGACCTAAGGCGATAAGGATTTGGGGTCCATCTGCCAATGTCAAGGGGGTCAAAGCGGTGATTGAACACGGCACAAAAGTAGGCAAATTGGTCACCACGAGCGCACGCCCATCGGCTGAGCCATCCGACCTGGGCTCGCGAATGTGCCCAGGGGACCCGCCCACCTTGCCACGTTCAGAGGTTCCAATCTCTCGGTCAAAGTCAAGTGGTCCAGAAAACCCATTGAAAATGCCTACTTTTGGGGTTTTTCACCAACTTGGCACCCGTGCAGCAACGGCTACGGCTGAGCGATCTGACCCGGGCTTGTGCCAGTGCCAAGATGAATCCCCGGACTTGAGGCCCTATGAGTTTCGGGTTCATGGGTCAAAGGGGTAGAAAACTGCTTCCCAAGTTGCCAATAGTGAAGGCCTTTTGGGTGTGTTTTGTTTTTTCAAGAGTGAACCGCATGCCTTTGGGCCGTGCGATCTGACCTGGGCTCGCGGCAGTGACCAAAGGTCCAACTGGACCTGCAACACGCAGAGTTTCGGGCCGATCGGTCAAGCTCAAGGTTGACCGATTTTGCCGTTTTTGCCAATTTGAGTCGCATAGAGCAATGGCTTCTGCCGTGCGATCTGACCTGGGCTCGCGCCAGAGACCAGGGGACCACCTGGACCTAAGGTGATAAGGATTTGGGGTAAATCTGCCAAGGTCAAGGGGGTCAAAGCGGTGATTGAACACGGCACAAAAGTAGGCAAATTGGTCCCGATGAGCGCACGCCCATCGGCTGAGCCATCCGACCTGGGCTCGCGAATGTGCCCAGGGGACCCGCCCACCTTGCCACGTTCAGAGGTTCCAATCTCTCGGTCAAGGTCAAGTGGTCCAGAAACACCATTGAAAATGCCTACTTTTGGGGTTTTTCACCAACTTGGCACCCGTGCAGCAACGGCTGCGGCTGAGCGATCTGACCCGGGCTCGTGCCAGTGCCAAGATGAATCCCCGGACTTGAGGCCCCATGAGTTTCGGGTTCACGGGTCAAGCCAAAGGGGTAGAAAACTGCTTCCCAAGTTGCCAATAGTGAAGGCCTTTTGGGTGTGTTTTGGTTTTTCAAGAGTGAACCGCATGCCTTTGGGCCATGCGATCTGACCTGGTCTCGCGGCAGTGACCAAGGGTCCAACTGGACCTGCAACACACAGAGTTTCGGGCCGATCGGTCAAGCTCAAGGTTGACCCATTTTGCCGTTTTTGCCAATTTGAGTCGCATAGAGCAATGGCTTCTGCCGTGCGATCTGACCTGTTCTCGCGCCAGAGACCAGGGGACCACCTGGACCTAAGGCGATAAGGATTTGGGGTCCATCTGCCAAGGTCAAGGGGGTCAAAGCGGTGATTGAACACGGCACAAAAGTAGGCAAATTGGTCCCGATGAGCGCACGCCCATCGGCTGAGCCATCCGACCTGGGCTCGCGAATGTGCCCAGAGGACCCGCGCACCTAACCACGTTCAGAGGTTCCAATCTCTCGGTCAAGGTCAAGTGGTCCAGAAACACCATTGAAAATGCCTACTTTTGGGGTTTTTCACCAACTTGGCACCCGTGCAGCAATGGCTACGGCTGAGCGATCTGACCCGGTTTTGCGCCAGTGCCAAGATGAATCCCCGGACTTGAAGCCTTATGAGTTTCGGGTTCACGGGTCAAGCCAAAGGGGTAGAAAACTGCTTCCCAAGTTGCCAATAGTGAAGGCCTTTTGGGTGTGTTTTGGTTTCTTAAGAGTGAACCGCATGCCTTTGGGCCGTGTGATCTGAACTGGGCTCGCGGCAGTGTCCAAGGGTCCAACTGGACCTGCAACACGCAGAGTTTCAGCCGATCGGTCAAGCTCAAGGTTGACCCATTTTGCCGTTTTTGCCAATTTTAGTCGCATAGAGCAATGGCTTATGCCGTGCGATCTGACCTGGGCTCGCGCCAGAGACCAGGGGACCACCTGGACCTAAGGCAATAAGGATTTGGGGTCCATCTGCCAATGTCAAGGGGGTCAAAGCGGTGATTGAACATGGCACAAAAGTAGGCAAATTGGTCACGACAAGCGCACGCCCATCCGCTGAGCCATCCGACCTGGGCTCGCGAATGTGCCCAGGGGACCCGCCCACCTTGCCACGTTCAGAGGTTCCAATCTCTCGGTCAAGGTCAAGTGGTCCAGAAACACCATTGAAAATGCCTACTTTTGGGGATTTTCACCAACTTGGCACCCGTGCAGCAACGGCTACGGCTGAGCGATCTGACTTGGGCTCGCGCCAGTGCCAAGATGAATCCCCGGACTTGAGACCCTATGAGTTTCAGGTTCACAGGTCAAGCCAAAGGCGTAGAAAACTGCTTCCCAAGTTGCCAATAGTGAAGGCCTTTTGGGTGTGTTTTGGTTTTTCAAGAGTGAACCGCAGGCCTTTGGGCTGTGCGATCTGACCTGGGCTCGCGGCAGTGACCAAGGGTCCAACTGGACCTGCAACACGCAGAGTTTTTGGCCGATCAGTCAAGCTCAAGGTTGACCCATTTTGCCGTTTTTGCCGATTTGAGTCGCATAGAGCAATGGCTTCAGCCGTGCGATCTGACCTGGGCTCGCGCCAGAGACCAGGGGACCACCTGGACCTAAGGCAATAAGGATTTGGGGTCCATCTGCCAAGGTCAAGGGGGTCAAAGCGGTGATTGAACACGGCACAAAAGTAGGCAAATTGGTCACGACGAGCGCACGCCCATCGGCTGAGCCATCCGACCTGGGCTCTCGAATGTGCCCAGGGGACCCGCCCACCTTGCCACGTTCAGAGGTTCCAATCTCTCGGTCAAGGTCAAGTGGTCCAGAAACACCATTGAAAATGCCTACTTTTGGGGTTTTTCACCAACTTGGCACCCGTGCAGCAACGGCTACGGCTGAGCGATCTGACCCGGGCTCGCACCAGTGCCAAGATGAATCCCCGGACTTGAGGCCCTATGAGTTTCGGGTTCACGGGTCAAGCCAAAGGGGTAGAAAACTGCTTCCCAATTTGCCAATAGTGAAGGCCTTTTGGGTGTGTTTTGGTTTTTCAAGAGTGAACCGCATGCCTTTTTGCCGTGCGATCTGACCTGGGCTCGCGGCAGTGACCAAGGGTCCAACTGGACCTGCAACACGCAGAGTTTCGGGCCGATCGGTCAAGCTCAAGGTTGACCCATTTTGCCGTTTTTGCCAATTTGAGTCGCATAGAGCAATGGCTTTTGCCATGCGATCTGACCTGGGCTCGCGCCAGAGACCAGGGGACCACCTGGACCTAAGGTGATAAGGATTTGGGGTCCATCTGCCAAGGTCAAGGGGGTCAAAGCGGTGATTGAACACGGCACAAAAGTAGGCAAATTGGTCACGACGAGCGCACGCCCATCGGCTGAGCCATCCGACCTGGGCTCGCGAATGTGCCCAGGGGACCCGCCCACTTTGCCACGTTCAGAGGTTCCAATCTCTCGGTCAAGGTCAAGTGGTCCAGAAACACCATTGAAAATGCCTACTTTTGGGGTTTTTCACCAACTTGGCACCCGTGCAGCAACGGCTACGGCTGAGCGATCTGACCCGGGCTCGCGCCAGTGCCAAGATGAATCCCCGGACTTGAGGCCCTATGAGTTTCAGGTTCACGGGTCAAGCCAAAGGCGTAGAAAACTGCTTCCCAAGTTGCCAATAGTGAAGGCCTTATGGGTGTGTTTTGGTTTTTCAAGAGTGAACCGCATGCCTTTGGGCTGTGCGATCTGACCTGGGCTCGCGGCAGTGACAAAGGGTCCAACTGGCCTGCAACACGCAGAGTTTTGGGCCGATCAGTCAATCTCAAGGTTGACCCATTTTGCCGTTTTTGCCAATTTGAGTCGCATAGAGCAATGGCTTTTGCCGTGCGATCTGACCTGGGCTCGCGCCAGAGACCAGGGGACCACCTGGACCTAAGGCGATAAGGATTTGGGGTCCATCTGCCAAGGTCAAGGGGGTCAAAGCGGTGATTGAACACGGCACAAAAGTAGGCAAATTGGTCACTACGAGCGCTCGCCCATCGGCTGAGCCATCCGACCTGGGCTCGCGAATGTGACCAGGGGACCCGCCCACCTTGCCACGTTCAGAGGTTCCAATCTCTCGGTCAAGGTCAAGTGGTCCAGAAACACCATTGAAAATGCCTACTTTTGGGGTTTTTCACCAACTTGGCACCCGTGCAGCAACGGCTACGGCTGAGCGATCTGACCCGGGCTCGCGCCAGTGCCAAGATGAATCCCGGGACTTGAGGCCCTATGATTTTCGGGTTCACGGGTTAAGCCAAAGGGGTAGAAAACTGCTTCCCAAGTTGCCAATAGTGAAGGCCTTTTGGGTGTGTTTTGGTTTTTCAAGAGTGAACCGCATGCCTTTGGGCCGTGCGATCTGACCTGGGCTCGCGGCAGTGACCAAGGGTCCAACTGGACCTGCAACACGCAGAGTTTCGGGCCGATCGGTCAAGCTCAAGGTTGACCCATTTTGCCGTTTTTGCCAATTTGAGTCGCATAGAGCAATGGCTTCTACCGTGCGATCTGACCTGTGCTGGCGCCAGAGACCAGGGGACCACCTGGACCTAAGGCGATAAGGATTTGGGGTCCATCTGCCAAGGTCAAGGGGGTCAAAGCGGTGATTGAACACGGCACAAAAGTAGGCAAATTGGTCACTACGAGCGCACGCCCATCGGCTGAGCCATCCGACCTGGGCTCGCGAATGTGCCCAGGGGACCCGCCCACCTTGCCACGTTCAGAGGTTCCAATCTCTCGGTCAAGGTCAAGTGGTCCAGAAACACCATTGAAAATGCCTACTTTTGGGGTTTTTCACCAACTTGGCACCCGTGCAGCAACGGCTACGGCTGAGCGATCTACCCTGGTCTCGCGCCAGTGCCAAGATGAATCCCCGGGTTTGAGGCCCTATGAGTTTCGGGTTCACGGGTCAAGCCAAAGGCGTAGAAAACTGCTTCCCAAGTTGCCAATAGTGAAGGCCTTTTGGGTGTGTTTTGGTTTTTCAAGAGTGAACCGCATGCCTTTGGGCCTTGCGATCTGACCTGGGCTCGCGGCAGTGACCAAGGGTCCAACTGGACCTGCAACACGCAGAGTTTCGGGCCGATCGGTCAAGCTCAAGGTTGACCCATTTTGCCATTTATGCCAATTTCAGTCACATAGAGAAATGGCTCCTGCCGTGCGATCTGACCTGGGCTCGCGCCAGAGACCAGGGGACCACCTGGACCTAAGGTGATAAGGATTTGGGGTCCATCTGCCAAGGTCAAGGGGGTCAAAGCGGTGATTGAACACGGCACAAAAGTAGGCAAATTGGTCACGACGAGCGCACGCCCATCGGCTGAGCCATCCGACCTGGGCTCGCGAATGTGCCCAGGGGACCCGCCCACCTTGCCACGTTCAGAGGTTCCAATCTCTCGGTCAAGGTCAAGTGGTCCAGAAACACCATTGAAAATGCCTACTTTTGGGGTTTTTCACCAACTTGGCACCCGTGCAGCAACGGCTACGGCTGAGCGATCTGACCCGGGCTCGCGCCAGTGCCAAGATGAATCCCCGGACTTGAGGCCCTATGAGTTTCAGGTTCACGGGTCAAGCCAAAGGCGTAGAAAACTGCTTCCCAAGTTGCCAATAGTGAAGGCCTTTTGGGTGTGTTTTGGTTTTTCAAGAGTGAACCGCATGCCTTTGGGCCGTGCGATCTGACCTGGGCTCGCGGCAGTGACCAAGGGTCCAACTGGACCTGCAACACGCAGAGTTTTGGGCCGATCAGTCAATCTCAAGGTTGACCCATTTTGCCGTTTTTGCCAATTTGAGTCGCATAGAGCAATGGCTTCTACCGTGTGATCTGACCTGGGCTCGCGCCAGAGACCAGGGGACCACCTGGACCTAAGGTGATAAGGATTTGGGGTCCATCTGCCAAGGTCAATCAGGTCAAAGCGGTGATTGAACACAGCACAAAAGTAGGCAAATTGGTCAAGACGAGCGCACGCCCATCGGCTGAGCCATCCGACCTGGGCTCGCGAATGTGACCAGGGGACCCGCCCACCTTGCCACGTTCAGAGGTTCCAATCTCTCGGTCAAGGTCAAGTGGTCCAGAAACACCATTTAAAATGCCTACTTTTGGGGTTTTTCACCAACTTGGCACCCGTGCAGCAACGACTACGGCTGAGCGATCTGACCCGGGCTCGCGCCAGTGCCAAGATGAATCCCCGGACTTGAGGCCCTATGAGTTTCGGGTTCACGGGTTAAGCCAAAGGGGTAGAAAACTGCTTCCCAAGTTGCCAATAGTGAAGGCCTTTTGGGTGTGTTTTGGTTTTTCAAGAGTGAACCACATGCCTTTGGGCCGTGCGATCTGACCTGGGCTCGCGGCAGTGACCAAGGGTCCAACTGGACCTGCAACACGCAGAGTTTCGGGCCGATCGGTCAAGCTCAAGGTTGACCCATTTTGCCGTTTTTGCCAATTTGAGTCGCATAGAGCAATGGCTTCTACCGTGCGATCTGACCTGTGCTGGCGCCAGAGACCAGGGGACCACCTGGACCTAAGGCGATAAGGATTTGGGGTCCATCTGCCAAGGTCAAGGGGGTCAAAGCGGTGATTGAACACGGCACAAAAGTAGGCAAATTGGTCACGACGAGCGCACGCCCATCGGCTGAGCCATCTGACCTGGGCTCGCGAATGTGCCCAGGGGACCCGCCCACCTTGCCACGTTCAGAGGTTCCAATCTCTCGGTCAAGGTCAAGTGGTCCAGAAACACCATTGAAAATGCCTACTTTTGGGGTTTTTCACCAACTTGGCACCCGTGCAGCAACGGCTACGGCTGAGCGATCTGACCCGGGCTCGCGCCAGTGCCAAGATGAATCCCCGGACTTGAGGCCCTATGAGTTTCGGGTTCACGGGTCAAGCCAAAGGGGTAGAAAACTGCTTCCCAAGTTGCCAATAGTGAAGGCCTTTTGGGTGTGTTTTGGTTTTTCAAGAGTGAACCGCATGCCTTTGGGCCGTGCGATCTGACCTGGGCTCGCGGCAGTGACCAAGGGTCCAACTGGACCTGCAACACGCAGAGTTTCGGGCCGATCGGTCAAGCTCAAGGTTGACCCATTTTGCCGTTTTTGCCAATTTGAGTCGCATAGAGAAATGGCTTCAGCCGTGCGATCTGACCTATGCTCGCGCCAGAGACCAGGGGACCACCTGGACCTAGGGCGATAAGGATTTGGGGTCCATCTGCCAAGGTCAAGGGGGTCAAAGCGGTGATTGAACACGGCACAAAAGTAGGCAAATTGGTCACGACGAGCGCACGCCCATCGGCTGAGCCATCCGACCTGGGCTCGCGAATGTGCCCAGGGGACCCGCCCACCTTGCCACGTTCAGAGGTTCCAATCTCTCGGTCAAGGTCAAGTGGTCCAGAAACACCATTGAAAATGCCTACTTTTGGGGTTTTTCACCAACTTGGCACCCGTGCAGCAACGGCTACGGCTGAGCGATCTGACCCGGGCTCGTGCCAGTGCCAAGATGAATCCCCGGACTTGGGGCCCTATGACTTTCGGGTTCACGGGTCAAGCCAAAAGGGTAGAAAACTGCTTCCCAAGTTGCCAATAGTGAAGGCCTTTTGGGTGTGTTTTGGTTTTTCAAGAGTGAACCGCATGCCTTTGGGCCGTGTGATCTGACCTGGGCTCGCGGCATTGACCAAGGGTCCAACTGGACCTGCAACACGCAGAGTTTCGGGCCGATCGGTCAATCTCAAGGTTGACCCATTTTGCCGTTTTTGCCAATTTGAGTCGCATAGAGCAATGGCTTCTGCCGTGCGATCTGACCTATGCTCGCGCCAGAGACCAGGGGACCAACTGGACCTAAGGCGATAAGGATTTGGGGTCCATCTGCCAAGGTCAAGGGGGTCAAAGCGGTGATTTAACACGGCACAAAAGTAGGCAAATTGGTCACGACGAGCGCACGCCCATCGGCTGAGCCATCCGACCTGGGCTCGCGAATGTGCCCAGGTGACCCGCCCACCTTGCCACGTTCAGAGGTTCCAATCTCTCGGTCAAGGTCAAGTGGTCCAGAAACACCATTGAAAATGCCTACTTTTGGGGTTTTTCACCAACTTGGCACCCGTGCAGCAACGGCTATGGCTGAGCGATCTGACCCGGGCTCGCGCCAGTGCCAAGATGAATCCCCGGACTTGAGGCCCTATGAGTTTCAGGTTCACGGGTCAAGCCAAAGGGGTAGAAAACTGCTTCCCAAGTTGCCAATAGTGAAGGCCTTTTGGGTGTGTTTTGGTTTTTCAAGAGTGAACCGCATGCCTTTGGGCCGTGCGATCTGACCTGGGCTCGCGGCAGTGACCAAGGGTCCAACTGGACCTGCAACACGCAGAGTTTCGGGCCGATCGGTCAAGCTCAAGGTTGACCCATTTTGCCGTTTTTGCCAATTTGAGTCGCATAGAGCAATGGCTTCTGCCGTGCGATCTGACCTGGGCTCGCGCCAGAGACCAGGGGACCACCTGGACCTAAGGCGATAATAATTTGGGGTCCATCTGCCAAGGTCAAGAGGTCATAGCGGTGATTGAACACGGCACAAAAGTAGGCAAATTGGTCAAGACAAGCGCACGCCCATCGGCTGAGCCATCCGACCTGGGCTCGCGAATGTGCCCAGGGGACCCGCCCACCTTGCCACGTTCAGAGGTTCCAATCTCTCGGTCAAGGTCAAGTGGTCCAGAAACACCATTGAAAATGCCTACTTTTGGGGTTTTTCGCCAACTTGGCACCCGTGCAGCAACGGCTATGGCTGAGCGATCTGACCCGGGCTCGCGCCAGTGCCAAGATGAATCCGCGGACTTGGGGCCCTATGAGTTTCGGGTTCACGGGTCAAGCCAAAGGGGTAGAAAACTGCTTCCCAAGTTGCCAATAGTGAAGGCCTTTTGGGTGTGTTTTGGTTTTTCAAGAGTGAACCGCATGCCTTTGGGCCATGCGATCTGACCTGGGCTCGCGGCAGTGACCAAGGGTCCAACTGGACCTGCAACACGCAGAGTTTCAGGCCGATCGGTCAAGCTCAAGGTTGACCCATTTTGCCGTTTTTGCCAATTTGAGTCGCATAGAGCAATGGCTTCTGCCGTGCGATCTGACCTGGGCTCGCGCCAGAGACCAGGGGACCACCTGGACCTAAGGTGATAAGGATTTGGGGTCCATCTGCCAAGGTCAAGGGGGTCAAAGCGGTGATTGAACACGGCACAAAAGTAGGCAAATTGGTCACGACGAGCGCACCCCCATCCGCTGAGCCATCCGACCTGGGCTCGCGAATGTGCCCAGGGGACCCGCCCACCTTGCCACGTTCAGAGGTTCCAATCTCTCGGTCAAGGTCAAGTGGTCCAGAAACACCATTGAAAATGCCTACTTTTGGGGTTTTTCACCAACATGGCACCCGTGCAGCAACGGCTACGGCTGAGCGATCTGACCCGGGCTCGCGCAAGTGCCAAGATGAATCCCGGGACTTGAGGCCCTATGAGTTTCGGGTTCACGGGTCAAGCCAAAGGGGTAGAAAACTGCTTCCCAAGTTGCCAATAGTGAAGGCCTTTTGGGTGTGTTTTGGTTTTTCAAGAGTGAACCGCATGCCTTTGGGCCGTGTGATCTGACCTGGGCTCGCGGCAGTGACCAAGGGTCCAACTGGACCTGCAACACGCAGAGTTTCGGGCCGATCGGTCAAGCTCAAGGTTGACCCATTTTGCCGTTTTTGCCAATTTGAGTCGCATAGAGCAATGGCTTCTGCCGTGCGATCTGACCTGGGCTCGCGCCAGAGACCAGGGGACCACCTGGACCTAAGGCGATAAGGATTTGGGGTCCATCTGCCAAGGTCAAGGGGGTCAAAGCCGTGATTTAACACGGCACAAAAGTAGGCAAATTGGTCACGACGAGCGCACGCCCATCGGCTGAGCCATCCGACCTGGGCTCGCGAATGTGCCCAGGGGACCCGCCCACCTTGCCACGTTCAGAGGTTCCAATCTCTCGGTCAAGGTCAAGTGGTCCAGAAACACCATTGAAAATGCCTACTTTTGGGGTTTTTCACCAACTTGGCACCCATGCAGCAACGGCTACGGCTGAGCGATCTGACCCGGGCTCGAGCAAGTGCCAAGATGAATCCCCGGACTTGAGGCCCTATGAGTTTTGGGTTCACGGGTCAAGCCAAAAGGGTAGAAAACTGCTTCCCAAGTTGCCAATAGTGAAGGCCTTTTGGGTGTGTTTTGGTTTTTCAAGAGTGAACCGCATGCCTTTGGGCCGTGCGATCTTACCTGGGCTCGCGGCAGTGACCAAGGGTCCAAATGGACCTGCAACACGCAGAATTTCGGGCCGATCGGTCAAGCTCAAGGTTGACCCATTTTGCCGTTTTTGCCAATTTGAGTCGCATAGAGCAATGGCTTCTGCCGTGTGATCTGACCTGGGCTCGTGCCAGAGACCAGGGGACCACCTGGACCTAAGGCGATAAGGATTTGGGGTCCATCTGCCAAGGTCAAGGGGGTCAAAGCGGTGATTGAACATGGCACAAAAGTAGGCAAATTGGTCACGACAAGCGCACGCCCATCGGCTGAGCCATCCGACCTGGGCTCGCGAATGTGCCCAGGTGACCCGCCCACCTTGCCACGTTCAGAGGTTCCAATCTCTCGGTCAAGGTCAAGTGGTCCAGAAACACCATTGAAAATGCCTACTTTTGGGGTTTTTTACCAACTTGGCACCCGTGCAGCAACGGCTACAGCTGAGCGATCTGACCCGGGCTCGCGCAAGTGCCAAGATGAATCCCCGGACTTGAGGCCCTATGAGTTTTGGGTTCACGGGTCAAGCCAAAGGGGTAGAAAACTGCTTCCCAAGTTGCCAATAGTGAAGGCCTTTAGGGTGTGTTTTGGTTTTTCAAAAGTGAACCGCATGCCTTTGGGCCGTGCCATCCGACCTGGGCTCGCGAATGTGCCCAGGGGACCCGCCCACCTTGCCACGTTCAGAGGTTCCAATCTCTCGGTCAAGGTCAAGTGGTCCAGAAACACCATTGAAAATGCCTACTTTTGGGGTTTTTCACCAACTTGGCACCCATGCAGCAACGGCTACGGCTAAGCGATCTGACCCGGGCTCGCGCAAGTGCCAAGATGAATCCCCGGACTTGAGGCCCTATGAGTTTTGGGTTCACGGGTCAAGCCTAAAGGGTAGAAAACTGCTTCCCAAGTTGCCAATAGTGAAGGCCTTTTGGGTGTGTTTTGGTTTTTCAAGAGTGAACTGCATGCCTTTGGGCCGTGCGATCTGACCTGGGCTCGCGGCAGTGACCAAGGGTCCAACTGGACCTGCAACACGCAGAATTTCGGGCCGATCGGTCAAGCTCAAGGTTGACCCATTTTGCCGTTTTTGCCAATTTGAGTCGCATAGAGCAATGGCTTCTGCCGTGTGATCTGACCTGGGCTCGTGCCAGAGACCAGGGGACCACCTGGACCTAAGGCGATAAGGATTTGGGGTCCATCTGCCAAGGTCAAGGGGGTCAAAGCGGTGATTGAACATGGCACAAAAGTAGGCAAATTGGTCACGACGAGCGCACGCCCATCGGCTGAGCCATCCGACCTGGGCTCGGGAATGTGCCCAGGTGACCCGCCCACCTTGCCACGTTCAGAGGTTCCAATCTCTCGGTCAAGGTCAAGTGGTCCAGAAACACCATTGAAAATGCCTACTTTTGGGGTTTTTTACCAACTTGGCACCCGTGCAGCAACGGCTACAGCTGAGCGATCTGACCCGGGCTCGCGCAAGGGCCAAGATGAATCCCCGGACTTGAGGCCCTATGAGTTTTGGGTTCACGGGTCAAGCCAAAGGGGTAGAAAACTGCTTCCCAAGTTGCCAATAGTGAAGGCCTTTAGGGTGTGTTTTGGTTTTTCAAAAGTGAACCGCATGCCTTTGGGCCGTGCCATCTGACCTGGGCTCGCGGCAGTGACCAAGGGTCCAACTGGACCTGCAACACGCAGAATTTCGGGCCGATCAGTCAAGCACAAGGTTGACCCATTTTGCCGTTTTTCCCAATTTGAGTCGCATAGAGCAATGGCTTCTGCCGTGCGATCTGACCTGGGCTCGATCCAGAGACCAGGGGACCACCTGGACCTAAGGCGATAAGGATTTGGGGTCCATCTGCCAAGGTCAAGGGGGTCAAAGCGGTGATTGAACACGGCACAAAAGTAGGCAAATTGGTCACGACGAGCGCACGCCCATCGGCTGAGCCATCCGACCTGGGCTCGCGAATGTGCCCAGGGGACCCGCCCACCTTGCCACGTTCAGAGGTTCCAATCTCTCGGTCAAGGTCAAGTGGTCCAGAAACACCATTGAAAATGCCTACTTTTGGGGTTTTTCACCAACTTGGCACCCGTGCAGCAACGGCTACGGCTGAGCAATCTGACCCGGGATCGCCCCAGTGCCAAGATGAATCCCGGGACTTGAGGCCCTATGAGTTTCGGGTTCACGGGTCAAGCCAAAGGGGTAGAAAACTGCTTCCCAAGTTGCCAATAGTGAAGGCCTTTTGGGTGTGTTTTGGTTTTTCAAGAGTGAACCGCATGCCTTTGGGCCGTGCAATCTGACCTGGGCTCGCGGCAGTGACCAAGGGTCCAACTGGACCTGCAACATGCAGAGTTTCGGGCCGATCGGTCAAGCTCAAGGTTAACCCATTTTGCCGTTTTTGCCAATTTGAGTCGCATAGAGCAATGGCTTCTGCCGTGCGATCTGACCTGGGCTCGCGCCGGAGACCAGGGGACCACCTGGACCTAAGGCGATAAGGATTTGGGGTCCATCTGCCAAGGTCAAGGGGGTCAAAGCGGTGATTGAACACGGCACAAAAGTAGGCAAATTGGTCACGACGAGCGCACGCCCATCGGCTGAGCCATCCCACCTGGGCTCGCGATTGTGCCCAGGGGACCCGCCCATCTTGCCACGTTCAGAGCTTCCAATCTCTCGGTCAAGGTCAAGTGGTCCAGAAACACCATTGAAAATGCCTACTTTTGGGTTTTTTCACCAACTTGGCACGCGTGCAGCAACGGCTACGGCTGAGCGATCTGACCCGGGCTTGCGCCAGTGCCAAGATGAATCCCCGGACTTGAGGCCCTATGAGTTTTGGGTTCACGGGTCAAGCCAAAGGGGTAGAAAACTGCTTCCCAAGTTGCCAATAGTGAAGGCCTTTTGGGTGTGTTTTGGTTTTTCAAGAGTGAACCGCATGCCTTTGGGCCGTGCGATCTGACCTGGGCTGGCGGCAGTGACCAAGGGTCCAACTGGACCTGCAACACGCAGAGTTTCGGGCCGATCGGTCAAGCTCAAGGTTGACCCATTTTGCCGTTTTTGCCAATTTGAGTCGCATAGAGCAATGGCTTCTGACGTGCGATCTGACCTGGGCTCGCGCCAGAGACCAGGGGACCACCTAGACCTAAGGCGATAAGGATTTGGGGTCCATATGCCAAGGTCAAGGGGGTCAAAGCGGTGATTGAACACGGCACAAAAGTAGGCAAATTGGTCACGACGAGCGCACGCCCATCGGCTGAGCCATCCGACCTGGGCTCGCGAATGTGCCCAGGGGACCCGCCCACCTTGCCACGTTTAGAGGTTCCAATCTCTCAGTCAAGGTCAAGTGGTCCAGAAACACCATTGAAAATGCCTACTTTTGGGGTTTTTCACCAACTTGGCACCCGTGCAGCAACAGCTACGGCTGAGTGATCTGACCCGGGCGCGCCAGTGCCAAGATGAATCCGCGGACTTGAAGCCCTATGAGTTTCGGGTTCACGGGTCAAGCCAAAGGGGTAGAAAACTGCTTCCCAAGTTGCCAATAATGAAGGCCTTTTGGGTGTGTTTTGGTTTTTCAAGAGTGAACCGCATGCCATTGGGCCGTGCGATCTGACCTGGGCTTGCGGCAGTGACCAAGGGTCCAACTGAACCTGCAACACGCAGAGTTTCGGGCCGATCGTTTAAGCTCAAGGTTGACCCATTTTGCCGTTTTTCCCAATTTGAGTCGCATAGAGCAATGGCTTCTGCCGTGTGATCTGACCTGGGCTTGCGCCAGAGACCAGGGGACCACCTGGACCTAAGGCGATAAGGATTTGGGGTCCATCTGCCAAGGAGAAGGGGGTCAAAGTGGTGATTGAACACGGCACAAAAGTAGGCAAATTGGTCACGACGAGCGCACGCCCATCGGCTGAGCCATCCGACCTGGGCACGCGAATTTGCCCAGGGGACCCGCCCACCTTGCCACGTTCAGAGGTTCCAATCTCTCGGTCAAAGTCAAGTGGTCCAGAAACACCATTGAAAATGCCTACTTTTGGGGTTTTTCACCAACTTGGCACCCATGCAGCAACGGCTACGGCTGAGAGATCTGACCCGGGCTCGCGCCAGTGCCAAGATGAATCCCCGGAGTTGAGGCCCTATGAATTTCGGGTTCACGGGTCAAGCCAAAGGGGTAGAAAACTGCTTCCCAAGTTGCCAATAGTGAAGGCCTTTTGGGTGTGTTTTGGTTTTTCAAGAGTGAACCGCATGCCTTTGGGCCGTGCGATCTGACTTGGGCTCACGGCAGTGACGAAGGGTCCAACTGGACCTGCAACACGCAGAGTTTCGGGCCGATCGGTCAAGCTCAAGGTTGACCCATTTTGCCGTTTTTGCCAATTTGAGTCGCATAGAGCAATGGCTTCTGCCGTGCGATCTGACCTGGGCTCGCGCCAGAGACCAGGGGACCACCTGGACCTAAGGCGATAAGGATTTGGGGTCCATCTGCCAAGGTCAAGGGGGTCAAAGCGGTGATTGAACACGGCACAAAAGTAGGCAAATTGGTCACGACGAGCGCACGCCCATCGGCTGAGCCATCCGTCCTGGGCTCGCGAATGTGCCCAGGGGACCCGCCCACCTTGCCACGTTCAGAGGTTCCAATCTCTCGGTCAAGGTCAAGTGGTCCAGAAACACCATTGAAAATGCCTACTTTTGGGGTTTTTCACCAACTTGGAACCCGTGCAGCAACGGCTACGGCTGAGTGATCTGACCCGGGCTCGCGCCAGTGCCAAGATGAATCCCCGGACTTGAGGCCCTATGAGTTTCGGGTTCATGGGTCAAGCCAAAGGGGTAGAAAACTGCTTCCCAAGTTGCCAATAGTGAAGGCCTTTTGGGTGTGTTTTGGTTTTTTAAGAGTGAACCGCATGCCTTTGGGCCGTGCGATCTGACCTGGGCTCGCGGCAGTGACAAAGGGTCCAACTGGACCAGCAACACGCAGAGTTTCGGGCCGATCGGTCAAGCTCAAGGTTGACCCATTTTGCCATTTTTGCCAATTTGAGTTGCATAGAGCAATGGCTTCTGCCGTGCTATCTGACCTGGGCTCGCGCCAGAGACCAGGGGACCACCTGGACCTAAGGCGATAAGGATTTGGGGTCCATCTGCCAAGGTCAAGGGGGTCAAAGCGGTGATTGAACACGGCACAAAAGTAGGCAAATTGGTCACGACGAGCGCACGCCTATCGGCTGAGCCATCCGACCTGGGCTCGCGAATGTGCCCAGGGGACCCGCCCACCTTGCCACGTTCAGAGGTTCCAATCTCTCGGTCAAGGTCAAGTGGTCCAGAAACACCATTGAAAATGCCTACTTTTGGGGTTTTTCACCAACTTGGCACCCGTGCAGCAACAGCTACGGCTGAGCGATCTGACCCGGGCTCGCGCAAGTGCCAAGATGAATCCCCGGACTTGAGGCCCTATGAGTTTTGGGTTCACGGGTCAAGCCAAATGGGTAGAAAACTGCTTCTCAAGTTGCCAATAGTGAAGGCCTTTTGGGTGTGTTTTGGTTTTTCAAAAGTGAACCGCATGCCTTTGGGCCGTGCGATCTGACCTGGGCTCTCGGCAGTGACGAAGGGTCCAACTGGACCTGCAACACGCAGAGCTTCGGGCCGATCGGTCAAGCTCAAGGTTGACCCATTTTGCCGTTTTTGCCAATTTGAGTCGCATAGAGCAATGGCTTCTGCCGTGCAATCTGACCTGGGCTCGCGCCAGAGACCAGGGGACCACCTGGACCTAAGGCGATAAGGATTTGGGGTCCATCTGCCAAGGTCAAGGGGGTCAAAGCGGTGATTGAACACGGCACAAAAGAAGGCAAATTGGTCACGACGAGCGCACGCCCATCGGCTGAGCCATCCGACCTGGGCTCGCGAATGTGCCCAGGGGACCCGCCCACCTTGCCACGTTCAGAGGTTCCAATCTCTCTGTCAAGGTCAAGTGGTCCAGAAACACCATTGAAAATGCCTACTTTTGGGGTTTTTCACCAACTTGGCACCCGTGCAGCAACGGCTACGGCTGAGCGATCTGACCCGGCCTCGCGCCAGTGCCAAGATGAATCCCCGGACTTGAGGCCCTATGAGTTTCGGGTTCACGGGTCAAGCCAAAGGGGTAGAAAACTGCTTCACAAGTTGCCAATAGTGAAGGCCTTTTGGGTGTGTTTTGGTTTTTTAAGAGTGAACCGCATGCCTTTGGGCCGTGCAATCTGACCTGGGCTCGCGGCAGTGACCAAGGGTCCAACTGGACCTGCAACACGCAGAGTTTCAGGCCGATCGGTCAAGCTTAAGGTTGACCCATTTTGCTGTTTTTGCCAATTTGAGTCGCATAGAGCAATGGCTTCTGCCGTGCGATCTGACCTGGGCTTGCGCCAGAGACCAGGGGACCACCTGGACCTAAGGCGATAAGGATTTGGGGTCCATCTGCCAAGGTCAAGGGGGTCAAAGCGGTGATTGAACACGGCACAAAAGTAGGCAAATTGGTCACAACGAGCGCACGCCCATCGGCTGAGCCATCCGACCTGGGCTCGCGAATGTGCCCAGGGGACCCACCCACTTTGCCACGTTCAGAGGTTCCAATCTCTCTGTCAAGGTCAAGTGGTCCAGAAACACCATTGAAAATGCCTACTTTAGGGTTTTTCACCAACTTGGCACCCGTGCAGCAACAGCTACGGCTGAGCGATCTGAACCGGGCTCGCGCCAGTGCCAAGATGAATCCCCGGACTTGAGGCCCTATGAGTTTCGGGTTCACGGGTCAAGCCAAATGGGTAGAAAACTGCTTCCCAAGTTGCCAATAGTGAAGGCCTTTTGGGTGTGTTTTGGTTTTTCAAGAGTGAACCGCATGCCTTTGGGCCGTGCGATCTGACCTGGGCTCTCGGCAGTGACGAAGGGTCCATTTGGACCTGCAACACGCAGAGTTTCGGGCCGATCGGTCAAGCTCAAGGTTGACCCATTTTGCCGTTTTTGCCAATTTGAGTCGCATAGAGCAATGGCTTCTGCCGTGCGATCTGACCTGGGCTCGCGCCAGAGACCAGGGGACCACCTGGACCTAAGGCGATAAGGAATTGGGGTCCATCTGCCAAGGTCAAGGGGGTCAAAGCGGTGATTGAACACGGCACAAAAGAAGGCAAATTGGTCACGACAAGCGCACGCCCATCGGCTGAGCCATCCGACCTGGGCTCGCGAATGTGCCCAGGGGACCCGCCCACCTTGCCACGTTCAGAGGTTCCAATCTCTCGGTCAAGGTCAAGTGGTCCAGAAACACCATTGAAAATGCCTACTTTTGGGGTTTTTCACCAACTTGGCACCCGTGCAGCAACGGCTACAGCTGAGCGATCTGACCCGGGCTCGCGCCAGTGCCAAGATGAATCCCCGGACTTGAGGCCCTATGAGTTTCGGGTTCACGGGTCAAGCCAAAGGGGTAGAAAACTGCTTCCCAAGTTGCCAATAGTGAAGGCCTTTTGGGTGTGTTTTGGTTTTTTAAGAGTGAACCGCATGCCTTTGGGCCGTGCGATCTGACCTGGGCTCTCGGCAGTGACCAAGGGTCCAACTGGACCTGCAACACGCAGAGTTTCGGGCCGATCGGTCAAGCTTTAGGTTGACCCATTTTGCCGTTTTTGCCAATTTTAGTCGCACAGAGCAATGGCTTCTGCCGTGCGATCTGACCTGGGCTCGCGCCAGAGACCAGGGGACCACCTGGACCTAAGGCGATAAGGTTTTGGGGTCCATCTGCCAAGGTCAAGGGGGTCAAAGCGGTGATTGAACACGGCACAAAAGTAGGCAAATTGGTCACAACGAGCGCACGCCCATCGGCTGAGCCATCCGACCTGGGCTCGCGAATGTGCCCAGGGGCCCAACCACCTTGCCACGTTCAGAGGTTCCAATCTCTCGGTCAAGGTCAAGTGGTCCAGAAACACCATTGAAAATGCCTACTTTAGGGTTTTTCACCAACTTGGCACCCGTGCAGCAACGGCTACGGCTAAGCGATCTGACCCGGGCTCGCGCCAGTGCCAAGATGAATCCCCGGACTTGAGGCCCTATGAGTTTTGGGTTCACGGGTCAAGCCAAAGGGGTAGAAAACTGCTTCCCAAGTTGCCAATAGTGAAGGCCTTTTGGGTGTGTTTTGGTTTATCAAGAGTGAACCGCATGCCTTTGGGCCGTGCGATCTGATCTGGGCTCGCGGCAGTGACCAAGGGTCCAACTGGACCTGCAACACGCAGAGTTTCGGGCCGATCGGTCAAGCTCAAGGTTGACCCATTTTGCCGTTTTTGCCAATTTGAGTCGCATAGAGCAATGGCTTCTGCCGTGCGATCTGACCTGGACTCGCGCCAGAGACCAGGGGACCACCTGGACCTAAGGCGATAAGGATTTGGGGTCCATCTGCCAAGGTCAAGGGGGTCAAAGCGGTGATTGAACACGGCACAAAAGTAGGCAAATTGGTCACGACGAGCGCACGCCCATCGGCTGAGCCATCCGACCTGGGCTCGCGAATGTGCCCAGGGGACCCGCCCACCTTGCCACGTTCAGAGGTTCCAATCTCTCGGTCAAGGTCAAGTGGTCCAGAAACACCATTGAAAATGCCTACTTTTGGGGTTTTTCACCAACTTGGCACCTGTGTAGCAACGGCTACGGCTGAGCGATCTGACCCGGGCTCGCGCCAGTGCCAAGATGAATCCCCGGACTTGAGGCCCTATGAGTTTCGGGTTCACAGGTCAAGCCAAAGGGGTAGAAAACTGCTTCCCAAGTTGCCAATAGTGAAGGCCTTTTGGGTGTCTTTTGGTTTTTCAAGAGTGAACCGCATGCCTTTTGGCCGTGCGATCTGACCTGGGCTCGCGGCAGTGACCAAGGGTCCAACTGGACCTGCAACACACAGAGTTTCGGGCCGATCGGTCCCATTTTGCCGTTTTTGCCAATTTGAGTCGCATAGAGCAATGGCTTCTGCCGTGCGATCTGACCTGGGCTCGCGCCAGAGACCAGGGGACCACCTGGACCTAAGGCGATAAGGATTTGGGGTCCATCTGCCAAGGTCAAGGGGGTCAAAGCGGTGATTGAACACGGCACAAAAGTAGGCAAATTGGTCACGACAAGCGCACGCCCATCGGCTGAGCCATCCGACCTGGGCTCGCGAATGTGCCCAGGGGACCCGCCCACCTTGCCACGTTCAGAGGTTCCAATCTCTCGGTCAAGGTCAAGTGGTCCAGAAACACCATTGAAAATGCCTACTTTTGGGGTTTTTCACCAACTTGGCACCTGTGCAGCAACGGCTACGGCTGAGCGATCTGACCCGGGCTCGCGCCAGTGCCAAGATGAATCCCCGGACTTGAGGCCCTATGAGTTTCAGGTTCACGGGTCAAGCCAAAAGGGTAGAAAACTGCTTCCCAAGTTGCCAATAGTGAAGGCCTTTTGGGTGTGTTTTGGTTTTTCAAGAGTGAACCGCATGCCTTTGGGCCGTGCAATCTGACCTGGGCTCGCGGCAGTGACCAAGGGTCCAACTGGACCTGCAACACACAGAGTTTCGGGCCGATCGGTCCCATTTTGCCGTTTTTGCCAATTTGAGTCGCATAGAGCAATGGCTTCTGCCGTGCGATCTGACCTGGGCTCGCGCCAGAGACCAGGGGACCACCTGGACCTAAGGCGATAAGGATTTGGGGTCCATCTGCCAAGGTCAAGGGGGTCAAAGCGGTGATTGAACACGGCACAAAAGTAGGCAAATTGGTCACGACGAGCGCACGCCCATCGGCTGAGCCATCCGACCTGGGCTCGCGAATGTGCCCAGGGGACCTGCCCACCTTGCCACGTTCAGAGGTTCCAATCTCTCGGTCAAGGTCAAGTGGTCCAGAAACACCATTGAAAATGCCTACTTTTGGGGTTTTTCACCAACTTGGCACCCGTGCAGCAACGGCTACGGCTGAGCGATCTGACCCGGGCTCGGGCCAGTGCCAAGATGAATCCCCGGACTTGAGGCCCTATGAGTTTCGGGTTCACGGGTCAAGCCAAAGGGGTAGAAAACTGCTTCCCAAGTTGCCAATAGTGAAGGCCTTTTGGGTGTGTTTTGGTTTTTCAAGAGTGAACCGCATGCCTTTGGGCCGTGCGATCTGACCTGGGCTGGCGGCAGTGACCAAGGGTCCAACTGGACCTGCAACACGCAGAGTTTCGGGCCGATCGGTCAAGCTCAAGGTTGACCCATTTTGCCGTTTTTGCCAATTTGAGTCGCATAGAGCAATGGCTTCTGACGTGCGATCTGACCTGGGCTCGCGCCAGAGACCAGGGGACCACCTAGACCTAAGGCGATAAGGATTTGGGGTCCATATGCCAAGGTCAAGGGGGTCAAAGCGGTGATTGAACACGGCACAAAAGTAGGCAAATTGGTCACGACGAGCGCACGCCCATCGGCTGAGCCATCCGACCTGGGCTCGCGAATGTGCCCAGGGGACCCGCCCACCTTGCCACGTTTAGAGGTTCCAATCTCTCAGTCAAGGTCAAGTGGTCCAGAAACACCATTGAAAATGCCTACTTTTGGGGTTTTTCACCAACTTGGCACCCGTGCAGCAACAGCTACGGCTGAGTGATCTGACCCGGGCGCGCCAGTGCCAAGATGAATCCGCGGACTTGAAGCCCTATGAGTTTCGGGTTCACGGGTCAAGCCAAAGGGGTAGAAAACTGCTTCCCAAGTTGCCAATAATGAAGGCCTTTTGGGTGTGTTTTGGTTTTTCAAGAGTGAACCGCATGCCATTGGGCCGTGCGATCTGACCTGGGCTTGCGGCAGTGACCAAGGGTCCAACTGAACCTGCAACACGCAGAGTTTCGGGCCGATCGTTTAAGCTCAAGGTTGACCCATTTTGCCGTTTTTCCCAATTTGAGTCGCATAGAGCAATGGCTTCTGCCGTGTGATCTGACCTGGGCTTGCGCCAGAGACCAGGGGACCACCTGGACCTAAGGCGATAAGGATTTGGGGTCCATCTGCCAAGGAGAAGGGGGTCAAAGTGGTGATTGAACACGGCACAAAAGTAGGCAAATTGGTCACGACGAGCGCACGCCCATCGGCTGAGCCATCCGACCTGGGCACGCGAATTTGCCCAGGGGACCCGCCCACCTTGCCACGTTCAGAGGTTCCAATCTCTCGGTCAAAGTCAAGTGGTCCAGAAACACCATTGAAAATGCCTACTTTTGGGGTTTTTCACCAACTTGGCACCCATGCAGCAACGGCTACGGCTGAGAGATCTGACCCGGGCTCGCGCCAGTGCCAAGATGAATCCCCGGAGTTGAGGCCCTATGAATTTCGGGTTCACGGGTCAAGCCAAAGGGGTAGAAAACTGCTTCCCAAGTTGCCAATAGTGAAGGCCTTTTGGGTGTGTTTTGGTTTTTCAAGAGTGAACCGCATGCCTTTGGGCCGTGCGATCTGACTTGGGCTCACGGCAGTGACGAAGGGTCCAACTGGACCTGCAACACGCAGAGTTTCGGGCCGATCGGTCAAGCTCAAGGTTGACCCATTTTGCCGTTTTTGCCAATTTGAGTCGCATAGAGCAATGGCTTCTGCCGTGCGATCTGACCTGGGCTCGCGCCAGAGACCAGGGGACCACCTGGACCTAAGGCGATAAGGATTTGGGGTCCATCTGCCAAGGTCAAGGGGGTCAAAGCGGTGATTGAACACGGCACAAAAGTAGGCAAATTGGTCACGACGAGCGCACGCCCATCGGCTGAGCCATCCGTCCTGGGCTCGCGAATGTGCCCAGGGGACCCGCCCACCTTGCCACGTTCAGAGGTTCCAATCTCTCGGTCAAGGTCAAGTGGTCCAGAAACACCATTGAAAATGCCTACTTTTGGGGTTTTTCACCAACTTGGAACCCGTGCAGCAACGGCTACGGCTGAGTGATCTGACCCGGGCTCGCGCCAGTGCCAAGATGAATCCCCGGACTTGAGGCCCTATGAGTTTCGGGTTCATGGGTCAAGCCAAAGGGGTAGAAAACTGCTTCCCAAGTTGCCAATAGTGAAGGCCTTTTGGGTGTGTTTTGGTTTTTTAAGAGTGAACCGCATGCCTTTGGGCCGTGCGATCTGACCTGGGCTCGCGGCAGTGACAAAGGGTCCAACTGGACCTGCAACACGCAGAGTTTCGGGCCGATCGGTCAAGCTCAAGGTTGACCCATTTTGCCATTTTTGCCAATTTGAGTTGCATAGAGCAATGGCTTCTGCCGTGCTATCTGACCTGGGCTCGCGCCAGAGACCAGGGGACCACCTGGACCTAAGGCGATAAGGATTTGGGGTCCATCTGCCAAGGTCAAGGGGGTCAAAGCGGTGATTGAACACGGCACAAAAGTAGGCAAATTGGTCACGACGAGCGCACGCCTATCGGCTGAGCCATCCGACCTGGGCTCGCGAATGTGCCCAGGGGACCCGCCCACCTTGCCACGTTCAGAGGTTCCAATCTCTCGGTCAAGGTCAAGTGGTCCAGAAACACCATTGAAAATGCCTACTTTTGGGGTTTTTCACCAACTTGGCACCCGTGCAGCAACAGCTACGGCTGAGCGATCTGACCCGGGCTCGCGCAAGTGCCAAGATGAATCCCCGGACTTGAGGCCCTATGAGTTTTGGGTTCACGGGTCAAGCCAAATGGGTAGAAAACTGCTTCTCAAGTTGCCAATAGTGAAGGCCTTTTGGGTGTGTTTTGGTTTTTCAAAAGTGAACCGCATGCCTTTGGGCCGTGCGATCTGACCTGGGCTCTCGGCAGTGACGAAGGGTCCAACTGGACCTGCAACACGCAGAGCTTCGGGCCGATCGGTCAAGCTCAAGGTTGACCCATTTTGCCGTTTTTGCCAATTTGAGTCGCATAGAGCAATGGCTTCTGCCGTGCAATCTGACCTGGGCTCGCGCCAGAGACCAGGGGACCACCTGGACCTAAGGCGATAAGGATTTGGGGTCCATCTGCCAAGGTCAAGGGGGTCAAAGCGGTGATTGAACACGGCACAAAAGAAGGCAAATTGGTCACGACGAGCGCACGCCCATCGGCTGAGCCATCCGACCTGGGCTCGCGAATGTGCCCAGGGGACCCGCCCACCTTGCCACGTTCAGAGGTTCCAATCTCTCTGTCAAGGTCAAGTGGTCCAGAAACACCATTGAAAATGCCTACTTTTGGGGTTTTTCACCAACTTGGCACCCGTGCAGCAACGGCTACGGCTGAGCGATCTGACCCGGCCTCGCGCCAGTGCCAAGATGAATCCCCGGACTTGAGGCCCTATGAGTTTCGGGTTCACGGGTCAAGCCAAAGGGGTAGAAAACTGCTTCACAAGTTGCCAATAGTGAAGGCCTTTTGGGTGTGTTTTGGTTTTTTAAGAGTGAACCGCATGCCTTTGGGCCGTGCAATCTGACCTGGGCTCGCGGCAGTGACCAAGGGTCCAACTGGACCTGCAACACGCAGAGTTTCAGGCCGATCGGTCAAGCTTAAGGTTGACCCATTTTGCTGTTTTTGCCAATTTGAGTCGCATAGAGCAATGGCTTCTGCCGTGCGATCTGACCTGGGCTTGCGCCAGAGACCAGGGGACCACCTGGACCTAAGGCGATAAGGATTTGGGGTCCATCTGCCAAGGTCAAGGGGGTCAAAGCGGTGATTGAACACGGCACAAAAGTAGGCAAATTGGTCACAACGAGCGCACGCCCATCGGCTGAGCCATCCGACCTGGGCTCGCGAATGTGCCCAGGGGACCCACCCACTTTGCCACGTTCAGAGGTTCCAATCTCTCTGTCAAGGTCAAGTGGTCCAGAAACACCATTGAAAATGCCTACTTTAGGGTTTTTCACCAACTTGGCACCCGTGCAGCAACAGCTACGGCTGAGCGATCTGAACCGGGCTCGCGCCAGTGCCAAGATGAATCCCCGGACTTGAGGCCCTATGAGTTTCGGGTTCACGGGTCAAGCCAAATGGGTAGAAAACTGCTTCCCAAGTTGCCAATAGTGAAGGCCTTTTGGGTGTGTTTTGGTTTTTCAAGAGTGAACCGCATGCCTTTGGGCCGTGCGATCTGACCTGGGCTCTCGGCAGTGACGAAGGGTCCATTTGGACCTGCAACACGCAGAGTTTCGGGCCGATCGGTCAAGCTCAAGGTTGACCCATTTTGCCATTTTTGCCAATTTGAGTCGCATAGAGCAATGGCTTCTGCCGTGCGATCTGACCTGGGCTCGCGCCAGAGACCAGGGGACCACCTGGACCTAAGGCGATAAGGAATTGGGGTCCATCTGCCAAGGTCAAGGGGGTCAAAGCGGTGATTGAACACGGCACAAAAGAAGGCAAATTGGTCACGACAAGCGCACGCCCATCGGCTGAGCCATCCGACCTGGGCTCGCGAATGTGCCCAGGGGACCCGCCCACCTTGCCACGTTCAGAGGTTCCAATCTCTCGGTCAAGGTCAAGTGGTCCAGAAACACCATTGAAAATGCCTACTTTTGGGGTTTTTCACCAACTTGGCACCCGTGCAGCAACGGCTACAGCTGAGCGATCTGACCCGGGCTCGCGCCAGTGCCAAGATGAATCCCCGGACTTGAGGCCCTATGAGTTTCGGGTTCACGGGTCAAGCCAAAGGGGTAGAAAACTGCTTCCCAAGTTGCCAATAGTGAAGGCCTTTTGGGTGTGTTTTGGTTTTTTAAGAGTGAACCGCATGCCTTTGGGCCGTGCGATCTGACCTGGGCTCTCGGCAGTGACCAAGGGTCCAACTGGACCTGCAACACGCAGAGTTTCGGGCCGATCGGTCAAGCTTTAGGTTGACCCATTTTGCCGTTTTTGCCAATTTTAGTCGCACAGAGCAATGGCTTCTGCCGTGCGATCTGACCTGGGCTCGCGCCAGAGACCAGGGGACCACCTGGACCTAAGGCGATAAGGTTTTGGGGTCCATCTGCCAAGGTCAAGGGGGTCAAAGCGGTGATTGAACACGGCACAAAAGTAGGCAAATTGGTCACAACGAGCGCACGCCCATCGGCTGAGCCATCCGACCTGGGCTCGCGAATGTGCCCAGGGGCCCAACCACCTTGCCACGTTCAGAGGTTCCAATCTCTCGGTCAAGGTCAAGTGGTCCAGAAACACCATTGAAAATGCCTACTTTAGGGTTTTTCACCAACTTGGCACCCGTGCAGCAACGGCTACGGCTAAGCGATCTGACCCGGGCTCGCGCCAGTGCCAAGATGAATCCCCGGACTTGAGGCCCTATGAGTTTTGGGTTCACGGGTCAAGCCAAAGGGGTAGAAAACTGCTTCCCAAGTTGCCAATAGTGAAGGCCTTTTGGGTGTGTTTTGGTTTTTCAAGAGTGAACCGCATGCCTTTGGGCCGTGCGATCTGATCTGGGCTCGCGGCAGTGACCAAGGGTCCAACTGGACCTGCAACACGCAGAGTTTCGGGCCGATCGGTCAAGCTCAAGGTTGACCCATTTTGCCGTTTTTGCCAATTTGAGTCGCATAGAGCAATGGCTTCTGCCGTGCGATCTGACCTGGACTCGCGCCAGAGACCAGGGGACCACCTGGACCTAAGGCGATAAGGATTTGGGGTCCATCTGCCAAGGTCAAGGGGGTCAAAGCGGTGATTGAACACGGCACAAAAGTAGGCAAATTGGTCACGACGAGCGCACGCCCATCGGCTGAGCCATCCGACCTGGGCTCGCGAATGTGCCCAGGGGACCCGCCCACCTTGCCACGTTCAGAGGTTCCAATCTCTCGGTCAAGGTCAAGTGGTCCAGAAACACCATTGAAAATGCCTACTTTTGGGGTTTTTCACCAACTTGGCACCTGTGTAGCAACGGCTACGGCTGAGCGATCTGACCCGGGCTTGCGCCAGTGCCAAGATGAATCCCCGGACTTGAGGCCCTATGAGTTTCGGGTTCACAGGTCAAGCCAAAGGGGTAGAAAACTGCTTCCCAAGTTGCCAATAGTGAAGGCCTTTTGGGTGTCTTTTGGTTTTTCAAGAGTGAACCGCATGCCTTTTGGCCGTGCGATCTGACCTGGGCTCGCGGCAGTGACCAAGGGTCCAACTGGACCTGCAACACACAGAGTTTCGGGCCGATCGGTCCCATTTTGCCGTTTTTGCCAATTTGAGTCGCATAGAGCAATGGCTTCTGCCGTGCGATCTGACCTGGGCTCGCGCCAGAGACCAGGGGACCACCTGGACCTAAGGCGATAAGGATTTGGGGTCCATCTGCCAAGGTCAAGGGGGTCAAAGCGGTGATTGAACACGGCACAAAAGTAGGCAAATTGGTCACGACAAGCGCACGCCCATCGGCTGAGCCATCCGACCTGGGCTCGCGAATGTGCCCAGGGGACCCGCCCACCTTGCCACGTTCAGAGGTTCCAATCTCTCGGTCAAGGTCAAGTGGTCCAGAAACACCATTGAAAATGCCTACTTTTGGGGTTTTTCACCAACTTGGCACCTGTGCAGCAACGGCTACGGCTGAGCGATCTGACCCGGGCTCGCGCCAGTGCCAAGATGAATCCCCGGACTTGAGGCCCTATGAGTTTCAGGTTCACGGGTCAAGCCAAAAGGGTAGAAAACTGCTTCCCAAGTTGCCAATAGTGAAGGCCTTTTGGGTGTGTTTTGGTTTTTCAAGAGTGAACCGCATGCCTTTGGGCCGTGCAATCTGACCTGGGCTCGCGGCAGTGACCAAGGGTCCAACTGGACCTGCAACACACAGAGTTTCGGGCCGATCGGTCCCATTTTGCCGTTTTTGCCAATTTGAGTCGCATAGAGCAATGGCTTCTGCCGTGCGATCTGACCTGGGCTCGCGCCAGAGACCAGGGGACCACCTGGACCTAAGGCGATAAGGATTTGGGGTCCATCTGCCAAGGTCAAGGGGGTCAAAGCGGTGATTGAACACGGCACAAAAGTAGGCAAATTGGTCACGACGAGCGCACGCCCATCGGCTGAGCCATCCGACCTGGGCTCGCGAATGTGCCCAGGGGACCTGCCCACCTTGCCACGTTCAGAGGTTCCAATCTCTCGGTCAAGGTCAAGTGGTCCAGAAACACCATTGAAAATGCCTACTTTTGGGGTTTTTCACCAACTTGGCACCCGTGCAGCAACGGCTACGGCTGAGCGATCTGACCCGGGCTCGGGCCAGTGCCAAGATGAATCCCCGGACTTGAGGCCCTATGAGTTTCGGGTTCACGGGTCAAGCCAAAGGGGTAGAAAACTGCTTCCCAAGTTGCCAATAGTGAAGGCCTTTTGGGTGTGTTTTGGTTTTTCAAGAGTGAACCGCATGCCTTTGGGCCGTGCGATCTGACCTGGGCTCGCGGCAGTGACCAAGGGTCCAACTGGACCTGCAACACGCAGAGTTTCGGGCCGATCGGTCAAGCTCAAGGTTGACCCATTTTGCCGTTTTTGCCAATTTGAGTCGCATAGAGCAATGGCTTCTGCCGTGCGATCTGACCTGGGCTTGCGCCAGAGACCAGGGGACCACCTGGACCTAAGGCGATAAGGATTTGGGGTCCATCTGCCAAGGTCAAGGGGGTCAAAGCGGTGATTGAACACGGCACAAAAGTAGGCAAATTGGTCACAACGAGCGCACGCCCATCGGCTGAGCCATCCGACCTGGGCTCGCGAATGTGCCCAGGGGACCCACCCACTTTGCCACGTTCAGAGGTTCCAATCTCTCTGTCAAGGTCAAGTGGTCCAGAAACACCATTGAAAATGCCTACTTTAGGGTTTTTCACCAACTTGGCACCCGTGCAGCAACAGCTACGGCTGAGCGATCTGACCCGGGCTCGCGCCAGTGCCAAGATGAATCCCCGGACTTGAGGCCCTATGAGTTTCGGGTTCACGGGTCAAGCCAAATGGGTAGAAAACTGCTTCCCAAGTTGCCAATAGTGAAGGCCTTTTGGGTGTGTTTTGGTTTTTCAAGAGTGAACCGCATGCCTTTGGGCCGTGCGATCTGACCTGGGCTCTCGGCAGTGACGAAGGGTCCATTTGGACCTGCAACACGCAGAGTTTCGGGCCGATCGGTCAAGCTCAAGGTTGACCCATTTTGCCGTTTTTGCCAATTTGAGTCGCATAGAGCAATGGCTTCTGCCGTGCGATCTGACCTGGGCTCGCGCCAGAGACCAGGGGACCACCTGGACCTAAGGCGATAAGGAATTGGGGTCCATCTGCCAAGGTCAAGGGGGTCAAAGCGGTGATTGAACACGGCACAAAAGAAGGCAAATTGGTCACGACAAGCGCACGCCCATCGGCTGAGCCATCCGACCTGGGCTCGCGAATGTGCCCAGGGGACCCGCCCACCTTGCCACGTTCAGAGGTTCCAATCTCTCGGTCAAGGTCAAGTGGTCCAGAAACACCATTGAAAATGCCTACTTTTGGGGTTTTTCACCAACTTGGCACCCGTGCAGCAACGGCTACAGCTGAGCGATCTGACCCGGGCTCGCGCCAGTGCCAAGATGAATCCCCGGACTTGAGGCCCTATGAGTTTTGGGTTCACGGGTCAAGCCAAAGGGGTAGAAAACTGCTTCCCAAGTTGCCAATAGTGAAGGCCTTTTGGGTGTGTTTTGGTTTTTTAAGAGTGAACCGCATGCCTTTGGGCCGTGCAATCTGACCTGGGCTTGCGGCAGTGACCAAGGGTCCAACTGGACCTGCAACACGCAGAGTTTTGGGCCGATCGGTCAAGCTTTAGGTTGACCCATTTTGCCGTTTTTGCCAATTTTAGTCGCACAGAGCAATGGCTTCTGCCGTGTGATCTGACCTGGGCTCGCGCCAGAGACCAGGGGACCACCTGGACCTAAGGCGATAAGGATTTGGGGTCCATCTGCCAAGGTCAAGGGGGTCAAAGCGGTGATTGAACACGGCACAAAAGTAGGCAAATTGGTCACAACGAGCGCACGCCCATCGGCTGAGCCATCCGACCTGGGCTCGCGAATGTGCCCAGGGGCCCAACCACCTTGCCACGTTCAGAGGTTCCAATCTCTCGGTCAAGGTCAAGTGGTCCAGAAACACCATTGAAAATGCCTACTTTAGGGTTTTTCACCAACTTGGCACCCGTGCAGCAACGGCTACGGCTAAGCGATCTGACCCGGGCTCGCGCCAGTGCCAAGATGAATCCCCGGACTTGAGGCCCTATGAGTTTTGGGTTCACGGGTCAAGCCGAAGGGGTAGAAAACTGCTTCCCAAGTTGCCAATAGTGAAGGCCTTTTGGGTGTGTTTTGGTTTTTCAAGAGTGAACCGCATGCCTTTGGGCCGTGCGATCTGATCTGGGCTCGCGGCAGTGACCAAGGGTCCAACTGGACCTGCAACACGCAGAGTTTCGGGCCGATCGGTCAAGCTCAAGGTTGACCCATTTTGCCGTTTTTGCCAATTTGAGTCGCATAGAGCAATGGCTTCTGCCGTGCGATCTGACCTGGACTCGCGCCAGAGACCAGGGGACCACCTGGACCTAAGGCGATAAGGATTTGGGGTCCATCTGCCAAGGTCAAGGGGGTCAAAGCGGTGATTGAACACGGCACAAAAGTAGGCAAATTGGTCACGACGAGCGCACGCCCATCGGCTGAGCCATCCGACCTGGGCTCGCGAATGTGCCCAGGGGACCCGCCCACCTTGCCACGGTCAGAGGTTCCAATCTCTCGGTCAAGGTCAAGTGGTCCAGAAACACCATTGAAAATGCCTACTTTTGGGGTTTTTCACCAACATGGCACCTGTGTAGCAACGGCTACGGCTGAGCGATCTGACCCGGGCTTGCGCCAGTGCCAAGATGAATCCCCGGACTTGAGGCCCTATGAGTTTCGGGTTCACAGGTCAAGCCAAAGGGGTAGAAAACTGCTTCCCAAGTTGCCAATAGTGAAGGCCTTTTGGGTGTCTTTTGGTTTTTCAAGAGTGAACCGCATGCCTTTTGGCCGTGCGATCTGACCTGGGCTCGCGGCAGTGACCAAGGGTCCAACTGGACCTGCAACACACAGAGTTTCGGGCCGATCGGTCCAATTTTGCCGTTTTTGCCAATTTGAGTCGCATAGAGCAATGGCTTCTGCCGTGCGATCTGACCTGGGCTCGTGCCAGAGACCAGGGGACCACCTGGACCTAAGGCGATAAGGATTTGGGGTCCATCTGCCAAGGTCAAGGGGGTCAAAGCGGTGATTGAACACGGCACAAAAGTAGGCAAATTGGTCACGACAAGCGCACGCCCATCGGCTGAGCCATCCGACCTGGGCTCGCGAATGTGCCCAGGGGACCCGCCCACCTTGCCACGTTCAGAGGTTCCAATCTCTCGGTCAAGGTCAAGTGGTCCAGAAACACCATTGAAAATGCCTACTTTTGGGGTTTTTCACCAACTTGGCACCTGTGCAGCAACGGCTACGGCTGAGCGATCTGACCCGGGCTCGCGCCAGTGCCAAGATGAATCCCCGGACTTGAGGCCCTATGAGTTTCAGGTTCACGGGTCAAGCCAAAAGGGTAGAAAACTGCTTCCCAAGTTGCCAATAGTGAAGGCCTTTTGGGTGTGTTTTGGTTTTTCAAGAGTGAACCGCATGCCTTTGGGCCGTGCAATCTGACCTGGGCTCGCGGCAGTGACCAAGGGTCCAACTGGACCTGCAACACACAGAGTTTCGGGCCGATCGGTCCCATTTTGCCGTTTTTGCCAATTTGAGTCGCATAGAGCAATGGCTTCTGCCGTGCGATCTGACCTGGGCTCGAGCCAGAGACCAGGGGACCACCTGGACCTAAGGCGATAAGGATTTGGGGTCCATCTGCCAAGGTCAAGGGGGTCAAAGCGGTGATTGAACACGGCACAAAAGTAGGTAAATTGGTCACGACGAGCGCACGCCCATCGGCTGAGCCATCCGACCTGGGCTCGCAAATGTGCCCAGGGGACCTGCCCACCTTGCCACGTTCAGAGGTTCCAATCTCTCGGTCAAGGTCAAGTGGTCCAGAAACACCATTGAAAATGAGTACTTTTGGGGTTTTTCACCAACTTGGCACCCGTGCAGCAACGGCTACGGCTGAGCGATCTGACCCGGGCTCGGGCCAGTGCCAAGATGAATCCCCGGACTTGAGGCCCTATGAGTTTCGGGTTCACGGGTCAAGCCAAAGGGGTAGAAAACTGCTTCCCAAGTTGCCAATAGTGAAGGCCTTTTGGGTGTGTTTTGGTTTTTCAAGAGTGAACCGCATGCCTTTGGGCCGTGCGATCTGACCTGGGCTCTCGGCAGTGACGAAGGGTCCAACTGGACCTGCAACACGCAGAGTTTCGGGCCGATCGGTCAAGCTTAAGGTTGACCCATTTTGCCGTTTTTGCCAATTTGAGTCGCATAGAGCAATGGCTTCGGCCGTGCGATCTGACCTATGCTCGCGCCAGAGACCAGGTTACCACCTGGACCTAAGGCGATAAGGATTTGGGGTCCATCTGCCAAGGTCAAGGGGGTCAAAGCAGTGATTGAACACGGCACAAAAGTAGGCAAATTGGTCACGACAAGCGCACGCCCATCGGCTGAGCCACCCGACCTGGGCTCGCGAATGTGCCCAGGGGACCCGCCCACCTTGCCACGTTCAGAGGTTCCAATCTCTCGGTCAAGGTCAAGTGGTCCAGAAACACCATTGAATATGCCTACTTTTGGGGTTTTTCACCAACTTGGCACCCGTGCAGCAACGGCTACGGCTGAGCGATCTGACCCGGGCTCGCGCCAGTGCCAAGATGAATCCCCGGACTTGAGGCCCTATGAGTTTCGCGTTGACGGGTCAAGCCAAAGGGGTAGAAAACTGCTTCCCAAGTTGCCAATAGTGAAGGCCTTTTGGGTGTGTTTTGGTTTTTCAAGAGTGAACCGCATGCCTTTGGGCCGTGCGATCTACCCTGGGCTCGCGGCAGTGACCCAGGTTCCAACTGGACCTGCAACACGCGGAGTTTCGGGCCGATCGGTCAAGCTCAAGGTTGACCCATTTTGCCGTTTTTGAAAATTTGAGTCGCATAGAGCAATGGCTTCTGCCGTGCGATCTGACCTGGGCTCGCGCCAGAGACCAGGGGACCACCTGGACCTAAGGCGATAAGGATTTGGGGTCCATCTGCCAAGGTCAAGGGGGTCAAAGCGGCGATTGAACACGGCACAAAAGTAGGAAAATTGGTCACGACGAGCGCACGCCCATCGGCTGAGCCAACCGACCTGGGCTCGCGAATGTGCCCACGGGACCCGCCCACCTTGCCACGTTCAGAGGTTCCAATCTCTCGGTCAAGGTCAAGTGGTCCAGAAACACCATTGAAAATGCCTACTTTAGGGTTTTTCACCAACTTGGCACCCGTGCAGCAACGGCTACGGCTGAGCGATCTGACCCGGGCTTGCGCCAGTGCCAAGATGAATCCCCTGACTTGAGGCCCTATGAATTTCGGGTTCATGGGTCAAGCCAAAGGGGTAGAAAACTGCTTCCCAAGTTGCCAATAGTAAAGGCCTTTTGGGTGTGTTTTGGTTTTTCAAGAGTGAACCACATGCCTTTGGGCAGTGCGATCTGACCTGGGCTCGCGGCAGTGACCAAGGGTCCAACTGGACCTGCAATACGCAGAGTTTCGGGCCGATCGGTCAAGCTCAAGATTGACCGATTTTGCCGTTTTTGCCAATTTGAGTCGCATAGAGCAATGGCTTCTGCCGTGCGATCTGACCTGGGCTCGCGCCAGAGACCAGGGGACCACCTGGACCTAAGGCGATAAGGATTTGGGGTCCATCTGCCAAGGTCAAGGGGGTCAAAGCGGTGATTGAACACGGCACAAAAGTAGGCAAATTGGTCACGACGAGCGCACGCCCATCGGCTGAGCCATCCGACCTGGGCTCGCGAATGTGCCCAGGGGACCCGCCCACCTTGCCACGTTCAGAGGTTCCAATCTCTCGGTCAAGGTCAAGTGGTCCAGAAACACCATTGAAAATGCCTACTTTTGGGGTTTTTCACCAACTTGGCATCCGTGCAGCAACGGCTACCGCTGAGCGATCTGACCCGGGCTCGTGCCAGTGCCAAGATGAATCCCCGGACTTGAGGCCCTATGAGTTTCGGGTTCACGGGTCAAGCCAAAGGGGTAGTAAACTGCTTCCCAAGTTGCCAATAGTGAAGGCCTTTTGGGTGTGTTTTGGTTTTTCAAGAGTGAACCGCATGCCTTTGGGCCGTGCAATCTGACCTGGGCTTGCGGCAGTGACCAAGGGTAAAACTGGACCTGCAACACGCAGAGTTTCGGGCCGATCGATCAAGCTCAAGGTTGACCCATTTTGCTGTTTTTGCCAATTTGAGTCGCATAGAGCAATGGCTTCTGCCGTGCGATTTGACCTGGGCTCGCGCCAGAGACCAGGGGACCACCTGGACCTAAGGTGATAAGGATTTGGGGTCCATCTGCCAAGGTCAAGGGGGTCAAAGCGGTGATTGAACACGGCACAAAAGTAGGCAAATTGGTCACGACGAGCGCACGCCCATCGGCTGAGCCATCCGACCTGGGCTCACGAATGTGCCCAGGGGACCCGCCCACCTTGCCACGTTCAGAGGTTCCAATCTCTCGGTCAAGGTCAAGTGGTCCAGAAACACCATTGAAAATGCCTACTTTTGGGGTTTTTCACCAACTTGGCACCCGTGCAGCAACGGCTACGGCTGAGCGATCTGACCCGGGCTCACGCCAGTGCCAAGATGAATCCCCTGACTTGAGGCCCTATGAGTTTCGGGTTCACGGGTCAAGCCAAAGGGGTAGAAAACTGCTTCCCAAGTTGCCAATAGTGAAGGCCTTTTGGGTGTGTTTTGGTTTTTCAAGAGTGAACCGCATGCATTTGGGC
The DNA here is from genome assembly GCA_948146395.1 of Fragum whitleyi. NCBI lineage: Eukaryota > Metazoa > Mollusca > Bivalvia > Cardiida > Cardiidae > Fragum > Fragum whitleyi. The sequence continues at coordinate 15,147,292 of OX411558.1, read as the reverse complement.
CGTGCGATCTGACCTGGGCTCGTGGCAGTGACCAAGGGTCCAACTGGACCTGCAACACGAAGAGTTTCGGGCCGATCATTCAAGCTCAAGGTTGACCCATTTTGCCGTTTTTTGCCAATTTGAGTCGCATAGAGCAATGGCTTCTGCCGTGCGATCTGACCTGGGCTCGAGCCAGAGACCAGGGGACCACCTGGACCTAAGGCGATAAGGATTTGGGGTCCATCTGCCAAGGTCAAGGGGGTCAAAGCGGTGATTGAACACGGCACAAAAGTAGGCAAATTGGTCACGACGAGCGCACGCCCATCGGCTGAGCCATCCGACCTGGGCTCGCGAATGTGCCCAGGGGACCCGCCCACCTTGCCACGTTCAGAGGTTCCAATCTCTCGGTCAAGGTCAAGTGGTCCAGAAACACCATTGAAAATGCCTACTTTTGGGGTTTTTCACCAACTTGGCACCCGTGCAGCAACGGCTACAGCTGAGCGATCTGACCCGGGGTCGCGCCAGTGCCAAGATGAATCCCCGGACTTGAGGCCTTATGAGTTTCGGGTTCACGGGTCAAGCCAAAGGGGTAGAAAACTGCTTCCCAAGTTGCCAATAGTGAAGGCCCTTGGGTGTGTTTTGGTTTTTCAAGAGTGAACCGCATGCCTTTGGGCCGTGCGATCTGACCTGGGCTTGCGGCAGTGACCAAGGGTCCAACTGGACCTGCAACACGCAGAGTTTCGGGCCGATCGATCAAGCTCAAGGTTGACGCATTTTGCCGTTTTTGCCAATTTGAGTCGAATAGAGCAATGGCTTCTGCCGTGCGATCTGACCTGGGCTTGAGCCAGAGACCAGGGGACCACCTGGACCTAAGGCGATAAGGATTTGGGGTCCATCTGCCAAGGTCAAGGGGGTCAAAGCGGTGATTGAACACGGCACAAAAGTAGGCAAATTGGTCACGACGAGCGCACGCCCATCGGCTGAGCCATCCGACCTGGGCTCGCGAATGTGCCCAGGGGACCCGCCCACCTTGCCACGTTCAGAGGTTCCAATCTCTCGGTCAAGGTCAAGTGGTCCAGAAACACCATTGAAAATGCCTACTTTTGGGGTTTTTTCACCAACTTGGCACCCGTGCAGCAACGGCTACGGCTGAGCGATCTGACCCGGGCTCACGCCAGTGCCAAGATGAATCCCCGGACTTGAGGCCCTATGAGTTTCGGGTTCACGGGTCAAGCCAAAGGGGTAGAAAACTGCTTCCCAAGTTGCCAATAGTGAAGGCCTTTTGGGTGTGTTTTGGTTTTTCAAGAGTGAACCGCATGCATTTGGGCCGTGGGATCTGACCTGGGCTCGCGGCAGTGACCAAGGGTCCAACTGGACCTGCAACACGCAGAGTTTCGGGCCGATCGGTCAAGCTCAAGGTTGACCCATTTTGCCGTTTTTGCCAATTTGAGTCGCATAGAGCAATGGCTTCTGCCGTGCGATCTGACCTGGGCTAGAGCCAGAGACCAGGGGACCACCTGGACCTAAGGCGATAAGGATTTGGGGTCCATCTGCCAAGGTCAAGGGGGTCAAAGCGGTGATTGAACAGGCACAAAAGTAGGCAAATTGGTCACGACGAGCGCACGCCCATCGGCTGAGCCATCCGACCTGGGCTCGCGAATGTGCCCAGGGGACCCGCCCACCTTGCCACGTTCAGAGGTTCCAATCTCTCGGTCAAGGTCAAGTGGTCCAGAAACACCATTGAAAATGCCTACTTTTGGGGTTTTTCACCAACTTGGCACCCGTGCAGCAACGGCTACGGCTGAGCGATCTGACCGGGGCTCGCGCCAGTGCCAAGATGAATCCCCGGACTTGAGGCCTTATGAGTTTCGGGTTCACGGGTCAAGCCAAAGGGGTAGAAAACTGCTTCCCAAGTTGCCAATAGTGAAGGCCCTTGGGTGTGTTTTGGTTTTTCAAGAGTGAACCGCATGCCTTTGGGCCGTGCGATCTGACCTGGGCTTGCGGCAGTGACCAAGGGTCCAACTGGACCTGCAACACGCAGAGTTTCGGGCCGATCGGTCAAGCTCAAGGTTGACCCATTTTGCCGTTTTTGCCAATTTGAGTCGCATAGAGCAATGGCTTCTGCCATGTGATCTGACCTGGGCTCGCGCCAGAGACCAGGGGACCACCTGGACCTAAGGCGATAAGGATTTGGGGTCGATCTGCCAAGGTCAAGGGGGTCAAAGCGGTGATTGAACACGGCACAAAAGTAGGCAAATTGGTCACGACGAGCGCACGCCCATCGGCTGAGCCATCCGACCTGGGCTCGCGAATGTGCCCAGGGGACCCGCCCACCTTGCCACGTTCAGAGGTTCCAATCTCTCGGTCAAGGTCAAGTGGTCCAGAAACACCATTGAAAATGCCTACTTTTGGGGTTTTTCACCAAATTGGCACCCGTGCAGCAACGACTACGGCTGAGCGATCTGACCCGGGCTTGCGCAAGTGCCAAGATGAAACCCCGCACTTGAGGCCCTATGAGTTTCGGGTTCACGGGTCAAGCCAAAGGGGTAGAAAACTGCTTCCCAAGTTGCCAATAGTGAAGGCCTTTTGGGTGTGTTTTGGTTTTTCAAGAGTGAACCGCATGCCTTTGGGCTGTGCAATCTGACCTGGGCTCGCGGCAGTGACCAAGGGTCTAACTGGACCTGCAACACGCAGAGTTTCGGGCCGATCGGTCAAGCTCAAGGTTGACCCATTTTGCTGTTTTTGCCAATTTGAGTTGCATAGAGCAATGGCTTCTGCCGTGCGATCTGACCTGGGCTCGCGCCAGAGACCAGGGGACCACCTGGACCTAAGGCGATAAGGATTTGGGGTCCATCTGCCAAGGTCAAGGGGGTCAAAGCGGTGATTGAACACGGCACAAAAGTAGGCAAATTGGTCACGACGAGCGCATGCCCATCGGCTGAGCCATCCGACCTGGGCTCGTGAATGTGCCCAGGGGACCTGCCCACCTTGCCACGTTCAGAGGTTCCAATCTCTCGGTCAAGGTCAAGTGGTCCAGAAACACCATTGAAAATGCCTACTTTTGGGGTTTTTCACCAACTTGGCACCCGTGCAGCAACGGCTACGGCTTAGCAATCTGACCCGGGCTCGCGCCAGTGCCAAGATGAATTCCCAGACTTGAGGCCCTATGCGTTTTGGGTTCACGGGTCAAGCCAAAGGGGTAGAAAACTGCTTCCCAAGTTGCCAATAGTGAAGGCCTTTTGGGTGTGTTTTGGTTTTTCAAGAGTGAACCGCATGCCTTTGGGCCGTGCGATCTGACCTGGGCTCCCGACAGTGACCAAGGGTCCAACTGGACCTGCAACAGGCAGAGTTTCGGGCCGATTGGTCAAGCTCAAGGTTGACCCATTTTGCCGTTTTTTCCAATTTGAGTCGCATAGAGCAATAGCTTCTGCCGTGCGATCTGACCTGGGCTCGCGCCAGAGACCAGGGGACCACCTGGACCTAAGGCGATAAGGATTTGGGGTCCATCTGCCAAGGTCAAGGGGGTCAAAGCGGTGATTGAACACGGCACAAAAGTAGGCAAATTGGTCATGACGAGCGCACGCCCATCGGCTGAGCCATCCGACCTGGGCTCGCGAATGTGCCCAGGGGACCCGCCCACCTTGCCACGTTCAGAGGTTCCAATCTCTCGGTCACGGTCAAGTGGTCCAGAAACACCATTAAAAATGCCTACTTTTGGGGTTTTTCACCAACTTGGCACCCGTGCAGCAACGGCTACGGCTGAGCGATCTGACCCAGGCTCGCGCCAGTGCCAAGATGAATCCCCGGACTTGAGGCCCTATGAGTTTCGGGTTCACGGGTCAAGCCAAAGGGGTAGAAAACTGCTTCCCAAGTTGCCAATAGTGAAGGCCTTTTGGTTGTGTTTTGGTTTTTCAAGAGTGAACCGCATGCCTTTGGGCCGTGCGATCTGACCTGGGCTCGCGGCAGTGACCAAGGGTCCAACTGGACCTGCAACACGCAGAGTTTCGGGCCGATCGGTCAAGCTCAAGGTTGACCCATTTTGCCGTTTTTGCCAATTTGAGTCGCATAGAGCAATGGCTTCTGCCGTGCGATCTGACCTGGGCTCGCGCCAGAGACCAGGGGACCACCTGGACCTAAGGCGATAAGGATTTGGGGTCCATCTGCCAAGGTCAAGGGGGTCAAAGTGGTGATTGAACACGGCACAAAAGTAGGCAAATTGGTCACGACGAGCGCACGCCCATCGGCTGAGCCATCCGACCTTGGCTCGCGAATGTGCCCAGGGGACCCACCCACCTTGCCACGTTCAGAGGTTCCAATCTCTCGGTCAAGGTCAAGTGGTCCAGAAACACCATTGAAAATGCCTACTTTTGGGGGTTTTCACCAACTTGGCACCCGTGCAGCAATGGCTACGGCTGAGCGATCTGACCAGGGCTCACGCCAGTGCCAAGATGAATCCCCGGACTTGAGGCCCTATGAGTTTCAGGTTCACAGGTCAAGCCAAAGGGGTAGAAAACTGCTTCCCAAGTTGCCAATAGTGAAGGCCTTTTGGGTGTGTTTTGGTTTTTCAAGAGTGAACCGCATGCCTTTGGGCCGTGCGATCTGACCTGGGCTCCCGGCAGTGACCAAGGGTCCAACTGGACCTGCAACACGCAGAGTTTCGGGCCGATCGGTCAAGCTCAAGGTTGACCCATTTTGCCGTTTTTGCCAATTTGAGTCGCATAGAGCAATGGCTTCTGCCGTGCGATCTGACCTGGGCTAGCGCCAGAGACCAAGGGACCACCTGGACCTAAGGCGATAAGGATTTGGGGTCCATCTGCCAAGGTCAAGGGGGTCAAAGCGGTGATTGAACACGGCACAAAAGTAGGCAAATTGGTCACGACGAGCGCACGCCCATCGGCTGAGCCATCCGACCTGGACTCGAGAATGTGCCCAGGGGACCTGCCCACCTTGCCACGTTCAGAGGTTCCAATCTCTCGATCAAGGTCAAGTGGTCCAGAAACACCATTGAAAATGCCTACTTTTGGGGTTTTTCACCAACTTGGCACCCGTGCAGCAACGGCTACGGCTGAGCGATCTGACCCGGGCTCGCGCCAGTGCCAAGATGAATCCCCGGACTTGAGGCCCTATGAGTTTCGGGTTCATGGGTCAAGCCAAAGGGGTAGAAAACTGCTTCCCAAGTTGCCAATAGTGAAGGCCTTTTGGGTGTGTTTTGGTTTTTCAAGAGTGAACCGCATGCCTTTGGGCCGTGCGATCTGACCTGGGCTCGCGGCAGTGACCAAGGGTCCAACTGGACCTGCAACACGCAGAGTTTCGGGCCGATCGGTCAAGCTCAAGGTTGACCCATTTTGCCGTTTTTGCCAATTTGAGTCGCATAGAGCAATGGCTTCTGCCGTGCGATCTGACCTGGGCTGGCGCCAGAGACCAGGGGACCACCTGGACCTAAGGCGATAAGGATTTGGGGTCCATCTGCCAAGGTCAAGGGGGTCAAAGCGGTGATTGAACACGAGCATACGCCCATAGGCTGAGCCATCCCACCTGGGCTCGCGAATGTGCCCAGGGGACCCGCCCACCTTGCCACGTTCAGAGGTTCCAATCTCTCTGTCAAGGTCAAGTGGTCCAGAAACACCATTGAAAATGCCTACTTTTGGGGTTTTTCACCAACTTGGCATCCATGCAGCCACGGCTACGGCTGAGCGATCTGACCCGGGCTCGCGCCAGTGCCAAGATGAATCCCCGGACTTGAGGCCCTATGAGTTTCGGGTTCACGGGTAAAGCCAAAGGGGTAGAAAACTGCTTCCCAAGTTGCCAATAGTGAAGGCCTTTTGGGTGTGTTTTGGTTTTTCAAGAGGGAACCGCATGCCTTTGGGCCGTGCGATCTGACCTGGGCTCGTGGCAGTGACCAAGGGTCCAACTGGACCTGCAACACGCAGAGTTTCGGGCCGATCGGTCAAGCTCAAGGTTGACCCATTTTGCCGTTTTTGCCAATTTGAGTCGCATAGAGCAATGGCTTCTGCCGTGCGATCTGACCTGGGCTGGCGCCAGAGACGAGGGGACCACCTGGACCTAAGGCGATAAGGATTTGGGGTCCATCTGCCAAGGTCAAGGGGGTCAAAGCGGTGATTGAACACGGCACTAAAGTAGGCAAATGGTCACGACGAGCGCACGCCCATCGGCCGAGCCATCGACCTGGGCTCGCGAATGTGCCCAGGGGACCCGCCCACCTTGCCACGTTCAGAGGTTCCAATCTCTCGGTCAAGGTCAAGTGGTCCAGAAACACCATTGAAAATGCCTACTTTTGGGGTTTTTCACCAACTTGGCACCCGTGCAGCAACGGCTACGGCTGAGCGATCTGACCCGGGCTCGCGCAAGTGCCAAGATGAATCCCGGGACTTGAGGCCCTATGAGTTTCGGGTTCACGGGTCAAGCCAAAGGGGTAGAAAACTGCTTCCCAAGTTGCCAATAGTGAAGGCCTTTTGCGTGTGTTTTGGTTTTTCAAGAGTGAACCGCATGCCTTTGGGCCGTGTGATCTGACCTGGGCTCGCGGCAGTGACCAAGGGTCCAACTGGACCTGCAACACGCAGAGTTTCTGGCCGATCGGTCAAGCTCAAGGTTGACCCATTTTGCCGTTTTTGCCAATTTGAGTCGCATGGAGCAGGGGCTTCTGCCGTGCGATCTGACCTGGGCTGGTGCCAGAGACCAGGGGACCACCTGGACCTAAGGCGATAAGGATTTGGGGTCCATCTGCCAAGGTCAAGGGGGTCAAAGCGGTGATTGAACACGGCACAAAAGTAGGCAAATTGGTCACGACGAGCGCACGCCCATAGGCTGAGCCATCCGATCTGGGCTCGCGAATGTGCCCAGGGGACCCGCCCACCTTGCCACGTTCAGAGGTTCCAACGTCTCGGTCAAGGTCAAGTGGTCCAGAAACACCATTGAAAATGCCTACTTTTGGGGTTTTCACCAAATTGGCACCCGTGCAGCAACGGCTACGGCTGAGCGATCTGACCCGGGCTCGCGCCATTGCCAAGATGAATCCCCGGACTTGAGGCCCTATGAGTTTCGGGTTCACGGGTCAAGCCAAAGGGGTAGAAAACTGCTTCCCAAGTTGCCAATAGTGAAGGCCTTTTGGGTGTGTTTTGGTTTTTCAAGAGTGAACCGCATGCCTTTGGGCCGTGCGATCTGACCTGGGCTCGCGACAGTGACCAAGGGTCCCACTGGACCTGCAACATGCAGAGTTTCGGGCCAATCGGTCAAGCTCAAGGTTGACCCATTTTGCCGTTTTTGCCAATTTGAGTCGCATAGAGCAATGGCTTCTGCCGTGCGATCTGACCTGGGCTGGCGCCAGAGACCAGGGGACCACCTGGACCTAAGGCGATAAGGATTTGGGGTCCATCTGCCAAGGTCAAGGGGGTCAAAGCGGTGATTGAACACGAGCATACGCCCATAGGCTGAGCCATCCCACCTGGGCTCGCGAATGTGCCCAGGGGACCCGCCCACCTTGCCACGTTCAGAGGTTCCAATCTCTCTGTCAAGGTCAAGTGGTCCAGAAACACCATTGAAAATGCCTACTTTTGGGGTTTTTCACCAACTTGGCATCCATGCAGCCACGGCTACGGCTGAGCGATCTGACCCGGGCTCGCGCCAGTGCCAAGATGAATCCCCGGACTTGAGGCCCTATGAGTTTCGGGTTCACGGGTAAAGCCAAAGGGGTAGAAAACTGCTTCCCAAGTTGCCAATAGTGAAGGCCTTTTGGGTGTGTTTTGGTTTTTCAAGAGGGAACCGCATGCCTTTGGGCCGTGCGATCTGACCTGGGCTCGTGGCAGTGACCAAGGGTCCAACTGGACCTGCAACACGCAGAGTTTCGGGCCGATCGGTCAAGCTCAAGGTTGACCCATTTTGCCGTTTTTGCCAATTTGAGTCGCATAGAGCAATGGCTTCTGCCGTGCGATCTGACCTGGGCTGGCGCCAGAGACGAGGGGACCACCTGGACCTAAGGCGATAAGGATTTGGGGTCCATCTGCCAAGGTCAAGGGGGTCAAAGCGGTGATTGAACACGGCACTAAAGTAGGCAAATGGTCACGACGAGCGCACGCCCATCGGCCGAGCCATCGACCTGGGCTCGCGAATGTGCCCAGGGGACCCGCCCACCTTGCCACGTTCAGAGGTTCCAATCTCTCGGTCAAGGTCAAGTGGTCCAGAAACACCATTGAAAATGCCTACTTTTGGGGTTTTTCACCAACTTGGCACCCGTGCAGCAACGGCTACGGCTGAGCGATCTGACCCGGGCTCGCGCAAGTGCCAAGATGAATCCCGGGACTTGAGGCCCTATGAGTTTCGGGTTCACGGGTCAAGCCAAAGGGGTAGAAAACTGCTTCCCAAGTTGCCAATAGTGAAGGCCTTTTGGGTGTGTTTTGGTTTTTCAAGAGTGAACCGCATGCCTTTGGGCCGTGCGATCTGACCTGGGCTCGTGGCAGTGACCAAGGGTCAAACTGGACCTGCAACACGCAGAGTTTCGGGCCGATCGGTCAAGCTCAAGGTTGACCCATTTTGCCGTTTTTGCCAATTTGAGTCGCATAGAGCAATGGCTTCTGCCGTGCGATCTGACCTGGGCTGGCGCCAGAGACCAGGGGACCACCTGGACCTAAGGCGATAAGGATTTGGGGTCCATCTGCCAAGGTCAAGGGGGTCAAAGCGGTGATTGAACACGGCACAAAAGTAGGCAAATTGGTCACGATGAGGGCACGCCCATTGGCTGAGCCATCCGACCTGGGCTCGCGAATGTGCCCAGGGGACCCGCCCACCTTGCCACGTTCAGAGGTTCCAATCTCTCGGTCAAGGTCAAGTGGTCCAGAAACACCATTGAAAATGCCTACTTTTGGGGTTTTTCACCAACTTGGCACCCGTGCAGCAACGGCTACGGCTGAGCGATCTGACCCGGGCTCGCGCCAGTGCCAAGATGAATCCCTGGACTTGAGGCCCTATGAGTTTCGGGTTCACGGGTCAAGCCAAAGGGGTAGAAAACTGCTTCCCAAGTTGCCAATAGTGAAGGCCTTTTGCGTGTGTTTTGGTTTTTCAAGAGTGAACCGCATGCCTTTGGGCCGTGTGATCTGACCTGGGCTCGCGGCAGTGACCAAGGGTCCAACTGGACCTGCAACACGCAGAGTTTCTGGCCGATCGGTCAAGCTCAAGGTTGACCCATTTTGCCGTTTTTGCCAATTTGAGTCGCATGGAGCAGGGGCTTCTGCCGTGCGATCTGACCTGGGCTGGTGCCAGAGACCAGGGGACCACCTGGACCTAAGGCGATAAGGATTTGGGGTCCATCTGCCAAGGTCAAGGGGGTCAAAGCGGTGATTGAACACGGCACAAAAGTAGGCAAATTGGTCACGACGAGCGCACGCCCATAGGCTGAGCCATCCGACCTGGGCTCGCGAATGTGCCCAGGGGACCCGCCCACCTTGCCACGTTCAGAGGTTCCAACGTCTCGGTCAAGGTCAAGTGGTCCAGAAACACCATTGAAAATGCCTACTTTTGGGGTTTTCACCAAATTGGCACCCGTGCAGCAACGGCTACGGCTGAGCGATCTGACCCGGGCTCGCGCCAGTGCCAAGATGAATCCCCGGACTTGAGGCCCTATGAGTTTCGGGTTCATGGGTCAAGCCAAAGGGGTAGAAAACTGCTTCCCAAGTTGCCAATAGTGAAGGCCTTTTGGGTGTGTTTTGGTTTTTCAAGAGTGAACCGCATGCCTTTGGGCCGTGCGATCTGACCTGGGCTCGCGGCAGTGACCAAGGGTCCAACTGGACCTGCAACACGCAGAGTTTCGGGCCGATCGGTCAAGCTCAAGGTTGACCCATTTTGCCGTTTTTGCCAATTTGAGTCGCATAGAGCAATGGCTTCTGCCGTGCGATCTGACCTGGGCTGGCGCCAGAGACCAGGGGACCACCTGGACCTAAGGCGATAAGGATTTGGGGTCCATCTGCCAAGGTCAAGGGGGTCAAAGCGGTGATTGAACACGGCACAAAAGTAGGCAAATTGGTCACGACGAGCGCACGCCCATAGGCTGGGCCATCCGACCTGGGCTCGCGAATGTGCCCAGGGGACCCGCCCACCTTGCCACGTTCAGAGGTTCCAATCTCCCGGTCAAGGTCAAGTGGTCCAGAAACACCATTGAAAATGCCTACTTTTGGGGTTTTTCACCAACTTGGCACCCGTGCAGCAACGGCTACGACTGAGCGATCTAACCCGGGCTCACGCCAGTGCCAAGATGAATCCCCGGACTTGAGGCCCTATGAGTTTCGGGTTCACGGGTCAAGCCAAAGGGGTAGAAAACTGCTTCCCAAGTTGCCAATAGTGAAGGCCTTTTGGGTGTGTTTTGGTTTTTCAAGAGTGAACCGCATGCCTTTGGGCCGTGCGATCTGACCTGGGCTCGCGGCAGTGACCAAGGGTCCAACTGGACCTGCAACACGCAGAGTTTCGGGCCGATCGGTCAAGCTCAAGGTTGACCCATTTTGCCGTTTTTGCCAATTTGAGTCGCATAGAGCAATGGCTTCTGCCGTGCGATCTGACCTGGGCTCGCGCCAGAGACCAGGGGACCGCCTGGACCTAAGGCGATAAGGATTTGGGGTCCATCTGCCAAGGTCAAGGGGGTCAAAGCGGTGATTGAACACGGCACTAAAGTAGGCAAATGGTCACGACGAGCGCACGCCCATCGGCTGAGCCATCGACCTGGGCTCGCGAATGTGCCCAGGGGACACGCCCACCTTGCCCCGTTCAGAGGTTCCAATCTCTTTGTCAAGGTCAAGTGGTCCAGAAACACCATTGAAAATGCCTACTTTTGGGGTTTTTCACCAACTTGGCACCCGTGCAGCAACGGCTACGGCTGAGCGATCTGACCCGGGCTCGCGCAAGTGCCAAGATGAATCCCGGGACTTGAGGCCCTATGAGTTTCGGGTTCACGGGTCAAGCCAAAGGGGTAGAAAACTGCTTCCCAAGTTGCCAATAGTGAAGGCCTTTTGGGTGTGTTTTGGTTTTTCAAGAGTGAACCGCATGCCTTTGGGCCGTGCGATCTGACCTGGGCTCGTGGCAGTGACCAAGGGTCCAACTGGACCTGCAACACGCAGAGTTTGGGGCCGATCGGTCAAGCTCAAGGTTGACCCATTTTGCCGTTTTTGCCAATTTGAGTCGTATAGAGCAATGGCTTCTGCCGTGCGATCTGACCTGGGCTGGCGCCAGAGACCAGGGGACCACCTGGACCTAAGGCGATAAGGATTTGGGGTCCATCTGCCAAAACAAGGGGGTCAAAGCGGTGATTGAACACGGCACAAAAGTAGGCAAATTGGTCACGACGAGGGCAGGCCCATTGGCTGAGCCATCCGACCTGGGCTCGCGAATGTGCCCAGGGGACCCGCTCACCTTGCCACGTTCAGAGGTTCCAATCTCTCGGTCAAGGTCAAGTGGTCCAGAAACACCATTGAAAGTGCCTACTTTTGGGGTTTTTCACCAACTTGGCACCCGTGCAGCAACGGCTACGGCTGAGCGATCTGACCCGGGCTCGCGCCAGTGCCAAGATGAATCCCCGGACTTAAAGCCCTATGAGTTTCGGGTTCACGGGTCAAGCCAAAGGGGTAGAAAACTGCTTCCCAAGTTGCCAATAGTGAAGGCCTTTTGGGTGTGTTTTGGTTTTTCAAGAGTGAACCGCATGCCTTTGGGCCGTGCGATCTGACCTGGGCTCGCGGCAGTGACCAAGGGTCCAACTGGACCTGCAACACGCAGAGTTTCGGGCCGATCGGTCAAGCTCAAGGTTGACCCATTTTGCCGTTTTTGCCAATTTGAGTCGTATAGAGCAATGGCTTCTGCCGTGCGATCTGACCTGGGCTGGCGCCAGAGACCAGGGGACCACCTGGACCTAAGGCGATAAGGATTTGGGGTCCATCTGCCAAGGTCAAGGGGGTCAAAGCGGTGATTGAACACGGCACAAAAGTAGGCAAATTGGTCACGACGAGGGCACGCCCATTGGCTGAGCCATCCGACCTGGGCTCGCGAATGTGCCCAGGGGACCCGCTCACCTTGCCACGTTCAGAGGTTCCAATCTCTCTGTCAAGGTCAAGTGGTCCAGAAACACCATTGAAAGTGCCTACTTTTGGGGTTTTTCACCAACTTGGCACCCGTGCAGCAACGGCTACGGCTGAGCGATCTGACCCGGGCTCGCGCCAGTGCCAAGATGAATCCCCGGACTTGAGGCCCTATGAGTTTCGGGTTCACGGGTCAAGCCAAAGGGGTAGAAAACTGCTTCCCAAGTTGCCAATAGTGAAGGCCTTTTGGGTGTGTTTTGGTTTTTCAAGAGTGAACCGCATGCCTTTGGGCCGTGCGATCTGACCTGGGCTCGCGGCAGTGACCAAGGGTCCAACTGGACCTGCAACACGCAGAGTTTCAGGCCGATCGGTCAAGCTCAAGGTTGACCCATTTTGCCGTTTTTGCCAATTTGAGTCGCATGGAGCAATGGCTTCTGCCGTGCGATCTGACCTGGGCTGGTGCCAGAGACCAGGGTACCACCTGGACCTAAGGCGATAAGGATTTGGGGTCCATCTGCCAAGGTCAAGGGGGTCAAAGCGGTGATTGAACACGGCACTAAAGTAGGCAAATGGTCACGATGAGCGCACGCCCATCGGCTGAGCCATCGACCTGGGCTCGCTAATGTGCCCAGGGGACCCGCCCACCTTGCCACGTTCAGAGGTTCCAATCTCTCGTTCAAGGTCAAGTGGTCCAGAAACACCATTGAAAATGCCTACTTTTGGGGTTTTTCACCAACTTGGCACCCGTGCAGCAACGGCTACGGCTGAGCGATCTGACCCGGGCTCGCGCCAGTGCCAAGATGAATCCCCGGACTTGAGGCCCTATGACTTTTCGGGTTCACAGGTCAAGCCAAAGGGGTAGAAAACTGCTTCCCAAGTTGCCAATAGTGAAGGCCTTTTGGGTGTGTTTTGGTTTTTCAAGAGCAAACCGCATGCCTTTGCGCCGTGCGATCTGACCTGGGCTCGCGGCAGTGACCAAGGGTCCATTGGACCTGCAACTTGCAGAGTTTCAGGCCGATCGGTCAAGCTCAAGGTTGACCCATTTTGCCGTTTTTGCCAAGTTGAGTCGCATAGAGCAATGGCTTCTGCCGTGCGATCTGACCTGGGCTCGCGCCAAGAACCAGGGGACCACCTGGACCTAAGGTGATAAGGATTTGGGGTCCATCTGCCAAGGTCAAGGGGGTCAAAGCGGTGATTGAACACGGCACAAAAGTAGGCAAATTGGTCACGACGAATGCACGCCCATCGGCTGAGCCATCCAACCTGGGCTGGCGAATGTGCCCAGGGGACCCGCCCACCTTGCCACGTTCAGAGGTTCCAATCTCTTGGTCAAGGTCAAGTGGTCCAGAAACACCATTGAAAATGCCTACTTTTGGGGTTTTTTACCAACTTGGCACCCGTGCAGCAACGGCTACGGCTGAGTGATCTGACCCGGGCTCGCGCCAGTGCCAAGATGAATCCCCGAACTTGAGGCCCTATGAGTTTCGGGTTCACGGGTCAAGCCAAAGGGGTAGAAAACTGCTTCCCAAGTTGCCAATAGTGAAGGCCTTTTGGGTGTGTTTTGGTTTTTCAAGAGTGAACCGCATGCCTTTGGGCCGTGCGATCTGACCTGGGCTCGCGGCAGTGACCAAGGGTCCAACAGGACCTGCAACACGCAGAGTTTCGGGCCGATCGGTCAAGCTCAAGGTTGACCCATTTTGCCGTTTTTGCCAATTTGAGACGCATAGAGCAATGGCTTCTGCCGTGCGATCTGACTTGGGCTCGCGCCAGAGACCAGGGGACCACCTGGACCTAAGGCGATAAGGATTTGGGGTCCACTGCCAAGGTCAAGAGGGTCAAAGCGGTGATTGAACACGGCACAAAAGTAGGCAAATTGGTCACGACGAGCGCACGCCCATCGGCTTAGCCATCCGACCTGGGCTCGCGAATGTGCCCAGGGGACCCGCCCACCTTGCCACGTTCAGAGGTTCCAATCTCTCGGTCAAGGTCATGTGGTCCAGAAACACCATTGAAAATGCCTACTTTTGGGGTTTTTCACCAACTTGGCACCCGTGCAGCAACGGCTACGGCTGAGCGATCTGACCCGGGCTCGCGCCAGTGCCAAGATGAATCCCCGGTCTTGAGGCCCTATGAGTTTGGGTTCACGGGTTCAGCCAAAGGGGTAGAAAACTGCTTCCCAAGTTGCCAATAGTGAAGGCCTTTTGGGTGTGTTTTGGTTTTTCAAGAGTGAACCGCATGCCTTTGGGCCGTGCGATCTGACCTGGGCTCGCGGCAGTGACCAAGGGTTCAACTGGACCTGCAACACGCAGAGTTTCGGGCCGATCGGTCAAGCTCAAGGTTGACCCATTTTGCCGTTTTTGCCAATTTGAGTCGCATAGAGCAATGGCTTCTGCCGTGCGATCTGACCTGGGCTCGCACCAGAGACCAGGGGACCACCTGGACCTAAGGCGATAAGGATTTGGGGTCCATCTGCCAAAACAAGGGGGTCAAAGCGGTGATTGAACACGGCACAAAAGTAGGCAAATTGGTCACGACGAGCGCACGCCCATCGGCTGAGCCATCCGACCTGGGCTCGCGAATGTGCCCAGGGGACCCGCCCACCTTGCCACGTTCAGAGGTTCCAATCTCTCGGTCAAGGTCAAGTGGTCCAGAAACACCATTGAAAATGCCTACTTTTGGGGTTTTTCACCAACTTGGCACCCGTGCAGCAACGGCTACGGCTGAGCAATCTAACCCGGGCTCGCGCCAGTGCCAAGATGAATCCCCGGACTTGAGGCCCTATGAGTTTTGGGTTCACGGTTTAAGCCAAAGGGGTAGAAAACTGCTTCCCAAGTTGCCAATAGTGAAGGCCTTTTGGGTGTGTTTTGGTTTTTCAAGAGTGAACCGCATGCCTTTGGGCCATGCGATCTGACCTGGGCTCGTGGCAGTGACCAAGGGTCCAACTGGACCTGCAACACGCAGAGTTTCGGGCCGATCGGTCAAGCTCAAGGTTGACCCAATTTGCCGTTTGTGCCAATTTGAGTCGCATAGAGCAATGGCTTCTGCCGTGCGATCTGACCTGGGCTCGCGCCAGAGACCAGGGGACCACCTGGACCTAAGGCGATAAGGATTTGGGGTCCACCTGCCAAGGTCAAGGGGGTCAAAGCGGTGATTGAACACGGCACAAAAGTAAGCAAATTGGTCACGACGAGCGCACGCCCATCGGCTGAGCCATCCGACCTTGGCTCGCGAATGTGCCCAGGGGACCCGCCCACCTTGCCGCGTTCAGAGGTTCCAATCTCTTGGTCAAGGTCAAGTGGTCCAGAAACACCATTGAAAATGCCTACTTTTGGGGTTTTTCACCAACTTGGCACCCATGCAGCAACGGCTACGGCTGAGCGATCTGACCCGGGCTCGCGCCAGTGCCAAGATGAATCCCCGGACTTGAGGCCCTATGAGTTTCGGGTTCACGGGTCAAGCCAAAGAGGTAGAAAACTGCTTCCCAAGTTGCCAATAGTGAAGGCCTTTTGGGTGTGTTTTGGTTTTTCAAGAGTGAACCGCATGCCTTTGGGCCGTGCGATCTGACCTGGGCTCGCGGCAGTGACCA
Organism: Fragum whitleyi; assembly: GCA_948146395.1. Taxonomy (NCBI): domain Eukaryota; kingdom Metazoa; phylum Mollusca; class Bivalvia; order Cardiida; family Cardiidae; genus Fragum; species Fragum whitleyi. The sequence goes on along the minus strand of OX411558.1, from coordinate 15,131,659 downwards.
AGGGTCCAACTGGACCTGCAACACACAGAGTTTCGGGCCGATCGGTCAAGCTCAAGGTTGACCCATTTTGCCTTTTGTGAAAATTTGATTCGCATAGAGCAATGGCTTCTGCCGTGCGATCTGACCTGGGCTCGCGCCAGAGACCAGGGGACCACCTCGACCTAAGGCGATAAGGATTTGGGGTCCATCTGCCAAGGTCAAGGGGGTCAAAGCGGTGATTGAACACGGCACAAAAGTAAGCAAATTGGTCACGACGAGCGCACGCCCATCGGCTGAGCCATCCGACCTTGGCTCGCGAATGTGCCCAGGGGACCCGCCCACCTTGCCACGTTCAGAGGTTCCAATCTCTCGGTCAAGGTCAAGTGGTCCAGAAACACCATTGAAAATGCCTACTTATGGGGTTTTCACCAACTTGGCACCCGTGCAGCAACGGCTACGGCTGAGCGTTCTGACCCCGGCTCACGCCAGTGCCAAGATGAATCCCCGGACTTGAGGCCCTATGAGTTTCGGGTTCACGGGTCAAGCCAAAGGGGTAGAAAACTGCTTCCCAAGTTGCCAATAGTGAAGGCCTTTTGGGTGTGTTTTGGTTTTTCAAGAGTGAACCGCATGCCTTTGGGCCGTGCGATCTGACCTGGGCTCGCGGCAGTGACCAAGGGTCCAACTGGACCTGCAACACGCAGAGTTTCGGGCCATTCGGTCAAGCTTAAGGTTGACCCATTTTGCCGTTTTTGCCAATTTGAGTTGCATAGAGCAATGGCTTCTGCCGTGCGATCTGACCTGGGCTCGCGCCAGAGACCAGGGGACCACCTGGACCTAAGGCGATTAGGATTTCGGGTCCATCTGCAAAGGTCAAGGGGGCCAAAGCGGTGATTGAACAAGGCACAAAAGTAGGCAAATTGGTCACGACGAGCGCACACCCATCGGCTGAGCCATCCGACCTTGGCTTGCGAATGTGCCCAGGGGACCCGCCCACCTTGCCACGTTCAGAGGTTCCAATCTCTCGGTCAAGGTCAAGTGGTCCAGAAACACCATTGAAAATGCCTACTTTTGGGGTTTTTCACCAACTTGGCACCCGTGCAGCAACGGCTACGGCTGAGCGATCTGACCCGGGCTTGCGCCAGTGCCAAGATGAATCCCCGGACTTGAGGCCCTATGAGTTTCGGGTTCACGGGTCAAGCCAAAGGGGTAGAAAACTGCTTCCCAAGTTGCCAATAGTGAAGGCCTTTTGGGTGTGTTTTGGTTTTTCAAGAGTGAACCGCATGCCTTTGGGCCGTGCGATCTGACCTGGGCTCGCGACAGTGACCAAGGGTCCAACTGGACCTGCAACACGCAGAGTTTCGGGCCGATCGGTCAAGCTCAAGGTTGACCCATTTTGCCGTTTTTGCCAATTTGAGTCGCATAGAGCAATGGCTTCTGCCGTGCGATCTGACCTGGGCTCGCGCCAGAGACCAGGGGACCACCTCGACCTAAGGCGATAAGGATTTTGGGTCCATCTGCCAAGGTCAAGGGGGTTAAAGCGGTGATTGAACACGGCACAAAAGTAGGCAAATTGGTCATGACGAGCGCACGCCCATTGGCTGAGCCATCCGACCTTGGCTCGCGAATGTGCCCAGGGGACCCGCCCACCTTGCCACGTTCAGAGGTTCCAATCTCTCGGTCAAGGTCAAGTGGTCCAGAAACAACATTGAAAATGCCTACTTTTGGGGTTTTTCACCAACTTGGCACCCGTGCAGCAACGGCTACGGCTGAGTGATCTGACCCAGGCTTGCGCAAGTGCCAAGATGAATCCCCAGACTTGAGGCCCTATGAGTTTCGGGTTCACGGGTCAAGCCAAAGGGGTAGAAAACTGCTTCCCAAGTTGCCAATAGTGAAGGCCTTTTGGGTGTGTTTTGGTTTTTCAAGAGTGAACAGCATGCCTTTGGGCCGTGCGATCTGACCTGGGCTCGCGGCAGTGACCAAGGGTCCAACTGGACCTGCAACACGCAGAGTTTCGGGCCGATCGGTCAAGCTCAAGGTTGACCCATTTTGCCGTTTTTGCCAATTTGAGTCGCATAGAGCAATGGCTTCTGCCGTGCGATCTGACCTGGGCTCGCGCCAGAGACCAGGGGACCACCTGGACCTAAGGCGATAAGGATTTGGGGTCCATCTGCCAAGGTCAAGGGGGGTCAAGGTGGGGAATTGAACACGGCACCAAATTAGGCAAATTGGTCACGACAAGCTCACGCCCATCGGCTGAGCCATCCGACCTGGGCTCGCGAATGTGCCCAGGGGACCCGCCCACCTTGCCACGTTCAGAGGTTCCAATCTCTCGGTCAAGGTCAAGTGGTCCAGAAACACCATTGAAAATGCCTACTTTTGGGGTTTTTCACCACCTTGGCACCCGTGCAGCAACGGCTACGGCAGAGCGATCTGACCCGGGCTCGCGCCAGTGCCAAGATGAATCCCCGGACTTGAGGCCCTATGAGTTTCGGGTTCACGGGTCAAGCCAAAGGGGTAGAAAACTGCTTCCCAAGTTGCCAATAGTGAAGGCCTTTTGGGTGTGTTTTGGTTTTTCAAGAGTGAACCGCATGCCTTTGGGCCATGCAATCTGACCTGGGCTCGCGGCAGTGACCAAGGGTCCAACTGGACCTGCAACAGGCAGAGTTTCGGGCCGATCGGTCAAGCTCAAGGTTGACCCATTCTGCCGTTTTTGCCAATTTGAGTCGCATAGAGCAATGGCTTCTGCCGTGCGATCTGACCTGGGCTGGCGCCAGAGACCAGGGGACCACCTGGACCTAAGGCGATAAGGATTTGGGGTCCATCTGCCAAGGTCAAGGGGGTCAAAGCGGTGATTGAACACGGCACAAAAGTAGGCAAATTGGTCACGACGAGCGCACGCCCATCGGCTGAGCCATCCGACCTGGGCTCACGAATGTGCCCAGGGGATCCGCTCACCTTGCCACGTTCAGAGGTTCCAATCTCTCGGTCAAGGTCAAGTGGTCCAGAAACACCATTGAAGATGCCTACTTTTGGGGTTTTTCACCAACTTGGCACCTGTGCAGCAACGGCTACGGCTGAGCGTTCTGACCCGGGCTCGCGCCAGTGCCAAGATGAATCCCCAGACTTGAGGCCCTATGAGTTTCGGGTTCACGGGTCAAGCCAAAGGGGTAGAAAACTGCTTCCCAAGTTGCCAATAGTGAAGGCCTTTTGGGTGTGTTTTGGTTTTTCAAGAGTGAACCGCATGCCTTTGGGCCGTGCGATCTGACCTGGGCTCGCGGCAGTGACCAAGGGTCCAACTGGACCTGCAACACGCAGAGTTTCGGGCCAATCGGTCAAGCTCAAGGTTGACCCATTTTGCCGTTTTTGCCAATTTGAGACGCATAGAGCAATGGCTTCTGCCGTGCGATCTGACCCGGGCTCGCGCCAGAGACCAGGGGACCACCTGGACCTAAGGCAATAAGGATTTAGGGTCCATCTGCCAAGGTCAAGGGGGGTCAAAGCGGTGATTGAACACGGCACAAAAGTAGGCAAATTGGTCACGACGAGCGCACGCCCATCGGCTGAGCCATCCGACCTGGGCTCGCGAATGTGCCCAGGGGACCCGCCCACCTTGCCACGTTCAGAGGTTCCAATTTCTCGGTCAAGGTCAAGTGGTCCAGAAACACCATTGAAAATGCCTACTTTTGGGGTTTTTCACCATCTTGGCACCCGTGCAGCAACGGCTACGGCTGAGCGATCTGACCCGGGCTCGCGCCAGTGCCAAGATGAATCCCCGGACTTGAGGCCCTATGAGTTTTGGGTTCACGGGTCAAGCCAAAGGGGTAGAAAACTGCTTCCCAAGTTGCCAATAGTGAAGGCCTTTTGGGTGTGTTTTGGTTTTTCAAGAGTGAACAGCATGCCTTTGGGCCGTGCGATCTGACCTGGGCTTGCGGCAGTGACCAAGGGTCCAACTGGACCTGCAACACGCAGAGTTTCGGGCCAATCGGTCAAGCTCAAGGTTGACCCATTTTGCCGTTTTTGCCAATTTGAGTCGCATAGAGCAATGGCTTCTGCCCTGCTTTCTGACCTGGGCTCGTGCCAGAGACCAGGGGACCACCTGGACCTAAGGCGATAAGGATTTGGGGTCCATCTGCCAAGGTCAAGGGGGTCAAAGCGGTGATTGAACACGGCACAAAAGTAGGCAAATTGGTCACGACGAGCACATGCCCATCGGCTGAGCCATCCGACCTGGGCTCGCGAATGTGCCCAGGGGACCCGCCCACCTTGCCACGTTCAGAGGTTCCAATCTCTCGGTCAAGGTCAAGTGGTCCAGAAACACCATTGAAAATGCCTACTTTTGGGGTTTTTCACCAACTTGGCACCCTTGCAGCAACGGCTACGGCTGAGCGATCTGACCCGGGCTCGCGCCAGTGCCAAGATGAATCCCCGGACTTGAGGCCCTATGAGTTTCGGGTTCACGGGTCAAGCCAAAGGGGTAGAAAACTGCTTCCCAAGTTGCCAATAGTGAAGGCCTTTTGGGTGTGTTTTGGTTTTTCAAGAGTGAACTGCATGCCTTTGGGCCATGCGATCTGACCTGGGCTCGCGGCAGTGACCAAGGGTCCAACTGGACCTGCAACACGCAGAGTTTCGGGCCGATCGGTCAAGCTCAAGGTTGACCCATTTTGCCGTTTTTGGCCAATTTGAGTCGCATAGAGCAATGGCTTCTGCCGTGCGATCTGACCTGGGCTTGCGCCAGAGACCAGGGGACCACCTGGACCTAAGGCGATAAGGATTTGGGGTCCATCTGCCAAGGTCAAGGGGGTCAAAGCGGTGATTGAACATGGCACAAAAGTAGGCAAATTGGTCACGACGAGCGCATGCCCATCGGCTGAGCCATCCGACCTGGGCTCGCGAATGTGCCCAGGGGACCCGCCCACCTTGTCACGTTCAGAGGTTCCAATCTCTCGGTCAAGGTCAAGTGGTCCAGAAACACCATTGAAAATGCCTACTTTTGGGGTTTTTCACCAACTTGGCACCCGTGCAGCAACGGCTACGGCTGAGCGATCTGACCCGGGCTCGCTCCAGTGCCAAGATGAATCCCCGGTCTTGAGGCCCTATGAGTTTCGGGTTCACGGGTCAAGCCAAAGGGGTAGAAAACTGCTTCCTAAGTTGCCAATATTGAAGGCCTTTTGGGTGTGTTTTGGTTTTTCAAGAGTGAACCGCATGCCTTTGGGCCGTGCGATCTGACCTGGGCTCGCGGCTGTGACCAAGGGTCCAACTGGACCTGCAACACGCAGAGTTTCGGGCCGATCGGTCAAGCTCAAGGTTGACCCATTTTGCAGTTTTTGCCAATTTGAGTCGCATAGAGCAATGGCTTCTGCCGTGCGATCTGACCTGGGCTCGTGCCAGAGACCAGGGGAACACCTGGATCTAAGGCGATAAGGATTTGGGGTCCATCTGCCAAGGTCAAGGGGGTCAAAGGGGTGATTGAACACAGCACAAAAGTAGGCAAATTGGTCACGACGAGCGCACCGCCCATCGGCTTAGCCATCCGACCTGGGCTCGCGAATGTGCCCAGGGGACCCGCCCACCTTGCCACGTTCAGAGGTTCCAATCTCTCGGTCAAGGTCAATTGGTCCAGAAACACCATTGAAAATGCCTACTTTTGGGGTTTTTCACCAACTTGGCACCCTTGCAGCAAAGCAACGGCTGAGCAATCTGACCGAGGCTGGCGCCAGTGCCAAGATGAATCCCCGGACTTGAGGCCCTATGAGTTTCGGGTTCACGGGTTAAGCCAAAGGGGTAGAAAACTGCTTCCCAAGTTGCCAATAGTGAAGGCCTTTTGGGTGTGTTTTGGTTTTTCAAGAGTGAACCGCATGCCTTTGGGCCGTGCGATCTGACCTGGGCTCGCGGCAGTGACCAAGGGTCCAACTGGACCTGCAACACGCAGAGTTTCGGGCCGATCGGTCAAGCTCAAGGTTGACCCATTTTGCCGTTTTTGCCAATTTGAGTCGCATAGAGCAATGGCTTCTGCTGTGCGATCTGACCTGGGCTCGCGCCAGAGACCAGGGGACCACCTGGACCCAAGGCGATAAGGATTTTGGGTCCATCTGCCAAGGTCAAGGGGGTCAAAGGGGTGATTGAACACGGCACAAAATTAGGCAAATTGGTCACGGACGAGCGCACGCCCATCAGCTGAGCCATCTGACCTGGGCTCGCGAATATGCCCTGGGGACCCGCCCACCTTGCCACGTTCAGAGGTTCCAATCTCTTGGTCAAGGTCAAGTGGTCCAGAAACACCATTGAAAATGCCGACTTTTGGGGTTTTTCACCACCTTGGCACCCGTGCAGCAACAGCTACGACTGAGCGATCTCACCCGAGCTTGCGCCAGTGCCAAAGATGAATCCCCGGACTTGAGGCCCTATGAGTTTCCGGTTCACGGGTCAAGCCAAAGGGGTAGAAAACTGCTTCCCAAGTTGCCAATAGTGAAGGCCTTTTGGGTGTGTTTTGGTTTTTCAAGAGTGAACCGCATGCCTTTGGCCGGCGATCTGACCTGGGCTCGCGGCTGTGACCAAGGGTCCAACTGGACCTGCAACACGCAGAGTTTCGGGCCGATCGGTCAAGCTCAAGGTTGACCCATTTTGCCGTTTTTGCCAATTTGAGTCGCATAGAGCAATGGCTTCTGCCTTGGATCTGACCTGGGCTCGCGCCAGAGACCAGGGGACCACCTGGACCTAAGTTGATAAGGATTTGGGGTCCATCTGCCAAGGTCAAGGGGGTCAAAGCGGTGATTGAACACGGCACAAAAGTAGGCAAATTGGTCACGACGAGGGCACGCCCATCGGCTGAGCCATCGGACCTGGGCTCGCGAATGTGCCCAGGGGACCCGCCCACCTTGCCACGTTCAGAGGTTCCAATCTCTCGGTCAAGGTCAAGTGGTCCAGAAACACCATTGAAAATGCCGACTTTTGGGGTTTTTCACCAACTTGGCATCCGTGCAGCAACGGCTACGGCTGAGCGATCTGACCCGGGCTCGCACCAGTGCCAAGATGAATCCCCGGACTTGAGGCCCTATGAGTTTCGGGTTCACGGGTCAAGCCAAAGGGGTAGAAAACTGCTTCCCGAGTTGCCAATAGTGAAGGCCTTTTGGGTGTGTTTTGGTTTTTCAAGAATGAACCGCATGCCTTTGGGCCGTGCGATCTGACCTGGGCTCGTGGCAGTGACCAAGGGTCAAACTGGACCTGCAACACACAGAGTTTCGGGCCGATCGGTCAAGCTCAAGGTTGACCCATTTTGCCGTTTTTGCCAATTTGAGTCGCATAGAGCAATGGCTTCTGCCGTGCGATCTGACCTGGGCTCGCGCCAGAGACCAGGGGACCACCTGGACCTAAGGCGATAAGGATTTGGGGTCCATCTGCCAAGATCAAGGGGGTCAAAGCGGTGATTGAACACGGCACAAAAGTAGGCAAATTGGTCACGACGAGCGCACGCCCATCAGCTGAGCCATCCGACCTGGGCTTGCGAATGTGCCCAGGGGACCCGCCCACCTTGCCACGTTCAGAGGTTTCAATCTCTTGGTCAAGGTCAAGTGGTCCAGAAACACATTGAAAATGCCTACTTTTGGGGTTTTTCACCAACTTGGCACCCGTGCAGCAACGGCCACGGCTGAGCGATCTGACCCGGGCTTGCGCCAGTGCCAAGATGAATCCCCGGACTTGAGGCCCTTTGAGTTTCGGGTTCACGGGTCAAGCCAAAGGGGTAGAAAACTGCTTCCCAAATTGCCAATAGTGAAGGCCTTTTGGGTGTGTTTTGGTTTTTCAAGAGTGAACCGCTTGCCTTTGGGACGTGCGATCTGACCTGGGCTCGCGGCAGTGACCAAGGGTCCAACTGGACCTGCAACACGCAGAGTTTCGGGCCGATCGGTCAAGCTCAAGGTTGACCCATTTTGCCGTTTTTGCCAATTTGAGTCGCATAGAGCAATGGCTTCTGCCCTGCGATCTGACCTGGGCTCACGCCAGAGACCAGGGGACCACCTGGACCTAAGGCGATAAGGATTTGGGGTCAATCTGCCATGGTCAAGGGGGTCAAAGCGGTGATTGAACACGGCACAAAAGTAGGCAAATTGGTCACGACGAGCGCACGCCCATCGGCTGAGCCATCGGACCTGGGCTCGCGAATGTGCCCAGGGGACCCGCCCACCTTGCCACGTTCAGAGGTTCCAATCTCTCGGTCAAGGTCAAGTGGTCCAGAAACACCATTGAAAATGCCTACTTTTGGGGTTTTTCACCAACTTGGCACCCGTGCAGCAACGGCTACAGCTGAGCGATCTGACCCGGGCTCGCGCCAGTGCCAAGATGAATCCCCAGACTTGAGGCCTTATGAGTTTCGGGTTCACGGGTCAAGCCAAAGGGGTAGAAAACTGCTTCCCAAGTTGCCAATAGTGAAGGCCTTTTGGGTGTTTGGTTTTTCAAGAGTGAACCGCATGCCTTTGGGCCGGCGATCTGACCTGGGCTCGCGGCAGTGACCAAGGGTCCAACTGGACCTGCAACACTCAGAGTTTCGGGCCGATCGGTCAAGCTCAAGGTTGACCCATTTTGCCGTTTTTGCCAATTTGAGTCGCATAGAGCAATGGCTTCTGCCATGCGATCTGACCTGGGCTCGCGCCAGAGACCAGGGGACCACCTGGACCTAAGGCGATAAGGATTTGGGGTCCATCTGCCAAGGTCAAGGGGGTCAAAGTGGTGATTGAACACGGCACAAAAGTAGGCAAATTGGTCACGACAAGCGCACGCCCATCGGCTGAGCCATCCGACCTGGGCTTGCGAATGTGCCCAGGGGACCCGCCCACCTTGCCACATTCAGAGGTTCCAATCTCTCGGTCAAGGTCAAGTGGTCCAGAAACACCATTGAAAATGCCTACTTTTGGGGTTTTTCACCAACTTGGCACCTGTGCAGCAACGGCTACGGCTGAGCGATCTGACCCGGGCTCGCTCCAGTGCCAAGATGAATCCCGGGTCTTGAGGCCCTATGAGTTTCGGGTTCACGGGTCAAGCCAAGGGGGTAAAAAACTGCTTCCTAAGTTGCCAATATTGAAGGCCTTTTGGGTGTGTTTTGGTTTTTCAAGAGTGAACCGCATGCCTTTGGGCCGTGCGATCTGACCTGGGCTCGCGGCTGTGACCAAGGGTCCAACTGGACCTGCAACACGCAGAGTTTCGGGCCCATCGGTCAAGCTCAAGGTTGACCCATTTTGCAGTTTTTGCCAATTTGAGTCGCATAGAGCAATGGCTTCTGCCGTGCTATCTGACCTGGGCTCATGCCAGAGACCAGGGGAACACCTGGACCTAAGGCGATAAGGATTTGGGGTCCATCTGCCAAGGTCAAGGGGGTCAAAGGGGTGATTGAACACAGCACAAAAATAGGCAAATTGGTCACGACGAGCGCACGCCCATCGGCTGAGCCATCCGACCTGGGCTCGCGAATGTGCCCAGGGGACCCGCCCACCTTGCCACGTTCAGAGGTTCCAATCTCTCGGTCAAGGTCAAGTGGTCCAGAAACACCATTGAAAATGCCTACTTTTGGGGTTTTTCACCAACTTGGCACAAGTGCAGCAACGGCTACGGCTGAGCAATCTGACCGAGGCTCGCGCCAGTGCCAAGATGAATCCCCAGACTTGAGGCCCTATGAGTTTCGGGTTCACGGGTCAAGCCAAAGGGGTAGAAAACTGCTTCCCAAGTTGCCAATAGTGAAGGCCTTTTGGGTGTGTTTTGGTTTTTCAAGAGTGAACCGCATGCCTTTGGGCCGTGCGATCTGACCTGGGCTCGCGGCAGTGACCAAGGGTCCAACTGGACCTGCAACACGCAGAGTTTCGGGCCGATCGGTCAAGCTCAAGGTTGACCCATTTTGCCGTTTTTGCCAATTTGAGTCGCATAGAGCAATGGCTTCTGCTGTGCGATCTGACCTGGGCTCACGCCAGAGACCAGGGGACCACCTGGACCTAAGGCGAAAAGGATTTGGGGTCCATCTGCCAAGGTCAAGGGGGTCAAAGCGGTGATTGAACACGGCACAAAAGTAGGCAAATTGGTCACGACGAGCGCACGCCCATCAGATGAGCCATCTGACCTGGGCTCGCGAATGTGCCCTGGGGACCCGCCCACCTTGCCACGTTCAGAGGTTCCAATCTCTTGGTCAAGGTCAAGTGGTCCAGAAACACCATTGAAAATGCCTACTTTTGGGGTTTTTCACCACCTTGGCACCCGTGCAGCAACGGCTACGGCTGAGTGATCTGACCCGGGCTCGCGCCAGTGCCAAGATGAATCCCCGGACTTGAGGCCCTATGAGTTTCCGGTTCACGGGTCAAGCCAAAGGGGTAGAAAACTGCTTCCCAAGTTGCCAATAGTGAAGGCCTTTTGGGTGTGTTTTGGTTTTTTTAAGAGTGAACCGCATGCCTTTGGGCCGGCGATCTGACCTGGGCTCGCGACAGTGACCAAGGGTCCAACTGGACCTGCAACACGCAGAGTTTCGGGCCGATCGGTCAAGCTCAAGGTTGACCCATTTTGCCGTTTTTGCCAATTTGAGTCGCATAGAGCAATGGCTTCTGCCGTGCGATCTGACCTGGGCTCGCGCCAGAGACCAGGGGACCACCTGGACCTAAGGGGATAAGGATTTGGGGTCCATCTGCCAAGGTCAAGGGAGTCAAAGCGGTGATCGAACACGGCACAAAAGTAGGCAAATTGGTCACGACGAGGGCACGCCCATTGGCTGAGCCATCGGACCTGGGCTCGCGAATGTGCCCAGGGGACCCGCCCACCTTGCCACGTTCAGAGGTTCCAATCTCTCGGTCAAGGTCAAGTGGTCCAGAAACACCATTGAAAATGCCTACTTTTGGGGTTTTTCACCAACTTGGCACCCTACAGCAACGGCTACGGCTGAGCGATCTGACCCGGGCTCGCGCCAGTGCCAAGATGAATCCCCGGACTTGAGGCCCTATGAGTTTCGGGTTCACGGGTCAAGCCAAATGGGTAGAGAACTGCTTCCCAAGTTGCCAATAGTGAAGGCCTTTTGGGTGTGTTTTGGTTTTTCAAGAGTGAACCGCATGCCTTTGGGCCGGCGATCTGACCTGGGCTCGTGGCAGTGACCAAGGGTCAAACTGGACCTGCAACACGCAGAGTTTCGGGCCGATCGGTCAAGCTCAAGGTTGACCCATTTTGCCAATTTGAGTCGCATAGAGCAATGGCTTCTGCCGTGCGATCTGACCTGGGCTCGCGCCAGAGACCAGGGGACCACCTGGACCTAAGGCGATAAGGATTTGGGGTCCATCTGCCAAGATCAAGGGGGTCAAAGCGGTGATTGAACACGGCACAAAAGTAGGCAAATTGGTCACGACGAGCGCACGCCCATCAGCTGAGCCATCCGACCTGGGCTCGCGAATGTGCCCAGGGGACCCGCCCACCTTGCCACGTTCAGAGGTTTCAATCTCTCGGTCAAGGTCAAGTGGTCAAGAAACACCATTGAAAATGCCTACTTTTGGGGTTTTTCACCAACTTGGCACCCGTGCAGCAACGGCTACGGCTGAGGGATCTGACCCGGGCTCGCGCCAGTGCCAAGATGAATCCCCGGACTTGAGGCCCTATGAGTTTCGGGTTCACGGGTCAAGCCAAAGGGGTAGAAAACTGCTTCCCAAGTTGCCAATAATGAAGGCCTTTTGGGTGTGTTTTGGTTTTTCAAGAGTGAACCGCTTGCCTTTGGGACGTGCGATCTGACCTGGGCTCGCGGCAGTGACCAAGGGTCCAACTGGACCTGCAACACGCAGAGTTTCGGGCCGATCGGTCAAGCTCAAGGTTGACCCATTTTGCCGTTTTTGCCAATTTGAGTCGCATAGAGCAATGGCTTCTGCCGTGCGATCTGACCTGGGCTCGCGCCAGAGACCAGGGGACCACCTGGACCTAAGGCGATAAGGATTTGGGGTCCATCTGCCAAGGTCAAGGGGGTCAAAGCGGTGATTGAACACGGCACAAAAGTAGGCAAATTGGTCACGACGAGCGCACGCCCATCGGTTGAGCCATCGGACCTGGGCTCGCGAATGTGCCCAGGGGACCCGCCCACCTTGCCACGTTCAGAGGTTCCAATCTCTCGGTCAAGGTCAAGTGGTCCAGAAACACCATTGAAAATGCCTACTTTTGGGGTTTTTCACCAACTTGGCACCCGTGCAGCAACAGCTATGGCTGAGCGATCTGACCCGGGCTCGCGCCAGTGCCAAAATGAATCCCCGGACTTGATGCCCTATGAGTTTCGGGTTCACGGGTCAAGCCAAAGGGGTAGAAAACTGCTTCCCAAGTTGCCAATAGTGAAGGCCTTTTGGGTGTGTTTTGGTTTTTCAAGAGTGAACCGCATGCCTTTGGGCCGGCGATCTGACCTGGGCTCGCGGCAGTGACTAAGGGTCCAACTGGACCTGCAACACGCAGAGTTTCGGGCCGATCGGTCAAGCTCAAGGTTGACCCATTTTGCCGTTTTTGCCAATTTGAGTCGCATAGAGTAATGGCTTCTGCCGTGCGATCTGACCTGGGCTCGCGCCAGAGACCAGGGGACCACCTGGACCTAAGGCGATAAGGATTTGGGGTCCATCTGCCAAGGTCAAGGGGGTCAAAGCGGTGATTGAACACGGCACAAAAGTAGGCAAATTGGTGACGACGAGCGCACGCCCATCGGCTGAGCCATCCGACCTGGGCTCGCGAATGTGCCCAGGGGACCCGCCCACCTTGCCACGTTCAGAGGTTCCAATCTCTCGGTCAAGGTCAAGTGGTCCAGAAACACCATTGAAAATGCCTACTTTTGGGGTTTTTCACCAACTTGGCAACTGTGCAGCAACGGCTACAGCTGAGCGATCTGGCCTGGGCTCGCGCCAGTGCCCAGGGGACCCGCCCACCTTGCCACGTTCAGAGGTTCCAATCTCTCGGTCAAGGTCAAGTGGTCAAGAAACACCATTGAAAATGCCTACATTTGGGGTTTTTCACCAACTTGGCACCCGTGCAGCAACGGCTACGGCTGAGCGATCTGACCCGGGCTCGCGCCAGTGCCAAGATGAATCCCCAGACTTGAGGCCCTATGAGGTTCGGGTTCACGGGTCAAGCCAAAGGGGTAGAAAACTGCTTCCCAAGTTGCCAATAGTGAAGGCCTTTTGGGTGTGTTTTGGTTTTTCAAGAGTGAAGCGCATGCCTTTGGGCCGTGTGATCTGACCTGGGCTCGCGGCAGTGACCAAGGGTCCAACTGGACCTGCAACACGCAGAGTTTCGGGCCGATCGGTCAAGCTCAAGGTAGACCCATTATGCCGTTTTTGCCAATTTGAGTCGCATAGAGCAATGGCTTCTGCCGTGCGATCTGACCTGGGCTCGCGCCAGAGACCAGGAGACCACGTTGACCTAAGGCGATAAGGATTTGGGGTCCATCTGCCAAGGTCAAGGGGGTCAAAGCGGTGATTGAACACGGCACAAAAGTAGGCAAATTGGTCACCACGAGCGCACGCCCATCGGCTGAGCCATCCGACCTGGGCTCGCGAATGTGCCCAGGGGACCCGCCCACCTTGCCACGTTCAGAGGTTCCAATCTCTCGGTCAAGGTCAAGTGGTCCAGAAACACCATTGAAAATGCCTACTTTTGGGGTTTTTCACCAACTTGGCACCCGTGCAGCAACGGCTACGGCTGAGCGATCTGACCCGGACTCGCGCCAGTGCCAAGATGAATCCCCGGACTTGAGGCCCTATGAGTTTCGGGTTCACGGGTCAAGCCAAAGGGGTAGAAAACTGCTTCCCATGTTGCCAATAGTGAAGGCCTTTTGGGTGTGTTTTGGTTTTTCAAGAGTGAACCGCATGCCTTTGGGCCGTGCGATCTCACCTGGGCTCGCGGCAGTGACCAAGGGTCCAACTGGACCTCCAACACGCAGAGTTTTGGGCCAATCGGTCAAGCTCAAGGTTGACCCTTTTTGCCGTTTTTGCCAATTTGAGTTGCATAGAGCAATGGCTTCTGCCGTGCGATCTGACCTGGGCTCGCGCCAGAGACCAGGGGACCACCTGGACCTAAGGCGATAAGGATTTGGGGTCCATCTGCCAAGGTCAAGGGGGTCAAAGCGGTGATTGAACACGGCACAAAAGTAGGCAAATTGGTCACGACGAGCGCACACCCATCGGCTGAGCCATCCGACCTGGGCTCGCGAATGTGCCCAGGGGACCCGCCCACCTTGCCACGTTCAGAGGTTCCAATCTTTCAGTCAAGGTCAAGTGGTCCAAAAACACCATTGAAAATGCCTACTTTTGGGGTTTTTCACCAACTTGGCACCCTTGCAGCAACGGCTACGGCTGAGCGATCTGACCCAGGCTTGCGCCAGTGCCAAGATGAATCCCCGGACTTGAGGCCCTATGAGTTTCGGGTTCACGGGTCAAGCCAAAGGGGTAGAAAACTGCTTCCCAAGTTGCCAATAGTGAAGGCCTTTTGGATGTGTTTTGGTTTTTCAAGAGTGAACCGCATGCCTTTGGGCCGTGCGATCTGACCTGGGCTTGCGGCAGTGACCAAGGGTCCAACTGGACCTGCAACAGGCAGAGTTTCGGGCCGATCGGTCAAGCTCAAGGTTGACCCATTTTGCCGTTTTTGCCAATTTGAGTCGCATAGAGCAATGGCTTCTGCCGTGCCATCTGACCTGGGCTCGCGCCAGAGACCAGGGGACCACCTGGACCTAAGGCGATAAGGAATTGGGGTCCATCTGCCAAGGCCAAGGGGGTCAAAGCGGTGATTGAACACGGCACAAAAGTAGGCAAATTGGTCACGACGAGCGCACGCCCATCGGCTAAGCCATCCGACCTGGGCTCGCGAATGTGCCCAGGGGACCCGCCCACCTTGCCACGTTCAGAGGTTCCAATCTCTCGGTCAAGGTCAAGTGGTCCAGAAACACCATTGAAAATGCCTACTTTTGGGGTTTTTCACCAACTTTGCACCCGTGCAGCAACAACTACGGCTGAGCGATCTGACCTGGGCTCGCGCCAGTGCCAAGATGAATCCCCGGACTTGAGGCCCTATGAGTTTCGGGTTCACGGGTCAAGCCAAAGGGGTAGAAAACTGCTTCCCAAGTTGCCAATAGTGAAGGCCTTTTGGATGTGTTTTGGTTTTTCAAGAGTGAACCGCATGCCTTTGGGCTGTGCGATCTGACCTCGGCTCGCGGCAGTGACCAAGGGTCCAACTGGACCTGCAACACGCAGAGTTTCGGGCCGATCAGTCAAGCTCAAGGTTGACCCATTTTTCCGTTTTTGCCAATTTGAGTCGCATAGAGCAATGGCTTCTGCCGTGCGATCTGACCTGGACTCGCGCCAGAGACCAGGGGACCACCTGGACCTAAGGCGATAAGGATTTGGGGTCCATCTGCCAAGGTCAAGGGGGTCAAAGCAGTGATTGAACACGGCACAAAAGTAGGCAAATTGGTCACAACGAGCGCACACCCATCGGCTGAGCCATCTGACCTGGGCTCGCGAATGTGCCCAGGGGACCCGCCCACCTTGCCACGTTCAGAGGTTCCAATCTCTCGGTCAAGGTCAAGTGGTCCAGAAACACCATTGAAAATGCCTACTTTTGGGGTTTTTCACCAACTTGGCACCCGTGCAGCAACGGCTACGGCTGAGCGATCTGACCCGGGCTCGCGCCAGTGCCAAGATGAATCCCCGGACTTGAGGCCCTATGAGGTTTGGGTTCACGGGTCAAGCCAAAGGGGTAGAAAACTGCTTCCCAAGTTGCCAATAGTGAAGGCCTTTTGGGTGTGTTTTGGTTTTTCAAGAGTGAACCGCATGCCTTTGGGCCGTGCGATCTGACCTGGGCTCGCGGCAGTGACCAAGGGTCCAACTGGACCTGCAACACGCAGAGTTTCGGGCCGATCGGTCAAGCTCAAGGTTGACCCATTTTGCCGTTTTTGCCAATTTGAGTCGCATAGAGCAATGGCTTCTGCTGTGCGATCTGACCTGGGCTCGCACCAGAGACCATGGGACCACCTGGACCTAAGGCGATAAGGATTTGGGGTCCATCTGTCAAGGTCAAGGGGGTCAAAGCGGTGATTGAACACGGCACAAAAGTAGGCAAATTGGTCACGACGAGCGCACGCCCATCGGCTGAGCCATCCGACCTGGGCTCGCGAATGTGCCCAGGGGACCCGCCAACCTTGCCACGTTCAGAGGTTCCAATCTCTCGGTCAAGGTCAAGTGGTCCAGAAACACCATTGAAAATGCCTACTTTTGGGGTTTTTCACCAACTTGGCACCCGTGCAGCAATGGCTACGGCTGAGCGATCTGACCCGGGCTCGCGCCAGTGCCAAGATGAATCCCCGGACTTGAGGCCCTATGAGTTTCGGGTTCACGGATCAAGCCAAAGGGGTAGAAAACTGCTTCCCAAGTTGCCAATAGTGAAGGCCTTTTGGGTGTGTTTTGGTTTTTCAAGAGTGAACCGCATGCCTTTGGGCCGTGTGATCTGACCTGGGCTCGCGGCAGTGACCAAGGGTCCAACTGGACCTGCAACACGCAGAGTTTCGGGCCAATCGGTCAAGCTCAAGGTTGACCCATTTTGCCGTTTTTGCCAATTTGAGTCGCATAGAGCAATGGCTTCTGCCGTGCTATCTGACCTGGGCTCGCGCCAGAGACCAGGGGACCACCTGGACCTAAGGCGATAAGGATTTGGGGTCCATCTTCCAAGGTAAAGGGGGTCAAAGCAGTGATTGAACACGGCACAAAAGTAGGCAAATTGGTCACGATGAGCGCACGCCCATTGGCTGAGCCATCCGACCTGGGCTCGCGAATGTGCCCAGGGGACCCGCCCACCTTGCCACGTTCAGAGGTTCCAATCTCTCGGTCAAGGTCAAGTGGTCCAGAAACACCATTGAAAATGCCTACTTTTGGGGTTTTTCACCAACTTGGCACCCGTGCAGCAACGGCTACGGCTGAGCGATCTGACCCGGGCTCGCGCCAGTGCCAAGATGAATCCCCGGACTTGAGGCCCTATGAGTTTCGGGTTCACGGGTCAAGCCAAAGGGGTAGAAAACTGCTTCCCAAGTTGCCAATAGTGAAGGACTTTTGGGTGTGTTTTAGTTTTTCAAGAGTGAACCGCATGCCTTTGGGCCGTGCGATCTGACCTGGGCTCGTGGCAGTGACCAAGGGTCCAACTGGACCTGCAACACGCAGAGTTTCGGGCCGATCGGTCAAGCTCAAGGTTGACCCATTTTGCCGTTTTTGCCAATTTGAGTCGCATAGAGCAATGGCTTCTGCTGTGTGATCTGAACTGGGCTCGCGCCAGAGACCAGGGGACCACCTGGACCTAAGGCGATAAGGATTTGGGGTCCATCTGCCAAGGTCAAGGGGGTCAAAGCGGTGATTGAACACGGCACAAAAGTAGGCAAATTGGTCACGACGAGCGCACGCCCATCGGCTGAGCCATCCGACCTGGGCTCGCGAATGTGCCCAGGGGACCCGCCCACCTTGCCACGTTCAGAGGTTCAAATCTCTCGGTCAAGGTCAAGTGGTCCAGAAACACCATTGAAAATGCCTACTTTTGGGGTTTTTCACCAAACTTGGCACCCGTGCAGCAACTCCTACGGCTGAGCGATCTGACCCAGGCTTGCGCCAGTGCCAAGATGAATCCCCGGACTTGAGGCCCTATGAGGTTCGGGTTCACGGGTCAAGCCAAAGGGATAGAAAACTGCTTCCCAAGTTGCCAATAGTGAAGGCCTTTTGGGTGTGTTTTGGTTTTTCAAGAGTGAACTGCATGCCTTTGGGCCGTGCGATCTGACCTGGACTCGCGGCAGTGACCAAGGGTCCAACTGGACCTGCAACACGCAGAGTTTCGGGCCGATCTGTCAAGCTCAAGGTTGACCCATTTTGCCGTTTTTGCCAATTTGAGTCGCATAGAGCAATGGCTTCTGCCGTGCTATCTGACCTGGGCTCGCGCCAGAGACCAGGGGACCACCTGGACCTAAGGCGATAAGGATTTGGGGTCCATCTGCCAAGGTCAAGGGGGTCGAAGCGGTGATTGAACACGGCACAAAAGTAGGCAAATTGGTCACGACGAGCGCACGCCCATCGGCTGAGCCATCCGACCTGGGCTCCCGAATGTGCCCAGGGGACCCGCCCACCTTTCCACGTTCAGAGGTTCCAATCTCTCGGTCAAGGTCAAGTGGTCCAGAAACACCATTGAAAATGCCTACTTTTGGGGTTTTTCACCAACTTGGCACCCGTGCAGCAACGGCTACGGCTGAGCGATCTGACCCGGGCTCGCGCCAGTGCCAAGATGAATCCCCGGACTTGAGGCCCTATGAGTTTCGGGTTCACGGGTAAAGCCAAAGGGGTAGAAAACTGCTTCCCAAGTTGCCAATAGTGAAGGCCTTTTGGGTGTGTTTTGGTTTTTCAAGAGTGAACCGCATGCCTTTGGGCTGTGCAATCTGACCTGGGCTCGCGGCAGTGACCAAGGGTCCATCTGGACCTGCAACACTCAGAGCTTCGGGCCGATTGGTCAAGCTCAAGGTTGACCCATTTTGCCGTTTTTGCCAATTTGAGTCGCATAGAGCAATGGCTTCTGCTGTGCAATCTGACCTGGGCTCGCGCCAGAGACCAGGGGACCACCTGGACCTAAGGCGATAAGGATTTGGGGTCCATCTTCCAAGGTCAAGGGGGTCAAAGCGGTGATTGAACACGGCACAAAAGTAGGCAAATTGGTCACGACGAGCGCACGCCCATCGGCTGAGCCATCCGACCTGGGCTTGCGAATGTGCCCAGGGGACCCGCCCACCTTGCCACGTTCAGAGGTTCCAATCTCTCGGTCAAGGTCAAGTGGACCAGAAACACCATTGAAAATGCCTACTTTTGGGGTTTTTCACCAACTTGGCACCCGTGCAGCAACGGCTACGGCTGAGCGATCTGACCCGGGTTGCGCCAGTGCCAAGATGAATCCCCGGACTTGAGGCCCTATGAGTTTCGGGTTCACGGGTCAAGCCAAAGGGGTAGAAAACTGCTTCCCAAGTTGCCAATAGTGAAGGCCTTTTGGGTGTGTTTTGGTTTTTCAAGAGTGAACCGCATGCCTTTGGGCCGTGCGATCTGACGTGGGCTCGCAGCAGTGACCAAGGGTCCAACTGGACCTGCAACACGCAGAGTTTTGGGCCGATCGGTCAATCTCAAGGTTGACCCATTTTGCCAATTTGAGTCGCATAGAGCAATGGCTTCTGCCGTGCGATCTGACCTGGGATCGCGCCAGAGACCAGGGGACCACCTGGACCTAAGGCGATAAGGATTTGGGGTCCATCTGCCAAGGTCAAGGGGGTCAAAGCGATGATTGAACACGGCACAAAAGTAGGCAAATTGGTCACGACGAGCGCACACCCATCGGCTGAGCCATCCGACCTGGGCTCGCGAATGTGCCCAGGGGACCCGCCAACCTTGCCACATTCAGAGGTTCCAATCTCTCGGTCAAGGTCAAGTGGTCCAGAAACACCATTGAAAATGCCTACTTTTGGGGTTTTTCACGAACTTGGCACCCGTGCAGCAACGGCTACGGCTGAGCGATCTGACCCGGGCTCGTGCCAGTGCCAAGATGAATCCCCGGACTTGAGGCCCTATGAGTTTCGGGTTCACGGGTCAAGCCAAAGGGGTAGAAAACTGCTTCCCAAGTTGCCAATAGTGAAGGCCTTTTGGGTGTGTTTTGGTTTTTCAAGAGTGAACCGCATGACTTTGGGCCTTGCAATCTGACCTGGGCTCGCGGCAGTGACCAAGGGTCCAACTGGACCCGCAACACGCAGAGTTTCAGGCCGATCGGTCAAGCTCAAGGTTGACCCATTTTGCCATTTTTGCCAATTTGAGTCGCATAGAGCAATGGCTTCTGCCGTGCAATCTGACCTGGGCTCATGCCAGAGACCAGGGGACCACCTGGACCTAAGGCGATAAGGATTTGGGGTCCATCTTCCAAGGTCAAGGGGGTCAAAGCGGTGATTGAACACGGCACAAAAGTAGGCAAATTGGTCACGACGAGCGCACGCCCATCGGCTGAGCCATCCGACCTGGGCTTGCGAATGTGCCCAGGGGACCCGCCCACCTTGCCACGTTCAGAGGTTCCAATCTCTCGGTCAAGGTCAAGTGGACCAGAACCACCATTGAAAATGCCTACTTTTGGGGTTTTTCACCAACTTGGCACCCGTGCAGCAACGGCTACGGCTGAGCGATCTGACCCGGGTTGCACCAGTGCCAAGATGAATCCCCGGACTTGAGGCCCTATGAGTTTCAGGTTCACGGGTCAAGCCAAAGGGGTAGAAAACTGCTTCCCAAGTTGCCAATAGTGAAGGCCTTTTGGGGTGTGTTTTGGTTTTTCAAGAGTGAACCGCATGCCTTTGGGCCGTGCGATCTGACCTGGACTCGCAGCAGTGACCAAGGGTCCAACTGGACCTGCAACACGCAGAGTTTGGGACCGATCGGTGAAGCTCAAGGTTGACCCATTTTGCCATTTTTGCCAATTTGAGTCGCATAGAGCAATGGCTTCTGCCGTGCGATCTGACCTGGGATCGCGCCAGAGACCAAGGGACCACCTGGACCTAAGGCGATAAGGATTTGGGGTCCATCTGCCAAGGTCAAGGGGGTCAAAGCGATGATTGAACACAGCACAAAAGTAGGCAAATTGGTCACGACGAGCGCACGCCCATCGGCTGTCCATCCGACCTGGGCTCGCGAATGTGCCCAGGGGACCTGCCAACCTTGCCACATTCAGAGGTTCCAATCTCTCGGTCAAGGTCAAGTGGTCCAGAAACACCATTGAAAATGCCTACTTTTGGGGTTTTTCACCAACTTGGCACCCGTGCAGCAACGGCTACGGCTGAGCGATCTGACCCGGGCTCGCGCCAGTGCCAAGATGAATCCCCGGACTTGAGGCCCTATGAGGTTCGGGTTCACGGGTCAAGCCAAAGGGATAGAAAACTGCTTCCCAAGTTGCCAATAGTGAAGGCCTTTTGGGTGTGTTTTGGTTTTTCAAGAGTGAACTGCATGCCTTTGGGCCGTGCGATCTGACCTGGACTCGCGGCAGTGACCAAGGGTCCAACTGGACCCGCAACACGCAGAGTTTCGGGCCGATCGGTCAAGCTCAAGGTTGACCCATTTTGCCGTTTTTGCCAATTTGAGTCGCATAGAGCAATGGCTTCTGCCGTGCGATCTGACCTGGGATCGCGCCAGAGACCAGGGGACCACCTGGACCTAAGGCGATAAGGATTTGGGGTCCATCTGCCAAGGTCAAGGGGGTCAAAGCGATGATTGAACACGGCACAAAAGTAGGCAAATTGGTCACGACGAGCGCACGCCCATCGGCTGAGCCATCCGACCTGGGCTCGCGAATGTGCCTAGGGGACCCGCCAACCTTGCCACATTCAGAGGTTCCAATCTCTCGGTCAAGGTCAAGTGGTCCAGAAACACCATTGAAAATGCCTACTTTTGGGGTTTTTCACCAACTTGGCACCCGTGCAGCAATGGCTACGGCTGAGCGATCTGACCCGGGCTCGCGCCAGTGCCAAGATGAATCCCCGGACTTGAGGCCCTATGAGTTTCGGGTTCACGGGTCAAGCCAAAGGGGTAGAAAACTGCTTCCCAAGTTGCCAATAGTGAAGGCCTTTTGGGTGTTTTTTGCTTTTTCAAGAGTGAACCGCATGCCTTTGGGCCGTGCGATCTCACCTGGGCTCGCGGCAGTGACCAAGGGTCCAACTGGACCTGCAACACGCAGAGTTTCGGGCCGATCGGTCAAGCTCAAGGTTGACCCATTTTGCCGTTTTTGCCAATTTGAGTCGCATAGAGCAATGGCTTCTGCCGTGCTATCTGACCTGGGCTCGCACCAGAGACCAGGGGACCACCTGGACCTAAGGCAATAAGGATTTGGGGTCCATCTGCCAAGGTCAAGGGGGTCAAAGCGATGATTGAACACGGCACAAAAGTAGGCAAATTGGTCACGACGAGCGCACGCCCATCGGCTGAGCCATCCGACCTGGGCTCGCGAATGTGCCCAGGGGACCCGCCAACCTTGCCACGTTCAGAGGTTCCAATCTCTCGGTCAAGGTCAAGTGGTCCAGAAACACCATTGAAAATGCCTACTTTTGGGGTTTTTCACCAACTTGGCACCCGTGCAGCAACGGCTACGGCTGAGCGATCTGACCCGGGCTCGCGCCAGTGCCAAGATGAATAACCGGACTTGAGGCCCTATGAGTTTCGGTTTCACGGGTCAAGCCAAAGGGGTAGAAAACTGCTTCCCAAGTTGCCAATAGTGAAGGCCTTTTGGGTGTGTTTTGGTTTTTCAAGAGTGAACCGCATGCCTTTGGGCCATGCGATCTGACCTGGGCTCGCGGCAGTGAAGAAGGGTCCAAATGGACCTGCAACACGCAGAGTTTCGGGCCGATCGGTCAAGCTCAAGGTTGACCCATTTTGCCGTTTTTGCCAATTTGAGTCGCATAGAGCAATGGCTTCTGCCGTGCGATCTGACCTGGGCTCGCGCCAGAGACCAGGGGACCACCTGGACCTAAGGCGATAAGGAACTGGGGTCCATCTGCCAAGGTCAAGGGGGTCAAAGCGGTGATTGAACACGGCACAAAAGTAGGCAAATTGGTCACGACAAGCGCACGCCCATCGGCGGAGCCATCAGACCTAGGCTCGCGAATGTGCCCAGGGGACCCACCCACCTTGCCACGTTCAGAGGTTCCAATCTATCGGTCAAGGTCAAGTGGTCCAGAAACACCATTGAAAATGCCTTCTTTTGGGGTTTTTCACCAACTTGGCACCCGTGCAGCAACGGCTACGGCTGAGCCATCTGACCCGGGCTTGCGCCAGTGCCAAGATGAATCCCCGGACTTGAGGCCCTATGAGATTCGGTTTCACGGGTCAAGCCAAACTGGTAGAAAACTGCTTCCCAAGTTGCCAATAGTGAAGGCCTTTTGGGTGTGTTTTGGTTTTTCAAGAGTGAACCGCATGCCTTTGGGCCGTGCGATCTGACCTTGGCTCGCGGCAGTGACCAAGGGTCCAACTGGACCTGCAACACGCAGAGTTTCGGGCCGATCGGTCAAGCTCATGGTTGACCCATTTTGCCGTTTTTGCCAATTTGAGTCGCATAGAGCAATGGCTTCTGCCGTGCGATCTGACCTGGGCTCGCGCCAGAGACCAGGGGACCACCTGGACCTAAGGCGATTAGGAATTGGGGTCCATCTGCCAAGGTCAAGGGGGTCAAAGCGGTGATTGAACACGGCACAAAAGTAGGCAAATTGGTCACGACGAGCGCACGCCCATCGGCTGAGCCATCCGACCTGGGCTCGCGAATGTGCCCAGGGGACCCGCCCACCTTGCCACGTTCAGAGGTTCCAATCTCTCGGTCAAGGTCAAGTGGTCCAGAAACACCATTGAAAATGCCTACTTTTGGGGTTTTTCACCAACTTGGCACCAGTGCAGCAACGGCTACGGCTGAGCGATCTGACCCGGGCTCGTGCCAGTGCCAAGATGAATCCCCGGACTTGAGGCCCTATGAGTTTCGGGTTCACGGGTCAAGCCAAAGGGGTAGAAAACTGCTTCCCAGGTTGCCAATAGTGAAGGCCTTTTGGGTGTGTTTTGGTTTTTCAAGAGTGAACCGCATGCCTTTGGGCTGTGCGATCTAACCTGGGCTCGCGGCAGTGACCAAGGGTCCAACTGGACCTGCAACACGCAGAGTTTCGGGCCGATCGGTCAAGCTCAAGGTTGACCCATTTTGCCGTTTTTGCCAATTTGAGTCGCATAGAGCAATGGCTTCTGCCGTGCGATCTGACCTGGGCTCGTGCCAGAGACCAGGGGACCACCTGGACCTAAGGCGATAAGGATTTGGGGTCCATCTGCCAAGGTCAAGGGGGTCAAAGCGGTGATTGAACATGGCACAAAAGTAGGCAAATTGGTCATGACGAGCACACGCCCATCGGCTGAGCCATCCGACCTGGGCTCGCGAATGTGCCCAGGGGACCCGCCCACCTTGCCACGTTCAGAGGTTCCAATCTCTCGGTCAAGGTCAAGTGGTCCAGAAACACCATTGAAAATGCCTACTTTTGGGGTTTTTCACCAACTTTGCACCCGTGCAGCAACAACTACGGCTGAGCGATCTGACCTGGGCTCGCGCCAGTGCCAAGATGAATCCCCGGACTTGAGGCCCTATGAGTTTCCGGTTCACGGGTCAAGCCAAAGGGATAGAAAACTGCTTCCCAAGTTGCCAATAGTGAAGGCCTTTTGGGTGTGTTTTGGTTTTTCAAGAGTGAACTGCATGCCTTTGGGCCGTGCGATCTGACCTGGACTCGCGGCAGTGACCAAGGGTCCAACTGGACCTGCAACACGCAGAGTTTCGGGCTGATCTGTCAAGCTCAAGGTTGACCCATTTTGCCGTTTTTGCCAATTTGAGTCGCATAGAGCAATGGCTTCTGCCGTGCGATCTGACCTGGGCTCGTGCCAGAGACCAGGGGACCACCTGGACCTAAGGCGATAAGGATTTGGGGTCCATCTGCCAAGGTCAAGGGGGTCGAAGCGGTGATTGAACACGGCACAAAAGTAGGCAAATTGGTCACGACGAGCGCACGCCCATCGGCTGAGCCATCCGACCTGGGCTCGCGAATGTGCCCAGGGGACCCGCCAACCTTTCCACGTTCAGAGGTTCCAATCTCTCGGTCAAGGTCAAGTGGTCCAGAAACACCATTGAAAATGCCTACTTTTGGGGTTTTTCACCAACTTGGCACCCGTGCAGCAATGGCTACGGCTGAGCGATCTGACCCGGGCTCGTGCCAGTGCCAAGATGAATCCCCGGACTTGAGGCCCTATGAGTTTCGGGTTCACGGATCAAGCCAAAGGGGTAGAAAACTGCTTCCCAAGTTGCCAATAGTGAAGGCCTTTTGGGTGTGTTTTGGTTTTTCAAGAGTGAACCGCATGCCTTTGGGCCGTGTGATCTGACCTGGGCTCGCGGCAGTGACCAAGGGTCCAACTGGACCTGCAACACGCAGAGTTTCGGGCCAATCGGTCAAGCTCAAGGTTGACCCATTTTGCCTTTTTTGCCAATTTGAGTCGCATAGAGCAATGGCTTCTGCCGTGCTATCTGACCTGGGCTCGCGCCAGAGACCAGGGGACCACCTGGACCTAAGGCGATAAGGATTTGGGGTCCATCTTCCAAGGTAAAGGGGGTCAAAGCAGTGATTGAACACGGCACAAAAGTAGGCAAATTGGTCACGATGAGCACACGCCCATCGGCTGAGCCATCCGACCTGGGCTCGTGAATGTGCCCAGGGGACCTGCCCACCTTGCCACGTTCAGAGGTTCCAATCTCTCGGTCAAGGTCAAGTGGTCCAGAAACACCATTGAAACTGCCTACTTTTGGGGTTTTTCACCAACTTGGCACCCGTGCAGCAACGGCTACGGCTGAGCGATCTGACCCGGGCTCGCGCCAGTGCCAAGATGAATCCCCGGACTTGAGGCCCTATGAGTTTCGGGTTCACGGGTCAAGCCAAAGGGGTAGAAAACTGCTTCCCAAGTTGCCAATAGTGAAGGCCTTTTGGGTGTGTTTTAGTTTCTCAAGAGTGAACCGCATGCCTTTGGGCCGTGCGATCTGACCTGGGCTCGTGGCAGTGACCAAGGGTCCAACTGGACCTGCAACACGCAGAGTTTCGGGCCGATCGGTCAAGCTCAAGGTTGACCCATTTTGCCGTTTTTGCCAATTTGAGTCGCATAGAGCAATGGCTTCTGCTGTGTGATCTGACCTGGGCTCGCGCCAGAGACCAGGGGACCACCTGGACCTAAGGCGATAAGGATTTGGGGTCCATCTGCCAAGGTCAAGGGGGTCAAAGCGGTGATTGAACACGGCACAAAAGTAGGCAAATTGGTCACGACGAGCGCACGCCCATCGGCTGAGCCATCCGACCTGGGCTCGCGAATGTGCCCAGGGGACCCGCCCACCTTGCCACGTTCAGAGGTTCAAATCTCTCGGTCAAGGTCAAGTGGTCCAGAAACACCATTGAAAATGCCTACTTTTGGGGTTTTTCACCAAACTTGGCACCCGTGCAGCAATGGCTACGGCTGAGCGATCTGATCCAGGCTTGCGCCAGTGCCAAGATGAATCCCCGGACTTGAGGCCCTATGAGTTTCGGGTTCAGGGATCAAGCCAAAGGGATAGAAAACTGCTTCCCAAGTTGCCAATAGTGAAGGCCTTTTGGGTGTGTTTTGGTTTTTCAAGAGTGAACTGCATGCCTTTGGGCCGTGCGATCTGACCTGGACTCGCGGCAGTGACCAAGGGTCCAACTGGACCTGCAACACGCAGAGTTTCGGGCCGATCTGTCAAGCTCAAGGTTGACCCATTTTGCCGTTTTTGCCAATTTGAGTCGCATAGAGCAATGGCTTCTGCCTGTTATCTGACCTGGGCTCGCGCCAGAGACCAGGGGACCACCTGGACCTAAGGCGATAAGGATTTGGGGTCCATCTGCCAAGGTCAAGGGGGTCGAAGCGGTGATTGAACACGGCACAAAAGTAGGCAAATTGGTCACGACGAGCGCACGCCCATCGGCTGAGCCATCCGACCTGGGCTCGCGAATGTGCCCAGGGGACCCGCCCACCTTGCCAAGTTCAGAGGTTCCAATCTCTCGGTCAAGGTCAAGTGGTCCAGAAACACCATTGAAAATGCCTACTTTTGGGGTTTTTCACCAACTTGGCATCCGTGCAGCAACGGCTACGGCTGAGCGATCTGACCCGGGCTCGCGCCAGTGCCAAGATGAATCCCCGGACTTGAGGCCCTATGAGTTTCGGGTTCACGGGTCAAGCCAAAGGGGTAGAAAACTGCTTCCCAAGTTGCCAATAGTGAAGGCCTTTTGGGTGTGTTTTGGTTTTTCAAGAGTGAACTGCATGCCTTTGGGCCGTGCGATCTGATGTGGGCTCGCAGCAGTGACCAAGGGTCCAACTGGACCTGCAACACGCAGAGTTTTGGGCCGATCGGTCAAGCTCAAGGTTGACCCATTTTGCCGTTTTTGCCAATTTGAGTCGCATAGAGCAATGGCTTCTGCCGTGCGATCTGACCTGGGATCGCGCCAGAGACCAGGGGACCACCTGGACCTAAGGGGATAAGGATTTGGGGTCCATCTGCCAAGGTCAAGGGGGTCAAAGCGATGATTGAACACGGCACAAAAGTAGGCAAATTGGTCACGACGAGCGCACACCCATCGGCTGAGCCATCCGACCTGGGCTCGCGAATGTGCCCAGGGGACCCGCCAACCTTGCCACATTCAGAGGTTCCAATCTCTCGGTCAAGGTCAAGTGGTCCAGAAACACCATTGAAAATGCCTACTTTTGGGGTTTTTCACCAACTTGGCACCCGTGCAGCAACGGCTACGGCTGAGCGATCTGACCCGGGCTCGCGCCAGTGCCAAGATGAATCCCCGGACTTGAGGCCCTATGAGTTTCGGGTTCACGGGTCAAGCCAAAGGGGTAGAAAACTGCTTCCCAAGTTGCCAATAGTGAAGGCCTTTTGGGTGTGTTTTGGTTTTTCAAGAGTGAACCGCATGACTTTGGGCCTTGCAATCTGACCTGGGCTCGCGGCAGTGACCAAGGGTCCAACTGGACCCGCAACACGCAGAGTTTCAGGCCGATCGGTCAAGCTCAAGGTTGACCCATTTTGCCATTTTTGCCAATTTGAGTCGCATAGAGCAATGGCTTCTGCCGTGCAATCTGACCTGGGCTCGTGCCAGAGACCAGGGGACCACCTGGACCTAAGGCGATAAGGATTTGGGGTCCATCTGCCAAGGTCAAGGGGGTCAAAGCGATGATTGAACACAGCACAAAAGTAGGCAAATTGGTCACGACGAGCGCACGCCCATCGGCTGAGCCATCCGACCTGGGCTCGCGAATGTGCCCAGGGGACCCGCCAACCTTGCCACATTCAGAGGTTCCAATCTCTCGGTCAAGGTCAAGTGGTCCAGAAACACCATTGAAAATGCCTACTTTTGGGGTTTTTCACCAACTTGGCACCCGTGCAGCAACGGCTACGGCTGAGCGATCTGACCCGGGCTCGCGCCAGTGCCAAGATGAATAACCGGACTTGAGGCCCTATGAGTTTCGGGTTCACGGGTCAAGCCAAAGGGGTAGAAAACTGCTTCCCAAGTTGCCAATAGTGAAGGCCTTTTGGGTGTTTTTTGGTTTTTCAAGAGTGAACCGCATGCCTTTGGGCCGTGCGATCTCACCTGGGCTCGCGGCAGTGACCAAGGGTCTAACTGGACCTGCAACACGCAGAGTTTCGGGCCGATCGGTCAAGCTCAAGGTTGACCCATTTTGCCGTTTTTGCCAATTTGAGTCGCATAGAGCAATGGCTTCTGCCGTGCGATCTGACCTGGGATCGCGCCAGAGACCAGAGGACCACCTGGACCTAAGGCGATAAGAATTTGGAGTCCATCTGCCAAGGTCAAGGGGGTCAAAGCGATGATTGAACACGGCACAAAAGTAGGCAAATTGGTCACGACGAGCGCACGCCCATCGGCTGAGCCATCCGACCTGGGCTCGCGAATGTGCCCAGGGGACCCGCCAACCTTGCCACATTCAGAGGTTCCAATCTCTCGGTCAAGGTCAAGTGGTCCAGAAACACCATTGAAAATGCCTACTTTTAGGGTTTTTCACCAACTTGGCACCCGTGCAGCAATGGCTACGGCTGAGCGATCTGACCCGGGCTCGCGCCAGTGCCAAGATGAATCCCCGGACTTGAGGCCCTATGAGTTTCGGCTTCACGGGTCAAGCCAAAGGGGTAGAAAACTGCTTCCCAAGTTGCCAATAGTGAAGGCCTTTTGGGTGTTTTTTGGTTTTTCAAGAGTGAACCGCATGCCTTTGGGCCGTGCGATCTCACCTGGGCTCGCGGCAGTGACCAAGGGTCCAACTGGACCTGCAACACGCAGAGTTTCGGGCCGATCGGTCAAGCTCAAGGTTGACCCATTTTGCCGTTTTTGCCAATTTGAGTCGCATAGAGCAATGGCTTCTGCCGTGCTATCTGACCTGGGCTCGCACCAGAGACCAGGGGACCACCTGGACCTAAGGCAATAAGGATTTGGGGTCCATCTGCCAAGGTCAAGGGGGTCAAAGCGATGATTGAACACGGCACAAAAGTAGGCAAATTGGTCACGACGAGCGCACGCCCATCGGCTGAGCCATCCGACCTGGGCTCGCGAATGTGCCCAGGGGACCCGCCAACCTTGCCACGTTCAGAGGTTCCAATCTCTCGGTCAAGGTCAAGTGGTCCAGAAACACCATTGAAAATGCCTACTTTTGGGGTTTTTCACCAACTTGGCACCCGTGCAGCAACGGCTACGGCTGAGCGATCTGACCCGGGCTCGCGCCAGTGCCAAGATGAATCCCCGGACTTGAGGCCCTATGAGTTTCGGTTTCACGGGTCAAGCCAAAGGGGTAGAAAACTGCTTCCCAAGTTGCCAATAGTGAAGGCCTTTTGGGTGTGTTTTGGTTTTTCAAGAGTGAACCGCATGCCTTTGGGCCATGCGATCTGACCTGGGCTCGCGGCAGTGACCAAGGGTCCAAATGGACCTGCAACACGCAGAGTTTCGGGCCGATCGGTCAAGCTCAAGGTTGACCCATTTTGCCGTTTTTGCCAATTTGAGTCGCATAGAGCAATGGCTTCTGCCGTGCGATCTGACCTGGGCTCGCGCCAGAGACCAGGGGACCACCTGGACCTAAGGCGATAAGGAACTGGGGTCCATCTGCCAAGGTCAAGGGGGTCAAAGCGGTGATTGAACACGGCACAAAAGTAGGCAAATTGGTCACGACAAGCGCACGCCCATCGGCGGAGCCATCCGACCTGGGCTCGCGAATGTGCCCAGGGGACCCACCCACCTTGCCACGTTCTGAGGTTCCAATCTATCGGTCAAGGTCAAGTGGTCCAGAAACACCATTGAAAATGCCTTCTTTTGGGGTTTTTCACCAACTTGGCACCCGTGCAGCAACGGCTACGGCTGAGCGATCTGACCCGGGCTTGCGCCAGTGCCAAGATGAATCCCCGGACTTGAGGCCCTATGAGATTCGGTTTCACGGGTCAAGCCAAACTGGTAGAAAACTGCTTCCCAAGTTGCCAATAGTGAAGGCCTTTTGGGTGTGTTTTGGTTTTTCAAGAGTGAACCGCATGCCTTTGGGCCGTGCGATCTGACCTTGGCTCGCGGCAGTGACCAAGGGTCCAACTGGACCTGCAACACGCAGAGTTTCGGGCCGATCGGTCAAGCTCATGGTTGACCCATTTTGCCGTTTTTGCCAATTTGAGTCGCATAGAGCAATGGCTTCTGCCGTGCGATCTGACCTGGGCTCGCGCCAGAGACCAGGGGACCACCTGGACCTAAGGCGATAAGGAATTGGGGTCCATCTGCCAAGGTCAAGGGGGTCAAAGCGGTGATTGAACACGGCACAAAAGTAGGCAAATTGGTCACGACGAGCGCACGCCCATCGGCTGAGCCATCCGACCTGGGCTCGCGAATGTGCCCAGGGGACCCGCCCACCTTGCCACGTTCAGAGGTTCCAATCTCTCGGTCAAGGTCAAGTGGTCCAGAAACACCATTGAAAATGCCTACTTTTGGGGTTTTTCACCAACTTGGCACCAGTGCAGCAACGGCTACGGCTGAGCGATCTGACCCGGGCTCGTGCCAGTGCCAAGATGAATCCCCGGACTTGAGGCTCTATGAGTTTCGGGTTCACGGGTCAAGCCAAAGGGGTAGAAAACTGCTTCCCAAGTTGCCAATAGTGAAGGCCTTTTGGGTGTGTTTTGTTTTTTCAAGAGTGAACCGCATGCCTTTGGGCCGTGCGATCTGACCTGGGCTCGCGGCAGTGACCAAGGGTCCAACTGGACCTGCAACACGCAGAGTTTCGGGCCGATCGGTCAAGCTCATGGTTGACCCATTTTGCCGTTTTTGCCAATTTGAGTCGCATAGAGCAATGGCTTCTGCCGTGCGATCTGACCTGGGCTCGCGCCAGAGACCAGGGGACCACCTGGACCTAAGGCGATAAGGATTTGGGGTCCATCTGCCAAGGTCAAGGGGGTCAAAGTGATGATTGAACACGGCACAAAAGTAGGCAAATTGGTCACGATGAGCGCACGCCCATCGGCTGAGCCATCCGACCTGGGCTCGCGAATGTGCCCAGGGGACCCGCCCACCTTGCCACGTTCAGAGGTTCCAATCTCTCGGTCAAGGTCAAGTGGTCCAGAAACACCATTGAAAATGCCTACTTTTGGGGTTTTTCACCAATTTGGCACCAGTACAGCAACGGCTACGGCTGAGCGATCTGACCCGGGCTCACGCCAGTGCCAAGATGAATCCCCGGACTTGAGGCCCTATGAGTTTCGGGTTCACGGGTCAAGCCAAAGGGGTAGAAAACTGCTTCCCAAATTGCCAATAGTGAAGGCCTTTTGGATGTGTTTTGGTTTTTCAAGAGTGAACCGCATGCCTTTGGGCCGTGCGATCTGACCTGGGCTCACGGCAGTGACCAAGGGTCCAACTGGACCTGCAACACGCAGAGTTTCGGGCCGATCGGTCAAGCTCAAGGTTGACCCATTTTGCCGTTTTTGCCAATTTGAGTCGCATAGAGCAATGGCTTCTGCCGTGCGATCTGACCTGGGCTCGCCCCAGAGACCAGGGGACCACCTGGACCTAAGGCGATAAGGATTTGGGGTCCATCTGCCAAGGTCAAGGGGGTCAAAGCGGTGATTGAACACGGCACAAAAGTAGGCAAATTGGTCACGACGAGCGCACGCCCATCGGCTGAGCCATCCGACCTGGGCTCGCGAATGTGCCCAGGGGACCCGCCCACCTTGCCACGTTCAGAGGTTCCAATCTCTCGGTCAAGGTCAAGTGGTCCAGAAACACCATTAAAAATGCCTACTTTTGGGGTTTTTCACCAACTTGGCACCCGTGCAGCAACGGCTACGGCTGAGCGATCTGACCCGGGCTCGCGCCAGTGCCAAGATGAATCCCCGGACTTGAGGCCCTATGAGTTTCAGGTTCACGGGTCAAGCCAAAGGGGTAGAAAACTGCTTCCCAGGTTGCCAATAGTGAAGGCCTTTTGGGTGTGTTTTGGTTTTTCAAGAGTGAACCGCATGCCTTTGGGCTGTGCGATCTAACCTGGGCTCGCGGCAGTGACCAAGGGTCCAACTGGACCTGCAACACGCAGAGTTTCGGGCCGATCGGTCAAGCTCAAGGTTGACCCATTTTGCCGTTTTTGCCAATTTGAGTCGCATAGAGCAATGGCTTCTGCCGTGCGATCTGACCTGGGCTTGTGCCAGAGACCAGGGGACCACCTGGACCTAAGGCGATAATGATTTGGGGTCCATCTGCCAAGGTCAAGGGGGTCAAAGCGGTGATTGAACATGGCACAAAAGTAGGCAAATTGGTCATGACGAGCACACGCCCATCGGCTGAGCCATCCGACCTGGGCTCGCGAATGTGCCCAGGGGACCCGCCCACCTTGCCACGTTCAGAGGTTCCAATCTCTCGGTCAAGGTCAAGTGGTTCAGAAACACCATTGAAAATGCCTACTTTTGGGGTTTTTCACCAACTTGGCACCCGTGCAGCAACGGCTACGGCTGAGGGATCTGACCCGGGCTCGCGCCAGTGCCAAGATGAATCCCCGAACTTGAGGCCCTATGAGTTTCGGGTTCACGGGTCAAGCCAAAGGGGTAGAAAACTGCTTCCCAAGTTGCCAATAGTGAAGGCCTTTTGGGTGTGTTTTGGTTTTTCAAGAGTGAACCGCATGCCTTTGGGCCGTGCGATCTGACCTGGGCTCGCGGCAGTGACCAAGGGTCCAACTGGACCTGCAACACGCAGAGTTTCGGGCCGATCGGTCAAGCTCAAGGTTGACCAATTTTGCCGTTTTTGCCAATTTGAGTAGCATAGAGAGCAATGGCTTCTGCCGTGCCATCTGACCTGGGCTCGCGCCAGAGACCAGGGGACCACCTGGACCTAAGGCGATAAGGATTTGGGGTCCATCTGCCAAGGTCAAGGGGGTCAAAGCGGTGATTGAACACGGCACAAAAGTAGGCAAATTGGTCACGACGAGCGCACGCCCATCGGCTGAGCCATCCGACCTGGGCTCGCGAATGTGCCCAGGGGACCCGCCCACCTTGCCACGTTCAGAGGTTCCAATCTCTCGGTCAAGGTCAAGTGGTCCAGAAACACCATTGAAAATGCCTACTTTTGGGGTTTTTCACCAACTTGGCACCCGTGCAGCAACGGCTATGGCTGAGCGATCTGACCCGGGCTTGCGCCAGTGCCAAGATGAATCCCCGGACTTGAGGCCCTATGAGTTTCGGGTTCACGGGTCAAGCCAAAGGGGTAGAAAACTGCTTCCCAAGTTGCCAATAGTGAAGGCCTTTTGGGTGTGTTTTGGTTTTTCAAGAGTGAACCGCATGCCTTTGGGAAGTACGATCTGACCTGGGCTCCGGCAGTGACCAAGGGTCCAACTGGACCTGCAACATGCAGAGTTTTGGGCCGATCGGTCAAGCTCAAGGTTGACCCATTTTGCCGTTTTTGCCAATTTGAGTCGCATAGAGCAATGGCTTCTGCCGTGCGATCTGACCTGGGCTCGCACCAGAGACCAGGGGACCACCTGGACCTAAGGCGATAAGGATTTGGGGTCCATCTGCCAAGGTCAAGGGGGTCAAAGCGGTGATTGAACACGGCACAAAAGTAGGCAAATTGGTCACGACGAGCGCACGCCCATCGGCTGAGCCATCCGACCTGGGCTCGCGAATGTGCCCAGGGGACCCGCCCACCTTGCCACGTTCAGAGGTTCCAATCTCTCGGTCAAGGTCAAGTGGTCCAGAAACACCATTGAAAATGCCTACTTTTGGGGTTTTTCACCAACTTGGCACCCGTGCAGCAACGGCTACGGCTGAGCGATCTGACCCGGGCTTGCGCCAGTGCCAAGATGAATCCCCGGACTTGAGGCCCTATGAGTTTCGGGTTCACGGGTCAAGCCAAAGGGGTAGAAAACTGCTTCCCAAGTTGCCAATAGTGAAGGCCTTTTGGGTGTGTTTTGGTTTTTCAAGAGTGAACCGCATGCCTTTTGGGCCGTGCGATCTGACCTGGGCTCGCGGCAGTGACCAAGGGTCCAACTGGACCTGCAACACGCAGAGTTTCGGGCCGATCGGTCAAGCTCAAGGTTGACCCATTTTGCCATTTTTGCCAATTTGAGTCACATAGAGCAATGGCTTCTGCCGTGCGATCTGACCTGGGCTCGCGCCAGAGACCAGGGGACCACCTGGACCTAAGGCGATAAGGATTTGGGGTCCATCTGCCAAGGTAAAGGGGGTCAAAGCGGTGATTGAACACGGCACAAAAGTAGGCAAATTGGTCACGACGAGTGCACGCCCATCAGCAAAGCCATCCGACCTGGGCTCGCGAATGTGCCCAGGGGACCTGCCCACCTTGCCACGTTCAGAGGTTCCAATCTCTCGGTCAAGGTCAAGTGGTCCAGAAACACCATTGAAAATGCCTACTTTTGGGGTTTTTCACCAACTTGGCACCCGTGCAGCAACAGCTACGGCTGAGGGATCTGACCCTGGCTCGCGCCAGTGCCGAGATGAATCCCCGGACTTGAGGCCCTATGAGTTTCGGGTTCACAGGTCAAGCTAAAGGGGTAGAAAACTTCTTCCCAAGTTGCCAATAGTGAAGGCCTTTTGGGTGTGTTTTGGTTTTTCAAGAGTGAACCACATGTCTTTGAGCCATGCAATCTGACCTGGGCTCGCGGCAGTGACCAAGGGTCCAACTGGACCTGCAACACGCAGAGTTTCGGGCCGATTGGTCAAGCTCAAGGTTGACCCATTTCGCCGTTTTTGCCAATTTGAGTCGCATAGAGCAATGGCTTCTGCTGTGCGATCTGACCTGGGCTCGCGCCAGAGACCAGGGGACCACCTGGACCTAAGGCGATAAGGATTTGGGGTCCATCTGCCAAGGTCAAGGGGGTCAAAGCGGTGATTGAACACAGCACAAAAGTAGGCAAATTGGTCACGACGAGCGCACGTTCATCGGCTGAGCCATCCGACCTGGGCTCGCGAATGTGCCCAGGGGACCCGCCCACCTTGCCAAGTTCAGAGGTTCCAATCTCTCGGTCAAGGTCAAGTGGTCCAGAAACACCATTGAAAATGCCTACTTTTTTGGGTTTTCACCAACTTGGCACCCGTGCAGCAACGGCTACGGCTGAGCGATCTGATCCGGGCTCGCGCCAGTGCCAAGATGAATCCCCGGACTTGAGGCCCCATGAGTTTCGGGTTAACGGGTCAAGCCAAAGGGGTAGAAAACTGCTTCCCAAGTTGCCAATAGTGAAGGCCTTTTGGGTGTGTTTTGGTTTTTCAAGAGTGAACCGCATGCCTTTGGGCCGTGCGATCTGACCTGGGCTCGCGGCAGTGACCAAGGGTCCAACTGGACCTGCAACACGCAGAGTTTCGGGCCGATCGGTCAAGCTCAAGGTTGACCCATTTTGCAGTTTTTGCCAATTTGAGTCGCATAGAGCAATGGCTTCTGCCGTGTGATCTGACCTGGGCTCGCGCCAGAGACCAGGGGACCACCTGGACCTAAGGCGATAAGGATTTGGGGTCCATCTGCCAAGGTCAAGGGGGTCAAAGCGGTGATTGAACACGGCACAAAAGTAGGCAAATTGGTCACAACGAGCGCACTGCCATCGGCTGAGCCATCCAACTGGGCCTGTGAATGTGCCCAGGGGACCCGCCCACCTTGCCACGTTCAGAGGTTCCAATCTCTCGGTCAAGGTCAAGTGGTCCAGAAACACCATTGAAAATGGTTCGCGCGTGAAAAGGCCAAAACAAGCTGTGTTTCTGCTGTGTTTCTGCTGTGCTAGAAAACTGCCTACCAAGTTGCCAACAGTCAAGGCCTTTGGGTTTGTTAGGGTTTTTTAGCAGTGAACCGCATGCCTGTGGGCCAAGCGATCTGACCTGGATTCACGCGAGTGACCAGGGGACCACCCGAACCTGCAACATTCCAAGTTTCGGGTCAATCGATCAAGCCAAAGGGGTAGAAAACTGCAAACCAAGTTGCCAATAGTCAAGGCCTTTGGGCTTGTTTTGGCCTTTACACGCGCGAACCGCATACCCTTCTACTGTGTGGTCTGACCTTGGCTCGCGCTGCGACCACAGGACCACCCAAACCTGCAACGCTCCGAGTTTCGGGTCGATCAGTCAAAGCCAAGGTCGACCCGCTGGGCCAGGTATGCCAATTTGAGCAGCATAGAGCAATGGTTTCGGCCGTGCGGTCTAGTCTGGGCTCGCGCGACAGACCAGGGGACCACCCCAACCTGCAATGCCAAGAGTTTCGGGTCGATAGGTCAAGCCTAAGGGGAAGAAAAACTGCGTACCAAGTGTCCCAAAAGTGAAGAAAGTGGGCTTGTTTTGGTCTTTTCAAACGCAATCGCATACCTTTCTGCTCTGCTGCCTGACCTGGGCTCGTGTGAGCGACCGGGGGACCATCTGAACCTGCAATGCTCCGAGTTTTGGTTGATGGGTCAAGGCAAAGGGGAAGAAAACTGCCTACCAAGTTGCCAACAGTCAAGGCTTTTGGGTTTGTTAGGGTTTTTCAGCAGTGAACCACATGCCCTTGGACCAAGCGATCTGACCTGGGCTCGCGCAAGTGACCAGGGGACCACCCAAACCTGTAACCTTCCGAGTTTCCAGTCGATCGGTCAAGCCAAAGGGGTAGAAAACTGCGTACCAAACTGCAAACAGTCAAGGCCTTTGGGCTTGTTTTGGCCTTTTCACACGCGATCCGCTAACCCTTCTGCTGTGCAGTCTGACCTGGGCTTGCACGTGTGACCACGGGACCACCTGAACCTGCAACATTCTGAGTTTCGGGTCGATCGGTCTAGCCAAAGGGGTAGAAAACTGCAAACCAAGTTGCCAATAGTCAAGGCCTTTGGGCTTGTTTTGGTCTTTACACGCGCGAACCGCATTCCCTTCTGCTGTTGGTCTGACCTTGGATTCGCGCTGTGACCACTGGACCACCTGAACCTGCAACGCTCCGAATTTCGGGTCGATCAGTCAAGGCCAAGGTCGACCTGCTGGGCCAGGTATGCCAATTTGAGCAGCATAGAGCATTGGCTTCGGCCGTGCGGTCTAGTCTGGGCTCACGCCACAGACCAGGGGACCACCCCAACCTGCAATGCCCAGAGTTCCGGATCGATAGGTCAAGCCTAAGGGGTAGAAAAACTGCGTACCAAGTGGCCCAAAAGTGAAGAAATTGGGCTTCTTTTGGTCTTTTCAAACAAGAACCGCATACCTTTTTGCTGTGCTGCCTGACCTGGGCTTGCGCAAGCGACCGGGGGACCATCTAAACCTGCAACGCTCCGAATTTCCGGTCGATGGGTCAAGGCAAAGGGGTAGAAAACTGCCTACCAAGTTGCCAACAGTCAAGGCCTTTGGGTTTGTTAGGGTTTTTCAGCAGTGAACCGCATGCCCTTGGGCCAAGTGATCTGACCTGGGCTTGCGCGAGTGACCAGGGGATTACCCGAACGTGCAACATTCTGAGTTTCGGGTCGATCGGTCAAGGCAAAGGGGTAGAAAACTGCATACCAAGTTGCCAACAGTCAAGGCCTTTGGGCCTGTTTGGCCTTTTCATGCGCAAACTGCATACCCTTCTGCTGTGCGGTCTGACCTTGGCTCGCGCATGTGACCACGGGACCACCTGAACCTGCAACGCTCCGAGATTCGGGTCGATCAGTCAAGGTAAAGGTCGACCCTTTCGGCCAGGTATGCCAATTTGAGCGGCATAGAGCATTGGCTTTGGCCGGCAGTCTGGTCTGGGCTTGCGTGACAGACCAGAGGACCACCCCAACCTGCAATGCCCAGAGTTCCGGGTCGATAGGTCAAGCCTAAGGGGTAGAAAAACTGCGTACCAAGTGGCCCAAAAGTGAAGAAATTGGGCTTGTTTTGGTCTTTTCAAACGCGAACTGCATACCTTTCTGCTGTGATGCCTGACCTGGGCTCGCGCAAGTGACCGGGGGACCATCTGAATGTGCATTGCTCTGAGTTTTGGGTCGATGGGTCAAGGCAAAGGGGAAGAAAACTGCCTACCAAGTTGCCAACAGTCAAGGCCTTTGGGTTTGTTAGGGTTTTTCAGCAGTGAACCGCATGCCCTTGGGCCAAGCCATCTGACATGGGCTCGCGCAAGTGACCAGGGGACCACCCGAACCTGCAACATTCTGAGTTTTAGGTCTATCAGTCAAGCCAAAGGGTAGAAAACTGCGTACCAAAATGCCAACAGTAAAAGCCTTTGTGCTTGTTTTGGCCTTTTCACGCGCGAACCGCATACCCTTCTGCTGTGCGGTCTGACCTTGGCTCGCGCCTGTGACCACTGGACCACCTGAACCTGCAACGCTCCGAGTTTCGTGTTGATCAGTCAAGGTCAAGGTCAACCCATTGGGCCAGATTTGCCAAATTGAGTGACATAGAGCATTGGCTTTGGCAGAGCGTCCTGGACTAGGCTCTCGCGACAGACCAGAGGACCACCCCAACCTGCAATGCCCAGAGTTCTGGGTCGATAGGTCAAGCCTAAGGGGTAGAAAAACTGCGTACCAAGTGGCCCAAAAGTGAAGAAATTGGGCTTGTTTTGGTCTTTTCAAACGCGAACCGCATACCTTTCTGCTGTGCTGCCTGACCTCGGCTGGCGCGAGCGACCGGGGGACCATCTGAACCTTCAACATTCCGAGTTTTAGGTCGATGGGTCAAGGCAAAGGGGTAGAAAACTGCGTACCAAGTTGCCAACAGTCAAGGCCTTTTGGCTTGTTTTGGCCTTTTCACACGCTAACCGCATACCCTTCTGCTGTGCTGCCTGACCTGGGTTCGCGCGTGTGACCATGTGACCACCTGAACCTGCAACGCTCCGAGTTTCGGGTCGATAAGTCAAGGTCAAGGTCGACCCATTGGGCCAGGTATGCCAATTTGAGCGGCATAGAGTATTGGCTTCGGCCGTGCGGTCTGGTCTAGGCGCAGGCAAAAGACCAGGGGACCACCCCAACCTGCAATGCCCAGAGTTCCGGGTCGATAGGTCAAGCCTAAGGGGTAGAAAAACTGCGTACCAAGTGGCCCAAAAGTAGAGAAATGGGCTTGTTTTGGTCTTTTCAAACGCGAACCGCATACCTTTCTGCTGTGCTGCCTGCCCTGGTCTCGGGTGTGTGACACGTACCACCTGAACATGCAACGCTTCGAGTTTCGGGTCGATCAGTCAAGGTCAAGGTCCACCTCTTGGGCCATGTATGCCAATTTGAGCGGCATGGATCATTGGCTTCGGCCGTGCAGTCTGGTCTGGGCTCGCGCGACAGACCAGGGGACCACCCCAACCAGCAATGCCCAGAGTTCCGGGTCAATAGGTCAAGCCTAAGGGGTAGAAAAACTGCGTACCAAATGGCCCAAAAGTGAAGAAATTGGGCTTGTTTTGGTCTTTTCAAACGCAAATCGCATACCTTTCTGCTATGCTGCCTGACCTCGGCTCGCGCGAGCGACCGGGGGACCATCTGAACATGCAACGCTCCGAGTTTCGGGTCGATGGGTCAAGGCAAAGGGGTAGAAAACTGCCTACCAAGTTGCCAACAGTCAAGGCCTTTTGGTTTGTTAGGGTTTTTCAGCAGTGAACCGCATGCCCTTGGGACAAGCGATCTGACCTGGTCTTGCAAAAGTGACCAGGGGACCACCCAAACCTGCAACATTCAGAGTTTCGGGTCGATCGGTCAAGCCAAAGGGGAAGAAAACTGCGTACCAAGTTGCCAACAGTCAAGGCCTTTGGGCTTGTTTTGGCATTTTCACGCGCGAACCGCATACCCTTCTGCTGTGTGATCTGACCTGGGCTAGCCCGTGTGACCACGGGACCACCTGATTCTGCAACGCTCCGAGTTTCTGGTCGATCAGTCAAGGTCAAGGTCAACCCATTGGGCCAGATTTGCCAAATTGAGCGGCATAGAGCATTGGCTTTGGCCGTGTAGTCTGGTCTCGGCTTGCACGACAGACCAGGGGACCACCCCAACCTGCAATGCCCAGAGTTCGGGGTCGATAGGTCAAGCCTAAGGGGTAGAAAAACTGCATACCAAGTGGCCCAAAAGTGAAGAAATTGGGCTTGTTCTGGTCTTTTCAAACGCGAACCGCATACCTTTCTGCTGTGCTGCCTGACCTGGACTCGCGAGAGCGACTGGGGGACCATCTGAACCTGCAACGCTCCGAGTTTCAAGTCGATGGGTCAAGGCAAAGGGGTAGAAAACTGCCTACCAAGTTGCCAACAGTCAAGGCCTTTGGGTTTGTTAGGGTTTTTCAGCAGTGAACAGCATGCCCTTGGGCCAAGCGATCTGACCTTGGCTCACGCGAGTGACCAGGGGACCACCCAAACCTGCAACATTCCAAGTTTCGGGTCAACTGGTCAAGCCAAAGGGGTAGAAAATTGTGTATCAAGTTGCCAACAGTCAAGGCCTTTGGGCTTGTTTTGGCCTTTTCAGGCGCGAACCGCATACCCATCTGCTGTGCGGTCTGACCTGGGCTCGCGTGTGTGACCACGGGACCACCTGAACCTGCAACGCTCCAAGTTACGGGTCGATCAATCAAGGTCAAGGTCGACCCTAGGGCCAGGTATGCCAATTTGAGCGGCATAGAACATTGGCTTTGGCCATGCGGTCTGGTCTGGGCTCGCATGACAGACCAGGGGACCACCCCAACCTGCAATGCCCAGAGTTCCGGGTCGATAGGTCAAGCCTAAGGGGTAGAAAAACTGCGTACCAAATGGCCCAAAAGCGAAGAAATTGGGCTTGTTTTGGTCTTTTCAAACGCGAACCGCATACCTTTCTGCGTGGCTGCCAGATCCGGACTTGCGAGAGCGACTGGGGGACCATCTGAACCTGCAACGCTCCAAGTTTCAGTTCGATGGGTCAAGGCAAAGGGGTAGAAAACTGCCTACCAAGTTGCAAACAGTCAAGGCCTTTGGGTTTGTTAAGGTTTTCCAGCAGTGAACCGCATGCCCTTGGGACAAGCGATCTGACCTGGTCTTGCAAAAGTGACCAGGGGACCACCCAAAGCTGCAACATTCAGAGTTTCGGGTCGATCGGTAAAGCCAAAGGGGAAGAAAACTGCGTACCAAGTTGCCAACAGTCAAGGCCTTTGGGCTTGTTTTGGCATTTTCACGCGCGAACCGTTTACCCTTCTGCTGGGCGGTCTGACCTGGGCTCGCGCGTGTGACCTGGGACCACCTGAACCTGCAAAGCTTCGAGTTTCTGGTCGATCAGTCAAGGTCAAGGTCGACCCATTGGGCCAGGTATGCTAATTTGAGCGGCAAATAGCATTGGCTTCGGCCATGTGGTCTGGTCTGGGCTCGCACGACAGACCAGGGGACCACCCCAACCTGCAATGCCCAGAGTTCCGGGTCGATAGGTCAAGCCTAAGGGGTAGAAAAACTGCATACCAAGTGGCCCAAAAGTGAAGAAATTGGGCTTGTTTTGGTCTTTTCAAACGCAAACCGCATACCTTTCTGCTGTGCTGACTGACCTGGGCTCACGCGAGCGACAGGGGGACTATCTGAACCTGCAACGCTCCGAGTTTCGGGTCGATGGGTCAAGGCAAAGGGGTAGAAAACTGCCTACCAAGTTGCCAACAGTCAAGGCCTTTGGGTTTGTTAGGGTTTTTCAGCAGTGAACTGCATGCCCTTGGGCCAAGCGATCTGACCTGGGCTTGCACGAGTGACCAGGGGACCACCCGAACCTGCAACATTCCGAATTTCGGGTCGATCGGTCAAGCCAAAGGGGTAGAAAACTGTGTACCAAGTTGCCAACAGTCAAGGCCTTTGGGCTTGTTTTGGCCTTTTCACGCGCAAACCGCATACCCTTCTGCTGTGCGGTATGACCTGGGGTCGCGCGTGTGACCACCGGACCACCAGAACCTGCAACGCTCCGAGTTTCGGGTCGATCAGTCAAGGTCAAGGTCAACCCGTTGGGCCATGTATGCCAATTAGAGCGGCATAGAGCATTGGCTTCGGCCGTGCCGTCTGGTCTGGGCTCGCGCGACAGACCAGGGGACCACCCCAACCTGCAATGCCCAGAGTTCCGGGTCGATAGGTCAAGCCTAAAGGGTAGAAAAACTGCGTACCAAGTGGCCCAAAAGTGAAGAAATTGGGCTTGTTTTGGTCTTTTCAAACGCGACTGCATACCTTTCTGCTGTGCTGCCTGACCTGGGATTGTGCGAGCGACCGGGGGACCATCTGAACACTCCGAGTTTCGGGTCAATGGGTCAGGGCAAAGGGGTAGAAAACTGCCTACCAAGTTGCCAACAGTCAAGGCTT
This sequence comes from Fragum whitleyi, assembly GCA_948146395.1. Lineage (NCBI taxonomy): Eukaryota > Metazoa > Mollusca > Bivalvia > Cardiida > Cardiidae > Fragum > Fragum whitleyi. Next base: position 15,089,346 of record OX411558.1, on the reverse strand, counting down.
TTGGGTTTGTTAGGGTTTTTCTGCAGTGAACCGCATGCCCTTGGGCCAAGCGATCTGACCTGGATTCGCGGGAGTGACCAGGGGACCACCCAAACATGCAACATTCAGAGTTTCCAGTTGATCGGTCAAGCCAAAGGGGTAGAAAATTGCGTACCAAGTTGCCAACAGTCAAGGCCTTTGGGCTTGTTTTGGCCTTTTCACGTGCGAACCGCATACCCTTTTGCTGTGCAATCTAACATGGGCTCGCGCGTGTGACCACGGGACCACCTGAACCTGCAACGCTCCGAGTTTCGGGTCGATCAGTCAAGGTCAAGGTTGACCCGTTGGGCCAGGTATGCCAATAAGAGCGGCATAGAGCATTGGCTTCGGCCGTGCCGTCTGATCTGGGCTCGCGCGACAGACCAGGGGACCACCCCAACCTGCAATGCCCAGAGTTCGGGGTCGATAGGTCAAGCCTAAGGGGTAGAAAAACTGCGTACCAAGTGGCCAAAAAGTGAAGAAATTGTGCTTGTTTTGGTCTTTTCAAACGCGAACCGCATACCTTTCTGCTGTGCTGCCTGACCTGGGCTCGCACAAGCAACAGGGACCATCTGAACCTGCAACACTCCGAGTTTCGGGTCAATGGGTCAAGGCAAAGGGGTAGAAAACTGCCTACCAAGTTGCCAACAGTCAAGGCCTTTGGGTTTGTTAGGGTTTTTCAGCAGTGAACCACATGCCCTTTGGGTCAAGCCTAAGGGGTAGAAAAACTGTGTACCAAGTGGCCCAAAAGTGAAGAAATTGGGCTTGTTTTGGTCTTTTCAAACGCGAAAATAGGCCCCGCGAAAATAGTGACCAGGGGACCACCCGAACCTGCAACATTCAGAGTTTCCAGTTGATCAGTCAAGCCAAAGGAGTAGAAAACTGCGTACCAAGTTGCCAACAGTCAAGGCCTTTGGGCTTGTTTTGGCCTTTTCACGCGTGAACTGCATACCCTTTTGCTGTGCTCTCTAAAATGGGCTCGCGCGTGTGACCACCTGAACCTGCAACGCTCCGAGTTTCGGGTCGATCAGTCAAGGTCAAGGTCGACCCGTTGGGCCAGGTATGCCAATTTGAGCGGCATAGAGCATTGGCTTCGGCCGTGCGGTCTGGTCTGGGCTCGCGCGACAGACCAGGGGACCACCCCAACCTGCAATGCCCAGAGTTCCGGGTCGATAGGTCAAGCCTAAGGGGTAGAAAAACTGCGTACCAAGTGGCCCAAAAGAGAAGAAATTGGGCTTGTTTTGGTCATTTTAAATGCGAACCGCATACCTTTCTGCTGTGCTGCCTGACCTGGCTCGCGCGAGCAACCGGGGGACCATCTGAACCTGCAATGCTCCGAGTTTCGGGTCAATGGGTCAAGGCAAAGGGGTAGAAAACTGCCTACTAAGTTGCCAACAGTCAAGGCCTTTTGGTTTGTTAGGGTTTTTCAGCAGTGAACGGCATGCCCTTGGGCCAAGCCATCTGACATGGGCTCGCGCAAGTGACCAGGGGACCACTCGAACCTGCAACATTCCGAGTTTCGGGTCAATCGGTCAAGCCAAAGGGGTAGAAAACTGCGTACCAAGTTGCCAACAGTCAAGGCCTTTGGGCTTGTTTTGGCCTTTTCACGCGCGAACTGCATACCCTTCTGCTGTGCGGTCTGACCTGGGCTCGCGCGTGTGACCATGGGACCACCTGAACCTGCAACGCTCCGAGTTTCGGGTCGATCAGTCAAGGTCAAAATCGACCCGTTGGGCCAGGTATGCCAATTTGAGCGACATAGAGCATTGGCTTTGGCCGTGCGGTCTGGTCTGGGCTCACGCAACAGACCAGGGGACCACCCCCAACCTGCAATGCCCAGAGGTCTGGGTCGTTAGGTGAAGCCTAAGGGGTAGAAAAACTGCGTACCAAGTGGCCCAAAAGTGAAGAAAATAGGGCTTGTTTTGGTCTTTTCAAGCGCGAACTGCATACCTTTCTGCTGTCCTGCCTGACCTGGGCTCGCGGGAGGGACCTGGGGACCATCTGAACCTGCAACGCTCCGAGTTTCGGGTCGATGGGTCAAGGCAAAGGGGTAGAAAACTGCCTACCAAGTTGCCAACAGTCAAGGCCTTTGGGTTTGTTAGGGTTTTTCAGCAGTAAAGCGCATGCCCTTGGGCCAAGCGATCTGACCTGGACTTACGCGAGTGACCAGGGGACCACCCTAACCTGCAACATTCCGAGTTTCGGGTTGATCGGTCAAGCCAAAGGGGTAGAAAACTGCGTACCAAGTTGCCAACAGTCAAGGCCTTTGGGCTTGTTTTGGCCTTTTCACGCGCGAACCGCATACCCTTCTGCTGTGCGGTCTGACCTGGGCTCGCGCGTGTGACCACGGGACCACCTGAACCTGCAACGCTCCCAGGTTCGTGTCCATCAGTCAAGGTCAAGGTCGACCCGTTGGGCCAGGTATGCCAATTTGAGCGACATAGAGCATTGGTTTCAGCCGGGCGGTCTGGTCTGGTCTCGCATGACAGACCAGGGGACCACCCCAACCTGCAATGCCCAGAGTTCCGGGTCAATAGGTCAAGCCTAAGGGGTAGAAAAACTGCGTACCAAGTGGCCCAAAAGTGAAGAAATTGGGCTTGTTTTGGTCTTTTCAAACGCAAAAAGCATACCTTTCTGCTGTGCTGCCTGACCTGGGCTCGCCCAAGCGACTGGGGGACCATCTGAACCTGCAACGCTCCGAGTTTCGGGTCGATGGGTCTAGGCAAAGGGGTAGAAAACTGCCTACCAAGTTGCCAACAGTCAATGCCTTTGGGTTTGTTAGGGTTTTTCAGCAGTGAACCGCATGCCCTTGGGCCAAGCGATCTGACCTGTGCTTGTGCTAGTGACCAGGGGACCACCCTAACCTGCAACATTCCGAGTTTCGGGTCGATCGGTCAAGCCAAAGGGGTAGAAAACTGCGTACCAAGTTGCCAACAGTCAAGGCCTTTGGGCTTGTTTTGGCCTTTTCACGCGCGAACCGCATACCCTTCTGCTGTGCGGTCTGACCTGGGCTTGCGCGTGTGACCACGGGACCACCTGAATCTGCAACGCTCCGAGTTTCGGGTCGATCAGTCAAGGTCAAGGTGACCCGTTGGGCCAGGTATGCCAATTTGAGGGACATAGAGCATTGGCTTCGGCCGTGCCGTCTGATCTGGGCTCGCGCGACAGACCAGGGGACCACCCCAACCTGCAATGCCCAGAGTTCCGGGTCGATAGGTCAAGCCTAAGGGGTAGAAAAACTGCGTACCAAGTGGCCCAAAAGTGAAGAAATTGGGCTTGTTTTGGTCTTTTCAAACGCGAACCGCATACCTTTCTGCTGTCCTGCCTGACCTGGGCTCGCGGGAGCGACCTGGGGACCATCTGAACCTGCAACGCTCCGAGTTTCGGGTCGATGGGTCAAGGCAAAGGGGTAGAAAACTGCCTACCAAGTTGCCAACAGTCAAGGCCTTTGGGCTTGTTTTGGCCTTTTCACGCGCGAACCGCATACCCTTCTGCTGTGCAGTCTGACCTGGACTCGCGTGTTTGACCACGGGACCACTTGAACCTGCAACGCTCCGAGTTTCGGGTCAATCAGTCAAGGTCAAGGTCGACCCGTTGGGCCAGGTATGCCAATTTGAGCAGCATAGAGCATTGGCTTCGGCCGTGCGGTCTTGTCTGGGCTCGCATGACAGACCAGGGGACCACCCCAACCTGCAATGCCCAGAGTTTCGGGTCGATAGGTCAAGCCTAAGGGGTAGAAAAACTGCGTACCAAGTGGAATAAAAGTGAAAAAATTGGGCTTGTTTTGGTCTTTTCAAACGCGAACCGCATACCTTTCTGCTGTGCTGCCTGACCTGGGCTCGCGCGAGCAACCGGGGGACCATCTGAACCTGCAACACTTCGAGTTTCGGGTCGATGTGTCAAGGCAAAGGGGTAGAAAACTGCCTACCAAGTTGCCAACAGTCAAGGCCTTTGGGTTTGTTAGGGTTTTTCAGCAGTGAACCGCATGCCCTTGGGCCAAGCGATCTGACCTGGGCTCACGCGAGTGACCAGGGGACCACCCGAACCTGCAACATTCTGAGTTTCGGGTCGATCAGTCAAGCCAAAGGGGTAGAAAACTGCGTACCAAGTTGCCAACAGTCAAGGCCTTTGGGCTTGTTTTGGCCTTTTCACGCGCGAACCCCAAACCCTTTTGCTTCGTGGTCTGACCTGGGCTCGCGCGTGTGACCACGGGACCACCTGAACCTGCAACGCTCCGAGTTTCGGGTCGATCAGTCAAGGTCAAGGTCGACCCGTTGGGCCAGGTATGCCAATTTGAGCAGCATAGAGCATTGGCTTTGGGGGTGCGGTCTGGTCTGGTCTCTCGTGACAGACCAGGGGACCACCCCAACCTGCAATGCCCAGAGTTCCGGGTCGATAGGTCAAGCCTAAGGGGTAGAAAAACTGCGTACCAAGTGGCCCAAAAGTGAAGAAATTGGGCTTGTTTTGGTCTTTTCAAACGCGAACCGCATACCTTTCTGCTGTGCTGCCTGACCTGGGCTCGGGCGAGCAACAGGGGGACCATCTGAACCTGCAACGCTCCGAGTTTCGGGTCGATGGGTCAAGGCAAAGGGGTAGAAAACTGCCTACCAAGTTGCCAACAGTCAAGGCCTTTGGGTTTGTTAGGGTTTTTCAGCAGTGAACCGCATGCCCTTGGGCCAAGCGCTCTGACCTGGGCTCGCACGAGTGACCAGGGGACCAACCGAACCTGCAAAATTCCGAGTTTCGTGTCAATCGGTCAAGCCAAAGGGATAGAAAACTGCGTACCAAGTTGCCAACAGTCAAGGCCTTTGGGCTTGTTTTGGCCTTTTCATTGGCGATTAGCATACCCTTCTGCTGTGCAGTCTGACCTGGGCTCGCGCGTGTGACCACAGGACCACCTGAACCTGCAACGCTCCGAGTTTCGGGTCGATCAGTCAAGGTCAAGGTCTACCCGTTGGGCCAGGTATGCCAATTTGAGCGGCATAGAGCATTGGCTTTAGCCATGCGGTCTGGTCTGGGCTCGCGCGACAGACCAGGGGACCACCCCAACCTGCAATGCCCAGAGTTCCGGGTCGATAGGTCAAGCCTAAGGGGTAGAAAAACTGCTTACCAAGTGGCCCAAAAGTGAAGAAATTGGGCTTGTTTTGGTCTTTTCAAAGGGTACCGCATACCTTTCTGCTGTGCTGCCTGACCTGGGCTCGCGCGAGCAACCGTGGGACTATCTGAACCTGCAACACTCCGAGTTTCGGGTCGATGGGTCAAGGCAAATGGCTAGAAAACTGCCTACCAAGTTGCCAACAGTCATGGCCTTTGGGTTTGTTAGGGTTTTTCAGCAGTGGACCGCATGCCCTTGGGCCAAGTGATCTGACCTGGATTTGCGCGAGTGACCAGGGGACCACCCGAACCTGCAACATTCCGAGTTTTGGGTTGATCGGTCAAGCCAAAGGGGTAGAAAACTGCGTACCAAGTTGCCAACAGTCAAGGCCTTTGGGCTTGTTTTGGCCTTTTCACGCGCGAACTGCATACCCTTCTGCTGTGCGGTCTGACCTGGGCTCGCGCGTGTGACCACGGGACTACCTGAACCTGCAACGCTCTGAGTTTTGGGTGGATCAGTCAAGGTCAAGGTCGACCCGTTGTGCCAGGTATGCCAATTTGAGCGGCATAGAGCATTGGCTTCGGCCGTGCAGTCTGGTCTGGGCTCGCGCGACAGACCAGGGGACCACCCCAACCTGCAATGCCCAGTGTTCCGGGTCGATAGGTCAAGCCTAAGGGGTAGAAAAACTGCGTACCAAGTGGCCCAAAAGTGAAGAAATTGGGCTTGTTTTGGTCTTTTCAAACGCGAACCGCATACCTTTCTGCTGTGCTGCCTGACCTGGGCTCGCACGAGCGACCGGGGGACCATCTGAACGCGCAACACTCCGAGTTTCGGGTCGATGGGTCAAGGCAAAGGGGTAGAAAACTGCCTACCAAGTTGCCAACAGTCAAGGCCTTTGGGTTTGTTAGGGTTTTTCAGCAGTGAACCGCATGCCCTTGGGCCAAGCGATCTGACCTGGGCTCGCGCGAGTGACCAGGGGACCACCCGAACCTGCAACATTCCGAGTTTCCGGTCGATCGGTCAAGCTAAAGGGGTAGAAAACTGCGTACCAAGTTGCCAACACATAAGGCCTTTGGGCTTGTTTGGCCTTTTCACGCTCGAACCGCATACCCTTCTGCTGTGCGGTCTGACCTGGGCTCGCGCGTGTGACCACAAGACCACCTGAACCTGCAACGCTCCGAGTTTCGGGTCGATCAGTCAAGGTCAAGGTCGACCCATTGGGCCAGGTATGCCAATTTGAGCAGCATAGAGCATTGGCTTCAGCCGTGCGGTCTGGTCTGGGCTCGCGCGACAGACCAGGGGACCACCCCAACCTGCAATGCCCAGAGTTCCGGGACGATAGGTCAAGCCTAAGGGGTAGAAAAACTGCGTACCAAGTGGCCCAAAAGTGAAGAAATTGGGCTTGTTTTGGTCTTTTCAAACGCGAACCGCATACCTTTCTGCTGTGCTGCCTGACCTGGGCTCGCACGGGCAACCGGGGGACCATCTGAACCTGCAACGCTCCGAGTTTCGGGTCGATGGGTCAAGGCAAAGGGGTAGAAAACTGCCTACCAAGTTGCCAACAGTCAAGGCCTTTGGGTTTGTTAGGGTTTTTCAGCAGTGAACTGCATGCCCTTGGGCCAAGCGATCTGACCTGGACTCGCGTGAGTGACCAGGGGACCACCCGAACCTGCATCATTCCGAGTTTCGGGTCGATCGGTCAAGCCAAAGGGGTAGAAAACTGCGTACCAAGTTGCCAACAGTCAAGGCCTTTGGGCTTGTTTTGGCCTTTTCACGCGCGAACCGCATACCCTTCTGCTGTGCAGTCTGACCTGGGCTCACGCGTGTGACCACGGGACCACCTGAACCTGCAACACTCCAAGTTTCGGGTCAATCAGTCAAGGTCAAGGTCGACCTGTTGGGCCAGGTATGCCAATTTGAGCGGCATAGAGCATTGGCTTCAGCCGTGCGGTCTGGTCTGGGCTCGCGCGACAGACCAGGGGACCACCCCAACCTGCAATGCCCAGAGTTCCGGGTCGATAGGTCAAGCCTAAGGGGTAGAAAAACTGCGTACCAAGTGGCCCAAAAAGGAAAGAATTGGGCTTGTTTTGGTCTTTTCAAACGCAAACCGCATACCTTTCTGCTGTGCTGCCTGACCTGGGCTCGTGCGAGCGACTGGGGTACCATCTGAACCAGCAACGCTCCAAGTTTCGGGTCGATGGGTCAAGGCAAAAGGGAAGAAAACTGCCTACCAAGTTGCCAACAGTCAAGGCCTTTGGGTTTGTTAGGGTTCTTCAGCAGTGAACCGCATGCCCTTGGGCCAAGCGATCTGACCTGGGCTCACGTGAGTGACCAGGGGACCACCCGAACCTGCAACATTCCGAGTTTTGGGTCGATCGGTCAAGCCAAAGGGGTAGAAAACTGCGTACCAAGTTGCCAACAGTCAAGGCCTTTGGGCTTGTTTTAGCCTTTTCACGCGCGAACCGCATACCCTTCTGCTGTGCGGTCTGACCAAGTCTCGCGTGTGTGACCACGGGACCACCTGAACCTGCAACGCTCCGAGTTTCGGGTCGATCAGTCAAGGTCAAGGTCGACCCGTTGGGCCAGGTATGCCAATTTGAGCGGCATAGAGCATTGGCTTCGGCCGTGCGGTCTGGTCTGGGCTCGCGTGACAGACCAGGGGACCACCCCAACCTGCAATGCCCAGAGGTTCCGGGTCGATAGGTCAAGCCTAAGGGGTAGAAAAACTGCGTACCAAGTGGCCCAAAAGATAAGGAAATTGGGCTTGTTTTGGTCTTTTAGAACGCAAACCGCATACCTTTCTGTTTTGCTGCCTGACCTGGGCTCACGCGAGCAACCAGGGGGACCATCTGAACCTGCAACGCTCCGAGTTTCGGGTCGATGGGTCAAGGCAAAGGGGTAGAAAACTGCCTACCAAGTTGCCAACAGTCAAGGCCTTTGGGTTTGTTAGGGTTTTTCAGCAGTGAACCGCATGCCTTTGGGCCTAGCGATCTGACCTGGGCTCGCGCAAGTGTCCAGGGGACCACCCGAACCTGCAACATTCCAAGTTTCGGGTCAATCGGACAAGCCAAAGGGGTAGAAAACTGCGTACCAAGTTGCCAACAGTCAAGGCCTTTGGGCTTGTTTTGGCCTTTTCACGCGCGAACCGCATACCCTTCTGCTGTGCGGTCTGAATTGGGCTCGCGCATGTGACCACGGGACCACCTGAACCTGCAACGCTCCGAGTTTCGGGTCGATCAGTCAAGGTCAAGGTCGACCCGTTGGGCCAGATATGCCAATTTGAGCGGCATAGAGCATTGGCTTTGGCCGTGCGGTCTGGTCTGGGCTCGCGCAACAGACCAGGGGACCACCCCAACCTGCAATGCCCAGGGTTCCGGGTCAATAGGTCAAGCCTAAGGGGTAGAAAAACTGCATACCAAGTGGCCCAAAAGTGAAGAAATTGGGCTTGTTTTGGTCTTTTCAAACGCAAGCTACATACCTTTCTGCTGTGCTGCCTGACCTGGGCTCGCGCGAGCAACTGGGGGACCATCTGAACCTGCAACGCTCCAAGTTTCGGGTCGATGGGTCAAGGCAAAGGGGTAGAAAACTGCCTACCAAGTTGCCAACAGTCAAGGCCTTTGGGTTTGTTAGGGTTTTTCAGCAGTGAACGGCATGCCCTTGGGCCAAGCGATCTGACCTGGTCTCGCGCGAGTGACCAGGGGACCACCCGAACCTGCAACATTCCGAGTTTCTGGTCGATCTGTCAAGCCAAAGGGGTAGAAAACTGCGTACCAAGTTGCCCACAGTCAAGGCCTTTGGGCTTGTTTTGGCCTTTTCACCCGCAATCCGCATACCCTTCTGCTGTGCGGTCTGACCTGGGCTCGCGCGTGTGTGACCACGGGACCACCTGAACCTGCAACGCTCCAAGTTTCGGGTTGATCAGTCAAGGTCAAGGTCGACCCGTTGGGCCAGGTATGCCAATTTGAGCGGCATAGAGCATTGGCTTCGGCCATGCGGTCTGGTCTGGGCTCGCTTGACAGACCAGGGGACCACCACAACCTGCAATGCCCAGAGTTCCAGGTCGATAGGTCAAGCCTAAGGGGTAGAAAAACTGCGTACCAAGTGGCCCAAAAGTGAAGAAATTGGGCTTGTTTTGGTCTTTTCAAACGTGAACCGCATACCTTTCTGCTGTGCTGCCTGACCTGGGCTCGCGCGAGCAACCGGGGGACCATCTGAACCTGCAACGCTTCGAGTTTTGGGTCAATGGATCAAGGCAAAGGGGTAGAAAACTGCCTACCAAGTTGCCAACAGTCAAGGCCTTTGGGTTTGTTAGGGTTTTTCAGCAGTGAACCGCATGCCTTTGGGCCAAGCGATCTGACCTGGGCTCAAACAAGTGACCAGGGGACCACCCGAACCTGCAACATTCAGAGTTTCGGGTCGATCGGTCAAGCCAAAGGGGTAGAAAACAGCGTACCAAGTTAGCAACAGTCAAGGCCTTTGGACTTGTTTTGGCCTTTTCACGCGCTTACTGCATACCCTTCTGCTGTGCTGTCTGACCTGGGCTCACGCGTGTAACCACAGGACCACTTAAACCTGCAACGCTCCAAGTTTCTGGTCGATCAGTCAAGGTCAAGGTTGACCCGTTGGGCCAGGTATGCCAATTTGAGCGGCATAGAGCATTGGCTTTGGCCGTGCGGTCTGGTCTGGGCTCGCGCGACAGACCAGGGGACCACCCCAACCTGCAATGCCCAGAGTTCCGGGACCATAGATCAAGCCTAAGGGGTAGAAAAACTGCGTACCAAGTGGCCCAAAAGTGAAGAAATTGGGCTTGTTTTGGTCTTTTCAAACGCGAACCGCATACCTTTCTGCTGTGCTGCCTGACCTGGGCTCGCCGAGCGACTGGGGGACCATCTGAACCTGCAACGCTCCGAGTTTCGGGTCGATGGGTCAAGGCAAAGGAGTAGAAAACTGCCTACCAAGTTGCCAACAGTCAAGGCCTTTGGGTTTGTTAGGGTTTTTCAGCAGGGAACCGCATGCCCTTGGGCCAAGCGATCTGACCTGGGCTTGCGCGAGTGACCAGGGGACCACCCGAACCTGCCACATTCCGAGTTTCAGGTCAATCGGTCAAGCCAAAGGGGTAGAAAACTGCGTACCAAGTTGCCAACAGTCATGGCCTTTGGGCTTGTTTTGGCCTTTTTCTCGCGCGAACCGCATACCCTTCTGCTGTGCGGTCTGACCTGAGCTCGCGCGTGTGACCAAGGGACCACCTGAACCTGCAACGCTCCAAGTTTCGGGTCGATCAGTCAAGGTCAAGGTCGACCCGTCGGGCCAGGTATGCCAATTTGAGGGGCATAGAGCATTGGCTTCGGCTGTGCGGTCTGGTCTGGGATCGCGCGACAGACCAGGGGACCACCCCAACCTGCAATGCCCAGAGTTCCGGGTGGATAGGTCAAGCCTAAGGCGTAGAAAAACTGCGTACCAAGTGGCCCAAAAGTGAAGAAATTGGGCTTGTTTTGGTCTTTTCAAACGCAAACCACATACCTTTTTGCTGTGCTGCCTGACCTGGGCTCGCGCGAGCGACCGAGGGACCATCTGAACCTGCAACACTCTGAGTTTCGGATGGATGGGTCACGGCAAAGGGGTAGAAAACTGCCTACCAAGTTGCCAACAGTCAAGGCCTTTGGGTTTGTTAGGGTTTTTCAGCAGTAAAGCGCATGCCCTTGGGCCAAGCGATCTGACCTGGGCTCGCGCAAGTGACCAGGGGACTACCTGAACCTGCAACATTCCGAGTTTCGGGGTGATCGGTCAAGCCAAAGGGGTAGAAAACTGCGTACCAAGTTGCCAACAGTCAAGGCCTTTGGGCTTGTTTTGGCCTTTTCACGCGCGAACCGCATATCCTTCTGCTGTGCGGTCTGACCTGGGCTCGCGCGTGTGACCACAGGACCACCTGAACCTGCAATGCTCCGAGTTTCAGGTCGATCAGTCAAGGTCAAGGTCGACCCGTTGGGCCAGGTATGCTAATTTGAGCGGCATAGAGCATTGGCTTCGGCCGTGCTGTCTGGTCTGGGCTCGCGCGACAGACCAGGGGACCACCCCAACCTGCAATGCCCAGAGTTCCGGGTCGATAGGTCAAGCCTAAGGAGTAGAAAAACTGCGTACCAAGTGGCCCAAAAGTGAAGAAATTGGGCTTGTTTTGGTCTTTTCAAACGCGAACTGCATACCTTTCTGCTGTGCTGCCTGACTTGGGCTTGCACGAGCACCTGGGGTCCATCTGAACCTGCAGCGCGCCAAGTTTCGGGTCGATGGGTCAAGGCAAAGGGGTAGAAAACTGCCTACCAAGTTGGCAACTGTCAAGGCCTTTGGGTTTGTTAGGGTTTTTCAGCAGTGAACCGCATGCCCTTGGGCCAAGCGATCTGACCTGGGCTCGCGCGAGTGACCAAGGAACCACCTGAACCTGCAACATTCCGAGTTCCTGTTGACCTTGACTGATCGCCCGAAACTCGGAATGTTGCAGGTTCGGGTGGTCTAGGCCTCTTGGCTTGTTATTGCCTTTTCACGCGCGAACCGCATACCCTTCTGCTGTGTGGTCTGACCTGGGCTCGCGCGTGTGACCACGGGACCACCTGAACCTGCAACGCTCCGAGTTTCGGGTCGATCAGTCAAGGTCAAGGTCGACCCGTTGGGCCAGGTATGCCAATTTGAGCGGCATAGAGCATTGGCTTCGACCGTGCAGTCTGGTCTGGGCTCGCGCAACAGACCAGGGGACCACCCCAACCTGCAATACCCAGAGTTCCGGGTCGATAGGTCAAGCCTAAGGGGTAGAAAAACTGCGTACCAAGTGGCCCAAAAGTGAAGAAATTGGGCTTGTTTTGGTCTTTTTAAACGCAAACCGCATACGTTTCTGCTGTGCTGCCTGACCTTGGCTCGCGCGAGCAACTGGGGGACCATCTGAACCTGCAACGCTCCGAGTTTCGGGTCGATGGGTGAAGGCAAAGGGGTAGAAAACTGCCTACCAAGTTGCCAACATTCAAGGCCTTTGGGTTTGTTAGGGTTTTTCAGCAGTGAACCGCATGCCCTTGGGCCAAGCGATCTGACCTGGGCTTGCACAACAGACCAGGGGACCACCCCAACCTGCAATGCCCTGAGTTCAGGGTCGATAGGTCAAGCCTAAGGGGTAGAAAAACTGCGTACCAAGTGGCCCAAAAGTGAAGAAATTGGGCTTGTTTTGGTCTTTTCAAACGCGAACCGCATACCTTTCTGTTGTGCTGCCTGACCTGGACTAGCGCGAGCGACTGGGGGACCATCTGAACCTGCAACGCTCCGAGTTTCGGGTCGATGGGTGAAGGCAAAGGGGTAGAAAACTGCCTACCAAGTTGCCAACATTCAAGGCCTTTGGGTTTGTTAGGGTTTTTCAGCAGTGAACCGCATGCCCTTGGGCCAAGCGATCTGACCTGGGCTTGCACAACAGACCAGGGGACCACCCCAACCTGCAATGCCCTGAGTTCAGGGTCGATAGGTCAAGCCTAAGGGGTAGAAAAACTGCGTACCAAGTGGCCCAAAAGTGAAGAAATTGGGCTTGTTTTGGTCTTTTCAAACGCGAACCGCATACCTTTCTGTTGTGCTGCCTGACCTGGACTAGCGCGAGCGACTGGGGGACCATCTGAACCTGCAACGCTCCGAGTTTGGGCTCGATGGGTCAAGGCAGAGGGGTAGAAAACTGCCTACCAAGTTGTCAACAGTCAAGGCCTTTGGGTTTGTTAGGATTTTTCAGCAGTGAACGGCATGCCCTTGGGCCAAGCGATCTGACCTGGGCTCGCGCAAGTGACCAGGGGACCACCCGAACCTGCAACATTCCGAGTTTCGGTTCGATAGGTCAAGCCAAAGGGGTAGAAAACTGCGTACCAAGTTGCCAAGAGTCAAGGCCTTTGGGCTTGTTTTGGCCTTTTCACGCGCGAACCGCATACCCTTCTGCTGTGCGTTTTGACCTGGGCTCGCGCGTGTGACCACAGGACCACCTGAACCTGCAACGCTCTGAGTTTCGGGTCGATCAGTCAAGGTCAAGGTCGACCCGTTGGGCTAGGTATGCCAATTTGAGCGGCATAGAGCATTGGCTTTGGCCGTGCGGTCTGGACTCGCGCGACAGACCAGGGGACCACCCCAACCTGCAATGCCAGAGTTCCGGGTTGATAGGTCAAGCCTTAGGGGTAGAAAAACTGCGTACCAAGTGGCCCAAAAGTGAAGAAATTGGGCTTGTTTTGGTCTTTTTAAACGCAAACCACATACCTTTCTGTTGCGCTGCCTGACCTGGGCTCGCGCGAGCGACCGGGGGACCATCTGAACCTGCAACGCTCCGAGTTTCGGGTCGATGGGTCAAGGCAAAGGGGTAGAAAACTGCCTACCAAGTTGCCAACAGTCAAGGCCTTTGGGTTTGTTAGGGTTTTTCAGCAGTGAACCGCATGCCCTTGGGCCAAGCGATCTGACCTGTGCTCACGCGAGTGACCAGGGGACTACCCGAACCTGCAACATTCCAATTTCGGGTCAATCGGTCAAGCCAAGGGGGTAGAAAAACATCGTACCAAGTGGCCCAAAAGTGAAGAAATTGGGCTTGTTTTGGTCTTTTCAAACGCGAACCGCATACCTTTCTGCTGTGCTGCCTGACAGCGGCTCACGCGAGCGACAGGGGGACCATCTGAACCTGCAACACTCCGAGTTTCGGGTCGATGGGTCAAGGCAAAGGGGTAGAAAACTGCCTACCAAGTTGCCAACAGTCAAGGCCTTTGGGTTTGTTAGGGTTTTTCAGCAGTAAAGCGCATGCCCTTGGGCCAAGCGATCTGACCTGGGCTCGCGCGAGTGACCAGGGGACCACCCAAACCTGCAACATTCCGAGTTTCCCGTCAATCGGTCAAGCCAAAGGGGTAGAAAACTGCGTACCAAGTTGCCAACAGTCAAGGCCTTTGGGCTTGTTTTGGCCTTTTCACGCGCGAACCGCATACCCTTCTGCTGTGCGGTCTGACCTGGGCTCGCGCGTGTGACCAAGGGACCACCTGAACCTGCAACGCTCCGAGTTTCAGGTCGATCATTCAAGGTTGAGGTCGACGCGTTGGGCCAGGTATGCCAATTTGAGCGGCATAGAGCATTGGCTTCGGCCGTGCGGTCTGGTCTGGGCTCGCGCGACACACCAGGGGACCACCCCAACCTGCAATGCCCAGAGTTCCGGGTCGATAGGTCAAGCCTAAGGGGTAGAAAACTGCCTACCAAGTTGCCAACAGTCAAGGCCTTTAGGTTTGTTAGGGTTTTTCAGCAGTGAACCGCATGCCCTTTGGCCAAGCGATCTGACCTAGGCTCGTGCGAGTGACCAGGGGACCACCTGAACCTGCAACATTCCCAGTTTTGGGTTGATCGGTCAAACCAAAGGGGTAGAAAACTGCGTACCAAGTTGCCAACAGTCAAGGCCTTTGGGCTTGTTTTGGCCTTTTCACAAACAAACCGCATACCCTTCTGCTGTGCGGTCTGACCTGGGCTCGCGCGTGTGACCACGGGACCACCTGAACCTGCAACGCTGCGAGTTTCGGGTCGATCAGTCAAGGTCAAGGTTGACCCGTTGGGCCAGGTATGCCAATTTGAGCGGCATAGAGCATTGGCTTCGGCTGTGCGGTCTGGTCTGGACTTGCGCGACAGACCAGGGGACCACCCCAACCTGCAATGCCCAGAGTTCCGGGTCGATAGGTCAAGCCTAAGGGGTAGAAAAACTGCGTACCAAGTGGCCCAAAAGTGAAGAAATTGGGCTTGTTTTGGTCTTTTCAAACACGAACCGCATACCTTTCTGCTGTGCTGCCTGACCTGGGCTCGCTCGAGCGACCGGGGGACCATCTGAACCTGCAACACTCTGAGTTTCGGGTCGATGGGTCAAGGCAAAGGGGTAGAAAACTGATTACCAAGTTGTCAACAGTCAAGGCCTTTGGGTTTGTTAGGGTTTTTCAGCAGTAAAGCGCATGCCCTTGGGCCAAGCGATCTGACCTGGCCTTGCGCGAGTCACCAGGGGACCACCCGAACCTGCAACATTCCAAGTTTCGGGTCAATCAGTCAAGCCAAAGGGGTAGAAAACTGCGTACCAAGTTGCCAACAGTCAAGGCCTTTGGCCTTGTTTTGGCCTTCCACATACATTTCTGCTGTGCGGTCTGACCTGGGCTCGCGCATGTGACCACGGGACCACCTGAACCTGCAACGCTCCGAGTTTCGGGTCGATCAGTCAAGGTCAAGGTCAACCCGTTGGGCCAGGTATGCCAATTTGAGCGGCATAGAGCATTGGCTTCGGCCATACGGTCTGGTCTGGACTCGCGCGACAGACCAGGGGACCACCCCAACCTGCAATGCCCAGAGTTCCGAGTCGATAGGTCAAGCCTAAGGGGTAGAAAAACTGCGTACCAAGTGGCCCAAAAGTGAAGAAATTGGGCTTGTTTTGGTCTTTTCAAACGCAAACCGCATACCTTTCTGCTGTGCTGACTGACCTGGGCTCGCACGAGCGACAGGGGGACTATCTGAACCTGCAACGCTCCGAGTTTCGGGTCGATGGGTCAAGGCAAAGGGGTAGAAAACTGCCTACCAAGTTGCCAACAGTCAAGGCCTTTGGGTTTGTTAGGGTTTTTCAGCAGTGAACTGCATGCCCTTGGGCCAAGCGATCTGACCTGGGCTTGCACGAGTGACCAGGGGACCACCCGAACCTGCAACATTCCGAATTTCGGGTCGATGGGTCAAGCCAAAGGGGTAGAAAACTGTGTACCAAGTTGCCAACAGTCAAGGCCTTTGGGCTTGTTTTGGCCTTTTCACGCGCAAACCGCATACCCTTCTGCTGTGCGGTATGACCTGGGGTCGCGCGTGTGACCACCGGACCACCAGAACCTGCAACGCTCCGAGTTTCGGGTCGATCAGTCAAGGTCAAGGTCGACCCGTTGGGCCAGGTATGCCAATTTGAGCGGCATAGAGCATTGGCTTCGGCCGTGCGGTCTGGTCTGGGCTCGCGCGACAGACCAGGGGACCACCCCAACCTGCAATGCCCACGGTTCCGGGTCGATAGGTCAAGCCTAAGGGGTAGAAAAACTGCGTACCAAGTGACCAAAAAGTGAAGAAAGTCGGCTTGTTTTGGTCTTTTCAAATGCGAACCGCATACCTTTCTGCTGTGCTGCCTGACCTGGGCTCGCGCAAGCAACTGGGGGACCATCTGAACCTGCAATGCTCCGAGTTTCGGGTTGATCAGTCAAGGTCAAGGTCGACCCGTTGGGCCAGGTATGCCAATTTGAGCGGCATAGGGCATTGATTTCGGCCTGATTTGCTGCCTGACCTGGGCTCGCGCGAGCATCTGGGGGACCATCTGAACCTGCAACGCTCCGAGTTTCGGGTCGATGGGTCAAGGCAAAGGGGTAAAAAACTGCCTACCAAGTTGCCAACAGTCAAGGCCTTTGGGTTTGTAAGGGTTTTTCAGCAGTGAACCGCATGCCCTTGGGCCAAGCGATCTGACCTAGGCTCGCGCGAGTGACCAGGGGACCACTGGAACCTGCAACATTCCGAGTTTCGGGTCGATTGGTCAAGCCAAAGAAGTAGAAAACTGCGTACCAAGTTGCCAACTGTCAAGGCCTTTGGGCTTGTTTTGGCCTTTTCACGCGCAAACCGCATACCCTTCTGCTGTGCGGTCTGACCTGGGCTCGCATGTGTGACCACGGGACCACCTGAACCTGCAACGCTCCGAGTTTAGGGTCGATCAGTCAAGGTCAAGGTCAACCCGTTGGGCCAGGTATCCCAATTTGAGCGGCATAGAGCATTGGCTTCGGCCGTGCGGTCTGGTCTGGGCTCGCGCGACAGACCAGGGGACCACCCCAACCTGCAATGCCCAGAGTTCCGGGTCGATAGGTCAAGCCAAAGGGGTAGAAAAACTGCGTACCAAGTGGCCCAAAAGTGAAGAAATTGGGCTTGTTTTGGTCTTTTCAAACACGAACCGCATACCTTTCTGCTGTGCTTCCTGACCTGGGCTCGCGGGAGCAACCGGGGGACCATCTGAACCTGCAACGCTCCGAGTTTCGGGTCGATGGGTCAAGGCAAAGGGGTAGAAAACTGCCTACCAAGTTGCCAACAGTCAAGGCCTTTGGGTTTGTTAGGGTTTTTCAGCAGTGAACCGCACTTGGGCCAAGCGATCTGACCTGGGCTCGCGCGAGTGACCAGGGGACCACCCGAACCTGCAACATTCCGAGTTTCGTTTTGATCGGTCAAGCCAAAGGGGTAGAAAACTGCGTACCAAGTTGCCAACAGTCAAGGCCTTTGGGCTTGTTTTGGCCTTTTCATTGGCCAACCGCATACCCTTCTGCTGTGCGGTCTGACCTGGGCTTGCTCGTGTGACCAAGGGACCACCTGAACCTGCAACGCTCCCAATTTCGGGTCGATCAGTCAAGGTCAAGATCAACCCATTGGGCCAGGTATGCAAATTTGAGCGGCATAGAGCATTGGCTTCGGCCGTGTGGTCTGGTCTGGGCTTGCGCGACAGACCAGGGGACCACCCCAACCTGCAATGGCCAGAGTTCGGGGTCGATAGGTCAAGCCTAAGGGGTAGAAAAACTGCGTACCAAGTGGCCCAAAAGTGAAGAAATTGGGCTTGTTTTGGTCTTTTCAAACGCGAACCGCATACCTTTCTGCTGTACTGCCTGACCTGGGCTCGCGTGAGCGACTGGGGGACCATCTGAACCTGCAACGATCCGAGTTTTGTGTTGATGGGTCAAGGCAAAGGGGTAGAAAACTGCCTACCAAGTTGCCAACAGTCAAGGCCTTTGGGCTTGTTTTGGCCTTTTCATGCGCGAACCGCATACCCTTCTGCTGTGCAGTCTGACCTGGGCTTGCGCGTGTGACCACCGGACCACCTGAACCTGCAATGCTCTGAGTTTCGGGTCGATGGGTCAAGGCAAAGGGGTAAAAAACTGCCTACCAAGTTGCCAACAGTCAAGGCCTTTGGGTTTGTTAGGGTTTTTCAGCAAAGAACCGCATGCCCTTGGGCCAAGCAATCTGACCCGGGCTTGCACGAGTGACCAGGGGACCACCCAAACCTGCAACATTCCGAGTTTCTGGTCAATCGGTCAAGCCAAAGGGGTAGAAAACAGCTTACCAAGTTGCCAACAGTCAAGGCCTTTGGGCTTGTTTTGGCTGTTTCACGCGCTAACCGCATACCCTTCTGCTGTGCAGTCTGACCTTGGCTTGCGCGTGTGACCACCGGACCACCTGAACCTGCAACGCCCCGAGTTTCGGGTCAATCAGTCAAGGTCAAGGTCGACCCGTTGGGCTAGGTATGCCAATTTGAGCGGCATAGAGCATTGGCTTCGGCCGTGCGGTCTGGTCTGGGCTTGCGCGACAGACCAGGTGACCACCCCAACCTGCAATGCCCAGAGTTCCGGGTCTATAGGTCAAGCCTAAGGGGTAGAAAAACTGCGTACCAAGTGGCCCAGAAGTGAAGAAATTTGGCTTGTTTTGGTCTTTTTAAACGCGAACCGCATACCTTTCTGCTGTGCTGACTGACCTGGGCTCGCACAAGCGACCGGGGGACCATCTGAACCTGCAACGCTCCCAGTTTCGTGTCGATGGGTCAAGGCAAAGGGGTAGAAAACTGCCTACCAAGTTGCCAACAGTCAAGGCCTTTGGGTTTGTTAGGGTTTTTCAGCAGTGTACCGCATGCCCTTGGGCCAAGCGATCTGACCTGGGCTCGCGTGAGTGACCAGGGGACCCCCCGAACCTGCAACATTCGAGTTTCGGGTCGATCGGTCAAGCCAAAGGGGTAGAAAACTGCGTACCAAGTTGTCAACAGTCAAGGCCTTGAACCTGCAACGCTCCGAGTTTCGGGTCGATGGGTCAAATATGCTGCTCAAATTGGCATACCTGGCCCAACGGGTCGATCTTGACCTTGACTGATCGACCCGAAACTTGGAGCGTTGCAGGTTCAGGTGGTCCCGTGGTCACACGCGCGAGCCCAGGTCAGATCGCACAGCAGAAGGGTATGCGGTTGGCGCATGAAAAGGCCAAAACAAGCCCAAAGGCCTTGACTGTTGGCAACTTGGTACGCAGTTTTCTACCCCTTTGGCTTGACCGATCGACCCGAAACTTGGAATGTTGCAGGTTCGGGTGGTCCCCTGGTCACTCGCGTGAATCCAGGTCAGATCGCTTGGCCCACAGGCATGCGGTTCACTGCTAAAAAACCCTAACAAACCCAAAGGCCTTGACTGTTGGCAACTTGGTAGGCAGTTTTCTACCCCTTTGCCTTGACCCATCGACACGAAACTGGGAGCGTTGCAGGTTCAGATGGTCCTCCAGTCGCTCGCACAAGCCCAGGTCAGGCAGAACAGCAGAAAGGTATGCGGTTTGCGTTTGAAAAGACCAAAAAAAGCCCAATTTCTTCACTTTTGGGCCACTTGGTACGCGGTTTTTCTACCCCTTAGGCTTGACCTATCGACCCGGAACTCTGGGCATTGCAGGTTGGGGTGGTCCCCTGGTCTGTCGTGCGAGCCCAGACCAGACCGCTCGGCCGAAGCCAATGCTCTTTGCTGCTCAAATTGGCATACCTGGTCCAACGGGTCGACCTTGACCTTGACTGATCGACCCGATACTCGGAGCGTTGCAGGTTCAGGTGGTCCCGTGGTCACAGGCGCGAGCCCAGGTCAGACCGCACAGCAGAAGGGTATGTGGTTTGCGCGTGAAAAGGCCAAAACAAGCCCAAAGGCCTTGACTGTTGGCAACTTGGTACGCAGTTTTCTACCCCTTTGGCTTGACCGATTGACCCGAAACTTAGAATGTTGCAGGTTCGGGTGGTCCCCTGGTCACTCGTGGAGCCCAGGTCAGATCGCTTGGCCCAAGGGCATGCGGTTCACTGCTGAAAAACCCTAACAAACCCAAAGGCCTTGACTGTTGGCAACTTGGTAGGCAGTTTTCTACCCCTTTGCCTTGACCCATCGACCCGAAACTCGGAGTGTTGCAGGTTCAGATGGTCCCCCGGTCGCTCGTGCGAGCCCAGGTCTTTCAGCACAGCAGAAAGGTATGCAGTTCGCGTTTGAAAAGCCAAAACAAGCCCAATTTCTTCACTTTTGGGCCACTTGGTACGCAGTTTTTCTACCCCTTAGGCTTGACCTATCGACCCGAAACTCTGGGCATTGCAGGTTGGGGTGGTCCCCTGGTCTGTCGCGCGAGCCCAGACCAGACCGCACGGCCGAAGCCATGCTCTATGCCGCTCAAATTGGCATACCTGGCCCAACGGGTCGACCTTGACCTTGACTGATCGACCCGAAACGCAGAGTGTTGCAGGTTCAGGTGGTCCCGTGATCACACGCGCGAGCCCAGGTCACACCGCACAGCAGAAGGGTATGCGGTTCGCGCGCGAAAAGGATAAAAACAAGCCCAAAGGCCTTGACTGTTGGCAACTTGGTACGTAGTTTTCTACCCCTTTGGCATGACCGATTGACCCGAAACCCGGAATGTTGCAGGTTCGGGTGGTCTCCTGGTCACTCGCGCAAGCCCAGGTCAGATCGCTTGGCCCAAGGGCATGCGGTTCACTGCTAAAAAACCCTAACAAACCCAAAGGCCTTCACTGTTGGCAACTTGGTAGGCAGTTTTCTACCCCTTTGCCTTGACCCATCGACCCGAAACTCGGAGCGTTGCAGGTTCAGGTGGTCCTGTGGTCACACGCGCGAGCCCAGGTCAGACCGCACAGCAGAAGGGTATGCGGTTTGCGCGTGAAAAGGCCAAAACAAGCCCAAAGGCCTTGACTGTTGGCAACTTGGTAGGCAGTTTTCTACCCCTTTGGCTTGACCAATCAACCCAAAACCCGGAAAGTTGCAGGTTCGGGTGGTCCCCTGGTCACTCGCGCAAGCCCAGGTCAGATCGCTTGGCCCAAGGGCATGCGGTTCACTGCTGAAAAACCCTAACAAACCCAAAGGCCTTGACTGTTGGCAACTTGGTAGGCAGTTTTCTACCCCTTTGCCTTGACCCATCGACCCGAAACTCGGAGCGTTGCAGGTTCAGATGGTCCCCCAGTTGCTCACGCAAGACCAGGTCAGGCAGCACTGCAGAAAGGTATGTGGTTCGCGTTTGAAAAGACCAAAACAAGCCCAATTTCTTCACTTTTGGGCCACTTGGTACGCAGTTTTTCTACCCCTTAGGCTTGACCTATCGACCCGAAACTCTGGGCATTGCAGGTTGGGGTGGTCCCCTGGTCTGTCGCGCGAGCCCAGACCAGACCACACAGCCGAAGCCAATGCTCTATGCCGCTCAAATTTGCATACCTGGCCCAACGGGTCGACCTTGACCTTGACTGATCGACCCGAAACTCAGAGTGTTTTAGGTTCAGGTGTTCCCGTGGTCACACGCGCGAGCCCAGGTCACACCGCACAGCAGAAAGGTATGCGGTTCGCGCGCGAAAAGGATAAAAGCAAGCCCAAAGGCCTTGACTGTTGGCAACTTGGTACGCAGTTTTCTACCCCTTTGGCTTGACCGATTGACCTGAAACCCGGAATGTTGCAGGTTCGGGTGGTCCCCTGGTCACTCGCGCGAGCCCAGGTCAGATCGCTTGGCCCAAGGGCATGCGGTTCACTGCTAAAAAACCCTAACAAACCCAAAGGCCTTGACTGTTGGCAACTTGGTAGGCAGTTTTCTTACCCTTTGCCTTGACCCATCGACCCGAAACTCGGAGCGTTGCAGGTTCAGATGGTCCTCCGGTTGCTCGCGCAAGCCCAGGTCAGGCAGCACAGCAGAAAGGTATGCGGTTCGCGTTTGAAAAGACCAAGCCCAATTTTTTCACATTTGGGCCACTTGGTACGCAGTTTTTCTACCCCTTAGGCTTGACCTATCGACCCGGAACTCTGGGCATTGCAGGTTGGGGTGGTCCCCTGGTCTGTCACGCCTGCCGAGACCAGACCGCACGGCCATAGCCAATGCTCTATGCCGCTCAAATTGGCATACCTGGCCCAACGGGTCGACCTTGACCTTGACTGATCGAACCGAAACTCAGAGCGTTGCAGGTTCAGGTGGTCCCGTGGTCACACGCGCGAGCCCAGGTAAGACCGCACAGCAGAAGGGTATGCGGTTCGCGCGTGAAGAGGCCAAAACAAGCCCAAAGGCCTTGACTGTTGGCAACTTGGTACGCAGTTTTCCACCCCTTTGGCTTGACGGATCGACATGAAACTCGGAATGTTGCAGATTTGGGTGGTCCCCTGGTCACTCGCGCAAGCCCAGGTCAGATTGCTTGGCCCAAGGGCATGCAGTTCACTGCTGAAAAACCCTAACAAACCCAAAGGCCTTGACTGTTGGCAACTTGGTAGGCAGTTTTCTACCCCTTTGCCTTGACCCATCGACCTGAAACTCGGAGTGTTGCAGGTTCAGATGGTCCTCCAGTCGCTCGCGCGAGCCCAGGTCAGGCAGCACAGCAGAAAGGTATGCGGTTCGCGTTTGAAAAGACCAAAACAAGCCCAATTTCTTCACTTTTGGGCCACTTGGTACGCAGTTTTTCTACCCCTTAGGCTTGACCTATCGACCCGGAACTCTGGGCATTGCAGGTTGGGGTGGTCCCCTGGTCTGTCACGCGAGCCCAGACCAGACCGCACGGCCGAAGCCAATGCTCTATGCCGCTCAAATTGGCATACCTGGCCCAACGGGTCGACCTTGACCTTGACTGATCGAACCGAAACTCAGAGCATTGCAGGTTCAGGTGGTCCCGTGGTCACACGCGCGAGCCCAGGTAAGACTGCACAGCAGAAGAGTATGCGGTTCGCGCGTGAAGGCCAAAACAAGCCCAAAGGCCTTGACTGTTGGCAACTTGGTACGCAGTTTTCTACCCCTTTGGCTTGACCGATCGACCCAAAATTCGGAATGTTGCAGGTTCGGGTGGTCACCTGCGCTAGCCCAGGTCAGATCGCTTGGCCCAAGGGCATGCGGTTCACTGCTGAAAAACCCTAACAAACCCAAAGGCCTTGACTGTTGGCAACTTGGTAGGCAGTTTTCTACCCCTTTGCCTTGACCCATCGACCCGAAACTCGGAGTGTTGCAGGTTCAGATGGTCCCCCGGTCGCTTGTGCGAGCCCATGTCAGTCAGCACAGCAGAAAGGTATGCGGTTCGCGTTTAAAAAGACCAAAACAAGCCAAATTTCTTCACTTCTGGGCCACTTGGTACGCAGTTTTTCTACCCCTTAGGCTTGACCTATCGACCCGGAACTCTGGGCATTGCAGGTTGGGGTGGTCACCTGGTCTGTCGCGCGAGCTCAGACCAGACCGCACGGCCGAAGCCAATGCTCTATGCCGCTCAAATTGGCATACCTAGCCCAACGGGTCGACCTTGACCTTGACTGATTGACCCGAAACTCGGGGCGTTGCAGGTTCAGGTGGTCCGGTGGTCACACGCGCAAGATCAGGTCAGACTGCACAGCAGAAGGGTATGCGGTTCGCGCGTGAAACAGCCAAAACAAGCCCAAAGGCCTTGACTGTTGGCAACTTGGTAAGCTGTTTTCTACCCCTTTGGCTTGACCGATTGACCAGAAACTCGGAATGTTGCAGGTTTGGGTGGTCCCCTGGTCACTCGTGCAAGCCCAGGTCAGATTGCTTGGCCCAAGGGCATGCGGTTCTTTGCTGAAAAACCCTAACAAACCCAAAGGCCTTGACTGTTGGCAACTTGGTAGGCAGTTTTTTACCCCTTTGCCTTGACCCATCGACCCGAAACTCAGAGCATTGCAGGTTCAGGTGGTCCGGTGGTCACACGCGCAAGCCCAGGTCAGACTGCACAGCAGAAGGGTATGCGGTTCGCGCATGAAAAGGCCAAAACAAGCCCAAAGGCCTTGACTGTTGGCAACTTGGTAGGCAGTTTTCTACCCCTTTGCCTTGACCCATCAACACAAAACTCGGATCGTTGCAGGTTCAGATGGTCCCCCAGTCGCTCACGCGAGCCCACGTCAGGCAGCACAGCAGAAAGGTATGCGGTTCGCGTTTGAAAAGACCAAAACAAGCCCAATTTCTTCACTTTTGGGCCACTTGGTACGCAGTTTTTCTACCCCTTAGGCTTGACCTATCAACCCCGAACTCTGGCCATTGCAGGTTGGGGTGGTCCCCTGGTCTGTCGCGCAAGCCCAGACCAGACCACACGGCCGAAGCCAATGCTCTATGCCGCTCAAATTTGCATACCTGGCCCAATGGGTTGATCTTGACCTTGACTGATCGACCCGAAATTGGGAGCGTTGCAGGTTCAGGTGGTCCCTTGGTCACACGAGCAAGCCCAGGTCAGACCGCACAGCAGAAGGGTATGCGGTTCGCGCGTGAAAAGGCCAAAACAAGAACAAAGGCCTTGACTGTTGGCAACTTGGTACTCAGTTTTCTACCCCTTTGGCTTGACCGATCAACCCGAAACTCGGAATGTTGCAGGTTCGGGTGGTCCCCTGGTCACTCGCGCGAGCCCAGGTCAGATCGCTTGGCCCAAGTGCGGTTCACTGCTGAAAAACCCTAACAAACCCAAAGGCCTTGACTGTTGGCAACTTGGTAGGCAGTTTTCTACCCCTTTGCCTTGACCCATCGACCCGAAACTCGGAGCGTTGCAGGTTCAGATGGTCCCCCGGTTGCTCGCGCGAGCCCAGGTCAGGAAGCACAGCAGAAAGATATGCGGTTCGTGTTTGAAAAGACCAAAACAAGCCCAATTTCTTCACTTTTGGGCCACTTGGTACGCAGTTTTTCTACCCCTTTGGCTTGACCTATCGACCCGGAACTCTGGGCATTGCAGGTTGGGGTGGTCCCCTGGTCTGTCGCGCGAGCCCAGACCAGACCGCACGGCCGAAGCCAATGCTCTATGCCGCTCAAATTTGCATACCTGGCCCAACGGGTTGACCTTGACCTTGACTGATCGACCCGAAACTCGGAGCGTTGCAGGTTCAGGTGGTCCCCTGGTCACATATGCGAGCCCAGGTCAGACCGCACAGCAGAAGGGTATGCGGTTTGCGCGTGAAAAGGCCAAAACAAGCCCAAAGGCCTTGACTGTTGGCAACTTGGTAGGCAGTTTTTTACCCCTTTGCCTTGACCCATCGACCCGAAACTCGGAGCGTTGCAGGTTCAGATGGTCCCCCAGATGCTCGTGCGAGCCCAGGTCAGGCAGCAAATCAGGCCGAAATCAATGCTCTATGCCGCTCAAATTGGCATACCTGGCCCAACGGGTCGACCTTGACCTTGACTGATCAACCCGAAACTCGGAGCATTGCAGGTTCAGATGGTCCCCCAGTTGCTTGCGCGAGCCCAGGTCAGGCAGCACAGCAGAAAGGTATGCGGTTCGCATTTGAAAAGACCAAAACAAGCCCACTTTCTTCACTTTTGGGCCACTTGGTACGCAGTTTTTCTACCCCTTAGGCTTGACCTATCGACCCGGAACCGTGGGCATTGCAGGTTGGGGTGGTCCCCTGGTCTGTCGCGCGAGCCCAGACCAGACCGCAGGGCCGAAGCCAATGCTCTTTGCCGCTCAAATTGGCATACCTGGCCCAACGGGTCGACCTTGACCTTGACTGATCGACCCGAAACTCGGAGCGTTGCAGGTTCTGGTGGTCCGGTGGTCACACGCGCGACCCCAGGTCATACCGCACAGCAGAAGGGTATGCGGTTTGCGCGTGAATAGGCCAAAACAAGCCCAAAGGCCTTGACTGTTTGCAACTTGGTACACAGTTTTCTACCCTTTTGGCTTGACCGATCGACCCGAAATTCGGAATGTTGCAGGTTCGGGTGGTCCCCTGGTCACTCGTGCGAGCCCAGGTCAGATCGCTTGGCCCAAGGGCATGCAGTTCACTGCTGAAAAACCCTAACAAACCCAAAGGCCTTGACTGTTGGCAACTTGGTAGGCAGTTTTCTACCCCTTTGCCTTGACCCATCGACCCGAAACTCGGAGCGTTGCAGGTTCAGATAGTCCCCCTGTCGCTCGCGTGAGCCCAGGTCAGTCAGCACAGCAGAAAGGTATGCGGTTTGCGTTTGAAAAGACCAAAACAAGCCCAATTTCTTCACTTTTTGGCCACTTGGTACGCAGTTTTTCTACCCCTTAGGCTTGACCTATCGACTCGGAACTCTGGGCATTGCAGGTTGGGGTGGTCCCCTGGTCTGTTGCGCGAGCGCAGACCAGACCGCACGGCCGAAGCCAATGCTCTATGCCGCTCAAATTGGCATACCTGGCCCAACGGGTTGACCTTGACCTTGACTGATCGACCCGAAACTCGGAGCGTTGCAGGTTCAGGTAGTCCTGTGGTCACACGCGCGAGCCCAGGTCAGACCGCACAGCAGAAATGTATGTGGAAGGCCAAAACAAGGCCAAAGGCCTTGACTGTTGGCAACTTGGTACGCAGTTTTCTACCCCTTTGGCTTGACTGATTGACCCGAAACTTGGAATGTTGCAGGTTCGGGTGGTCCCCTGGTGACTCACGCAAGGTCAGGTCAGATCGCTTGGCCCAAGGGCATGCGCTTTACTGCTGAAAAACCCTAACAAACCCAAAGGCCTTGACTGTTGGCAACTTGGTAGGCAGTTTTCTACCCCTTTGCCTTGACCCATCGACCCGAAACTCAGAGTGTTGCAGGTTCAGATGGTCCCCCGGTCGCTCGAGCGAGCCCAGGTCAGGCAGCACAGCAGAAAGGTATGCGGTTCGTGTTTGAAAAGACCAAAACAAGCCCAATTTCTTCACTTTTGGGCCACTTGGTACGCAGTTTTTCTACCCCTTAGGCTTGACCTATCGACCCGGAACTCTGGGCATTGCAGGTTGGGGTGGTCCCCTGGTCTGTCGCGCAAGCCCAGACCAGACCGCACAGCCGAAGCCAATGCTCTATGCCGCTCAAATTGGCATACCTGGCCCAACGGGTCGACCTTGACCTTGACTGATCGACCCGAAACTCGCAGCGTTGCAGGTTCAGGTGGTCCCGTGGTCACACGCGCGAGCCCAGGTCAGACCGCACAGCAGAAGGGTATGCGGTTTGTTTGTGAAAAGGCCAAAACAAGCCCAAAGGCCTTGACTGTTGGCAACTTGGTACGCAGTTTTCTACCCCTTTGGTTTGACCGATCAACCCAAAACTGGGAATGTTGCAGGTTCAGGTGGTCCCCTGGTCACTCGCATGAGCCCAGGTCAGATCGCTTGGCCCAAGGGCATGCGGTTCACTGCTGAAAAACCCTAACAAACCTAAAGGCCTTGACTGTTGGCAACTTGGTAGGCAGTTTTCTACCCCTTAGGCTTGACCTATCGACCCTGAACTCTGGGCATTGCAGGTTGGGGTGGTCCCCTGGTCTGTCGCGCGAGCCCAGACCAGACCGCACGGCCGAAGCCATTGCTCTATGCCGCTCAAATTGGCATACCTGGCCCAACGGGTCGACCTTAACCTTGAATGATCGACCTGAAACTCGGAGCGTTGCAGGTTCAGGTGGTCCCTTGGTCACACGCGCGAGCCCAGGTCAGACCGCACAGCAGAAGGGTATGCGGTTCGCGCGTGAAAAGGCCAAAACAAGCCCAAAGGCCTTGACTGTTGGCAACTTGGTACGCAGTTTTCTACCCCTTTGGCTTGACTGATTGACCGGAAACTCGGAATGCTGCAGGTTTGGGTGGTCCCCTGGTCACTCGCGCGAGCCCAGGTCAGATCGCTTGGCCCAAGGGCATGCGCTTTACTGCTGAAAAACCCTAACAAACCCAAAGGCCTTGACTGTTGGCAACTTGGTAGGCAGTTTCCTACCCCTTTGCCTTGACCCATCGACCCGAAACTCGGAGTGTTGCAGGTTCAGATGGTCCCCCTGTCGCTCGCGTGAGCCGCTGTGAGGCAGCACAGCAGAAAGGTATGCGGTTCGCGTTTGAAAAGACCAAAACAAGCCCAATTTCTTCACTTTTGGGCCACTTGGTACGATGTTGTTCTACCCCCTTGGCTTGACCGATTGACCCGAAATTGGAATGTGGCAGGTTCGGGTAGTCCCCTGGTCACTCGCGTGAGCCCAGGTCAGATCGCTTGGCCCAAGGGCATGCGGTTCACTGCTGAAAAACCCTAACAAACCCAAAGGCCTTGACTGTTGGCAACTTGGTAGACAGTTTTCTACCCCTTTGCCTTGACCCATCGACCCGAAACTCGGAGCGTTGCAGGTTCAGATGGTCCCCCAGTCGCTCACGCGAGCCCAGGTCAGGCAGCACAGCAGAAAGGTATGCGGTTCGCGTTTGAAAAGACCAAAACAAGCCCAATTTCTTCACTTTTGGGCCACTTGGTACGCAGTTTTTCTACCTCTAGGCTTGACCTATCGACCCTGAACTCTGGGCATTGCAGGTTGGGGTCGTCCCCTGGTCTGTCGCGCGAGTCCAGACCAGACCGTACGGCCGAAGCCAATGCTCTATGCCGCTCAAATTGGCATACCTGGCCCAACGGGTCGACCTTGACCTTGACTGATCGACCCGAAACTCGGAGCATTGCAGGTTCAGGTGGTCCCGTGGTCACACGCGCGAGCCCAGGTCAGACCGCACAGCAGAAGGGTATGCGGTTCGCACGTGAAAAGGCCAAAACAAGCCCAAAGGCCTTGACTGTTGGCAACTTGGTACACAGTTTTCTACCCCTTTGGCTTGACCGATTGACCGGAAACTTGGAATGTTGCAGGTTCGGGTGGTCCCAGGTCACTCGCGCGAGCCCAGGTCAGATCGCTTGGCCCAAGGGCATGCGCTTTACTGCTGAAAAACCCTAACAAACCCAAAGGCCTTGACTGTTGGCAACTTGGAAGGCAGTTTTCTACCCCTTTGCCTTGACCCATCGACCCGAAACTCGGAGTGTTGCAGGTTCAGATGGTCCCTCGGTAGCTCGCATGAGCCCAGGTCAGACCGCACAGCAGAAGGGTTTGCGGTTCGCGCGTGAAAAGGCCAAAACAAGCCCAAAGGCATTGACTGTTGGCAACATGGTACGCAGTTTTCTACCCCTTCGGCTTGACCGATTGACCCAAAACTCCCAATGTTGCAGGTTCGGGTGGTCCCCTGGTCACTCGCACAAGCCCAGGTCAGATCGCTTGGCCCAAGGGCATGCGGTTCACTGCTGAAAAACCCTAACAAACCCAAAGGCCTTGACTGTTGGCAACTTGGTAGGCAGTTTTCTACCCCTTTGCCTTGACCCATCGACCCGAAACTCGGAGCGTTGCAGGTTCAGATGGTCCCCCAGTTGCTCACGCAAGACCAGGTCAGGCAGCACTGCAGAAAGGTATGTGGTTCGTTTTTGAAAAGACCAAAACAAGCCCAATTTCTTCACTTTTGGGCCACTTGGTACGCAGTTTTTCTACCCCTAAGGCTTGACCTATCAACCAGGAACTCTGGGCATTGCAGGTTGGGGTGGTCCCCTGGTCTGTCGCGCGAGTCCAGACCGCACGGCCAAAGCCAATGCTCTATGCCGCTCAAATTGGCATACCTAGCCCAACGGGTCGACCTTGACCTTGACTGATCGACCCGAAACTCAGAGCGTTGCAGGTTCAGGTGGTCCTGTGGTCACACGCGCGAGCCCAGGTCAAAACGCACAGCAGAAGGGTATGCGGTTCGCGCGTGAAAAGGCCAAAACAAGCCCAAAGGCCTTGACTCTTGGCAACTTGGTACGCAGTTTTCTACCCCTTTGGCTTGACCTATCGAACCGAAACTCGGAATGTTGCAGGTTCGGGTGGTCCCCTGGTCACTTGCGCGAGCCCAGGTCAGATCGCTTGGCCCAAGGGCATGCCGTTCACTGCTGAAAAATCCTAACAAACCCAAAGGCCTTGACTGTTGACAACTTGGTAGGCAGTTTTCTACCCCTCTGCCTTGACCCATCGAGCCCAAACTCGGAGCGTTGCAGGTTCAGATGGTCCCCCAGTCGCTCGCGCTAGCCCAGGTCAGGCAGCACAACAGAAAGGTATGCGGTTCGCGTTTGAAAAGACCAAAACAAGCCCAATTTCTTCACTTTTGGGCCACTTGGTACGCAGTTTTTCTACCCCTTAGGCTTGACCTATCGACCCTGAACTCTGGGCATTGCAGGTTGGGGTGGTCCCCTGGTCTGTTGTGCAAGCCCAGGTCAGATCGCTTGGCCCAAGGGCATGCGGTTCACTGCTGAAAAACCCTAACAAACCCAAAGGCCTTGAATGTTGGCAACTTTGTACGCAGTTTTCTACCCCTTTGCCTTGACCCATTGACCCAAAACTCGGAATGTTGCAGGTTAGGATGGTCCCCTGGTCACTTGCGCGAGCCTAAGTCAGATTGCTTGGCCCAAGGGCAAGCAGTTCATTGCTGAAAAACCCTAACAAACCCAAAGGCCTTGACTGTTGGCAACTTGGTAGGCAGTTTTCTACCCCTTTGCCTTGACCCATCGACCCGAAACTCGGAGCGTTGCAGGTTCAGATGGTCCCCCAGTTGCTCGCGCGAGCCAAGGTCAGGCAGCACAGCAGAAACGTATGCGGTTTGCGTTTAAAAAGACCAAAACAAGCCCAATTTCTTCACTTTTGGGCCACTTGGTACGCAGTTTTTCTACCCCTTAGGCTTGACCTATCGACCCGGAACTCTGGGCATTGCAGGTTGGGGTGGTCCCCTGGTCTGTTGCGCGAGCCCAGACCAGACTGCACGGCCGAAGCCAATGCTCTATGCCGCTCAAATTGGCATACCTGGCCCAACGGGTCGACCTTGACCTTGACTGATCGACCCGAAACTCGGAGCGTTGCAGGTTCAGGTGGTCCTGTGGTCACACGCGCGAGCCCAGGTCAGACCACACAGCAGAAGGGTATGCGGTTCGCGCGTGAAAAGGCAATAACAAGCCCAGAGGCCTAGACCACCCGAACCTGCAACATTCCGAGTTTCGGGCGATCAGTCAAGGTCAACAGAAACTCGGAATGTTGCAGGTTCAGGTGGTTCCCTGGTCACTCGCGCGAGCCCAGGTCAGATCGCTTGGCCCAAGGGCATGTGGTTCACTGCTGAAAAACCCTAACAAACCCAAAGGCCTTGACAGTTGCCAACTTGGTAGGCAGTTTTCTACCCCTTTGCCTTGACCCATCGACCCGAAACTTGGCGCGCTGCAGGTTCAGATGGTCCCCCAGTTGCTCGTGCAAGCCCAAGTCAGGCAGCACAGCAGAAAGGTATGCAGTTCGCGTTTGAAAAGACCAAAACAAGCCCAATTTCTTCACTTTTGGGCCACTTGGTACGCAGTTTTTCTACCCCTTAGGCTTGACCTATCGACCCGGAACTCTGGGCATTGCAGGTTGGGGTGGTCCCCTGGTCTGTCGCGCGAGCCCAGACCAGACAGCACGGCCGAAGCCAATGCTCTATGCCGCTCAAATTAGCATACCTGGCCCAACGGGTCGACCTTGACCTTGACTGATCGACCTGAAACTCGGAGCATTGCAGGTTCAGGTGGTCCTGTGGTCACACGCGCGAGCCCAGGTCAGACCGCACAGCAGAAGGATATGCGGTTCGCGCTTGAAAAGGCCAAAACAAGCCCAAAGGCCTTGACTGTTGGCAACTTGGTACGCAGTTTTCTACCCCTTTGGCTTGACCGATCACCCCGAAACTCGGAATGTTGCAGGTTCGGGTGGTCCCCTGGTCACTCGCGCAAGCCCAGGTCAGATCGCTTGGCCCAAGGGCATGCGGTTCCCTGCTGAAAAACCCTAACAAACCCAAAGGCCTTGACTGTTGGCAACTTGGTAGGCAGTTTTCTACTCCTTTGCCTTGACCCATCGACCCGAAACTCGGAGCGTTGCAGGTTCAGATGGTCCCCCAGTCGCTCGGCGAGCCCAGGTCAGGCAGCACAGCAGAAAGGTATGCGGTTCGCGTTTGAAAAGACCAAAACAAGCCCAATTTCTTCACTTTTGGGCCACTTGGTACGCAGTTTTTCTACCCCTTAGGCTTGATCTATGGTCCCGGAACTCTGGGCATTGCAGGTTGGGGTGGTCCTCTGGTCTGTTGCGCAACCCAGACCAGACCGCACGGCCAAAGCCAATGCTCTATGCCGCTCAAATTGGCATACCTGACCCAACGGGTCAACCTTGACCTTGACTGATCGACCAGAAACTTGGAGCGTTGCAGGTTTAAGTGGTCCTGTGGTTACACGCGCGAGCCCAGGTAAGACCGCACAGCAGAAGGGTATGCAGTAAGCGCGTGAAAAGGCCAAAACAAGTCCAAAGGCCTTGACTGTTGCTAACTTGGTACGCTGTTTTCTACCCCTTCGGCTTGACCGATCGACCCGAAACTCTGAATGTTGCAGGTTCGGGTGGTCCCCTGGTCACTTGTTTGAGCCCAGGTCAGATCGCTTGGCCCAAGGGCATGCCGTTCACTGCTGAAAAAACCCTAACAAACCCAAAGGCCTTGACTGTTGGCAACTTGGTAGGCAGTTTTCTACCCCTTTGCCTTGACCCATTGACCCAAAACTCGAAGCGTTGCAGGTTCAGATGGTCCCCCGGTTGCTCGCGCGAGCCCAGGTCAGGCAGCACAGCAGAAAGGCATGCGGTTCACGTTTGAAAAGACCAAAACAAGCCCAATTTCTTCACTTTTGGGCCACTTGGTACGCAGTTTTTCTACCCCTTAGGCTTGACCTATCGACCTGGAACTCTGGGCATTGCAGGTTGTGGTGGTCCCCTGGTCTGTCAAGCGAGTCCAGACCAGACCGCATGGCCGAAGCCAATGCTCTATGCCGCTCAAATTGGCATACCTGGCCCAACGGGTCGACCTTGACCTTGACTGATCAACCCGAAACTTGGAGCGTTGCAGGTTCAGGTGGTCCCGTGGTCACACGCGCGAGCCCAGGTCAGACCGCACAGCAGAAGGGTATGCGGATTGCAGGTGAAAAGGCCAAAACAAGCCCAAAGGCCTTGACTGTTGGCAAATTGGTACGCAGTTTTCTACCCCTTTGGCTTGACAGATCGACCAGAAACTCGGAATGTTGCAGGTTCGGGTGGTCCCCTGGTCACTCGCGCGAGCCCAGGTCAGATCGCTTGGCCCAAGGGCATGCCGTTCACTGCTGAAAAACCCTAACAAACCCAAAGGCCTTGACTGTTGGCAACTTGGTAGGCAGTTTTCTACCCCTTTGCCTTGACCCATCGACCCGAAACTTGGAGCGTTGCAGGTTCAGATGGTCCCCCAGTTGCTCGCGCGAGCCCAGGTCAGGCAGCACAGCAGAAAGGTATGTAGCTTGCGTTTGAAAAGACCAAAACAAGCCCAATTTCTTCACTTTTGGGCCACTTGGTATGCAGTTTTTCTACCCCTTAGGCTTGACCTATTGACCCGGAACTCTGGGCATTGCAGGTTGGGGTGGTCCCCTGGTCTGTCACGCGAGCCCAGACCAGACCGCACGGCCAAAGCCAATGCTCTATGCCGCTCAAATTGGCATATCTGGCCCAACGGGTCGACCTTGACCTTGACTGATCGACCCGAAACTCGGAGCGTTGCAGGTTCAGGTGGTCCCGTGGTCACATGCGCGAGCCCAATTCAGACCGCACAGCAGAAGGGTATGCGGTTCGCGCGTGAAAAGGCCAAAACAAGCCCAAAGGCCTTGACTGTTGGCAACTTGGTATGCAGTTTTCTACCCCTTTGGCTTGTCCGATTGACCCGAAACTTGGAATGTTGCAGGTTCGGGTGGTCCCCTGGTCACTTGCGCGAGCCCAGGTCAGATCGCTAGGCCCAAAGGCATGCGGTTCACTGCTGAAAAACCCTAACAAACCCAAAGGCCTTGACTGTTGGCAACTTGGTAGGCAGTTTTCTACCCCTTTGCCTTGACCCATCGACCTGAAACTCGGAGCGTTGCAGGTTCAGATGGCCCCCCTGGTTGCTCGCGTGAGCCCAGGTCAGGCAGCAAAACAGAAAGGTATGCGGTTTGCGTTCTAAAAGACCAAAACAAGCCCAATTTCCTTATCTTTTGGGCCACTTGGTACGCAGTTTTTCTACCCCTTAGGCTTGACCTATCGACCCGGAACCTCTGGGCATTGCAGGTTGGGGTGGTCCCCTGGTCTGTCACGCGAGCCCAGACCAGACCGCACGGCCGAAGCCAATGCTCTATGCCGCTCAAATTGGCATACCTGGCCCAACGGGTCGACCTTGACCTTGACTGATCGACCCGAAACTCGGAGCGTTGCAGGTTCAGGTGGTCCCGTGGTCACACGCGTGAGACTTGGTCAGACCGCACAGCAGAAGGGTATGCGGTTCGCGCGTGAAAAGGCCAAAACAAGCCCAAAGGCCTTGACTGTTGGCAACTTGGTACGCAGTTTTCTACCCCTTTGGCTTGACCGATCGACCCAAAACTCGGAATGTTGCAGGTTCGGGTGGTCCCCTGGTCACTCACGCGAGCCCAGGTCAGATCGCTTGGCCCAAGGGCATGCGGTTCACTGCTGAAAAACCCTAACAAACCCAAAGGCCTTGACTGTTGGCAACTTGGTAGGCAGTTTTCTTCCCCTTTGCCTTGACCCATCGACCCGAAACTCGGAGCGTCGCTGGTTCAGATGGTACCCCAGTCGCTCGCACGAGCCCAGGTCAGGCAGCACAGCAGAAAGGTATGCGGTTTGCGTTTGAAAAGACAAAAACAAGCCCAATTCTTTCCTTTTTGGGCCACTTGGTACGCAGTTTTTCTACCCCTTAGGCTTGACCTATCGACCCGGAACTCTGGGCATTGCAGGTTGGGGTGGTCCCCTGGTCTGTCGCGCGAGCCCAGACCAGACCGCACAGCTGAAGCCAATGCTCTATGCCGCTCAAATTGGCATACCTGGCCCAACAGGTCGACCTTGACCTTGACTGATTGACCCGAAACTTGGAGTGTTGCAGGTTCAGGTGGTCCCGTGGTCACACGCGTGAGCCCAGGTCAGACTGCACAGCAGAAGGGTATGCGGTTCGCGCGTGAAAAGGCCAAAACAAGCCCAAAGGCCTTGACTGTTGGCAACTTGGTATGCAGTTTTCTACCCCTTTGGCTTGACCGATCGACCCAAAACTCGGAATGTTGCAGGTTCGGGTGGTCCCCTGGTCACTCACGCGAGCCCAGGTCAGATCGCTTGGCCCAAGGGCATGCGGTTCACTGCTGAAAAACCCTAACAAACCCAAAGGCCTTGACTGTTGGCAACTTGGTAGGCAGTTTTCTTCCCCTTTGCCTTGACCCATCGACCCGAAACTCGGAGCGTTGCTGGTTCAGATGGTACCCCAGTCGCTCGCACGAGCCCAGGTCAGGCAGCACAGCAGAAAGGTATGCGGTTTGCGTTTGAAAAGACCAAAACAAGCCCAATTCTTTCCTTTTTGGGCCACTTGGTACGCAGTTTTTCTACCCCTTAGGCTTGACCTATCGACCCGGAACTCTGGGCATTGCAGGTTGGGGTGGTCCCCTGGTCTGTCGCGCGAGCCCAGACCAGACCGCACGGCTGAAGCCAATGCTCTATGCCGCTCAAATTGGCATACCTGGCCCAACAGGTCGACCTTGACCTTGACTGATTGACCCGAAACTTGGAGTGTTGCAGGTTCAGGTGGTCCCGTGGTCACACGCGTGAGCCCAGGTCAGACTGCACAGCAGAAGGGTATGCGGTTCGCGCGTGAAAAGGCCAAAACAAGCCCAAAGGCCTTGACTGTTGGCAACTTGGTACGCAGTTTTCTACCCCTTTGGCTTGACCGATCGACCCGAAACTCGGAATGATGGAGGTTCGGGTGGTCCCCTGGTCACTCACGCGAGTCCAGGTCAGATCGCTTGGCCCAAGGGCATGCAGTTCACTGCTGAAAAACCCTAACAAACCCAAAGGCCTTGACTGTTGGCAACTTGGTAGGCAGTTTTCTACCCCTTTGCCTTGACCCATCGACCCGAAACTCGGAGCGTTGCAGGTTCAGATGGTCCCCCGGTTGCTCGTGCGAGCCCAGGTCAGGCAGCACAGCAGAAAGGTATGCGGTTCGCGTTTGAAAAGACCAAAACAAGCCCAATTTCTTCACTTTTGGGCCACTTGGTACGCAGTTTTTCTTCCCCTTAGGCTTGACCTATCGACCCGGAACTCTGGGCATTGCAGGTTGGGGTGGTCCCCTGGTCTGTCGCGCGAGCCCAGACCAGACCGCACGGCCAAAGCCAATGCTCTATGCTGCTTAAATTGGCATACCTGGCCCAACGTGTTGACCTTGACCTTGACTGATCGACCCGAAACTCGGAGCGTTGCAGGTTCAGGTGGTCTTGTGGTCACACGCGCGAGCCCAGGTCAGACCGCACAGCAGAAGGGTATGCGGTTCGAGCGTGAAAAGGCCAAACAAGCCCAAAGGCCTTATGTGTTGGCAACTTGGTACGCAGTTTTCTACCCCTTTAGCTTGACCGATCGACCGGAAACTCGGAATGTTGCAGGTTCGGGTGGTCCCCTGGTCACTCGCGCGAGCCCAGGTCAGATCGCTTGGCCCAAGGGCATGCGCTTTACTGCTGAAAAACCCTAACAAACCCAAAGGCCTTGACTGTTGGCAACTTGGTAGGCAGTTTTCTACCCCTTTGCCTTGACCCATCGACCTGAAACTCGGAGTGTTGCGCGTTCAGATGGTCCCCCGGTGGCTCGTGCGAGCCCAGGTCAGGCAGCACAGCAGAAAGGTATGCGGTTCGCGTTTGAAAAGACCAAAACAAGCCCAATTTCTTCACTTTTGGGCCACTTGGTACGCAGTTTTTCTACCCCTTAGGCTTGACCTATCGACCCGGAACACTGGGCATTGCAGGTTGGGGTGGTCCCCTGGTCTGTCGCGCGAGCCCAGACCAGACCGCACGGCCGAAGCCAATGCTCTATGCCGCTCAAATTGGCATACCTGGCACAACGGGTCGACCTTGACCTTGACTGATCCACCCAAAACTCAGAGCGTTGCAGGTTCAGGTAGTCCCGTGGTCACACGCGCGAGCCCAGGTCAGACCGCACAGCAGAAGGGTATGCAGTTCGCGCGTGAAAAGGCCAAAACAAGCCCAAAGGCCATGACTGTTGGCAACTTGGTACGCAGTTTTCTACCCCTTTGGCTTGACCGATCAACCCAAAACTCGGAATTTTGCAGGTTCGGGTGGTCCCCTGGTCACTCGCGCAAATCCAGGTCAGATCACTTGGCCCAAGGGCATGCGGTCCACTGCTGAAACACCCTAACAAACCCAAAGGCCATGACTGTTGGCAACTTGGTAGGCAGTTTTCTAGCCATTTGCCTTGACCCATCGACCCGAAACTCGGAGCGTTGCAGGTTCAGATAGTCCCACGGTTGCTCGCGCGAGCCCAGGTCAGGCAGCACAGCAGAAAGGTATGCGGTACGCGTTTGAAAAGACCAAAACAAGCCCAATTTCTTCACTTTTGGGCCACTTGGTAAGCAGTTTTTCTACCCCTTAGGCTTGACCTATCGACCCGGAACTCTGGGCATTGCAGGTTGGGGTGGTCCCCTGGTCTGTCGCGCGAGCCCAGACCAGACCGCATGGCTAAAGCCAATGCTCTATGCCGCTCAAATTGGCATACCTGGCCCAACGGGTAGACCTTGACCTTGACTGATCGACCCGAAACTCGGAGCGTTGCAGGTTCTGGTGGTCCTGTGGTCACACGCGCGAGCTCAGGTCAGACTGCACAGCAGAAGGGTATGCGAATCGCCAATGAAAAGGCCAAAACAAGCCCAAAGGCCTTGACTGTTGGCAACTTGGTACGCAGTTTTCTACCCCTTTGGCTTGACCGATTGACCCGAAACTCGGAATTTTGCAGGTTCGGTTGGTCCCCTGGTCACTCGTGCGAGCCCAGGTCAGAGCGCTTGGCCCAAGGGCATGCGGTTCACTGCTGAAAAACCCTAACAAACCCAAAGGCCTTGACTGTTGGCAACTTGGTAGGCAGTTTTCTACCCCTTTGCCTTGACCCATCGACCCGAAACTCGGAGCGTTGCAGGTTCAGATGGTCCCCCTGTTGCTCGCCCGAGCCCAGGTCAGGCAGCACAGCAGAAAGGTATGCGGTTCGCGTTTGAAAAGACCAAAACAAGCCCAATTTCTTCACTTTTGGGCCACTTGGTACGCAGTTTTTCTACCCCTTAGGCTTGACCTATCGACCCGGAACTCTGGGCATTGCAGGTTGGGGTGGTCCCCTGGTCTGTCACGAGAGACCAGACCAGACCGCACCCCCAAAGCCAATGCTCTATGCTGCTCAAATTGGCATACCTGGCCCAACGGGTCGACCTTGACCTTGACTGATCGACCCGAAACTCGGAGCGTTGCAGGTTCAGGTGGTCCCGTGGTCACACGCGCGAGCCCAGGTCAGACCACGAAGCAAAAGGGTTTGGGGTTCGCGCGTGAAAAGGCCTAAACAAGCCCAAAGGCCTTGACTGTTTGCAACTTGGTACGCAGTTTTCTACCCCTTTGGCTTGACTGATCGACCCGAAACTCGGAATGTTGCAGGTTCGGGTGGTCCCCTGGTCACTCGCGTGAGCCCAGGTCAGATCGCTTGGCCCAAGGGCATGCGGTTCACTGCTGAAAAACCCTAACAAACCCAAAGGCCTTGACTGTTGGCAACTTGGTAGGCAGTTTTCTACCCCTTTGCCTTGACACATCGACCCGAAACTCGAAGTGTTGCAGGTTCAGATGGTCCCCCGGTTGCTCGCGCAAGCCCAGGTCAGGCAGCACAGCAGAAAGGTATGCGGTTCGCGTTTGAAAAGACCAAAACAAGCCCAATTTTTTCACTTTTATTCCATTTGGTACGCAGTTTTTCTACCCCTTAGGCTTGACCTATCGACCCGAAACTTTGGGCATTGCAGGTTGGGGTGGTCCCCTGGTCTGTCATGCGAGCCCAGACAAGACCGCACGGCCGAAGCCAATGCTCTATGCTGCTCAAATTGGCATACCTGGCCCAACGGGTCGACCTTGACCTTGACTGATTGACCCGAAACTCGGAGCGTTGCAGGTTCAAGTGGTCCCGTGGTCAAACACGCGAGTCTAGGTCAGACTGCACAGCAGAAGGGTATGCGGTTCGCGCGTGAAAAGGCCAAAACAAGCCCAAAGGCCTTGACTGTTGGCAACTTGGTACGCAGTTTTCTACCCCTTTGGCTTGACCGATCGACCCGAAACTCGGAATGTTGCAGGTTCGGGTGGTTCCCTGGTCACTCGCGCGAGCCCAGGTCAGATC
This sequence comes from Fragum whitleyi, assembly GCA_948146395.1. Classification (NCBI taxonomy): domain Eukaryota; kingdom Metazoa; phylum Mollusca; class Bivalvia; order Cardiida; family Cardiidae; genus Fragum; species Fragum whitleyi. The sequence goes on along the minus strand of OX411558.1, from coordinate 15,050,176 downwards.
GCTTGGCCTAAGGGCATGCGCTTTACTGCTAAAAAACCCTAAGAAACCCAAAGGCCTTGACTGTTGGCAACTTGGTAGGCAGTTTTCTACCCCTTTGCCTTGACCCATCGACCCGAAACTCGGAGCGTTGCAGGTTCAGATGGTCCCCAGGTCGCTCCCGCGAGCCCAGGTCAGGCAGGACAGCAGAAAGGTATGCGGTTTGCGTTTGAAAAGACCAAAACAAGCCCAATTTCTTCACTTTTGGGCCACTTGGTACGCAGTTTTTCTACCCCTTAGGCTTGACCTATCGACCCGGAACTCTGGGCATTGCAGGTTGGGGTGGTCCCCTGGTCTGTCGCGCTAGCCCAGACCAGACCGCACGGCCGAAGCCAATGCTCTATGTCGCTCAAATTGGCATACCTGGCCCAACGGGTCACCTTGACCTTGACTGATCGACCCGAAACTCGGAGCGTTGCAGATTCAGGTGGTCCAGTGGTCACACGCGTGAGCCCAGGTCAGACCGCACAGCAGAAGGGTATGCGGTTCGCGCGTGAAAAGGCCAAAACAAGCCCAAAGGCCTTGACTGTTGGCAACTTGGTACGCAGTTTTCTACCCCTTTGGCTTGACCGATCGACCCGAAACTCGGAATGTTGCAGGTTAGGGTGGTCCCCTGGTCACTCGCACAAGCACAGGTCAGATCGCTTGGCCCAAGGGCATGCGGTTCACTGCTGAAAAACCCTAACAAACCCAAAGGCATTGACTGTTGGCAACTTGGTAGGCAGTTTTCTACCCCTTTGCCTTGACCCATCGACCCGAAACTCGGAGCGTTGCAGGTTCAGATGGTCCCCCTGTCGCTTGGGCGAGCCCAGGTCAGGCAGCACAGCAGAAAGGTATGCTTTTTGCGTTTGAAAAGACCAAAACAAGCCCAATTTCTTCACTTTTGGGCCACTTGGTACGCAGTTTTTCTACTCCTTAGGCTTGACCTATTGACCCGGAACTCTGGGCATTGCAGGTTGGGGTGGTCCCCTGGTCTGTCATGCGAGACCAGACCAGACCGCCCGGCTGAAACCAATGCTCTATGTCGCTCAAATTGGCATACCTGGCCCAATGGGTCGACCTTGACCTTGACTGATGGACATGAAACTGGGAGCGTTGCAGGTTCAGGTGGTCCCGTGGTCACACGCGCGAGCCCAGGTCAGACCGCACAGCAGAAGGGTATGCGGTTTGCGCGTGAAAAGGCCAAAACAAGCCCAAAGGCCTTGACTGTTGGCAACTTGGTACGCAGTTTTCTACCCCTTTGGCTTGACCGATCAACCCGAAACTCGGAATGTTGCAGGTTAGGGTGGTCCCCTGGTCACTCGCGTAAGTCCAGGTCAGATCGCTTGGCCCAAGGGCATGCGCTTTACTGCTGAAAAACCCTAACAAACCCAAAGGCCTTGACTGTTGGCAACTTGGTAGGCAGTTTTCTACCCCTTTGCCTTGACCCATCGACCCGAAACTCGGAGCGTTGCAGGTTCAGATGGTCCCCAGGTCGCTCCCGCGAGCCCAGGTCAGGCAGGACAGCAGAAAGGTATGCAGTTCGCGCTTGAAAAGACCAAAACAAGCCCTATTTTCTTCACTTTTGGGCCACTTGGTACGCAGTTTTTCTACCCCTTAGGCTTGACCTAACGACCCAGACCTCTGGGCATTGCAGGTTGGGGGTGGTCCCCTGGTCTGTTGCGTGAGCCCAGACCAGACCGCACGGCCGAAGCCAATGCTCTATGTCGCTCAAATTGGCATACCTGGCCCAACTTGTCGATTTTGACCTTGACTGATCGACCCGAAACTCGGAGCATAGCAGGTTCAGGTGGTCCCGTGGTCACACGCGCGAGCCAAGGTCAGACCGCACAGCAGAAGGGTATGCAGTTCGCGTGTGAAAAGGCCAAAACAAGCCCAAAGGCCTTGACTGTTGGCAACTTGGTACGCTGTTTTCTACCCCTTTGGCTTGACCGATTGACCCGAAACTCGGAATGTTGCAGGTTCGAGTGGTCCCCTGGTCACTTGCGCGAGCCCATGTCAGATGGCTTGGCCCAAGGGCATGCCGTTCACTGCTGAAAAACCCTAACAAACCAAAAGGCCTTGACTGTTGGCAACTTAGTAGGCAGTTTTCTACCCCTTTGCCTTGACCCATTGACCCGAAACTCGGAGCATTGCAGGTTCAGATGGTCCCCCGGTTGCTCGCGCGAGCCAGGTCAGGCAGCACAGCAGAAAGGTATGCGGTTCGCATTTAAAATGACCAAAACAAGCCCAATTTCTTCTCTTTTGGGCCACTTGGTACGCAGTTTTTCTACCCCTTAGGCTTGACCTATCGACCCGGAACTCTGGGCATTGCAGGTTGGGGTGGTCCCCTGGTCTGTCGCGCGAGCCCAGACCAGACCGCACGGCCGAAGCCAATGCTCTATGCCGCTCAAATTGGCATACCTGGCCCAACGGGTCGACCTTGACCTTGACTGATCGACCCGAAACTCGGAGCGTTGCAGGTTCAGGTGGTCACACACGCGAGCCCATTTTAGAGAGCACAGCAAAAGGGTATGCGGTTCACGCGTGAAAAGGCCAAAACAAGCCCAAAGGCCTTGACTGTTGGCAACTTGGTACGCAGTTTTCTACTCCTTTGGCTTGACTGATCAACTGGAAACTCTGAATGTTGCAGGTTCGGGTGGTCCCCTGGTCACTATTTTCGCGGGGCCTATTTTCGCGTTTGAAAAGACCAAAACAAGCCCAATTTCTTCACTTTTGGGCCACTTGGTACACAGTTTTTATACCCCTTAGGCTTGACCCAAAGGGCATGCGGTTCACTGCTGAAAAACCCTAACAAACCCAAAGGCCTTGACTGTTGGCAACTTGGTAGGCAGTTTTCTACCCCTTTGCCTTGACCCATTGACCCGAAACTCGGAGTGTTGCAGGTTCAGATGGTCCCTGTTGCTCGTGCGAGCCCAGGTCAGGCAGCACAGCAGAAAGGTATGCGGTTCGCGTTTGAAAAGACCAAAACAAGCACAATTTCTTCACTTTTTGGCCACTTGGTACGCAGTTTTTCTACCCCTTAGGCTTGACCTATCGACCCGGAACTCTGGGCATTGCAGGTTGGGGTGGTCCCCTGGTCTGTCGCGCGAGCCCAGACCAGAAGGCCCTGCCGAAGCCAATGCTCTATGCCGCTCTTATTGGCATACCTGGCCCAACGGGTCAACCTTGACCTTGACTGATCGACCCGAAACTCGGAGCGTTGCAGGTTCAGGTGGTCCCGTGGTCACACGCGCGAGCCCATGTTAGATTGCACAGCAAAAGGGTATGCGGTTCGCACGTGAAAAGGCCAAAACAAGCCCAAAGGCCTTGACTGTTGGCAACTTGGTACGCAATTTTCTACCCCTTTGGCTTGACCGATCAACTGGAAACTCTGAATGTTGCATGTTTGGGTGGTCCCCTGGTCACTCGCGCGAGTCCAGGTCAGATCGCTTGGCCCAAGGGCATGCGGTTCACTGCAGAAAAACCCTAACAAACCCAAAAGCCTTGACTGTTGGCAACTTGGTAGGCAGTTTTCTACCCCTTTGATCTGACCCATTGACCCGAAACTCGGAGTGTTCAGATGGTCCCTGTCGCTCGCACAATCCCAGGTCAGGCAGCACAGCAGAAAGGTATGCGGTTCGCGTTTGAAAAGACCAAAACAAGCCCAAATTCTTCACTTTTGGGCCACTTGGTACGCAGTTTTTCTACCCTTTAGGCTTGACCTATCGACCCGGAACTCTGGGCATTGCAGGTTGGGGTGGTCCCCTGGTCTGTCGCGCGAGGCCAGACCAGACGGCACGGCCGAAGCCAATGCTCTATGCCGCTCTAATTGGCATACATGGCCCAACGGGTCGACCTTGACCTTGAATGATCGACCCGAAACTCGGAGCGTTGCAGGTTCAGGTGGTCACACACGCGAGCCCATGTTAGACAGCACAGCAGAAGGGTATGCGGTTCACGCGTGAAAAGGCCAAAACAAGCCCAAAGGCCTTGACTGTTGGCAACTTGGTACGCAGTTTTCTACTCCTTTGGCTTGACCGATCAACTGGAAACTCTGAATGTTGCAGGTTCGGGTGGTCCCCTGGTCACTCGAGCGAGGCCAGGTCAGATCGCTTGGCCCAAGGGCATGCGGTTCACTGCTGAAAAACCCTAACAAACCCATAGGCCTTGGCTGTTGGCAACTAGGTAGGCAGTTTTCTACCCCTTTGCCTTGACCCATCGACCCGAAACTCGGAGCATTGCAGGTTCACATGGTCCCCCGATGGCTCGCGCAATCCCAGGTCAGGCAGCACAGCAGAAAGGTATGAGGTTCGCGTTTGAAAAGACCAAAACAAGCCCAATTTCTTCACTTTTGGGCCACTTGGTACGCAGTTTTTCTACCTCTTAAGCTTGACCTATCGACCTGGAATTCTGGGCATTGCAGGTTGGGATGGTCCCCTGGTCTGTTGAGGGAGCCCAGACCTGACCGCACAGCCAAAGCCAATGCTTTATGCCGCTCAAATTGGCATACCTGGCCCAACAGGTCCACCTTGACCTTGACTGATCGACCCGAAACTCAGAGTGTTTACAGGGTCAGGTGGTCCAGTGGTCACACGCGTGAGCCCAGGTCAGACCGCACAGCAGAAGGGTATGCTATTTGCGCATGAAAAGGCCAAAACAAGCCCAAAGGCCTTGACTGTTGGCAACTTGGTACGCAGTTTTCTACCCCTTTGGCTTGACCGATCGACCCGAAACTCGGAATGTTGCAGGTTCGGGTGATCCCCTGGTCACTCACGCCAGCCCAGGTCAGATCGCTTGGCCCAAGGGCATGTGGTTCACTGCTGAAAACCCCTAACAAAACCAAAGGCCTTGACTGTTGGCAACTTGGTAAGGAGTTTTCTACCCCTTTGCCTTGACCCATCGACCCGAAACTCGGAGCGTTGCAGGTTCAGATGGTCCCTCGGTTGCTCTTGCCAGCCCAGGTCAGGCAGCACAGCAGAAAGGTATGCAGTTCGCGCTTGAAAAGAACAAAACAAGCCCAATTTCTTCACTTTTGGGCCACTTGATACGCACTTTTTATACCCCTTAGGCTTGAACTATGGACCCGGAACTCTGGGCATTGCAGGTTGGGGTGGTCCCCTGGTCTGCCTCGCAAGCCCAGACCAGACCGCACGCCCGAAGCCAATGCTCTATTCCACTCAAATTGGCATACCTGGCCCAACCGGTGGACCTTGACCTTGACTGGTCGACCCAAAACTCTGAGCGTTGCAGGTTCAGGTGGTCCCGTGGTCACACGAGCGAGCCCAGGTCAGACCACACAGCAGAAGGGTAGGCGATTCGCGCGTGAAAAGGCCAAAACAAGCCCAAAGGCCTTGACTGTTGGCAACTTGGTAGGCAGTTTTCTACCCCTTTGGCTTGTCCAATGGACCCAAAACTCGGAGCGTTACAGGTTCAGATGGTCCCCCGGTCGCTCGCGTGAGCCCAGGTCAGGCTGCACAGCAGAAAGGTATGCGGTTTGCGTTTGAAAAGACCAAAACAAGCCCAATTTCTTCACTTTTGGGCCACTTGGTACGCAGTTTTTCTACCCCTTCGGCTTGACATATCGACCCGGACTCTGGGCATTGCAGGTTGGAGTGGTCCCCTGGTCTGTGGCGCGAGCCCAGACCAGACCGCACGGCCGAAGCCAATGCTCTATGCCGCTCAAATTGGCATACCTGGCCCAACGGGTCGACCTTGACCTTGACTGATCGACCTGAAACTCGGAGCGTTGCAGGTTCAGGTGATCCTGTGGTCACACGCGCGAGCCCAGGTCAGACCGCACAGCAGAAGGGTATGTGGTTCTCGCGTGAAAAGGCCAAAACAAGCCCAAAGGCCTTGACTGTTGGCAACTTTGTACGCAGCTTCTACCCCTTTGGCTTGATCGATCGACCCAAAACTCGGAATGTTGCAGGTTCGGGTGGTCCCCTGGTCACTTGCGCAAGCCCAGGTCTGATCGCTTGGCCCAAGGGCATGCGGTTCACTGCTGAAAAACCCTAACAAACCCAAAGGCCTTGACTGTTGGCAACTTGGTAGGCAGTTTTCTACCCCTTTGCCTTGACCCATCGACCCAAAACTTGGAGCGTTACAGGTTCAGATGTTCCCCCGGTGGCTAGCGCCAGCCCAGGTCAGGCAGCACAGCAGAAAGGTATGCAGTTTGCGTTTGAAAAGACCAAAAAACCCCTATTTCTTCACTTTTGGGCCACTAAATACGCAGTTTTTTTCCCCTTTAGGCTTGACCTATCGACCCGGAACTCTGGGCATTGCAGGTTGGGGTGGTCCCCTGGTCTGTCGTGCGAGCCCAGACTAGACTGCACGGCCGAAGCCAATGCTCTATGCTGCTCAAATTGGCTAACCTGGCCCAACGGGTCGACCTTGACCTTGACTGATCGACCCAAAACTCTGAGCGTTGCATGTTCAGGTGGTCCCGTGGTCACACGCGTGAGCCCAGGTCAAACCGCACAGCAGAAGGGTATGGGGTTCGCGCGTGAAAAGGCCAAAACAAGCCCAAAGGCCTTGACTGTTGGCAACTTGCTACGCAGTTTTCTACCTCTTTGGCTTAAACGATCGACCTGATACTTGGAATGTTTCAGGTTCTGTTGGTCCCCTAGTCACTCGCACCAGCCCAGGTCAGATCGCTTGGCCCAAGGGCATGTGGTTCACTGCTGAAAAACCCTAACAAACCCAAAGGCCTTGACTGTTGGCAACTTGGTAGGCAGTTTTCTACCCCTTTGCCTTGACTCATCAACCCGAATCTCGGAGCGTTGCAGGTTCAGATGGTCCCCCGGTCGCTCGCGCGAGCCCAGGTCAGGCAGCTCAGCAGAAAGGTATGCTGTTCACGTTTGAAAAGACCAAAACAAGCCCAATTTCTTCACTTTTGGGCCACTTGATACGCACTTTTTATACCCCTTAGGCTTGAAATATCGACCTGGAACTCTGGGCATTGCAGGTAGGGGTGTCCCCTGGTCTGTCGCACGAGCCCAGGCCAGACCGCATGGCCGAAGCCAATGCTCTATGCCGCTCAAATTGGCATACCTGGCCCAAAGGGGTCTACCTTGACCTTGACTGATCGACCCAAAACTCGGAGCGTTGCAGGTTCAGGTGGTCCCGTGGTCACACTCCTGAGCCCAGGTCAGACCGCACAGCACAAGGGTATGCGGTTCGCACGTGAAAAGGCCAAAACAAGCCCAAAGGCCTTGACTGTTGGCAACTTGGTACGCATTTGTCTACCCCTTTGGCGTGACCAATAGACCCGAAAGTAGGAATGTTGCAGGTTCGGGTGGTCCCCTGGTCACTCACGCGAGCCCAGGTCAGATCGCTCAGCCCAATGGCATGTGGTTCACTGCTGAAAAACCCTAACAAACCCAAAGGCCTTGACTGTTGGCAACTTGGTAAGGAGTTTTCTACCCCTTTGCCTTGACTCATCGACCCGAAACTCAGAGCGTTGCAGGTTCAGATGGTCCCCCGGTCGCTCGCGCGAGCCCAGGTCAGGCAGCACAGCAGAAAGGTATGCGGTTCGCGTTTGAAAAGACCAAAACAAGCCCAATTTCTTCACTTTTGGGCCACTTGGTACGCAGTTTTTCTACCCCTTAGGCTTGACCTATCGACCCGGAACTCTGGGCATTGCAGGTTGGGGTGGTCCCCTGGTCTGTCGAGCGAGCCCAAACCAGACCGCATGGCCGAAGCCAATGCTCTATGCCACTCAAATTGGCATACCTGGCCCAACGGGTCGACTATGACCTTGACTGATCGACCCGAAACTCGGAGCGTTGCATTTTCAGGTGGTCCCGTGGTCACACGCGCGAGCCCAGGTCAGACTGCACAGCAGAAGGGTATGCGGTTCGCGCGTGAAAAGGCCAAAACAAGCCCAAAGGCCTTGACTGTTGGCAACTTGGTACGCAGTTTTCTAACCCTTTGGCTTGACTGATCGACCCTAAAACTCGGAATGTTGCAGGTTCAGGTGGTCCCCTGGTCACTCGCACAAGCCCAGGTCAGATCACTTGGCCCAATGGCATGCGGTTCACTGCTGAAAAATCTAACAAACCCAAAGGCCTTGACTGTTGGCAACTTAGTAGGCAGTTTTCTAACCTTTTGCCTTGAACCATCTACCCGAAACTTGGAGCATTGCAGGTTCAGATGACCCCCCGTTACCTCGCGTGAGCCCAGGTCAGGCAGCACAGCAGAAAGGTATGCGGTTCGCGTTTGAAAAGACCAAAACAAGCCCAATTTCTTCACTTTTAGGCCAATTGGTACGCAGTTTTTCTACCCCTTAGGCTTGACCTATCGACCTGGAACTCTGGGCATTGCAGTTACGGGTGGTCCCCTGGTCTGTCGCGCGAGCCCAGACCAGACCGCACGGCCAAAGGCAATGCTCTATGCCGCTCAAATTGGCATACCTGGCCCAAAGGGGTCGACCTTGACTTTGACTGATCGACCCGAAACTCGGAGCGTTGCAGGTTCAGGTGGTCCCATGTTCACACACGCGAGCCCAGGTCAGACCGTACAGCAGAAGGGTATGCGGTTCGCGCGTGAAAAGGCCAAAACAAGCCCAAAGGCCTTGACTGTTGGCAACTTGGTACGCAGTTTTCTACCCCTTTGGCTTGACCGATCGACCCGAAACTTGGAATGTTGCAGGTTCGGGTGGTCCCCTGGTCACTCGAGCAAGCCCAGGTCAGATCGCTTGGCCCAAGGGCATGCGGTTCACTGCTGCAAAACCCTAATAAACCCAAAGGCCTTGACTGTTGGCAAATAGGTAGGCAGTTTTCAACACTTTTGCCTTGACCCATCGACCCGAAACTCACAGCGTTGCAGGTTCAGATGGTCCCCGGTCACTCGGGCCAGCCCAGGTCAGGCAGCACAGCAGAAAGGTATGCGGTTCGCGTTTGAAAAGACCAAAACAAACCCAATTTCTTCACTTTTGGGCCACTTGGTACGCAGTTTTTCTCCCCCTTAGGCTTGACCTATCAACCCCTGGTCAATCGCACGAACCCAGGTCAGATCGCTCGGCCCCAGGGCATGCGATTCACTGCTGAAAAACCCTTACAAACCCAAAGGCCATGACTGTTGGCAACTTGGAAACTCGGAGCATTGGAGGTTCAGATGGTCCCCCGGTCCCTCGCGCCAGCCCAGGTCAGGCAGCACAGCAGAAAGGTATGCGGTTCGTGTTTGAAAAGACCAAACAAGCACAATTTCTTCGCTTTTGGGCCACTTGGTACGCAGTTTTTCTTCCCCTTTGGCTTGACCTATCGACCCGGAACTCTGGGCATTGCAGGTTGGGGTGGTCCCCTTGTCTGTCGCGCGAGCCCAGACCAGACCGCACGGCCGAAGCCATTGCTCTATGCTGCTCAAATTGGCATACCTGGCCCATCGGGTCCACCTTCACCTTGACTGATCGACCCGAAACTCGGAGCGTTGCAGGTTCAGGTGGTCCCTCGGTCACACGAGCGAGACAAGGTCAGACCGCACAGCAGAAGGATATGCGGTTTGCGCGTGAAAAGGCCAAAACAAGCCCAAAGGCCTTGACTGTTGGCAACTTGGTACGCAGTTTTCTACCCCTTTGGCTTGACCAATTAACCTGAAACTCGGAATGTTGCAGGTTCGGGTGGTCCCCTAGTCACTCACGCGAGCCCAAGTCAGATCGCTTGACCCAAGGGCAAGAGGTTCACTGCTGAAAAACCCTAACAAACCCAAAGGCCTTGACTGTTGGCAACTTGGTAGGCAGTTTTCTACCCCTTTGCCTTGACCCATCGACCGGAAACATCGGAGCGTTGCAGGTTCAGATAATCCCCCGGATGCTCATGCGAGCCCAGGTCAGGCAGCACAGCAGAAAGGTATGCGGTTCCCGTTTGAAAAAACCAAAACAAGCCCAATTTCTTCACTTTTGGGCCACTTGGTACGCAGTTTTTCTACCCCTTTGGCTTGACCTTTCGACCCAGAACACTTGGCATTGCAGGTTGGGATGGTCCCCTGGTCTGTCGCGCGAGCCCAGACCAGACCGCACGGCCAAAGCCAATGCTCTATGCCGCTCAAATTGGCATACCTGGCCCGAGGGGTTGACCTTGACCTTGACTGATCGACCCAAAACTCGGAGCGTTGCAGGTTCAGGTGGTCCCGTGGTCACACGCGCGAGCCAAGGTCAGACCGCACAGCAGAAGGGTATGCAGTTCGTCCGTGAAAAGGCAAAAACAAGCCCAAAGGCCTTGACTGTTGGCAACTTGGTACGCAGTTTTTTTACCCCTTTGGCTTGACCGATCGACCCGAAACTTGAAATGTTGCAGGTTCGGATGGTCCCCTGGTCACTCGCGCGAGCCCAGGTCAGATTGTTTGACCCAAGGGCAAGAGGTTCACTGCTGAAAAACCCTAACAAACCCAAAGGCCTTGACTGATGGCAACTTGGTAGGCAGTTTTCTACCCCTTTGCCTTGACCCATCAACCCGAAACTCGGAGTGTTGCAGGTTCAGATGGTCTCCAGTTTGCTTGCGTGAGCCCAGGACAGGCAGCACAGCAGAAAGGTATGCGGTTTGCGTTTGAAAAGACCAAAACAAGCCCAATTTCTTCACTTTTGGGCCACTTGGTACGCAGTTTTTCTACCCCTTAGACTTGACCTATCGACCCGGAACTCTGGGCATTGCAGGTTGGGGTGGTCCCCTGGTCTGTCGCACAAGCCCAGACCAGACCGCACGGCCAAAGCCAATGCTTTATGCCGCTCAAATCGGCATACCTGGCCCAACGGGTCGACCTTGACCTTGATTGATCGACCATAAACTCGGAGCGTTGCAGGTTCAGGTGGTCCCGTGGTCACACGCGCGAGCCCAGGTCAGACCGCACAGCAGAAGGGTATACGGTTCGCGCGTGAAAAGGCCAAAACAAGCCCAAAGGCCTTGACTGTTGGCAACTTGGTACGCAGTTTTCTACCCCTTTGGCTTGACCGATCAACCCCAAACTCGGAAAGTTGCAGGTTCAGGTGGTCCCCTGGTCACTTGCGCGAGCCCAGGTCAGATTGCTTGGCCCAAGGGCATGCGGTTCACTGCTGAAAAACCCTAACAAACCCAAAGGCCTTGACTGTTGGCAACTTGGTAGGCAGTTTTCTACTCCTTTGCCTTGACCCATCGACCCAAAACTCGGAGCGTTGCAGGTTCAGATGGTCCCCCGGTTGCTCGCGCGAGCCCAGGTCAGGCAGCACAGCAGAAAAGTATGCGGTTCGCGTTTGAAAAGACCAAAACAAGCCCAATTTCTTCACTTTTGGGCCACTTGGTATGCAGTTTTTCTACCCTTTAGGCTTGACCTATTGACCCAGAACTCTGGGCATTGCAGGTTGGGGTGGTCCCCTGGTCTGTCGCGCGAGCCCAGACCAGACTACACGGCCAAAGCCAATGATCCATGCCGCTCAAATTGGCATACCTGGCCCAACAGGTCAACCTTAACCTTGACTGATCGACCCGAAACTCGAGCATTGCAGGTTCAGGTGGTCCCGTGGTCACACGCGCGAGCCCAGGTCAGACCGCACAGCAGAAGGGTATGGGGTTCGCGCCTGAAAAGGCCAAAACAAGCCCAAAGGCCTTGACTGTTGGCAACTTGGTACGCAGTTTTCTACCCCTTTGGCTTGACCGATCGACCCGAAACTCGGAATGTTGCAGGTTCGGGTGGTCCCCTGGTCACTCGCGCGAGCCCAGCTCAGATCGCTTGGCCCAAGGGCATGCAGTTCACTGCTAAAAAACCCTAAATAACCCAAAGGCCTTGACTGTTGGCAACTTGGTAGGCAGTTTTCTACCCCTTTGCCTTGTCCCATCGACCCGAAACTTTGAGAGTTGCAGGTTCAGTTGGTGCCCCGGTTGCTCGCGCGAGCCCAGGTCAGGCAGCACAGCAGAAAAGTATGCGGTTCGCTTTTGAAAAGACCAAAAAAAGCCCAATTTCTTCACTTTTGGGCCACTTGGTATGCAGTTTTTCTACCCCTTAGGCTTGACCTATCGACCCGGAACTCTGGGCATTGCAGGTTGGGGTGGTCCCCTGGTCTGTCGTGCGAGCCCAGACCAGACCGCATGGCCGAAGCCAATGCTCTATGCCGCTCAAATTAGCATACCTGGCCCAATGGGTCTACCTTGACCTTGACTGATCGACCAGAAACTCGGAGCTTTGCAGGTTCAGGTGGTCCCAGGTCACACGCGCGAGCCCAGGTCAGACCGCCCAGCAGAAGGGTAAACGGTTCGCGCCTGAAAAGGCCAGAACAAGCCCAAAGGCCTTGACTGTTGGCAACTTGGTACGCAGTTTTCTTCCCCTTTGGCTTTACCGATCGACCCAAAACTCTGAATGTTGCAGCTTTGGGTGGTCCCCTGGTCACTTTTGCAAGCCCAGGTCAGATCGCTTGTCCCAAGGGCATGCGGTTCACTGCTGAAAAACCTTAACAAACCCAAAGGCCTTGACTGTTTGCAACTTGGTAGGCAGTTTTCTACCCCTTTGCCTTGACCCATCGAACTGAAACTTGGAGCGTTGCAGGTTCAGATGGTCCCCCAGTCGCTCTCGCAAGTCCAGGTCAGGCAGCACAGCAGAAAGGTATGCGGTTCGCGTTTGAAAAGACCAAAACAAGCCCAATTTCTTCGCTTTTGGGCCATTTGGTACGCAGTTTTTCTACCCCTTAGGCTTGACCTATCGACCCGGAACTCTGGGCATTGCAGGTTGGGGTGGACCCCTGGTCTGTCGTGCAAGCCGAGACCAGACTACACGGCCAAAGCCAATGCTCTATGCCGCTCAATTTGGCAAATCTGGCCCAATGGGTTGACCTTGACCTTGACTGATCGACCAGAAACTCGGAGCGTTGCAGAATCAGGTGGTCCCGTGGTCACACGCGCTAGCCCAGGTCAGATCACACAGCAGAAGGGTATGCGGTTCGCGCGTGAAAATGCCAAAACAAGCCCAAAGGCCTTGACTGTTGGCAACTTGGTACGCAGTTTTCTTCCCCTTTGGCTTGACCGATCGACCCGAAACTCTGAATGTTGCAGGTTTGGGTGGTCCCCTGGTCACTTTTGCAAGCCCAGGTCAGATCGCTTGTCCCAAGGGCATGCGGTTCACTGCTGAAAAACCCTAACAAACCAAAAGGCCTTGACTGTTGGCAACTTGGTAGGCAGTTTTCTACCCCTTTGCCTTGACCCATCGACCCGAAACTCGGAGCGTTGCATGTTCAGATGGTCCCCCGGTCGCTCGCGCGAGCCGAGGTCAGGCAGCATAGCAGAAAGGTATGCGATTTGCGTTTGAAAAGACCAAAACAAGCCCAATTTCTTCACTTTTGGGACACTTGGTACGCAGTTTTTCTACCCCTTAGGCTTGACCTATTGACCCGGAACTCTGGGCATTGCTGGTTGGGGTGGTCCCCTGGTCTGTCGCGCGAGCCCAGACCAGACTGCACGGCCGAAACCATTGCTCTATGCTGCTCAAATTGGCATACCTGGCCCAATGGGTCGACCTTGACCTTGACTTATCGACCCGAACCTCGGAGCGTTGCAGGTTCAGGTGGTCAACTGGTCACATGCGCAAGCCCAGGTCAGGCAGCACAGCAGAAGGGTAAGCGGATCCGTGTGAAAAGGCCAAAACAAGCCCAAAGGCCTTGACTGTTGGCAACTTGGTACGCAGTTTTCTACCCCTTTGGCTTGACTGATCGACCCGGAACTATGGGCATTGCAGGTTTGGGTGGTCCTTTGGTCTGTCGTGCGAGCCTAGACCAGACCGCACGGCCGAAGCCAATGCTCTATGCTGCTCAAATTGGCATACCTGGCCCAAAGGGGTTGACCTTGACCCAGACTGATCGACCCGAAACTCGGAGCGTTGCATGTTCGGGTGGTCCCCTGGTCACCCGCCCGAGCTCAGGTCAGATTGCTCGGGCCAAGGGCATGCGGTTAACCGCTGAAAAACCCTTACAAACCCAAAGGCCTTGACTGTTGGCAACTTGGAAGGCAGTTTTCTACCCCTTTGCCTTGACCCATCAACCGGAAACTCGGAGCGTTGCAGGTTCAGATGGTACCCCGGTCGCTTGAGCGAGCCCAGGTCAGGCAGCACAGCAGAAAGGTATGCGATTTGTGTTTGAAAAGACCAAAACAAGCCCAATTTCTTCACTTTTGGGCCACTTGGTACGCAGTTTTTCTACCCCTTAGGCTTGACCTATCGAATCAGAAATCAGGGCATTGCAGGTTGGGGTGGTCCCCTGGTCTGTCTTGCGAGCCCAGACCAGACCACACGGCGAAAGCCAATGCTCTATGCCGCTCAAATTGGCATACCTGGCCCAACAGGTCGACCTTGACCTTGACTGATCGACCCGAAACTTGGAGCGTTGCAGGTTCAGGTGGTCCCGTGGTCACACGCGCGAGCCCAGGTCAGACCACACAGCAGAAGGGTATGCGGTTCGCGCGTGAAAATGCCAAAACAAGCCCAAAGGCCTTGACTGTTGGCAACTTGGTACGCAGTTTTCTTCCCCTTTGGCTTGACCGATCGACCCAAAACTTGGAATGTTGCAGGTTCAGGTGGTCCCCTGGTCACACGCGCAAGCCCAGGTCAGTCCGCACAGCAGAAGGGTAAGCGGATCGCGTGTGAAAAGGCCAAAACAAGCCCAAAGGTCTTGACTGTTGGCAACTTGGTACGCAGTTTTCTACCCCTTTGGCTTGACCGATCGACCCAAAACTCGGAATGTTACAGGTTTGGGTGGTCCCCTGGTCACTCGCGCGAACCCAGGTCAGATCGCTTGGTCCAAGGGCATGCGGTTCACTGCTTAAAAAACCCTAACAAACCCAAAAGCCTTGACTGTTGGCAACTTGGTAGGCAGTTTTCTACCCCTTTGCCTTGACCCATCAACCCGAGACTTGGAGCATTGCAGGTTCAAATGGTCCCCCGGTCGCTCGCGTGAGCCCAGGTCAGGCAGTACAGCAGAAAGGTATGCGGTCTGCGTTTGAAAAGACCAAAACAAGCCCAATTTCTTCACTTTTGGGCCACTTGGTACGCAGTTCTTCTACCCCGTAGGCTTGACCTATCAACCCCAAACTCTGGGCATTGCAGGTTGGGGTGGTCCCCTGGTCTGTCCCGTGAGCCCAGACCAGACCCCACGGTCCAAGCCAATGCTTTATGCGGCTCAAATTGGCATACCTGGCCCAACAGGTCAACCTTGACCTTGACTGATCATCCCGAAACTCAGAGTGTTGCAGATTCAGGTGGTCCCGTGGTCACACGCACGTACCCAGGTCAGACCGCACACTAGAAGGGTATGCGGTTCGCGCGTTAAAAGGCCAAAACAAGCCAAAAGGCCTTGACTATTATCAACTTGGTACGCAGTTTTCTACCCCTTCGGCTTGACAGATCAACCGAAACTCAGAATGTTGCAGGTTCTGGTGGTCTCCTGGTCACTCGCGCGAGCCCAGGTCAGATTGCTCCGCCCAAGGGCATGCCGTTCACTGCTGAAAAACCCTAACAAACCCAAAGGCCTTGACTCTTGGCATCTTGGTAGGCAGTTTCCTACCTCTTGTGCTGACCCATCGACCCAAAACTCGGAGCGTTGCAGGTTCAGATGGTCCCACAGTTGCTTGCGCGAGCCCAGGTCAGGCTTCACAGCAGAAAGGTATGCGGTTCGCGCTTGAAAAGACCAAAACAAGCCCAATTTCTTCACTTTTGGGCCACTTGGTACGCAGTTTTTCTACCCCTTAGGCTTGACCTATCGACCTGGAACCCTGGGCATTGCAGGTTGGGGTGGTCCCCTGGTCTGTCGCGCGAGCCCAGACCAGACTGCCCGGCTAAAGCCAATGCCTTATGCCGCTCAAATTGGCATACCTGGCCCAACAGGTCGACCTTGACCTTGACTGATCGACCCGAAATTCGGAGTGATGCAGGTTCAGGTGGTCCCGTGGTCACACGCGCCAGCCCAGGTCAGACCGCACAGCAGAAGGGTTTGCGGTTCGCGCGTGAAAAGGCCAAAACAAGCCCAAAGGCCTTGACTGTTTGCAACTTGGTAGGCAGTTTTCTACCCCATTGGCTTGACCGATCGACCCGAAACTCGGAATGTTGCAGGTTCGGGTGGTCCCCTGGTCACTTGTGCGAGCCCAGGTCAGATCGCTTGGCCCAAGGGCATGTGGTTCACTGCTGAAAAACCCTAACAAACCCAAAGGCCTTGACTGTTGGCAACTTGGTAGGAAGTTTTCTACCCCTTTGCCTTGACCCATCAACCCAAAACTCGGAGCGTTGCAGGTTCAGATGGTCCCCCAGTCACTCACGCTAGCCCAGGTCAGGCAGCTCAGCAGAAAGGTATGCGGTTCGCGTTTGAAAAGACAAAAACAAGCCCAATTTCTTCACTTTTGGGCCACTTGGTACGCAGTTTTTCTACCTCTTAGGCTTGACCTATCGACCTGGAACTCTGGGCATTGCAGGTTGGGGTGGTCCCCTGGTCTGTCACGCGAGACCAGACCAGACCGCATGGCCAAAGCCAATGCTCTAGGCCGCTCAAATTGGCATACCTGGCCCAACAGGTCGAACTTGACCTTGACAGATCGACCTGAAACTTGGAGCATTGCAGGTTCAGGTGGTCCCGTGGTCATATGCACGAGCCCAGGTCGGACTGCACAGCAGAAGGGTATGCGGCTTGCGCGTTAAAAGGCCAAACAAGCCCAAAGGCCTTGACTGTTGGCAAATTGGTACGCAGTTTTCTACCCTTTGGCTTGACAGATCGACCCGAAACTCGGAATGTTGCAGGTTAGGGTGGTCCCCTGGACATCACGCGAGCCCAGGTCAGATCCCTTGGCCCAAGGGCATGGGGTTCACTGCTGAAAAACCCTAACAAACCCAAGACCTTGACTGTTGGCAACTTGGTAGGCAGTTTTCTACCCCTTTACCTTGACCCATCAACCCAAAACTCGTAGCGTTGCAGGTTCAGATGGTCCCCCAGTCGCTCGCGTGAGCCCAGGTCAGGCAGCACAGCAGAAAAGTATGCGGTTCGCGTTTGAAAAGACCAAAACAAGCCCAATTTAATCACTTTTGGGACACTTGGTACACAGTTTTTCTACCCCTTAGGCTTGACCTATCGACCCGGAACTCTTGGCATTGCAGGTTGGGGTGGTCCCCTGGTCTGTCTCACTAACCCAGACGAGACCGCACGGCCAAAGCCAATGCTCTATGCCGCTCAAATTGGCATACCTGGCCCAACAGGTCGACCTTGACCTTGACTGATTGATCCGAAACTCGAAGCGTTGCAGGTTCAGGTGGTCCCGTGGTCACTCGCGCGAGCCCAGGTCAGATCACTTGGCCCAAGGGCATGCGGTTCACTGCTAAAAAACCCTCAAAAACCCAAAGGCCTTGACTGTTGGCAACTTGGTAGGCAGTTTTCTACCCCTTTGCCTTGACCTATCGACCCGAAACTCGGAGCGTTGCAGGTTCAGATGGTCCCCCGGTTGCTCGCATGAGCCCAGGTCAGGAAGCACAGCAGAAAGGTATGCGGTACTTGTTTGAAAAGACCAAAACAAGCCCAATTTCTTCACTTTTGGGCCACTTGGTACGCAGTTTTTCTACCCCTTAGGCTTGACCTATCGACCTGGAACTCTGGGCATTGCAAGTTGGGGTGGTCCCCTGGTCTGTTGAACAAGCCCAGACCAGACCGCACGGCCGAAGCCAATGCTCTTTGCCGCTCAAATTGGCATACCTGGCCCAACGGGTCAACCTTGACCTTGACTGATCGACCCGAAACTCGGAGCGTTGCAGGTTCAGGTGGTCCCTTGGTCACAGGCACAAGCCCAGGTCAGACCGAACAGCAAAAGGGTATGTGGCTCGCGCGTGAAAAGGCCAGAACAAGCCATAAGGCCTTGACTGTTGGCAACTTGGTATGCAGTTTTCTACCCCATTGGCTTGACCGATCGACCTGAAAGTCGGAATGTTGCAGATTCGAGTGGTAACCTGGTCACTCGCGCAAGCCCAGGTTAGATCATTTGGCCCAAGGGCATGCGGTTCACTGCTAAAAAACCCTAACAAACCCATAGGCCTTGACTGTTGGCAACTTGGTAGGCAGTTTTCGACCCCTTTGCCTTGACCCATCGACCCGAAACTCGGAGCGTTGCAGGTTCAGATGGTCCCCTGGTTGCTCGTGCGAGCCCAGGTCAGGAAGCACAGCAGAAAGGTATGCGGTTCGCGTTTGAAAAGACCAAAACAAGCCCAATTTCTTCACTTTTGGGCCACTTGGTACGCAGTTTTTCTACCCCTTAGGCTTGACCTATCGACCCAGAACTCTGGGCATTGCAGGTTGGGGTGGTTCCTTGGTCTGTTGCACGAGCCCAGACCAGACCGCATGTCCGAAGCCAATTCTCTATGCCGCTCAAATTGGCAAACCTGGCCCAACGGGTCGACCTTGACCTTGACTGATCGACCCGAGACTCGGAGCATTGCAGGTTCAGGTGGACCTGTGGTCACACGCGCAAGCCAAGATCAGACCGCACAGCAGAAGGGTATGCGGTTCGCGCCTGAAATGGCCAAAACAAGCCCAAAGGCCTTGACTGTTGGCAACTAGGTACGTAGCTTTCTACCCTTTGGCTTGACCGATCGACCCAACACTCGGAATGTTGCAGGTTCGGGTGGTCCCCTGGTCACTCGAGCGAGCCCAGGCCAGATCGCTTGGCCCAAAGGCATGCGGTTCACAGCTGAAAAACCCTAACAAACCCAAAGGCCTTGACTGTTGGCAACTTGGTAGGCAGTTTTCTACCCCTTTGCCTTCACCCATCGACCCAAAACTCTGAGCGTTGCAGGTTCAGATGGTCCCCCGGTCACTCGCGCGAGCCCAGGTCAGGCAGCACAGCAGAAAGGTATGCGGTTCGCGTTTAAAAAGACCAAAACAAGCCCAATTTCTTCACTTTTGGGCCACTTGGTACGCAGTTTTTCTACCCCTTAGGCTTGACCTATCAACCCGGAACTCTGGGCATTGCAAGTTGGGGTGGTTCCCTGGTCTGTCGCACAAGCTCAGACCAGACCGACACGGCAGAAGCCAATGCTCTATGCCGCTCAAATTGGCATACCTGGCCCAACGGGTTGACCTTGACCTTGACTGATCGACCCGAAACTCTGAGTGTTGCAGGTTCAGGTGGTCCCGTGGTCACACGCGCGAGCTTAGCTCAGACCGCACAGCAGAAGGGAATGTGGTTCGCACGTGAAAAGGCCAAAACAAGCCCAAAGGCCTTGACTGTTGGCAACTTGGTACGCAGTTTTCTACCCTTTGGCTTGACCAATCAACCCGAAACTCAGAATGTTGCAGGTTGGGGTGGTCCCCTGGTCACTAGCGCGAGCCCAGGTCAGATAGCTTGGCCCAAGGGCATGCGGTTCACTGCTGAAAAACCCTAACAAACCTAAAGGCCTTGACTGTTGGCAACTTGGTAGGCAGTTTTCTACCCCTTTGCCTGGACCCATCGACCGGAAACTCGGAGCGATGCCGGTTCAGATGGTCCCCCGGTCGCTCGCGCGAGCCCAGGGCAGGCAGCACAGCAGAAAGGTATGCGGTTCGCCTTCGAAAAGACCAAAACAAGCCCAATTTCTTAACTTTTAGGCCACTTTGTACGCAGTTTTTCTACCCCTTAGGCTTGACCTGTTGACCCGGAACTCTTGGCATTGCAGGTTGGGGTGGTCCCCTGGTCTGTCGCATGAGCCCAGACCAGACCGCACGGTCGAAGCCAATGCTCTATGCCGCTCAAATTGGCATACCTGGCCCAACGGGTCGACCTTGACCTTGACTGATCGATCCGAAACTCGGAGCGTTGCAGGTTCAGGTGGTCCCGTGGTCACACGCGTGAGCCCAGGTCAGACGGCACAGCAGAAGGGTATGCAGTTTGCGCGTGAAAAGGCCAAACAAGCCCAAAGGCCTTGACTGTTGGCAAATTGGTACGCAGTTTTCTACCCCTTTGGCTTGACCGATCGACCCGAAACTCCGAATGTTGCAGTTTGGGTGGTCCCCTGGTCACTCGCGCAAGCCCAGGTCAGATCGCTTGGCCCAAGGGCATGCGGTTCACGGCTGAAAAACCCTAACAAACCCAAAGGCCTTGACTGTTGGCAACTTGGTAGGCAGTTTTCTACCCCTTTGCCTTGACCCATCGACCTGAAACTTTGAGCGTTGCAGGTTCAGATGGTCCCGCGGTCGCTCTCACAAGCCCAGGTCAGGCAACACAGCAGAAAGGTATGGGGTTCACGTTTGAAAAGACCAAAACAAGCCCAATTTCTTCATTTTTGGGCCACTTGGTACGCAGTTTTTCTACCCCTTACGCTTGACCTATCGTCCCGGAACACTGGGCATTAGAGGTTGGGATGGTCCCCTGGTCTGTCGCACGAGCCCAGACCAGACCGCACGGCCAAAGCCAATGCTGTATGCTGCTCAAATTGGCATACCTGGCCCAACGGGTCGACCTTGACCTTGACTGATCGACCCGAAACTCAGAGTGTTGCAGGTTCAGGTGGTCCCCTGGTCACATCGCACGAGCCCAGGTCAGACCGCACAGCAGAAGGGTATGCAGTTTGCGCATGAAAAAGCCAAAACAAGCCCAAGGGCCTTGACTGTTGGCAACTTGGTACGCAGTTTTCTACCCCTTTGGCTTGACCAAGCGACCTAAAACTCGGAATGTTGCAGGTTCGGGTGGTCCCCTGGTCAATCTCGTGAGGCAAGGTCAGATCACTTGGCCCAAGGGCATGAGGTTTACTGCCGAAAAACCCTAACAAACCCAAAGGCCTTGACTGTTGGTAACTTGGTAGGCAGTTTTCTACCCCTTTGCCTTAGCCCATCGACCCGAAACTCGGAGCGTTGCAGGTTCAGATGGTGCCCCGGTCACATGCGCGAGCCCAGGTCAGGCAGCACAGCAGAAAGGTATGCACTTCACGTTTGAAAAGACCAAAACAAGCCCAATTTCTTCACTTTTGGGCCACTTGGTACGCAGTTTTTCTACCCCTTAGGCTTGACCTATCGAACCGGAACTCTGGGCTTTGCAGGTTGGGGTGGTCCCCTGGTCTGTCGCGCGAGCCCAGACCAAACTGCACGGCCGAAGCCAATGCTCTTTGCCGCTCAAATTGGCAGACCTGGCCCAACGGGTCGACCTTGAGCTTGACTGATCGACCCGAAACTTGGAGCGTTGTAGGTTCAGGTGGTCCCCTGGTCACACGCGTGAGCTTACGTCAGACCGCACACCAGAAGGAAATGTGGTTCGCGCGTGAAAAGGCCAAAACAAGCCCAAAGGCCTTGACTGTTGGCATTTTGGTACGCAGTTTTCTACCTTTTGGCTTGACAGATCGACCCGAAACTCGGAATGTTGCAGGTTCAGGTGGTCCCCTGGTCATTGGGCAAGCCCAGGTCAGATCACTTGGCCCAAGGGCATGCAGTTCACTGCTGAAAAACCCTAACAAACCAAAAGGCCTAGACTGTTGGCAACTTGGTAGGCAGTTTTCTACCCCTTTGCCTTGACCCATCGACCCGAAACTCGGAGCGTTGCAGGTTCAGATGGTCCCCCGGTTGCTCGCATGAGCCCAGGTCAGGCAGCACAGCAGGAAGGTATGCGGTTTGCGTTTGAAAAGACCAAAACAAGCCCAATTTCTTCACTTTTGGGCCACTAGGTACGCAGTTTTTCTACCCCTTAGGCTTGACCTATCGACCTGGAACTTTGGGCTTTGCAGGTTGGGGTGGTCCCCTGGTCTGTCGCGCGAGCTCAGACCAGACCACACGGCCAAAGCCAATGCTATATGCTGCTCAAATTGGCATACCTAGCCCAATGGGTCAACCTTGACCTTCACTGATCGACCCGAAACTCGGAGCGTTGCAGGTTCAGGTGGTCCCGTGGTCACACGCGTGAGCTTAGGTCAGACCGCACAGCAGAAGGGAATGTGGTTCGCGCGTGAAAAGGCCAAAACAAGCCCAAAGGCCTTGACTGTTGGCAACTTGGTACGCAGTTTTCTACCCTTTGGCTTGACCAATTGACCTGAAACTCGGAATGTTGCAGGTTGGGGTGGTCCCCTGGTCACTCGCACGAGCCCAGGTCAGATCACTTTGCCCAAGGGCATGCGGTTCACTGCTGAAAAGCCCTAACAAACCCAAAGGCTATGACTGTTGGCAACTTGGTAGACAGTTTTCTACCCTTTGCCTTGACCTATCGACCCAAAACTCGGAGCGTTGCAGGTTCAGATGGTGCCCCGGTCACATGCGCGAGCTTAGGTCAGACCGCACAGCAGAAGGGTATGCGGTTCGCGTTTGAAAAGACCAAAACAAGCCCAATTTCTTCACTTTTGGGCAACTTGGTAAGCAGTTTTTCTACCCCTTAGGCTCTACCTATCGACCCGGATCTCTGGGCATTGCAGGTTGGGGTGGTCCCCTGGTCTGTCCCGCAAGCCCAGACCAGACCGCACGGCCGAAGCCAATGCTCTATGCCACTTAAATTGGCATACCTGGCCCAACGGGTCGACCTTGACCCGTTGAAAATGCCTTCTTTTGGGTTTTTTCACCAACTTGGCACCCTTGCAGCAACGGCTACGGCTGAGCGATCTGACCTGGGCTTGCGCCAGTGCCAAGACGAATCCCCACACTTGAGGCCCTATGAGTTTCGGGGTTAATGGGTCAAGCCAAAGGGGTAGAAAACTGCTTCCCAAGTTGCCAATAGTGAAGGCCTTTGGGTGTGTTTTGGTCTTTTCAAGGGGGAACCACATGCCTTAAGCCTGTGCGATCTGACCTGGGCTCGCGGCAGTGACCAAGGGTCCATCTGGACCTGCAATACGCAGAGTTTCGGGTCGATCGGTCAAGCTCAAGGTTGACCCTTTTTGCCGTTTTTGCCAATTTGAGTCGCATGGAGTAATGGCTTCGGCTGTGCGATCTGACCTGGGCTCTCGCAAGAGACCAGGGGACCACCTGGACCTAAGGCAATAAGGATTTGGGATCCATCTGACAAGGTCAAGGGGGTCAAAGCGGCAATTGAACACGGCACAAAAGTAAGCAAATTAATCATGACTAGTGCACGCCCATCGGCTGAGCCATCTGAACTGGGCTTGCCAACGTGCCCAGGAGACCCGCCCACCTTGCCGCGTTCAGAGAATCCAATCTCTCGGTCAAGGTCAAGTGGTCCAGAAACCCCATTGAAAATGCCTACTTTTGGTTTTTTTATCCAACTTGGCACCCGTGCAGCAACGGCTACGGCTGAGCGATCTGACCCGGGCTCGCGCCAGTGCCAAGACGAATCCCCGGACTTGAGGCCCTATAAGTTTCTGGTTGACGGGTCAAGCCAAAGGGGTAGAAAACTGCTTCCCAAGTTGCCAATAGTGAAGGCCTTTGGGTGTGTTTTGGTCTTTTCAAGGGGAACCGCATGCCTTTAGCCTGTGCGATCTGACCTGGGCTCGCGGCAGTGACCAAGGGTCCATCTGGACCTGCAATACGCAGAGTTTCGGGTCGATCGGTCAAGCTCAAGGTTGACCCTTTTTGCCGTTTTTGCCAATTTGAGTCGCATGGAGTAATGGCTTCGGCTGTAAGATCTGACCTGGGCTCTCGCCAGAGACCAGGGGACCACCTGGACCTAAGGCAATAAGGATTTGGGGTCCATCTGACAAGGTCAAGGGGGTCAAAGCGGCGATTGAACACGGCACAAAAGTAAGCAAATTAATCACGACTAGTGCACGCCCATCGGCTGAGCCATCCGAACTGGGCTTGCCAACGTGCCCAGGAGACCTGCCCACCTTGCCGCATTCAGAGGTTCCAATCTCTCGGTCAAGGTCAAGTGGTCCAGAAACCTTGAGCTTGACCGATCGACCCGAAACTCTGCGTATTGCAGGTCCAGATGGACCCTTGGTCACTGCCGCGAGCCCAGGTCAGATCGCACAGGCTAAAGGCATTTTCAATGGGGTTTCTGGACCACTTGACCTTGACCGAGAGATTGGAACCTCTGAATGAGGCAAGGTGGGCGGGTCCCCTGGGCACGTTGGCCAGCCCAGGTCGGATGGCTCAGCCGATGGGCGTGCACTAGTCGTGACCAATTTGCTTACTTTTGGGCCGTGTTCAATCACCCCTTTGACCCCCTTGACCTTGTCAGATGGACCCCAAATCCTTATCGCCCTAGGTCCAGGTGGTCCCCTGGTCTCTGGCATGAGCCCAGGTCAGATCTTACAGCCAAAGCCATTGCTCTGTGTGACTCAAATTCTTGACATCTTGACCTGCAACACGCAGAGTTTTGGGTCGATCGGTCAAGCTCAAGGTTGATCTTTTTGCCGTTTTTGCCAATTTGAGTCGCATGGAGCAATGGCTTTGGCTGTGCGATCTGACCTGAACTCGCGCCAGAGACCAGGGGACCACCTGGACCTAAGGCGATAAGGATTTGGGGTTAATCTGACAAGGTCAAGGGGGTCAAAGCGACTATTGAATACGGCACAAAAGTAAGCAAATTGGTCACGGCAAGGGCACGCCCATCGGCTGAGCCATCCGACCTGGGATGGCAAATGTTCCCAGGGGATCCGCCCACCTTACCACATTCAGAGGTTCTAATCTCTCGGTCAAGGTCAAGTGGTCAAAAATCACCATTGAAAATGCCTACTTATGGGTTTTTTCACCAACTTGGCACCCGTGCAGCAACTGCTAAGGCTGAGCGATCTGACCTGGATTTGGGCCACTGCCAAGATGAATCCCCGGACTTGATGCCCTATGAGTTGTGGGTTTCAAGGGTCAAGCCAATGGGGTAGAAAACTGCTTCCCAAGTTGCAAGTAGTGAAGGCCTTTTGGGTGTGTTTTGTTTTTTCAAGAGGGAACCGCATGCCTTTAGGCCGTGCGATCTGAACTGGGCTCACGGTGGTGACCAAGTGTCCAACTGGACCTGCAACACGCAGAGTTTCGGGCCGATCGGTCAAGCTCAAGGTTGACCCATTTTGCCGTTTTTGCCCATTTGAGTCGCATAGAGCAATGGCTTCAGCCGTGCGATCTAACCTGGGCTGGCGCCAGAGACCAGGGGACCACCTGGACCTAAGGTGATAAGGATTTCGGTTGCATCTGCCAAGGTCAAGGGGGTCAAAGCATCGATTGAACACAGCACAAAAGTAAGCAAATTGGTCACGATGAGGGAACGCCCATCGGCTGAGCCATCCAACCTGGGTTTGCGAATGTGCCCAGGGGACCCGCCAGCCTTGCCACATTCAGAGGTTCCAATCTCTCAGTCATAGTCATGTGGTCCAAAAACACCATTGAAAATGCCTACTTTTGGGTTTTTTCACAAACTAGGCACCCTCGCAGCACTGGCTAAGGCTGAGCAATCTGACCCGGTCTCGCAAAAGTGCCAAGAGAAAACCCCGGACTTGAGGCTCTATGAGTTTTGGGTTGAAGGGTCAAGCCAAAGGGGTAGAAAACTGCTTCCCAAGTTGCCAATAGTGAAGGCCTTTTGGGTGTGTTTTGGTTTTTTAAGAGGGAACCGCATGCCTTTAGGCCATGCGATCTGACCTGGGCTCAAGGCGGTGACCAAGGGTCCAACTGAACCTGCAACACGCAGAGTTT
The DNA here is from genome assembly GCA_948146395.1 of Fragum whitleyi. Lineage (NCBI taxonomy): Eukaryota > Metazoa > Mollusca > Bivalvia > Cardiida > Cardiidae > Fragum > Fragum whitleyi. The sequence continues at coordinate 15,024,657 of OX411558.1, read as the reverse complement.
CGGGCCGATCGGTCAAGCTCAAGGTTGATCTTTTTGCCGTTTTTGCCAAATTGAGTCACATAGAGCAATGGCTGCTGCCATGTGATATGACCTGGGTTCATGCCTGAGACCAGGGGACCACCTGGACCTAAGGCGATAAGGATTTCGGGTCCATCTGCCAAGGTCAAGGGGGTCAAAGCAGCGATTTGTACACAGCACAAAAGTAAGCAAATTGGTCACGGCGAGGGCACGCCCATGGGCTGAGCCATCCAAATGGGCTCGTGAATGTGCCCAGGGGACCCGCCTGCCTTGCCACATTCAGAGATTCCAATCTCTCGGTCAAGGTCAAGTGGTCCAAAAACACCATTGAAAATGCCTACTTTTGGGTTTTTTCACCAATTAGGCACCCATGCAGCAACAGCTAAGGCTGAGCCATCGACCCGCGCTTCGGCCAGTGCCAAGATGAATCCCCGGACTTGTGGCCTTTTAAGTTTCGGGCTCTAGGGTCAAGCCAAAAGGGTAAAAAACTGCTTCCCAAGTTGCCAATAGTGAAGGCCTTTTGGGTGTGTTTTGGTTTTTCAAGAGGGAACCGCATTCCTTTAGGCTCAGCGATCTGACCTGGGCGCGCAGGGGTGACCAAGGGTCCAACTGGACCTGCAACACGCAGAGTTTCGGGTCAATCGGTCAAGCTCAAGGTTGACCCTTTTTGCCATTTTTGTCAATTTGAGTCACACAGAGCAATGGCTTCTGCCATGCGATCTGACCTGGGCTCGCGCCAGAGACCAGGGGACCACCTGGACCTAAGGCGATAAGGATTTGGGGTCCATCTGCCAAGGTAAAGGGGGTCAAAGCGGCGATTGAACACGGCACAAAAGTAAGCAAATTGGTCATGGCAAGGGCACGCCCATCGGCTGAGCCATCCGAATGGGCTCGCGAATGTGCCCAGGGGACCCGCATACCTTACCACATTCAGAGGTTCCAATCTCTTGGTCAAGGTCAAGTGGTCCAAAATCACCATTGAAAATGCCTACTTATGGGTTTTTTCACCAACTTGGCAACCGTGCAGCAACTGCTAAGGCTGAGCGATCTGATCTGGATTTGGGCCACTGCCAAGATGAATCCACGGACTTGACGCCCTATGAGTTGTGGGTTTCAAGGGTCAAGCCAATCGGGTAGAAAACTGCTTCCCAAGTTGCCAATAGTGAAGGCCTTTTGGGTGTGTTTTGTTTTTTCAAGAGGGAACCGCATGCCTTTAGGCCGTGCGATCTGACCTGGGTCACGGTGGTGACCAAGTGTCCAACTGGACCTGCAACAACAGAGTTTCGGGCCGATCGGTCAAGCTCAAGGTTGACCCATTTTACCATTTTTGCCCATTTGAGTCGCATAGAGCAATGGCTTCAGCCGTGCGATCTAACCTGGGCTGGCGCCATAGACCACCTGGACCTAAGGTGATAAGGATTTCGGTTCCATCTGCCAAGGTCAAGGGGGTCAAAACAGCGTTTGAACACAGCACAAAAGTAAGCAAATTGGTCACGATGAGGGCACGCCCATCGGCTGAGCCATCCAACCTGGGTTTGCAAATGTGCCCAGGGGACCCGCCAGCCTTGCCACATTCAGAGGTTCCAATCTCTCAGTCATAGTCAAGTGGTCCAAAAACACCATTGAAAATGCCTACTTTTGGGGTTTTTCACAAACTAGGCACCCGTGCAGCAACGGCTACGGCTGAGCGATCTGACCCGGGCTCGCGCCAGTGCCAAGATGAATCCCCAGACTTGTGGCCCTATGAGTTTCGGGTTCACGGGTCAAGCCAAAGGGGTAAAAAAATGCTTCCCAAGTTGCCAATAGTGAAGGCCTTTTGGGTGTGTTTTGGTTTTTCATGAGGGAACTGCATTCCTTTAGGCTCAGCTATCTGACCTGGGCTCGCAGGGGTGACCAAGGGTCCAACTGGACCTGCAACACGCAGAGTTTTGGGCCAATCGGTCAAGCTCAAGGTTGACCCTTTTTGCCGAATTTGATAATTTGAGTCGCATAGAGCAATGGCTTCTGCCGTGTGATCTGACCTGGACTGGCGCCAGAGACCAGGGGACCACCTGGACTTAAGGCGATAAGGATTTAGGGTCCATCTGCCAAGGTCAAGGGGGTCAAAGCAGCGATTGAACACGGCAAAAAAGTAAGCAAATTGGTCATGGCAAGGGCACGCCCATCGGCTGAGCCATCCGACCTGGGCTCGCGAATGTGCCCAGGGGACCCACCCACCTTGCCATGTTCAGAGGTTCCAATCTCTCGGTCAAGGTCAAGTGGTCCAAAAACACCATTGAAAATGCCTACTTTTGGGGTTTTTTTTAACCAACTTGGCACCCGTGCAGCAACTGCTAAGGCTGAGTGATCTGACCCAGGCTTGCGCCAGTGCCATGATGAATCCCCAGACTTGAGGCCCTATGAGATTTGGGTTCACAGGTCAAGCCAAAGGGGTAGAAAACTGCTTCCCAAGTTGCCAATAGTGAAGGCCTTTTGGGTGTGTTTTGTTTTTCAAGAGGGAACCGCATGCCTTTAGGCCGTGCGATCTAACCTGTGCTCGAAGCGGTGACCAAGGGTCCAACTGGACCCACAACACGCAGAGTTTCGGGCTGATCAGTCAATCTCAAGGTTGACCCTTTTTGCCGAATTTGATAATTTGAGTCACATTGAGCAATGGCTTCAGCCGTGCATTCTGACCTGGGCTCGCGCCAGAGACCAGGGGACCACCTGGACCTAAGGAGATAAAGATTTGGGGTCCATCTGCTAGGGTCAAGGGGGTCAAAGTGGCGATTGAACATGGCACAAAAGTAAGCAAATTGGTCACAGGCGAGGGCATGCCCATTGGCTGAGCCATCTGACCTGGGCTCGCGAATGTGCCCAGGGGACCGGCCCACCTTGCCATGTTCAGAGGTTCCAATCTCTCAGTCAAGGTCAAGTGGTCCAAAAACACCATTGAAAATGCCTACTTTTGGGTTTTTTCACAATCTTTGCACCCGCGCAGCAACAGCTAAGGCTGAGCGATCAGATCCGGGCTTAGGCTAGTGCCAAGATGTATCCCTGGACTTGAGGCCCTATGAGTTTCGGGTTCACTGGTCAAGCCAAAGGGGTAGGAAACTGCTTCCCAAGTTGCCAATAGTGAAGGCCTTTTGGGTGTGTTTTGGTTTTTCAAGAGGGAACAGCATGCCCTTAGGCTCTGCGATCTGACCTGGGCTCGTGGCGGTGACCAAGGGTCCAACTGTTCCTGCAACACGCAGAGTTTCGGGCCGATTGGTCAATCTCAAGGTTGACCCTTTTTGCTGATTTTGCCAATTTAAGTCACATAAAGCAATGGCTTCTGCTGTGCGATCTGACCTGGGCTCGCGCAAGTGACCAGGGGACCACCTGGACCTAAGGCGATAAGGATTTGGGGTCCATCTGCCTAGGTCAAGGGGGTCGAAGTGGCGATTGAACAAGGCACAAAAGTAAGCAAATTGGTCACGCCGAGCGCATGCCCATTGGCTGAGCCATCCGACCTGGGCTCGAGAATGTGCCCAGGGGACCAGCCCACCTTGCCATGTTCAGAGGTTCCAATCTCTCAGTCAAGGTCTAGAGTCGCATAGAGCAATGTCTTCTGCCCTGATATCTGACTTTGGCCTGCGCCAGAGACCAGGGGACCACCTGGACCTAAGGTTATAAGGGTTTGGGGTCCATCTGCCAAGGTCAAGGGGGTCATAGCGGCGATTGAACACGGCACAAAAGTCAGCAAAATGGTCGCGGTGAGGGCACGCCCATCGGCTGAGCCATCCGAGCTAGGTTCGAGATTGTGCCAAGGGGACCCGCCCACCTTGCCACGTTCAGAGGTTCCAATCTCTCTGTCAAGGTCAAGTGGTCCAAAAACACCATTGAAAATTCCTACTTTTGTGTTTTTTCATCAACTTGGTACCAGTGCAGCAATGACTGGCTAAGTGATCTGACCCAGGCTTGCGCCAGTGCCAAGATGAATCCCCGGACTTGAGGCCCTATGAGTTTCAGGTTCACAGGTCAAGCCAAAGGGATAGGAAACTGCTTCCCAAGTTGCCAATAGTGAAGGCCTTTTGGGTGTGTTTTATTTTTTCAAGAGGGAACCGCATGCCTTTAGACGGTGCGATCTGACCTGGGCTCGTGGCGGTGACCAAGGGTCCAACTGGACCTGCAACACGCAGAGTTTCGGGCCGATCGGTCAAGCTCAAGGTTGACCCTTTTTGCCAATTTGAGTCGCATAGAGCAATGGCTTCTGCAGTGCGATCTGACCTGGCCTCGCGCCAGAGACCAGGGGACCACCTGGACCTAAGGTGATAAGAATTTGGGGTCCATCTGCCAAGGTCAAGGGGGTAAAAGCGGCAATTGAACATGGCACAATCTCTCTGTCAAGGTCAACTGGTCCAAAAACACCATTGAAAATGCCTACTTTTGGGTTTTTTCACCAACTTGGCACCCGTGCAGCAACTGCTAAGGCTGAGCGATGTGACTCGCGCATGGGCCAGTGCCAAGATGAATCCCTGGACTTGATGCCCTATGAGTTTTGGGTTCACGGGTCAAGCCAAAGGGGTAGAAAACTGCTTCCCAAGTTGCCAATAGTGAAGGCCTTTTGGGTGTGTTTTGGTTTTCCAAGAGGGAACCGCATGCCTATGGGCCGTGCGATCTGACCTGGGCTTGCTGTAGTGACCAAGGGTCCAACTGGACCCACAACACGCAGAGTTTCGGGCTGATTGGTCAAGCTCAAGGTTGACCCATTTTGCTGTTTTTGCCAATTTGAGTCGCATAGAGCAATGGCTTCTGCCGTGCGATCTGACCTGGGCTCGTGCCAGAGACCAGGGGACCACCTGGACCTAAGGCTATAAGGATTTGGGGTCCATCTGCAAAGGTCTATGGGGTCAAAGCGGCGATTGAACACGGCACAAAAGTAAGCAAATTGGTCACGGCGAGGGCACGCCCATCGGCCGAGCCATCCAACCTGGGCTCGCGAATGTACCCAGGGGACCCACCCACCTTGCCACGTTCAGAGGTTCCAATCTCTCGGTCAAGGTCAAGTGGTCCAAAAACACCATTGAAAATTCCTACTTTTGGGTTTTTTCATCAACTTGGTACCCGTGCAGCAATGGCTAAGGCTGATCGATCTGACCCAGGCTTGCGCCAGTGCCAAGATGAATCCCCGGACTTGAGGCCCTATGAGTTTCGGGTTGACGGGTCAAGCCAAAGGGGTAGAAAACTGCTTCCCAAGTTGCCAATAGTGAAGGATTTTTGGGTGTTTCGGTTTTTCAAGAGGGAACCGCATGCCTTTAGGCGGTGCGATCTGACCTGGGCTCGTGGCGGTGACCAAGGGTCCAACTGGACCTGCAACACGCAGAGTTTCGGGCCGATCGGTCAAGTTCAAGGTTTACCCTTTTTGACGTTTTTGCCAATTTGAGTCGCATAGAGCAATGGCTTCTGCCGTGCGATCTGACCTGGACTGGCGCCAGAGACCAGGGGACCACCTGGACTTAAGGCGATAAGGATTTAGGGTCCATCTGCCAAGGTCAAGGGGGTCAAAGCAGCGATTGAACACGGCAAAAAAGTAAGCAAATTGGTCATGGCAAGGGCACGCCCATCGGCTGAGCCATCCGACCTGGGCTCGCGAATGTGCCCAGGGGACCCACCCACCTTGCCATGTTCAGAGGTTCCAATCTCTCGGTCAAGGTCAAGTGGTCCAAAAACACCATTGAAAATGCCTACTTTTGGGGTTTTTTTTAACCAACTTGGCACCCGTGCAGCAACTGCTAAGGCTGAGTGATCTGACCCAGGCTTGCGCCAGTGCCAAAAGTAAGCAAATTGGTCCCGGCCTTTTGTGTGTTTTGGTTTTTCAAGATGGAACCGCATGCCTTTAGGCGGTGCGATCTGACCTGGCCTCGCGGCGGTGACCAAGGGTATGCCGTTCACTGTTGAAAAGACCATAACAAGCCCAAAAACCTTCACTGTTGGCAACTTGGTAGGTGGTTTCTACCCCTTGGGCAGTACAGCAGAAAGGTATGCGGTTCGCTTTTGAAAAGACCAAAACAAGCCCAATTTTTTCACTTTTTGGCCAAATGGGCCGACCTTGACCTTGACTGATCGACCCAAAACTCAGAGCGTTGCAGGTTCAGGCGGTCTCGTGGTCACTTACGCGAGCCTAGGTCAGATCGCACAGCAGAAGGGTATGCCGTTCACTGTTGAAAAGACCATAACAAGCCCAAAAGCCTTCACTTTTGGCAACTAGGTAGGCTTTTCTACCCCTTGGGCTTAACTGATCGACCTGAAACTGGGAATGTTGCAGGTTCGGGTGGTCCCCTGGTCACTCGCTCAACTCCAGGTCAGCCCGCTCAGCCCAAGGGTCAGCGGTTCACTGCTGAAAAACTCTAACAAACCCAAAGGCTTTCACAGTTGGCAACTTGGTAGGCAGTTTTCTACCCCTTTGCCTTGACCCATCGACCCAAAACTAGGAGCGTTGCAGGTTCAGATGGTCTCCTGGTCACATGCGCGAGCCCAGGTCAGGCAACACAGCGAAAAGGTATGCGGTTTGCGTTTGAAAAGACCAAAACAAGCCAAATTTCTTCAATTTTTGGTGATTTGGTACGTTGTTTTTCTTCCCTTTAGGGTCAACCTATCCATCTGGAACTCTGGGCATTGCAGGTTGGGGTGGTCCCCTGGTCTCTCGCTCAAGCCCAGATCAGACTGCACGGCCGAAGCCAATGCTCTATGCCGCTAAAATTGGCATATCTGGCCAAATGGGTCGACCTTGACCTTGACTGATCGACCCAAAACTCGGAGCTAGCAGGTTCAGTTGGTCCCGTGGTCACTCTGGTTAGCCCAGGTCAGTCCGCACAGCAGAAGGGTATGCCGTTCACTGTTGAAAAGACCAAAACAAGCCCAAAGGCCTTAATTGTTGACAACTTGGTAGGCAGTTTCTACCCCTTGGTCTTGACAGATCGACCAGAAACTGGGAATGTTGCAGGTTCGGGTGGTCCCCGGGTCACTTGCGCGACTCCAGGTCAGCCTGCTCAGACCAAGGATCCTCGGTTAAATGCTGAAAAACCCTAACAAACCAAAAGGCATTCCCAGTTGGCAACTTGCTAGGCAGTATCTACCCCTTTGCCTTGACCCATTGACCCGAAACTCGGAGCGATGCATGTTCATATGGTCCCCTGGTCATTAGCGCTTGCCCAGTTCAGGCAGCACAGCGGAAAGGTATTCGGTTAGCAATTAAAAAGACCAAAACAAGCCCAATTTCTTCACTTTTTGGCGACTTGGTACGCAGTTTTTCAACCTTAAGGCTCGACCTTTCCACTCTGAACTCTGGGCATTGCAGGTCTGGGTGGTCCCCTGGTCTCTCACGTTATGCCAGATCAGAGCGCACGGCGGAAGCCAATGCTCTATGCCGCTCAAATTGGCATACCTGGCCAAATGGGTCGACCTTGACCTTGACTGATCGACCCAAAACTCGGAGCTAGCAGGTTCAGTTGGTCCCGTGGTCACTCTGGTTAGCCCAGGTCAGACCGCACAGCAGAAGGGTATGCTGTTCACTGTTGAAAAGACTAAAAAAAGCCCAAAGGCCTTCACTATTGGCAACTTGGTAGGCGCTTTTCTACCCCTTGGTCTTGACCATTCGACCCGAAATTAGGAATGTTGCAGATTTGGGTGGTCCCCTGGTCACTTGCACGACCTCAGGTCAGCCCGCTGTGCCCCAAGGTCTTTAGTTCACTGCTGAAAAACCCTAACAAACCCAAAGGCCTTCACAGTTGGCAACTTGGTAGGCAGCTTTCTACCCCTTTGCCTTGACCCATCAACCTGAAACTCGGAGCGCTGCAGGTTCAGATGGTCCTCTTGTCACTCGCGCGAGCCTAGGTCAGGCAGCACAGCTGAAAGGTATGCGGTTCGCGTTTGAAAAGACCAAAACAAGCCCAATTTCTTCACTTTTTGGCGACTTGGTACGCAGTTTTTCTACCCCTTAGGCTCGACCTATCCACCCGGAACTCTGGGCATTGCAGGTTGGGGTGGTCCCCTGGTATCTCGCGCGAGCCCAGATCAGACCGCACTGCCAAAGCCAATGCTCTATGCCGCTCAAATTGGCATACCTGGCCAAATGGGTCGACCTTGACCTTGACTGATCGACCCGAAACTCGAAGCGTTGCAGGTTCAGTTGGTCATGTGGTCACTCATGCAAGCCAAGGTAAGACCGCACAGCAGAAGGGTATGCAGTTCACTGTTGAAAAGACCAAAACAAGCCAAAAGGCCTTCACTGTTGGCAACTTGGCAGGCAGTTTTCTACCCCTTGGGCTTGACCGATCAACCTGAAACTGGGATTGTTGCAGGTTCAGGTGGTCCCCTGGTCACTTGTGTGACCTCAGGTCAGCCCACTCAGCCAAAGGGTCTGTGGTTCACTACTAAAAAAACCCTAACAAACCAAAAGGCCTTCACAGTTTGCAACTTGGTAGGCAGTTTTCTACCCCTTTGCCTTGACCCATGGACCCAAAACTTGGAGCGTTGCAGGTTCAGATGGTCCCCTGGTCACTCGCCCGAGTCCAGGTCAGGCAGCAAAGGTGAAAGGTATGAGGTTCGCATTTGAAAAGACCAAAACAAGCCCAATTTCTTCACTTTTTGGCGACTTGGTACGCAGTTTTTCTACCCCTTAGGCTCAACTTATCCATCTGGAACTCTGGGCATTGCAGGTTGGGGTGGTCCTCTTGTCTCTCGCGCAAGCCCAGATCAGACCGCACGGCAGAAGCCAATGCTCTATGCCGCTCAAATTGACATACCTGGCAAAATGGGTCGACCTTGACCTTGACTGATCGACCTGAAACTCAGAGCGTTGCAGGTTCAGGTGGTCCCCTGGTCACTCTCGCGAGCCCAGGTCAGACCGCACAGCAGAAGGGTATGCCGTTCACTGTTGAAAAGACCAAAACAGTCCCAAAGGCCTTAACTGTTGGCAACTTGGTAGGCGGTTTTCTACCCCTAGGTCTTGACCGATTGACCCGAAATTGGGAATGTTGCAGGTTCAGGTGGTCCCCTGGTCACTCGCGCGACCCGAGGTCAGCCAGCTCAGACCAAGGGTCCGGGGTTCACTGCTGAAAAAAACCCTAACAAACCCAAAGGCCTTCACAGTTGGCAACTTGGTAGGCAGTTTTCTACCCCTTTTCCTTGACCCATTGACCCGAAACTCGGAGCGATGCAGGTTCAGATGGTCCTCTGGTCACTCGCGCGAGCCCAGGTCAGGCAGCACAGCGGAAAGGTATGCGGTGCGCGTTTGAAAAGACCAAAACAAGCCCAATTTCTTCACTTTTTGGCGACTTGGTACGCACTTTTTCTACGCCTTAGGCTCGACCTATCCACCCGGAACTCTGGGCATTGCAGGTTGGGGTGGTCCCCTGGTCTATTGCGCGAGCCCAGATCTGACCGCACAGCTGAAGCCAATGCTCTTTGCCGCTCAAATTGGCATACCTGGCCAAATGGGTCATCCTTGACCATGACTGATTGACCCAAAACTCGGAGCGTTGCAGGTTCAGGTGGTCCTGTGGTCACTCGCGCGAGCCCAGGTCAGACTGCACAGCAGAAGGGTATGCCGTTCACTGTTGAAAAGACCAAAACAAGCCTAAAAGGCCTTCACTGTTGGCAACTTGGCAGGCGGTTTTCTACCCCTTGAGCTTGACGGATTGACCTGAAACTGGGAATGTTGCAGGTTCGGGTGGTCCCCTGGTCACTCGCGCGACTCCAGGTCTGCCGGCTCAGCCCAAGGGTCCGCAGTTTACTGCTGAAAAACCCTAACAAACCAAAAGGCCTTCACAGTTGGCAACTTGGAAGGCAGTTTTCTACCCCTTTGCCTTGACCCATCAACCCGAAACTCGGAGCATTGCAGGTTCAGATTGTCTCCTGGTCACACGCGCGAGCCCAGGTCAGGCAACACAGCTAAAAGGTATGCGGTTCGCGTTTGAAAAGACCAAAACAAGCAAAATTTCTTCAATTTTTGGCGATTTGGTACGCAGTTTTTCTTCCCTTTAGGGTCAACCTACCCATCTGGAACTCTGGGCATTGCAGGTCTGGGTGGTCCCCTGGTCTCTCCGCGAGGCCAGATCAGACCGCACGGTGGAAACCAATGCTCTATGCCGCTCAAATTGGCATACCTGGCCAAATGGGTCGACATTGACCTTGACTGATCGACCCAAAACTCGGAGCAAGCAGGTTCAGTTGGTCCCGTGGTCACTCATGTTAGCCCAGGTCAGACCGCACAGCAGAAGGGTATGCTGTTCACTGTTGAAAAGACCAAAACAAGCCCAAAGGCCTTCACTATTGGCAACTTGGTAGGCGGTTTTCTACCCCTTGGTCTTGACCGATCGACCTGAAACTAGGAATGTTGCAGTTTCAGGTGGTCCCCTGGTCAATCATGCAACCTGAGGTCAGCCCCCTCAGCCCAAGGGTCTGTGGTTCACTGCTGAAAAACCCAAACAAACCCAAAGGCCTTCACAGTTGGCAACTTGGTTGGCAGTTTTCTACCCCTTTGCCTTGACCCATCGACCCGAAACTCGACTCAAATTGGCAAAAATGGCAAAACAGGTCAACCTTGAGCTTGACTGATCGACCGGTAACTCTGGGTGTTGCATGTCCAGTTGGACCCTTGGTCACTGCTGCAAGCCCAGGTCAGATAGCACAGCCTAAAGGCATACGGTTCCCTCTCTTCCCCAAAGGCCTTCACTATTGGCAACTTGGGAAGCAGTTTTCTACCCCTTTGGCTTGACCCGTCAACCCAAAACTCAAAGAGCCTAAAGTCCGGGGATTCATCTTGGCACTGGCGTGAGCCTGGGTCAGATGGCTCAGCCGTAGCTGTTGCTGCATGGGTGCCAAGTTGGTGATCAAACCCAAAAGTAGGCATTTTCAATGGTGTTTTTGGACCAGTTGACCTTGACCCAGAGATTAGAATCTCTGAATGTGGCAAGGTGGGCTGGTCCCCTGGGCACATTCGCGAGCCCAGGTTGGATGGTTGAGCTGATGGGCGTGCACTAGTTGTGACCTATTTGCTTACTCTTATGCCGTGTTCAATTGCCGCTTTGACCCCCTTGACCTTGACAGAGGGACCCCAAAAACATTATCTCCTTAGGTCCAGGTGGTACCCTGGTCTCTGGCTTGAGCCCAGGTCAAATCGCACGGCTGAAGCCATTCCTTTATGCAACTCAAATTGGCAAAAAAAAGCAAAAAGGATTAACCTTGAGCTTGACATCTCGACCCAAAACTCTGAGTGTTGCAGGTCCAGTTGACTGTGGCAAGCCCAGGTTAGATTGCACAGCCTAAACACACTGGCGTGAGCTCAGGTCAGTCATAGGGCCTCTAGTCCGGGGATTCATCTTGGCTTTGAAGTGAGCCCAGGTCAGATCGCTCAGCCGTAGCCTTTGCTGCATGGGTGCCAAGTTGGTGAAACTAGAAAGCCATGAATGGCTTGAGTCGCTCCACAGGCTTAAAATTCTTGTAAAAGCAAATAAACGTTTTGACTTGATTTTTAGACATTTGGGGTTCTACTGATGTTGAAAATGATTTTCAAAGTTTGAACTATAAAACAGATAGAGAAATGACCTCCGCTCTTAAAAGACATATTTTTCATCAAATCAAAATGATTTTTGGCTGCATGATAATGGGTCACACAAAGATCATACCAAAAATTTTTGATTGATATCCATCAGTTACATTCTGAGAAATGATTTTCATAGTTTCCACTATTTAACTTGTTGAGAAATGACCTCATCCCATAAAATACATATTTTCCATCCAATCAAAATAATTTTTGGTACACTGATAAAGGGTCACTCAAGGATCATTCCAGGGAAATTTGGTTGATATCCAAAAATTAGATTCTGAGAAAATGATTTTCAAGTTTTCAACTATATAACATATAGAGAAATGACCTCTGCCCATAAAATGCATATTTTCCATCCGATCACAATGATTTTTTGTAGGCTGATAAAGGGTCACTCAAGTATCATTCTAGTGAAATTTGGTTGATATCCATCGATTACATTCTGAGAAAATGATTTTCAAAGTTTCCACTATATTGCATATAGAGAAATGACCTCCGCCCATAAAATGCATATTTTCCATCCGATCACAATGATTTTTTAAAAACTGATAAAGAGTCACTCAAGGATCATTCCAATGAAATTTGGTTGATATCCATCAGTTACATTCTGAGAAAATGATTTTCAAAGTTTCCACTATATAACATATAGAGAAATGACCTCCGCCCATAAAATGCGTATTTTCCATCCGATCACAATGATTTTTTGTAGACTGATAAAGGGTCACCCAAGAATCATTCATGTAAAATTTAATTGGTATCCATTGATAAGAACCTGAGAAAATTCACTTTTTACCATATTTGGAAATTAGCCACGCCCCTTAAATCTATGTTTTTCATTGGATCAAAATTTTTTGAACAACTTTGAAAGAGGGTCACCCAAGGATCATTCCTGTGAAGTTTGGTTGTAATCCATCCAGTAGTTTCTGAGGAGGAGATTTTTAAAGAAAAGTTTACGACCGCACGCACGGACGCACGGACGCACGGACGGAGGGACGGACGCACGACGGACACAAAGCCATGACAATAGCCCCAGTGCCTTTCAGCCAGTGGAGCTAAAAAAACAATAGTAGGCATTTTCAATGGTGTTTTTGGACCACTTGACCTTGACTGAGAGATTGGAACCTCTGAACGTGGCAAGGTGGGCGGGTCCCCTGGGCACATTCCCAAGCCCAGGTCCGATGGCACAGTCCATGGGCAAGCACTAGTTGTGACCAATTTGCTTACTTTTGTGCCCACTTCAATCGCCGCTTTGGCCCCTTGACCTTGACAGATGGACCCAAAATCCTTACCGCCCTAGGTCCAGGTGGTCCCCTGGTCTCTGGCGCAAGTCCAGGTCAGATTGCACGGCCGAAGCCATTGCTCTATGTGACTCAAATCGGCAAAAATGGCAAAAAGGAATAACCTTGAACTTGACGGATCACAGGCAAAAGGTATGCGGTTCCCTCTTGAAAAATCAAAACAAACCTAAAGGCCTTTAATATTGTCAACTTGGGAAGCAGTTTTTCTACCCCTTTGGCTTGACTGATCAACCCGAAACTCATAGGGCTTCAAGCCTGGGGGGGGGGGGGTCATCTTTGCACTCGCGCGAGCCCGGGACAGATTGCTCAGCCAAAGCCGTTGCTGCATGGAGATTTCAGGCCTGTGGAGCGACTCAAGCCATTCATGGCTTTCTAGTTTATTATCTCCCTTTAATCCAAAAAGGTCAAAAAATTGAAAAAAAAACAATGACCATATTCTACTTATCATTCCAGAATCGACTTCATGTCTAAACTTTTCTGAGAAAATATAAAAAAGGACTGTATTACTATTTCTACATTATTTTCATTAGCATTAAATGATAATACCAATTAAATCTAAGAGAAAAAGGTTGACCGTTATTTGATTTGAAATGATCGTATTCCACATACATTTGTATCATTCTATCATTTAACCCTTTGGTGTTTAATCCCTGCTTTTTACGTGTCTGTGATTTTTTGATTGAGAAAACATTGTGAACTTCTTTTTCCACTTTTTCAAATTAAATCCACTTTAAATTTTCGTCTGCAAAACCTTTGAATTTGGACAGGTCCAAACTTTTGTAAAATAGGAAAGGGTTAACTAATAGGATACCCATTTTTAAAATATAAGAATAAGATCTCAATTTCATTGATAGACACGCTTTTATTTTCAAATACAGATGGAGGGGGGGTTTTTTTACAAAATTTTTCACAATCAAGAAAAGTAGACTCCACCCACTTAAACAGTCGATTTTCTCAAACTGAACCAAACTCAATGATCCCTACTTTAAAATGCAGAAGAATAAATTCGGCTAAGTCATATGAAAAAAAACAACAGAAAAACTGTATTACTTTGATTTTTTCCCAAAATTGAAAAACCAAACATAGTAGGCAACAGACAGTGTATAGGCCTATTAAGTTTAGACTGCATAAATGTGCAGAGTGATCTTAGTCTATACTGTCTACAGGCTTTGTTTAAAATAGGAATAGATCTTGCACAGTAGCCAAATGTTTTGTTGAAATTTTATCTATTCTACGAAGTGCTAACCAAAGACTCTGTGCAGACTGTTCGGGTGCAAAGCTGGCCAGTCTTTGCTTTGCATACGATTTGAAATTGTTGGAAATATCACACACAGCCCAATGGCGTAGCTCCCATTACGCAAGAGCGTAATTGAAATAAATCCTTTTCGAAGAATGACGTTGATGAATGATCATAACATCGAAACTAAAGCTTACTTAAGCTGTAGTTACAATGTTTTGATCATTCTCCAAAGCTCAAATTATAAAAAAGGGAGTGGATGGAGGGCATTCAGCTTTTGTCATAGATCTCATATCGCCTTTATCCTATATATTCTTTGGTTATCGCCTTCTGAGTGCGTACAAATTTCAAAGTCCTAGATAAGCCAATTCACAGGCTCATATGATATTAAAACACTAGATGGTCACAAGAAGTATCATGACATAAGACACCATATTTCGCATAAATATAAGCAAACATTGTTGAAAAGGATTTTCTTCTGCACATACAAACTCGATGTATTGCTTTGCCCTTGCTGGCGTCGTCGTGCAAAACATCGACGTTATATGAGGCTCTGGGGCCCGTTTTACTAAACATCTTACGACCAATTTTTGCGTAAGTCGAAAATTAAAGTTGCTTCTACAGTAGTAACTAAACATGGAATTCTGCCATGCATTATCTAATCGGAATCGTCTTCTTAAGACGATTCCAATGAGATATTGCAGGGCAGATTCTAACAATGGATGAAAAAACAATGTACGATTTGTGATTTTTGACTTACGATCATATTTTTCGAAAGTATTTTAGTAAAACGGGCCCCTGGTCTGAAAGGGATTCAATTCAAACCCTGTCAGATATGTTACTTTCAAAAACTGAAAGCAACCTGTGTCACAACTTTATGTATGTCGCACCAATTTTTTTTCTAAAAATGACCGGAGCCGAAATAAATACCAGACAGATGATAATAAAAAATTCAATGAATTTTAATTAAAATATTCGCTCTTTGAGATTGAAATCACGTGCTTGTTACTACTACCAGAATGCCAAAGTGATAATCATAAACATCGCAATGCTCGTAAATCGTTATTATCTATCAGAAATATCTTACAGAAAATCTCGGGATACAATATCGAGCTACGCAGTAAGCTGTACTTAAATTATAGAAAGAATTTAATTCCACCAAAACCCTTAGTTTCCGTAGTAAAAGAACTATTCAAAATTCATATTTTCATGTTATAAACTAAAAGGCTTTGGGGTTTCAAAAATTGCATATGATTTCTGTATGCTGAATTAAAAATGTTAAACTGCTACCAATGGGATAAAATTTGATTTATGCGCAGGAACATCGTTTTTTGCTTATAGAAATAGGAAGATCCGTATGTTATGATTTGATGATCCTCTAAAAAGTTGTAAAAATAATATTCATGAGTCCCAGTTTGGACCCCACACATCTTTTTACAAAAAAGAAGCTGATTTTTTTTCAAAATTTCTTGTGCAAAACCGTAGGGTTAAGACGTTTTTTTATCAATTTGGATGAGATATCATCTATTAATCCTCCATAAAATCTATCAAGATGGTACATGTTTGAGATAAATTTTGGCTCTGTTACGGCGCTTTTTTGTCTCTATGGGGTCAATTCAGTCTCTGCGTGGTTTAACCGAGATATTCAAAACAGAAACCAACTCAAAAGAAAACTTCATAAATCTAGCTGTGATTTTTCTTTTTTTTTTTTTTTTTTTGACAGAATTCATAGTTTTATGACCATTCTGTGGATTCTTTGACGGTTTTGCAGCTTAATAGTCGACTAATTTCTGACCTTTTGCCAAAGTTGCAATTTACAGCCTCACTGTTGCTTAACCATTGCAGATGTTTTATTTGTAATTAAAAAAAAGTGTCCGATGAATTCCGATTCGCGACATCTTTCGGGAATATCAATCCAACTATGCAACTTCATTGGGGTTAAAAATCGAATTGCATATCGGTCGTATTGTAGTCACAAGCCATATGTAATAAGAGGAGTGCATATAATTTGGTTTTAACTGGTCCATTTGCTCATCATGATATAAAGGTTTGGTTTCCAAATGTTAAACATGTATAGTGAACCACATTTAAAACACTTTATGCTCTTCTTTGTAAGTAAAATGATAAACATGCAGAAAAGGTATTACTTGGTGTCATATTTTGTCACAGCAATGGGTATCAGAACTTAGTGACTTTAAGAGAGCTTTTCAAAAGCTTTAAATTAATGTATGTATGACCATAAGCTTTTTGAGGCTTTTCATCTATTTTTCAATTTAATTTAAAAAAAGAATTTCCAGATTTACATAAGCCCGAAGTTAACGTGACGTTTCAAAGTATTTTTTAGTTTTGGTTTTTTTTTTTTTTCTTTGCAAAATCGTTGGGTAAACATATTCACAGCAAGTGAATCTAGGGTTGACATTTCAACATTGTACCAAACGTGCGTATGCTCCGGTCTGGTGAAAAGTGGTTCTAAAATTGCATAAATAAGACCATGAATGTGTGTAAACCAGATACAAACAATAATACAATAGCGCATTTTCAATTTTTTGTGAGACCTTGCGTGAGAAAACTCGAAACATACATGTTATTGTCGCTGTTCAGCATGTCTTAATCATTAATTCAAATGGTCGGTGCAGCGGCTGAAACTGAACAGGCAGAAACCTACCGCGTTTTGAACAAAAAATCCCATCTGAATCGGTAAAAATTTCACGGACAAAGAAACTTTCTACAAATAATAATACAGAATGCGTTCTCGAAACTGGAAAGCGGGGTTCATTTGCGTAGGACTCCTACATGAAGAGAAAGGGTAATTCCGATATATTTTATTTGCGGAAACCCCAAATGGGATCTTGGACATTTACTTTCAGTGATGGTAAAACGCTTTTTCCACAAGTATGATCCCATTCGGAACATCGCTCGGACTTTTCCGTAACTTGAAAAGCACCTCGGACGTAAGTGTATTAATTTTGGGTCATTTATTAGGTAATTCGGCTCCTGGTGGAATTCGGTTATTACGCATGAAGAAAATCCTATTTTGTTAATTCTTTCCGATCATCTTTCGAGATCTTTAAGGCATATCATAATTTGATAACAAAACGCAGTAAGACACTGCGTTTTGTTATCAAATTAAGATATGCCCATTTTTATTCTTTCCTTGATTTTGTTTTATGTGACGTCATCCTTAGCGGATCGTTTATGTTTGTGACGTCATATTAACCCACGTGCGAAATGACGCGCTTTCATGGCTGCGCCCGTATTATTCCCCATTCGGAACACCACTCGGCCAATCTCACGATCAACCCCGGATGTACATAGACGGACTATCTTAAAAATTACGGGAAAACCTTCGAAAAACTCGATGACGTCAGTTAAAATGACGTAAGCCCTCGAAAGTTTGAGTGAAAACATTCGACGTCGCCAACGCTACTTGTTTAAGTCACTGACGTGAAACCAATGTATCCTTATAGAAATATCTCTAGATTCTTTAATAACGGCTGAAAAAATGTTATTTTTTGAGAATGATTCGTCATTCTCAAAAAATTAAGATTTTTCAGCCGTTATTTACTGTAAAAGATATAAATCTACAGTGCTAGTTTTCTTACACTGTTTCCGGCTAACAAAATGCACGATTTTGTTACATACCCGTCCGCCTTACATACATCCGAGGTCACTCGGGAACCCTCGGCGATTCTACGGAATAGACCTCGGGAATAATAAAGGCGCAGCCATGAAAGCGCGTCATATCGCACGTGGGTTTATATGACGTCAAAAACATAACTAAGGATGACGTTGCGAAAAATAAAATCAACGTAAGGTTAGAATTGGGCATTTCATAATTTGAAAACAAAACGCAGTGTCTTACTGCGTTTTGTCATCAAATTATAATATGTCCAAAAGATCTCCAAAGATGATCGGAGAGATTTAACAAAAATGTGCTTTTCTACAAGCGTAATAACCAAAGTACCGCCAGGAGCCGAATTACCTAAAAAATGACCCAAAATTACTACACTTACGTCCGAGGTACTTTTCAGTTTACGGAAAAGTCCGAGCGATGTTCCGAATGATCCGAGGTATGTTGCAGTTTACGGAAATGGCCGAGTGATGTTCCGAATGATTATTCCCGAGGTCTATTCCGTAGAATCGCCGAGGGTTCCCGATTGGTATGATCCTTGTCTATCTGGCAAACGAGCGGAAAGAATATGGAGTATTTAGAAGCTTGAATTACGCGTAACAATGTTATAATATACTGAGCAAAAATAAAAAGTATCCTCCTTTTAAAACTTCCGATTTCTTTTAACCCTTTCCTGTTTTACAAAATTTTGCCCTGTCCAAATTCAAAGGTTTTGCAGATAAAAATTTTAAGTGCATTTAATTTGAAAAATAACCATTCAGTAGGCTAGAAAATAGTGTGGAAAAAGAAGAAATTGCTTGTCGGAAGCAATTTCTTCTTTTTTCACAATGTTTTCTCAATTATAAAATGACAGGCACGTAAAAGCAGGGATTAAACAGCAAAGGGTTAAAGAACACATAGAAATTCTATGAATGTATTGCAAATTACACCCTAGCCATTTTGAATTAAATTTGAAAAGTTTGATGTGATATTAAGAAGTCACGACCGAATTGTGGACGTTAACGTAGCACGAAAATCGCAGACTCTCACTTAAAAATGCAATTGATTTTTCTGGCAGTTTTTATGCTTGCCAAATGCAGTTTTAATGCGTTTGATAACCTGGCTTGATAAGTCAACTCGATACCTAATGCTGCTTCCTGCCAATTTTACGCCAAATGAAAACAAACAAACATAAAACATCTTATGCAGATTTAAAGCACAAATTTACCTAATTCTGTCTGCACGTTCCTTGTCAAGAAAACAGACCCAAAATTCTCTATTTCAGTTTTTTAGCTGACAACAAAACATCACTATATTTGTTACGTTACGTTAACGGTTCCTCTGCTTATTAGAGAGGATCGTATGAATAACAAGGAAAGTTGCTCGCTTTACACCCGTTAAGACTTAAACGGCGATCGGATTGGTTATACAGTTTTTCGTTTTGAAAGGTTAAGAACTTTATTTCATTTTCGTTTTGAAATAGTTGTTTGGAAGCATGGGCGCAATCGCGTCTACTTGAATGAGGACACTTTGCGTCACGGTCTTCCACGTCAGTTCAAGAGGGCGAATAACAATACTTCTCTATCGGAAATGCTCGGCTCACGTCTTAATTGTTCTTCCTTTCAACTAAAGTCCGTAAAATTAAATTTCGCATATGGTCAAGTTTTTCTTAGTTTTGTTACAAGACTGTGCTGTACGAAGCATAACGATTGTCTGTTTTCTTAACTACAGAGCTTTAGAGTTTAAATGATTTTGAAAAGAAACCCAAAATCGAAAACGTGAATTACGTCGAGGTAGAAAACGAAGATTTCGACATTTCGTGAAAAAATGATACTGCATAAGAAAACGAAGTACCACAAACACATTGGTACCTTAATTGATCATTTGATCATACAGATGTAAAAGATATAGACAAAAGAAAATTGCATACTTTCTTTTTAGCTGAGTATTATATCAATTCATAGGCCCATAGCGAAAGCAATCAGCCGAAATTTGAAAACTCATTATAAAGGTTTCAAAAGGTATGTGAGATCATTCTTGTGCAGCATTAATCGACCTCTACAATTGGCTATGCCCCCGCCCCTCCCCCTTGTCATTGGCCGTGGCAATTCTAAAATCGTTGCTACGCCCCTGCGGGAAAAGATAAATAAATATTGCGAGGGAAAAAAAGATTCTCTGGCATAATTTAAATCGTAATATTCTGATTGATTCTTGAAGATTTAGGAAGTTATGTATAAACTTAATGGGATGGGAAGACATAGAAACCGATTCATAGAAACTATATGCATATTTTATGAAAAGGTGAAAATAAATATCCTGAGCAAAATAAGCAATATTGGATTGGTTACGAGTACACCCGTTTCATTTCACCAAAAACTTATCGCACTCGTTCAATTTAATTCCGAAAGCATTCGACAAAATTGAATCTCGTCTCTTGTGATTGTCCTGTGTTTATAGACCGTTTAAATTATCTATATACTGTACGGGGCACAGTTAACGACATCGTAAAATTGAAAAGTGAATGATTTCGGAATAAGTAGACGAAGTGAGTTTTGAATGAAATTAACGACATTTGTTACCTCAATTTTTGTTAAAATCTATATACCCTCATGTTTGAGTGTTTCCACAGACAAATAGGCACTTAAAAGCTCACGCCAGCCAATAAAAGCGTGTAAATATTTGATCAATTCGGAATGAAAAGGCGAATGAATTACAATTTGATGACAAAATGCATCTTTGTTATCGAATTATATAATACACTCTGTTCTTAACCCTCTTTTTAGTCCTCCTTCTGTTTGTGACGTCATAAAAATTCAGGTTCGATGTGACGCGCTTGACCGAAAACGTACATTTTATGCAATAAAACAATTTTTAAAATTGCAATATTGCCTTTGAAAATAAAATAAAAAGTGACATCACTTGCAATGTAGGGTGGTTGATTTGAAAACAGCCTCCATCACCCCAAGTGTTTAAGAGCAAATATCGCGAAAATATGAACATTAACTAGAAAGTTTTACATAAATTCATTATTTTGAAATCATTTTATTCTCAAAAAATAGTTTTTTTGAATGGTATTGAGCCGAAATTAAGATTTTACTACATACATTACAAATCTTGTTATAACAGATCCAGAGGGTGGTATTAGCTGAAACACCCATATGGAGTATCCGTAAGAAAGATAACTCTTCAGTCCTTAAGTGTGGGCTATAAAACGTGTAAGCGTGAGTTATATACCTTTAACTATACATACATGCGCATTTTATACATAACGCCTCACATGCAATGCACTCAGCTTCAATGTACACTAACACCAAATATAAGTACTTTCGTTTTGACGAAGATACTGATCGGGATGTTTGTCACATTTTATTCAAGATTAGAAATGACCACTGCCGACAAACTTACAATGGGAAGCATGAGTTTGTAAAAAGAGTTTGAGATAGCAGGATATGTAGTGTTTAGGCTATAATTCAAATTTATAGATAAAATTATTGTCTTCTGCTAATAGGAAAAAAAATGATTTCAAAATTTTGGTGGGGCCTCTTAGATGACAGTCAGTGTATCATTTTTACTCACAGAAGATCTAATGTAGTTCTTGATTTCTCACCTGCTTTTTTCAAATTCATTCCTAGAAATTAAACTTTTTGTAGATTAATCAAAGGAAACGATGTGACAAATACTTTGAGTTTGAGCAAGGATGGCAAGGAAGACCACGTAGAGCATATAGAATTTTACCTTTTTTCAGCTCTTCGGTCCTTAAGTGTGGGCTATAAAAGAGTAAGCGTGAGTTATATTCCTTTAACGATACATACATGCACATTATGTATTATTTTTACACACAGATGATCCAAGGTGGTTCTAGATTGCTAACCTACTTTTCAAATTCAATCCGAGAAATTAAACTTTTTGTAGATTAATCAAAGGAAACGATGTGACAAATACTTTGATCCCGACCAAAATATTTGCAGGTGGCTTCAATATTGACCCCTTTTTGAGGTTGAGCAAGAATGGCAAGGAAGTTTCCGTAGAGTAGGCTATACAGAATTTAACCTTTTTTCAGCTTCAAGTCCGCAAAAAATGTAAATTTCAGAAAAGATTGTTAAATATTCCTTAGATGAGATTTTACTCGTACTGTAAGTTTGTATTGAGCTCTGTGACGAATGTAGTCTTTTACCATTTGGTTTTAAGAACGGACACACCACCGTATCCGTAGAAATCCGTCTGGATAATTGGGTATAAGGAAATTTTTCCAATTCATGTACAATCCAATAAAAATTACTAGAGGCTTTGTACCCGATATTTGTTGCATTCTAGCCAAATATAACCCCAATTTCTTAATGAACATGTACATAAATGATAATTGTTTCCTGCCTACTAAGCAAATTTGGCGCCAAATTGTTGGTCGAGCAATAAAAGAAAATGAATCAGATGAATGGTTGATACGCATTCGATCGGCTGACTTTTCCAGGTTCTCACGGTTGCACAGATCCATTGCACCATGTTCTCTTTATTATCTTTATACAGCGAGATTGTCGCCTTATAAGATAGCTTTTGTAGCTAAATTATGGACGACCGTTCCGCAGTCTGAGCCGATACGATGCCATCTGTGCGGCCGTGTGAGCATGGATGATGTCAAACACAAGCTGATTGAATGTGTATCAACATATTCTATAAAAGCAAATTTCGTTTCCCATGTATCTACAAAATTTCAAGCCGTGGCATATGAGTTGGTTTTTTCATCCGATGAACGCTTTCTAATGATGGTGCTTGGAGAAAATCCCAACTCATTGTGTGCACACGACTCAATCCAATTTCGTAGAATTACGATTAATTACATATATAGATGTGTTCACGGACCATATAATTTATAGTGCATAATTGCTTTCTTTTACCGTCCGTTTGGTGCTACAGTACGTAGTTTATATTTCAAACTACATCACTTTGTTTTTCCGAATTGTTTATACTTATATGTCATATCTATAGCGTTAAAGAAAAAAAAATTGTTCAATTAATCTCCTTTGGAGGAAATAAAGTGAATGAATGAATGAATGAATATTATTATTATTATTATTATTAATTATAATAATTTTCAATCAATGTAAAACAATTTCAGGCGCAAGAGCAATCGGTGTCATGGGAAGCTCATTGAATTAATAAAGCATTTAGCTCCCCCTAACCGGCGCGTCTGACTGTTGGATTGTTGCCCCCTTCCATCACATTCTTTTAATAGGGCCTATATTTGTGACCCATCCACAAAAAGGGACCATCTGGGTAGTACGCAAAGTGTCGATCCCAGTTAGACTGCGTGGATTGCGCAGACTGCCTAGGGTCGAAACTTTTCGCAATGAGCTTGTTTTCTGAATCTAGAATGAATAATCGACCTTCAAGTGAAAGAATTTTTGAAATACGACATCTGGTTGATCTATGCTGGACCCAATCTCTTTTCCAAATATTCAATTAACAGAGTGCCCAGGTAGTGCCTTTTTGCGTGACGGGTCACATTTGTCTAACTGATGAATAGACATATAAAACTTTCCCATCTACCCCATCCTCTTATACTGATAGGTAAGGACAGGCTCATCAATCAAACATCCATTGACATCAAACATCACACGCTCCTAACCTATTTAAACGTTATTCATTTATCTGCAAAATATGTAGAAAAAGATATGAAATAGTCCCATCATATCACACTTCTGAAATATTTTAACGTTATTTATTTATCTGCGAAATATATTATATAGAAAAAGATATGAAACTATCCCAATCATATCACACTCCTGTTTATTATTTATCTGCAAAATTTATAGGAAAAAGAAATGAAACAACAGCATTTCGTTGAAGGGCGACCTTTACTTTTTAGCTACAGCCTTTTAAGCCGTACTTTATCGCGTTTACTTCATCATTTAACCATCTACTCACTGTAAAAAAAAACCACAGTTTATTCTCTAAATGATAAAAGCTCAATCTTGGCAAGCTGCATTTATACTGAGTTCCATAAGAAAGTGTGCACTTTCATTTCTTTACTTTTTCTTGATTTTTACAAAGTTGGGGGACATTTATGGGGTAAATTTGACGTCATACTTTAGATAAGACCTTCTTGAAATAAAAAGTCAAATCAGAGTTTGACAAAGCATCGCATACTGAATACGCACAAACAGAACTCATAGCGTTAAGATTTGACTTCCTTACAGTTTGTTCTCTTGTAAGAACTATGTGCTTATGTTGCATTGTAGTTTTTAAGGAGACATCCCAAGCCATTTTCAAACAAAAGTTTTATTTATCATGCAGACGTTACGTGGGCGTCAACGTTAGTAATTGCAACGTTCTTAGGCCAGTAACTTGATGTAGAACAGTGCTATGACGTTCTATGACATCTCCATTTGCTCATGGTAAGCCTGACTAAATGATGCCCCCGATTTCTATTGGAACACGAATGCTTTATCAATTTTTCTGACGTTCTTATTTTGACAAGGTTCGATTTCGTTTACCCACGTAAATTATAAGTCAAACCACGTAGTTGCAAAATGCACAATTGAAATGAAGGTGTGATTTTATGATTAACTAAGCCACAATGATTCAACTGAAAGCAATTTTGAACCAAATAGTCATCTTACGCGTGATGCATATGCAAAACATGCATAATCAAAGGTTTCAACATATCAGATAATCTTTTCAAATCACGTGATTTGTGTTATCAAATATCGTTTGCAAATAGTCTTTGGGAACATGATGCGATATTTCATGATGGTAGGTTGTGTAATTTCCGAAATATTCAAAATTCAAAAGTGCACACTTTCTTTTGGAACTGAGTATATTTATCAATATAACCAAATGTGTGATTATGAACCAACGTTTTCTTAGACCAAAAAATTCTCTGTGTACTCATGAAAGGTTTTTCTTTAATTTGTCTTTAACGTCGCTATTAACAATCTTCTTATCATATCACGACAAAGTTCCCTTTATTTCATGTGCGCCCTGGGTATCCCAAGTGCCGAGCTCTGACTCCAATTGCCCAATGACCTACATGGCCAGTGGAGCAAATGAAATTTGAGCCCATGTCCTTTGATTTCTGGATATCCCAAGTGCTGAGCTCGGACTACAATTGCCGATGGACATGCCTACATGGCTAGTGGGGAAAATGCTATTTGAGCCCATGACCTTTGATTTCTGGGTATCCCAAGCGCTGAGCTCTTACTCCCATTGCCCATGGACATACCTACATGGCTTGTGGGGCAAATGACTTTTGAGTCTTTGATCTTTGATTTCTGGGTATCCAAAGTGCTGAGCTCTGACTCCCATTGCGCATGGACATATTAGATTCTATATGGTTAGTGAGGTAAATGCTTTTTGAGCCAATGACCTTTGATTTCTGGTTATCCTTGGTTCTAAGCTCTGACTCCCATGCCCATATACATTACCTACAAAATAATTGGAATAAAATGATATTTGGGCCCATGACCTTCCTGGGTATCGCAAGTGCTGAGCTCTGACTTCCAATGCCCATGAACACTACCTACAAGACAAGTGGTTTAAATGACATTTGATTTCTGGGTATCACAAGTACTAAGTTCTGACTGCATTGCCAATGGACATACATATATGTTGATTGGCGCGACTGAGATTTGAATCAATGACCCTGATTTCCGGGTATCACAAGTACTGAGCTCTGACTGCATTGCCTATGGACATTCCCACATGGCAAGTTGGGCTGGGATTTGAACAAATGACCTTTGATTTCTGGGTATCAGCACTGAGATCTTGTTGCATCGACCATGGATATACCTATGTGGAAAGTTGAGCGACTGGGATTTGAACAAATGACCTTTGATTTCTGGGTATCAGCACTGAGATCTTGTTGCATCGACCATGGATATATCTATATGGCAAGTTTGGCGACTGGAATTTTAACAAATGACCTTTGATTTCTGGGTATCAGCACTGAGATCTTGTTGCATCGACCATGGATATATCTATATGGCAAGTTTGGCGACTGGAATTTGAACAAATAACCTTTGATTTCTGGGTATCAGCACTGAGATCTCATCAACCATGGATATACCTATGTGGCAAGTTGGGCGACTGGGATTTGAACAAATGACCTTTGATTTCTCTCGGGTCAAAAGTCCACCGAGTTGTTAATGGTACGAGTCTAACTGTATGTCAGCAAGTATACTGGCGGTGCCAAATATATAAATATGTATGACTTAGTTGTTACCAATGACGTCAGAATCGATGTCCTACGTCAAAAATAAAATATAGAAACCTATGTCTGCATCTTGGATGAAGGCTGAAAAGAAACCTAACGCTGTTCTTAAAGTTTTGAGGGAAGACGAGTTTTCGCCTTAAAATTTGCTAAACTATTGCTAAGAAATAGTCTAGATTTAGTACCACCCCCTACATTTCAGTGCAGGGGATGCTTTATCATTGTCAAAAAATATGTAAAAAAAACAAAACAAAAAAAAAAAAAAACCCTTAGCCCTTAAGCATGTGTGGAAATCCTTAGTACTATTTGGATTTGTCCCTTCAATAACACTCGCTACATTTCACAAGGGACCTTGATGATCCTATCTGCTAGCCGGGGTTTATTAAGTAAACGGAAAGAAGAAAATGACTACGTTCTAGATAGTCCCATACGAGATTCTTATAAGTAGCGAACCTTAAAAACTCCCAGTGACAATAAGGTATGCGCTCTATAGTAGAAGCAAAAAGTAGTAAAGGTATGTCTTGGAACTAAAAATATTTCGGATTTATAGGTATTATTATTTTTATTGTAATTTCTGTAAGAAGAGATTTTGACTGTTTGACCGAAAACAGTAGCCTGGTAATGTTTTAAGGGTGTTTACACGGCCTTGCTGTACAAATTAGTTTCAACAAAGGCATGGTAGGTGACTTGCTTACCGAAAACAGAGCTGTTTTCATTAACTTCTGCAAATAGCCTTCTGCTTCAAATGCTCCAAATATTATAAGCTAGAGTGTTGTACTTTACTATTCGTTTCCCCTTTGTTTGTATATTCAAATAATATAACGTCTGACATTCGCTTCGTTAATGTTCGGATCCAAAATGTAGTTACGCGTGTTCAACAGTCCAGGAATCCGACAGTAAACTACGCTCAAATCCGAATATTCCGCGAGCCTCGCTACATAAAGCTCGGGACTGAAAAAAAATATTTCCGACGTTGGGTTCCATCAACGCTTGTATTCGATGAATATGGTTTTGTGTACGAAATCATTTTCGGATCCGAAAGTTCTCGGTGTGTTCGGATCCGAGTGTCACCGATCTTGGGTTCCAAATATTCCGTCAATGTTCGGATCCAACTGGATAAAGATTTGTTCGGATTCGGTGGTCCAACGTTGTTCGGATCCAAATTGTTCGGATTCCAAAAGTTCCGAGATATACATTACAATGTACTCGGTGGTCCAAACCCTCCGAAATCCGTTGTCTATGTGGTTCCGAAAGTCCCGTTTCCGTAATTTCTGCGAACTTCCTTCTGGTGCTCACCGTTTCTTTTAAATCTAAGACCATATCCCCGATCCGAAATCCGTGCGTACTGCTTCCTATTTTGATCCGAAATCCGTGCGTACTGCTTCCGATTTTGATCCGAAATCCGTGCGTAGGGGCCTACTGCTTCCGATTTTGATCCAAAATCCGTGCGTACTGCTTCCGATTTTGCTGTTCTTCTGCCCAAAAACCTAATGCTTCCAAGGTGGTCCGTGATGGTAAAAGTATATCAAAATCTGCACTTCTGACACCATTTTGTAACAGAAATATTGCATACACGGTCTTTGATTCACAGGCCTTTTCTGAGATATGATAAGATACACGGGTGCGAGCGATCATAAATCCCACGGTGTTCATAGAAATCTCTGCCGGCAGTTCAGAACAGCAATGCCATGAATCTGTACATATACTAATACAATTTCAATCCAATGAAATTAAGAATTCTGATTGGATCGCATCACGTGGGGAAATCCATCGCACCTTATTTCTGTGTAAAGTGCAAAAGGTCTTTCGGGACACCCCCGACCTTAGATCTGCAAGTCCTGTGTTGTAGGAACTCGAATTAACCTCGTTTCCGATCATCAACCGGCAACATTGCTATCTAATCTGTTATGAATTAAGATATTTTCGGAAGAATTTACGATGACAAGAATACAGTTCTGATTCTGAGCCGACGTAAACTTAGAAAACAGCGAGTCAGCCAATCTTTTCCGATTTCAATATTTATTAGTTGATTACATTTGGCTCCAAACGTAAATTATCTTGTGATTATGATGTGCCCAATGCTTGAACATCCGCTCGTTCTGAGTTGTAAAATAAGCCAAAGACGCCAGGTATGCTAACCCTGCGTTCAGGATGCAAAACGTTTACAAATGTTTAAATATTGGTATCCCGTTAGTACTGGTGAATGCGGGTACCATTTCCTAAACATCTTCATTTTGATTGCATAGCTTTTAACGATAGAATAAACGTCCGGCATACAAGGAACATTGTCGATCCCGACCCCTTCATCGTAGAAATTCTTTTCACGGTACAGGACCTCTAATGCAAGCCTAACTTGTATTTATAGGAAAGACAACTCTTGAGTCCTTATAGGCTTGGGTTATGAAAGTAAGAGTGGATTATATACCTTTGTACTTATCACTTAATTGACCAAGTCCTTGTTCGCCCAATTAAATTTCAAATAAAAACTGGTAAAAAAAAGATTTGCTAGACACCTCCAAGGAAGGAAGATAATTACGGCACGGTAATGCGGCACTAAAATGTAACGTCAAAATAGCGAACCTCGATGGTGCAGCGTCTAGTTTTTTGGGGTTATTTTTGTGTGTTGTGTTTGTCAGAAAAAAGTTAACGTAGATTCTATTTATTATATTGCTCACTCTCTCTGCAGCAAAATCAATGTCCGAATATAAAGTCATCTTTAAACAAGAGGCCCAAGAGGGCCTGTATCGCTCCACTGGCTTAAAAATCTCAAGATTTGAAAGAGAGATATTAAAAATAGAAGGTAATGAAAGTGAACAGCATTCAGAAGGAATTCCGACTTTTTCTAAGTTGAAACTGACTTATGAAGGAACTTATTTAACTAAAATGTAAAATTACAAGGAAGAAAAATATTTAAATATTACTTTGAAACAAGAGGACCAGAATGGCCCCAAACCGCTCACCTGTTTTTATTGATCCACTGGAACACATCCAATCCATATTTCTTGAACAACTTTAGAATAGGGGCATCCAAGGAACATTCTGGCAAAGTTTCATTGAAATCGGCCTAACTGTTCAGGAGGAGATGTCATTAAAAAAAATTTCGGGGTCAAAAAAGCCCCGCCCTGCAATGCCCATACTTGGGGTCAATCCAAATTTCTTGCACAACTTTAGAAGAGAGGCACCCAAGGAACATTCTGGTAAAGTTTCATTGAAATCAGCCTAATAGTCAGGAGAGGATGTAGTTCAAAGACTTTGGGGTCAAAAAAAGCCCCGCCCTGCCACGCCCATATTTGGGGGGGTCAATCCAAATTTCTTGAACAACTTTAGAAGAGGGGCACCCAAGGAACATTCTGGTAAAGTTTCATTGAAATCAGCCTCATGGTTCAGGAGAGGAAGTAGTTCAAAGATTTTGGGGTTAAAACAAGCCCCGCCCTGCCACGCCCATATTTGGGAGTCAATCCAAATTTCTTGAACAACTTTAGAAGAGGGTCATCCAAGGAACATTCTCGTAAAGTTTCATTGAAATCGGTTCATTGGTTCAAGAGGAGATGACGTTCAGAGATTTCATGGTCAAAAAAAGCCCCGCCCTGCCACGCCCATATTTGGGGGTCAATCCAAATTTCTTGAACAACTTTAGAAGAGGCTCACCCAAGGAACAATCTGGTAAAGTTTCATTGAAATGCCACGCCCATATTTGGGGATCAATCCAAATTTCTTGAACAACTATAAAAGAGGGTCACCCAAGGAACGTTTTGGCCAAGTTTCGTCAAAATCCACCCATTGGTCTAGAAGGAGAAGATGTTTAAAGAAAAGTTTACGCACGCACGCACGGACGGACGGACGCACGCACACACAACGGACACCTCGCCATGACAATAGCTCGCTGGCCTTCGGCCAGTGGAGCTAAATCTTTTCCCTCGCGAAGAATGAAAAATGTCTCATAATTTTCAACTTCGCATAAATTTATGTAGACATGCGAATACTTGATATTCACTAAAATGGGCTCTAAATCTGAAGATGTATTCGGTTGTACGCTTCTTTTGAAAATTATATATATATTATAATGCAGAAGTAAATCTTTACCATTCAAAATCTCAACCCATCTTTATTGCAATTATCAATTCGAACTAACAGCAGTTTGTTCATATTAAGTGATGTCATCAAACACACGTTTTGGTAAAAGGAAAATGACGCGTTCCCCCATTTATTTTGGGTTCTTTGAAAAAAGTTGTTACATTTAGTTGAGCTTGCTTCGAACTCACTATTCTTGGGTCTGTAGAAATACAGTCCGAGAAAACAAGTCTTCTCGAAAAATGTATTAAGCATTCTTTTTTGCTATCAAATTAAAATGAGCGATTTCGGGCTATATTGACCCTCTTGCTTATATCTTGTCTGAAGGCGCGTCGGTTTTTATAATTCAACGAATCAAACTTAACGTTGCTGTAAGAAAATGCGCGTTTTTTAGAAATCGTTCCACACACAATAATATCAACATAGCTTTTATTTGTAAATATTTTTCATTGAAATTTTAATACGATTATCAAGAGAAAAATAATATTTCTTGGCTAAATTTAAATTATCGTATGAGTAAACTGCTATTTTTAGCGTATTTATAATGGGAAAAAAAAACAACAGTTTTTTAACACTCGGAAAAGATTTTGTTCCACAAGAATTTCAGCTTATTAATTTTCCATCTAAAACTCAAATTGATATTTATTTACATATCTAAGAAATATAGAAAATTAATGTTTTTGATTTTTAGTTTGGTTGAAATTAATCACTTTTTAATGAAAATATAAACACCGTGTATCAACGTACACCGGATATAGCGATTAGTGAGTCGAGGTAAATGTCACGGGGTTTTGTACAAGGTGAGCTTTTTTCTCTTTTTTTTGTTAAATCACGTAAAACTTTCCTGTAAGCATACAAGACAGGCGTTACTGATATAATCATGTAGCTATCAACCCGTATCAAATGATTGGTTAGCATCCATAAGTGGCTACAATTATAAAAAATACCCCCCTAATCACCGATGATTTCCGTTTGTCCATCGCGAAAATACTGTTTTGACTTATTTTTTAGAGTTTCTCATACTAAAACCCATGATAAATTGCCTAACATAACACAGAAAATCACTAGAAACACTCCTGCCTTTTGTATGAAGTGAATATACCGATAAATTCACATGTTGTTTCTTCTCCCGGTGCACGGCCTATAGGGAGATGGTGTACGTCGTATAGCAAATCTCCCGTTAATAGTGTACGGCCTAGAGCAAGAAAAATATCTCTTAAATGGATTGTCTAGCGCTAAATTAAAACGTGTTTGATGGATAAAGTTATCTTTTTGTCTTTTGTACATTCGATGGAGCCTTTTCCCCTTACCAATGCAGTTGTCATGACTAATTTAATCTTTACCACAAATGAATACCTGTTTCAGTATAATGTTATAGTAAAGCCTTGGTAATTGTGTGTTTTTAAACAGGCTTTAGACAAGTATGATATGTATAAATTGGGATCAGCGAGATCCTCGCTGTCATTTTCTCTGTCTCGACTTAAAGAGCAAAGAAACTCAGCATTACTGGCATCTCTTTCATCCTTTCCAAATTTTGGATATCAAGATCAGACGTGTCGTACTGTTACTGCTCTTTTATCCCTTACTCAGTTTGAAGATATGATTTTAATTTCAATTGTAAATAGTGACCATTCTTTCGGTGAGAATCATTTGTGTTTTATTTTGAATGCCCCTATAGCTTTTATCAGTATAAACATGGCCAAGCTTCATGGATATATCCAAAACATGGGCATTGTCCATTTGTTGTCGGTACCGTAGTTTTCGTCGTCGTATGATTAGATAACAAAATTGAAATACGTTTTTTAATCAATTTAATCACGGCCGTGCTTCATGGGTATATCCGAAGCATAGACATTGTCCAATTGTTGTCAGCATCGATGTTGTCGTTAGGTTCACCAGCCGCCGCGGTAAGACTTTTAAAGTAAGCCCCATTCAAACATATATTAACAAATTTTTAACACGGGTTATAACGCCGCATTTCGATGGTTCATCGCAAAACTGTATTAAGTGTCTATACAATATATAGACACTTAGTATAGTCTTGCGCTGAACCCTCGATTTATATATACTTAAGTCATGTGGTGGCGACTGGAGTACTCAACAATAGATTCCTGTTATTTCTATCATCAGTATTACCATGGCATACTTTCCTAGTCTCCAGCTGCTATCCGACTGAGATATACAATTATCCTCCCGTTTGTCTAAGATAATTAATTTATTCAAGAACATTCAACGTAGAACCCTGATGTTTGTAATGATTATAGATATCAATAGTACGGATGTACTTTCAATGTTGAAAGCGGTGTTAAACCCCATTCAGTCAGTCAGTCGATATTAATTACGTTAGAATCCATACACAACAACAAATTATTAAATAAATTATACCCCTATAAATTATACGTATTCTTACCCTGTAAATTTTCTTAACATGCGCATGTATTGTTATGTTAATGGTATTTTACAATTTAAATGCTCTGGGTGTTTGAGACGCACAGCAAAGTCTCTATCGATCACTTTTGCTTTTAGCCAATGAAACTTAACTATTCAAAAAGTATATCCATTCCTCTTTCTGCTCAACCAAGTGAAGTCTAGAGTAATTTGGTCATAGGGGGGCAATGACTGTGAAATCCAGACAGTGACGTCATATTGAGTCTGGTGAACTGTCTGCAACGAGAGTCTATTTTACCCTTAATTCGGCGATATATTTTTCGAATGCGATGGTGATGATTTCGGCAAATCTTTATGCACAAAATGATCTTCACTCTGGTAAAGGTCAGTTCTACAAATTTAAACGTTGATGAAAAGGTTATCTAGGGCATTGTATTGGGTTTCGATTTAAGTTAAGAATATTGCAGCATCGGCTTGATTATTATCACATAGCCTATTGCTTAAACATGTTTCTACAAGGTACGGACGCATTACACTTACTGGTGAATTGAGGATGTTAAACTTACAAAAATTGTTACATACGCTGAAAAGACGCCATGAATTTGATTTGTACCCGGTGCATAGGTTTTGCATACGCTCTTTACTTCGAGGGCCCACCTACTCAAATTTCGTCCACTCAGAAAGTTTTGAGCGCTTTCTAAACCATTGCTCTTCCGCCGTGTCCGTTTTGCACACCCCTTGTCCCTGTTTGGCAGTCAGACCAGCCCTGCGTTCAGTTACCAAAACGCCTGTTATTTTCGAAAATGATACCGCGCTTTGCACGCAAATGCTTGTGTTGGGCAAAATTTGCAAATTGTTTCTCGAACGTTTTCATTCAGAAGGCAGGGCGGACCTCGAGGCCTGAGATTCGTAATTAAAATTTTACTAGTATCCTTGTATCATGACTTGTGATTACTATAAATTTGTATACACTAACTGGCCAAACCCTGTCATATGTTTACGATTAAAACGTTTGCAGAACGTTAAAGCAACGGTACCATGCTAAATGGAAATCCCCATGTGGAGATCCGTTCTAAAACTAAGCTAACTTTTGTCACCAAAAACTTCTTACAGCAACAGCCTTCGACTGCAAGAGATTATGTCTTGATTCTGTGTAGAAGGTTTACTTTACTAATCTACAAAACGAAACTGGATTGTAAAACAATTGTATGTGGCTTCGGCTAATCTATCAATTTCAAAACTGTAAAGAGACCAATCCGATTTATATTTATTATTGTATACCCCTAGCTATCTGGCAACGTTTGCATGAAGTAGGTAAACGGTATTTCAACCAGTCATGCGTTTCGAATATCAAATCGTTCCCAGGCGCTTCCATTTTGAACCACAATTGAGACAGGCTTGAAATGGATTTTGATGATGTCTTTTCTAACGTATTCGTTGGTTCTTATTTTTCGGGGATATTGGATATAGGGAATATATGTCAATTCAATATTGTTATCGGTCATATTGATGTGCGTGAATAAACATGGTTCGAAAATACGCGTAAATTATTACCATGTGAATATCATAAATTGTCTGAGGCCGCTCAAATGTTTTGGTAGGAATCGTGATTCTTTAACAACCTTGTTAAAAATCACATCTTTTTTCTCTCTATCTATTAATATTTTGATGTAGGAAGGTATCTTGTAAAAATCAAAGATCCCATGGTTAAAACGCCGCGATTATTCAATGACATAGGACGATAGGGTAAACATTTAAATGATAGTATTCTGATATATTACAAGAAATCGACCTGCTATCCGATTCTGAAACAGTTCGTAAAACTAGTCTGACATTAACCTGACGCTTAATCTGTAGAAATGCGAAATTTTAGCTTATAAATTGAATTCAACGAAACAACTTGGTTTCAAAGGAAGTTGCCTTCTACAACGGGACTAGCCGCTGTCTAAGAAAACCATGCTAAAAATATGTTTACAATCAATGTAATGAATAATTATGTTAAGAGGTTCATAATGTTCTGTAAATGATTATCATCTATATTTTTTAATCAATATGATTAACGTTTCCCCGTTTTTCGCAAAAAACTAGAAAAGAATTTTAATCGAAAACGCCAAAATGTTACTACAGAGTCATGTAGGCGTTTTCATACATAATTTCTTATTTTGCGCTCGTTTAAGTAAGGATATTTTACCCTTCCCTTGAGCTATATTCGTACACTACTTTTTCTATCGTTCGTACACTGATTTGAAATTGTCTGCTATAGGCCGTACATCGGTAGATTTTTTCCTATCTAAATATTCCAAAAACAAAAAATAATCTCGCAGTAAAGTTTAGTATGTAAAATCTTTGGACAACAAAGAAAGTATAGCAAAGTAAATCGTGGGCCAGTTACGTAAAATATGAGCTTTTTCATTCGATTTCGCAGAAGGCCAAGAAAATTGTCAGTGATTATACGGTTTATTTTCTTTTATTCTATGACAGAAACAAATTATTTCATGTTTTCGAAAGAGACAAACATGACCGACTACCTCAGTGGTGTAAATTCGTTTTTCACTAAGTAAAATCACAACAAACAGAGAAATAATAAAAGAAATACTAACCATGGATCCAACTTCGTAGATATTTCCCTCGACTCACTAATCGCTATATCCGGTGTACGTTGATACACGGTGATAAAAGAAAATAGTCATATTTTCGGCGTCTTAAAGCTGGATGTTACGCTTCACTTTTTCTTAAATAGTGTTTTTCTTATTAGTTGTTTAAATTCGATCTCCGTTGATAAAATTGCTGGATGTCATTCTAGTTCAAATTTAATATATTTTCAAGCAGTTGAAACATTATTAAACTGATTAAAATATTACATGTGTATCTTTAATTGCTTCTTTCGTGTTACATGTTACACGTGTTTTGTCGCTTAAATTACAAATTGAAACTCCTTTTTACGAACTTGTACCAAAATTGTTTGCAATTAAAGTGTGGCGTATAAATTGGTCACGGTTTAAGCGTTATTTCGATATAAGATATAACGATGGTGCGAGTAAATGGTCTTGTGATTATAAGTTCTAAAACACAGAGGGTGACGTTTTTTTAAAAAGTGCCGCATTACCGTGCGCGACGTCAATAAATTCTTGAAACTTCCTCGAGGATAACAACATTAGATCTGCCGGCGCCTTCAAAATTTAGGTTTTGGCAAGATCGCTGTAAGTCTGCTTATCCTAAAAAGACACTTGCATCTATTTAGCTCTAGGCCGAAAAGGGTCAAAATTGATGAAAATTACGTATTTAACTACCCCCTTGCTGAAACATAAGCATACGAAATGCATGAACTTTCCTATGGATTTTTTTAGTAGAGGAAGTAACGCGGTTAGAAGACGGACTGCAGATGGTGCACCTAATCAGCACCAGCCCTCATGTAAAAGTTTTTGCTGTCGCCGACGATTCAAGAATAATATATTTGTAACCAACCTGAAGTCCGGGACCTTTTAGACCTCCACTTTATTTGTCATTCTTTATATATAATAGCAGGTCTTCCTTAAAGAATACTAAATTTTTCGATCAATTTACGGCGTAAAAAGAGCGTGGGAAAAGAAAAAATTGCTTGTTACTAAATTGCCATTTCTAAACGTCTAACTGATTTTGTCAATTCTAGATCTGGCTGCACCCAGTTAGATTAAAAGGCAATACATTAAGCTAGCAAGCCAGAGATAATGAGTTTGATCCATAGCTCGGAAGAATTTCGTCCAACATTTCAAAAAATGACATCGTAACATAGGCCTACTTCATTTTGTCTACCAATGAGCGGAAACTTTGACAGATTACCGAAAGGGTCTCGAAAGAAATACTGTTAATATACATGGGCGGACCTAGAGGAGGGTCGGGGTCCGGACCCCCTTCTCTTGAATTTGCCGTATTTCACTGCATAAATATGGCAAATTTCAAAAATGAATAAAAATAAAGTAAATTCAAGCTTTGTCGTTTCAATGGTCTTTGTAAGCAAACCTTTTTACTTGTAAATGTAGCCTACATAATTCCAAACTACATCCGCCCGTGCGCAGCGGCACGCTCGACCTGAATGCCACATCGTTAAAGTGTGTACATTTTAAGGAAAGATAATCAAACTTGATTGCTACGTCATTATGACGTATTTCAAAGCAGTTTTCGAGCTTGCAGCGTTTGGCCTACTTTTGACTTTGACCTTATAGCGTTTGCCTGAAACGTTTCGACGTTGATGCATCGTTCATTAGGAAACCTCGGCTACCACTGTCAAAGGTCAGGTGTTCCAAAAAGTTGTAGAATTATTACGGGCCCACTACCTTAATTGATTGATCTCTGGTTCTGTCAATTGACCTCCGTCACACTACCACACAAAACAAATATACATAATAATGTACATGAAACAGAGAGCAAATCGTACTAGATGACCCAAATGTCGTAACTACAGTCATCTCAAAACTATATAAATGCCTTTATTGATGGATCTCTGGTTCAGTCAATTGACCTCCGTCACACACCTCAAATAATATAAACGTTATTTATCTGTAAAATACATGTACATATTAATGAACACGTATGAACATTATGAAACAGATAGCAAATCGTAGCAGGCGACCTTAACGTCCTAACTGCAGTCATCTCAAAATATTGTATATGCCGAATTGGTTTTGTTTGTTCGAATTGGGTTATACGCCGCTTTCAAGATTTTTCAGTTATATCGCGGTGGCTGAAGCACCTAACAATGGATTCCGGGTATTTTCCACACTAGTACTACTATTATATCCTTTCCTAGCCTCTAGGTGCTTTTCCACATAGGTCTATGATAATCGACCAATTGGTGGGAGACAAATAGTCGGAAAGAATGAGTGCCGCCGTTAGGGATCGAACCCGGGACCTCTATATTGACAGTTTGACGGCTACCAACTGCGTTATAACGCCTTAATTTATTGATCTCGGTTCTGTTACTTGACCTCTGTCATGATACACCCTTCTTATATTTGAAAAAGAAAAAAAAACAAAAACAAAAAAACGTTATAAACCTTATAACTATACAAATATCCGTGTGATGACATCCAATATTTTTTTTATGATATCACATGTATATTTTCAACAATGACACAATGTGGCTATTTTTAGAAACTTGCGTTTCTGTTGGAAACATCTCCGAAAACACGGCAAATAGAGATTATAAGATAGATATAATATGTACTTAGTATATCTAACTCTGTTGTGGGAATTGATAATTGTCTCGGCAGAGCATCATCGATAAGTATAAATTCCCCCAACCTCGTTAGATGTTTTTCATACACTATCACTAGTTACGTATTATATATTTATCTGCAAATACATGTACATTGAAACCTATCTTAGCGGCCACCTGTATTCAGCAAGCATCCAGAAATAAGAAAGCGACCACAGGGTTCCTAAATGTACCGAGTGCACTGAAATTTAGCTGTATTAAGCAAGCAACTGTCTTAAGTAAGCAATTTTAGAACGTCCGTTGGGTGCTTGCTAAATACATGGTTGAATGTACATATTAATGAACATGAAACAGAGAGCAAATCGTAGCAGGGGACCTAAACGCCGTAACTACAGTCGTTCGTTTTAAATTGAGTGATTTGATCGGTCAGTCAATATTTTGAGCGACAGAAGAGATCAGTTTAACCCTTTGCTGTTTAATCCCTGCTTTTTACGTGCCTGTGATTTTATGATTGAGAAAACATTGTGAAAAAAAGAAGAAATTGTCTTGACAAGCAATTTCTTCTTTTTCCACACTATTTTCTACCCTACTGAATGGTTATTTTTCAAATTAAATCCACTTTAAATTCTCGTCTGCAAAACCTTTAAATTTGGACAGGTCCAAAATTTTGATAAACAGGAAAGGGTTAAGACAATAAAAAATCGAGACGTTTGCATATGCAGTGAGCCCACCTCGTATATGTTTTGTCAGGGTTCATGTAAAGTGTTTGAGACCCAAACTTAAGGGCACTACATTTGCCAACAAAAAGCAGTATAATCCATGATTATTGCTCTGGCATGGCGGAGCCTGAGTAACGGGTCGTTACACTTGGGGTTAAGGTAAATCAGGTTCTTTTTACAATTATTTACTTCAATATATGGTCGACATAAATAACTTGAGACCTGAAATCGTGAGTTGGTAACCAAGCCCTCGTAACTTCAGTCTGTCCAAGCTGAAGTTACGAAGCTTTGGTAACCAAACCGGATGAAATGTGTTCACTTGATCTTAAGGCCCAGTCCCATTGCCAAAGACTCATGAAATACGCATAAATCACGCATAAATTTGGTTTTTGCGTAATTGTTCGTGGAGAAATTGATCATCTCTTGGGGATGTACGTGGTCAGAATCACCAATGAATCGCGTATCAGCTGCGCATGTTTCACTTACAAAGAACTTTCAAAGAACTAACAATCGACGCATAACAGCGTTTAAGCCCAAACCCAATACAATTTCATACGTTATTTTTGCGTGTTGCGTGCGTAAATAGTTTTTAGTGAGTGATTGTAAGTGGAACATACATGGATTGTGCGTGTTTTGTATGTAATATGTGCGTGTTCTGTAAGTGATTCGTCAGTGATGTGCGTGTTTGGAGCCAGTTTCTGACGCACTTGAACTGACAGAACACGAACATATCGCGCAACTTCCACGTCCAAACTACGTACAAACTGCGCATAAAGTGCGAATATTTGCACTCGTTGTGCGTGGAAAAATCTTTGATCCGTTCAAAACCGGCAATCGCACTCAAACTCGTATCCGCGTACAATCACTTACGAAAACTGATGCTCCACGTATGAAACATGTGGGATTTTCGCACAGCACTGGCAATAAGATCCGCAAACACAAAACCGTTATCGCCTATAAGTTGATCTTTGAAATCTAACTTCTAACTGTTTATCTATAATGTAAATTCCGTCGATAATTCGGCACGTGTCGCTCAAGCGTGGGCGTCCCGTTTTACTGTACAAATTACCGTAAATATATACAGTGAGGTATGTAGAACACCTGGCCTGCATTCTTATCGGAAGTTTCGGAGCAGAATTTTTTTTTTTTAAGAATTCCTTCCTTATATCTTTAAAATCGTATACGTAAGTACCCACAAAATAGCGATTATATAAATATACCTAAAAATCACAACTTAAAGGACTGACTATGATTGGAAGTTCTATGCCTAAAGTGTTTAGGCGAAGATATATAAAGAATTCGTCCGAATTTCTATTGGTTTCCTTGGCAACCAGAATTTCGCATCGATTTCAATTCCCGAGTTTTGTTCTAGAACAGTTTGACCGTCAATGGACACTTCTGAAAAGTTTCATTGAAATATGGTTGATGGTGTAGGGGGATTTCAAGGATTTGTATACAGACGGACATACACACGGACAGCGGTGAACCTTTGTGTAAATAGCTATCAAAACACTTCAGGTCTGCTCAGGTTAGCCTAAAAGGCGTGGGGGGGGCGTATTTTTTTCTAAATAATTTTTATTGGTAAATTTATTTTTACATTTTCGTCGTTTCTAAAGAACGTTTTTTGAA
The DNA here is from genome assembly GCA_948146395.1 of Fragum whitleyi. NCBI lineage: Eukaryota > Metazoa > Mollusca > Bivalvia > Cardiida > Cardiidae > Fragum > Fragum whitleyi. Next base: position 14,984,718 of record OX411558.1, on the reverse strand, counting down.
AAAAAAATATGAATTAAAAAGAATTAAAAAAAAAATAAATAAAATTTATGTTCTAACGTTAGTCCGAGATTATGTCAAATTGTTTAACACATTCACGTGCAGCATGCGTCGAGCCACGCGGGTCTTTGGCACACATGCCGAATGAGTTTACCTGTTTAATTAATTTCATGATTGCAATAATTGTGCGTTGTGATTCATATTTGAGTGGAATTGAAAGTGTTTCAAAGTGCAGTGTGCAGTTAGTGTTTCATTCATCTCGGATTTACTTTGGAATTTACTGTTTGTTTAACAGTTTAAGGCGCGTGCCGTCCTTGTAAGTACCGTTTTGTTTTCTCTGTGTTCACAGGCTTTTTTGATAAAATGTTTGATACCGCCACCTATGATTGTGCTTGGCCTATTCAAGGGCGGATCCAGAGGAGGGGGTCGTAGTTCCAGATACCCCTTGATAATTGTGCTTGTGATTCATAATTGAGTGGAATTGAAAGTGTTTCATAGTGCAATGTGCAGTTAGTGTTTCATTCATCTTGGATTTACTATGGAATTTACTTTACTGCTTGTAAGATGCATGCTGTCCTGGTAAGTACGGTTTTGTTTGTTATTGTGTTTGGTTTATTCATGGGCAGATCCAGAGGTGGGGATCGTAGTTCCAGATACCCCCTGGAATTTAATATTGTTACTAGTTTCAGAAATCTTATTAACTAAGTATCATTTGCCAAAATGTTACTACAACTTTTTATTTACTTGCACTTTGAACACAGGCATTTGTTTCCAATTCTATATTTTGCCAGTCACTGCTTGTCCACAATCAATGGTCTCAAAATCCACATTTTGTCAAATAGGATAACCTACAGAACATAATTTATAATTTGAAAACAAATGCCTTTGTATTGAACCTCCATGAAACAGAAAATTGTTTAGTTGATAGGGTGACAGTTTAACCCTTATTCCTGCTGAATTTAAATTTTGTTTCGAACAAATTAAACATTTCTAGGGCATTTCAATAACTCTGACTCGTGTCTTATCCTTCTTTTATCAAGTACAAAGTAGTCAGAGTAGCCCCAGAGTAACATAAGATCAGACTGAATGTCTCTGCAGTCTGATATCAGTTAACACTCTTTGCTTAAACTTTGTATTTGTCATGTACAGTAATAGATGGATTAAATGGTAAAGCAGTGTATAAAACACAATATTGCAGATAACTCGAGCACAGATTCATAGATGGGGCTGGGAATTTGGATTCGCACAGTTACTAGGCAGAGAACTAATTTACTAACATGTTATTTATTCATATGTTAGTTGTGAAGACCAAATGGCTGAATGAATAAGATAAACTACTACATATGAATACAGCACAGAATAAAAGATGTGTGCCAGGGATTTAGATCTGCTACCTTAACTAAGTCACTAGCAAACTAACTAACTAACTAACTTTGTTTATTCATTGAGGTTGACAGTGTGGTATTTAAAATGGTCAGAGTGTGAAGAGAAACAGGCTGTAGAAAACTGCATGGGTATATCCAGAAGGAAAGCTGGGTAGGAGGGGGATGGGGTGTGGACAAAATATAATTATTAAATTAGTACATCTCAAAAGTAAGGAATAAGTTGGATCAGTGAGTAAGAAAAATTGGACATGGCACATGGGTAATTTTGTCGGATGCCAAATGAAATTTTAACACCTTTCTTACAAAATTACAACTTCGTCCATGAGTCTAAATGCTAGTGTTGTAAAATCGGACTCAGATCAGAATCGATGATCAAATTGAATCGGAAACTGTTTTTGATTCAATTATCGATTTTAGAATCGTAACTTCATTTTTGTTAGATAAGCACTTCTTTGTTGACTGATGTAGTTGTTTAGTGCCTCCAAAGGCTCAAGTTTGTCATCTGTTGTCAAGTATCAACAGTAAGTGTTATTTAAGCAAAAATGGAATTCAAATCAACTGTACAAGTAAATAATTATTAAGTATTTTACAATTGCTGACATCAATAATTATTCTAAAATTACATGCATCATATATTTATAATTGACACACTATTATGTAAAAAAAAATCGGAACCTAATGGGTTCCAAACAATCTACTGTAGCGACTAGCAAGTCGTTAGACCTTCAGATGTTGACTTATCTTTGTTTGTGTATGTCTATTTGCATATTTTGCATAATATGATATTACTTGAAAGAGAAAACTTTTAACTTTGAAGCAAAAACATTTCAGGCCTAGGTAGGTGGTCAAATTTCTCTCAATCTGTCAGTGTTTTAGTGCTTTGATTTAATTGCCGAAATTAGATCTACAATAGTTGAAAAAGGGAATTTATGTCTTTTCAAGTCAGAAGGATACAGTCACTTGGGATTTTCATAAAAGTAACAGAAATAATTTGATGGGTGGAACATTCTTGGGTACAAATAAGCAGAAAATATCTTCGTCTTTTTATACCTCGCCGATGAAATCATCGGGGCATATTGTTTTTGCCATGTCCGCATCATTTTGATTTCTCGAGCATCAAAATTCCTTGGGTGACCCCCTTTAAAAATCATTGCCAAAATTCTCCATGTTTTTCATTTGATCGAAATTTCTTGAACACCTTTGAAAGGGGCCACCTAAGGATCATTCCTATTAAGTTTGGTTGAAATTTATCCAGTAGTTTCTGAAGAGAAGATTTTTAAAGAAAAAGTTTACGACCGGACACACAGACGGGGGGAATGACGCACGACTAACACAGCGCCATGACAAAAGCCCTTTGGCCAGTGGAGCTAAAGATTTTTCACCAATTTATGATTTGCCTATAAATATAGGCCTGGCAGGGCGGGGCTAATTTAAACTTGAAATCTTTGATGGACATCTCCTTAACCACTGGGCTGATTTCAATGAAACTTTACCAGAATGTTCCTTGGGTGACCCTTTCCAAAAATTGTTCACGAAATAATGATTTGCCCAGAAAAATAAGCGAGGCAGGGTGGGGCTTATTTTAAGTCTCCTCAGTAATGAATGTTTTGGTATGGTCTATTTTCATTTTAAATTCTTGGAATAACATCTCCTTTTCAACTAGTAGGCAAATGTGAATGAAACTTTGCCAGAAAATTACTAGGATTAGATCCACTTGACCAATATTGCTCAGGGGAGGGGAGCAGTTAAGGGCCATTTTAGCCCGCTTGTTCAGCAAAGAATGCAGAGGTAAGGGAAATCCTAGATTGGCTATATAAGAAGGGTTTTATGGGAGGGAAATGAGAGAAGATGAATTAAAAATGAATGGTGATAATATTATGTCCATCATGGATTCATACTTATGTGTGATTAAGTTTTCAGTTTCATACCTCAATGAAATTAAAAGATATTCTCTTCACATCTTATTATTATCATGAAATGAAAGTATAAAGATTTTCCCCTTATGTCAAAAAAATGTCTAATGGGACTGATATATATATTTGCAAGCTTATAAAATAGCTACATACTCAAAATTGCTTTCAGTTTGGAAACAAACTTTGAAGCCAATAAAGATGCATGTATATCAATGACCACAAATTAATTCATATGTAGATAAATGCACAAATTTCCTGAAGAAAATTGATCAAATCATAATTTTTTTGAGCTCAGGATCAAGAATCATGACAGATTATAATGAAAACTGTCCATTTAATAGGTACACTACACCACTTACATAGATCTTCACCAAAATTTGAGTTCTTGAAATTATTGTTTTACTGCAAAACATGCTAAAGAACGGGGCCATATGAATCTGCTTCATGACCCAAAAACTCATTCTTTCTGAGAGTGAAAATTCCTTATTAATATGAAAGTAGACATATATCTGCCTTCGATGAAGGCCTATGCTGCAGTGCTTCTTGTTTTGTTTACATCCTTAACTCTAAAGAGCCTAAAGTCTTAATTAAATTGGCTTAAAAAATGGGCAGAATGGTTTTAAAGTCATAGGGATGGTTTCTTGTGCAAATAGCTCAGAAGAGGAAAGTATTGCTCAAATAGGCACCTATTGAAATAGGGGTCAATTACTAAACAAAGCAATTCCATTGACTCTAGATCAACTTTTATAAAGAGAGAGTCTTTTCTTAAATAGTTTAAAAGATCATTTAATTCAACATCGTAAAGACCTATTGTACCATATGTTTTCCTAGGGAGTCATTTGAGTATCTCATTCCCATCCCATAGGCCTCAGTTGTTTATTTCTTGAAATCTGATTTGCTCACTGTCTACTGTTTGAAGAAACCAAGAAAGACTTCAGTTGTAAGTTATGTATGTATAACTTTAGGGCTTACATTTGTTATCCGTACAGTGTTATGATGAGGCCGCGATTCTGTGACATTCTCGCATAAAATTTGTGCATGTTGCATAAAATCTCTGAAAGATATTACTTTTATCCCATTTATATAACACGCTGGAATTTTAGTTGAAATTGCCAAAGACAAAGTTTATTGTACATAAAATTGAAAGTAGCAACGAGGATTTTCGAAACTAACACCTGCTGCAATTTTCAAGATTTCCCAAAATTCAATGTGCCAACCTGACCTCACATGCGAAAGTAAAATTGAGGTCGAGTTTGATTAGTAACTAGACGTGAGATGGATGACTGTTTAAACAAGGACCAATTTGATTTTAAGTTATAAAAATTGATTTAATTTGAAAAGACAAACATTTTTTATATTTTTTTGTAAACATTATTTGTCAAATTATGTCCTGAAAAATTAAGGAATACTCGAGAGAATGAATTACTTGTTCATTCCGAATCAAACACACCATCATTTTGTGTGTCGCCTAAGTAACCTGCATAGAAATCAGGTGGCACCACCCATGACTGTTTGGCTGTCTATTGAAATATTCAAATTATGTTCATAAATTTCTATGTTTTTTCCCCCACCAAATTATTGCACGGTTCCAAATTTGAGTTTCAAAATAAGGCTAAACCAGTTGAAGCAAATGTTCTTGCACAGACTTTTGTCAACACATAATAGCGGTGATGACAAAATTTGTCTGCAATCTTTGTTATGTTTCGACTTTAGACTGACAAAGAGACGTAAGAAAATTTCCAAACTTGTGGTTGAAAGCTGATTTAGTGATGACCTGAAAGCTAGATTGAGGCCTTAGTTAATTCAATTTTGGTTCTTGAAAGGTAAAAAATTTCACAAAACTATAATATATTCTACTACAATTTATCAAAACCTCTCAACAGAACTCGGCGCTGCTTTATATTTTTTTTTTTTAATCTAACAGCTAGTATATCAGTCATTTTGAATCAATTTGAAGTTTGGTTTTGAAATTATGTTTCTGTTTTTTCACAAATGTCCCTTACTTTCGAGGTGACATGAGACATTCGTCCCATACTTTTTTCATCCTTACCAGAACACTGTCCATGTTTCCTGTTCACTTGCATACGCAATGTACACATACATCAATAAATGTTACACTGATGGTGACATTTGATTTGTTTTTATGAATTGGGTTTTAAAGCTGCTCTTTCACAGTTTTTCAAAGAAAAAATACAAAACTTGTTCTTAGATTTGGAAATGTGTTTATTTTTAGACTATTCAAGAATGGCCCAACGCCTTGGCACTAAAAACAACATATTTCAATAATTTTGTAACTTATATTTTCGAAGTGGCAAGATCAGTAAGGGATCCAGTCTATTTACTTCTAGTCTATATATTACAAAATTGTTATTTTCCGTGAATTATCTTTCATTTTTGCTTGTATTGATATGAAGATTCAAGCTGTCAAATACTTTAACCTAAATCTTTGATTGAATATGACAAACATGCCGAATGTCAAGCGAAAATAGTTGGCTCGAATTTTAGCGTTAGTAGTCGCTTTATTTTTCAGAATGAATTTAACCTAAATTCGGATATATCGGTCATTCTTTCGATGCATTACCAGATTGAATCTTATTATTTTAAAGGCTTCAACATGATGAGATAGACAATTCCGATTGATTTTACGAAAAATGTTAAAATTCACATTTTCTCAATCTGTGCAAGAGCAGCTTTAAACCATTTTCAACAATTTGTCAATTATGTTGCGACGGCTGGAGCACCTAACAATGGATTCCTGGTATTTCTTTCACCAGTTCTACCATCACATCCTTTCCTAGCCTGCAGCTGCTACTATCACATAGGATGTGATTATCAACCAATTGATGAGAGACAAATAGTTGTAAAGGAAGAATGCGGCCGTCGGGGATTGAACTCGGGACTTCTAGATTGATAGTCTGATGCGCTACCAACTGCACTATGAGGGTGACATACACTGGTGTTAATTACGGTTTGCTGCATAAATGCTGGTCATACCTTACACTAACAATCCGCTTACGCTAGTAGTTTGTCGAAGATGAAAATTTGCCAAAAGCGCTGGTTATACGCTGAAAAGATGTGCATAGAATCAGTTTTTATATGCAGGGCATATGTTACTCTCATTCCCTTTTTAGTGTGACAGCTCCTTAAAAGAACAACCATAGAAAAGGCTATAATGTTGCAAATTTCTCTGAAAATAAGAGAACAATTAAAGCTAAACCTTAAATTTCCTTTATGGCCAAGGGGTCAAATCTTAGAAAAACCTTGTATACACTCCAGAGGCCACATTTACATTCTTGACTCCAATGTCTTTAATCTGTCAGAATGTTTGTTTTCATTAAATCTTTGTAAAGTTCAAAAATGTGTCAAGTGGGATTAAAAAAACTAGGCCAAGTGTCAAATTTAAGACAACCTTGTTTGCAGTCTAAAGACCACATTTTTTTACTCAAATGTCTTGAAACTTGGTCACATTGTTTAACTACACCAAACTTTGGTCAATTGGAAAAGGGGGTAAAGTATAGGCAAAAATGAGGTCAAGGGGTAAAATAAAAGAACTAGAAGGCCATGAATCATTTAGAGGTTTGAGGCGCTCCACAGGCCTGAAATTCTTGTAATAGCAAATCAAAGTTTTGACTAGATTTTTCGATATTTTTGGTTCTTAGGGAAACACAAATTTAAAAGCTGTAATGTGCTCAAAGCAAAGGAAAGCAAATGCTTGACTAATTGGTTAACTTATTGATGAATATTGTAGTGATAATAACCATGATGGACATTCAGGGTTTTAGTATCACATCAGCAAAATGGGGTCCAAAGGACTCAATAGTTAGGCTTGTAGGGGTCCTTGCTTAGGGTTTGGGAGTCCCTGCTTTAAATCTAAACTATTTCCTTTGAGCTATCCTCATATTTTTTGTGGAAATGTTACATATTCTCTGGGTTAATCTACACAATGTGTTGTATAAATGTGCACTTTTTGGTGTCAACTTCACAAAAGAATTGAAGACTGTTTAAAACAGTCTTCTATTCTTTTCTTAAGTTGATACAGAGAGGGTCCTAAGGACTCATATCAAAAAGATTTAAGAGTACTGGTCTCTTATTTGAGAGTCTCAGACGCACAAAACCTGCGTCCCTTAAAACCCTGGACATTGAAGTAAAAATTAGGTCGAAAACTGCAATTTTGTCAAACTCAAGGACACATAAAACAAGAGAACCATGATGGTCCTTAATCGCTCACCTGAACCTAGATAGCTAGAAAATCTCACTGTTGTCAAATAAAGATGCAGGATTATTATCAAGATTAAAATTGCTCTCGTGATCTTACTAGTCTTTCAATATATGTGACTGTAACAGTGAAAAGGATGTATAAGAAAATCTCAATATTGTCAAAGTCAAGGGAACATACTGTATTTCACCTAATAAACGCCCCCCCCCCATAAAAATACAAGTCCTGGAGTCTCTGAACTACCCCACAGACACAGGGATCTGCCCAGGAATCAAATCAGTGGGGCCAAATGGCCCATTGGGTTTAGAAAAAGTGGGCCATTTCTCTTTGCTGTCTAACCAGTTACACAAATCAAATTACTGTGTAATGAAAAATCTGGGCCTCTTTATTTTTCTGATTGGCCGAGGCGTTCGACTGTTTGCCAAGCGAACTTTTAACCGAGACGGATTTCTTGAGAATCTGCTACATTGGGCGGTAATGAAGCCTATCCAAGGCGCGCTGAGGACTCGGTCCGGGTTCAGACAAATGAATTTCATCATAAACTTTCTCTGTTTTGGTCAATTTCCATGCAAAAAAAACACAAAAATATTCCTATGACACCTTTTATTTTGATCCATTGCATGTAAAAAACATGTAAACAAGGAATGGTCCCCGACTAATTTTTAATTTCAAATAACAAGGTGTCCATTCAACAGTATGGCGCAGGGTACCATATTGATGTCTATTTTGGAGTAGGCTAAATCGCCACAGGATGTACCGAAAGTCGTCTTTCTGCTGACACTGTATGTAAAAATTTCAGTGCGCTGTTTGGCCCATTTGTTTGATTTTTTCGCGCCGTTTGCAATTTTTTTGCGGCATTCCCACAATGACACGGCCTGAGCAGATTTTTTCAGACATCAAACCTTACTTGGTCCGTTTGGAAAAAATTCGGTCTGGAAATTAATTCTTCCAAACTGTTAAAAAAATCATGTTTTAACTATTGTCTATCCTTGTCCGGCTAAGCGCGATTATATAAATTCATCTACATCCAAAGATTGTGTGACTTCAGTAAATTAGGGAATGAATAATGCCCTTTTTTTGGAACGCAAAAGGTTGGTTAGGCATAAGACTTCCAATCTGGGAGTCGTGGGTTCGATCCCCATTGGCAGCAAATATCCTTTCCGACGTTTGTCTCTCACCAATGGGTAGATAATCGTAAACCTATGTGAGATAGCAGTTGGAGGCTAGGAAAGGATGTAATGGTAGTACAGGTGAAAGAAATACCAGGAATCCATTGTTAGGTGCTCCGACTGCCACGATATAACTGAAATAATGTAGTAAGCGGTGTTAAACTCCATTCAATCAATCAATCAATCAATCGGAACGCAAAAAAGGAGAAAATTTTAAACAGAACATATTTTGATTCTTTAAACAATTATCGGAGGACAGTACATGTCATGATTATAGATATCAATCCGATTTGATTCCTAAACTTTTTATACCCCCGCAAAACGAATATTTTCGGGGGTATACTGGAATCAGCCTGTCTGTCTGTCTGTCCCTCTGTCCGTGCATCTGTCTGTCTGTCCGTCTGTCCGTCCGTCTGTGGACACATATAGTAGTAAATTTGTGTCGCGAACTCCTCCTTCAGTTTTCCTTCAAAAGCCTTGAAACTTTATAGAAACATTCATTACATGTTGAAGTTTTGCAAGACGCAATTTTTAGGTCCCAACTTCCCCTGGTTCATGAATTATCTCCCCTTGAACTTAGACATTTTTTCCTAGTCTGTGGACACATTTAGTGGTAAATTTGTGTCGCGAACTCCTCCTTCAGTTTTCCTTTAAAAGCCTTAAAAAGCCTTGAAACTTTACAGAAACATTCATCACATGTTGAAGTTTTGCAAGACGCAATTTTTAGGTCCCAACTTCCCCTTGTTCATGAATTATTTCCCCTTGAACTTAGACATTTTTTCCTATTTGTTACCATGTACACAGCAACTCCATTATAACGAAATCTGTTAGAGCGCTAAATCCATTATTTGGGGTCCGCTTGGCTCCCGAAATTTGGGGGGGGGGGGGGTTCGACCATTTTGGGATGCTGCGGCGATGTTACCTGATCCGCCGTTAACGCTGTTTTCATCGCGATTTTAGATCGAAGGGTGAAAACACCGAGATAAAAAATCAATACTGAGCGAAGCCAGGTAAATCAAAACAATTGTTTTTCACACCTCCCGTGGAGCAGTTGTAGCAATAAATGCCTCAGGTCAGAGCCTTTAGTTATATCACTACCGCTGGAGTACCGAATTCGATCACGAGTAAAACCATCACATCCTTTCCTAACCCCAAACTGCTATCTCACATAGGTCTACGACTTGTAACCCATGGATGAGTGACTAATAGTCAGAAAGAATGAATGCTGCCGTCAGAGAAACTCAGAATCCTAAAATTTTCAGCCCGGCTGGCTTCTAACTACGCTTTGTCAAATCCAGGGAAGCAATTGGACACAGAAAGTCTAGCTCGCATGCGATTAAATCCAAATTAATAAATTTTATCAGAGGCCGTGCTTTCGCATATTAAGATAATCTCGTTTTATATTCTCAAATCTCGAACATTTACTGCTATTGACAAACGTTTCAAAAAGCGGTTCGCCCCTTACCCAATTTATTGGTTTATTACCTCCCTTTGCCAATCCCTTTGAATCTTCTTATAAATATTACGTTTTTTGTCAATATATGATAAAATTTTGTTTCTCTTTTATTAAACTTATCCATATTATAGTCATGTTTTACAGGGTTTTAAAATTCAAAGCCCATTATCGTTGATTCCTATCTCTCACTAAATAGACAACTTCATTCAGTTTTAAACATGAAGCTATATATAAACCTACATTTCCCTCTTGAAAGCTTCAAACAAAGAAACTAAATATGGCGCGAAACTGATGGTGACCGCGTCGCTTTGCTTTCGTCTGGACTTTCTCTCCTGACGATTATTATCTGATAATCAAAACCGTAACTTAGTCGTAAATTAACATCTTGTCAAACCAATGGTTACGAACATTTTACTTATACGGTTTTCGAGAAGAAGCTTTCGATATCCCTTGACTCGTTAAGATGATGTATTCAATGGATTAGCTTATCTCCGCAAACCGGCGATCCAAATTTCGTAGCTACAAATTTATTTAATTGAATTTAAGGCATTTTTTCTTGCTCATCGAAGAATGCGGTCCTGCACTCCGAGAGATTCGATTGTTTTGGTATAGTTTCGATCTGACGTAGGGTATTGTTTATTTTGATTGCGTAGATAATTATTTTCTCCTATTTTCCAGAAGACAATATTTAAAATACGAAATTCGTTGATCTTATGAAACTTTATGGATTTTACTAACTTTACCCTTTTGAGATCGTCGTTAACGGTGTTTCTCAGCTGCCTGGCGGGTAGGCCCGAGAAATCGGGCCGTCTGCGATCGTTTAACCCTACAAACTAGATTACTTTATCAAAGATAGTTTTGTTTAGTTTAGGGACAACAAAACGATCTTAAAATAAAAAATACCAAAATATTAAACTGCGTTTGTTCTTCAATTCATTGCCGAGTTTGGAAAATATAAAATACAATGGCCTAAATATGTACATGTATATTTAGACATCCGATATCGTTATCAATATTGACCCTGTGTCTGTTACATTTCCGCGGTACGTTATTGTTCACCGCGGGAGGGGGGGAGGATCAGCGGCGGCCGGGGGGTACAGCGTTATAATAGATACATCCACTTCTTCCACTGTTTCATTTCTTGGACCCCGACCACAGCGTTGTAATTGAGTTGCAGTGTACTTATCATTTTGTGTCGCAAACTCCTCCTTCAATTTTCATTCAATAGTTATGAAATATTATACAAACATTCATCACATAATGAAGTTTTGTAAGACACAAATTTTAAGTGTAAACTCTCCCAGGTTCATGAATTATTTCTCCTTGAACTTAAGACATTTTTTTCTATTTGTTACCATGTACTTATAATTTTGTGTCGCAAACTCCTCCTTCAATTTTCATTCAATAGTTATGAAATATTATACAAACATTCATCACATAATGAAGTTTTGCAAGACACAAATTTCAAGTGTCAACTCTCCCAGGTTCATAAATTATTTCCCCTTGAACTTAAGACATTTTTTTCTATTTGTTACCATATACTTATAATTTTGTGTCGCAAACTCCTCCTTCAATTTTCATTCAATAGTTATGAAATATTATACAAACATTCATCACAAGTTGAAGTTTTGCAAGACGCAAATTGCAAGTGTCAACTCCCCTAGGTTCATGTGTTATCTCCCCTTGAACTTAGACAATTTTCCCTATTTGTTACCATGTACTTATCATTTTGTGTCGCAAACTCCTCCTGCAATTTCCATTTAATAGTAATGAAACAGTATACAATTATTTATCACATGTTGAAGTTTTGCAAGACACAAATTTCAAGTGTGAACTCCCACAGGTATGAATTATCTCCCCTTGAACTTAAGACAATTTTTCTTTTTGAATACGTATACTTGTAATTTTGTTTCCCAAACTCCTCCTTCAGTTTTCCTTCAATAGCTTGAAAACATTTATTACATGTTTAAGTTTTGCAAGACGCAATTTAGAGGTCTCAAATCCAAGAGTTATCTTTATATTTGAAGCATTTTTTGCTTCTTCTGTCAAAGTATCTTATTCTCTGAAAGCACTTGCGGGGTATTTAGTCACATTCAGTGACAAGCTCTAGTTTAAATTACTTTTGAGTTCCTCTTCCTTCGCAATGGCACGTCTATTAGGTGAAATACAGTATTTCAAACTACAAAGCAATGAATGGCTTGAGTGGTTCCTCAGGCTTGAAATTCTTGTAATGGCAAATCAAAATTTTGACTATATTTTTAGCTTTTGTGATCATTGAGTGTCAGTCATCTGTCATCCATCATGCGTCGTCTGTCGTCAGACGTCAACAATTTGAGTGTTTACACTCTAGAGGCCACAAATATCACCCAATCTTAATGAAACTTGGCCAGAATGTTTGTCAGGTCACAAGGATGAACCCTATTGAAAATGGGAAGGGTCCTTGCCATATCATGGGAAAAGGGGCCTAAAGGACATTTTTTGTTTACATTCTAGAGGTCACAAATATGGTCCAACCATATAAAAACTTGGTCAGAATGTTTGTCAGATCAAAAGGATGAACCCTATTGAAAATAAAGAGGATGTGTGCCATATCATAGAAAAAGGGGCCTTAATGATAATTTTCTTGTTTATACTCTAGAGGTCACAAATATGGTCCAATCTTCATGAATTTTGGTCAGAATGTTTGTCAGGTCACATGGATGAACCCAATTGAAAATAAGAAGGATCCGTACATATCACAGGATAGGGGGCCTTGTTGACAGTTTTCTTGATTACACTCTTAGGCCAAAAATATGGCCCAATCTTCATGAAACTTGGTCAGAATGTTTCTTAGATCACATGGATGAACCTATTGAAACTGTGAAGGATCCATTCAATATCACAGGAAAAGGGGTCTCTATGATACTTTTCTTGATATAATTCTAGGGGCCACAAATTTGGCTAAAACTTCATTAAAGTTGGTTTTTGTAGTTATTATCTTCTTTAAGACATCTGCCTATTTAATTGATGTGATGTCCCATGGGTCAAAGAGACTAAGGTGAGGGATCTATGACCATCATGGTCCTCTTGTTAGATATTTTGGATTCTACTGTTGTTGAAATGATTTACAAAGATTCCACTATATTACATAGAGAGAAATGACCTCCACCCATAAATTACATATTTTTCATGTGATCACAATAATTTTTGATTGACTGATAAAGGGTTACTCAAGGATTATGCCAGTGAAATTCGATTGATATCCATCAGTTAGATTCTGAGAAAATGATTTTCAAAGTTTTCACTATATAACCTATAGAGAAATGACCACCACCCAAAAAATACATATGTTTCATCTAATCACAATATTGTTTCATAGACTTGTAAAGGATAACTAGAGAATCATTCCTGTGAAATTGGTCGATATCCATTTGGTAGATTCTAAGAAAATGATTTTCAAAGTTTCCACTATAGAACATCACAATTTTTTTTAAACTGATAAAGGGTCACTCAAGAATTATTCCATTGAAATTTAGTTGATATCCATTGGTAAGATTTTGAGAAAAGTCACATATTACCATATATGGAAGTCAGCCACGCCCATTAAAGCCTTGTTTTTCATTGGATCACAATTCTTTGAACAACTTTGATGGAGGGTCACCTCAGGATTGATAGTGGGTCACCTAAGGATTATTCCTGTGAATTTTGGTTCAAATCCACCGAGTAGTTTCTGAGAAGAAGATTTTTAAAGAAAAAGTTTACTACAGCAGCACTCATTCTTTCCCACTATTTGTCTTATACCAATGGGTTGATAATCATAGACCTAAGTGAGATAGCAGCTGGAGGCTAGGAAAAGATGTGGTAGTTGTACTGGGGAGAGAAATACCAGGAAACCATTCTTAGGTGCTCCAGCTGCCGCAATGACTGAAAAAATGTTGAAAGCGGCGTTAAACTCCATTCAACTACAACCGAAGGCACTTACAGACGCACAACAGACAATAGCCCCAGTGGCCTTCGGCAAGCAGAGCTAAAAACTGTTTTGCACTCTAGAGGCCTAATATAGGCTATGTCTTGAATTCTGGCCACAATGTTTGTCTCCATTTTATCTTGGATATTCATTAATGGATGAAGTTGTTTCTGTGGCTTTAAGTCACTATTATCATGTAATTCAGTTTTATTGCGGTGCACCTAATAATTAATTCCTGGTATTTCTCACACAAGAACTTACCTTTACATCCTTTCCTAGCCACTTTGGATCAAACCCTGGACCACACCATAACGAGTTAAGACAACAACTTAGGTATGGCTGCTGAAAAAATACTGTTAGATCCAGATGGATACAAATTGAATTCAATCAAGTCTCTCGTATTAACATGATTTAACCATTTATTATATAGATACAAATATTTACATATATACATGAAGCCACAACTTGACTGTTGCACAGCCGGCTCATATCCCCCTATAAGTGCTTTTCAATAATGAAAAGCCATTTTTCCATGATCAGGGGGCGGTAACTCTGTCAAAAGTTAATGGATCGTAACCAAAATATAACTTGCATATCCCTGCCTAATACTGATTACATCTGTAAAGTTTCTATGAGTTCAGCTACTTAGAGTAACTTTTCTTGTGCCTTGCACTCCCTATTCATGAAAGAAACCTAACTGCCAAGTTACTAGTCAATCCAACTTAAGATAACAGTTCTTGGGTTATGTTTCAGACAAAGAATAGGATGATGCCTGCAGTACACTGGACGCCAAAAGCCATACTATTTCCAGTCTTTTAATGGGTGTATAAAAAGAATTGCTTACTTCATACATGCAAATGTTGTACATCTGATATGCAGGGTTAGAGTCTGACTTAAATAAAACTGAGTTCTTTAAGGACTCGGTAATTAGGATCTTGGAGGTTCTTTCCTAAAGTTTGGGAGTCCCTGCTTAGGATATCTTTCTTTTGCTTTTTCTTTTAGGCACTATGCTTTTGTTTGTAAGAAATAACTGCTATTCCCTGGTTAAATATTAACACAAAATGTGATTCTTTTTTATTATTTTTTGGTCAACTGCAGGAAAGAATTACTGTGATTAACAGTCTTCTATTCTTTTGTGATGCCGATCCTCTGAGGGTCATTTGGACTCATGTCAAAAAGTTTTTAGGGGCCTGGCTAGTTATTTGAGTCTCAGACTTTCAAAATCCTGCCTCCCTTAAATACTTTGAAGTATCTGTTTTTATTATAGCTAAATATTGCTCTGAAACAGTGCATGTTTCTGTGACAATTATCTTTCTAAAATTTGTATTTGTGACCTAGATATTATTAGTGTTGGGCAATTGGTTTCAAATCACAATCGATAATTGTGTTTTAGTTGGAAGAGTAAATCAACTAATGATCTATTGTACAATCATTTTGAAGAATAGAATGTGAAAGTTAAGTTAAAACTTATGACCTAAAGACTTGTTCTGCAGGTTTTTTCTACAAACTTCATGGATCAGCATCATGGATCAGCATGAAACAGTTGTAATTGCCTATAAACATATAGGCAGTTACAACTGTTTCATGCTGAGCCATTAACCCCATGTCCGTTTTCAAAAACAATATATAATGGCTTTCATTTATGTGTTAGGAACTGATAAAAAGATTATAAAATTTTTTAGTCGATTATCACAATAAAAAGCCCAAACCAACTGATTATCGATTACAATCGATTAATCTGCCCATCACTAGATATTATGCAATAAAAAAGTTTTAACATCATTATCTAATTCATTATATGGTTCAAATCTTTAAGAAATGACATGTTGACAAGAATCAGAGACCACAAATGAAAACAAACTGACAATACAAAAATTGAAGTCTGTCATAATTCTGTAGACGTCCATACAATTTCAGTATAAAAAGTAAAAGTCTGTACAACAAAGCAAATTAATTGATATGTCAGATACATGGCAATCTGTATTGTATTCTTCTGGACCTTTTCACAGGAACCTCACATATCTTAAATAAACTGATTGGTCTTGTTGAATTTTGTAGCAGTTTCAAAATCTGATACTAACAATTTGGATATTGATACTTTGTATCAATTTATTCATGTAATTAGAGTCTCTGAAATGTTTGAACACTATGATATAATTAATCATTTGAATGAGTTTTTTCGGAGAACAGGGATGAGCCAGAAAAAGCAGCAAATTAGGATAATAATTACCCATCCAGCACTCCAAAACCCTGAAAGTGAGAAAAGAAGGGTGAGTCTAAGCAGTGATACAACTGGAAGAGGTTGCAATCGCTGAAAGAGCATCACATTGAGGAAAGAAAGAGGATAGTTTGCCATGGCTTGAGTTTTGGATTGCCTGGTATGCTGCTTACCTGAGTCTTCCATATTCTTTCAGAATCACTTTTGCAATTGTTTTTCTCACAATCCATGTATGTTGTCTTAGGTTTATATTCAGTTGAATATTTCTTAATTTTATTTTCAGATTTTCATTTCCTTTGACTCCCAGATATATTGCCATGTAAATTGAAAGCATATTGTAACTTTTTGTTTTTGTTTAAAACTCCTCTTTTTCTTTTTAAATTATATGAAAATCCACAGAATCATGTCACACATTGTTGTTTGTAAATCATTGTTCCTTGAAACAGTTAATTCTCAATGTACTTATCAATATTTAATTGAAAGTAGTGATGATTCCACCAACCTGTTACCTTTTTATGCCTTTAAATTGATTTACAAAGAAGTTGTTATTTTCATATGACACTTAATTGGAATACCATATTTTCCAGACAATAAGTCATAGCTTATCTGTTAAAAAATATGAAAATTTCACAGGTGTGGCTTATACGAAGGTGTGGCCCATAATACAATTTTGTTTTTTCTGAAAGGACCTTTTTCTTAGAAAGATAATGTATGAATGGTTATGATTGTAAGGTAAGAGAAAACAATGGTCCATAGATTGTGAAATATCACCCTTACTTTTACTGGCGTTCATTAAAACAAGGTGTAAATATGTATCTAGATCATGGCATACTGTCCGATGTTCATAATTATTGGGCCGAAGGTGCGACAAATTATGAAAATCTGAAGCCTGTAAGCCACACAATCATTTAAAGATTAAAGTGATATAATTACCATGATAAAGGCTGCAGCTTATACACTGATTTTTATTTCTAAATTGACAAAAAAGATATCTGCGGCCTATACGCTTGTACGGCTTATATATTGTCCGGAAAATATGGTAACTCATTTCTGAATGGAAGGTTTTTTTAAGATTATACAATGAATAATTCATTTCAAAATTTTGGGAGCATCCAATGAAAATGGTTGATTTGTGATAAAAAGAAAACAATATCAATACACAGATGGAGGGATGCCAAACACCTTACTGCTTCAGGACTGGCCCTGAAAAAATCTTTTGCAGAAGTTCTTCATATATGTCCTCTGCTAAATAAGAGGGCTCATGAAGATTTGACTGAATCGAAATGCTTTTTAACATGGCTTTTAACAATCTTTCAATCATAAAATGGTGATATTCACTAATTGATGTACTTCATTGGTATCACCAGAACTAGACTGGGACTCTTGCCCAAAGATAAAGCCACATGACCAGATGTGTAGTCTGTTCTGCATTCAGGATGAAAAAGTTAACGAAGCGTTTTTGAAATGATACCTGTGCACATGCACAGCGGAATATCATTTAAGATAATGATGTTAAAACTTTTTTAAACAAAAAGTGAATCAATCATTTAATGATTGCTTAAAAAATAATGAAATATACAAAGTGTCTGTCTAGACCAAATATTGTTTGAGGTATTCAATGAAGTGTTGTATTTTGATAATGCATTTTGTCACAAATTGTATAGAACTGATTAAATGTACAGAAATAACATTCACAACAAAGGGTATGTTAATGACAATCCTAATCATGTAAATGTGTATGTCAATAGGGAACCAAACATGGTAACTGCAGCTTCAATTAAAAGTTACAAAGCTGTAGTTGCCAAGCAACAATATACTTTCTCACAAATATCTTAGCAGTTAGTATGTAGCCAATAAAAAATTTCTTTGTTCCAAGGTTACAATGGTTGAAAGATGGTTTTGTTGATAAAATCAGTTTTGTCATTCTGTAGCTTTAAAAAACATAGTAACAAGGTTTTTGTAGATCCACCAGGTCTGTAAGAACCAATTTAAAAAGTAGTGAGTGGGGGCTGAATTTCAAATATCTTTTTGGGAGGAGGGTTTAACTGAAATAAAGTAGGCTTTTCAGGGGATATTTATAATACAGCTAGCACTTGTCGCTGAAGGGAATTCGATTCCCATACAATACTTTTGAATATTCTTTAAGAGGAACAGTAACTCTTGAAATTATAGCTTTTGTTCTTCACTCAATGATGATAAATCACTCTTGAACTTAAACAAACAATAATCCTATATATTAATGTATATCGAGTGTTTGTCACTCAAACCCATGTCACTGTATCACAGTATATGATCATTATTTGAAACAAAAATGATTGTAAGAAAGATTGATACAAAAATCTGTGTAAATAAAATATTTGCACAGAAGTTAAGATAAAAAGATAATGAAGGAAAGATTTTATAACACAAAAATCCATGTTCACAATGTATGATCAGACTTTGAAACAAAAAATATCTTAAGAAAGATCATTGATACACAAAACCTGTGTAGCAAAAATATTTGCACAGAAATTAAAACAAAGGTTGTAGGAAAGATTTGTAACACAAAGTCCATGTAATCACAATAGATAATCAGACTTTGAAACAAAAATGGTTTTAGGAAAGATCTTGATGCTCAAAACATCTGTAACAAAGTATTGTGGCCAGAATTTTGAATAAAAATGAAGGACGGATTTGTTACATAAAATCTGTGCAACAAAATTACATGTACAGAAATTAAAACACAGATCTTAGGAGAGATTTTTACATCAAAATTTTATAGTCATAATGTTTGTTCAGACTTTGAAATAGCATTTGTAGGATAGGTTTGTTATACACTACCAATTTCAGCAAAATAGATGTCAAATTTTAAGTGCAACGAAGTAATGTGCAAAAGCACTTCAGCATCATACTTTGCGGAACATTAACATGATATTTTTGTATTAGTGAAGCTAAAGCAGCCCCTATTAGCCCCCCCCCCCTTTTCAGCCCCTTTTCATTCTTACAGACCTGCTGGAATTTAGTTTTTCCTCCTTTTATCTAATTGACTTCTATGTGGACCGACATTTTGTAACAATTAATAACAAAAAGGCATTTTTTTCTTTTTATTTCATAAATGTATGAAACAAAAAACTTACCCATGCTGAATGATAAATGGTCATCTGAGCTAAGGAATATAAGCAGAGAAACTTTTTAGGGAGCAAAATTCTTGAAAAATATTGTCTTGCCTATAGGGGAGATCTAAGAATGAATGTCAAGAAAAATGTAGGAAAAAACGTTGTTAAGAGAATTATTGAAGGAAATAGATGTCAAGCTTAATGGAGGGAAATGGATAGTAAAATTAAGGAAAAATGAAAAAAGGTTGTTAAGGGGAAATGATGGGACACAAATGTCGCGGAAATTGGGATGAAATTTGATATCAAGGAAAAATAAAGGTTTAATCAAATTTTTGAGACAAATATGATGTAAAAATAACAGTCAGTCTATAATCTTATTTATTATTTATAGCTTTTGACAGCATAGGCTCCTTTATAAGTTGAATCCTGTCATTTGAATCTACAGGATTTCCCTATCTGTCTCTTAAACTAGAGACAATGATAAAAAATTTGAATTATATATTTATCTACTAGAGGACTTTTTAAAATGTTGGTCCAAATAGAAGTCAATTAGAGTAATTACACCATTAACCTAATACCATACTTTCATGCAATAATTTTATTTTGAGAGAGAGATAAATAAAAAAAGAAATTATAATAGAAAGAAAAAGAGAGAGAAAGAAAGAGAGAGGCTCCATCCCCCCTGCCCTGCCCCCCCACCCCCCATCCCCACCCCACCCACCCCTTTCCCCACACCCCAAACACCCAAAGAAAAAAAAACATCCCAAACTCTTCACGCCTTAAGGTAGTGGTACTGTAATAATTCCACAATATTTTGGAATACATGACCACTATATTAACCAAGATTTCCAAATGAGATCATTTGAAAACCTCGATTAATACTGTTGTGGAACTATTACAGACCCACTATCTTAACTCCACACACCTCCTGCACACATAGCAATCGTAGAAAACACATAATATACAACAAAGAAATTAAGAAAAAAGGAGAAAAGAAAATAGAAATTGATATCACAGACAGGGATACCCCTAAATATTGATATATATCAGTCCCTTACTACTGTAACTCATTGTCAACAAAGGTTGCATTTAAATGACCCCGCAGAAAAAATATTCTAAACACAAGGAAAGTGAAGAAATTCTTATTACAAGCATTTTTCTCCTTTTTCATAATGTTTATTTTGATTTTCTCCTTAAGACATAGATTTTTTAAAATCATACAACTTATAATGATAAAGGTGAATACAACACATTGGTTTGAAATTGCAGGCAAGTGTGCCCTGTATTGAAAGATTTGGGGGCATATTGTTTACCTTTGTCAGTCTGTCCACAAAACTTATCCAAAAAACTTAACTTTGCCAATATTTTCATTGTTTTTCAAGATAGAGGCTTCATATTTGGCATGATGATAGTTCTCAATGATACACATCTGCTGATACCAAAGTCAAGGTTCATGTGACAAGGTCAAGGTTATCTGACAAGGTCAAATAACTCAAAACTTAACCAAAAACTTAACATTGTCAATATTTTCAAGGCTATCCAAAATAGAAGCTTCATATTTGGCATGATGATCATATGCATCTGCTGATACAAAAGTCAAGGTCATTTGACAAGGTCAGATAACTCAAAAACTTTACCAAAAAACTTAACATTGCCAATATTTTCAAGGCTATTCAAGGTAGAACCTTCATATTTAGCATGATGATATTTCTCTATGATACACATCTGCTGATACCAAAGTCAAGGTCATGTGACAAGGTCAGATCATATGGCACAGTCAAATAAATAAAGAACTTAACATTGCCTATATATCCAGGCGTATTCAAGATAGAAGCTTCATATATGGTATGATAATAGATCTAAATGAAACGCATCTGCTTGTACCAAAGTCAAGGTCATGTAACAAGATCAAGGTCATCTATCAAGGTCAAACTTCTTAAAAACTTTGTTAAAACCTAACATTGCCAATATTTTCAAGGCTTTTCAAGATAGAAGCTTCTTATTTGGCAGGATGATATAGATTTCAATAATGTGCATCAGTAGATATCAAGTTCAAGGTCATGTGACAAGATCAAGGTCAAACTTCTTGAAAACTTAATGTTTAAACTTTACACAGCCTATTTTAGATACCTTTCTCATAATTTGCATGTTGATAGATCTCAGTGATGTTCATCACTAGGTATCAACGTCAAGGTCATATTATAAGGTTTAAGGTTGTCTGTCAAGGTCAACATTTTTTAAAAAATGCTGTTAAAGCGGGCATTTGTAATTCACAAACACATTTTGTTGTTGTTTTTTTTAAATTCATCCATAGATGTAGAAGTTACACTGCAGGCCATAAAGGGGACACAACTTTAAACCGTCACCAACACACTTAGACAAAGGCAATTCTATACAATGTCCATCTGCAATTTCATGGCAGTGGCATTAAAATAAGGAAAGATGAGCATGGATCCAGTTATTTACTCAGGAGAGTAAATGGGGGGGCATCTAAAGTGAAAGTTTTATATTTATCAGTGAAAGTGCAAATTTCATAACAGCTGGAATAAAGCTTAATTATTACATTTTGCATTTCCAATGACCACATGATGATTTGAATGATACATTTTCTGATTCTGAGGGAACTCCTCCCCCCCCAGGATCCACACATTGGAAAAAAGAAAGAGGAAAGAGACAGAAAGAATGAGAGACAAGTTAAACAATCATTTAGATAGACAGATAGACACAAAAATAGGAGGGATAATAAGAGGGACAGAGACAGAGCTTCAAGGAATAAGAAAGGAGAGGGAGAGGAAGTTAGATATGACAGAGAGAGAGAGAGAGAGAGAGAGAGAGCGTCTGAACAGACAAACAAGTAGATAATTTATAGATCAGACATGTAGACATAGGTTGTTCACTGCAGACACACAACATGTTCATAAACAATATATCACCCTCTCATTCTAGATTGACATTTGAAATTGAAATATTATATGACACAAGAGCTATAGAAAGAGGGGATATATTTTAAATTTTTAATTCAAATATTTCACTAATTCTACCTCAAACTCTGTATTATGGGTACTCATTAGTATCACCTGGCTGAGATGATCTAGATGAGTATACACAATATAGGGTGTAATTGAGAAATAATGATGTAAGACCGGCTCAAAATCCCCCTTATCTGTACCTCTGTTAAGACTCAACATTTGAAGAATTAATACGCTCTATAATATAGTGGCCATTCATCCTGTTTTAAACCAATGTTTTAATCAAGAACTGTAAGAGATCAGGCCAAGGTCAGAGTTAAGGTAGATCAAAGGTCAGGGTCAAAGGTTTACCGTCATGTCAGAGTCAAGGTCAATTAAAGTATTCAATCATTTATTTTTGACACTATTAAGCTTTAGATACACAAGGTCACGACATACGGTATATCCATGCCTCAGCGCAAAGTTAGGATCAACAGTTTAACTGAAAACTTTTAGAATTACAGGCAAAAACCATGTTCAACTTATGACATTCAACAAACAAGGTCAAGGGTTTAATAGATGCCTGAATCAACTTTGAGTAAAAAAACATTGAAAATTTGTATGTAAATCAAAGTGCTGAAATCACTGATTGAACTTAATGTGAGTCAGTTTGAATAGTCCATATATTTTCTGGCTTAAAAAGGAGAACCAGGTAGTACAAATAAGCCTGATCTTTTGTCTATGCCTCCTGCCAAAGCAGGGATATTCTGGATTCACTATGTCGAGGTTTTGTGTCTTTGTAGAAATAATATTACAAGATATTGAAGTAAGTCAAAGGATACAAATAATTGGGTCAGTTCAACAACATTGATTCAATACAGTTGTAGACTTGATGATTTATAACTTAACAAAGTAGGTTCAGGAAACAAGGATAAAGGGTTCAATATTAACCCAAAATTATTATTTAACATTTTAATTTACCATCATAATCATATATCGCTCATCTGATTAGGGGAGATCTAAGTTTTAAGAATTTTCTTCTTTTCTTTACCCAGGGGATTCCAAGGAGATAAATTTTCATGTTTCAGTCCCTATTCTCAAAATAAAATGTGGGCTTTTTTAAATTTTTGAGGGCACATTTTGTTCAGTATCTCAACTGTAATTCAGTTAAAAGCATCTCATTTTAAATCCCATTTGGCAATATTTGTTCCTTCTGATTGTCTTCTTTTACTTATTTGTTGTCAAAAAGATTTAAACATATGCTTTATAATTTGAACAGTCATAGATAGTCTTCATATTTCACATGATCGTAGCTTTTGACTAGACTTTTCTGTTAGTTTCAACTTTAAAATTATTAGTCAGTCATTCAAGGACAGGTTTATGTGAATTTTAAGCTCTATCATTCTCATTAGCTTTGGAATGGTTAGTTATATAGCCTTCATAATTATTTTACATCTATTGTGCCTATGGCAGGACTTTGAACAGATAATAAAGTCAAGATAACTAATGATAGACAAGTTCATGTTTTTAAGACCACAAGTCATGCTTTCAACACTAGTTTTACTTTTTTTTCTAATAATAGGACGAGACCTCTTTTCAAATAATAATTGCTTGCTACAAAGAGTCAACAGAGAAAAAACCCAAAGTGTTTCGTCAAGGTCAAATGAGTGAAATTTAAACTTTCAGTATTGCCTCAATTTTAGATTGGCCAGTGATAGAATATAAAACTAGTGATAGACTATAAAACTGTTAATTTGACAATAATACAGATCTAACCTGTTTATTTATGCTCCCAAATTGATAGAACATGGACATGTTATCCTTGTCCTTTTTGTTTTCTTGTTTATCCCTTTGTCATTTTTTCCACACAAAAAAAACTATATTTGGCTTTTTGGTAAGCTATTGAGATCTAGCTGTGTCTAGCGTCCATCGACAGTCATCTGTCAACATCTTGTATGCACTCTAGGTCACATTTATGACCCAAAAGTCCTGATACTTTGTCCAAATATTTGACTCCATCAGTCCGTGGACAATTTTGAAATTGGGTCAAGTGGGGTCCAAAATTAAGTCACTGGGTCAAATTTTGGAAAAATCATGTGTGCCATATTTTTAGCCAAATTGTCTTGTAACTTGGTCAGAGTATTTGTCATGAAATGACAGTTTGAAATTGGATCAAGAAGGGTAAAAAACTAGGTCAGGTTGTCAACTTTTATAAAAACCTTTAGTGTGTGCACTCAAGGCCACATTTTTGGTCAAATTGGTCTTGGTCTTCTGACTTGGTCAGAAAATTTGTCTCTATCAGTCATCAGACAAGTTCGTATTTGGGTTAATTGGGGTCTAAAACTAGATTCAAAGAAAACCTTGAAAAAGAGGCCATATTTTGGCCATAAAGGCTTGAATCTTTATCAGAATGTTTGTGTACATGATATCTCTGATTAGTTAGAAATGTGGTAAAGTGTTATCAGAACTAGGTCACAGGGTCAACTTTTTTTAAAAAAAAATCAACTTGTGTGCACTCTAGAGGCCATTATTAAATTGGCTCAAAAGTCTTTGTTTCAATCGGGTTTTATTAAGTTTTCAACACATTCTGTTATAATGCAGGGGCTGGAGCACCTTGCTATTGATTCCTGATATTTCTCTCACCAGTACAATCATTACATCCTTTCCTAGCCTTGAGCTGCTACCCCATTTAGGTCTACCATTATCAAACCATTGGTGGGAGACAAATAGTCAGAAAGAATGAGTGCCGCTGTCGGGCCAAATGTCTTGTATCTTGGTCAGAATGTTTGTCACACACATGATATCTAAGAAGAGTATAAAATTGGATCAAGTAGGGTAAAAAACTAGGTCACAGGGAAATTTTAGAAAAACATTGTGTGCACTCTAGAGGTCATAGTTTTGGCCAATCTGTCCAGAAACTTAATCAGAATGTTTGTGTACATGATATCTCAAATTAGATTGAAATCAAGTCAAGTGTGGTTAAAACTAGGTCACAAGATCTTTGCTAAGAAAAAAATTCATGTTCATTTTAAAATCCAATTTTTTTCAGAAATGTCTTGAACCTTGGTCAGAATGATTCTCTTTATGTTATCTTGGATGAATTCAAAAATGTTCAAGTAGGGTCAATTACTAGGTCACTGGATCAAATCTTAGAAAACCCTTTTGTACACATAAGAGGCAAAAGTTTGGCTTGATCTTGAAATGTGATCAGGATGTTAAAAAAAATGATGTTTAGGACAAATTATGACTGGTTCAAGTGCCTTCAATGAATAGGTCCCCTGTATATATTTTGATATAAAGATTTAAGTGCACCCTAGAGGCAACATTTTAGGGTCAAATGTTTGGGACTTTGCCAGAATTTTTTATGCTAATCTGAAGCAAACTTAAACACTGTGTCAAATTGGGTCTAAAACTAAGCTATGGGGGTCATACCTTTGTAAAACACTAAAATTTGTAGTTTCTGCATTTTGCAACTTTTTAAACGATACCTCTTTTTAGGGCCATCAGTCCTCCTATTTCAATGTGATAAATCTTTAAGATTTAAACTTTTTATGCCCCCTGCATTGATAGGTCGGGTAATATTCTTTTTGCCTGCTACTATGTTTGCAAGAAAAAACTTTTGAATAATAAGTGTTCCGGCCTACATATTTCACATGAATATTGCTTGGGACAAGATCTTCCTGTTGGTACCACTGTCTAGGTCATCTATCAATGTGAATGTCTTTTTTTCAAGGTCAAATATAGGGCAATTTTAGACTTTACATTCACTTCAGAATTTGCCACAGTTTACAGTGTTGAGTTAAGATTACAGTATTGTATCAAATAACTGTATCTGAAGAATGGCAGAGGCAGGGGCTTTGCTTTTTCACAAACACATTTGGAATGACAGGTGATAGAGACTTCATATTTCACATGTGTATTACTTATGACAAGACCTTTCTTTTAGGGGATACCAAAGTCCAGGTCAACAGTCAACATCAAGGTCATACGTTCAGGGTCACTAAATTTTAACATAAAAGCTGGTAGATCAACCTTGACTTTTCATGGTTAGTGATAAAGGTACACATTGCTTGTGACTAGACCATTCTGTTTGGTATAACTTCAAAGTCATCAGTCAAGATCAAGGTCCTTCTTTCAAGGTATGAATTATAACTTTGATATAACTTTTTAAAAGACTTGTGATAATCTTCATATTTGACATGCATTGCTCCTGGTAAGATCTATCAGTTGATTCCACCAATGGGTTTATAACCAAAGACATACATGTTGAATAGCAGGCCATGAAAGGGTGAAATAGTGAGAATTACCAGGAATGAATTGTGAGGTGCTCCAGCCCGTGTGATTGTTGAAAGTTGCTTAAAACCCTATTCAAACAAATCAGTGCATAGCAAAGTCAAGGCCATGTAGTCAACACCACAGTAATAGTTGCTTGCGATCTTTTCTGTTGGTATACTACATACAAGTTTATTAATCAAGGTCATTTATGTTGAGTTGTCTCGGTTAGCGAGACAGTCATCACAACAACAGTTCTGTGTTAATATGTCTACCTGTTTGTCTGTCTGTCTATCTGATCTTGCATGTACAATTTTTTCCAAAATTCATGGATTGATTTTATAATAACTTGTCACAATTGATCACTATTATGAGTAAATGTGCTACTTGATTTTTTTTCTGATAGTTATAAAGTAAAGTTCACAGCCAAAGGTCAAACATTTAAATGTGGGCTTCCATCAACAACTACCTAGTTCTAGGTCTATCTCTGCTTGTCTCTCTTTCTGTTTCTGTCTTTACACCTTCCTGAATCTCAAATGTCTGTCTCTTTTTTTTTTAGACAAAGACTGTTTGTAATATGCAAGTTGTTTGATTGTTTGTTTGTTTGTTTGTAAAAGTTTATATTATTTTTTGCTTTTGTAAATTGTTTGATACATGTGTACATTATCTTCTGTGAAAGGAGGAAAAATAAATATGTATGTATATATGTATGACAACCTTACAGTGGGTATCAAAATCAAGATCACATAATTTCAACATAAAACTTTTAGATTAATTTTGTTAAAAGTTGAATGGTAAGTGATTGAGACTCCATGTTTCAGATGTGTTTTGCTATTGACAGGACCTTTCTGTAGGTACCAACTTCATGCTCATAATCAATGTAATTTTCCAAGGTCTATTTTTAATCTTTTAAATTTATATTTTGATATGGTCAATAACAAATGAATTGGAAAGTGATAGTTTTCAAATTTCACCAGATTTTGTATGCACCTGTATTGAAAGATCAGGGGCATATTGTTTTTCCGTTGTCCATCTGTCCATCCGTCCGTCTGTCTGTCAGCAAAGGTTAACCAAAAAATTTAACTTTGCCAATATCTCCAAGCCTATTAAAGATACAAGGCTCATATTTGGCATGATGATAGATCTTAATGATAGGCATCTGCTGGTACCTAAGTTAACGTCATGTGATAAGGTAAAGGTCATCTGTCAAGGTCTAATAACTCATAAACTTAACCAAAAAGCTCAACATTGTCAGTATCTTCAAGCCTATCCAAGATACAAGGGTCAAATTTGGCATGATGAAAGATCTCAATAATAGGCATCTGCTGGATTTAGAGTCAAGGTCATGTGACAGGGTCAAGGTCATCTGTCAAGGTCAAACTTCTTAAAATCATAACCAAAAAACCTCATTGTTCTGTTTATTCAAGTAAATTATAGATACCCTTTCTCATAATTGGCATGATGAAAGATCTCGGTGATGTACATCTGTAGGTATCAAGTTCAAGGTCATACTAAAAGAACAAGGTCATCTGTCAAGATCAACATTTTGAAAAAAAATGTTACGGGGCATTTGTGTTTCACATTTTTTAACTAGATCTTTCTGCTGATACCAAATTCTTCAAGGTCATTGGTCAATGTTTTCAAGGTCATATTTATGGAAGCAAGTCAAGTGTTTAAATGTGATTTTCATATCAGTGTTATGTTTTGGAGTAAGGTTTATTTGTGTTAAATCTGTCCTCCGTAGTTGACAGAAATAAGACTTTTGAGTAAGATGTATACTGGTTAAATCTGTTCATTGTAATTGACTGGAATATGACTTTTGTACTATATAGAATGCAGTTGACTGGAATAAGACTTTTGTATCATACAGAATGCTGTTTATGATAATGGAGTAATGTTTATTTTTGTTAAATCTGTCCATTGTAGTTGACTAGTATATAGAGAATAGATGGTTGGTGACTTGAGATGGAAAAGTTTATCAGGCAAGGCGTATGAATTTATCTGGTGAGCCGGAGGCGAACCGGATAAATCCCGCAGCCGAGCCCGATAAACTTTTCCATCTCAAGTCACCTATCATCTATTCTATTTATCCTTTTACAATTTTTTTTTTTAAAAAGTATATTTTGTTATTTATCTACGAAAATTTAATCTGTAGCATGAAAATATTTAACAAAATAAAACTTGAGTAATAAGTTCATACCTTAATGATTAAAAAGATATGAATCAGGTGATTTTTCGCATCTCAAAGTCAAACTTTTTTTTGGCAAAGTTTTGTTGTCATGCAGCTAAAAGCAAATCTCAATTCAATGCCTTCCTTGCTCTTAATCAGAGGATGGACATAGATTGAGATCAGATGCAAAGCTACTATTTTCGAAATCCTCCTCGGTCGAATAATTCTGCGTTGAATCCATTCAGATATAAATGTTTTAAAATCCTGACACATTTTTCCAAGTTAAACGCCGAGATAGGCTTCGTCACAATTTTATAGATTACGTCATCAGTCATGTACTAGGTCATTGATACAGTCGCGAATTGATTTTAAAAACATATGAGAATCGAGTGAAATATTTTTTATCAGAAATAGCCATTCAAATTCAAAAGAAAAAAATGTTAAAGAGGACTGTTTTCAGTCCTAAAAGCTGTAAAAAGAAGATCTGGCAGGCCACGTGACCAAGTGACATGATAAAGCTGTCACGTGATCAAGTGACCTGATATCAACAGGTTTATAATACCCCCTTTTATCAGGCAATATTA
The DNA here is from genome assembly GCA_948146395.1 of Fragum whitleyi. Lineage (NCBI taxonomy): Eukaryota > Metazoa > Mollusca > Bivalvia > Cardiida > Cardiidae > Fragum > Fragum whitleyi. Next base: position 14,955,349 of record OX411558.1, on the reverse strand, counting down.
AATGCTAGTGACAGGATAAAAGACTTTTGTATTATACAGAATGCTGTTTATGATAATGGAGTAATGTTTATTTTTGTTAAATCTGTCCATTGTTGTTGACTAGTATATAGAGAATAGATGGTTGGTGACTTGAGGTGGAAAAGTTTATCAGGCAAGGCGTATGAATTTATCTGGTGAGCCCGAGGCGAACCGGATAAATTCCGCAGCCGAGCCCGATAAACTTTTCCATCTCAAGTCACCTATCATCTATTCTATTTATCCTGTTTTTTTTGTTTTTTTTTAAAAAGTATATTTTGTTATTTATCTACGAAAATTTAATCTGTAGCATGAAAATATTTAACAAAATAAAACTTGAGTAATAAGTTCATACCTTAATGATTAAAAAGATATGAATCAGGTGATTTTCGCAATCTCAAAGTCAAACTTTTTTTGGCGAAGTTTTGTTGTCATATAGCTAAAAGCAAATCTCAATTCAATGCCTTCCTTGCTCTTAATCAGAGGATGGACATAGATTGAGATCAGATGCAAAGCTACTATTTTCGAAATCCTCCTCGGTCGAATAATTCTGCGTTGAATCCATTCAGATATAAATGTTTTAAAATCCTGACACATTTTTCCAAGTTAAACGCCGAGATAGGCTTCGTCACAATTTTATAGATTACGTCATCAGTCATGTACTAGGTCATTGATACAGTCGCGAATTGATTTTAAAAACATATGAGAATCGAGTGAAATATTTTTTATCAGAAATAGCCATTCAAATTCAAAAGAAAAAAATGTTAAAGAGGACTGTTTTCAGTCCTAAAAGCTGTAAAAAGAAGATCTGGCAGGCCACGTGACCAAGTGACATGATAAAGCTGTCACGTGATCAAGTGACCTGATATCAACAGGTTTATAATACCCCCTTTTATCAGGCAATATTAAATGCTAGTGACAGGATAAAAGACTTTTGTATTATACAGAATGCTGTTTATGATAATGGAGTAAGGTTTATTTTTGTTAAATCTGTCCATTGTAGTTGACTAGTATAAGACCCTTGTATATACAGAATGCAGTTTATGACAATGAAGAAAGGTTTTAACTTGTTTAGTCTGTCCATTGTAGTTGACTAGATGACCCTTGTATATACAGAATGCAGTTTATGACAATGAAGAAAGGTTTTAACTTGTTTAGTCTGTCCTTTGTAGTTGACTAGTATAAGACCCTTGTATATACAGAATGCTGTTTATGATAATGAAGAAAGGTTTTAACTTGTTTAGTCTGTCCTTTGTAGTTGACTAGTTTAAGACTTTTGTATATACAGAATGCTGTTTATGATAATGAAGAAAGGTTTTAACTTGTTTAGTCTGTCCTTTGTAGTTGACTAGAATAAGACTTTTGTATTATACAGAATGCTAGTTATGGTGAAGGAGGGTAAGTTATTATGAGACATGTATCATTATGATTGACTTAAGTGTCTTTTTTGTAGCACTGAAATAGGAAAGTAGATTTAAGTCATTATCTTGGGGTTTTTTATGTTTGTGACAACATTTTTCTGCTGGTTCAATCTTCAAGTACAACAGTAAGGAAAAATGACATTTTACTAGATCAAATTGTATGACATAACTAAAATGTAGCCAATATCATATAAAATTAAGACTGGAAAGTGATAGAGTCTTCAATATTTCTTAGGTGTATGCTTGTACTAAAGACATTACAGTGGTAGCCAAAATAAAGGTCATAAATCAACATCAAGGTCCTATTTTGAAGAGTTCCTACTTCCGTCACAACACACGTCACATTATATTCAAAACATTCATAAGGTAGTTTATAGTCTCTTCATTATTCAGTAGTATGTTCAATTTGATGAGAGCTTTCAAAAATTATTTATGCTTTTGGCAAGACCTTTCAAGGCCATCAGTCCAGATTGAGGTCATTTTTCAAGGTCAAGTTTGTGATGACATTGACCAAAGTTTTGAATAATAAGTTATAAAGTCGCTATACACTTTTTCTTGATACTAAGCATTATCATGATTGTGAACTTTGAATCCTTTTGACCTTTTAGTTGCATAGGAACATGAAACACTGACTTGCATACCAACAAGCTGACTCCTATTTGTCCCCTTATAAGGTTCTTGGGGTGAAAAAAAAAAAAAACAACAAAGCTATACTCAAGAACCTGTCTGTCCATTTGAAAGAATACAGAATCACTGGATTTTAATTCAGTTAGTTAATGTTAGGGTTATGTTATGTTTCATGGGTTAGAACAAGTTAAATAAGTATGTTACAATAAACTGAAAAGAAATGGGTAGACAGATTCTTTAAGTGCACTTTGAATAGATATCCATTCAACATCTTTTTTATAAATAAGATATACCGTATTGCTTAAAATTCAAACATGAGCTTGATCTACTTTATTTCATTAGAAAACCCCATTTCAGTTGATCAAAAATACGTAAATTTGAACATTTCTGATAGGCTTATTCATAAATCAATGTTAACTTCAGGTTTATAATCATTGATATCATTGCTTATGGTAAATTAACCTAAAACCTAAAAAGGAGAAAAATCATAACAGACACAATATGATAGATATCTTACTTCAGATAGTTGGTACTAAACAAATGATCCCTGTCCATATTGTAAATATGAGCTTTTATTAAGAGAAATAGTGTAAAATCAAGCATATGCTATCACTACAAGTGATGAATACCCCCGAAAACTATTCCATGTCACAGAAAAGTTTGAAGGTTATCAATTATATAACATGATTCATCTTGTCAGATAATGTAAAACTTCTTGTCAGATAAGTGTCAGATAACTTAACACTGGCTTGTCAGATAAGTGTAAACCATCTTGTCATTAAAGTGTAAACTATCTTGTCAGATAAGTGTAAACCAACTTGCCAGATGAGTTATCCATCTGGTCAGATAAGTGTAAAACCATCTTGTTAGATAAGTGTAAACCATCTTGTCAGATTAGTATCAACCATCTTGTCAGATTAGTATCAACCATCTTGTCAGAAAAGTGTAAACTATCTTATCAGGTAAGTGTTACCCATCTTGTCAGATAAGTGTCAACCTATTAGAAAAGTGTAAACCATTTTAACAGATGTAAACCAATTTCTGTGATGATTTCAATCACTCTCAAGGTTAGATTATATCACACAGTGTTCTAACATTGTGTTACAAGCTATTTATTGAAGCTTATTTTAAAAGCAAAATAAACAGTAAAATTTGAACAGAAATGCTTAATTATGCTTTGACGTGAAAAGAGAAGGGGATATTGTTTTTGACATATTTTTTTGTTATTCTCTTTGTCTTGTCCATTAGTCTAATGTAGTGGTGTAACAATAGGTCGAACTATTGCTGTATTGTGATATTTTACTTTGCAATAACAATAGGTCAATAACATTTTTGCAAGTCAATAAATATCGCAATAGTTCCTCTGACTATCAAAAGTTTACAATAGTTTTTTAAGGTCAAGGTCATGTTTTTCAAAGTCAAATAAGTTAAAAAAATCTAAAAATGTTAGGGGCAGAAGCATTTGTAGATTTAAATCACAAAAGGTTTAAAATTTGTGTTTTTCAACAAAGTTAATAATTTAATTGTAATTCAAATCATGAATAAATATTTTGTAAAGTTGTATCAGAAAATATGCTTCTATGCTTAGGTTACCCATAAGAATGCAATTTCATGTTAATTATTCATGAAGTGCCTGATGAAAATGCACAGCACTCAAGGTTAAAGGTCAAAACTGAGTTGAAAAGTTGTGCATGTAATTGGATTTATTTTCAAAGAATTGTTTGTAATAATACTCCACTTCAAAGAAGAGGAGTTATAACGTTTTGCACATCTTGGTCGGTTGATCAGTTTGGTGGACCCTCCACCAATCCCTAGACCTTTTTAGCTCACCTGAGCATGAAGTGCTCAAGGTGAGCTATTGTGATCGAGTTGTGTCCTGTGTCCGTCAATCGTCGTCGGGTCGTCCATCAACATCTTGTGTGTCCCCCATAGGCCACATTTTTGTAACAAATGTCTTGAAACTTAGTCAGAATGTTTTTATCCATCAATTCTTGGTCAAGTTCCAAATTGGGTCAAGTGGGGTTGTAAATAGGGTCAAGGGGTCAAATATTAGAAAAACCTTGCATGTACTCTAAAGGCCTCATTTTTGGCCCAAATGTCTTGAAATTTGGTCAGAATGTTTGTCTCCATGAAATCACGGTCAAGCTCAAAAATGGGTTAAGTTGGGTCAAAATGAGGTAAATGGGAAAATTATTGTTTGGCCTGAGTAGAGGACATATATTTGTTTGATCATATTGTCTGAATGTTTGTCTTGAAATCAAAGATGAGTTTGAAAGAAGGTCAAAACTAGGACTACACTTCAAATCTTGAAATTCTTTAGTACTTTGGAGGCAACATGTTTGAGTCAAATGTCTTGAAATGAAATCAGAATGTTGGTCTACTTGATATTTTGGACTTTTTTTTGAGCTCGTCATGAATTTCAGATAAGTAATTTTAACCATTTGCCACCTTTTTCAACTAAATACCTCAGGTGAGTGCTTATGGGCCAATGGCTCACTTGTTTGAAATGCCCCCAAAGCAAAAAAAGATCGGGGCATATTACTTTTCTGTTGTCTGTCAGTCTGTCTGTCTGCCTAAATCTTAACATTGCCAATACCTTCAAGCCTATTCAACATGCAAGACTCATATTTGGCATGATGATGGATCTAAATGATCTGCATCTGCTGGTACCAAAGTCGAGGTCATGTGACAATGTCAAGGTCATCTGTCAAGGTCAAATAAATAAAAAACTTTACCAAAAAACCTTCATTGTTCTGTTTATTCAAGCTTTTTTTAGATACCCTTTTCTTGTAATTGGCATGATGAAAAATCTCAGTGATGTACTCCTGTAGGTATTAAGGTCATGGTCATGCTGAAGGCCAAGATCATTTATCAAGGTCAACATTTTGAAGAAAAAAAAATGCTGTTACAGGGGCATTTGTGTTTCACAAAAATATCATGTGGGTTCTGACCTTATCTCAAATGGTATGCAAGCTTGAAGCATGAAATAACACTGGTAGATATATTGCAAAGAGAAGGGTAGTGCACATTAAACATAAATCAATATATTATAATTTTTTAGTTAATTCTCTTTTTTATTTGACAAATAATAGGTCATTAACCAGCTTTTAGGGGGGGGGGGATTAATGTTTTACAAATCTTCTCTTGTTATTTTTGGTATGTCATACAACATTTTGCTACGGTATGTGATGTAAATTTCATGAAATTTAAAATTAAGAATTCTACACTTTCCTTTTGACCTGAGTATATTTTACTGTTAAAATATCTAAAACTGCACCATTAAATCTCTCATTTACCATGTGATTAATTATTTCTCTGATGTCTGGGATGGGAATGTTGTTGAATAAAAAATCATGGCTGAAGGCCGCTGGGGTTATTGTAATGGCATTGTGTCTGACTTGCGTCTGTTTGCCTGTGCGTCTGGTCGTACATTTTTTCTTTAAAACTCCTCTCCTCAGAAACTACTGGATGAATTCAACCAAACTTCACAGGAATGATCCTTGGGTGACACTCTTTCAAAGTTGTTCAAGAAATTTTGATCTGAGACAAACATGGATTTAATGGGCGTGGCTAATTTCCAAATATGGTAAGAAGTGAGTTTTCCCAGATTCTAACTGATGGATACCAATTGAATTTTACATGAATGATCCTTGGGTGACCCTTTATCAGTCTACAAAAAATTATTGTAATTGGATGTAAAAAATACGTATTTTATGGGCGGCGGTCATTTTTCTATATGTTATATAGTGGTAACTTTGAAAATCATTTTCTCAGAATTTAAGTGATGGATATCAACCAAATTTCACTGCAATGATTCTTGTGTGATCCTTTATCAGTCTACCAAAAATTATTTTGATCAAATGAAAAATATGTATTTTATGGGCAGAGGTAATTTCTCAATATGGTATATAGTTGAAACTTTGAAAATCATTTTCTCAGAATGTAAATGATGGATATCAATCAAACTTTGTTGGTATGATCCTTGGGTGACCCATTATCATGCAGCCAAAAATTATTGTCATTGGTTGCAAAATATGTCTTTTATGGGCGGAGGTCATTATTCTATATGTTATATAGTGGAAACTTTGAAAATAATTTTCAACATCAGTAGAATCCAAAATATCTAAAAATCTAGGCAAAACTTTCATTTGCTATTACAAGAATTTCAAGCCTTTGGAGCGACTCAAGCCATTCATGGCTTTCTAGTTCCTTTGATTTGACTTTGTAATAATTATGTGAGGTCATTTTTGTAAGATTATTGAAATTAATGTGATTTTCAAAATATTCTATGTGGATTTTATTTTTAATTTGTGGTTACTGTGTAAAAATATAAATCTGCGCTAATAGTATTTATGTGTTGCAACTGAAGTTAACATGTAATTAGATTCAAGTAAGATTTAAAATAACTTATTTTTTGTGTATGCTAACTATCTAAAATTCCTGTCAGTTCAGACAGTCTTTATATGGTCTTTGAAAGTAAAATGATATAGATGTTATTTAACATGGATTTGAATTTATGCTATGGAAAATTTATGTCTGTCTTAATAGCACATGTGTTGTCATTTAAGTTAAAAGTTAATGTGATCCATAGGAGATTTTACATGAATTATACCATTATGCTGATAACATAAAATTTATGTCTTTCCAGATTGTAGGTGAATCAATTTACATTAAATTTTTGGTGTATGATTAATATTAAGTTTTTGAAATCATATATGTTTTTTTAAGAAATTTAGACTAAAGAATCAGAAGGAAGCAGTCTAATCCTTTATCCCTATTGGTCTGCTTAACTTTCCACCAAATGCAAAACATGTAATTGCTTATCACATGTTCTAAGAAAAAAATAATTATTTAATTGTGTATATAGGTTGTCTTGAATATAATCCATGATTATTGGCCTAGCAAGGCAGAGCATAAGTAACTGGTTGTTGCACTGAAGGTAAAGTAAATCAGCTTTTTTTTAAATAACAAATTACTTTTATAAATAGTTGATGTATAAATAAAGACCTTAAATCAGAGAAAGATTACCAAACCCTCGTAACTTCAGAAGTTATGATACATTGGTAACCAAACAATGTAATGTGTTCTTTTGGTTTAAGGATATAAATTTTTGCATGTGTTAACAACTTACTTTTGAAAGAATCCAAAGTATGGAAAAGAAAACTGGCCAAATTACATCACGGCTAAGCCAGGACCTAGCTGTTGAATAATAATGCAGAAAATCTGATTATACTGGTAAAGCATTGTTTGTAAAATATTTCATAATGTGCAACAAGAACCTTGTTGCTGCAGTGTATACATTATTGCTAATGACCTGTTTCTATTATTCTTATTGCTATGACACTCAAAGACTGAGTTTAAACCATGTGGGGATTCAGTGGTGGGGACCCAAGGGGTTGGACCCATTGAATTTCTGCAAAAATATACTTATCACATTGAAATCTAGAAATTGAAGTATCATTTGGACAGTATGCAAGCAGAGGATCATAGCAACTAAATTTGGTCAAGTTGTAGTTACAACATTTTATCATTCACTGAGGATTATAGGAAATCTAGAAGTTTTTGGTTGGAACCAAATTGACCCACACAAGGAAGGGAACATTTGCATTAGACATAGGTTGATCACAAAATATCATTTGAGCAGTTTGTGCTCAGATGAACAAAAAATTGACTCTAAAAGTCAATTTATAAATTTTTAACAGACACTTTGGCATCAAAAATTCTTCAAATGTTGAGTGTTTTTAGCCTTATATAGCACTTGGATTCAGAAATGTAGCTAGTCAGGCAAAATAGACCATCTGGTTTGTGTAAAAAGTATTTATCCTAGTCAGTATGCTTAGTATTTGCAGGCTAATCAGGATTCAAACTTTTTGCTTTTTTTATATATCTGCATTCCTATTGAATGATCTTTAAAAATTGACCTCTTGTTGACCTTCACTCCTTTTTTAAATATCAATTTTTTAGAGTACCCAGCTTGTCCTTATTTGCATAACCAGTTACATAGAGAATGGCGAATAATATGTAAGTATCTAAAAATATCAATGTTGTCTGGTTGCGGTTGGGAGAATTTACCATGATGAGGCTTTGCCGAGTCATGATTATTTTTGCAGCTGAGACCAGTTAACATTGAAATTTTAAGACACTTACATTCTATTCTATTTACCATGCAATCATTTGAGCTGTTGATTAAAATAAACCCTTAAAAATCAAAGAAATTCAGGTGAAAGTGTATACAAATTATTTTTTAAAATAGACTGCCTGATATTATGTTATATTATTCTGTCAGGTGATATCAGGTCAAAACAGGCTTGACTGCATGATAAAAATTTATAACCGTTTACAACAATATATCTCTCCATGATAATTATACCATATTTCCTCTTATGCTAGCCTAGAAGTACCCCCCCCCCTCCCCCCAATTTACAGAGGCAAACAAATACAAAATTATCTACATTTTAAGAATTCTGGATTTGATTTGATTTGAATTGGGGTTTTATGTCGCTTTCAACGATCTTTCAGTTATATCGCGACGACTGGAGCACCTAACGATGGATTCCTGGTATTTCTCACACCAGTACTACCACCACATCCCTTTCCTAGCCTCCAGTTGCTATTCCACATAGGTTTACGATTATCTACCCATTGGTGGAAGACAAATGTTGGAAGAATTCTGGAAATTGTTTTCTTATCTTAAGTTTATTTTCTCTAAACAATCATTTTAATGGTTGTTTACAGAAAATTAACCCCAAACCTAAGGAGAAAATGTAAATAGAAATCATACTTAACATTCATTTTGACTTTGAAAGATGGTTCTAAACAAAATCTCCCTGCCTATGTTTTGTAAATCTCTTAAAAGCATTAATAAGAGGAAATTCAGTACACAACAAAACCCCCAATGTGGGTACCGAAACTCAGCTGTCAGGTGCTGGATAGGACATAAAAGTTAAGTAAAAAAGGGGCATAATTTATATATCACATTTAGAGTGATCAACTGATATTTTAAGTTACATTTTTGATAATGAAAATAAATTCCAAATTTCTAGTGAATGCCGTTAGTATTAGCAGGATTATACCAATTTATCACATTTTTCCCTCAAATCAGTTGAAAAAGGCGGTATATTTTGTTAAATATTTGCATTAAAGCCCCTGTCTGTGCTCCTTAACATTTCCGAAAAGTAAGACAATGATCTTAGACGACTATGTACACAAAAACTAGACTTTTATTCACAAAGATAAGCCTGAATTTGTTATTCCAATATGCGGTAATTCAAATGATAATGGCCAGAAGATCTAAATATAAGCCTAACTTTAAGAATATTTATGACCCGCAACTTTTCACACTCTAGTTTGAATACTGCTCCTGCATATGGGCGTATTTCAGTGTGCCATTATCTCATTTTGGTTTCCCTGTATCAAAACATCAGGGGCATATTGTTTTACCATTGTCCGACTGTCCATCCATCTGTCTGTCTGCAAAACTTAATATAAAAAACTTAACACGGCCAATATCTTCAAGCATATTCAAGATGCAAGGCTCATATTTGGCATGATGATAAACCTATATGATCTGCATCTACTGATACCAAAAGGAAGATCACATGATAAGGTCAAGGTTATCTGTCGAGGTCAAATAACTCAAAAACTTAACCCAAAAACTAAACATTGCCAATATCTTCAAGCCTATTCAGGATACAAGGCTCATATTTGGTATGATGATAGATCTCAATGATACACATCTGCTGTAAGCAAAGACAAGGTCATGTATCAAAGTGCATGTCATCTGTCAACGTCAAAATTCTTAAAAATATAACCCCAAAACTTTCATTCTTCAGTCTATTCCAGCATATTATAGATACCTTTTCTCATAATTGACATGATCAAAGATCTCAGTGATGTATAACTGTAGGTATCAAGGTCAAGGTCATGCTTTAATGTCAAGGTCATCTATCAAGGACAACACTTTGAAAAAAATGCTGTTTTGGGAGCATCTGTGTTTCACAAACACATCTCATATTTTACTCAATACAGCAGAAAATATGTTTCATACAAAAGCGGCCATTTGTAGATTAATTTGTATTTTTATGTAACTCGCCTTTCATAAGACTAAATCAAGAACAAATATTCAAAGAATATTCACGAAAGATCAATTTTTTGAGAGATCGGGGGCATCGGGGACATTACTCATGTCCGTCTGTCTGTATGTCTGTCTGTCCATCCGTATGTCCGTCCGTCTGTCTGTCCGAAAACTTCACCCGAAAACTTAACCTTTGCCTTTTCTCCAAAAGTATTTGACATACAAAGCTGTACACCAAAGTCAAGGTCATCTGTCAAAGTCATCAAGGTCATGTGACAAGGTCAAGGTCATCTGTCAAGGTCAAACTTAAAAAAAATGTTGTTATGGGGCATTCGTGTTTCACAAACACATCTTGTTTTTACTCTAAATGCGGACTGGGGCTTAAAGATTTATTTCCCTTGATTGATACCTTGCTCCTGTAATAATGAATACATGTTGCCAGTTGCCAGTGAATTCCTTTAGTATAACTAGATTTGTCAAAATGTCAACTTTTTATACAACCTTGACCAGACATAGATCTCGATGCGAAGGCTATAGTAATACCTCTTGAAAATAGTCAAGCTTTTAATGTAGAGATGCTGCCTTATTAGGGAATATAATGATGATTAAACAAGCATCTCTGATTCTCTATATTCATTTATCTTATAACTATACAAATATCCATGTGATAACATCTCGTATGATATTTTTTATGATATCACATAGTTATTTTTAGAACAATAAAATGGGGTTATTTTTAGAAACTTGCATTTCAGTTAAAAGCATCTCTGATTCTATATTTTCATATATCAAATATTTTCTATGAAGGAATCCTGAGAGATGCTTGTAAAAATATCATTACTATCAAAATACAGCAGCTTCATTACATTGCTTGTATTTATCATAGAACTAGAAAGATATATTTTATGCAAGTTATTATAATTCAAAATCCAAGTGCCTATGTCTATCGTCACTCTTATAATTGTTTCATACACTCCCTTTCTTTCACTTTTCACATCTCACTCACAACTCACTCACTCCCAACCCAAAACAGTCCCATCCCATTCCCCACCCCACCCATCCACCCACCCACCCCAAACAAACCCAACCCAACCCTGCCTCCCTCTTTCTATCTCTTCTTTTTCCTCTCTCTGGTAGGGCATCATTTGGCTCATATGTCTTCTTTTAATCATGCAAGCCTAAAAGAATGTGTGTACCCTTTAATAATGTGGCCTATAGTCTAAATGTTCCTGGACTTGGTTCATTATTAACATTAATTAATGTTTAATCAAAATGAAATTTTCCATGTAATGTAGTTTACACTGATTGCAAATTTAAAACTTTTTTGTTCTGATCAATGATATTTTGTAAATAATCGAGTTTTAATTGGGGGAGAAAATAGTTTCAATAAGCACATGGTATACATCTTGTATATCCAAAATGCATTCATATATAAAAGCCTTTTTTCAACTTTATCTGATGAAAACCATAGAATTATCAATTGGTTAAAGTTTTATTCAATAATTGTGTTCTTAACCCTCATGCGGAACCCGAAATATTCCTGTTTTGACAGGAGGTATAGACAAAGAACAGCCAGGACCTATGTGCAGCCTGATATTAGTCAACACCATCTGTCTATCCCTTTTCAAGGTAGAGTTGCTAATGAATTTAATCTTCAAAAAGAAATATTAACTACACTCTTGGATTCTAGGGCTTTCAGTATTGTTGATATGAGTGCACTTTTGAAAGAGGATTTTAATTCAGAGTGACAAGGGTTGAAACAGTATTAACTGTGACAGAGGTATTTTGGATTCTTTTGAAAATACCAATAAAGGTAGTTTTTCAATAAGTCAGGATAAACAGCTGTCAAAATTACAAATTTCCAAGTTATAATAGTTTGATTTAGAATTCATAAATTCAAAATTAATTAAAAGACCCAGGAAAAATGAAATACTGGTCAGAAGACATTAAGAATTTTGTTCAAGGAAAAGAAGATGAATTCCTTAAAACAAAATCATGTTTAATGACATCAAAATGCACTATGTTTAACATGCATACATCGAATTTACAGAGCACTTGTTTTATTCGTTCTGGCACACATTATTTTAGGTTTGTATGACTTTGTTCAGGCATTTACAACCTAAGGACAGTCTTTCACACTTTATCTCTATCACAAACTCAAATTTTATCCCTCTCTCAAATTTATATCATCAGTTGGTGACCAAAATGTCATAAATACAAATGTGACCCGTCACGCTAAAAAAGGACCATGTGGGAACTTCTTAAAATAAATATTTGAAAAAGAGATTGGTTCTAGAACAGGCCAACCAAAGGCCATATTTAAAAAATTCTTTCTCAGGTAGTTAGATCATTTTTCCAGAAATTTTGAGAATTTACAGAATATCCATTTTCAAAAGCAAGAAATATCATTTCTGCATTGTAATGCAATAATGATTTTCTCATGTAAGTTAATATGTTTTTCATTTCATACTCCTTAGAATTATAACAATATTTCTTTCATCTATTGAATTGCTTTTTGAGTCTTTATTTGAACAATTGATAAATTTAAAATAAAAGACTTTGTGATTATTTGTGAGAAAGTATATTGCATTATTATTGCATTATATAAGCATTTTTTTTTTATTTTTTTTTGTCTTTTAATGTGATGATGAGAGGGGACTTTGGTTCAAAATTGAACTTAGTGACCTTGTTTCAATGGTGGTGGTGTCATCACTGGCTCTAAAAGAGAAAACAGAAAGAAACTTGTTAAGGTAACAAATTAAGTATAGTCCAAGTTTTTTCACTCATATTTGCATTTTAGAGCTGTTTTTAAGTATTGCGTTTTTAAAGTCGCTCAGTATATTTCAAACTTTCGCTTAAACTAGAAATGTGACACAAACACAGACGCCCTGCAAACTTTTGATTTTTATATGCCACCAAAGGTGGATGTATATTGGTTTCATCTTCTCATCATATATGTATGCATCTGTCCATACATCCAAACTTTCTTATTTTATGAATGCCACTTCTTTCTCATTTATAGACCAAATTGCATTAAATTTTCACACATTTTCTTAGTCACCTGACCTTACTTCTGTTATTTAGTGAAATTCTTCTAAGTCATAGAAAAAGGGGTGTTCATGCCAAATTTCTTGTTAAAGCAACTCCTCCTTCATTTATGGACTGATTTGCATGAAACTATAAAAGAAAATGTTCCTTGTCACCTAGCCATGTGCATAATCAGAGGTCGAAATAAGCACTCGCAAAATGCGATTTAGAATGAAAGATTGCAAGTTTCAAGTACCAACCACTTGTGGTTTTATGAGTGTTGAGAAGATCAGCAAAATTGTTTTAATTCTAATTCAAATGGCTAAAAATTATGCAACACGTTAGTAAGAAGCTTGAATTACTTCATAACTTAAATTATCAAGCATTTCTTTAAGTGAAATAAGCATTCCGCAAAACTCGGCAGATTTCATAAACACAGCATGTTTTTTATGAGAAATTAGGACTTAAAGTATGAATTGAATTATCCAATGAAAGAAAACATGTGTTACTTTGTCTGGTTTCCCCGGAAAAAAAAAAAACAAAACAAATGGAGAAGCAGTAAATTATTACCTGTGTGCATTACATTTATTTTAGTGTATAAAATTTCAAATGTAAACAAGGTAATGGGTGAAATGACTTTTTTTCTTACAATTTGAGCTTATTAAGTGTGACTTTTTCAAAGTGATTTATAAATAGTCTTCTTTCATGAAATTTTACACCTACACCTTTTTTGCACTGAGCCATTGACACAGAAGATTGGGCAACCAAATGTGTAGCCTCTGTAAAGAAAGTTATTATCATTATCATTATTATTATTATAAAAACCCCAAAAAATATTTAACCAAAAAAATAATTTACCTTGTTTTATTCAGCTCCAAAGCTGTGTCGAGCTGTCGTCTTGCTGAACTGAAACAATATGTAAAAGAAGATATGAATATTTTTTGGTTTCATGGATATATGAAACAAGAGACAGACTTTAAACTGTTTCATTAAACCAAAAATACTTAGTATTTTTTACAAAAGATGAACGTGTACTTTGTTACATACAAACTGAAAGAGATTTTACTTATGTTTTCAATAACTTAAGTTCAAATAAAGGGGAATCAGCACCAAACAGTGCCTACAATATATTTGAAAGGGATACAAATTTTAGTCAAACAATTAAATGTTTTTATTGAATTATAGTCATTATTTGCTTTCAATGTTTCAATTTTCTTATTTAGTGATTGAATGAGAATTTGAACAGACACCAATGATCCAAAACAAAGGTTCAGAGGTATATCGTTGATTTTCTACTAAAACCTCGTAACTACAGCTTTAAACAAGCTGCAGTTATGAGATTTTTACAGAACACAGACGATATGTAAAATTGGAAATCATAATTAAACCTACCTAATAAGTTCCTCTACTCTTTCAGCCTAGAAATAAAAAAAAGAAAATATAAGCATACATGAACACACTTGAATTTGCTGCTGTCAACAAAAATCAATTTAATTTGGAAATGAAATACCCCCTCTTTTCTGTAGCTCTGATGAGTATTAACAAGATACATTCTTGTAACACTAATGCCCTAGTAACTTCTTTATCTTTAGAAGTTGACCTTGATAATTGGATTTGACCCAATGCCTAGATGACCTTAAAAATATAGATCTGTTGGCTTTGATTTTATTAGCTGAGAATGAAGCAAAAGAGCCTAAGAAAAAGAGAAATGGATGTGATTGAACTTTGAAATATATCCTGTTTTGGGTGAATACAACACAGAATTCCAGAATCTGCATCCAGATGAGGTAGTTTTCTTCCTTTACATGTTTGTTTGTTTGAATGTGTTTTACGCCGCTTTCAAAAATTTCGAAGTTATATCGCAGAGGCCGGAGCACCTAACAATGGATTCCTGGTATATCTTTCACCTGTACTACCATTACACCCTTTCCTAGCCTCCGACTGCTATCTCACATAGGTTTAAGATTATCTACCCATTGGTGAGAGACAAACGTCGGAAAGGATATTTACCGCCACCGGGGATGGAACCAACACTTTCCATCCATTATATGTGAATGTCAATCAAAAGCTAAAATTTACAAAATATACACTGTTTGGTGTTAATGGTCATGGCAAATAGGATCTTAATGAAAATCTTTTTAACACAGCAACTTTATTTATGGACACATTTTCATGAATCTTTTACAGAAAGAACGTTCTTCATTATGGGCAATTTTTTTTTACTGTTTGGCTGATAAATGGAATAATAAAACAATGTAATCATGTTTATAATTTCTATGTTTGTTTTATTTATTTATTTTTTTTTTTTTTGGCAAATCAACGCTTGGTTCCATGTTTGACTGAACAAAAAGGGGTAAACAGATTGAAGCAAATGAGTTCCTGCACAGACTCATCAATGGAAATCGCAGCAATGAAAAAAAATCGCCTGCATTTTCTTTGTCACTGTCTAATTTACGACTCTCAAAGAGCCATATGAAAATTCCCAAACTCTTATTTGAAAACCTGAGAATATTTGTAAGAGTGATGACCAGGAAGGCAGATTGCGGCCTTAGTTCATTCAAGTTTGGTTCATCTATGTAAATAAAATTTCATCAAAACTTCTGAAGGGAACTTTGCTTTTTACTTTTCAAAAACTTGTTAATATAGCTTATTATTTCATATTCTGTATCAGTCATTTTGAAACAATTAAGAGTTGAATATAAAATTCAGTTTGGGTTTTAAAAGTTTTTCACAAATGTTCCCAGTTTTTGAGGTGACATGAGACATTTGTGCCATAACTTTTCCCCCCTCACCAGAACACTGGATGCTTGCCATGAATCTCTCTGTAGATAATTAAAGACTGATCTAGTGATATAATTATCTCAATAATCCAAAAAAAAAAAATTAAAGTAAAGCAGGTAAACATCCTACCCTTATCCTTTTTGCTTGTTCTAGGGAATGATAAACCTCTGAAAAAAAGAACAATATGCAAAATTGATTGGAGAAACACTTATGCCCTCTCAGATACAAAGTCAAGATCATCAGTCAAGGTTACTAACCGCCAGGTTAGTAACCTGGTCTGATTACCTTGACTTTGCTATCTGATCAAATGCTGGGTTTTGATTAGATGTATCTTACATACTATTCAATTTTGTATTTTTTTTTTTTTTTCATTTTTTATTTTTTAATTGGTTTGATTAAACTCTTTTCAAAAAATTTCAATCATATCAAAACAACTTGAGCACCTGACAATGCATTCCTGGAATTTCACATAGACCTATACAGGACTTTGAAATTTATAGGCACTCAAAAGGTGACCAACATAGAATATATAGAATAAATGCGATGTGTGGACTGTGTCAAAAGACGAATGCCTCTGTCCACTCCCATTTTTTATGATTTGGGCACTGGTGAATAATCAAAACATCGTAACTACAATAAGCTGTAGTTTTGATGTTATGATTATTCATCAACGATATTTTTCTAACAGATGATTATTTCTTTTACGCACTTGCGTAAAGTGCGTAATGGGTGTTACGCCCTTGTTTCATGCAACAGTACTACGACAACATCCTTTCCTATCCTCCAGCTGTAAACAATGGTATGCATAAATGGGGGGAGGGGGGGGGGGGGGAGCCAGTCTCAAATCTGTATTTCTTATTGAAACCCTTTGTTGTTGGTACTCATTTGAAACATCTTGATGAGACAATTCCAATGGCCCTTGTTTCATGCAACAGTACTATGACAACATCCTTTCCTATCCTCCAGCTGTAAACAATGGTTTATATAAATGGGGGAGGGGGGGGAGCCAGTCTCAAATCTGTATTTCTTATTGAAACCCTTTGTTGTGGGTACTCATTTGAAACATCTTGATGGGGCAATTCCAATGGGCTTCAACAATAAAGAATTTGAACAATTATTATTTAAATAATTTAATTTGAAAGCCAAAAAGCCCCCTCTATCTGTAGCTCTTAAGTTAACGATTATTCATCCCATTTGTGGGAGACATATTCCAGGATGTGTGCTGCTGCAAGGGATCAAATCAACTGAGATCTATTGCA
This sequence comes from Fragum whitleyi, assembly GCA_948146395.1. NCBI lineage: Eukaryota > Metazoa > Mollusca > Bivalvia > Cardiida > Cardiidae > Fragum > Fragum whitleyi. The sequence goes on along the minus strand of OX411558.1, from coordinate 14,938,145 downwards.
ATACCACCATGCTGAATATGAGCATTGTATCTTGAATAAGCTTGAAATAATTGACAGACATAGGTTTTGAGTTAATTTTTGGGCAGACAGACAGACAGAGGCAGACAGACAATGACAGAAATTTTACCAATGATTTATCAACAGGGGTAGGAAGTGCTTAAAAATGGGTAGTTTTTTAACATCTAGAACTGCTTCAGCAGCTGATTTGCTCCACAGGCCCGAATCTTCTGTGATTAGACAAGAAATTGAGCAAATGAATAGATGTGTGTTTGAAGTAAATAAGTAAATTTAAGCTGAAATTTTTCTGCAAAGATAAAAATGTAAAATATATGGAAATGAAATATAGAAAATTGACCTGTGTTTGTTAGAATACATTTTTTTTCATCCAAGCACAATAATTTTGCGCAGTCTGATATTGGGTCTCAAAATGAGCATTCCAGTAGAATTTGGTTGATATCCATTGATTATAGGTTCTGAGAAAATGATTTTCAAATTTTCCACTATATAACAAAGAGAATAGACCACTGCTCATAATAGACTTATTAGTTCCTCTGGCCGAAGGCCACTGGGGCTATTGTCATGGTGCTGTGTCCGTCATGTGTCTGCCCGTGTGTTCTGTGCGTCCAGTTGTAAACTTTCTTTAAAAATCTTTTCAGAAACTACTGCATAAATTTCAACCAAACTTCACAGGAATGATCCTTGGGTGACCCTCTTTCAAAGTTGGTCAAGAAATTTTGATCCAATGAAAAAACATGTATTAAATGGGCTTGGCTTATTTCCAAATATGGTAAAAAGTGAAGTTTTCTCTGATTCAAAAAGATAGATATCAATTAAATTTTACATGAATGATCCTTGGGTGACCCTTTATCAGTCTATGAAAAATATTGTGATCGGATGAAAATATGTATTTTATGAACGAAGGTCATTTTTCTAAATGATAAATAGTGGAAATATTGAACATCATTTTCTTAGAATGTAACAGATGGGTATTAACTAAATTTCACTACTTTTATACTTGAGTGACCCTTTATCAGATGAAAATTATGTACAGTAAAACCCCTCTATTAAGACCACTTGGAGTACTTTTTATACGCCGCCGGAGGTGGACATATATTGGCGTCATCTTCTCCATCTGTCCGTCCGTCCATTCATCCTTCCATCCATACATTCATCTGTCCGTCCATCTGTCGGTATGTCCGTCCATCCACTTTTCTTGTCAACGCAACTCCTCCTAAGTTTCTGGCTGGATCTTCTTGAAATTTGGTCAATATTATCACCTCAATTGGTAGATGTGCATGAAGGAAGGATTTTATGGTTTGTTGATTTTTGCCTGAGTTATGCCCCTTAAAAACTTAGTCTCTGGGGCTTATTGCCTCAGTTATGCCCCCTTAAAATTTAGTCTCTGGGGCTTATTGAAATTGCAGCCTTGTGAATGCAACTCTTCCTAAGTTTCTGGCTGGATCTATATGAAACTTGGTGGATGTTATAACCGAAATTGGTAGATGAGCATGAAGTAAGGATTTTATGGTTCATTAATTTTGGCCTAAATTATGCCCCCTTAAAACTTAGTATCTGGGGCTTATTGAAATTGCAGCCTTTTGAACAAAACTCCTCCTTACTTTTTGTCTTTATTTAAATGAAACTTGGTCAATGTCATCACCATAATTTGTAGATGTACATGGATCAAGGATTTTATGGCTCATTTATTTCCCTGAATTATGCCCCTTTAAAACTTATTGCCTGGGGCTTATTGAAATTGCAACCTTGTGAAGGCAACTCCTCCTAACTTAGTGTCTTGATTTAAATGAACCTTGGTCATTTTGAATTTGGTTCTGTCAAAATAAGTAGTGTCTACAATTATTTTCGTGAAACAGCAGCAAAGTGGTGGCGTATTTTGTGACTATGGCACTCTTGTTGAAAGTGGTCTTAATAGTGGGGTGGTCTTAATTCTGAGGTTTGGTCAGATGCGTTCAAACGTCCTAAATTATTATTGCTTATAGAAGACTATGTAATTCAGTTTATTTTATAATGATTTAAGCTTTATTGTGTATTTTACATTACGTCAGTTAAATCTATAAGATAGCATTTACATGTAAAACTTTTGTTGTTGTTGTTGTTATTGTTTCAAGCCAATCCAAATTGTTGATTTCCAAAAGGGAGAAATTTATTCTTTGAAATTGCTCATTTCAATGATACAAATCTTCTTCGAATCGAGAGTATAAATTAAGTTAAATTTGTTGGCTTATGCCAAAAACTAGGACAAAAGCCCTATTATAGAAAAGACTTTTCTGCTGCAAAAAATTTTCTTAAACTGTTTGTTTTGCTTTCGATTGATAACTGAGGACCTATTTTTCCCATCACCAAAGCTCTCGGTGAGTAGGCATGGTGACATTGCTTGCTTTGCAAAGTTATTCTTTCAATATAGCTCTTTTCTCCGTTACATTTGTTTATTTGATCTGATTTGAAAACCTACCTCGGATTAATTTTATGAAAATTAGGCCAATTTTTGTCGAACTGTAAATGTAGCCCATACATATAGGAAAATCCTAAAAACGAAACCTATCAATCATAAGCAAATTTACAATCGGTCTGCAGATTGCCGAAAACGAATTCCTGTATGTTTCCCAAATTAGCATTACTTTCAGTTTCTTTACTTCAGTTAACCAGGTAACAAACATCTTTCATTTATGGACCAATGTAGTGTATCAAAACAATTGACCACTTAAAGTTGTTTGGTTGAAAATAACACCAAACACAATAGAGGTTTAATCACGATATCGAAAAATCCGATAATCCATTGATGATCCATTCCTATCCAATAGGCGTCATACTTACTAAGCGTGAAATTCGGATGGTCAACCTGGAGGTGTGAAGTTACTGATCTTTTTAGCGAGGTTCGTAATAGTATATTATATGGCGTATGTACTGAAATAAGTGGTCATAATTCGAAATAGTGGGGTGCTCGCATTAGTGGGGTTCGCGACAATTAAAATAAAGAAAAAATAATTCCGTTCTGTGGAAAATCCTTCGTTTAGCAGGTGCCCATTTCTCCGGGGTGGTCGGCAGGAGGGATTTTACTGTATTTTGTTGCAGAGGATATATTTCTATATGTTATATAGTGGAATTTTTGAAAATCATTTTCTCAGAATGTAACAGATTGGTATCAACTAAATTTCACTGCCTTGATACATGAGTGACCCTTTATCAGTCTACCAAAAATTATTGTGATCAGATGAAAAATATGTATTTTATGTTATATAGTGGAAACCTTGAAAATTATTTTCTCAGAATTTAATTGATGGATATCAACCAAATTTCACTGGAATGATTCTTGAGTGACCCTTTATCAGTCTACCAAAAGTTATTGTGATAGGATATAACAATATGTATTTTATGGGTGGAGGTCATTTCTCTATATGTTATATAGAGGAAACTTTGAAAATCATTTTCTCAGAATGTAATTTATTGATATCAATCAAATTGAATAGGTATGATCCTTGGGTGACTCATTATCATGCAGCCAAAAATTATTGTGATTAGATGAAAATATGTATTTTATGTGTGGAGGTCATTTCTTTATTTTTTATATAGCGGAAACTTTAAAAATCATTTTCTCAGAATTTAATCGGTGGATATCAACCAAATTTCACTGGAATGATTCTTGAGTGGCCCTTTATCAGTCTACTAAAAGTTATTGTAATGGGATATTACAATATGTATTTTATGGGCGGACGTCATTCCTCAATGTGTTAAATAGAGGAAACTTTGAAAAATCATTTTCTCAGAATGTAATTAATGGATATCAATCAAATTGGTATGATCCTTGGGTGACTCATTATCATGCAGCCAAAACTTATTGTCATTGGTTGGAAAATATGTCTTTTATGGTCATTTCTGTATTTTATATATAATGGAAACTTTAAAAATCATTTTCAAAATCAGTAGAACCCAAAATATCTAAAAATCTAGTCAAAGTCTTTGATTTGCTATTATTTGAATTTCAAGCCTGTTGAGCAACTCAAGCCAATCATAAAGAACCAAGTTTCATAGAGATTTTACCATATTTGTGGCCTATAGAGTGTAAATAAGAAAATCTTCATCAGTTCATCCTTGTGAACTGGCCATCATTCTCACTCAGTTTCATAGAGATCGGGCCAAACTTGGAAAATAGGAAAGATCCCTGTGATTTCACAGGAAAAGCAGCCTTGATGAAGATTTTCTTGTTTACACTAAAGGCCATGAATGTGGCCCATTCCCTATAGATGAAACTTTGCCAAATTGTCTGTCTGGTCACAAGAATTAACTCTTGGAATTTGGAAGGATCCTTTTGATATCAGAGAAAAATTGAGCCATAATGACAGTTTTCTTGTTTACACTCTAGAAGCCACAATTCTGGTACTAACTTCAAAGAATTGTCAGAATGTATATCCAGTCAAAAGGATAATCCCTTTGGAAAAAGTATTTTCCTATGAGAAAATACATGAAAAGGGGCCTTTATTCTCTTTATCCACTCTAGGGGTTATTTTCTCAGTATTTCAATATGTTTGTCTTGTCAAAACATGAATCCCTTCATGAAATTTGTTAAAAAAAGGTTAGAAACTTACGCAGCTATCATAGAATAATGTCTTTCCTTGAAAAATTTAATGGTTATTCAATGATCTTTAAAGAATTTATTTTTTTTAAGGAAAGAGTCAAAGATACAAGGGTGACCATCACGGTCCTCTCTTTTTGTAGACTGAGGAGAAGATTTTTAAAGAAAAAGTTTACAACCTGACGCATGGACATACTGATGCACAGATATATGAACAGACGGATACACGATGGACACAGTGCCAAGAAAATAGCCTAAGTGACCTTCAGCTACTGGAGCTAAAAATGAGTTTAGAGTTATCTTTCTTTTTATATTTTACTTTCAAAGTGTCTGTCATGTGTTGTCATCTAATCCATCAGACCCTCCTTTGATCCCCAACAGCGGCACTCATCCTTTCCGACTATTTGTCTACCACCAATGGGTTGATAATCATTGACCTATGTGTGATAGCAGCTGGAGGGTAGGAAAGGATGTGATGGTAGTACTATTGTGAGAAATACCAGGAGTCCAGTGTTAGGTGCTCCAGCCACCGCGACATGACTGAAATAATTTTGAAAGCTGTGTAAAACCTCATTTAATAAATCAACCAACCCTCCTTCTATCCATCTATCAATCTGTACTTAAGGAATATAAATGAAACTCCTCATTTAGACAGATTTGGTTGAAATTTTCACATGTTTCCAGTCAACTGTCTCCACCCCCTAAGAACTGTTACAACAGACAAATACATCTGCATGAAAACATGTTGAGGATTCGCAATGAAAACTGTTAGGGCCTCTGCTGATTTGTTTAAATACATGTCGGTTTTGACATTATTTGTACAACCAGAAGCCACGTTAGACTCTTTATACATTCCTTATTCCCTTCCTTAGATAATGCATAATCCTGATCGAAATATTTCTTATATTGATATTTCGGTAAAATAGAATTTTTAGGTAAATGTGATCGAAAAACAGTGTTTTGTCTTATCTTTTTTGGATGGTAGGAACAGAAAGAAAAAATATTGAAACTTTTTATCCGTTGGGCATTAAACCATCCCAGTCTTCTCTATTATACCAATTATCTGAAAGGAATGTCTTTTGTTTCGAAACTTATGTGCATTATTTCAATTTTATGTGTATGTTACGAACTCTGCCTATTTCTTTTGGTGGTATGTTACAGTTTCTTCCCTACAGCGTTACAAACTCTTTCATAGATATTGCATACAAAAATCCCAGTTTTCTTGTTGCCAGGATTTTCAAAAAACACAAAAAGAAAACGCAATGAAATCCGAGTTATCGTATATTTAAGTCCTATATTGCGAAATAAGAGGTAGATGGGGAGAAAAGTCCCAAAACTTCATTTAATGTGATGTATCTAAAAATAACACTCTGATCTCCTTTTTGATTTATAACAAGAGCTGTCACTGTAAGATGACAATGCCCCCGACACCGCTTTGATTTTAAATTATGGCCAATCTATGTTGAAGGTCAAGGTCATCCAGGGGTCAAGGTCACCAAAGTATGTGCCTACAGAAAGGTAATGTACCAAGGAATGTTGTGGTAAAGTATGATGCGAATATGTTAAGTAATAAGGAAGTTATGGCCAATGTTAAAGTCTTTGGACGGAATGACGGACAGACGGATGGACGGACAGACGGACGGACGGACAGACGGACGGACGGACGGACAAGTCAAATTTATGATGCCTCCCTATCGGGGGCATAAAAATCAGTATGCCTTCCTTCTTTTCAATTATATCTGCCTTACTTTCAGGATAAGAACACGCTCGCAAATGTTATTTATATGAATGCCTATACATGGTAGTCTAATCAACATCATAAGACTTTCACCTGCTTAAAATGAAAGGGATCTTGTCAAGAAAGTGTAAGCTTAAAATCCCCAAATCGAAATGGATTGAACATTCTCAAAATCATCGGTTTAAATCTCTTCTACAAATGACGGTCTTACAATAGTCTGCTCAGCATTTCTCCAATATAAACTTGTGTTCAAATAAATCTACCTTTGCTGTTATAAAAATAAAATAAATGCGTATTTTATACCTAGACCTGTTAACAAATGGGTTCCATCAGCCAAGTGTGTTGTTGAGTTGCTTTTGAAATTTTAAGGAAAATATAACCCTGATGTGAAGTTATTTAGAACTATATAAATCTAAGCACTAAAAGGCCCTGATTCGCATTGTGATTGAAAATGGACACTAAATTGCATTGAAGTAAAACATACCAGAATTGAAGGGAAAAAACATAAATTCGGTCTATATAAAAAGTCAATCAAACCGTCTGAACTATCTCAGAGATTTTTACACAAAAAGGTCATTCAAACCTTCTGAACTATCTCCGAGATTTATACAAAAGGTCTAAACAGCTAGCTATGCTCTGATCTAAACTATTTTCTGAGATGATAGATCCATCGAAATACTAGATGATTGTAGTTTTTAGTTATAAATTTTTCGAATTCACAGGATGTCCACGAGAGCCTAGGACGCTCTGACGCCTCCTTCCCTCCGAAAAAGTTCAAGAATTGGTTCTTAGCCGTTCTAGAACGTTGATTGATAATTCAAGAACAGTCAGACTAGCCATTGAACTTCTTGAACTTCTAGTACTAGATATTGAACAAGTTAAATTTGAGATCAATTACTAGATCTAGAACTAGAACTTGAACTGAGATTAATTTCTCTTTTTGCAGGGTGTAAAGCTAATAGCTGTATAAGATATAGTCACGTGTTATTTGAAAGTACTCAAAGGTAAACCATCTATCTAAGGTCTGTTAAATGTCAAGGGTTGGGATAATTTCACCAATTATCATAAAGCCCCTTTTCCAGTAATACTTCACCGCCCTAACCCCTTTTTTCAAAAGGACCAATATGTCATTGGTACAATCTTTATTTCAGGTTTGTAGCAAATTAGATTAGAACTATGGGCTCTATTGCGATATCAGAGATTCTTTAAAATCAATTCCCAAAATGTCAATTTTCTCGTGGTACTTGATGGACCTGGTATAACTTAGAAAGGACCCATTCCTATGTTGATTCAATCATTCTGGGAAAGCATGAAACAAATTGGACTCTAATGCTATAACGAGTATATTGTAATTAAATTTCCTTAATGCATCTTTTCCTTTGATGTTTTTCAAATTAATTTCTAACAAAATTATTCTGATGTTGATTTAATTATCATGTGAAAGTTTGAAGAAAATCGGATAGAGATTGTTGACTCTTTGGGGAAAATAAGTGTAAGCTTACATATGGGCAGACGGATAGAAATAAGACAGACGGGAAATCATAGCTAGAAAAGCTGATAAATCCCATTCAAATAAATAAAACAAAAGAATTGTATTCCATAAGAATCTGTAACCTCTATCAGTGATGTAGTTACTATACTGTAACACTCTCTGTCATGCACGTAACATATATTATATTTTTTCTTTTTGAATTTTTTATTTTTAATTGTGATACAAGAGAGGACAACTATTACAAATTTATTCAATTGGAATTATTGCTTGAGATTGCATGAATTTCCAATATGAAACGCAATCTCAAAGCTTTTAATGCCTTTACTTTTGAAATGACACACAATACTTTTAATTTTCCTTTAGTCTTCAAACTTCTAATTATTTGCAGATAAGATATGAAAGTAAATGATTATGCATAGTATAAGACTGTATAAGCTACACTTGTCTTTTTTACATTCGATGGATAAAAGATCACATATTACTTGAAAGTCATAGCTTTTTTCTGTATGTACAGAAATCGTGACTTTTCATTGCGAATCCTTAACATGTTTTCATGCAGAGGTATTTGTCCGTTGTAACAGTTCTTAGGGGATGGTCTCTGCGCATACTGCCAGGTTTTGAAGATTTTCTGACATGCAATTATGTGGTAGTGCATATTGTGACCCTGGCAATATTATCATAATAGGTTGCTCTTTTGAAAGTGAATGTAATGTCTAAGTTCCAAGCCTATGCTTTAAATTATTCACAAAGTTCACAAAATGCCAAAGTTTTTAAACAATGACCATGCCAATTTTAAAGCAAACCACTGTCTTTTCTCTGATAGCTAGTTAACAATATGCATTGGGAAATGATTATAAGTAATAGATTAACTCACCATTATCTGACTTTACCCTCTCATATTCCGCCTGAAAAGAAAGTAACAGAGACTGTTTTACTTTTTATTATTATACCCCTGAATTGTCGTATTATGTTATGGCCTCAGTCGTCCGTCTGTCTGTCTGTCTGTCCATTAGCAATTTTTTGTGTGCACAACTCCTCCTAAACTATCGATGGGAATGAGCTTAAACGTGGCACAATTACTCTCTATCATGTCTAGTTGTGCATAAGACCTTTGAAATTCAAATCGCTCCAGTCAATCCTGAGAAATCTGCCCTTAAATTTAACGAAAATCACTATTTTTTGTGTGCATAACTCATCCTAAACTATCAATGGGAATGAACTGAAACTGGACAAAATCACTTCCTATGATGTCTAGTCTTTGAAATTCAAATTGCTCCAGTCATTCCTGAGAAATCTTGAATTATCTTCAAATTTAACAAAAATCACTGTTTTTTTGTGCAACTCATCCTAAACTATCAATAAGCTGAAACTAGACACAATTACTCTTTATGATGTCTAGTTATGCATAAGACTTTTTAATTCAAAATGCTCTTGTCATTCTTAAGTTATCTTGAATTATCTACCCTTGAGTTGAATGAAAAACAAAATTTCTTGTTAGCTCACTTTCTCCTACATTTTGGATTGGAATGAAAGGAAACTTGCCACAATGACTCTGTAGGATGTCTATTTGTGCTTAGGACTAAATATTTTTTCATAATAAGTAGTTCCTGATTTATCTGCACTTTACCTCACAAAATAGTTTAAAAATTACAGATTTTTGTTGTGATTGTGTTCACAATACCAACAAATTTAATTGGATTGAAATGAATCTTGCCACAATGTAACCCTGATATTTGGTTGAGCATAAGACTTCAGATATTCAAAAAGCTTTGGTCTTTCTTTTATCATCCGCCCTTGAATTGATTGAAATTCGCTATATTTCTTTTGTGAGCAACTCATCACACTTTGAATTGGAACAAACAGGAACTTGCAAAATGACTGTTTGGCGTATGGAATGTGCATAAAACCATTTTCAATTTAGACTCAAAGGGTCAAGCTATGTTATGGCCCCAGTCGTCTGTCTGTTTGCAATCTTTTAGGGTATCATTCAAGCTCAGGAAACTGACAAGCCAAGGTTACTAACAAGCCCCATCGGGTGTATGTGCCGCTCTGCGAAGCTCTTGTTCAAAAGTCATTTTAGATACTGAAAACTTAGCTTTGAAAAAGATAGTAACAAAGAAATTAACTACTTGTAACTTTGTGTATCTGTCTTATTGGGATATATCTTAGCTTTTATTTCTATCAAAATAATCAATATAATTCTTTCTGACTATTTGTCTACCACCAATGGGTTGATAATCAAGGTCCTCTGTGAGATAGCAGCTGGAGGCTACGAAAGGATGTGATGGTTGTACTGGTGAGAGAAATACCAGGAATTCATTTTAAGGTGCTCCAGCCGCCGCGAAATAACTGAAAAAATGTTGAAAGCGGCATAAAACCCAATTCGATCAAACAAATCTTTTCTCAGGAAGATTGTAGGATCTCTAGTTATCTGTTTATAGAAGACTAATATTTCAACAAGAGGACCATGATAGTCCTAGATCACTCACCTGCGTCTCTTTGACCGCTGGGACATCACATTTATTGAATGGGCAGATATCAAAAAGGAGATAATTTCTCATAAGATCAATACCATGGAATGTTTTCAGCCAAGAGCAAGACAGATATGCCTTTTCGCTCTTTGATTCTATGTAAAACGGAATGCACCCAGGTGGGGCCCAAATGTGACCGCAGGGGGTTGATATGAACAAACTTGTTAGAGGTCCACTAGATGATGCTATGTACCAAATATGAAAGCTGTCTGCCTTCTGGTTTCAGGGAAGAAGATTTTCATATTTTCACCCTTTTTGTTAAGGGTAAAGAGAAAGTAAAGGGTGGATTTTATTTATTTGAACAACTTTGGTAGAGCTTGAGCTAAGGAACATCTCTGCCAAGTTTCATCAAGTTTGGCCCACCGGTTTAGCAGAAGATGTTTAAAGAAATTGTCGACGTTGCACGACGGACGCCGCAGAACGGACGCCAGACGCCGGACATTGTACGATCACAATAGCTCACCTTGAGCACTTTGTGCTCAGGTGAGCTAAAAATACTCTTAAAATTTCCTCCATAAATTCTTGTTTATATCAATACTATAGAATTCTTATAGAGCACCATGTTCAAATAAAATCCTTTTCCCATTTTCAGAGGTTAAATAGAATTCTAATAGAGCCCCATGCTCTATTTCAGATGTTATAAATGACCAATTTAGATGTGAATTTACAACATCTTAAAGCCCTTAATAAAGGCCCATACCCACCAACCAAGGTTGCTAAAAATTCAAGAGATGCTTAATGCACCTTTCTCCCCAATCAAACAAAAATATTTTTCCTGTTTTGTTTTGTTTTTATTTTGAGCCATTTTTTCATTATCTTAACAAATATTGATGGCTCAGCGCAAACTGATGTAACTGCCTTATGTTTACAGACAGTTACAACTGTTTTGCACTTAGCAATCAAATGTAGTGTAACATTTATAAAAATGTGATGATTCTAATAGAACCCACAGGGTTCTTTTTAAAGTTATGATACTGTCTCTTACCTTAAAATGGTCCCTCTCTTTCCTTATGTTCAAAATCTCTTCATCTTTTTTCTCCAATAGGGCGGTCTTTTCCTGCGAATTATACAAAATACAAATATGGGCATATGCTACAATAGTGACGATAAATAAACGGAAATACACACACACATGCATGAGATGCAATCATTGAGCAGCCTCAACAGTTCCACAGTGCAATAGAAATATTGGCAGTCTGTCTGAAGACACTTCTAGACCTGAACCATCTGCTAAGTGCAAAGACACAGCTCTGGTCACACTGTGCATATGCACAGGCTTGCAAGAGTCCTTGCCTAGCACAAATTGCACATTGTTGGAAATGTCATATGAAGGCTCATTTTATCTAAAATTATTAAGTTTTTAAGACTTTTTCAATACTTTACCCTTATCATGCTTTAATTGGGAAAATGGATAGTAAGAGATCAATCTGCACATAATGTGCAGTCTGATCTTAGTACATGACAACAGATTTCCCTTTGTAAACAAGAAAATGCTTCAAAATTTGTTTTCTCAAAATTAATTATTGACTTGCAAATTGTGTATCCATTGCTCCCCTTTCTGAATTTAATGAGATAACTATGGTTTTTATTCAGCTAGATGTGTTTAAGTCATGGGGATTGTAATACAATGTTCCAAGTAAAGGGTTTTGAAGATCAGTGCAATTTAGTGCTGGGCAATCAGTTTCAAATCACAATCAATAATTGGTTCTTAGTTGGAAGAGGATTCTAGGACAAAATCCCCTCCGGACAAAATCCCCTCAACGGTTTTTTGACATGGCGGACAGAATCCCCTCGGTCATTCTAACAACGCGGACATAATCCCCTCAATCCGTTTTTTGAGGCGGACAGAATCCCCTCCATCAATTTGTTTGGGCGGACATAAGCCCCTTGGTCTGATTACCGAGGCGGACAATATCCCCTTAATCAAATCTACAAGGCGGAAATAATCCCCTCAATAGGCGGACACAATGAATAATCCACAAGACCTTAACGTTCGATTACCGAGACATATAAATAATAATTTTCTGTAAATGATCGCAAGAATTTGTTTTTCTTTTGCTATTATGACAAGTATTTATGTGGACTTGAACTGCCTTACGGACCTTATTCGCTCGACGATTGACGCCCATTTAACAACGATACGACTACATGCTGTTTATAGAAAAAGTATAACATTTTATGATTAAATATCTAATTTACAAACCTCAGTGCACCCGTTACATAGTTGGCGTCAAAGTAATCTACCAAGCTGGTGAGGGAGTTTGGTACAATGGATCTCAAGTACTCCATTCCGGCCAGGATATTCTTTCAGGAACTTATATGTTAACTTTATGTTACGACGAGGGGATATTGTCCGCCCTGAAGTTTTGATTGAGGGGATAATGTCCGCCTTAGAATTCCGAACGAGGGGCTTATGTCCGCCCTAGCAAATTAATGAAGGGGATTCTGTCCACCTCAAAAAACGGTTTGAGGGGATTATGTCCGCGTTGTTAAAATGACCGAGGGGATTCTGTCCGCCATGTCAAAAATCCGTTGAGGGGATTTTGTCCGGAGGGGATTTTGTCCGGTTACCTTGGAAGAGTTAATCAACTCATGATCGATTGTACAATCTTTTTCTTAGAAATTAATATGACAGCACTTCCAGTATCATCATTTGAAGAATAGAATGTGAAAGTTTAGTTAAAACTAATGACCTAAAGACTCTTTCTGCAGATTTTGCTATTAACTTCATTGATCAGCATGAAAAAGTTGTAACTGCCTATAAACATAAAGGCAGTTACAACTGTTTCATGCTGAGTGTAGGTTTTTGATAACAACATATAATGGCTTTCATTTATGTGTTAGGAACTGATTAATCAAATGAAAATACTTAGTCAATTATTCACAATCAAAAGCCCAAGCAAACTAATTATATTGATTATGATTAATTAATCTGCCAATCGCTAGTGCAATTCAAATACCAACATACCTTCAGCTGGTCCTGCAGGGATTTTATTATGGCCTCAAAATTTTGTCCATCGGTCTGCAAGATAGTAAAGTAATATATTTTACAATCAAATTTATACATGATTTTTCCCATTTTTTCAATCATTCACAGTTTATATTTAAAAAAAACAAAACAAAGAAATTGCCAGCTTTGATCTTTTGGGAAGGGAAGATAATTCAGCAAGAAATTTTAGTAGGGTCCTAAAAACTTTAGAATGTACAATACCAGCTACAATGTGTAAATTTCACTTCACTAAATGTACTAGTTCAGGGGAAAAGCTCCAGATAATAAAAAAAAAATATGTGAAAATGACAAATTCCAGGGGAGATAATTCAGAAATACTGAGACTGAAAGTGTTGGTCCATAAAGAGGAAAAAAATGTGAAGAAATATATTTCTCTACCCTTGAACAAGTTATTAAAATAAATACCTGGCAGGCAGTTTCTCTTGCATCTTCATCCGGAAGAGCTATCTGTGAGGCAGCTATCAATGAGTGTCTCGGATCTACAAATATGAATTAGAATATTGAATGACTGGTCATCAATTATCATGTCTATTAAAGTCATCCATAATAATAATACCAATACATCAAATTTAAACAGTACAATATTTATAAAGATAAAATTTGGCAATCTATAAACAATAATTGTGTTGTCCGAGCTTTATGTATAACTATCTAAAGCCCCTACAGAATAAATAGACACTTAAAATAGTTTTGCACACACTCTAGAATAGGTTTGTCACTGGTTATCTTTCCTTTTGAAAATTCTAAAATAAGGTACACTTATGAAAACATTTTGGAAAAGAGAAAAGAGAAAAAGAATCAACATCAAGTAATTTCAGAGCTTCTCCTTGAAAATCTGATAAGCCCTTGTTAACACACGTGTCAAGTTTCATGAAGATCTCTTCATTGAAAAAAGTTATGACACGGGTTAAAGTTTGTTATACAAACCCCTAGATTTATACCAAATACAGTAAAACTTGTATTAAGTGACCACAACTGGAACCATTAAAAAGCGGTTGTATAAGAAAATGGCTGTTTAATTAACATTTTTGATCACAAATAATAAACATTTTTTTTTATTGAATATGCATATAATTGAGAGATTCTCAAAATCCCATGTTTTTATAACTCAAAAAAATCCTCTCATTGAGACAATTCTGGTGAGTTTTCACAACAAAGGATTCATTCTCAACAATTTTTAGAACAACAATAAGTTCTTTTTAGGAAACCCTTATTTAAAGAAGGGGATTTTTAAAGCAATCCCTTAATAAAAAAATGGTTGCTTAATAGATGTGGTGGCTCTAGCAAGATTGACTGTACAACACCAATGTCAAAGTGAACAATGCCAGGGTGATGACAACATCTTGATTTTTCGAAACAGCTAAGTTAAAAATATAACAGAAATTCAATGAAAGGAATTTTTTACAGACGGGCCCTTCCTTCCTTGATGCAGCCTTATATTGCAAGAAAGTGACAATGACAATAAGCGCTATGATGGTCATACATTGAGAAACAATGTATAAAAATTTCTTAGAAATCAATAAATTTATCAAGATTTTGTGTTAACATAAAATTTTACATAAAGCCTTAATTTCTACATTGACATGACAAGAACTCCAAAAAGCAATTTTGCATTGTTACATAATGAGGCACATTCTGCGAAAGTTGCATACAAAAACATCCATGTATAGAAGTTGTATTATAAGAAAATTGCACATCAAGAAATCAGGTTTGATTGATTGAATGGAGTTTAATTCAGCTTTCGACATTTTTTTCAGTTATTTCGCAGCGGATGGAGCGCCTAACAATGGTTTCCTGGTATTTCTCACACCAGTACCACCATCACATCCTTTCCTAGCCTCCAGCTTCTATCTAGCATAGGTTTACGATTATCAGCCCATTGGTGAGAGACAGTTTGTCGGAAAGAATGAGTGCCGCCGTCAGGGATTAAACCCGGGACCTCTACATTGGCAGTTTGCTATCAACTGCACTATGATGGCGGCCAAGAAAACAGAACACCATAATACATGCTTCATTCCAATTCATCCATAAACAAAGAAAAGATTCCATACAGGGGTGTGGAATTCCCATGCTGACAAGTTCATATTGATCCTTGACAAGTAAAAAATCATGTAGAACTTGTCCAGGAACAAGTGGAAAAAATGTGTACTTCCACATCCCCTCTGTAAACTAGAAATGAGCATTCAGACAGATAGACAGGTAAAGGTGGAGATGATTGTTATAATACTTTTGAGGTAGTGGACCCATAATAGTTCTTCAACGTTTTGGAAGTATTGAACTTTAACAATGGTAACGAAGTTTCCTAATGATTTTCATTAGGAAACCTTGGTCATCATTGCGAAAGTTTATGCATTCAGAAATGTTGAGGAACTTTTACAGTTCCACTACCACTCATTCTTTCCGACTATTTGTCTCTCACCAATGGGTTGATAATTGTAGACCTATGTGAGATAGTACTTGGAGGCTAGGAAAGAATGTGGTGGTTGTACTGGTGAGAGAAATACCAGGAAACCACTGTTAGGTGCTCCAGCCGCCGCGATATAACTGAAATAATGTTGAAAGTGGCATTAAACTCCATTCAATCAATCAATCAATCCACTACCTTAATGTACTAACCTTCATCATCTGGAGTAGGATCCACAATTGTAGTTGCCTCATACTGTAAACAAAGTGTATGCAAAGCCATTACTTTATTATTTCCTAGTTCTCAGGATAGCCAAACAAATATGAAATATGGGTTTAACTTTAAACATTTTCTAAATTTTACAAATCCCTCTTAAGTGATATGTTTTTTTAAAAATATTTAAGTAAGCCTCAAGAATTTGTTGTTGATTTTTTGACACATCAACAGTTTCTACAAGAAAGTTTTGTTGTTGAAATAACAAGAGGATCAGAATGGCCCTAAACTGCTCACCTAAATTTTAATGGTCCAGCAGAACCCAACCAAGTAACTTTCTAACATAGTTTCATTCACATTTGTCTAATTGTTGAAGAGATGTTATTCAAAGAATTTAAAGCGAAAATAGACCTTGCCCACCCATTAATTACTGAGGAAACTCAAAATAAGCTCTGCCCTGCCATGCCCATATTAGTACTCCAAACAAAATTTTGCAAACAAATTTTGAAGAAAATCATCAAAGAAACATTCTGCTTAAGTTTTATTGAAATCAACCAAGTGTTTCAGGAGGAGATGTTGTTCAAAGTTTTCAGGCTCAAAATAAGCCCGACCCTGCCACGCCTATATATATTGACCAATCAAAATTTAGTGAACAATTTTTGAGAGGGGTAACCCAAGGAACATTCTGGTAAAGTTACATTGAAATCAGCCCAGTGGTTTAGGAGGAGATGTCGTTCAAAGCTTTTGGGCTCAAAATAAGCCCCGTCCTGGCACTCCCATATTTATGGTGCAATGAAAATTTCACAAACGATTTTTAAAGAGGGACACCCCAGGAATATTCTCGCAAAGTTTAAAAGTGGCCCAGTAGTTCAGGAGAAGAAGCAGTATTTAAGATTGTTGCCGACGGATGACGGACAACACATGACAGACGACGGAATCAGGGTGATCCTAAAATGGCCAAATGAGATATCAAAGGGATCCTTGATGGCTCTATCTAGGTACTGACAGCATTCAGAACATCACTTGGCCAATTTGATGATCAACCTCCGATGTACAGATGGATTTTTTTTAAAAAATTACATGAAAAACTTGGAAAATCTTGATAACGTCAGTTAAAATGGCGTTAGCCACAAATCTATGAAAGACAACATTCAACATCGCCAATGCTACTCGTTTACGTCCTTTTCGTGAAACCATCACATCCTTATTCAAGTATCTTTAGCCACCTGCGCTTCTGCCACCGCCATTTTACAAAAAAAATTGTTAATAGTGGAATTCATCACTATTCAAACAAAAGGCATAAGAAAGTTTGTAAATTCAAAACATGTGTCAAATAATTCTTGAAACCCATCTTGAGACTGACTGTTGCATGTTTTAAAGTTATGTAAAACCCAAATGCTTAAACCACGGATGTCACCAGACTGGTTACCGTTTCTAATGCTACGAGGTGAATAGATATAATGGTAAAAATAAGTTCAGGAGGTCATGACCTAAAAACACATATTTTTGGCAAATTACTACAAGTTGTAATAGCGAGGTCTTAGATTTAAAAACACAAAGTACCTGTCTATATAGTGTATAGACACCACCATTGTCAGTGTCTGATCTAGGATGCCTGAATCCCCAGCATTTCTTAAAGATCACCTATGTTTTTTTATCAAGCGCGGGATGGTTGCGCAAAAAAATCGAGAAAGGAATGTCAATAAATCTAGCCTTTGACAGCAAGTTTACCATTTTCTTCGAGTGGTATCATAAGATTGACTTCCCTTATTGTTATGGTTGACTTCGATCGCAACTAAGACTGTACGGTTATAACTCTAGTTATTCCTACTATTGTATTATTTATGAGTAGCAGTCGAAGTCAACCGATGATACTACGAATCTTTTTAAACAAACGTTTGATTACATTCATTTATATTTTCATTATGCAATAAAAAACATTGTCAATAAAAAAATATTTACTTTTGAAAAAAATGAATATAGTTTTTTTTTTTTTTTCAAAGTGAGAAACTTACAAAGAAAATTTTAAAAATCGTTTTCTTTAAAAGGAAAATTCCAATTTTATGTTTGTATGTTTCAATAATCCCAACTTTTACTTAACCTTGAATTAAAATTGAAGGAAACATTGTGATAAAAAGTGAAGATCGCTTTTAATAAGCATTGTTTTCTTTTCTCACAATGATTCTTACTTAACATAATTATTGTTAGAATAAACTGATCTTTGAAAATATGTCTTTACTGCTTTCAGTATGGATAAGTCAATTGTTTTTTTTTTTTTTTTTTGTTTGTTTGTTTGGTTCAGCTAACTTGAAGTCCCCCATAGTAATTACAGATCCCCCATGTTTTCAAAACTAATGGGGGAATTTCCCCCATGTTTTTCAAATCCTGGATCAGACACTGCATTGTTTTTTTTATCTAAACCCTTAACAAGCTTGTATGGATCATCCATTTGCCCAATTAAACATTGCAACTTCCCTTTTTATTTCAAAGGGGAATTTTCATTATCTTCCAATTGATGAAGAATTCTAGTATCATGAAATAAACAGTGATTGGGGGAGAGAAATCTTGAGAAATACTTATTTGAATCCAAATGGGTACTACTTTATTTTGCAGCTATAAAGATCCTACAGGGTGTTCCTAACATAGTAACACTGGTAATCTTAGTGTTTACCAGATGATTTTCCTTTAATATCAGAAGTGATTGAAAATGATATTTTCAATATAAACAATGACTAGGAATAAGTGCATCCAGTGCTTTCAGTTCCTTGATTTTAATTTGCGAAGAATTTTATTCAGCATGAATAGTTAATGTGTCCAAATGAGGCTTAGTTAAGCTAATAAAGTGACCAAAAACAAGATATGGTTGTGAAACAGGAATGCCAAAATGCAAAATGATGTGCTGTAAGAAAATTTATCATAGGATTGTCATAATTTGTCCTAATTTTGCATTAGAAAAATAAAATTATCATTTCTTTTTTGAAAATCTATGCATACAAGGATGTAAAAAAAATCCAGATTTTGTCTCTCATAATTTTATTTTCCAAGCAATAATACTAAATTTGGTATCATTCGCTGTCAGAATTTGATCCACATATGATTATATAAAATCGATAAAATTCTCGGACACAACACACGCGCCATTGCTACATACAATGCCACGGTTACGAGTACTAGGGGTAGTAGATAAAATACTTCATTAATTTGGTCTTCTTTTGTAAATATTTTTTCTTCTCTGTCAGTTCAAGGCTTCAAAAATTTTAATGAGTTGCAGGAATAAGTATTATGTAAGCCATGTCTTAATTTGGAGTAATTAGACAGTGGAATTTTACTATATGACTAGTTTAAATATTGGTGGGGTGAACATTCTCAACGTTCTACACTACATCACCTGACCACTGGGAATTTCGGCTCAAAGTTATTTTTCCCTAATTTAGAAGAAATATCTAAAGCACTTAGATTCGAAACTTTTCACGCTGAAAAAGAAGGGTTCATTCTTCCAAATAATTTCTTTTAAAAACTTGTAGAGTCAGCTCATATTCTATCAATAAAAAAGCTTACCTCATTCTCTGTAAAGCTCAATGTGGAGCTGGACGAGCTTGAAGAGCTGGGAGAGCTGGACGAACTCGACGAGCTCAAGATTGAGGGCATCTCAGCGGGACCTGTGCAGGTATATAATGGAATGTTATAGAACTATCAGATCAAATTATTTCTTCTTAAATTTTGACAAGTCCAAATTAAAAAGACATTGAAAGATAAATCAATCTACACTGATTCTTATTGTGAAAGATCATGTGTTCCAAAATGTTGCAGAACTATTAAGGTTTCTTACTGTTAGAGAAGCCTCAATAAATAAAGTCATCATTATTATTATTAGTCATGTAGTAAAGCGAATAAATGCACCGAAAAATCTACTCAGCCCTGAAAATTGCAATCCTTAAGATCTAAAAACCAGCTAAAATACTCGGCTGAAGAATAAGGTTCTTGTCTATTTAATGCTCATAGAGATAAATACACATTCTGTTTTTGAATTGTTTATTATTATCATACTATCAAAGTTTGCTGTTATAAAGATTTAACCCTTGTCATGCTGAACCTGGAATATTCCTGCTTTGGCAGTAGCTATAGACAAACATCAGCCTGCACATATGAGCAGTCTGATGTTAGTCTACACCACATGTTTCTCATTTTCAAACCAGAATTTTCAATAGATTTAGTTTTTCACAAAAAAAAAATGACCTACTGTTTGTATTCAGTGCCTTTTGCCCTTTGATTTTGATGAAAATTTTTAGCCAAAATGTATTCAGCATGACAACGGTTAAACTAGAGCAACACTTGGCTGCAGGTATTGGATAATGCAAAAAAAATAAAGTCGAAAAAGGGACATTACGTTTACAGAAATACTTCCAGAGTTATCCCCCTTGATAGTCTGGATTGCTCTTGTGATGGTAAATGCAAACTATGCCTAATGTAAATGACACCAAAGTGATCAAAATACCTCAATTTTCGCAATTTTCGCAATTTTCTCAGCTAAAAAAGCGACACAAATAGACAACAAATTTGACATTTCTAGAGGTATTAATCTATGATCAGACAAATAATTTCTGTCAAGAAATTTTCCTTTTTAAAGGTCAAATGAAAAGCTCTTTTGACCTTACTTTAATACAAAGAGATGTATTAAAATAATCTGATGCTATATTCAAAATGAAAATAGCATATACGATAATTGTAAAATCGACAATTTTCTCTTATCTCACCTGTAGCCCGCTATTGAAACTGACCTGTGACGTCATTGCAGTAATGAAGGTATTGACGGAATAAGCAGATCATATAAAATAACAGAATTTTGTTCAACCTATCATAGATTTTTCACAAATTTGTAGTAAAAACGATTGTCAGTAAGATGCTGCGGCAAGATGCAAGGGTCTAATTAATATAAAATGTCTGGATATAGCATAATAAATAGTATAAATTATCCTAATCAAATAGAAACGGGACCCTAAACATGGACTATACACAAAGACATAGAAATATCTTCCGGTGTACTGATTCGTTATTGGTTATTCTTGCGCATGAATTGTCCGATAACCACACCCCGTCTAAGGGTAATAAACCAATTAATGCCTTTTGAAATTTCCGGTTAACTGATTGGGTAAAATTTTGTCAAGTGTCAATTATTATCATGTATATCATTGGAAAACCAGGCCCAGTCAATAAACCAAAGTGTAAACAGGTGTCAAGATTGCTGTAATTAGTCAAATTACTTATTTAGGTGTTCAATGATGAAAACATTTTGTTTTTGTAAAACCAAAATATCGCACTTACAGTTTAAAACGATATTAATGAATTATGAAAATATACCCAATATTATTGTTACGAAAAAGGCTTGTTGAGCAGCTTCTGATCAGCTAAAACAATTGTTTTAGTACCAATTTCTAAATTCTTCACCAAAGAACGTAAGGCTAGTGCATAAAGAGTCGACCCTAGTCAGATTGCGGACTGAGAAGGTTCGAAAATGTTCCAACTTTGATGATTTTCTTTTACAATAATAATTAAGCTGTTTGTTCCTTTCCTTGAAAGATTTTTTTATGCGACCTCTGACTGACCTGAACTTGAACCGATCCTTTCATCACATAATCATTTTATGGAGTTCCCAGTCGATCCACATTCGCGTGATGGGTCACATGTAATGAAGCTGAAGCTTAATGACTGGTCTCTTCAAAATTTTGCTATGAGAAATTATTTCTTGAGTTCGAAGTTAACGTATAAATTTGCACAGTACAAAAGCGGTGAAGAAATCTGCCTGTTATAAATCTTGTCCAAGGGCGTAAAATCATGACACACAGTACGCACAAGCATAATAAGTAAAATATTATTTGTTGAACAACATCGTCGATGATTGATGAATTATCGAATCAACGCAAGTACAGCTTTTTATAGCTACATTTGCGACATTTCGATCACCAGTCAACATTTTTATTTAGTACATTATCTCTGGTTCAGCGCATTCTGTCTGTTTGTCCGCCTCTCTTTCCCTCTCCCTCTTTTAGTCTGTTTCCATCTCTCACTTTATATCTTTCTTCTTGATATTAGACATTTAACACAACATTTAAATAGTTTTTTGACATTTACAATATTGTGAAAACTTTTTTGTTGAAAAAAAAAAAAAGAAATTTTCTTCGTGTAAACGATAATGAACCTGCTTAACACTTATTTCAGCTTGAAATGGTGACCATTTTTCAATATATAGAAATTTTTTGTGTGCCTAAATAAAAAAAAATGTATATAAATTTGAAAAATGTTTCAGAAATTATTTTGAAAATAATGGGCATATTAGAAGAATTATCGGTACACAGACTAGCTAACGCAGAAAGGGTTCCCTTCGGTAAATCATTTGTCATGTGCGCTGTTGTGTAATTGGCAAGATGTCACAATGCTTCCAATAAACAAAACCACCCAGCTACATGTAATCTATAAAACTTTATAACTTAATCAAACACAAATTTTATCCTTCAATGATTCATCTGACATTCCACAAAAGACTTATTTTCAACCGGCGATATACCTAGACACAACCTTTAATCAACAACAGAATACCATCAAATTTGTGTTTAATTGAATTTATTTTTCTAATTATTTGTTATATTTTTCACAAATTCAAATAAAATGAAAACATGGGTGAACATTTGTGGATTAAAGATAATGGAAAAAAATTGTCGAAAAGGAAATTTGTACCAACAAATAATTATAGTTTGAAGGAATTTCATACAATCTAATTGTCAAAGCCCTGTCGAGGTAGGGTTTTATTCAATATCTTGATTTAATTTTGCATAATATATTTGATCAACTTTGTAGTAATATGGTGTTGACCAACCATCAAATGTGTTATGTCAAGCCTTTTTTTTTTTTATCTTTTTTATATATATATATCTGTATAATAAACAAAAGTTGAAGCTAAATAATTGGTCAATTATATCAAATTGGATTTCCTTCCGAAGGTTTTACCAAATTTACGAAGTGAACAGTCTGAAAAATTCTGATTTTAATTTGTGAGAGGAAAATGTTTATTTTTAACAAGATTACATCGTTACAACAGCGTGAAAAATACTCTTACCATGCCATAGTTTTCGATCGTTGCAACGGCGTGAAAAACACTCTAACCATGCCATAGTTTCCGACTTACATTTATCCAGACCTTGTTGTTAGACTCCTGACTAGATGCCAGATGGATTAAGGGTATAAAGTAAACATATCTGTAGTTTCCGCTTGCTTAGGTTTAAACTGTTCTGACTGCACAAGTTGATAGCCATATAACAATATCAAACCTTCATGTTGTTGTTTGATAATAACAAGCGTTCTCCATGTTTACCTTCGAGAGGAATGCCTGCAATGAAGTCACACCCAGTGTGCAAGCGCGAAAATCCGTTTTTGGCCAGGTGAAAATTTCCAATAAATCACGTTCGTTCTTTTGTAAATATTGTCCAATTGGGGGTGTGTTTTCGACGCGGATTTTTTATACCTTTTCATTCGATTAAATTGATTGAAATATATATTCAGTTCTTTTTCGAAAAATAGCTTTTCATTTGATCTTTAAAACCAAAATTGACATGATTAAGAGGGTTTGGTTGCTCAGAATCAGAACTATATGGTTTTAATAGTAAATATTTTAATTCTTAATTGATCAACTAGCAATGGAGGGTAAGAGAAGGGAATAAGGGATTTTCCAGTTCCTTCAAGATTGATTTTCTTGGGTTTTCCCAAAATACTCATTGCATTTTATACAGAAATAAAATGCATCAGACTTTCCTGCATGTCCTATTCGGTATGAATTGGCTCAGTAGTTTAGGTGGTGGTGGGGTTGTTGTTTTAAGAAATTAACAAGACTTTAAATATGCTAACCTTCTAGTGACATGTCAAAAATGTCCCTGGGTTGGACTCGTCCCTAAAAAACATACATAAAAAGATAACATAATTCTTTGTGTTTATAATTTTATCTTGATTTGAGGTATAGGAAAAACTAATCTCAAATTAAAGAAAAATATAATATTTTTCGAAGTTTGGTATTTCTAATCAACTGAAATTGTGTAGTTGATAGCAAGTACTTTACGGAAAGTAAATTTGTTTGTTTGTATGGGGTTTTATGCTGCTTTCAACAATCTCAGTTAGATTGTGGTGGCTCGAGCACCTAACAATGGATTCCTGGTATTTCTCTCACCAGTACCACCACCACATCCTTTCCTTGTCTCCAGCTGCTATCTCACATAGATCTTTGATTATCAACATATTGGTGAAAGACAAATAGAGGAAAGGACTAGTGCCATCGTTGGGGATAGAAATAAAGAAAGTTGAAATATTATCCTGTTTGCCTCATTCATTTTCCAAGCATTCAGGCTAAATTCTGCATCATTTGCCATCGGAATTCAATCCATGTATGCCTATATAAATTTTGTTAATCTACCTAACAAAAATCAAGCATAGTTGCCATTCAATGATTGGGATATTTACAAGATGAAGAGAGAATTTCTTGATTGCATAGCTTCATGAAACTGAAAACCTATTCACACTGTTTGAATATGCATACAAGAGAGTTTTTAGTTCCATATATGAACTTGGTACATACAGAAAGGTCTTGTCCCAAGCAATGATCATGCGAAATATGAAGGCTCTTTGACATACAATTCAAAAGTTATAACCAAGGTTAATTTTTTGTAAAGAATTTGATCTTGAAAAATGACCTTGACTGATGACCTTGAACATTGTACCTACATAAAGATCTTGTCCCAAACAATAGTCATGTAAAAGATGGAGGCTCATTGGCTTACCATTTAAAAGTTATGACCAAGGTTAATTTTTTTAAACAAATTTGACCTTGAAAAATGACCTTGACTGATGACCTTGACTTTGGTACCTTCATAAAGGTCTTGTCCAGAGCAATGATCATGTGAAATCTGTATGACTTACCATTCATAAGTTTTGACCAAGGTTAAAGTTTTTTCGAAGAAAGTTTACCATGAAAAATTACATTGACCTTGACTGATGACCTTGAGCTTGGTACCTACAGAAAGGTCTTGTCCCAAGCATTGATCATGTGAAATATGAAAGCTCTTTGATTTACCATTCAGAAGTTATGACCAAGGTGTATTTTTTTAAAGAAAATTTACCATTCACTGTAGTCAGGCCTACAGTTTGCAGCAAATTTGCAGAAAACTGTTCTAGCAAATAGTTTGCAGAAAGTTTGCAGCAATGATGAAGTGGTTAAATTGATATAAATGAGCCGTTTAACAAAAAAGAACCATGTTGGGAGGGTGAAAAGTATCAACTTGGGGACAGACTACACTATCTAGGTAGGCTGGTCAGAATCAAAACTTTTCTGGTTTACATCATTTTCTTAATATAAAGATCTTTTCTGTGTTGAGCCTCTGGGTGACCTCTGCTGAATGATCTGATCTCTTTTTTAAATTTTCACTTCATACTGTACCAAGATTTTTTGAGCTTGTGCATAAAAATTCATATATCTTTAATTATTTAAATGAAAATGATATATTAGATTGAATACAGTATTGGGCTGCTATAAACACTATTTTAGTAATAATGAAGTGACTGGATCATATAAGAATAAATTCTTGGTATTTCTTCTACCAATATTGCCATACTTATATACAATGTATGCTTAGATCAGAATGGACATATATGCAGGCTCATCTTAGTCTTTACTGTCTACTAAAGCCTTGTGTAGGCCTACAGCAGGAAATACTTTGATCATCATCGGAAGTTCATCTCCTTGCAACTTTCCTGCTAAGTGCATGATCTAACTAATAGAAAATGTGTTCTCACAAACTTACTGCAAACTTCCTGCTTGCGAATAGTTTACAGGAACACATTTCTTTATTCAAGAAGTTTGCAGAATGTTTGCTGCAAATAGATTTTCTGCCGCAAACACGTTAAGTTGCTGCCAACTGTTCTTGCAAACAGATTAGTTTGCAGCAAATTTGCAGCAAATTTGCAGCAAATTTGCAGCAAACTTTTTATTTCTGTAAGGGATACATATGTAGTGCTTAAAGTGTAGACTCCTGTCAGACTGCGCAGACTTACTAGGATCAAAACTTTTTGCACCTTACTTATTTTCTGCTCCTAGACTGATCAATCTACAGTCATGTGAAAGAATTTTGGAATTCCTTCCTCTGATAAACCTATGCTGGACCCAATCTGTTTATCAAATATTTATTTTACAAAATTCCCAGATAGTCCCTTTTTGTGTGACGGGTCACATATATATAATTCTCGTCTATGGAATGGATTGATACTTTGTTACCTAGGATAATGCCCTTACAGGAGTAAATGAATGAGTGGTCATCGAATACCGAATTTATTAAATGTATCATTTATAAACAGATAAAATGAGGCTTTGCCGACTTTTTATCTGTTTTAGATGACGAGTTTAATAAATTCTGTATTTTATTAACACAAATTTGATATTCTATTTATCATATGACCCGAATTCTTGCAAAAAGCCGTCAAAATTCTTGAAATTCAACATTTCAATTTTCCGCCAAACTTATAATGTTGTCTAAAACTGACGTCAAAATATAGGGATATGATGTCATTTTGGTAGTAACAAAATAGCATTGCCTTTCCCTATGGGCTCATTTGCATAGTTATTCCATTCATTAAAATAAACAATATACCAACTTACCCCAGCCTTGGGCGTTGATGTGAGTTGCCTGTCTGGAAAAAAATCAAAGTAATATACAGTAAAACTTGGGTTAAGCAAGCTCAAATGCAGTTACTGATGGAAATGTTCTCTTAACCCTTTGCTGTTTAATCCCTGCTTTTTACGTGCCTGTGATTTTATGATTGAGAAAACATTGTGAAAAAAGAGGAAATTGCTTCTGACAAGCAATTTCTTCTTTTTCCACACTATTTTCTACCCTACTGAATGGTTATTTTTAAGATTAAATCCCCTTTAAATTTTCGTCTGCAAAACCTTTGAATTTGGACAGGTCCAAAATTTTGTAAAACAGGAAAGTGTTAATACATTTTGTACAATATTTCATGACAATTACAGGGTTTTAAGGGACGCAGGTTTTGCGAGTCTGAGACTCCCAAATAAGCAGCCAGGACCCTCAAAACTGTCTGATATGAGTCCTGTAGACCCTCTAGGGATCAACATCAGAATAGAATTGAAGACTGTTTTAAACAGTCTTCAATTCTTTCCTGAAGTTGAGAGACAAGTAATTTTAAATAACCAACAATTTCTTAACCTTTAAACAGGGAATAGCTTAAAAGGCACAGGACAACTAGATCATTGCCCTAAAATAAATAGTCTTTATCTAAAGCAGGGACTCCCAAACAGAATGAAAGGACTCCTAAGATCCCAATGGTCGAGTCCTTTGGACCCCTTTTTCTTGATGTCAGACTAAAACCCTGCAATTATTAGAGGTTTATTTGGAAGCATATAAATATTATAACATCAATCTTCATAATCGTTTAAACTTTGAAATTTATAAGAATTGTCTCATTGGCTCAAACAACAAAAGAATAATAAACATTTTTATGTCCCCGCATCGATAGATCGGGGGCATATAGTTTTACTCATGGCCGTCTGTCCGTCTGTCTGTCTGTCTGTCTGTCTGTCTGTCTGTCCATCCGTCTGTCTGTCTGTCTGTCCGTCTGTCTGTCCGAAAACTTAACCTTGCCAATATTTTCAAGCCTATTCAAGATACAAAGCTCATTTTTGGCATGATGATAGGTCTCAATGATCCACATCCGCTGGTACCAAAGTCAAGGTCATGTGACAAGGTCAAGGTCATCTGTCAAGGTCAAACTTTGACAAGAGGACTAAGATGGTCCTAGATCGCTCACATGAGTCTCTATGACCCCTGGGACATCACTTTATTTAGATAGGCAGATGTCAAAAAGAAGATAATTGCCTAAGATCAATACCATGGAACATTTTCAGCGAAGAGCAAGACAGATATGCCTTTTTGCTCTTTGATTCTATGTAAAAAGGGATGCACCCGGGTGGACCCCAAAAGTGACCCCAGGGTCTTGATATGAACAAACTTGGAAGAGGATGATGCTACATTCTAAATATGAAAGCTGTCTGCCTTCTGGTTTCAGAGAAGATTTTTGAAGGTTTTCCCATTTTCACCCATTGTGCTCATATGAGCTGAAAGGGATGCACCCGGGTGGAGCCCAAATATGACCCAAGGGTCTTGATATGAACAAACTTGGTAGGGGCCCACAAGATGATGCTACAAACCAAAAATGAAAGCAGTGTGCCCTCTGGTTTCAATTAAAGAAGATTTTAAAAGATTTTCGCTCTTTGATTCTATGTAAAAAGGGTTGCGCCCAGGTGGAGCCCCAATATGATTCTAGGGTCTTGATATGAACAAACTTGGTAGAGGTCCACTAGATGATGCTACATACCAATTATGAAAGCTTTCTGCCTTCTGGTTTCAAAGAAGAAGATTTTTGAAGATTTTCATTTTTTTACCCTTCGTGCTCATTAGAGATAAAGGGATGCACCTGTGCAAAGCCCAAATATGACCCAAAGGTCTTGTTATGAACAAACTTGGTAGAGGCCCACTAGGTGATGCTACACACCAAATATTAAAGCTGTCTGCCATCTGGTTACAGAGAAGAAGATTTTAGAAGATTTTCGCTCTTTGATTCTATGTAAAAAGGCCCGGGCAAAGCCCAAACATGACCCCAGGGTCTTGATATGAACAAACTTTGTAGAGGTCCACTAGATGATGCTACATACCAAATATGAAAGTTGTTTGCCTTCTGGTTTCATAGAAGAAGATTTTTGAAGATTTTCATCTTTTTACCCTTCGTGCTCACAAGAGATAAAGGGATGCACCCGTGCAAAGCCCAACAATGACCCAAGGGTCTAGTTATGAACAAACTTGGTAGGGGCCCACTAGGTGATGCTACACACCAAATATTTTAGCTGTCTGCCATCTGGTTACAGAGAAGAAGATTTTTAAAGATTTTTGCTCTTTGATTCTATGTAAAAGGTTTGGGCCCGGGCAAAGCCCAAATATGACCCCAGGGTCTTGATATGAACAAACTTGGTAGAGGTCCACTAGATGATGCTACATACCAAATATGAAAGCCGTCTACCTTCTTGTTTCAGAGAAGAAGATTTTTAAAGATTTTCATCTTTTCACCCTTTTTGTTAAGGGTAAAGGGAAAGTTAAGGGTGGATTTCATTTATTTGAACAACTTTGGTAGAGCTTGACCCAAGGAACATCCCTGCCAAGTTTCATCAAGATTGGCCCACTGGTTTAGGAGGAGAAGATGTTTAAAGAAATTGTGGACGACGGACGACGCACGACTGACATTCTACGATCCCAATATCTCAACTTGAGCACTTTGTGCTCAGGTGAGCTAAAAAAAAATTGCTGTTATGGGGGCATTCGTGTTTCACAAACACATCTTGTTTCTTATAAGAATGTCTACTTTATCAGAGATTTTGCTTACAGTTAGGAAACTTTTTAAAGAGGTCCCTTAAAATTAATAAAAATGGTTGCTTTTTTCGAGGAGGTTGCTCAAGAAAAACAAACTGTATGTGCAAGGAGGAGCACCCTTTCTATGTGCCAAATCTTAAATGAATTTTTTATATAAGTGTTTAGAGAAAATTCACCTAAAAATCAAGGGAAAAGGGTCTAATAGACATCAACTTTAATGTTTTTTAAATAAAAATACGCATGCTCAATAAAATCTCCCTGACTATGTTATGTATAGCTCCTGGGACATTTATTTGGAGAAATATGGTATTCAATTTCTTAAATATAAAACTGGGACACAAGGTGCAATTTTTTGGCACTACATGTTTTTCTGAAAAAAAAAAAAAACCTTATTAAGCAGCTCTACCAATAGCACAAAGTAAAGACTCTGGTCAGACTGTTGGGCTGGACAGGCTCATCAGACAGACAGACATGGTGAACCCAATAAACCCCTCTCTACTTTGTATAGTAAGTTTAAAGTAAATGCTGTTTCTCAGTACATAATTGGGGGGGGTGTTAGTATTAGAGTGGGGGCTTTTATCAGAAGAAATATGGAATACAGAATTCAGACTCTGATTATACTTACCAGGTACAGCCTTGTCCACATTCTCACTTGAGGTATCTTGTTGCTCCTGCAATTTAATAACAAGAGCACTGAGCATAAGGGTCCGAGGTTATAAAACTTTTCTCAATCTCAATTCAAAATTTTCTCAAATTTCAATTTGAGATTAAAGTCATGATTCTGTTTTAATACTTATTTTAAGGTATTCCCATAAAAGATATTATAATATGACCTATGTCGCCGTAGTGAAATATCCCCGTTGAATATTTTTGATATTACAAGGGTTTTATTACACTAGTGGAATAACTATGCAAATGAGCTAAAAACGAAGAACAACATCACATTTTTGTTAGGAAAATGACGTCATAATGGATATGCTGACGTCATTTTGCAAACGGCGTCATATGTTTTGCGGAATAAAATAAATAGATAAAATTCTCAGTTGAGCCTGAGAAAAGTTTTATAACCTCTGGCCCTGATGCTGGATAGTGAAAAAATCTTATTTGAGCTAGAGCTAACACTGAATTCCCTGCAAGTGTTTTCAGATAATTGATTGATTGAATGGAGTTTAGGCCGCTTTCAACATTTTTTAGTTATAAATAGTACTAAGTACTATTTTCTATGCCACATGTCCATGGACAAGTTTATAACAAGACAAATATTAGAATGGTACTTAACAGGTCTAAAGAGATTGATTATCAAAATGTTAACATCAAAGAGCAGAAACATTGTTTTAAATGAAGAAAATGCTGTACTCCACCATTTTCTTCATTAAAAATATTTTCTCAAAACTGATTGATATTCCTTTTTGCAGACAAAATCTTTTCGATCCTGGACAAGTAGAAAATCATCTTTTACTTGTCTGAGGACAAGTAGAGAAATTCTGTATTTTCACATCTCTGGTGTTACAGCTTTTGAGAATCTGGTTAGCTCTTGTGATGTTGAACATACAAATTTCAAGAAGATAACTTTAATAACCAGAGACATGACAATGGCTTAAGTTTAACACTTGACAACACTCATGCATATGTCAATGCCATCTTCTAGGCCAATGATACTAAGGTGATGCTAATGGCTCAACTTTTGGATCCAAAACAGCTGATCTAAAAATAATGTGATTTTGTTAAGAATATAGTAAGTATACATTCCTGAACTACTGTCTTCTTATTTTTGCCATGACAGGTCTTCAAAAAAATACAATAAGCCAAAGAATCAATGCCAATATTGTATTGAAATTTCTCATTAAGAGTGAAAAGGGACTATTTTGGATTGATTGATTGAATGGAGCTTTCAACATTTTTTCAGTTATATCACAGTGGCTTGAGCACCTAACAATGGATTCCTGGTATTACTCTCACCAGTGCAACCACCACATTCTTTCCAAGCCTCCAGCTTCTATCTCACATAGGTCAACAATTATCAACCCATTGGTGAGAGACAAATAGACGGATAGAATGAGTACCGCCATTGGGGATTGAACCCAGCACCTCTAAATTGACAGTCCGATGTGCTACCAACTACACTATGACGGTGGCTCTAAAAATTGATTGATTGAATGGAGTTTAACGCCGCCTTCAACATTATTTCAGTTATATCGCGGCGGCTGGAGCACCTAACAATGGATTCCTGGTATTTCTCTTACCAGTACAACCATCACATTCTTTCCTAGTCTCCAGCTACTATCTCACATAGGTCTACGATGGCTCTAAAAAAGTAAATAAAGGGGAATAACTAAAAAATTAAGATAGGAGGAAATTGTGGTTTTTGTGTACTGTACCTTGCTTTCATGAGAGGAACAGAACTGCCTAGTTTCTAGTCAATTGGATATATGGTGACAAGGTTAAGCTGCGGACATAAATGTCCATTCTGCCCGCCCATCACATGCCAAAAATGATCACATATCATATTTCTTCTTATAAACGCTCCCGGGAGCTATATATAACATGGTCATTTTTGATAAAGTACGGATTTTCTGATTAAAAAAACAACAACATTAAAAATGGTGTCTTTTGGGCCCTTTCTTCCTGTAATTTGTTGTGAATTTCCTCTATACAATCATATACATGTAAATGATTGATTAGAAGAAAATCATCTCAAATTAGTGGAAGGTCTCAAAAAATTCCTAGAACTTTTTGCATTTGAAGTGGGCTTTCTAAGTAAAAAATGTTGGGTCCTTCTATTACGGAGGGCCCTATATAAGAGGAAATACAGTAATACATCCTGTTTTTCAGGGGTAAGAAAAACCGTTAGTAACTTACATTTGCAGCAGCTTTCCTTTTTCTTTGGCCCCCCCTCTTTGTCTTCTTTGGGGTTGATGCTTAAAAGACAAAATCAAACAAGATGTGTTTGTGAAACACAAATGCTCTCGTAACAGCAATTTTTTCAAAATGTTGATTTTGACAGATGACTTGAAACCTTGAATTATTACCTTGACCTTGATACCTACTGATGCACATCACTGAGATCTTTAATCATGCAAATTATGAAAAAGGTATCTAAAATAGGCTTAAATGAACTGAACAGTATTAACGTAAAGTTTTTAATAAGTTTGACCTTGATAGATGACCTTGACCTAGTCACATGACCTTAACCTTGATATGTAAGGGTCACCAAAGGAACATTCTGGTAAAGTTTCATTGAAATCATCCCAGTGGTTCAGGAGAGGATGTCTTTCAAAGTTTTCGGGCTCAAAATAAGCCCCGCCCTGCCACACCCATATTTATGAGTCAATCAAAATTTGGCAAATGATTTTTGAAAAGGGTCACTTAAATATTAGGAACAATCTGGTAAAGTTTCATTAGAATTGGCCAAGTGGTTCAGGAGGAGATGTCGTTCAAAGATTTCAAAGAGAAAAAATGCCATGCCATGCCACTCCAATATTTATGGGCCAATCAAAATTTTACCAACAAATTTTGAAAAGGGTCAACCAAAGAACACTCTGGTAAAGTTTTATTGAAATTGGCCCAGTGGTTCAGAAGAAGAAGTTTTCAAGATTGTTGACGATGGTCGACGGATGAGGCACAACCTAGGACGGACTCAGGGTGATCCTAAAAGCTCCCCTTGAGCATGTTGGGCTCAGGTGAGCTAAAAAGGAAAAATTGCATACAACAAGTTTTCTCACTTTCTAACAAAATATCCTGATATTTCAAAAGGTACGCTATGAAAGAAGTATAGGTTCGCCATTTAAGCATCCGTGGCAGTGTTACAAACCAAGTTTTATTCCAATTACCCTGTCCAAACAAGCACTTGTGACGTTGGAAAGGGAAAATTGCCAGTGTATCTATATTACACAATTTTCAAGAGGGTTTAAAATTTTATAACCAAATGATTTTAACCTCAATAGAAAATAATGGTCATTTCATTGCAATATAATTCAAAAATAAAATAACAATAATGTGAGAATACCAAAATGCACAAACCTTTAACAAAATCAAAGCCATGAAGGGCCTGAAAGTCGCTACAACAGATGTATTAGTTAAACAAGACTTGCTTTTTATGGCCCTATCAGAGAAGGTTTTAAAAAGTATTGAAGGAAATGAAATTAATATTGAATTGTATATAACAAGAGATGCTTGTCTCTTAAAAATTAGATCTATTGAACCTCCACAATAAATTCTATGCACCTTTGAATTTTCAAAATTATGACCTGTCACGCTAAATGGGACCTTATCCGAACTCAAAAATCCAAATTTTGACAAACTTGTCAGACCCAGTGCAGGTTAACCAGATCCCGTATGCGAAAAGTGAATACAGAGTAAGATAGGGTAAATACCCCAGATTTAGAAAATTACATAAAAGTGAAAAGCGTCGGCCCTAGTCTGGCTGCGCGGACAGTACAGACTGACTAGGGTCAATATTTTTCACACATGCCATAAGGTCCCTTTCAGTGTGATGGGTCACAATTATACATGTACCTTTATCAATATTTGAGCTATGTGCAAGACAAGATTTGTACATGGACGGACAGACAGGCTGATGCCAGTATAACCCCCTAAAACGATCAGGGTTCTCCTAAGAATAATTGGAAGCTGTAGTGGCAGCATCGTTGGAAGCTTACAATACAGTGTTTATGCAAGTAATTGTGATTATGTGAATAAAAACATTTGGGAAAAGAATAAATTGCTCATGTTGAGCAATTTCTTCTTTTCCAATAATGTTTTTATGCATATTTATTGTACAAAATGTACAAAGTTTTGCCTTATTTCATCAGTTTTTGACATAAGATAACTAAAATTTCTCTATTTGATGACCATTTTTAAGAAATTAAGCGGTGGAGTAGTTTTAAAGCTGTGAGGCATAACACTGTTTTAGATGAAGCTGTAGTGGGGCTGATACAGCTTATTGGGCTGGGGAGAACACTGACGATCGTTTTGCTGGTGTATGGTTTATTGGGGTTTTACGC
Source organism: Fragum whitleyi (assembly GCA_948146395.1). Lineage (NCBI taxonomy): Eukaryota > Metazoa > Mollusca > Bivalvia > Cardiida > Cardiidae > Fragum > Fragum whitleyi. Next base: position 14,903,691 of record OX411558.1, on the reverse strand, counting down.
CGTTTTCAACTGCTATGGTCATTACGCAGCGACTGGAGCACCAAACCATGGATTCTAGTTTTTTTCATACCAGTACTTTCACAATACCCTAACCGAGCCTCCTGCTTTTCCTCTACATAGGTTCACGATATGGGTGACATTCTTTTAGTGGAGCTACAAAAAGTTTTGCTGGGGTATAATAAAACATACTTGTCAAAACTTCTAACCAGCCTATTATTTTCTGTCACAAATGACATTTTGAGACGGGATGAATACAATCATCGGTTTTCATTGAACAGAATAATAATTTTCGAAGTGAAAAAGATGAAAATGTTACCACTATTCTGGTTCTTGAGAATAAGTATTTAAAAACAAGAGGACCAAGATGGTCCTAGATCGCTCACCTGAGTCTCTATGACCCCTGGGATATCACATTAATTAGAAAGGCAGATGTCAAAAAGAAGATAATTGCCTAAGATCAATAAACCCAATAAACCCCCCTCTACTTTGTATAGTAAGTTTAAAGTAAATGCTGTTTCTCAGTACATAATTGTGGGGGGGGGGGGGTGTTAGTATTAGAGTGGGGGCTTTTATCAGAAGAAATATGGAATACAGAATTCAGACTCTGATTATACTTACCAGGTACAGTCATGTCCACACTCTCACTTGAGGTATCTTGTTGCTCCTGCAATTTAATAACAAGAGCACTGAGCATAAGGGTCCGAGGTTATAAAACTTTTCTCCATCTCAATTAAAAATTTTCTCAAATTTCAATTTGCGATCAAAGTCATGATTCTGTTTTAATACTTATTTTAATGTATTCCCATAAAAGATATTATAATATGACCTATGTCATAATATGTAGTGAAATATCCCTGTTGAATATTTTGATATTACACGGGTGTTATTACACTAGTGGAATAACTATGCAAATGAGCTAAAAACGAAGAACAACGTCATATTTTTGTTAGGAAAATGACGTCATAATGGATATGCTGACGTCATTTTGCAAACGTCGTCATATGTTTCGCAGAATAAAATAAATAGATAAAATTCTCAGTTGAGCCTGAGAAAAGTTTTATAACCTCTGGCCCTGATGCTGGATAGTGAAAAATTCTTATTTGAGCTAGAGCTAACACTGAATTCCCTGCAAGTGTTTTCAGATAATTGATTGATTGAATGGAGTTTAGGCCGCTTTCAACATTTTTTAGTTATAAATAGTACTAAGTACTATTTTCTATGCCACATGTCCATGGACAAGTTTATAACAAGACAAATATTAGAATGGTACTTAACAGGTCTAAAGAGATTGATTATCAAAATGTTAATATCAAAGAGCAGAAACATTGTTTTTAATGAAGAAAATGCTGTACTCCACCATTTTCTTCATTAAAAATATTTTCTCAAAACTGATTGATATTCCTTTTTGCAGACAAAATCTTTTCGATCCTGGACAAGTAGAAAATCATCTTTTACTTGTCTGAGGACAAGTAGAGAAATTCTGTATTTTCACATCTCTGGTGTTACAGCTCTTGAGAGTCTGTTTAGCTCTTGTGATGTTGAACATACAAATTTCAAGAAGATAACTTTAATAACCAGAGACATGACAATGGCTTAAGTTTAACACTTGCCAACACTCATGCATATGTCAATGCCATCTTCTAGGCCAATGATACTAAGGTGATGCTAATGGCTCAACTTTTGGATCCAAAACAGCTGATCTAAAAATAATGTGATTTTGTTAAGCATATAGTAAGTATACATTCCTGAGCTACTGTCTTCTTCTTTTTGCCATGACAGGTCTTCAAAAAAAGACAATAAGCCAATCAATCAATGCCAATATTGTATTGAAATTTCTCATTAAGAGTGAAAAGGGACTATTTTGGATTGATTGATTGAATGGAGCTTTCAACATTTTTTCAGTTATATCGCAGTGGCTGGAGCACCTAACAATGGATTCCTGGTATTACTCTCACCAGTGCAACCACCAATTTCTTTCCAAGCCTCCAGCTGCTATCTCACATAGGTCTACAATTATCAACCCATTGGTGAGAGACAAATAGACGGATAGAATGAGTACCGCCATTGGAGATTGAACCCAGCACCTCTAATTTGACAGTCCGATGTGCTACCAACTGCACTATGACGGTGGCTCTAAAAAAGTAAATAAAGGGGAATAACTAAAAAATTAAGATAGGAGGAAATTGTGGTTTTTGTGTACTGTACCTTGCTTTCATGAGAGGAACAGAACTGCCTAGTTTCTAGTCAATTGGATATATGGTGACAAGGTTAAGCTGCGGACATAAATGTCCATTCTGCCCGCCCATCACATGCCAAAAATGATCACATATCATATTTCTTCTTATAAACGCTCCCGGGAGCTATATATAACATGGTCATTATTGATAAAGTATGGATTTTTCTGATTAAAAAAACAACAACATTAAAAATGGTGTCTTTTGGCCCTTTCTTCCTTTAATTTGTTGTGAATTTCCTCTATACAATCATATACATGTAAATGATTGATTAGAAGAAAATCATCTCAAATTAGTGGAAGGTCTCAAAAAATTCCTAGAATTTTGGCATTTGAAGTGGGCTTTCTAAGTAAAAAATGTTGGGTCCTTCTATTAGGGAGGGCCCTATTATTAGAGGAAATACAGTAATACATCCTGTTTTTCAGGGGTAAGAAAAACCGTAAGAACTTACATTTGCAGGAGCTTTCCTTTTTCTTTGGCCCCCCCTCTTTGTCTTCTTTGGGGTTGATGCTTAAAAGACAAAATCAAACAAGATGTGTTTGTGAAACACAAATGCTCCCGTAACAGCAATTTTTTCAAAATGTTGGTTTTGACAGATGACTTGAAACCTTGAAATATTACCTTGACCTTGATACCTACTGATGCACATCACTGAGATCTTTAATCATGCAAATTATGAAAAAGGTATCTAAAATAGGCTTAAATGAACTGAACTGTATTAACGTAAAGTTTTTAATAAGTTTGACCTTGATAGATGACCTTGACCTAGTCACATGACCTTAACCTTGATATGTAAGGGTCACCAAAGGAACATTCTGGTAAAGTTTCATTGGAATCATCCCAGTGGTTCAGGAGAGGATGTCTTTCAAAGTTTTCGGGCTCAAAATAAGCCCCGCCCTGCCACACCCATATTTATGAGTCAATCAAAATTTGGCAAATGATTTTTGAAAAGGGTCACTTATATATTAGGAACAATCTTGTAAAGTTTCATTGGAATTGGCCAAGTGGTTCAGAAGGAGATGTCGTTCAAAGATTTCAAAGAGAAAAAAAGCCATGCCATGCCACGCCCATATTTATGGGCCAATCAAAATTTCACCAACAAATTTTGAAAAGGGTCAACCAAAGAACACTCTGGTAAAGTTTTATTGAAATTGGCCCCGTGGTTCAGAAGAAGAAGTTTTCAAGATTGTTGACAATGGTCGACGGATGAGGCACAACCTAGGACGGACTCAGGGTGATCCTAAAAGCTCCCCTTGAGCATGTTGGGCTCAGGTGAGCTAAAAAAATAAAAATTGCATACAACAAGTTTTCTCACTTTCTAACAAAATATCCTGATATTTCAAAAGGTACGCTATGAAAGAAGTATAGGTTCGCCATTTAAGCATCCGTGGCAGTGTTACAAACCAAGTTTTATTCCAATTACCCAGTCCAAACAAGCACTTGTGAAGTTGGAAAGGGAAAATTGCCAGTGTATCTATATTACACAATTTTCAAGAGGGTTTAAAATTTTATAACCAAATGATTTTAACCTCAATAGAAAATAATGGTCATTTCATTGCAATATAATTCATAAATAAAATAACAATAATGTGGGAATACCAAAATGCACAAACCTTTAACAAAATCAAAGCCCTGAAGGGCCTGAAAGTCGCTTCAACATATGTATTAGTTAAACAAGACTTGCTTCTTATGACCCTATCAGAGAAGGTTTTAAAAAGTATTGAAGGAAATGAAATTAATATTGAATTGTATATAACAATACCCTTTCACAATACCCTAACCGAGCCTCCTGCTATTCCTCTACATAGGTTCACGATATGGGTGACATTCTTTTAGTGGAGCTACGAAAAGTTTTGCTGGGGTATAATAAAACATACTTGTCAAAACTTCTAACCAGCCTATTATTTTCTGTCACAAATGACATTTTGAGACGGGATGAATACAATCATCGGTTTTCATTGAACAGAATAATAATTTTCGAAGTGAAAAAGATGAAAATGTTACCACTATTCTGGTTCTTGAGAATAAGTATTTAAAAACAAGAGGACCAAGAAGAGTCTCTATGATCCCTGGGATATCACATTAATTAGAAAGGCAGATGTCAAAAAGAAGATAATTGCTTAAGATCAATACCATGGAACATTTTTAGGGAAGAGCAAGACAGATATGCCTTTTTGCTCTTTGATTCAATGTAAAAAGGGTTGCACCCGGGTGGACCCCAAAAGCGACCCCAGGGTCTTGATATGAACAAACTTGGAAGAGGTTCATAAGATGATGCAACATTCTAAATATGAAAGCTGTCTGCCTTCTGGTTTCAGAGAAGAAGATTTTTGAAGGTTTTCCCATTTTCACCCATTTTGCGCCGCCGTCATAGCGCAGTTGGTAGCGCGTCGGACTGTCATTCTAGAGGTCCCGGGTTCGATCCCCGACGGCGGAACTCATTCTTTCCGACTATTTGTCTCTCACCAATGGGTTGATAATCGTAGACCTATGTGAGATAGCAGCTGGAGGCTAGGAAAGAATGTGATGGTTGTACTGGTGAGAGAAATACCAGGGATCCATTGTTAGGTGCTCCAGCCGTCGCGATATAACCGAAATAATGTCGAAAGCGGCGTTAAACTCCATTCAATCAATCAATCAATTCACCCATTTTGCTCATATGAGCTGAAAGGGATGCACCCGGGTGGAGCCCAAATATGACTCAAGGGTCTTGATATGAGCAAACTTGGTAGGGGCCCACAAGATGATGCTACATACCAAAAATGAAAGCAGTGTGCCCTCTGGTTTCAATTAAAGATGATTTTAAAAGATTTTCGCTCTTTGATTCTATGTAAAAAGGGTTGCGCCCGGGTGGAGCCCAAATATGACCCCAGGTTCTTGATATGAACAAACTTGGTAGAGGTCCACTAGATGATGCTACATACCAATTATGAAAGCTGTCTGCCTTCTGGTTTCATAGAAGAAGATTTTTGAAGATTTTCCTTTTTTATCCTTCGTGCTCATAAGAGATAGAGGGATGCACCTGTGCAAAGCCCAACATTGACCCAAAGGTCTTGATATGAACAAACTTGGTAGAGGCCCACTAGGTGATGCTACACACCAAATATAAAAGCTGTCTGCCATCTGGTTACAGAGAAGAAGATTTTAAAAGTTTTTTTTTTCTTTGATTCTATTTAAAAAGGGTTGGGCCAAGGCAAAGCCCAAAAATGACCCCAGGGTCTTGATATGAACAAATTTTGTAGAGGTCCACTAGATGATGCTACATGCCAAATTTGAAAGTTGTCTGCCTTCTGGTTTCATAGAAGAAGGTTTTTGAAGATTTTCATTTTTTTACCCTTCGTGCTCATAAAAGATAAAGGGATGCACCCGTACAAAGCCCAAATATGACCCAAGGGTCTTGTTATGAACAAACTTGGTAGGGGCCCACTATGTGATGCTACACACCAAATATTTAAGCTGTCTGCCATCTGGTTACAGAGAAGAAGATTTTTAAAGATTTTCGCTCTTTGGTTCTATGTAAAAAGGGTTGGGCCCAGGCAAAGCCCAAATATGACCCCAGGGTCTTGATATGAATAAACTTGGTAGAGGTCCACTAGATGATGCTACATACCAAATATGAAAGCTGTCTGCCTTCTGGTTTCAGAGAAGAAGATTTTGAAAGATTTTCATATTTTCACCCTTTTTGTTAAGGGTAAAGGGAAAGTTAAGGGTGGATTTCATTTATTTGAACAACTTTGGTAGAGCTTGACCCAAGGAACATCCCTGCCAAGTTTCATCAAGATTGGCCCACTGGTTTAGGAGGAGAAAATGTTTAAAGAATTTTTGTGGACGACGCACGACGGATGACTCACGACTGATGACGGACATTCTACGATCCCAATAGCTCACCTTGAGCACTTCGTGCTCAGGTGAGCAAAAAAATACACAAGTTTCACCATATCTCCTTATTTTGACCTTGATCTATTTAACATTGGTGGGTGGAGTATTTTGTGGAACATTTGTTCATATCTGGGAAATATTCCATAGAATCAAATTCTTCTTTCGAGAATAATGCTTCTTTATCGATTGACTAGAAATGTTGATAGATAAATTTTTAAGAATATCTAATTTTATTTGGTCCTAAATCAGAGTTTCTGTCAAAACGAAGCGAATAACAACCCATGAGAAAATGGCGACTGGATCTATATGAGAGCGTGTCTGAATTACTGCGCATGCGCAAACTATTTTTTCAATGCTTTCCAGGGCTCTCACTAGGGTTTTGAAAGTAGGATTCCAGGAATCCAACTTCAGAAAAAGTTGGATCCAACACAAAAAAGTTAGATTCCGTCATTATGAGGGTTGATTTTGTACCATGCAAAACTATGATATTGAAACGACAATTTATTAACCTTTTACTACACAATCCAATGTTTTAGTCACCAGAATGGTTATCTTAAGGAAAACATTGATTGAAAAGAAAGAATTGCTTGTAAAAAAGATTTTCTTCTTTTATCCCAATGCTTGTTACATTTTTTTTAATTCATTTTTGGAGATGGGCTCAGTAGATGACAAAACTTTTCACGGTTCAGTTTAAAACCATATAAAACCAATACAGAAGCAAGTCTTTGAAACAGTCATATCTTTTTTTTGCCAGAAGTTAAAAAGAGGTCAAAAATTGTTATTGTATTTACTTAGACTTTAAAAAAATCTCAACATATAAGTCAATGCGATGATTCTCTTTGCAGATGTTGCCAATTGAGAGAAAAAATTCAGAATTCATTTTCATTACAAAAGATTGTATGTTTGAACTGCATTGGTTATCTCTCTCTTTTTCTTTTTTTTTTTTTTTTTTAGCTTGAAATAATTAAACTTTCCAAACCACTTGTCTCTTGATTTGTGTTCATTTTTTTTTTCATTTCAACACGTGTCTGATCAGTAGGCTGATCCGAAGCTTTCCATTTTTGAAATACGTTACCCGACGGAATTAAGCACATGTACAGCGTTTCAGAGATTCACCGGTAGTGGTTATTCGTTTCGTGTTTTTTTCGGAACATTTCTTTAATTAAATAATTTTTTTTAAGTCAAAAAACCAATTTTAAAAAAGGTAAAAGAGATTCGGGACATTTCGAAGGACACAGATTAATCATTTACTTGTTACGAACAAATCGTGTCAATTATGTTGTCTTATGACTGTCTTCGTCTAAATTGGGGCCCTGCTCGAATTCAATTACCGGTATATAATTAGTGAATCAACTGCTTCGATCAATATATTAATATGTATATTTCACGTGTTTCGTTTATGCCTAACAATCGCCAAAACACATTGTCGGGCAGAGTCTAGATTCAATTTATTGATAGTCAGGTTCCGTCTACAAGGTCTACGAATAACTGATTACGATTGGCTGTTGGCGTCAATTAACGCCACGCCTACCGCGCCCTTCTATCGGACTTCAGATATGGCTATTATCGATTTTTCACACGACAGTTAGCCTAACTTACGTAAACAATCAAATACATGTTATACACGGCCGAGAGGTATATTAGTCGGGACGCGTGCCTTAGAAACACTTGTTGTCCGGTGGAATCCTTTGATAGGATTTTTAGTCGTCCGCTGAGGAAAGTTGTCCCCTTAACTGTAAATAAAAACAAATGTGGTTACGAGGTTTTCGTTGAAAACCGAAGTTATTCTTTTTCTGAAACGCGTCTGTATTACTGCGCGTAGTGCACTATTTTTTCAATGGTTTAAGACTGCATATTAAACAGGTGTGGTTACGGTGTTTTTTGTTTGTTAGTTTTTGTTTTTTGTAATTCTTTCTCTGCCTCATATGGTGTTTAAGAAATATGATGTAAATTTCTTCTACAACTTTCATGCGATCGCAAAATGTGGCATTATTTCGTTATGTTCATTACCATAAAGTGCGGACAAGAAATCAGAGATCTACTTTGTCTCAAGACAGAAATACAGAATACGTTAAGAGGTCTGTCTTTGATCTTGTTTGACCTGTCCAGAAAACTTCGTACAGCCACAATAAGTCGCAGCGCGAGCGCAAGTGACTTAAAAATAATGAAAGGGATAAACTTTTATTAAAAGGAGGTTATATTTTTTTGTTACTTTTCCTTATTTGAGCCCTTTACTGTTTAATCCCTGCTTTTAACAAGTCTGTGATTTTATGATTGATAAAATATGGTGAAAAAAGAAGAAATTGCTTCTTACAAGAAATTTCTTCTTTTTCCACACTATTTTCTATCCTACTGAATGGTTATTTTTCAAATTAAATCCACTTTAAATTTTTGTCTGCAAAACCTTTGAATTTGGACAGGTCCTAAATTTTGTAAAACAGGAGAGTGTTAAGGTCTCCAAAGGTGTAGGGGTACCTTAATTACACACAAAGATGCTATGTGTTAGTGAGTGTCCTGTTGTAAATGATAAGATTTATGAGTGTATTTGAATTCAGTCTTTTGAAATTTCCAATAAATCTTTGGTAGAATCTAGACATTTCCAAGTACCTACAAATGCTTTATATATAATCAAAGTACCCTCAGCCTATGTTAAGTTAAGTGGGTAGTCTGAATATTTTCGAACAAATTTTTTACATACCACCTTTTTTCATAATTTTGCATTGCATACAACCATAATTTTTTTATTGATCTATTCAGTTAATTTTAACAGCAAAAAATATTTGACTCCTTATCTTAGGAAATGGCCCCTAATTTAAGCATTGATGGGGTGCTAGCCCTCCCATTTTCATTTCTCTATACTTTTATATGGGTCATGAATGAAAAGGCTTTGTTAATGCAATAAAGTATTTTTCATTCTTAGGCCAGCCTAAAAGTGCCTCAATCTCTTGGCTGTTAATTGCTGGATAATAGATGAACCTCCTGGATGGTGGATTAGAATCTAATTCAAAATGAGATGTATTTGTGAAAGACAAATTTGAGCATGAAGATGACCTTGAACTTGTCAAATGACCTTGACACCAGCAGATGCATATTATTGAGATCCATCATTATACCAAAAAATGAGCATTGTATCTTGAATAGCCTTGAAGTAATTGGCAATATTAAGTTTTTTGGTTTAGTTTTGTAGACAGTCAGATTGATTGATTGATTGAATGGAGTTTAACGCCGCTTTCAACATTATTTCAGTTTTATCGCGGCGGCTGGAGCATCTAACAATGGTTTCCTGGTATTTCTCTCACCAGTACAACCATCACATTCTTTCCTAGCCTCCAGCTGCTATCTCACATAGGTCTATGATTATTATCCAATCGGTGAGAGACAAATAGTCACAGAGAATGAGTGCCGCTGTTGGGGATGGAACCCAGGTAGACAGACAGACAGACAAACAGACAAACAGACAAGTTTAAATAATATGCCCCCTATATTTCTAGGCAGGACATAAAAAGGGCATTATTTGCACAAAATGCTTCTAGATTTATCCCCCTTGATAGTAAAAGCTGCTCTTTTGATGGCAAACAAGTGTACCAAGTTTCAAGTGAATGCCTTCAGCAGAAACAGAGATATCCCAAAATATACAAGTTTTTGCACAATGACAACTTCACGATGGCTATAGCAATACCTTTAGTTTTCTCCGTAGACAGCCAAGGTGAAAATAAGAAAATATGTGAAAATTTTGGGGCATATTTTCTTCAAGCATGTCATTGTTGTCAATGTGAAATTTTAACGTCATTTGTATATTTGGATCTCCATAGATATCAAGGGTTTAGTGCAAGAGTGTACTAAGTGTATATAAAATGTATATACACTTAGTCCACTCTGCACTGGCTCCTTAATATGTCAAAGAGTGAAATGAAAAAAGCAGGTTTTTTTTTTCTTTTTAATTTCACTAGTTTGGCAGTAGATTTATCTAATGATAACCTCAACCTACTGTTATTTTCTGCTAAACCAACAACAGGCAATAAAGTAATAGAGGATAATCATTTGTTTCAGTGTAAGATTGATTTATATTCATTGAGTGAACAACAAAAGCTGTATTTTCACAAGTGGGGGAGCCACAAGTGAAAATATATATCTTTTGTTCTTCACAAAATGAAATATTAATCGATCTTACTTGAAAAACAAACGATTATTATATTTCTTTATTGCAAAAATGAGACAAAATGTGAAATTTTTAGAACATATTTTCGTAATGGCGTAATTGCTATAGAATGTTCATTGTGACGTCACTTATTTTGCCTGGCATAGATAATAATATAATAATAATAATCTTTTATTTATAGTCGGGGGTTTGTACGAGGTACAGTTAACAATTAACATAAGCTATGTATAGCTTTTAACCGACTTTTTACTCATTTTAGATGATATCAATTTTGCGTGAGAAATTCGAGAGGCAGTGGAATCCCTTTTTTTGTGGAAGGGTTTTCATCCACTGCTACCCATTTACAGCTGGGTGAACTGAGGCAGTGACTATTAAGTTTCTTGCCCAAGGACACACACCTCGCTGTCACCAGGACTCGAACCCCTGACCTTCGGATCAAAAGACCGACGCTCTAACCACTGAGCTATCAAGGCAGATGATGTCAGAAAGGATGAAATACACAAAAGCAGGGTATAAGTTTTTGATAATTTCCTGCTTTTGCGGTGAGATTATCAAGTGATAATCTACCGTTATTTCTCGATAAACCACCGAAAAGCATAAAAGAATAAGACATACTTGTACCTGATAAGGACCATGTGTTTGATGGCGTCTTGCGGGGTCTTAAAGACCTCCTCCTTTCTGCCTCAGCAACCCCTCCAGATATAGAAGAAGAGTCTGCTGTAATGAATGCAAAATAATGCAAATCAAACAAATATCTATGCTACGAAATTTCGAGGGTTTGGTGCAAGACTGTGTGAGTGTATGTATATTGTATATACATTTACTTCAGTCTTGCACCTAATCCATGAAACAGAAAAAGTAAATGGAAAAGGGAGGGGCCTCTGTTTAAGGTAGTAAACCCACAATAGTCCTTGAATGTTTTTGGAAGATATTAACTTAAACAGTTTCATTATTTCTTTGAGAACAGTCAGTTATTTTGTAAGCTTCCTCCCATAGTCCATTACAATTCTGTTTCTTTATTAATGATCTGAACAGTTTTGCTTCGAAATATCAAATTATAAGATATAAAGGGATTATATATTGACTTCATAAAGGAATGAACCAAAAACATTTTCGCTCTCATGAATGAATCTGCTTTGCGTATTCATAGTGTAATTAGGTTTTTAGCTTCATACCTGAAATCAACGAAATTTAATACTCTCTTTATCTCTTAAATAAAAGTAAGGATTTGGAGGAAAATAAGGGGAGAATTTGAGAAAAAAAGCTTTAGGGGGAGGGGGGTTGACTTCTCTTATCATAGCTGTCAGAGGTCAGCGAAGGTTGACTATTCCTTGTGCTGGTAATACAGCAAATCAATATCGACATAGGAAAATTCAATAAATTGATTGATAGAATGATTCAATGGAGTTTAACGCCATTTTCAATATTTTTTCAGTTATATTGCAGCGGCTGGAACAACTTACAATGGGTTCCTGGTATTTCTCTCTCCAGTACAACCATCACATCCTTTTCTAGCCTCCAGCTGCTATCTCGATTAAGTCTACCAAATCAACCCATTGGTGAGAGACAAATAGTCAGAAAGAATGGGTGCCACTGTCAGGGATTGAACCCGGGACCTCTAAATTGAAAGTCTGACGTGCTACCAACTGCGCTATGACAGCGGCACAGAAAAGATCATAGGCTTTATTCTATTTTTTAGGGCATTAAGATTTGCAGAGACCCAAAAATGGTTAAAACCATATTTTGTGTCTCTGCAAATGTTAACGACTGAAAATATGTGAAATGCCGCTTTTATTGCATAAAAAGAAAGACTTACATATTTATTCAAACAGTGATTGCAGAATGCTTTAAAACTAGTTACAAACCCACTTATTTGCCCGATAAAGTGTTATACATTGAAACTTCACTTTCGTTTATACCAACGTTGCTTGGTAAATTTATGAAGTCACAAATTTTAAGGTGGGAATAGGATAAACGTCTCTATTCATGTATAGGCCCAGACTGAGGATATATAAGTGAAAAAAGCTGTGCCTAAACAGCTTGTGAATTTACATATTAATCCACTTTTTTTAACCCCAGAGTTTTCTCCGTTAACATATGCCTTTAACGACTCCTAGAATACATTTTATGCAATAATGAAAATAACGCAAATCAGCATTGCTTTTGAAAATTTTCTAAGCTACAAGTGGGAAAAGTAAATCAATGGAAAAGGGAGGCGCCTCTGTTTAAGGTAGTGGACCCATAGAAGTTCTGCAATGTTTCGGAAGTTAAGGGCTTAAACAGTGTTAACCTAGATTACCTAGTGATTTAATTAGAAACCTCATTTAACCTTGTGAAAGACCATGCATTACAAATTATTGCTGAACATTTATGGTCCAGGTATACTTTAGAACAAAAACTTAAGCTGCTCGAGTCACTGATTCACTCCACACAGGCCTGAATCCATGCTATGATAAGCTGAGACTTTAAGTTTTTTATTCGCTAGAATGACAGAGGTCAGATTTAAAAAAAAATCTTTGACAGGGAGGTAGATTGATAATTCAAGATTCAGAAAATAAGCAGTCAGAAAAGTTTCAAACCAATTCAGGCTGCACAGTCCATGCAGCCTGACTACTGTTGACACTTTTCCAACTTCCCAGATGGTTCATTTTTGTGTGACAGGTCTTAAATATTTCATTTCTTACCATCCATCTCCTCCTGTATCTCCTCCACTCCACTCATAAGAGACGGCTCCTAGAAAATATAAAAAGGATAATCATTTGTTTCAGTGCAAGATACATTTATATTTCCATTGAGTGAACAACAAAAGCTATATTTTGATGAGTGGCAGAGCTTAGAGTGAAAATATCGCTTTTGTTGTTCATAAAATGAAATAAAAATTGATCTTACTCGAAAAACAAATGATAATTCTATTTCTTTAATGCATAGATAAAACAAAATGTAAAAATTCTAGGGCAAGTTTTCTTAAAGCACATCATTTTGCATGTAATTCCTTCGCAGTGTTCATTGTAACGTCACTTTTTGAGCTCCGCTCAGATGAAGTCAGATAGGCTGAAATAACCATAAGCTGGTGATAAGTTTTTTATCATTTCACTGTTTTGGCGGTGAGTTTATCAAAATGATAATGTACTGTTACTCCTCGATAATGTACCATTACTCCTCGATAAACCACTGAGAAACATTAAAGAAAGAAAGAGATAAGAACATGTTCGTGAGATTTCCAACAATTTAAAATATGCACAAAACAAAGGCTTTTACCTGCCTGTGCTTCTGCACAGTCTTACCAGAATCTTCATTATGTAATTAGAAGATAGATAAGATCTCAAGGTATCTGTAAACGACTAGGTAACTTTACATTTATATTATGTGGCTGTCTACACTGCTCAATATTTACACCCAACATTTCAAATTGTTGGAAATGTCATGCACAGGCTCAAATACATCGGGGATAATTGTTTCTTTCAGTGTAAGATCAATTTATATTTCATTGAATGAACAACAAAGGCTATATTTTCATGAGACGCCACAACCCGTAGAGCCCATGTCATCAACCTGGTCAGAATTTTACAAAGAAATCTGAACTAGAAAGCCATGAATGGCTTGAGTCGCTCCACAGGCTTGAAATTCTTGTAAAAGCAAATAAATATTTTTGACTAGATTTTTAGATATTTGGAGTTCTACTGATGATGAAAATGATTTTCAAAGTTTCAACTATATAACAGATAGAGAAATGACCTTTGCTATTAAAAGACAAAATAATTTTTGGCTGCATGATAATGGGTCACCCAAAGATCATACCAAAAATGTTTGATTGATATCCATCAGTTACATTCTGAGAAAATGTTTTTTATAGTTTCCACTATTTAACATATTGAGAATTGACCTCCACATATCCAACAATCAGATTCTGAGAAAATGATTTTTAAATTTTTCCACTATATAACATATAGAGAAATGACCTCTGCGCATAAAATGCATATTTTTCATCCATTCAAAATAATTTTTGGTACACTGATAAAGGATCACTCAAGGATCATTCCAGTGAAACTTGGTTGATATCCATCAGTTACATTCTGAGAAATTGATTTTCAAAGTTTCCACTATATAACATATAGAGAAATGACCTCCGCCCATAAAACGCATATTTTTATCCAATCACAATGATTTTTTGTAGACTGATAAAGGATCACTCAAGGATCATTCCAGTGAAATTTGGTTGATATCCATCAATTACATTTTGAGAAAATGATTTGCAAAGTTTCCACAATATAACATATAGAGAAATGACCTCCGCCCATAAAATGCATATTTTCCATCCGATCACAATGATATTTTGTAGACTGATAAAGGATCACCCAAGGATCATTCATGTAAAATTTAATTGGTATCCATTGATTAGAATCTGAGAAAACTCACATTTTACCATATTTGGAAATTAGCCACGCCCATTAAATCCATGTTTTTCATTGGATCAAAATTTCTTGAACAACTTTGAAAGAGGGTCCCCCAAGGATCATTCCTGTGAAGTTTGGTTGAAATCCATCCAGTAGTTTCTGAGGAGAAGATTTTTAAAGAAAAGTTTACGACCGGACGGACGCACGCACGCACGGACGGACGCACTCACAACGGACACAACGCCATGACAATAGCCCCAGTGGCTTCCAGCCAGTGGAGCTAAAAACCATGTTCTAAAGATTATTCCTGTGAAGTTTGCATGAACTCTGTCCAGTAGTTTCAGAGAAGATCTTTAAAGAAACAAAATGTGTTTGTGAAACACAAATGCCCCGGTAACAGCATTTTTTTCAAACTGTTGACCTTGACAGATGACCTTGACCTTTTAGCATGACCTTGACCTTGATACCTCCAGATATACATCACTGAGATCTTTCATCATGCTAGTTATGAGAAAGGGTATCTATAAAATGCTTGAATAAACTGAACAATGAAGAATTTTTGATCATGTATTTCAGAAGTTTAACCTTGAAAGATGACCTTGACCTTTTCACATGACCTTTACTTTGGTACCAGCAGATGCATACTACTGAAATCTATAATCATGCCAAATATGAGCCTTGTATCTTGAATAGGCTTAAAGATATTGGCAATGTTAAGTTTTCGAGTTATTTGACCTTGACAGATGACCTTGACCTTGGCACAATACCTTGACTCTGGGACCAGCAGACGCAGATCATTGAGATCTATCAACATGCCAAATATGAGCCTCATATCTTGAATAGGCTTGAAGAAATTGGCAATGTAGATGTTTGTGGTAAAGGTTTTTGAGTTATTTGACCTTAACAGATGACTGACTTTGTCACATGACCTTGACTTGGAACCAGCAGATGTGGATTATTTAGATCTATCAGCATGACAAATATGAGCCTTGTATCTTGAATAGGCTTGAGAATAATGGTAATGTTTTTTGGTTATGATAGACGGCCAAACGGATAGATGGACAACGGTTGAACAGTATGCCCCCATCTTTTGATATGGGGGCATGAAAACTTAACGCATGGCTGCACTTAAGAAAGAACCCGGCAACAAGATCAGCTCCGCTGGACTTAGTCCAATGGAGCTAATAAACAAAAACAGATTATATAGCTGCCATTTAAGAGAAATATGGAATTTATCTAACAAAAAATTTAGCCTGGTTAATTTTAAGGAGAAGAGAAGAAAATTATTGAGGGATAGTCACTGGATCACATCACCCTTTCCTAGCTTCCGACTGCTATGTGAGATAGCAGTCAGAGGCTAGGAAAGGGTGAAATGCTAGTACAGGTGAAAGAAATACCAGGAATCCATTTTTAGGTGCTCTGGCCGCCACGATATAACTTCAAAGTTGTTGAAAGTGGCGTAAAACCCATTCAAACAAACAAACAAAATCAAAAAGGTGCTACACAGTGGCTTAGCTAGGTGAAATTAAAAGACCATAAAATTTCTAATAGAGACACATGGTCCTCTTTTACCCAGTCCCTCATTTCTGAGGTTGAAATCTACCATTTTTAATGTGATTTTACAAACTTTCGAAGCCTTTTTAAAGGCCCATATCCACAAATCAAGGTCACTAAAAATTCAAGAGGTTTTTATGCACCTTTTCCCCAATCAAATGTAAATATTTTGCGCGGATTATGTATATTTTTTGCCATTTTTCAACATCATAATATTTATTGCTGGCTAATTGTGAAACAGTTGTGTCTGCCTGTATGTTTATAGGCTGTTTCGACTGTTTCATACTGTGCCATTGATTTGAAGCGACAGAGTTAATCTCCAGACAATGTAGTAGGCGCCACTTGCCAGCCAAGACACCACAAGTAATCACAGGCATAAAACAAGAAGACCATGATGGTCCTAATCAATCCTAAATGACTCTTGCCTCTTCAAATTGAATTGCCTTTAAAGATAATTAAATGGCAATGCATGAGTTATGCAAGTTTAAAATCCATTTATTATAATATTTCGAAGGCTCTTTAGCTGTTTTCTAAACCCCTCTCTTCCTTTTAAACAATACTTATGTAACTACATTTTGCTTACAGGTCAGTGCGCCCACATTACCTTTAGCTGTAGAGCATAGCCCTATTTCTGATTAGCAGATGGAAGGAATCTCCATCAGCTCATCCCAGAGGATACCTCATACAAGCTAGGTTAAACCTACTGTATTTCCCCTAATAATAGCGCCCTCCCTAATAGTACCACCCCTACACTTTTTACAAAGAAAACCTACTTCAAATGCCTAAATTTTAATTAAGAACTTGTTCAGACTTCTCTAATCTGATATGAATTCTGATATGAAATTTCCTCAAATTAAAGGGGAAAGGGCCTAAAAGTTTGATGATTTTTTTAATCATAAATGCTTACTAAATAAAAGCTTCCTGACAATGCTATGTATGGCTCCTGGGAGCTTTTAATAGGAGAAATACAGTATGCAAAATTGACTGTATTCTATTTCAGCTCACTTCTCCCCTGCACATACCTCGCCGAGCCTCTTCTTGCATTCAACATACTTCGTCCTGTACTGTGTCAATTTTGACTTAAGATCACAGTTCTCCTGTACCTAGACAGAATAGAATATATAGATTCAGTGCTTGTGCTAGCTTTTTCATTATCTTCTTACTATTCCCCAAAACAACTAAGCATCTTCTGGGGTACGGCTACGGTAGTGAGGATAAATAAATGGAAATACACACACATGCTTTTTCAGATGCATAGATATCCACCTTAAGGTGATAAGTTATGGGGGTCAAAAACGGTTTTGAAAGGCTCAGAATGAGCAACTCATAAAGGTTTAACACGAGCATCGAGTACGGATACCCACCCTCGACTGTTTAGTGCTGGATGGTTGATAAAAATTCAATTCCAAAAAGGGGCATAATTTGCACATAATGCATTTAAAGTTATCCCCAAGATAGAAATGGTTTCTCTTTTGAACAAGTGTGCTAAGTTTCAAGTGAATGCCTTTAGTAGAACCACAGATTTCATAGAAATGTCGGTTTTTCTCATGATAACGACGACAAAAAGGACTACAACATAGGTCTACGATTATCAACCCATTGGTGAGAGACAAATAGTCGGACGGAATAAGTGCCACCATCAGAAAAGCATTTAGAAGGTTACCTTTTTGTCTAAGGATACCTTATTTCCCCTTATACTAGCCCCCTCCCTAATAGTAGCACCCCCACATTTTTTTACCAAGAAAACCCACTTCAAATGCCTAAATTCTAGGAACTTTTTGAAACTTCTTCTCTAATTTGAGATGAATTTCCTCTAAACAATCATTTATTTGATTTATTTGATTGTTAAGAGAAAGTTCATCTCCAATTAAAGGGAAAAGAACCTTAAAGACATAAATTTTAATGATTTTTTAACCAGAAATTGCATTCCCGGAAGTGTTTACTGTAAACCTAGAAATGATTTTGCGTGATTTAAGTAAGCGTGATTGCAGGAGGTATAAAAACGCGAAGTTATAAAACGCAGCAAATAACTCACTCATCATAAAAACACGAACTTTTGTCGCATTCGCAATTTTCTTTAAAGGAACTATCTAGAAGACAAGTTACTTGCATCCTGGCATAGTTTGTCACACAAAGGCTCTCATATGAATGTCTTATAAAATAATGATTTGATTTTAGTTGTGTCCATCAGCATACGTGCATTCTGAATAGCTGAAAAGTTAGGTTTATTCAACAAGAAAATAATTTTGAGTATGCAGCTGTTTGTAAGCTTCCATAAAAAGAAGTCCTGTAAAAAGTCAGTTTCTTATCTGACAGATCTTTAAATCTTTGCTTCATGATATAACTAATAAGATATGAAGATAAAATTTAATGATTTAATAGAAGTATGAAACTAAAAACATAAACACACTCATATATGAATCTACTTCATATATTCATACATGTGATTAGGTTTTTAGTTTCGTACCTCAAAGAAATCAACAAAAAACTCTCTTTGTCTCTTTATTATTAAGCCTTGCCATGCTGAATTAAAATCCTCCTTCTGAATTGTACTCATATCAAAGTACTGACGGCCCTAAAATCCATGGATTTAAGAAATCTTTCTTATTAAAAATTGATTTAATGAATAACTCATCCTTGAAAGGGGACAAGCGGTAGACTAAGATCAGACTGCACAAGGGTGCAGACTGATCTTTGTTTATAACTCCTCCCAAGGGTTAAAGAGATCTTTATTCATGCAAAATATTTAGTACAATGACATACTGCTGACATTTTGAAGGGTTTAAATGTCAACCTGATTGGAAGTTTTGGGGGTAAAATAGGATTTTTTCAGAATTTGGTGGCCAAAGCCATACTTAAATGGTCAAATAAGAGCCATGAACTATTGCAATGTAAGTTAATTAGGATTGGTATATGGAAACTCGTTGCCTGATAATTGACAAAATTTTGATGGTTGAAAAAATATTTTTACTAACCAGCTCCTCCACCCGAGCTTCTAATTCATCCACTCTAGATGGCATGGTCATAACACAATATAATTACAGCAAACGGCAAAAACAGTAAACAGCAAAACAGTAAACAACAAAACAAAAACAGCAAACAGAAAATAACAAAGTAGAAATAGTTGATAACAGTGATGAATATAGCGCTTTTAATATAATGGACCTGAATTAGAAAAAAGAATATTGAAGCCTGCAAAAGAAAAAACTGTTAACCCATATCCTGCTGAGTTTAGATTTGTTTAAAAAGAAATTGCCAATTTTGAAGATAATTCAACCAGTATGGATCAAGCTTTCACGCAATAAATAAGTAGCAAAGCAAGCAGTGTAGGTTAAGGTCAGACTGCACATCTGTACTATCTGATCCCAGTCTTTACAGACACATTACTATCTACCAAAACTGCATATACAGTAGAAATCAGTGGTTCTGTGTGAATCAGTTGTAACTGCCTATATGTTTAAAGGCAGTTACAACTGTTTCACTCTGAGCCATCGAAACAAATTGATATGATCAGCAAGACATAGGCTAACATTGATTAGAAATTCACAAAATAAATGTGGTACAGAACAGATTTCACCAACAAGGCTAACTCACCCAGGAGTTAATATTCAACCCCAATTCTGAATATCTGCATAGGGTGGCAAAATATTTTTAATTGGAATATGTGCGTATGATTGTGTCAATATTTGCAATTCACTACTCTTTGTTAAGATTCTAAAAATTGTCAATTTGCATTTGTAAGCACAGTTGTAATCATAGGCCAGGATTTTTTCCACATACAAAAACTCAACTTTAGAATACAAAATATTTGGTGTACAAAAAAAGATCTGATTTATGTTTATGTGTTAATCTATACACAATTGTAACAGATGCAAGGATTTCTATGAAAAACTCCACAGAATTGTGCCAATATGTGTAAGTTTTCAAGTATTCCATTCAAAAAAGTGAATTTGAGAGTGCGCAGATAAGTACGCAGAATGTTGACACACAATATTTCTGCCACCATACGCAGACACTCTGTAATTGGATAGAACATTACCTTCACCGAGATCAATAACCTTCCATTGAAATGATAGACTTTGTTTACTAGCTCATGAATTAATTCTTTTCTCATTTCTTCACAGAAATAAATCAAGAAAGGTATTTGTTGGGCAAGATAAAACAAGAGGACCAAGATGGTCCTAGATCGCTCACCTGAGTCTCTTTGACCCCTAGGACATCACAATAATTAGATAGGAAGATGTCAAAAAGAAGATAATTGCCTAAGATCAATACCATGGAATGTTTTCAGTGAAGAGCAAGACAGATATGCCTATTTGCTCTTTGATTCTATGTAAAAAGGGATGCACCCGGGTTGACCCCAAATGTGACCCCAGGGTCTTGATATGAACAAACTTGAAAGAGTTCCATAAGATGATACTACATACTAAATATGAAAGCTGTCTGCCTTCTGGTTTCAGAGAAGAAGATTTTTGAAGGTTTTCCTATTTTCACCCATTGTGCTCAGATGAGCTGAAAGGGATGCACCAAGGGTCTTGATATGAACAAACTTGGTAGGGGCCCACTATATGATGCTACATACCAAAAATGAAGGCAGTGTGTCCTCTGGTTTTGATTAAAGAAGATTTTAAAAGATTTTCGCTCTTTAATTCCATATAAAAAGGGTTGCGCCCGCGTGGAGCCCAAATATGATCCTAGGGTCTTGATATGAACAAACTTGGTAGAGGTCCACTAGATGATGCTACATACCAAATATGAAAGCTGTCTGCCATCCCATTTCAGAGAAGAAGATTTTTGAAGGTTTTCGGTTTTTTACCCTTCGTGCTCATAAGAGATAAAGGGATGAACCCATGCGAAGCCAAAATATGACCCAAGGGTCTTGATATGAACAAACTTGGTAGAAGCCCACTAGGTGATGCTACACACCAAATATTAAAGCTGTCTGCCATCTGGTTTCAGAGAAGAAGAATTTTTAAAGATTTTCGCTCTTTGATTCTATGTAAAAAGGGTTGCTTTGGTAGAGCTTGACCCAAGGAACATCCCTGCCAAGTTTCATCAAGATTGGCCCACTGGTTTAGGAGGAGAAGATGTTTAAAGAAAATGTGGACGACGCATGACGCACGACTGACGACGGACGACGGACATTCTACGATCCCAATAGCTCACCTTGAGCACTTCGTGCTCAGGTGAGCTAAAAATGTAACCATTTGATTTTCCAAATATTGTACGTTTA
Source organism: Fragum whitleyi (assembly GCA_948146395.1). Classification (NCBI taxonomy): domain Eukaryota; kingdom Metazoa; phylum Mollusca; class Bivalvia; order Cardiida; family Cardiidae; genus Fragum; species Fragum whitleyi. The sequence continues at coordinate 14,882,238 of OX411558.1, read as the reverse complement.
CTTTTTTAAAGGCTCAAAATTGAGAGAGCAATCAGAGGTTAATTTTGGCTATATAGGTGTAGATTCTTAATGAGTTTTAACACCACTTCCAACATTTTTCTGTCATTTCCTAGTGGCTAGAGCACTTTACAATTGATTCCTGGTATTTCTGGCCCCAATGCTACCAAAACATCCTTTCCTAGCCTTCAGATGCTTTTCCCTTTTAAGGCTGTTCACAATTATCTTAGTCAAGAAATTGGCATTGTTTGTACAACAAGAGTACCGCCCATGGGTGCCTATGCTCGGCTGTTGAGTGCTGGATGGGGAAAAAATCAAAGGCAAATCAAAGCACTGAAAGTACTGATGGTGAACGAACCTGATGGCATTCTAGAATTATATATTGAATTCAATTAGATAAGAGAAACTATGAATGTAAAAATGATTAAAAAAAAGGGGGGGATTGTCTTGACAAAATTTCCGTTATTCGGAAATTTCAATGCAAATTCAAAGAAAGGGAAAGATGGGGAAAATCCTGTTAGAAAAATATTTGTTAGAATATGAGTTGTTACTCTGTGAAAATTTCTTTTACACACTTGAAATAGGTACATTTATTAATTAAACATAAATGGAGAGAACGATTTAATCCTATCTAAAACTGTCTTCAACCTATATCCAATGGTGTTTGTTTTTACAAAAGTAATTGTTATCATGTTTAAGCTTATTTCAAGTAAATTTGTTGTATTTGTTTTGACTTTTTTTTATCTATCTTTTTTTCTTCTCAGAGGATGAAAAGGTCTTTGAGTACCAACCAAAGAAACACCTATGAATATCAGTCAGTCCTGAACTGTACTCATTGTTTAAAGTTATGATTTGTTAACTTATTAATAGTATTTTGAACCAAAACCTGAGAGATTCATTTTGATCATATCCGAAGCCAAAACTACTTCCGTGGTTGACACTTATGTCGTTATTCAATTTTATAACACTGCAGGATGAGAAATATTTAGGTATAGGTTAAAGTGTGTATTTCCGTTTATCTATCGTCTCTACAGTAGCATATGCCCATATGAGCGACGCCCCCAGAAGACGGTTAGTTGTTACGGGGGATAGTGCAAGGATACATGACGAATCTACTGCTGAGATCCGCCATGGTTCATTAACGTGCCCGGTGTAAAGCACCGTCTCACGGGGCCTCGGTTTAACGTCTCATCCGAAAGACAAGTAGTTTTTGTTAGTGTACCAGCCCGGGAACCGAGCCCACGCGGTCGAACTTCAATGGTTTTGAAGTCCGGTGCTCTACCAACTGAGCTAATCGTGCTGGTCGTATAGGTTAAAGTGTGTGTTTGTAGGATTTAGGTCCCTCCGTGCTCTAGGCATATATGGTAAGGACCATGAGAGAGAGAGAAGCGGATACGAGGAGATCCGGGTTCATACGCCACTAGCTCTTCTACGAAAAGACCTCCTTGGTTCTTTATTGTGCCCAGTGTAAAGCACCGATACTCGCAAAGCTACCTCTGGGTTTCTTACCAGTTCACTTCTAGTTGAAAATTCCTGCCTGGGTTGGGATTCGAGTATAGGTTAAAGGAGGTCTAGTGCCTTATTAGTATAATTCATAGATAATTACTGTTTAAGGTTTAGAAATTAAAGTATAACTTTTTATATTAAATAATTGCTTCATAGTAAATTGTATACTTACAGTCTTTATAAATATTATTTTTGTAACGTAATTTCCACGTCAAAAGCGAATAAGAATCTTATTTAAGAAGTTTATTTTCTTAAAGGGAGGTAATAATTGCATGAACAAATAGTTTAAGTATAATACCCTGTTTTTTTCCTCCCGACTTTCCTCCCAATAAGAATTGAGAATCCTTACAATTGTCGGTTTATTTTTTGCACGAGAATAATTGTTTACATTCAAGAGTTTGGATGCTTGTAAAATCGCTCACTATAGATATCTTATTACAGTATTGCAGCTGATATTAGACTTTTCTTCTCGGAGCTAGTTTTTTCTTAAACTGTAGTTAACCAATTCTAAACGTATTTTGGAAAGGATGGAACCAGTTTTTATTCATCGATTAAGTTTTTTATGATTTCTGTAAAAAACGCAATGACTTTTCCGAATAATTTAACAACTAAACCCGCTTGTCGAATTGTAAACATGGCATGACGTATCTGGTCCCCCCTTGACCACGGCAATATATAATCGTCAATTGGAGTGGTATCTAGGGTTGAATATTTAGCTATCATTTATTTAATTTTCAAATAGAATTTTGAATTGATATGGTTTTACAGATTGAAATGAAACACGAATGCCCCCGGAACAGCATTTTTTTTAAAGTTTGACCTTGACAGATGACCTTGACCTTGTCACATGACCTTGACCTTGTCACATGACCTTGACTTTGGTTAACAGCTTTGTTTGTTAAATACTTTTGGAGAAAAGTCAAAGGTTAAGTTTTCGGGTTAAGTTTTCGGACAGACGGACGGACAGACGGACGGACAGACAGACGGACAGACGGATAGACAGACAGACAGACAGACGGACATGAGAAAAACAATATGCCCCCGATCTCTCGATACGGGGGCATAAAAATGCAAAGTAGAATGGCCCAAATGAAATATCTCCCGTGCCTGTCGCATTTGGTATTCAGCAATATTCGCTTCTGAGATAGACGAATACGAAACGTTTTCGCTGGGAATAAGCCCTACTTCAGCCAACGCAATTTTACAGAAAAATCTTAATAGCGACGTTCACCCCTATTCAAATAAAAGATACAAGAAAGGTTGTACATGTAAAACACATGTCGAATCATTCTTAAAACCCGTCTCGAGACTGACTGTCGCTAGTTGAAAAGTTATGTAAAACCGCGTTCTAATGACACAAGGTGTCTTGATGTGTCATTCGTCTCAACTCGGCCGATTCCTGTAACCTACATATAACTCGGAGCCGTCGGAGATCGCCCGAGTATTGCCGAATGTAAGTTCAAGAGGACACGACCTAGATAAACACGTATTTCCGGCTAATTACTACAAGTTGCACCAGCGAAGGCTTGGGTCAAAAACATAGTATCTGTCTTTTCGGTGTTTAGACACAAACTATGTTTTTGCTTTAAACTCTCGACAAGCTTACGCCGATCAAAAATTCCCTTGATAAACATTGCAAGATCATATTGTGTTTTTCAAGGCGAATTTTCATTATCTTCACTTGATAAAGAAAACTAGAAACACGCCATTAAAGAAATAAAAAGTGATTTTGCGGAGAAAAATGTTGCAAGATACTAAATTGAATTTTAAGAGGCGCTACTTTATTTCAAATGTATTAACATCCAACAGGATTTTCCTGACATGGTATATAACACTGGTGAACGACGTTCGTTCACCAAAAAGGGCATAATTTGCAAAAAAACATATAGAGTTATCCCCCTTGAAAGTATAGGTTGCTCCTTTGATAGTGAGCATGTGTGCAGAGTCTCAAGTGAATACCTTCAGTAGAACCAGAGATGTCACAAAATGTCAAAGTTTTCGTGTGATGACGACACCAAGGCTAAAGCAATCTTTAAATTAATTTAAGGGCGATTCCAAACATGGATTACTTGGATATGTGAGTATAAAATGTTAAGATTTGTTAATGCTTAATCATTCCCACTATATTATTGTCAGGGTTCTCCCCAGAGATTCTTGAAGGGGTAGCACTTAGCATATACCGTATTTCCTCTGATAATAGTGCCCTTCCTGATTGTAGCACTCCTACATTTTTTTTTACTAAGAAAACCTACTTTGAATTAAGTTTTAGGAACTTTTTGAGATTAATACTCTTCTCGAATTTGAGATGAATTTCCTCTAAACAATAATTTATGTAATTGATTAGAGGAAATTAACCTCAAATTAAAGGGAAAAGGCCTAAAAGACATCAATTTTAATAATGTTTAAATCTGAAAGTGCATAATAAATAGAAGCTTCCTGACCTTTTAATGGACAGCCCCTGGGAGCATTTATAAGGAGAATACGGTATGTGCACCGCTGTAATGACTGATTGCATTTTATTTCTCCTGATAAATAAGAATTATTACAGTGTTTTAACTTTATATATAGATAAGGCTGTTTATCTTTTTTTTTAATCAGAAGTTTTTTGTTGAAGATCTACTTTGGTTTGATCTTTTTCCTATTACGCCCATTTTATATTTATACAGAAAGCCCTAACATCCTTTAAACATCAATAAAGAGTGTCATCATGACTTATATTTTCTCCTCTTTTACTTCCCCTAGAATCTCTTCAATTTAACAGAATATATTAGTGTACAAAAATGATTCTATGAAGAAAAAAAAAATGAGCAAAAAGAAAGAATATTGGATTATGAAAGAAAACTTATAAAGTCATAGAAAAAAAAAATCAAGTACACCAAAGCTACCTTAAGTTTATTCATTTGAAAAAACAAAGATAACAAATTATTGTAGCCTCTTGGTCAAAGAAATTTATCGAAAACTAATTAATTGATTGATTGAATGGTATTTTACGCCGCTTTCAACATTTTTTATAACAGTTATATTGCCGGGGCTGGAGCACCTCACAATGGTTTCCTGGTATTTCTCTCACCAGTACAACCACCACATCCTCTCCTAACTTCCAGCCCCTATCTCACATAGGTCTATGATTATCAACCCATTGGTGAGAGACAAATAGTCAGAAAGAATGAGTGTCGTCGTCATGGATCAAACCCAGGACCTCCAAACCTAGAAAGCCAGTATGTAATGACAGTTTGCCTGCAGTCAGTTTGATTGCTCATTTTGGCCCTTTGTTCAGAAATAAATTTAGCTGTATCTGTGATCAAAGTTAAACATATCAATGATCTTAAGATGCATCAACAATGTGTTTGATTTCTTGAAGGCCTATTGGGACCAATATGCCATAGGGGCCTGGGGAGAACCCTGATTGTTGATTTTCCATCAATTTCTTCATGATTTTCTTCCAAATCATCTGTAGTATCAAAGTATCTGAAAGTAGAAAAAAAAGTAACTTGTTAATCCTTGTCATGCTGGATTACAAGAAGGCAATGATGGTCCTTAATCGCTCACCAGAGTAAGTCAAATCATTACTTGTCAACCTGGTTATAAATACCAGAGATTGTTTTCATGTTCATTTAAGGTGGCTTTGAAAGATATGGACTTTGATTTCGTCCTTTGAATTTAATCTATTTTCTAAATTTTCATGAACTTTCAGCCTTTCTGTTACCATGGAAAACAGAGTTTTGGATGGAATAATTTTTTTTAATAACTTTGGTAGAGCTTCACCTAAAAAAAACATCCCCGCCAAGTTTCAGCTTGGTTGGCACGGTGATTTAGGAGAAGAGGATTTTTTTTCTAAGATTTTCAGCAATTTTTGACATTGCTTTATCATGGAAACCAGAGTTTTTAATGGAATTAAATTCTTTTGACAACTTTGGTAGAGGTTCCCTCAAGGAACATCCCTGCCAAGTTTCAGATTGTTTGGCCCAGGGGTTTAGGAGAAGAAGAAGTTTAAAGAAATTGTTGACGGATGGTTAGATGGCAGATGGACGGACAGTTTGTTTCTTTATTTCCATTTATTTATCGTCACTACCGTAGCATATGCGCATATGAGCGATGCCCCCAGAAGACGGTTAGTTGTTATAGGGGATAATGTAAGGATACATGACAAAACTACTGCTGAGATCTGCCATGAAACGCGCTCCGTGTAAAGCACCATGTCATTGGACCATGGCTTAACCTCACATCAGAAAGACAATCAGTTTGCCAATGTGCAATCCTGTTGATCAAACCCACTCGATCAACCTTCTGACCTACTGAGCTAACTGCGCTGACAGACAGTGAATGATCACACTAGCCCAGCTTCAGCACTTTGTGCTCATGTGCGCTAAACATCTTTGCAAAACTAGACTGTCACACTGGGAACTAATACCCCTCTACAAGTGCTTCCCAATAATGGTAAGCAAGTTTCCATCAAAGGGCCATAAATTTGTTTAAAGTCATTGTGGATTTTTACAAAATATCACTAGCACAACTTTGCTCGATACTCATTAGATCACATCATTATTGTGAAGTTTGAAAGAAACCCGCCCATTGGTTCCTGAGAAATAGAGCAGACAAAAAAAAGCTACATATGGACTGACGGATGGACAGACCAAACTACAGACAAACTGACTCTTATATAGTATATACCCTACAAAAATAGTTTTTGGGGTATATTTAATATCTCAAATCAAAAAGCTAAAAGCACTTTTTGTCCAAATAATTATGAGACAGTATTTTACATTGAAAATACAATTTTAAAAATATTCAAGCAAAGATCAGAATGCACAATTGTGCAGGCTGACCTTTGTCAACACCTCAAGTATGACAAGGGCAGGGCTCACCCTAGTGTTTGAATTAATCATGAAATTTTTAAGGGGTCAAAACATCAGAAAATGTATATTGTGAGTAGAATTATGCAGTTTAAAATAATCTTTTGATGCATAGATATGAATTTACAAATAAATATATAAGATAAATCATTTAAAAATTGAGTGATTAATCCCAGTTTTGAAACTTAGAAATCTCTTTCTTGGGCGTCAACATGACCCCCTCCACAATTTTATGATTAAGGAATCAATGACTCCCTTATTTCAAACACTATTGTGATCGAGCCCTGCCTTTATGCCCCTATCAAGATTGACCCCAGAGTATTTCTATATTTCTGTGGGTCAAATAAGGATACTTTCAGAATTTTGAGGGTCAAAACCCTGGTTTCGGTTTCAAACACAAGCCCTGCAAGGGTAAGAATTATGAGAGCAGAGATTGCAAACAACAAAACAGCTATAAACACGGGATTGTATTTTGGATTTTAAATCAAGGTATTCAATAATAATTGCACAAACCCTATGTTATGGGTACTCATTGGAATCGTCGCATCAAGATGATTCAAATGAGTACCCACAACATAGGGGTTCACTGAGAAATAAAGATATATGACTGGCCAAAATTTTTATACAGCATGAAAAGACTTGATCTTTCCTATTGTAATTCAGACATGTTTTAATGTGACAGGAAAGAAGCTTGAATGGGGTTTTACACTGCTTTCAACAATCTTTCAGTTACATCGTGGCAGCTAGAGCATTTAATAATGGATTATTGGTATTTCTCTCACCTGTACTACCATCACATCCTGTCTTAGCCTCCAGCTGCAATCTAACATTAACGTTTTCCTACGACAGTTTAATTTTGACAGACCACATCAATATGCACATGGTCACATGATGTAGAATACTAAGTGAAATTTTCATAAACTTCCATGCATATATGAAGAAGTGTTAACAATAAATTCTTAAAATCAAATTTCAAATACCGGCCCCTTTACTTGTGATGCTAAATCGATCAGAAATATTTTAAAAGGAAGAAATCATTATTATGATACAATCATTCTGAGCAAATTTGAAGACAATCTGATGAAAACTGTAGAGTTTACAGTGTTAACAAGGATTTTCTACTAATTAGCTCCACTGGCTGAAAGCCACTGGGGCTATTGTCATGGCGTTGTGTCCGTCGTCCGTCCGTCCGTGTGTGCGTGCGTGCGGTCGTAAACTTTTCTTTAAAAATCTTCTCCTCAGAAACTACTGGATGGATTTCAACCAAACTTCACAGGAATGATCATTGGGTGACCCACTTTCAAAGTTGTTTAAGAAATTTTGATCCAATGAAAAACATGGATTTAATGGGCGTGGCTAATTTCCAAATATGGTAAAAAGTGAGTTTTCTCAGATTCTAATCAATGGATACCAATTAAATTTTACATGAAGGATACTTGGGTGACCCTTTATCAGTCTACAAAAAATCATTGTGATCAGATGGAAAATATGCATTTTATGGGTGGAGGTCATTTCTCTATATGTTATATAGTGGAAACTTTGAAAATCATTTTCTCAGAATGTAACTGATGGATATCAACCAAATTTCACTGGATTGATCCTTGAGTGACCCTTTATCAGTCTACAAAAATCATTGTGATTGGATGAAAAATATGCATTTTATGGGCAGAGGTCATTTCTCTATAATTATGTTACATAGTGGATCCTTGTGTGACCCTTTATCAGTGTACCAAAATTTAATTTGATTGGAAGAGAAATATACACTTTATGGGTGGAGGTCAATTCTCAATAATATGTTTAATAGTGGAAACTATGAAAAACATTTTCTCAGAATGTAACTGATGGATACGTTTTTGGTATGATCTTTGGGTGACCCATTATCATGCAGCCAAAAATTATTTTGATTTGATGAAAAATATGTCTTTAATTAGCAGAGTCATTTCTCTGTCTGTTATATAGTTGAAATTTTGAAAATTATTTTCAACATCAGTAGAACCCCAAATATCTAAAACTCTAGTCAAAACATTTATTTGCTTTAATTTACAATAATTTCAAGCCTGTGGAGCGACTCGAGCCATTCATGGCTTTCTAGTTTTTCAATTATTTTCATTTGGCCCCTATTCTTGTGACACTTGACAGATCAGGCCCATTTTAAAAAGGAACAATCCTTGTGATAGTACAATCATTCTGAGCAAGTTTAAGGTCAATAGGAAAAATAGAGGTGCTTGAGCGCCTGATTCGCTCCACAGGCCTGAATATCCTGATAATGATTATTAGAGGATGATAAGGCTGTTAAAAATAAGGATCATTCCAGTGAAATTTGTTTGAAATCCAAAAATAAAAATTTCACTACTAACAGATTGTTACTGCATAATATACTGGTATTTTGTCCACAAAATTTTGATTGTAGATCTTTCTGCTTTTCATTAAATACCACAATATGGGTGTTACTTCACAATAATTATTAGGCACCAAAACAAGATTCTATCTTATGATAATAAGAAGTAAAATATTAAATCCATCATTTTTATTCTGCCCAATGCCTTAGAGTGCAGTCAACTGAACTTTTTCTTCCCCACTCTGAACCTTAGTAGGCCTCTTTACACCACTTGACCTCTTTGAGCAGAGTCACCCTTCATTCAACTAAACTGACCAATTCTAAGGGGGTATCTCAGGCTCCCTATTTAACCTAATATTTCTACACATTTGGATTCTAACAAAGCTTATGTTCCATCTAACCTACAATCTTTACACCCATTAAATTCAATGAGTCTAAAAAGATTCATCATTTAGGTGATACCAAAAGGGTAGTCAAATATTCACTTTATATGTTGAAATGTCCTCTGGTTCATTTATGCATGCATATCAATACCATGAAGATATTGTTTGAGAGCCTAGTTTTTATTCAAGTTTTTTTTCAATGATTTGAAATGTGAGTCTTTTTTACTTTCAACTTTCAAAGAAATATTAATTTACGACAGTCTGACACTCAAATATATATAGAGCATATAATTATTAGATTTATGTAATTCACAAACATTGTTATTTTGTATTTGGTTTTAAGTAACCCTTGTAGTTTAAGGTAAAATGCCTGGGTGCAAGGTACCCAGGAGTTCTGAGTTCAAATCTCGGCAGGGGTCAAGTTGTAATCAATAAAATATCAATTTTGTGAAATATATGAATTTAATATAATCAATAGTGGTAATATTTTAACCCTTTCCATACTGTTCACAGCAGTGTTGTGGAGATGTGAATCTTCTCCACATGTCCCTGGACAAGTTAGAGATGATTTGTAACTTACTCATGATCAAAAAGACCTTGTCCATGAAAAAGTGAGAAGATAGATATTTAAAAAACATTGTTTTACTGAAAAAATGCTGGAACATTTCTTAGACATTAGAGTATTTTATCTGTTACATCTTTTTACTACTATTGCAAGATTTGCTGTGATATTCACTTGTCCACTGACAAGTTGAATGATTGTAGGAAATACTGATACTAAACTGGTTGAAATGTCCCAAAAATTCTCATTATGTTTGGACAACAGTAACAATAGAATAATTCTGCATGATAATGATTTCAGGTCTATGTGGACATCTATCTGGGACAGAGCTCTCATTCGCAAAAATAGTTATCCCAAACCCTAGTCCAGTGACTACAAAATTTGACAGTATCGTCAGGTTTCACCATTTGTTTTTATGGAGAAACATGAGATTCAATGCTTTGAAGAATAATTACTGGACACTCATTCTAGTGTTGAGAGGCCAGGGTTCAATTACCAGTAGAAAGGATGTTTGATTTGTTTGAGATATTTAAATGAACTTTCTGTAGCTGCTTTTGTCTGTTTATTTGAACAGGGTTTTATGCTGCTCTAAACAATCTTTAAGATACATTGTGGCGACTGAAGCACCTAAAAAAAAATTCACACACATTCTTTATTTATACTCCAGCTCCAAGGCCTTTTTTTTAAAAAAGATTATTGAAAGCCACATAAACCCCATTCAAACAAACAAAACAAACCAAGGCCTTTTTTGTTCATGATCTTAAAAAGTGAAATATCAGTCTATATGAATTATTGTATTGTAAATAATGCAGTGATATGTTTCATCATCATGATAATTTCATTCATTTGCTTTAAGGTTGAACCCGTAATAGTTACTCAACGTTTCTGGAGTAGTTAACTTTAACAATGTTAACTGATGTTTCCTAATGCTTTTCACTATATTAATATATTATGGTCAATATTGTGAATGATCATGAGTTCCGAAATGTTGCCGAACTATTATGGGTCAACTACTTTAAAGCAATTGAGTAAAATCATTTAAAAGCTCACATGAGCACAACATGCTCAAAGTGATTCGATAGGATCACCCTGAATCTGTTGTCTGTCCTTGGCCGACCCTGTTAAAAGTGTTCTCAAAATTCTGATTGACCCTTGAATATGAGTGTGATATATCCGGCCTTTTAATGCCCCTCATGGAAAGATGGGCGGGCATATTGTTTACCATTGCCCGTCTGGCTGTATGACTGCAAAACTTAATAAAACTCTTAATATTTTCAATCACCACAAGGCAAAGACATCTTGCTTCACTATGAAATCTTTGTGCGATATCATCTCCTTAATTAACCACGGAGCCAGTTTCAAGGAATTTGGTCAGAACATATCTTGAGTGACATTTTTTATATGCTGCCAGATGCGGTCTTTGGTGAATATTTGTGACATCTTCTCCGTCTGAACGTCAATCCATCCATCTGTCTGTACATCCACTTTTCTCGTGAGCGCAACTTCTCCCTCATTTACGGACCAATTTGAATGAAACTTTCACAGAAGTCATGGTTAGTGGAATTTCAACTGCGTCATGGAAAAAGGGGCCTTCTTGTAAAAAAAATCTTGTGAGCGCAAATCCTCCCTCATTTGTTGATTGATTTGGATGAAACTTTCACAGAATGTTCCTAATCACCTGACCATGCGCATGAATGCATGGTTTTGTGATTTTCAGCTGTTTCGTGGAAAAAAGGGCCTTCAAGTCAAAAATCTTGTGATTGCAACTCCTCCCTCATTTATGGACTGATTTTGATGAAACTTTCACAGAATGTTTCTATTCACCTGACTTTGCGCATGAAGTTGTGTTTTTTGTGAATTTCATTCGCATCATGGAAAAAGGGGCCTTCATGTAAAGAAATCTTGTGAATGCAATTTTTCTCTCATTTATGGACCAAATTGGACGAAACTTTCACAAAATATTCCTAGTCACCTGAGCTAGCACCTTAAGTAACGGTTTTGTGAATTTTAGCCGCATCATGGAAAAAGGGGGCCTTCATGTTAAAAATCTTGTGAATGCAACTCCTTTCATTTATGGGTCAATTTGGATGAAACTGCCAAATTTTTCTAGTCACCTGACCTAGTGCATTTTATCATGGTTTGGTTGATTTTAGCTGTGTCATGGGAAAAGGGGCCTTCATTTTAGAAAATCTTATATGTAACTCCTCCTGAATAATGGAACGATTTCAATGAAATTTTAACAAAATTTTTCTAGTCACCTGACCTAGCGCATATTTTCACAGTTTCGTGAATTTGAGCAGTGTCATAGAAAAAGAGGTTTTCTTGTGAAAATTCTTAAGAACACGACTCCTCCTTGATTTTTGGACTTATTTTAAAGAAATTTCTATGAAATTTTAATTGTTACCTGAATATGTGCTTGTTGTTGCAGTTAAGTGAATTTCAGCCATGTCATGGAACAAGGGGCCTTAATGTCAAAGTTCTTTTTATTTTTATCATTAGTTGCAGTTTAAAGAAGCGTTAAACCCTATTGAATCAATCAATCATAACAAACAGTGTGAATGTGACAATTTAAAAAGGTAGTATGCAAATGTTCTGAATTTGGTTCTGTAAAAATAAGTAGTGTCTACAATTATTATCATGAAACAGCAGCAAAGTGATGGCGTATATTGTGACGATGACACTCTTATTTTAAAATGCTCTAGCCGCCTTGATATAAATGAAAGATTGTTGAAAATATTGTTGACCCTTGAGAGAAATTGCTTTAAACTTTAATTCTTTAATTTAACTAATTTAACTTTAATTTCTTTAAATGATTTCTATTCTATAACATTTGCCGTGTCGAAGTAATGTAAAAAAAAAAAAAGATAGGGAAATTGATGTTTGATGTTATACGTCACACCTCATGTACTATGAAAATTATTTTAAATTCTGTGTTACATTTAACTTATCATTCATATGAAAATATGCACAATTTTGCATGTGCTATTTTGCGGAAGTTGAGTGATATTTTGAAGATTAACGTAAATCATGCAATCACCCCAATCCTTATATGGATGTAAAATATTAAAACCATTCTCTTTTGAATGCCATGGAGTAGTTCAAATAAAATTAACCCTTGTCATGCTGAATAAATTTTGGCTAAAAATTTGCATCAAAATCAAAGGGCGAAAAGCAATGAAAGTTCCAACTGTAGGTCAATTTTAATTTGAAAAACTAAATATATTGATAATTCTGGTTTGAAAGTTAGAAACAGGTGGTATAGACTAACCTCAGACTACACATATGTGAAGGCTGATGTTTGTCTTTAACTCCTGCCAAAGCAAGAATATTATGGGTTCAGCATGACAAGGGTTAAATATAACTGGATTTTCTCACCATGAACATTGTACAGTTGGGTTATGTGGCCTGTTAATTTGAGAGGGTGGGTTTATAAGGTGAAATACGGTAAGTGCAATTTGTTAAACTTGGCTGTATTCATTTGGTTACCAAAGGGTAATATATCTTAAGTTAGAGTCCAAATGATAATTTAATAAAGCACATCTTTCTTTGGTTCAAATCCATAAATTGATAAAAATTTTGGCGGGGGGGGGGGGGGGGAGGGGTATAAAAATTCGTACCTTCAGCTTTAAAAAGCAGGAGTGACCAAGCAGCCCTTTTTTAAGATAAATAAATAATCTTATGAGAAGCACTAAAGTCAAAGATATTTGACAATTTGATTCAAAATGCCATTGACCCCTGTATCCGAACGGCCACCCACCCCAACCTCTCTTGATCTCATAATTGTGGTAGAATTTGGTGTTAAAACATCTAAATATGAAATGATAATATTACAGCTAACATTATAAAAGTTCAAGTTGACTAAATCTACCAATGCTTACTTTATCGTTTTGAATTTCACTTTTTTTTCATGGCCATGGCCAATATGCCATCCATGCTCTTCACTCACCGAAGTCGAATAGAAAGATTACCGCTTTTTACGGTGTAACCTCATATTCGTGATAAATACAAAACTGACGTGCCATTATGCAACTATATGGGGGGGGGGTGAAAAACAAACCCGGGAGGGATCTTTTAGATATATTTTCTCAGACCAAAATCACTAACCACTTGACTTACAAGCCAGAAAAAAGCAAATGATGATTACAACTTTGAGGTGGGACTGGTACTCGGGTACCCGGGTGTCGGTTTGGGTAATGTCCCTATCTACAGGGGTGTGGAATATTCCCATGCCCGACTTGTCTGATACGGGGTTTTCCACCTGTGGACAAAACTTTTCCTTGCAACTTGTCCGTCGACAAGTAAATACCAGAACAAATATCAGAATGATATGAAACAGATCTAAGCGATTGATAACAATAGATTTAATATCAAACAGTAAAAACACATTGAATTTTAATGAATAAAAATCTGAAGTTCAGCATTTTTATTATTCAAGATATAACAAGAAAAGGGTTTCATAGGAATATATCCATAAATGAAGGAAAATTTTTTTTAACATAGGAAATTTGCTCGATGGCCCCTTTCCCATGACATTACAAATTGTCGGTTTCACCAGATTGGAAATTATTTATCGAACCTGTGCGTGACATTTTCGCCAATTTTAAATTTTCGTGGGGTGCAAACTTGCACCTCAAAAGCGTAGAAAGCCATTACACTGATTAATAATGGTAAAGAAGCTTACAAAAGAAGACTTTATACACACATACTTCGGCTAAACAATTAAAAAATGCAAAAATAGCCTGTACCAAATTTAAAGGGTTGCATACCGGATGATAGTGCAATATGGTTTGAAAATATTATGGGAAAATGAGAACTAGGTATACAAAAAGTTCCCTTTTTTCATAATATTTATACAATATACAAGCATTTCACGTAAGACCCAGAGACTTCTTTTAATTTTTAAATATCGGTCTTGTTGCAACCATTTAAATAAAAACAAATTCGATCCGTCAAAACAATTGTGACTTTCCGAAGTTAAAGTCTGAACATTAAATATCACTGTATGGAAACTCTGTACGCGACGTTGCATGGTATTTTAAAGATGGCGGACTTCAGTTGGACTGCAACGTGTATTTATCAAGCTTTGATAAAATGATCCACTATTAGTAATAGTTTAATGTTATATGGCGCCGTTTGTGTATGATATTGCTTCGATTATCGTGGTTTCGTTATTTTTCAAAAAATGGGGCATTTCGTTAAAGCAAAATTACACACAAACGTTGTCATATGACGTTAAATCATGAATATTAACGGATTATTTATTCAAAGATTGTAACTCTAATGTAAGGATCGTCTAAAAGGATCATATATTTAACTCTTTTTGTACCAAAAGTGAGTGACACCTTCTTTTTCAGTAATGCATATCCGCCATCTTTAAGCTACCATTGCAAAGTTGTGTACATAGTTGCCATACAGTGAATATGAGTCTTTGCACAATGTTCAAAAGGTACAGATTATTGAAGTATTGTTATTCTGCATCGCATTGGTTAACAAATCGGTGACACGGTGCGAGCGGTTGTAACTGCTTGTAAAGACATAGGAAGTAATAAAAGTTTCGTGCTGATCCTTCGAAGCATTCAGGCACTGATCCGAAGCTACACCATTTGAAATTATTACCCGATCTCATAACATCATTTCACTTAAGTTTTTTATGCGGGGACAGCTTTCGAACGTCTCATCCGAAAGGCAATTGATTTGTTAGTGTGCCATCCTGGGTTTGAACCCACGACGTCGAAATTCAATGTTTTGAAGTCCGGTGCTCTACCAACTGAGCTAATCGTGGTACATGTATTTAGGTGTGCGTGTATTTCCGTTTATTTGTTGTCGCTACCGTAGCACATGCCCATATGAGCGACGCGCCCAGAAGACGGTTAGTTGTTACCGGGGATAGTGCAAGAATACATGACGAAACTACTGCTGAGATCCGCCATGGTTCTTTAGCGCACGAAATAACATGATTAAGCTTAAGTTTTTTTATGTGGGGATTCTAAAATATCGATATCATGGACCAAGATTATTAAAAGATCGTAGGTTCAAAACATTAAAGTAAAATAATTGTATCAAACAAAAATGAATAATAAATAGGGATCGGTTTGACTATTTCTTGGGACCGGTTTGGCCGATTTGGGGCCGGTTTGACCGTTTTTCTGAGTTGAGGGGCCGGTTTGACTATTTTTGGGGACCGGTTTGACCGTTTGGGTGCCGGTTTGACCGGGGGTCGGTTTGACGAGAGGCCGGTTTGACTGTTCCCTTTGAAATTGTTGTAAATTTCACGCACATGCTCTATCTATTTTGCCACAATTTGCAAGCAAGTAATATTTGTCTTTATAAATTGTTTGCATACTATTTCACGCCTTGATCATCTACCATATACGAGATATATATAGTCCGTTTGACTTCTATATGGATCAACCTTTTCATCAATCACATGAAATTGCGTTCGAATAAAGGATTCGTATGTGGTAAAACCTTAATTTCAGCTTAATACCATTCCAAAAAAAAAAATTTTTTGAAAGCAAAACGATTTCAAAATAATGATTTTGTCTATCTAGTTAATTTTAAATACTTGTAGGTTTCTTCATTATTTGTATAACCAGAAGACACGTTAGACTTTTTATATATTCCTATTCCTTTCCTTAGATAATGAATAATCCTGGTCGAAATATTTTTGATGTTGATATTTCGTTAAAAAAAAAAAGAATTTTGAGGTAAATTTGATCGAAAATCAGTGTTTATTCTACTTCTTTTTCGACTTTTTAGAACAGAAAGAAGAAATATTGAAACATTTCATCTGTTTGGCGTTAAAAACCACTCAGCCTTCTCTATTATACCCGTTATCTGAAAGGATTGTCTTCTGTTTCGAAACTTATATGCATTATTTCAATTTTATGTGTATGTTACAGACTCTGCCTAATTCTTTTGGTATGTTACAAGTTCTTCCCTACAGCGTTACAACCTCTGTCATTTATAGTGCATACGAATATCCCAGTTTTTCTTGACGCCAGGATTTTCAAAAAAAAACACAAATAGAAAACGCAACGAAATCCGAGTTGTCTTATGTTTAAGTCTTTTACTGCGAAATTCGAGGTAGATGGGAAGAAAAGCCTCAAAACTTCATTTTATGCGATGTATCTAGAACAACACTCTGATATCCTTTTTAATTTATGAAAAACGGAATGCCTTCCTTTTTTTTCAATATATCTACCTTACTTTCAGGATAAGAAAGCGCTCTAAAATGTGAATTATACGAATGCCTATACATGGTTGTCTAATCAACATCGTAGAACTTTCACCTGCTTTAAATGAAAGGGATCATGTCAAGAAGGTGTAAGCTTAAAATCCCCAAATCGAAATGGATTGAAAATTTTCAAAATCATCGGTTTAAATCTCTTCTACAAATGACGGTGTTACGATTGTTCGCTCATCATTTCTCCAATATGAAACTTTTGTTCAGATAAATCTACATTTGCTGTTTTTAAAAAATAAAAAAAAATAGTGTCATGGTCCTTAGTTTATACGTAGACCTGTTCACAAATGGGTACAATCACGCAAGTGTGTTGTATAAGTTACTTTTGAAATTCTATGGAAAATATAACCCTGAAGTGAAATTATTTAATCAAAGTACTGACAGCACTGTAATCGGTCATTCTTGAAAAATTGGACAGGATTGATATTTTAAAGCTTGATTTGAGAAATTGACAATGGTAAGCGTCCGAAAAGGGTGGGAGTTCATACCGAGGTATATTCCAAGGTAACAAGCTTTGTCAAGATCCTGATATTTTGGTCACTGTAGCAGATGCAAAATTTCAAAGAAATAGCTTTAATAGAAACGGGATTTAACACCATTGCAAGTAAAACCATAACCAAAGCATTTCGCCGACGCCTGGATGACCAGAATAGTCCCTCTATTATACGAATAGTAAAGCTAACAAGAGCCCCACCAACATGTGCAACTTTGGCTGCAGTGCTTGACAATGCAAAAATTCTAATTCGAAAATAGGGCACAACTCTTACAAAATTGCTTCCTATGGTGAGCCAAAAATCAAGCATTTTTTTTCTTTTGTACAAATTTACAATTCCATCGATACGTTTTGCCTGATGAAAAAGTTCATGTCAGTACTTTTCTCACAAAACTAGAGCTGCTTGAGCAGCTGATTTGCTCCACAGGCCTGAATCTACTGATATTATAGGAATTTCAGTGAATGAATGAATGAATGAATGAATGAATTGATTTTTATTGCAAGTAGATGATTTGTTTTCAAGTGTCACATGCTGAAACATTTCTGCAAAGAAAAAAATCAAGATTGGTGAATGAAATATAGAAAACTGACATATTTTTCATCCAATCACAGAAATTTTATGCAGTCTGATAAAAAGTCACCAAAGGAACATTCCAGTGAAATTTGGTTGATATACACGAGTTATATTCTAAGAAAATAATTTTCAAAGTTTACACTATATAACATATAGAGAAATGACCCCCGCCCATAAAAGACATATTTTTAATCCAATGACAAAATTTTGGTAGACTGATAAAGAGTCACTCAAGGTTCATTCCAGTAAAATTTGGTTGGTATCCATAAAGTAGATTATGAGAAAATGATTTTCAAAGTTTCCACTACTTAACATATAGAGAAATGACCTCCGTCCATAAAAGACGTATTTTTCATTTGATCACAATAATTTTTTGTACAATGATAAAGGGTCACCTAAGGATCATTCATGGAGTGACCTCACTGGAATTTACTCCCCGGGAGGTCGTTGTATGGTAAAAGTAGATCTTAAAGAAAAAATAGTGCGGCTTGAAAATAATGGCATTTTGAAGAGGAGAACAGTGATACACGTGCATATTTATTTGATATTTTCAGCTAGTTTTGTACCTCTTATTTAATATAATGCTTGGCTCGATCTTTTTTGTGCACGATTTCCTTTCCGGGCGGACGGATGAGCGACGGCGGGTGTGCCCGAACTAACTGTCCACTTCATAGGTGGAAGGTTGCTTTACTGTGGCTTGAATAGCCCGAAACTTAAACCTAAAACCCGATTTTTTTTTTAATCTCAAAAGATAGAACTAGTCCAGTCAAGATACGCCAATTCCCTATCGGGGGTTGAACTATTTGCAACAGAAGGTTTTTTGCCCCAAATAGTAACTATGGTATGTCAGGAATAACATAGTAAAAATCGCCAAAAATCGCATGGTGCGATTTTGAGAAATTATCTCTTGAAATATGGGTGTGTGCAAAGCAATAATACATCCATCTATTCTCAGCCTTTCAATGTGTTTGCCCATTTTATGGTAAATGTAGGTATCAATATCACTATTATCATTGCGGGGATGCTAAATAATCATAAACAGGAATTATCATGATGATCATTACTATATTTTCAAGTTTTATACACTTCTTCATATTGTATAGGGTATATGATTACCCCACCCACTAATTCTATTTACAATAACGTGTATACAAATTCGAATTTAGAAGTAATTCCTTATGGTTTTTAAGTTAACAAGTTTATTCGAACTATAAAAACAAGCATGGACCAAAACTAAATTTAAGGTATACTATTCTTAGTGTATATACGGAGTATATGCAGTTAGGACAGTATTCCACAATTCTGTTTTATCATAGTGATGGTTCCTAGTAAATTGATATGCTTTGCCTATTATGACCTATTTTCCTTGTATACAAAAACAAAATGATTATTCTTATATAGATATCAAAGCCAACATTCGTTTCAATGCCGAACAAAAAGTGGAATTATTATGAAACTTGAAGACTTTAAGACCTATTTATCTTTGAGAGAACGACGGAAGCAACTTTTCACCATTAGCTCCGACACTCGAGAAAATGTAGCATTGTTGTCCAGTCAATGAAAGGAAAGCAATCATACACAAAATTATATTCTAGATCTCTAATGCAAAAATGAGACATGTACAAATTTGAAGATAACACTCTTTTAACGCGCGTTAATTCGCACGTAAATACATGACAGCATTATGACGTTATTTGAAAAAGGTGACCCCGGCTGTGATAACGCCGAACAGCATAATTGAGAAAGTAACTCGTGTCTTTAGTCGAGTGAAAAACTGATACTTAGAGATACGTACGTTCGGTTTTTGAAAACTGTTCATTTTAATTTTAAAATGGATTTTTTTTGTTTTATATGAGATGTTATCAGGTGACCAAAACCCCATAACTACAGCTGTAGCTACTAAGTGTTGATCACCCAACAACTATTTTTTTTCTTATTTATACATAATAATTAAGTACATTATGTAATTAACATCTGTAATAATCATCAAAATATCTTGAAAACAGTTTGATTTAAAAAACTGTTGCTTTGGCGTTTTTGATCACAATTGATAGAAATAGAGATAGTTGAAATTTTGTTTCAGATTATGATTTTTTATCAATGTGTTTACACGTAGTCGTTAAAAAGCGCCAACAGCTTGTTTTTGTGACATAGCACGGGAAAACCCGTACACTAATCGACGTCATTTTCGAAATCATTTTCAAGATGAACTTTTGAGTTTGAACAGTTTATACCACGACATGCCCCACAACCCGGTGTACAATCTAATCCATGCTTTCTGCATGTGCACCGTTTTGTATCGCAATTAGATTTGCAGTTACAGCGAACAACATTCAACAATTGTTCCGGAGCTGGTGAGAGGACCGTTTTGATTGGTTTTAGTGTTCCAACATTTGTTTGTTCCCATCCCCATTCTTTTGCTTCGAGCGTATTGTTTCCTATCCATATCTGAGTTTGGAGATAAACGCGTTGGCTATGGAATGAAGCTGCGTCGGAGGTAGGTGGTAGAGTATTTACTTGAACACAAACCGAGCTTGTCATGACCTTTGATGCAAACATATGAAATCTCAGTTTATTTAATGTCATCTTGCAATCAACCCCTCCTATGAGAATCACTAGAGCTCTCTCGCCAAGTCTGATAACATCCTCTTTTGACAAATCATCCATTACCATTTGCTTTACTAATTCAAGAAGTTCAGTATTAGTTCGCATAGCCTTTAGAGCTGTTGACTTTCCAAAACCATTGATCCGTGAGGTTGAATCGCACCCGGTAAGTGCATGTAGATATGGTAAAACATTGCAAAAATCTGGCGTAAGTAGAGTGCATGTCTTCTTGATATCCCAAACCTTGGGTTTCAATTGCGATTTCTTGTCTGATCGAAAGTACACCATATTTACCGCTGCCGCTGAATAGAAACAAAGTAAGACCAACAGATCAGTATCTTCACCAATAACAATGACATTCTTGTTATCTGCGTAGTCAATAGCGGTTTTGACAATGAGGCAGTCTGCATCTCCAGTAGAATGAACGACGTTAATACCCATCTCCATCAGATGTTCACCTAGCATAAAGATAAACTTTTGCTTATTAGCAGAATTCTTAAGAAACTCCATTTTCTTTGATTTGAAAGGTGTATCAGTATGAAAGAAAACTTCTGTGCTTACTCTGCCACAGTTTCGCCGTTCATGTGTAATGTCCTTCACAGATGGGCCTTCTAAATAACCATCAAACACAACCACTGTTGTTGAACCGAAATACCTTTGGTTAAGATAGTCGAAGTACTGATGACATATGCTTCCAAATGTACCATCTTTCATCCAGTTAATTCTTTGCAGAAGTGATCCACCATCTACAACATACACTGTATCAGTTCCGGAATTTTCCGGTATATTTGCTTTGCAGTCACCAAGTTTCCAAATTGCATCTGCTAAAGTGTACTTGTGTGCCTCTCGGAGAAGTCCACTATTTTCAAACAACGATGATGGAAATGTACTCAGTTCATAATGAAAGATATCTGCAATATTGTCATAATAGCGACCCGCTAAAGTAGTAAGACGTTGAAATAGTAGCTGTGGATCAATCTCTACTATTTCATCTGCAATTTTTAAAGAGTTACTTTCACTAAGGGTCACGACCTTTTTAGATCTCTTGAAAGGTTCATCAATATGTTTTCCTGTCATATTAGTTACGACTTGCTCCCCCAATGCTTCGGCTTTATCAACGTTTACTTTTTCATTTGCAGTCACACCTGTTTCAATAATTTCTCAATAATTCGTTAGTAGAATCAAATGGCGAATGTTCATCGAAAAATGTTAGAAGTAATTTTGTATCTTCTTCGTCCTTTGAACATCTCGCTTTGGTTACATCTTTATGCTGGTCACAATTTTCATAGCTACAACCTGTCACTTCCTGCATGGCGTTACTAATTTCAGCACTTGCTGGCATAGAGAGAAGCCAAGTTGTTCGCTGTGCCTCGGACATACCTCTTCTTCTTGTTAACCCTCCGTTCGTTTTAAGAGAACGCATTAAAACCTGCTCGATAACAAGATCGGTTGATAATCCAGCCCAGTGACGATCACTTCTTCTAACAGTGTGATTTCCACAGATGAACTGTTCATATACATCAGGATGTACATTCTGCAATTGGTACATTTGCTGTAGATAGAGATGTGCTGACTTCAGGTATAGAAAATGACCAGATGCTGCAAAATATGGAAGCATTTTCTGTAAAGCATTCAAATGGCCATTCCAATCGCCCGTACGTTCTGCTTGTATGAATTCTTGAAGAATTGAAATCATTTTCATGTACTGAAACCATAGTTGGGCTGTGCGATTACATTTCATGCCATTCTTTGTGCCTTCAATTCTGTCTGTTATGTTTTGTAGCACAGCACTAGCAGTCACATCATCATCTAATATTTCTTTGTTTTCAAGTTTGGTGTACAGTTCAGAAAATTCATCTAACAATACATCATCGTCTGTAGCTTTCTGTTGGATAGCTACATCTTCTGTATCAGTTGTATTGATTGGTTTGGTACAGGCAAGTCTATTTGTGTCGAATGATAGTTCCATCAGCTTGGTATGAAGTGCTGTATCTAGTAGAAAGTGACCTCTTACGGCTCTAGAATAAGCTTTTCCAGACATCACATGTGTAACAGCGTTCGGGGCATAAACCTTTTCAAGTGCTGATGTAAGTCCAGATCCTGACATGAGATAACCGATACTCCCGAGAAAACTCATTTCGGTATGAAAGCCACCGAGCCGTAGGATTATCTTCTTCAAGGGACTTGTTTCCTCCGAGAAATGAATTATGTTGGCTGCCTTCTGAAACAACGGCTGGTCGAATGTTATAACGGGTGTAACACCATACCTTTTCGACTGGTCGCACACGAAATGAAGCGTTGAATTAATACATGTAGGATCACTTGGACTCATATCAATCATAGGCATAAATCAAATGCTTGCTGTTCCAGGAGATTCCTCTGCTTTTTTAAATGTTTGCATGAATCCAGTCCAAGACGGGCGTCTTGTGTTGAGAGACCAAATCAACTTTGAGAATGCGTTGAAAAGCACTGCTTTTTGCTGCAATGTTTGAGGTACGGGTAGTTGAGAAAATCGCATATTTTCCTTATCTTGGTCGGGGTATATGAAGTATTTTATATTGATCTTACCGACTTCTGTGAGATCCAAGTTTGTTTCGGCACGTGGGACTGGTATCTGAATAGAAGAACCAGGACTGGTACATGCGATAATACCCATACCATGGAAAGTATTGTTGCCATCTATTGTTCCTGTGTTGTGGTCGACATTATCTGCCACCCATTGAACGAATTTTCCAGGCACAAATCCAGGAATCGTTGTATTTAAAGCACGTGCAGCACACTTTTCAAAGCGTTGGATCTCTGTATATGAACAACTAAAACCAAGATCGTGTAGGAAATCAATAAGATACCTAGAACCAAAATGATGGTGCATTTGTACACCAAACCCTAGTTGTAATGGCATTAGAATACCTCTTGGCTTAGCAGCTTGAATAATCGATTGACCAATTGAAATTATCTTTAGTTCTTCTTTACCTGGGATTATCGTCGATAAAAAATAAAACAAACTCTCGGGGACAATTTGTCTGTTCTCATCAACTGATGATATGGTAGGGGGAGATGGATACAATTTCTTTGACATCTTTAGAGAATTGATATCAGACTTGATTAATTTTGCTGCAGTTGCAATTATCTTGTCTTTTTTCTCCTTTTCATGTAGACCATACTGTTCTGCGGAGAACTCACCTATTATAGCCGAAGCTGTTTTTTTCATCATTACCCTGTCAGCTTTTCCGTCTTGAGAGATTACTGAAATACAGTCACCAAAATGTTCAATTAATTTTGTTTTCATGTGACGAGTTGAGTACGCCCTTTCTCCGCAAAGATCTGCCATCATTTTAGAGAGTTCACTTACTGTTAATATTATTCCCTCATTTTCTCCTATATACTTCGTAACATTTTTGAAGGACTCAATGATATCTGGTGCATACCTAGATGGGCTATACTTAACTTTCTTACAAGGACTAGGTTGATTTTCACTGCGAAAACGTTTCGGGATACCTTTCCCAGTCCTGAAATTAGAGCTACATACTTGGTGATATATAGCATCAGCGGCAGGCAAATCGATTACTTTTGATAATCTACCTAACACGAGTTGAGCCCAATTATCCCCTCTCTCATGAATATGTTTGCTGATAGTACTTTGAAACTCTAACTCTGATACCTTATATACACCATCATTTGCTTTTCTCTTTTTTCCCACGGTTCCTTTTGTTTGAGTAACATTAGCTTTCGTGCCACAAAACAAACAATTATCTTTAAAATCAAATGCCACTGAAGATCTGGTATTAAGTGAATTGTTAACCTTGTTCAAAGTTACAGATTTCAGATTGGTCAAAGATCTAGGATGAGTGAAGTCCCTTCTACAGTTTTTATGTATATAATCGCCTTCCTTTACTTCCCAGTCACAGTTCTTTTTCTTAGCAATTTCATTGATGGTTTCACACCCTTTGTATCGGAGTTTCACTGCCGTTTCTTTGTCAGTCTCGTCGATATTGCCATTACAAATGGGACACTCCATCTGAAATTTAATAATTTTAGATGAAAGGGAGAAATAAATAACGAGTGATGCTATCATGCTACCTTAATAGTGAATATATGTCGGACAGACGAGCCGCCAAATATCGTATATTACGTCAAATTATCTTTCTTACCATCTCACTCGCTCCTTCTGTCTTACTTTATGCGATTATCCTGCCTTATTTTAATGGTCTCTGTTAACCATGTTTACCTTTTCACGAATTAGTTTTACTTTCTTTCCTTTATCGGTTTTCTTTCCCTATATCTGCCTTAATTTTACTGCTATAAGTCGTCTGTCTTTGTAATTTAGCCACCAATATATAATATTATCTTTACATATATATGGTTTTAACCTCCCAATTTTCAGCGGGTAGCCTATAGGCTTGGTAGTCTTTTCTCCAGGTCTGCTCATACGTTAATAGGCTTAGTAAGTCTTACAAAATAACATGATATGTCCCTGTATTTGTCTTACTATGTCTTCTATTTTCCTTTTTCTAACCAAGTTCAATGAAAGAAATCTGTTAACAATACAAACCTTTGGATCATTTCTTTATAGTGGTCAATATTCAATCGAGTAGATAAATTGTGGTAGCATTGTCTGGTCTACTTTCAGTTATTACACAAACCAGTATATAGTGGCACTGATCTGGAATTAAAAGCATTTTTTATCTTTTAAAAAATCCGTTTTGTTTTTACAAGAATATACTTTTACCTGAAATATGATATCATTTTAAGTATTTGGGGTTGGCGATTCATAAAGAAGTAACCATTATCATTTAAGTACGTTAATTGGTAAAATTACTTTTGATTAGTTATATGTGTGTTTATGTAGTTATTTTTATTTTCATTTATCATTTACATGAAAAGTGATATCATTCCCACTCACCTCTAATTATTCTTTAAATCTTTAATATGAGAAATGATTTAAACATTCTAAACTGAAACCACATCTACTCTCTCCATAGATAGTAGGAGGATCCATTATCTGAAATATAATGTTAAGCCTAGTGAAAATATGCACGAGAAAAGCATTTGATCTGAGCACTGCACACTTTAAAGTTAGCCTCAATAGATAACTGTCCAAACTGAAATAATCGAAAGAATTAGTCATTTTCAATGTAATAAACAAATGAATAGCATTAAAGTTGTTAAATCTGCTGCCAAAGTGTAGATTTTGTCAAACAGAATCTTATTATAAACCCAATAAAAAAAAAAACGAATTTTTTTTAAACTATCAAAATTTGGCCATTATGGGCTTCCGTAGATTTAAAAAATCGACCGTGACTTTACGTATTAAAATGCTTTTTTTTTTCATTTTTCACAATACGATGTTAGAAAAGGCAAATTATGTTCCAGAAAACATCAACGCGACTTTTCTACTGATATTGCTTACGTTTGGACGGATTTAGATTAGGTTTATACCCTGCTACCGGCGCTGGTCCAGTTGTGATAAATTCACTGTTCTCAGGAGTTGAAACTAGTTCAAAGTGAACAAAATCACAAAATAATACTTACCTAGATTGTCTTTGTACTGCAAAACTTCGTAACAACACACTGGGTGTCGAAATGCGTCCGAATTTAGTTTGCTGACAGAGCTCGAGTAAAATGGCCGACAGTAAAACAATTCTAATGGCGAAATTTATGACGTCAAAACTATAAATGACGTCACTATGGTGAGCAGTTTAGAACATTAGATAATTTAACAATTTTCAATTTTTCAAATTGTTTTTTCTCACAAACGGCACACCTCTCAGAGTGCGATTTTTTTTAGAAACTCATCTATGTATATATTTTAAAAAAATATCAAAACTTCTTCTGTTGCTCAAAGTTCAAGCCTACCCTTTATCTTGACTGGACTAAACAATGAATGTAGATGATAAGCGCTAATGACGTAATATATAAACAAATTATTGTATTGATGCACTGCAGCACCTGAAAGTTGAGCAATTTTACATAGAACAGTAACAGACTTACTAGGAAGATATTTGAACACGATTACAACGTAAACAGAAACAACTGGTGTAATGATATAGAAAAAGTTATGACTAATCAAGGTATAGCACAACATTTCAACACTAAGACCCCTGTGAACTTGAATAACGCTAAAGATTTAATACGCAATTTCTACAAAGAAAAGTGGCTTCGTGAAATTCAGACAGCACCAAAATTGCGGACATATAAACCCTTTAAACAGGAACATAAATGTGAAGCGTATGTCTACACAAACCTCACGAAACACGAACATTCTATGATGTGCCAGTTACGGTCGGGAATATTACCAATACGAGTGAAACGGGACGTTATGTAGGGGAAGCCCCAGGGGAAAGACTTTGCAGATTTTGTGATAGCGGTACAATTGAGGATGTAAAACACTTTGTGCTAGACTGTTCACTCTACTCAAAGAGTATACATAATGCATTTGGAGACATTGTAACGGACCTTGGCTTTACAACACTTGATAATAATGATAAACTCAAATTTCTGTTGAGCAATTACTGTAGGAAAACCGCTAAATTTATCTCAAAAGCCTAAAGTTGTAGACGAACAGTTATTTACTCTTGAATGTCGCAAACCATATTTCATACATAAGCTTCTTAGATTAATACATGTATCATCCTCTCACTATCTATAATGTACTTTCTGTGTATCGTAACCTACTGTTTATGATTGAATGATCCATCACCATATTATTGTGTCGCCCCATGGGCGACACTCATTGTAGTATACATATTCTAATTTTGGAAATTACATCATATGGAAGGGTTCATTGAATCCGAGAATCGCATATTCATATTACACAACGACTGTTTACAAGGTCGAATGATCAATCATTACCAAACAATATATTTTGAATTTCATTACAACACTAAACAAACTTCAAAGTTTATGAAATTAACTTTTGCAAAGGACGTTTATTTCGTCTTTCAGTTTTCCGTTTCTACTTCCGGCTGTACCTGGGCATATATGTCTGAACTCCAACCAGTTCAAGTCAACATACGATATGTCTAAATCTTATTGAATCAAAGAACTTATGGTGACCGATCAACTTGGCTAATCAGTAACTCGGCCCAGCGTATAACTCGGCCCCTAACAATTTCAAGTATACATGTAGTTATAGGGAACTTCGGTATGACGTCATAGCCCACTAGCCAATAAAAATGGTTGGCGTTGAATCGCCTCGCTCTATTTAATTTATGTCAATGTTGCCGAATCTAAATCACTTTTTTCGCTTTACTTGAGGAAAAAGGTATCAAAACAATACATTTTTGAAAAGTAAATCATTGGAACTTTTCAGAAAACATGTTTATAGAGAAAATAACACAAATTTAGAATTAATAATCATGCTTTGAAAACACCACTATCAAAAAGGAATAACATCGATTTAGTTGATTTTTTGCAAACATTTATCATTTTTACCGCCGATTTATCTTCATTGTATTAAATCCTGATTAATTTTTTTTCTTTAATATCTTATTATTATAAAAAAATAGGTTTATGTTTTGTTTGTTTATGCGAACAAAATCGTTCGGTAAATCGGCATTAATAGTCTTTCCCAATCACTCAAAATTTAGCCATTATATATCTAACACTATAACAAAATATTTCGGCATGTTACAATTTTCCTTAGATGCCTAATGGCATTCCCTAATTAGGGAATATTGATTCTCGAATGACAAGTGGTGTCATTATCGATTATTTGTTAGACAAACCCTTTCACCTTGTTGAAAACAGTGAAAAGGTATTCGATTTGGGCTAATTGACCTGTTTAAATACAAAATGTTCAAACTGAAGATTTTTTATGGTACTAAGAATGTTCCATGACCGACTGACGTATGAATTCAAAGTCGGCTAGTAAGACAGGCGGACGGACAGACGGACAAACAGACGGACGGACGAACAAACTAACGAACGAAATTACAAACAAACGCATGGACGGAAGGACGGACGGACAGATGGATGGATGGACGGATAAAAGGACGGATGGATTGTTGTATGGAAGGACGGATGGTGGATTGATTGATTGATTGCATGGAGTTTAACGCCACTTTCAACATTATTTCAGTCAAGTTATATCGCGGCGGCTGGAGCATGGATTCCTGGTATTTCTCTCACCAGTACAACCATCACATGCTTTCCTAGCCTCCAGCTGCTATCACGCATAGGTCTATGATTTATCAACCCATTGGTGAGAGACAAATAGTTGGAAAGAATGAGTGCCGCCGTCGGGGATCGGACCCGGGACCTCTAAATTGACAGTCCGACGCGCTACCAACTGCGCTATGACGGCGGCGACGGACGGATGTATGGATGGACGGTCGAACGGACGGATGGATGGAGGAATGGTTGGACGGAGGGAGAGAGGGATGAATGAATGAATATAGTATGTTATAAATGAATTTGATTTTATCATTTCGAAAACATTTGCAGTGGTGGATACAGGATTTCTGTATAGAGGTTTGGAACTTAAAATATAGATGGTGCCTTTTTCTATAAGTGCCCAGTTTAAATTGAATTTCTCTATGATAATTTAATGACACATCTTCGACCCCTCACTGCAATCCCCCTCAGGATCCGTCAATAATTTGATTGGTTGAAATTCTACACTTTTGCTAATTTTTACAAAGATTACAAAAAGTATGTGTTTGAGTGACTGTAATAGTTCTATTATATCAACGAGATGGCCTTCGGAGGATTGGAATCAGTCAAATGTTGCAATTCTATAGTATCAATGTTTTGAAGCTTGAGGAATATTTTGACTTTTTATATGACAGCATGTTATTTCTATGTCTGATTAAGCAAAATATTTGATGTGTAAACCAAGCTTTCACACATTGGGCTCAAAGACTAGTTGTGTCATACTGAAAGCAACCAATCAGTGGCAAATGACATGGCTTGATTGATGCAGATCAAAGAAAATTAGGAATGTGGTATAAAACGTTGCGTAAGTAAGGGCGATCTTAATGACCCGTGCACGTGTGTGGGATAAGCGACTACCATTTTATGACATTGACAATATTGATTGGCGCATCCCGTTATGGTCAGATCAAAGAGATTCGCCGTGTAGTATAGATTATTGGGTTAGGAATGACAATCTGTATGACACATGTTTGTGTGATGAGTGCCGATAATGTTTTTCATGTCCCATAATGTAAACTCTCTGTTAAGGGGTTTTGTACCTAACAGTATGTGTTCGAAAAGCCGTTTCATCCGAATATCTTGGATTTGCAACGTTCGCTTATTATCTAACATGACCCTAATTTCTAAACGTGTGTGTGTTTTCATTTTTATCAATTTGGATTTAATATTTAGATAGCTTTGGACGATTCTCAATATTCCTAGGTTAAAATGACTGGATTTATGTTGTTAAGACCATTAAGGATAAATACAAAACTTAAATCTATGTTTGGATGTTCTTAGACGGGATGAATATCGTTACTGAGATAAAAAAATAAAAAAAAAATCAGCATTGAAATTCAAACTAACATATTTCATTGCTGTGTGGCCAAAAATGCCGTAAATACAGCTTTATTCGTGTCCCATTTCCGATACTTTGGTTGCTCAACTACGAATCATTTGGATTCGTATGACTCTCCGGGTGGTTATATTTCGACACAAATTATTCGTTTCAAAGACATTGTCACATGATGACAACTGCATAACAAGAAGAAGGAGTGATTTATCTTCAATTTGACACCTTCATCACTTGGAATAAATCATTACAAATGTATAATTTTACTACTTGAAAATTGGATTTTTTGCTCTTTGTGTATGTTAAAATGGTTGGAAACGCCAACCACTCATATTTTGATGACGTCATCACTACCTGTGCCGAAGTCCCCTATTACAAATAGGAAAATATTTAATCTTCGTTCAATTGTTTGGTAATGTGTGTATGCATCAGTAATTTAATTCTAAGAATCGGCACATTATCAAACAATAATTTGATATGATAATAATAAAACACAAAATAATATTTAAAAAGATGAACAAAGCAATGTATAACTGCACTGTACATCCGGTATAGTACTGGAGACGAAGTGTGTCGTAGAGAAAACACAACACGTCTGGAGCTAGCAAGGTCACCAGGGGTCGGCACCCTCTGAAGCCCCCAGATCTTTGCACACGACGTCGCTTTTATAATCAGTTTACGATATGATATTTATATTTATGATATTTTAAAGGTTTCTCTTGTTTTAACAGCATGAGTTTTGACTCGGATTAGATGATTTAATTTGATGCTTGAAGAATGTTCGTAACAACATGAAGAAAGGAAATTTCGATTGCATGTAGCTTTTGAAGAAGTCTAGTTTACGCTGTTGGAGTAATATAAAAGGAAAAAGAAATTGATGTTTGATGTCACACCTCATGTATTACGAGAATAAGTTTAAATTTTGTGTCGCATTTCGGTACCCGTCGCATTTTAACCTTTTGCGCTTCCAGAGCAACTTTTCTTGCTCTAGTTTTCAGAAATTGAGCGATCTTTTGATGATGACTTAAATCGCGCAATCACCCTAATCATGACGGAAAATAGTTAAACAATAATCTTTCGAACATCGCGTCGTGGAGTAGCGTTGAGACTCGGTTTTTCACCACGGACAGTGGACGGTTGGGTGTTGGTCGGATATTCCAGGGCCTTGAAAGCGTATTTTATAGGGGCGCGTTTATTAGAGAGGGCACGTCTAATAGGTGAAATACGGTACATATTTTATGAAATATATTCTACGATATTATAGACCATATAGTTTTTACTGGATGAGTTGAGTGCAAGTAAAAACGACCCAGATTCAAATCCCTAATCCCACTCAAACCGTCAGAAGCGTTTTTTCCCATTCATTTAAAACAACTCAAATTGCATATTTGTCTGATGAATCAAAATCCAAAAGAAAGTCGATGCACTTCAACTGCTCTAGCAGTATCTTTTTTTCTAATTTTATTTTTATTTATTTATTTATTGTTCACTTGAATTGTATGAAAATATTGTTATTTAAGTTCCCTATCAATTTGCAGAGCAGCAATAATTTTCAGGCATTGACACAAAATTCATCTGCACTAGTCTTCTTTTTAGCTCTACTGAGCGCAACCTGCTCAAGCAAAGCTTTAAGGATCACCCAGCGTCGTCCGCTGTAAACATTTTTTTTTTTTTTTGCTAGAGCATTCCTTAGTCGACCCACTTTTAAGATTGTTCGCGAAATTTTGATTGACCGATAGCCTAAACATTGGTGTCGCAGGGCGTAGCATATTTTACTAAGAAATCTATGAACGGCATCTCCTCCTAAATTGCAAGACCAATTCCGATGGAACTTTTCCAATATGTTCCTTGGTTGACCCTTTCCGAAAATTAATCGCGAACTTTGGTTGATCAATAAATATAGGCATGACAGGACGTGGCAATTTTCCCTTTGATATCTTTGAACAACCCCATAAACAACAGGGTCAATGTCAATGAAACGTTGCCACAAATTTCCTGGGGTTTCTCTGTAAAAGTGTCCGCAAAATCCGGATTTGTCCCCCAAATGAGAGCATGACAAGGGGTAGTATTTTCACTTTGAATTCTCTAAACGTAGCGCAACTGCACCAAATAAAACATAGGTAATTAGTACATGTAAACTGATTTCTCTTAATCTGTCATGTATTCAACATTACTCAACTGCCAGTGGCTTAAGTTTCATGAGCGGACAGGAAAATGGGAACGTGTTAAAAAGAACCGTAAGTCAGTCTCGTTTGAAAATGGTGTTTTAGCAATTTGTCAATGGTTTATTTAATATTCGAACAAGAATGATAGTCCCGTGTTATGTGTACCACGAAAAGATTTTGGGGCTATTTATTACTTTTTTTCATATCTATAACTTTTCTCATCAACATCTCGTAATTTTTTACTTATTCCCAAGTATAAAATCGTACCAAGACTGACGAAAGTTCTACTTATTCTTTAGAGAAAATATTCGATTTCCTATCACTTGCGATGATCATGCCCAAAATGATAAAAACAAATTTCAGTTAAATGGCAATCCAAATTTTGGGATTAAAAGATTTCTTTTTAAACTCCTCCACATAATTAGCTACAACCTTTTATGCGGGACTAGTTTTGTTTTAAAGCAGTGCTATTTTGTGAAGTTCAGAATTGTAAACATTCATTTTAGCTTTGCTTTTATACACCGGAAAAAAATGTCGTGAAAGCAAGATGCGTGATTTTATTGTTGTTATTTATCACCATTCTTGCCTAAAGTCCCAACCATCTTTTTCATAACTTAGCTTTCATTCTTTAAAGGCGACACAATTCACTTTGCTGTACATTACAGCAATTTTTACTTGTTATTACATTGAACTATGTTGAACATTCTTATCACCATATGCGTCTTTCAGTCTCATTATGCATTTAAGGTGACTTATAGGCCCATCGGGCCGGGTGCTTGTTTGTATTTCATTGTTCTATGAGATGAATATTCATGTACGTAATATTAATGCACATGTCACTATAATAAACCATTTACTTACTTAGAACAAAGAAGGTAAAAAATCGGATTGGGTCTAACCTCATGAAAAATTTGGTTAGTATTCTGCGTAATTAATGAACTTGCAGGGCTTAGCCGTGACGTAATTTGGCGAGTTAACTTTAAAATATTTTGGGTTCATTGAAAAGTTAGTCTGTAATAATAAACGTGAGCGCGTGCAAAGAACTGATTCACATGCTTAGAGAGAGTGAACACATTTCATCGTTTGGTTACCAAAGCCTCGTAGCTTCAGCTAAATTAAGCTCAAGGTACGAGGATTTGGTTACCAATGTACGATCTAAGGTCTTGAGTTTTTATGTTGACTCTCTGCGGAAGTTAGTTATTTCAAATTAAAGCTGCATACCTAAACCTTAAGTGCAACGACCCGTAACTTAGGCTCCGCCCTGCCAGGGCATTAATCATGGATTATATCCATCAATTAGGTTCTGAGCCACGCCCATATAAATGTTTTCAATGTCTACGCGTTGGCTTTTGAGTCACGTGATGCAGTTTGGAAATTTGATTAGTTGTTGAGATCACATGTCAGATCTTTGCGCATGATTCAGCGCCGCGTTATATCACGTGGCTCATTGATATTCAAAATCAACGCGTGGGCTAGTCATGTGACACGAATGAAGAGTTTGATTTGCTGCTGCGGCTTGTTAAGTTTGAATGCGGAGCAATTCCAACTTAGATTTAACAAAACCGCAAAATGAACACAAGATAATTCCATTTCGGGTTTTTTGAGAACACATATCACGTGAACAGGATGTGAATACACTTCGGCCTATTTTGAATATCTCAACTTGACAAAGACATACAATTCATTTCATCGAAAAGTAATAATGTTGTACAAATACACAACTATCACTTCATGTATATTATTAACACGCTAATTTATGTTTTAAACGATCTTGATTGAAAGTTGCGTACGAATATATTAGTATCACATGTTTGCATTACTATATTTGGAAATCATGTGATAAGTCAAGTCCAATAAGGTCACCAACTGACAATAGCACTAGCCAATCGCGTGATCTACTTATTTGGTAATGTCGCGATCTGTTTTCTCAGTATTGTGGAAATAGCACAGACCAATCACGTGATCTGCTTATTTGGTATGGTCGCGACTTGTTTTTCGTAGAATTATGTTATAGCTTCTTCTAAAGGTTTAGTTTCTTTTTCTGAACGACCTTATTACACATTTAACTTTTGACAAGGTGTTATATTGTAAATTTCTGTCTAAGCTATGAAATAAAAATCTTTTCTTAAAGTGATGATACACTTTTAAAGTTGACAAATCTTTTTGCAACATATTTTCGTTTGTTTTCCGTCATATTGCAGTTATCTACATGAATGTTTCATTGTGAAAACCCGATACTCATCCAATAAAACCCTTGCCACCACGCCTTTAATTGAATTATGAATATCTTTGCCCAATTGCATTCCATCACCAAAACAATTTGCCATTTGAAACAAACAAATTAGTTCAACTAGTTTTCTTCAAATTCTTACACATCAAAACGTTTAAGAGCACCATCATACAGTTAGATAGATTGTGAAATTGACATTCATCTCAATACAAAAACATTCTTAATCTCTCACTCAGCGCTCCATTCATTCAATCCAAACACTCACTCAAACCATTCAAAAACGCTCAAAGTTATTAAAAACATAAGATCAACATGTACATTCAAAATGAATTAAGCAAGAACCAAATCGTGATTTCACTGACATAATTGAAATTTAAAGCGTCTGATTGGTTCTTGACGAAATAGAAAGCTATTGATTGAACTTTTATGCATATTTTATATAGGTTTTATATATCGCTAATTTTGTTCATCCTGAACTAAATAAGCGAAATTGGATTCCCTCTCTTAAATTTCACTCAAAACTCGCCCCGCTCACTCATTCAACATCATGCCTAAATCATTCCAAAATTAACTGTACCCCCAACTCAGAAGTAGAGGAGCATATATTGATTTCATCATGTCTGTCTCCCAGTCCATTGACATTTTGCTTTCCGCTAGATAAACGGAGAAGCAATTGACCTGCAATAACGAATCTTTACACAAATATTGCCCATGACCCAAAGAAATGCCCTATTGTTTCGGGTTCATACATGTCACGGTCATCCGTAAATTTTAACAGTTAACATTTTCCACTCTAACTGAACAACCAATTGACCCAAATCATAAAACTTGACACAAATGTTTTCAATGGCCCGAGAAAGTGCCCAATTTTGGAGTCACAAAAGTCGAAATCACAATTGAACGTCGTCCAAAAATTGTCTTGAGATTCCAACTCATGAAGTAAAAGACTTCCCTGCGAACTTAGCTTTTCATCATGGGCAAATCACTTGTTGAGGTCCACTTTGCGATACTTCTAATTAAAAATGTAATAGATAACTCAAATGGAGCAGAGGTTATTTGAAAAATAATATAAAACTGTTTTAAGTGTATAAGTGTTCGCCTGTGCGTCCATTAGTCGGCTGTATGGTCCGTATCATTTTCTTCCTTTTTAGCTAACCTGAGCACAGTGTGCTCAATGGGAGCTTTTAGGATCGGTCTGACTCCGTCGTCCGTCGTGTGTCGTCAACTTTCTTAAAACTTCTTCTTCTCCTCAATCACTGGGCCAATTTCAATGAAATTTTGCCAGAATGCTCCCTTGGTGACCCTCTTTAAAATTTCGCTATATTCTAATTGGCCAATAAATATGAGTATGACAGGGCGGGGCTTATTTTGAGCCAAAAATCTTTGAACGACATCTCCTCCTGAACCACTGGGCAGATTTTAATGAAACTTTACAAGAATGTTCCTTTGATGACCCTCTTCAAATATTGTTAGCAAAATTTCATTAGCCCATAAACATAGGCGTGGCAGGGTAGGGCTGATTTTTAGTCTCCTCTGTAATGAATGGGTTGGCAGGGTCTGTTATGACTGCTTGTAATTCGAATAATGTCTCCTCTTCAACAATTTGACAAATTTGAATGAATCTTTGCCAGAAAGTTCTTTGAAAAAGATCCACTGGACCAATCCATTTAAGGTGAGCGGTTTAGGGCCATTCTGGCCCTCTTGTTATCATTTTTCTTTCATCAGATTCAAGCCAGTATAGCGATCCAGGGGTTTAAGCGTCTCTCGTTGTTGAAATACATTGATTTCTCTACACCCGTCAAAAGACGAGACGTATTATGTGATCACCTGTGGTGGGCGGGAGGCGTCAGTTTGTTAGTAGCTTGGGGTCACGCCTTCGAACGCATTCCAACTTATCAGTACTTTCAGTACTTTGATTTTTATCTTGACTGGCGAGCTTGCCTCTTTCTGTCGATATTGAAAAAATCAGAAATGGCAAGGTTTGATAAAGTCTTCAATTTAGGAAAATTTTATGCTTTCCATGCAAAATTGGTCTCTCCGCATCTTTCGATGGTTATCAACCACTAACATTTTGATCGGAAACAGAACAGAAAACTCTTTCAAGTGACCGATTACGGGTAACAAGAATTATTCAATCGGTGGTTATCAACGTTTACCATTGCAAACGACTACTTATGTTACATTATAAAGAAATTGTGTAAATAGAAGTTTTTCTTTATGTCAACTGTATCATATTTTAATTTCACATTAGTGAAATAAGATTGATCATCAAAATAAAAAGGTCTATAAGTGACCAAATAGTGGTAGAATATTATATAATAAAGTCATTTTCTTCCAATCTTCACGAGTCAAGGGTCATGCAATCGATAGTAAGTAAAACGTTCATAACCCTTGCTTCGAAAAGATATAACCTTCCAATAAACTCCGCCCATCCTTGCGCATGCGCACTAGTTACCATGCAGAAAGCTGCTTGGTAAAAATTAGGTTTTTCCTGTCCCAGTATCGGAGGGTAGCGTAGATTAGGACAGGTTAACCAGTCTAGTTTTTATCGTTTTTTCCCCCATTTCGTTTTTTAGGTTTATTTTAATCGGCGATAATTTGCCATGGAAAATTTGATGTTAGGCTTATACAATTGAATGTTTGACTTTTTTAAATCGCATATGACTTATCTAAAAGAAACCCAAATGTCCAACTGTAAGGATTGTCGTTTTTCGACATTTGTTTAAAGGATTATGAAAATTCTTCTCGTGTCTGAATTTGGGATAAAGGCATGCTTTGCAAATTTTCATTCACGGCGACCCGCGAAATGCCATAGAACTAATCAGTCTATAACCTAGGGGTCTGACCAGCTGATAAACCCACAAATTGACTGGACAGCTTTATCGTAATTTGATTATTTATCTAAGATGTAATAATGACTGACCGTGCAACAATTAGAGGTATCAGCTTTCTGTGTAGCTGATGAAGACAGAACAAGCTGACCTTACGTAAACAAATTCTGCCGAATAATTCCATAATGCAAACAAGTAGTCACCCTGATGCCACATACCATACTGTTAATGAAATATTTATCACCTTTAATAATCCAATAATTGAGATTTGGGACTGATAGCCCAGAGCACCATTATGGTGCTGTTTCTACCCCTAGGTGATGGACTATAATCGTTCGCGTAGATACTCGGCCGATTGAAAATGTATAAATCCAAGCACAAAAAGGCCCACTTTCGCATTGTGATTGTAAATGGACACTAATTTGCACTGAAGTAAAACATACGAGAATTGAAGGGAAAAACCTGTATTCGGTCTATATAAAAAGTCAATCAAACATTCTGAACTATCTCCAAGATTTATACACAAAAAAGATCAAAACAGCTAGCCATGCATTGATCGAAAATATTTTCTGAGAGGATAGACCCGCCGAACTACTATATGGATATAGCTTTTAGTTTTAAATCTCCGAATTCACAGGACATCAACGAGAGCCTGGCACGCTCTACCGCCTCCTTCCTAGTTCTTAGACGTTCTAGAACGTTAATTGGCAATTCAAGAACAGTCGAACTAGCTCTTGAACCAGTTCTAGAGTTTCAATCATTCTGTGAAAGCATGAAACAGATTGGAGGAAAGCAGTGGACTCTTATTCTATAACGAGTATGTTGTAATTAAAATTCCTTAATGCCCATTTTCCTTTGATGTTTTTCGAACTGATTTCGAACAAAAATATTCTGATGTTGGTATAATCATTATGTGAAAATTTGAAGCAAATCTGATAGAGATTGTGGAATCTCTTGGGAAAATAAGTGTAAGTTACAGACGGGCGGACGGGTAGATATTAAGACAGACGGGAAATCATAGCTAGAATAACTAATAAATCCCATTCAAATAAATAAAACAAAAGAAATGTTTTCCATAAGAATCTGTAACCTCTATCAGTGATGTAGTTACAATACTGTAACACTCTCTGTCATGCACCGTACATAATTAAATTTTCCTTTAATCTTCAAGTTCTAGTTATTTGCAGGATAAGATATGAAAGTACATGTAAATGATTATGCAGAGTATAAGACTGTATACTTGTCATTTTTACATTCGATTGATAAAAGATCACATATTATTTTGAAAAGGATAGCGTTTTTGTTTTCCGTAAATACAGAAATCGTGACTGTTTTCATTGCGAATCCTTAACATGTTTTGATGCAGAGGTATTTGTCCGTTGTATTCTGCGTAATTAATGAACTGGCAGGGCGGGGCTTAGCCGTGTAGTAATTTGGCGAGTTGACTTTTAAATATTTTGGGTTCAATGAAAAGTTAGTCGGCAATTATCGTGAAAGCGTGTAAATAACTGTACCCAAAACCCAAGAGGATCACGTGCTAAGAGACAGTGAACATATTTCATCGTTGGCTTACCAAACCCTGGTAACTTCAGCTGAAGTTACGAGAGTTTGGTTACCAACCTTCGATTTACGGTCTCAAGTTAATTATATCGACTATCTTTAAAAGTAAATAATGATGAATAAAGGCTGATTTACCCTAACCTTAAGTGAATCGAACCGTTACTTAGGCTCCGCCCTGCCAAGAGAAAAATCGTGGATAATAGAGTTTTATCATTTAACTCGACAACGACTGTGAACAGTGAAGTGTGAACAAACTAAGGGGGTAATCTCGAAATACTCACATCGAATAAGGCTTAGCAAAATAAATATTGAGGTTTACGCTCTTAGGCACAT
The DNA here is from genome assembly GCA_948146395.1 of Fragum whitleyi. NCBI lineage: Eukaryota > Metazoa > Mollusca > Bivalvia > Cardiida > Cardiidae > Fragum > Fragum whitleyi. The sequence continues at coordinate 14,843,076 of OX411558.1, read as the reverse complement.
GTTAGTATAGATAATTTGTCATCATTAATTCATTATAAACAATATCATCTAGATGAAAAAACGTATTTAATGTTATGCCCTCAGACAACATTTATGTATCCACATGCGCGCGCGAATGCTCGTACGCAACTCCCCCTATATACGTAAAAATATAAGAATATTGCCCATTAGAATAAAACGTTCTTTGTCTATTTGTCAAAAACGAAGATGTACAAAATAATCACACATATTTTGACACATTAAATCAAGCAAATTCAACAAAATGCGGATTCATTTCAGCTGCCATACAATTTATATCTTATTAGTTTCAGAAAGTTTATAGAAATTTTCCCAGCATATTATGTCGCGCAATCGATGAACCTAAGAATATTTTTTCTTTCATTTCTAACATCAGCTGACCTGCGTTTAGGATAACAAAACGGCGCAAACAGTTTGCCAGTTATAATTGGCAAACTGTTTCACCGTTTTGTGATCCTGAACGCAGGGCAGGTTGCCATCTATTCCCCACTGTGTTCGAAAGTGCACGAGCAAAGCGGGTAAAATGGGCAAACTGATTTCACCGTTTATTGTTTATAAACGCAGGACAGGTTCTTAAACAATATTCATTGCCTGATGTTCTTTACTCTACATTTGTTTCTAAAAGTTTTTCCTCTTATTTTCGAATCGATGTATCGTTGCGAACTAAGTTGCAGTTATAAAAGCCTACCTTTTAGAATTGAGTTATTTAGAGGTAAACTGATCTTATGACAAACGAAACATTACAAATGTATAATTCGTGATTTTTTCCAAAACTACAATCCAAGTAAATGAGATTCCAAATTGTCCGAAAATGCTTACAACATTCCTCTTAAAATAAGATACTGGAAACAAAAGGGGTTGCATTCCTTGTCAGTTTGCCGAAAATTTCCTTCTCAAAAGATACATTCACAGCAATAACTGTGTAAATCTATGCGGTTTTATCAGTCAACTATTCAAAGCGTTAAAATTCTTCAATGCTTAAAAATATATATTCACATCAGTTTTTATCTTTGTAACATTAAAGAAATTAAAGAGTAGCATCACCTTTCTTTAAAAAAATTTGGACAGTGTATAAACGAAAAAGCTTAATTTTGAAAGCTGTAGTGTTAATATTCTCTTGAAAATAAATTCATTCTCTATAGCAAGACATTTTTGTATAGTCTATAATATACCTTTACAGACGATTTAACGCTCTTGAATAGAGAAATCTAATACTAATCTAATATCATAAATAATTAAGACCAAAATCACATGTACGTCTGTGAATATTTCAAATTAATAAAGTCACACTTTTCTTCAGAGTTGTAGTTCATGATCAATTCAAGATCAAAAATCAGAATTGAACTTTCTGGATGATTCAGTTTTACTGCATGAAAATTACTTCGAAAACTGACTGACACTGTTAAAGTTTTTAAGCGATGACAAAGAAGTCACTGAGACCTTGTTGGAATGAATCGCAAAACTATTATATTTAGTGCAATGTCATTAAAATACAGCTAAGTGAAACACAATACCTTATTACTATTTAAGGGGAATCTCCAATGACACACTTCTTAGTTATTTTCAGAAAAGCGCAAGAAGCTACAGTTCAAATTGGCTATTGAGTTGTGTAACCTTAGCATACATATAGATGCGACAGTAAATAGGTTTGATTATTTAATTTCATTTTGAAAAAGAGAAGAATATCAAAGCCTTAATTCGGAATTTTCTCATATAACATCTTCATTATTTTCTCTGGTAATCAGTCACATTTGGATAGCAATTAAACAGATTTTTCTCAGAAACTATTGTACATAATGATTTAAGTGACCGGAAGTGATAAAAAAACTGTACAACAGCGAAACCCATTGTCACAAAAAGTATTCTTATGATCATTGAGCGCCCTATATGAAATACCCGAACATGCGCAAGGTCCTTTTGAGACGACCCCTTTTTGTTCACAGTTCACACTCAAAGTTCACAGTCGCAGTAAATAATAAAACTCTATTAACAGTTCTTAGAGGCGGTAATAAGAAAATCAAAACATATACATGTAGTAAAACACGTGGTTTTATACTAAACATTTGACAGATAAAATGTCCATTATTCCTTATTTGGGCATACTAATTAGCATATCAATGGTCATGTCATCTTGATCACGTGATTTTTACCGTTATTAATCGCTTTCTTATTAAGTTTTCCTCGTGAAATTGCCAACGACTTCGTTAAATAACGCTTTTTGATTGGTCTTAACATGTGAATATGGGGTTCATATCAGAATAAATAAAAACAATTATCAATTATCTGGTCAAACGGTTTCTGAACAAAGAGAGAATATATTCAGATTTGAAATCCAAGGGTAGTAAAATCTTTGACAAACTTAATTTTATAAAAATACCCGATTTTATACTAAAACAACTCAGCTTAAAATCTAACACTTTTGACTCGGCCCCTTTGCAAATCAGTACTATTTTGAAAATGTAGCTTTTGTTGTTCACGAAATGAAATATAAATCGGTCTTACTCGAAAACAAACGATTACTCTATTTCTTTTATGCAAAAATGAGACAAAATTGTGAAATTTATAGGACATATTATCGTAAAGCGCGTCATTTTGCATGTGATTGCTATGCAACGTGACAACACTTATTTCGCAACGTGACAACACTTATTTCGCACCGCATATATAACGTCAGCTAGGCTGAAATGCACAAAAGTATAGGTAAACCATGCTATTCGAATGTTTGTAAACAGACGTTCGACGAGGTAATATAAATAAATTTGGACCAACGATTTATTTGCTGTCACGGTCTCAAACTATACAGGAATATCACAGAAACGCAAAACTACTTGCATTTTTATCATCCAATTAATGACATCTGTAAACGTCATGTGTCATAGCGTAAAAGTAACATGCTTTGAAAACCGAAATCATCAAAAAAAAAAAAAAAACTAAAATGGAAACGACAAAAAACATTGAACATTGAATATCGATAGGGAGAAAAGATTGATTTTCTAGTCGAGTTTCTTTACTCTACAAGTATACAGGTGATTTCATTTGTAATTAAGTACCGTTATATCACGCTTGTTAAATTTACTTCAGTCCACCCCTATTCCTGGCTATACCACATTTTCCCGCGTTTTCGAATATGGCGGTTGGACTATAGGGTGTAAGTTTTTGATAATCCCACTGCTTTTGCGGTGAGATTATCAAGTGATAATCTACCGTTATTTCTCGGTAAACCACCAAATAGCATAAAAGAAAAAATCTTTTTTATTGACACTCATGTATCAATGATCCTAGATTCAATATGAAATATTCAAAATGCTGCTCTTCGAAATCACAGAGCTATTTAATCTTACACTTGGAGCTACCGTCATAGAACTGTTGGTAACACGTCGAACTTTTGAGTGGTAAGGTCACGGGTTCGAACCCCGACGGCGTGGCCTATTCTTTCCGACTATTTTTCTCCAACCAATGGGTTGATAATCATCGACCTATGTGAGATAGCAGCTGGAGGCTAGGAAATGATGTAGTGATATTACTGGTGTGAGAAATAACAGGAATACATTGTGTGGTGCTCCAGCCGACGAGACTAAAAAGTCAAAATGATCCCTATTTTGTGTGAATCGTACTTTACATAAAAATGAAGATGGGAATCTTAACAATTTTTTGTTTCCGAAAATTTGGCGTAGAGCCTTTACATTTGTGTTTTATCCTGTCACTATAGGCAGATTTTCCCCTGTGAGCCGTGAATTCTACCTTTAACGGTAAGATTCCCGTGCCATTTATTCAAAATAGTTTAAGCAAGTTATAACAACACCTTCAAAAAGTTACAATTTACCTTTCAAACGAAAGTTATAGTGCAGTTTTATTGACTTGAATTAAGCATTTTTTCCACAGAGGTCAAATTCGGGTCAAATTAAACAGACTATACTTGTCTTAAATCGTAATATGTGCACATACATGTGCTTTCATTATTGAAGAGTAAGGATGAGGTTCAAATCCAATAAGATGCTTTTTTAATATACCCGGTTTACCCATGGTAATAGACTCGGCGTCTACGTCAGAGCTCAGTTTTGAAAATACACCTATAGGTATAAATATGGCCTGATAAAAGGGGGTATAGGTAGATTTTGCGCAGTGAGCCGTGAAACCAACTTTTTACTGTAAGATTCTCGTGCCATTTGTTCGAAAAAGATTTAACAGGTTTGAAAAGCGCATTAACACCCGGGGTAACCCGATGCAGGGAACTCGGGGGATATCAGATTTTGGAGATAAACAAAGAAAGACAGTTGTATCACAGGTCTGTATTTTCTTATTGATTATTCAATTCAAAGGCAAGATCGGATGTATGTACTTCTTTAAGCAGTTGTCCTCTGTAGTTAAGAAACAGTATGTGATCACTTTCTAGTCGTTCTTCAGCGGATAAACAGTGTGTCATATCTTAAAAGCTGAAAATCCGTATTTCTAGCATGTCAATGTCAGTTTACAGTCAAATTTTGCCTAACTTTGGAACATTTCTAATACATTGACAGATAGGTTAAAAAATTTGGTTATTTTTCGTCATTACGCAATGTCCCTTTTCTCTCATGTGTGAAAGTATTATTTGTTTTTGTGTGAAAACCGTCTCGAGGTATGATTTCTTTTGAAAATTGGAAATTAAGAGTAACTTTAGAAAATGATGCGGGGAGTTTAGAGAATTGATATCGGGGAACTCGAATATTTCGTAAACTTGGTTTGCTGATTGAGTTGAAGAAGGTGTAGATGACGATGTAATAAAGATATGAAGTACATGTATCTTTAAACGTGAATCGGGTAAGAATAATTGAATTACATGTAATTCTATCACTTACAACAAAATCTCTAACTGATCCTGGTTTAAGTAAAAGAAAGTAATATTTCTTTTCGATAGCTTCAATCAAATGAGATGAGTGGCTAGTTTTTGACAAAAAATTTCGAAAGTGCAGCTTAAAACTAGCGGCTTTGATATTTTGGCCGAACAATGGTGTGTCGACTAATTTCTCGTTGTGCATGTACATTCAAAAACCAGATATGGTAGAGAAATGTCTCTATTGCTATACATACACGCATCATTTAAAATGTGTAGGATTGTCCGTCAATTAAATCATATGAGAGATTGTAATGATAATGCTAAAATAATGATATTAATAAATTGAAAATTAAATTGATTAATAAATAATTATTTCCGTAAACCGCGCCCCTCAGTCTATTGAAATTACATTTAGTTACTTTTATCCCTTTATACATTCTTTCGTTATATCACATTCGCCGTTGGTTATTTTACTTTAACGCAAAGTAGCTACTAATATATGTTAAAAGCGTGTCACACATGATCTAAATACTTATAGAACATTTCATATTGCATTATGACGGGGCCACTTTACAATCTCAAAAACCCTCTCCCAATCAACTCGCCTAATTTAAATGAATCTTGGTAGGCATGTTCTATGAAAGACCATCTACTTAAATTGTTCCTGAAAATGTTTTTAGAATGTTCCAATAATTGCAATGTGGGCCAGACCCAGTTTTAATCATTAAAAAGTATATGTTATTGAGGATTTTAAAAGCCCATTTGGTTTATTTTTTGTTCGATTAATTACGAACATTATTCTTGATATAGATTTTTTTAGGGATTAGAACACGCCATCGAACTGTCAAAAAAGTCGCGTGACGGAATAAAGTCAAATAGAAAATTGTTTAGTTTCCCTTGTTATTCGACCCGATAAGCCACATTGCCCTTGAGGAAAAATCCATTTGGTAGTAGAGCGAGGTTCTACGCTTCTCTTGGACCAAAAAGAAACAGGTATCCAGCCAAAGAATGCAACTTTCAGAACTAGGCATCAGAATCCGGACAACCCCAAAATCCGGACACGCGTCCAATAAGTATAGCTGCAATAATGTAGCACTCTCTCTGATATGCTGCCGGTCAATAACTACAAATACCACCGTAATTGTTTTTTGTTGCAGTTATCAAATTTCTGTATTTCAAACTCAGATGTTATCTAAGAACTTATGTCATACTTTTGCTCAGTCACCCTATTACCGGGGTATACCCTTTTCCTGTTCCTGTATCTCTGTTCTTCTTAATAAGTCATAAAATCAAATAGCTTAACTTAAGATTAAACTTGTTATTTTTGAATAACTATTTGATCTTTTGAGGTGTAAATTATCAGAATTATTGGACAATTTAATTAATTTTGTTTTTCTAACTCATTTAATTATACTCCTTTATATACCTTATACCTTTATACCTTTATCTTCGGGCCGTAAAATTGGACGTAAGTCCATGAAGGCCCCTCTTATCTTCTTTAAGTTGTACACATAGGTGGTTGTTGCGCTAACATGATGGTTTAAACTTCTTTTTGTTCCAAACTTCGGAGTTGAGCCGCGATTTAAAAATATTTACTGAGTGTGCAGATACACAATCATCTGACAAATTATTCCAAAGGTCAATGGATCTATTTGAAAAACTGTTAAGACGTAAGTTTTTACTGCACTTCATGTCACTTTTACTAAGTTTTAGATGATGTCCTCTTAGGTCAGAAGAAGCAAATGTAAATATTCGGTCCCAATTAAAGTCATCATGATTATGGATTCCTTTGAAAATTTGCAGCATGTCGTAACGGTCACGTCTATATTCTAATGTTGGAAGACCCAACTGCTTAAGTCTCTCCTCATAAGAAAGGTTTTTTAATTCTGGTACAAGACGTGTAGCTCTCCTCTGTACATCTTCGAGTCTTTTGATGTCTTTTTTAAGGAAAGGTGTCCATACGCAAGAACCATATTCAAGTAACGGTCTCACCAAAGATTTGTAAAGAATCAAGAACATGGGTTTTTCTAGGTATTCAAATAATCGATGAATAATGCCAAGATTTCTCTGTGCCTTTTTAACTATGTTGGTGATGTGAGAAGCAAAATTTAGATTACTATCAAAGGTTATTCCAAGGTCTTTTTCAGTTGTGATATTTTCAATCGCTGTATAAGTCCCACTAGAGTCCTTCATACAGTATCTGAAATGCTCATTCTTTGCTCCAATGTGAAGTGCCTTACATTTAGATGCATTAAAGGACAATTTCCATTTGCTACTCCAGTCGCACAGATGATCTAAGTCTTTTTGTAGTGTTTCCAGGTCTTTATCATTTTTTATGCTTGTGTATATCTTACTATCATCTGCGAATATCCTCACTGTGTTGGTTGTTACAGATGGCAAATCGTTAATAAAACATAAGAATAGGACTGGCCCAAGAACACTACCCTGGGGAACTCCGCTAACAACGTCGGCCCATGATGATGTCTCTGTTCCAATTCGTACTTGTTGTCTTCTTCCAGTAAGAAAGTCTTTTATCCAGTTCAATATGTCGTCTCTGATGCCTAGGCAGTATAATTTATGAAGCAGGCGTTCATGGGGTACACTGTCGAAAGCTTTACTAAAATCTAAGTAAATGACGTCAACTGGGGTACCGTTGTCAACATGCTTTGTCCATTCATCCATTATCTCTAACAGTTGTGAAGAACATGATCTGCCGGGGCGAAAACCATACTGAGAATCTGATAGTAGATTATTTGATAAAAGAAAAGTCATTAGTTTATCTCTAACTAGAGATTCACAGATTTTACAGACAATAGAAGTAAGACTGATTGGCCTGTAGTTTGAAGGTAATGATTTATCTCCTTTCTTGAAAATGGGCGAAACTATGGCTTTTTTCCAGTCTTCTGGTATTTTTCCTTCATGCAAGGATTGTTTAAAAATAAGAAACAATGGGTAATACAGTTCATATCTGGCTTCCAACAGTACTTTTGGATGAATTTCGTCTGGACCAGGTGATTTATCTGGCTTTAGTTTGCCTAACTGTTTTATTACATCTTCTGGGGTTATTATGACTTCAGAGAAGATATTTTCAATGTTGTCAGGTTCGGTTTCATCCGAATCATCTGTCCTTACAAATACACTGCTGAAAAAATCATTCAATAGGTCTGCTTTGTCTTTATTATTTTGTGCTGTGGATCCATCAGGCTTCTTTAAATCCCCGATTGTGTCGATTGTTTTTCGTTTTGAATTAACATATTTCCAAAAAGACTTGTTATTTTCTTTTAACTCATTTACAATCTTCTTTTCATAAGAACGTTTAGCTTGTTTTTTTGTACTTGTACATTTATTTCTAGAATTTGCATACTTAATGTAGTCATCTGGAGAGCGAGAAAACTTATACTTTTTCCATTTTTTTCCGTTTTTCTTGTGCTGCCAGTTTACATTCTTTGTTAAACCATAGTGGACTTGAGGTATTTTTCTCAGAATAAACTTTTTTAGGTATACACTTTTCAACACTGTTTTTCAATTGATGTGTGAATAAGGACCACATTTCATTTATATTTTTGTCCTGCAATAATACCTCCCAGTTTACAGCTGTAAGTTCTTCTCTTAACTGTTCATAGTCACCTTTATAGTATTGATTTTGAGCTGGACTTTTCTGGTTTTCTGGTAAAGAGTAGCACATAAACTCAAAAGATATCATTGAATGATCACTATTACCTATTGGAGGGTCTATGTTTAGTGATGATGGGTTTTTCATATTTTCCTCATTGGTGAATAGTAAATCAAGACAATTTGGTTCCTGACCATCCCTAAATCTGGTAGGCTCAAGTATATGCTGGTGTAGGTAGTTGTTGAGTGTACACTCCAAAAAGGCCTGTGCAGCACTATTAGATGATTTACATTCTAAGTTTTCCGAAACTATGTCTTTATGATTGAAATCTCCCATAAGAATGTAATGACTATAGTTCTTTTGTACTGAACATTGAATAAGATCTAATAATTTGTTGTTGTTTTCCACTCTCGAATTAGGGCTTCTGTAAACCATTCCTATGAGTATCTTATCAGAATTATTCATCAGCTTTATTTCACACCAAATGTTTTCTTGAAAATCAATATATCCAAAAAAGTCAACTTTAGTTGCTTTCAATTTCTTTTTTATCATAAGTAACACACCTCTATTACCATCTGAATTTGGATAGAAAGTATCATAGTCTTGAAAAATAATGTTTTTTATATTATATTTATCGTAAGAACTCTTTGGGAAAACTTCACATAGTCCTACAACGTCTGGTTTAATATGGCCTAATGTAGCTTCTAATTCAGGAACTTTATTTGAAAGTGAGTCAATATTTGCAAAACAAATTTTCAAAGTTTTCAGTTTGTTATTTTCGAAACTTTTAAAACAGTCATTTTCATTCACACTACTTGTAGAATGGCTTGTAACACTGCTTGTGTTATTTAGTGAACTTAAAGTAGAACACTGAACTTGCGTAACTGTAGAACTTTTAACTGTAACTGTTAACTTATTTACACATGAGTTTTTTAATGTCTTTAGTGTCTCACGTCCCCCAACCCAGATGTTGGTCTGGGAGGTCCGCTGTGAGTTTCTTCACCCATTTGCACTATTTTATTCCGCCTAATTACCTACTTTTTACCAGGCTGCTCTTTCCTTGTTTTCTCCAGTTCACTCCTAAGTCTTGAATTTTCATCTCTTTGCTTTTTTGTCAGATCTCTTGTTACTCCAACTCTTGAGAAACTTAGTACATCCTTTAATTTGTATGCATTTCGCAGTATTTCACCTCTTTTAGCTCTATCTTGAATAGTAACTTTAATGGGGCGTGCTTTTGAGCGTTTTTCGTCATATGTGCCCAACCTAGTAATGCTGTCCATATCTTCTTCCTGTTATGTGAAGTGAGTCAAGAACTTCATTAATTATCTCATGATCTTTGTCCTTCATATTTCCTCCTTTATCTTCTTTCACATTGAAGAAAATTAGATTTTGTGCTCTAAGTTCCTCTTCATGTTTATCCATAAGTACTTCACTAACCTTATTACTGATTATGTGGGGAATATCAGACTTGAGTGTGGAGACATCCTTGGCAAGCTCAAGAACATTTGATGATTGTCCATCAATTTTGTTGTTCACTTCCTTGAGGCTACTATTCACTTTCTTAACTTCCTCTTCCAACTGATCTTGTCTCTTGTTGACAAGGGTTAACATTTTACAGATTTTTTGAGATGCACCTCTGCAACTTTTACAATACCATTGAATGCTCTCGTCAGATTTCATGAGAAATCTATAATCTTCAAGAGGGACACGCTGGCAGTTTATATGAAACCACTTATCACACACTGAGCATACTAAAGCCTTATCATCGGGTGCCACATCTTTATTACAGTCCTCACACGAGTTGCGGTTTTTCTTTGGCGCCATTTTTTTGAGAGACAATGTGTTCAGTTAGAAACAGGGATCAGTATTGTGTATTTCAAACAGGACACTAAAACTAAGTTGGTAATAAATGTCAATCTAGTTTATTTTACAAAGCTTGGCTGTTTTTGAGGGTTGGTACTTCCCTATGTTCCGCAAAAACTATCAAAATTAGTTATTTTCTTCTCGGCTCGAAAAATTCGCGGCCATCTTCGCGCATGCGCAAACCACTTCTCCTTGACCCTATTACCGGTGGTCTTAATGCAAATTGTCTGTGTTTAAGAATATCTTTATTTTTTCTTGGAATGTTTTATGTCATTACATAGCGAAATCATTTTTTAATCAAAATCAGTAATTTTATTTCTAGGAAAATCCATTTCAAAAATATTCTTAGGTTTTCAATAAAAAAAAATGGGTACGAGTTGACTCTATAATTTTTGTAAAGGGTACGAGTTGACCCAAAATTGGGTACGAGTTGACCAAAATGAGTACGAGTAGACTTTGGTACGAGTTGCCGTTGGTACGAGTTGACTGTAAGCCTTCCATCTGGGCATAGCACTTTTATTAAGTAAACTGATTCAATTGATGAGATTTCAATTAAATTTTAAACTCTCCCTACTCAAAAAATCTGTGGCCGCCATTTTTCCATAAACCCGTTCTTATGACGTCATTTATCATTTGAGCTGGCTGCCTGCAGTTAATTGGGTCACAACTTTGATGCAGCAACTTAGCTGTGCATAATGCATATCTATGAAAACTTTAACACAAAAAATATTTTATGAATGTGACTAAGTTTCACTCTTTTTTAAGACACTACCAAAAAATAAGCCATGATTGATTAATTTCGTAAATAATTCTTGCAGCTTTCAAAAATACCCATAATGCACCATCAAATGACCTAATTTTCCACTTTTCCCGGCTGCATGTAGAAATCCAATTACTATGGATATTTTTTTCTTTTCATAGTCAAATTACTTTTATTAAAGTCACAAGATATAATTAGATCAGGCAAATATAAGAAAAACTCAGTTTATATATTGATAGAATCCATCCATCAGTCATTTTATCAAAACTTTGGCATATGAAAATTCTAAAGCTTGGATACAACATTGCAAAAGATCTTCAGAGCAAGACCGCCTGTAAATAACAAAATAATAGGAATAATAATTTTTAAACAGTTAAAATAGTGTTAGCAAGTCATTCAACAAGTAAATCAATTAGAAAGGTAAATTCTGTATAAATGCTTTATTTCGTCCATGCATGAAAGGGAAGCCCTACATGCTCTACCACTGACCAGTAGTTTACTAGTATTTTTATCTTTATATTGTCTTAGGTATTACCAGAGTACAAAAGCTACATAATAAAAAATCTATCTTTAACACAGCCTTCCATAGATGTAGTGTATTGAATATCCACAAATTCTTGATATTTCACTAAACATTTTACAGAGGAATTCCACTTGAGGACACAAAGAAAAATAAATTTAAAAAAATAAAAAAGGAAAAGAAAAAAAAAACCCTAATGCAAGTAAATACTTAATAACATCTCTTATTAAACTCTAGTACTGACCACTTTGCAAGAGAAGCCCTACATGTGCTACGTACATCGGAGTTATTTGTTATCATTCTGGAAATTTTGGAGGTGAACAGTATAGAAAGGGAAGCCCTACTATATGCTTACTTTGATTTATCACTAAATTTAGCGACCATATCAAAAAACAGAGTGCTTGAAGACATAATTTGTAAATACATTGGAAAATTATAGTCTGCTCAAAATGTAGCAGTGATAAAAATCAGTATTACCGATTTGTGCTGTACAATTCTACAACACAAATCCTATCTTCTCTGTAGTAGTTGCCAAGGGTGACTAACTGATTTTTGTCAACCTGTGACGACTTATATCCATTGTATCATATAATATATATGTTGTACATGTACATAGATAGATTCATTTTTGTCTTTCTTTGTCTCTTAACAATAGATATTCATCTAGTCTAAACATCTATTCTAGATTCATCAAACAAACATAACTGAAGTGTTGAAAACCATCCAGTAAATAGATAGAAAGGGAAGCCCTACTATCTAAATTTTCATAAATAGAACTGTTAAATATTAAACTACTGACCAATGCTAACAAGGCAGTAACTTTCTAGTTTAGTATTATAAAAAATTAGCACATCTCGACCAATAAAAGGCATTGTACAAAAATTCTCTAGCATCTATCAATAATCCACGACTTCTCCACCATTCCTCTGTACATCGGAGTACAGAGAACTGTAGGAGACACCGTGATCAAATTACGAAGTTATTGGATACAGATATCCTAAACAGGATTGCCTATCTGGTAGGCAAGTATTTCGTTTATATATATAAGAATAAAATCTTGGGCTCTATCTTAAAGCCACTACTCTAACTAGAGGACAGTATCTCAGCCGGTGGCCTGTATACCGTCTGCATACCACCATCGGGGTGTTGTTTTTTCTTGTTTCTCAATTTCATCACAACAGAAAACGAAATAATTGCCTCCTTGCTCCAATAAGGGCTTTTATTTTAACACACAAATATTGCCATAAAATCTATTATTAGCCCTCTGTTAAAACCACTTAGTGTATTTTAAACAAGTTCTCAAATAGGATAAAATGGCAAATTTCCTGGAATCATCTACACCTATTACCAAACAAAGAACGAAAAGAAATAGAGTTGGTAGTAACTCATGTCCAGTGAGTGAGGAAATGATAGAAGATGGCAATGCATACTTGACATGTAGTATCTGTGAGCTAAACTATTATCTACACTGTACAAAAATATCAAGAACCCTACTAAATGCATTAAAAGAAGATACAACAAGTAACTTTCTATGGACATGCAATGGCTGCAAACAGAATTTTCCCTGTATGAGTGGGCTCAAAGCACAACTGAAAGAAATGGAAGATCAAACAACTACCAAACTAACAAGTCTCGAAACAAAAATACCAAATTTCAATGATGTTATCGACGACAAAATTGAGTCTAAAGTGAAAAACCAAAAAACCAGAACTACTAAAGGAGATAAAAGAAGACCTAAGAACTAATCTCCAAGATGAAGTCAGGCGAGAAATGAGAGAAATCGAAGAACTAAAGAAAAGAGTCCTAAATATCATGATATACAACCTTCAAGAAAGCAGAGAAAAAAAATGACACAAGCTGTATAGAACAGATGTGTAATGAAATAGGTGTGTCGGACGTTGATATAACTGCTGCCTTTCGTGTTGGCAAACCTCAATCTGGTAATGCTCGCCCTCTAAGGTTATAGTTATTCTCAACAACAAAAAACAACGAAACGAAATTATTGAAAAAGGGTCCAAAATAAAGGATTCCCAGATAAATCGATTCAAAAGATTTATTATAGCCAAAAGATTTAATCAAAGAACAGAGGGAATTGAATAAAAAACGTAGGTCCAAGAAACAAAAAAAGCCCGAACAAAGCAACGACACAAATTATGATGACAAAACAATTTTGGACGGAAAAATCAAAGAAAATCAAACAACAAGCATGCAAGAACACGAAGTACAGCTCCCAAAATCACAGTCAATCTTCCATCAACCAAAGGCAGAAGCACACGGACATAGACCTCTCATTCAAGAAGTTGAGTCAAACTCAACCATGTTTGACCCAGATTCAACCATTGCAGATGGGATTTTCTCACAAACTCTAACAAGTCCCAACTGTTCCATTATTTCAAAAAATCAAGATTAGGACAAGTGTTTTATTTTTAACAATTGTGTAAATAACGATTTTTTTAAAAATTAATGTATACAAATGCAGACAGTTTGTCCAACAAACTAGACGAACTCAAACTACTAGTGAAGACATGTAAATACGATCTTATAGCGATCACAGAAGTATTACCCAAAAATGTGACATTGACAGACTACAACAGGGTAGAATGGTCAATCCCAGGATATAATGTCTTTTTCTCGTCTTTCGATACATTTACCAGAAGAGGTTGTATCATATACACAAAATCAAACCTAAATGTCCTCCACATTGAAACAATCAAAATGAATCAGGTAGAAACCAGGTAGAAACCGTAGCTGTTGGCATAAATATAGATACTAGAACCAACATCCTAGTAAGCTGTACATACAGAAGTCCAAATTCAATGGGAAACGAAACTATCCAGGAACTAAACAGTATCCTCTGTAAAAACAGTTTCTTCAAAATACATTATAACCAAATTATACACCTAGGAGATTTCAATTTCAAAGAAATAAATTGGGAAACTGAATCGACACACAAAAGCCATGAAAATTTAGCTTCTGCTTTCCTTGAAACCTGCAAGGACCTCTATCTCCAACAACACGTTAAACTACCAACAAGACGAATAGGTGACGATACCCCCAATATTCTAGATCTCATATTAACAAATGAGAACACTGAGATAAAAAATATAAAACATGATGCCCCGTTGGGCAACAGTGACCATGACATCCTGGAATTTGAGCTGGTAGTTAAAAAGAAATGTAGAACATACGAAACCTCGAAAAGAAACTTTATAAAGGGTGACTATAATTCCATCAATGAAGATCTAAAAACCTGTGACTGGAAAATTCTCTTATCTACGGGTAGTGTGGAAGAACTTTGGGCAAGATTTACAGATAAAATATCAATTAGTGTAGAAAAATATATACCAATGAGTAAATTCGGGTCCAAGGAACTTTGACACCCCATGGATGAACGGTACAACACTCAAAAATGTAAGAAAAAAAAGACAAACTTGGCTCAAATACAAATTTTGTAGGAGTGAGGCCAATAAATAGAAATATGACCAAGCAAAATACATCGTGAGCGAAAGTGTCAAAAAAGCAAAAAAAGAATATGAACAATCCATAGCCTACACAACTAAATCTGACTCCGAAGTCTTCTGGCGATATGTTAACTCAAAACCAAATCAAAGGAAGATATACCCAGTTCGATTGATGACAATGGAGACCTTGTCACAGAAGACGAAGAGAAAGCTAAGATTTTCAACAATTATTTTCAAAGCATATTCACATCTGAAGACATAAAACACACGTCAAAATTCGAACTGAAGCAAAAAATGAAAACATACATTTTGACAAAGCTAGTATTTTGAAACTTCTATTGAAATTAAAAGAAAGTAAAAGCCCTGGTAATGACGGTATTCAGCCCAAATTCCTAAGAGAGACTGCACACCGGATATGTCAACCACTTTCAATGATATTCAACAAATCATTTGAGGAATCAAATCTGCCACAAGTATGGAAACAAGCCAATATCACCCAAATACACAAATAAAAACCAAAAACAGATAAAACGAACTATCGACCAATAAGTCTAACATCGATAGTCTGCAAAACCATGGAAACCATTATTAGAGACAAACTAGTAGACTATATGGAAAATAACAACCTTTTCAGCAATCACCAACACGGTTTCCGTAAGGGTGGATCATGAACCACCCAATTATTAGAAGTCATTGAAGATGTAACAAAAGCGGTTGACTCCCAAAACAATATTGATATGTTGTACCTGGACTTTCAAAAAGCATTTGACACTGTGCCTCATTACAGACTTATCACAAAACTTCAAGGTTATGGTATTGGAGGAAAATTGCTAGAATGGATCAAAATGTTCTTACACCAAAGACAACAAAGTGTTGTCCTAAATGGCAAGCACTCTGAATGGGTCCATATATCAAGTGGAATTCCTCAAGGTAGTGTCCTTGGACCTATCCTTTTCATAATATATATAAATGACCTTCCAGATAATATAGATAGTTCAATTAAATTGTTTGCTGATGACACAAAAATATACAAAACAGTTAACTCAGAAACTGATCAAGTAAACCTTCAAAAAGATTTAAACTCATTACATAATTGGACAAACAAATGGCTCCTTAAGATTAATGAATCAAAATGCAAATACATGCACTTTGGAAATAGTGAAAC
The DNA here is from genome assembly GCA_948146395.1 of Fragum whitleyi. Lineage (NCBI taxonomy): Eukaryota > Metazoa > Mollusca > Bivalvia > Cardiida > Cardiidae > Fragum > Fragum whitleyi. The sequence goes on along the minus strand of OX411558.1, from coordinate 14,826,863 downwards.
AAAAAACTACAACAGTAACGGTATAAACATAAGTCATTGTGAATCAGAAAAGGACTTGGGTATAATTTTTGACAAGGATCTGAAATTCAAAATACATATTGACACTCACGCAAAGAAAGAAGAAATTTCAAACACATGAACAAAGATATGTTCCTATCTCTATATAAAACTCTGGTAAGACCACACTTAGAATATGGAAGCCAAGTAGTGACAATTGTCAATAAAAGAGAGGAAAAAAACACTAGAAAACATTCAGAGGTGTGCCACTAAACTCTTACCCAGCATAAGACACTTGAGTTATCAAGAACGACTAAAAATCTTAGGTCTTCCATCCTTGCAATATAGAAGATTAAGATCAGACATGATCCAAGTATATAGAATATTCCAAAACTATGACAAAATTGATAAGGAAAAATTTTTTGTATAAAGAAGAACATAACTAGAGGTCATAACCTTAAAATATTTAAGCAACATAATAGAGTCAATATTAGGATGTATAGCTTTAGTCAGAGAGTGGCAAACCACTGGAACACACTACCTACAACTACGGTCACAGCCAAAAATGTAAATAGTTTTAAAAACCTTTTAAATAAACATTGGAGTACTATGACAAGTTTCATCCCAATTTTTACAGACCGGAAGCGGGACAGAAATGTGAAAAAACCAATCAAGACGGATCAGAGAGGCAGATGCCTATTAAAGATCTCAAGACCAAGTAAGTAAGTTATTAAACAGGCGATTACCACCTGTCAATTGACAATTGCTGATGCTAGGCTTGCATTCAAATTGGAATTAGCTAATTGCCAATAAGGGGTTTCCAAATCTTTAAACTAAATGTGATTAAATATTTTGCGTGATCCAAGATTATTTAGTATTATTATTTGATAACTTTAATTCATGTCTAATCATTTTGAGATTAAAATAGATTTGTCCCCAGACTTTTTGTACTTTTTTATGGTAACAAAATTTGAGTGGGACAAGGGAGCATTCCATAGTGAAAACAATGTGCCTTTTTGGATTTAATGTGACTATGGCGCATGGCGCCAGCCTTTCCGAATCACTGCTTAAGTTAAGCAATTTTTGGGACAGAAAATATGATAAATTATACCTAAATAGGTCAAAGAATGTATAGAAAGAATACAAAAGGGTTTGTAATTTGTGAACTTTGAAGGTTTTCCTTAGTACACCGGTAATTGGTACAAAAGAAGTTCCGGCAAATCTTGAGGGTCATGTTGTTTCCAACCCAAGACTATTGTTAAAATGCATTTTCCTAGAAACAGAAGTACTGAGTTTGATAAAGGAATGATATGGCTATGTGATGACATAATATATTCTAAGAAAAAATCAAGAGATTCTTAAACACAGACAACTTGCATTAAGACCACCGGTAATAGGGTCAAGGAGGACACCTTAGTTTTGAAAGCAAATAATGTTAAGGTAGCAATGGACACATGGTGTCATTTTTTTCCGTCCAATGAATTTTTTTCTTGGTCACATATGTTGTAGATTAACATTGTGTAGTCATTATATCAAAATTTGAAGGTACCTTTCCACGCTCGTTTTCATGCTAGAGTTATCTGCCCTTGAGTGGTATAGGCCATTTTTCAGTAAAACGGTTATATTCATTTTAGGTCTAGTATAAACGCTGTACTAAGTTATAGCTATAAAACAAATACGTTTTGATAGACCATATACATGTACACAATGGCTATTGACAAGAAAAATTCTATTTGATCAATTGCAATTGCACAATTTGCTTTCAAAAGTTAAAAATGCACAAATTTTTGTAATTTTACTAGGTAAAAATTCCACCAAAACCTATTTTTTGAAGAAATTACCCAATGAATTTTTCTTACTTTCCAAAATGTTTATAATCCATATTTTTCCTTTATTCGGTAAAAAATTCAGCATACCTTTCCATGCAAATAAGAAAGTTTTTCGTTATTTTTCAGTATTCCCCCCTAATCGAATGACAGTTTTTACGCGTTTTTATTGTTAAATTTAATGATACAGTCATTCAATTAATTTCAAATGTTGAAAAGAAGCTAAATTATGAAGTTTAACCATCATTATTCTACGTTATTTCCAGAAGTAGAATCTTACGAAAACCGGTCTTTTAAACAACGCGCAAAAAGAGCCGTAAAATAAATGAAAACCCACTTCCGGTTTATAGAGTCGGGAGGCCGCTGTCCATTGCCACCTTAAAGGAACCAATACATCACTTGTATTGTTCTTAAAAAGGTGTTTTCTTTTTCGGTTGTTCAAATTTTCGAAGTTCGGAGGCCATGACAGTTATGTTGATCATGTGATTTATTGTGACGCCACTTTTTATTCCATGTTGTCAAAACAGGTGCTGGGTAAAAACTTCAAACATCTATGAGTATCAGAATTAGTCTTAATGTATCATCAACAAATTGTTTGACAAATTCAAAAAAAATTGGGGGGGAGGGAGGGGGAGTGAAATTTTGATGACTTAACATAAAACCCTTGTAAGTGTTTCCAGCTGAGCCATCAATATAGTCTGAATGTGGCTTTACATGGATACAGTGATGGGACTGGCTAGACTAAAATGGTTATCAATTAAAATCTGTAAAGTATCATTTAAATGTCTTACTGTGGAACAGTTTTTTGACTGCCTACAAACAAAATGGCAGTTTCAACTGTTTTGCACAAAGCAATCGATTTGGTTAGGTTGCAATGAAAAATATTCACTCAATTTCTCAGCAACACATGAAATATAAAAATAAAATTTTACAAAAGGCTCTGTTACATTTCCTGCAAACAGATGGCATTTCAAAATTGAAAAAGCTCTGTCAATGGAGTTGTATCCAGTACCATGTGACACTTCTAATTTCTTTTACAATGAGCTGTTTTAAGGTAGTAGACCCGTAATAGTTCCGCAACGTTTCGGAACTCATGATCTTTCACAATGTTGACTGAGATTTCGTAATGAAAATCATTAGGAATCTCAGTTAACACTAGCTGTTTAAGTTCATTACTCCCAAAACCTTGTGGATCTATTACAGGTTAAATACCTTAATGTCATTTTAAAAGAAAAAAGGAATTATATTTCAAATTTGCACAGGCATACTGTTAACAGTAAAAATGAGTTTTAAAACACTATACCAGTAAATATATATTAGCAGATTTATGGTGATCCATTTTTGCTTTTCTTTTTCAGGAACTTGAGTAACAACCTGTTATATTTTGTACAACCAAGAACCTTCAGCCAGCTCCCTAATCTTAGGGTATTGTAAGTTTTTATTGTTTAACGAATTACCAGAGGCAATTTTAGACTTGTCCTATTTCAAAGTTATTTCAAACAATACATATGGGTCCATACTTACTATTTTTGAATGAGGTTCTGCAGGAATCCCTCCAGAAAATCAGTCCCTTTCTTAATTAAACAGTTTAGAATGCTAAAGAAATAACAAGAAAAGCATAAATTTATGATTAGTCTTATAATTTAACAAGGGAAGAGTTTTAGATTTAATTTGTTATATACCAATTATAGAACCTTGGCTTGGAAAAAAAAAAGGTTTCTGATTGAAAGAACATCTCAATTTAAAGAATATAGAAGGTTCCTGACAGAATCCCTTGCTTTGCGCTAATGAGATCTGGGGACACACTGTCTGGAGTAAGCTGAAATTGGCTGATATAAAAAATTTGTGTGATGCAGTTTCTACCTTAAAAAATTTGCCCTCCAGTTCTTTGTGTGATTCATATAAATCCTTTGTGGATTTTTAAAGATAAAAAATAAAGATTATTTCATGTTGTTTTTTTCACCAACACAAGTAGATATTTTTCCATGAGATGCACTGTAAGCTACTATCAAATAGCAAATAGATCAGCTGTAATTGCCTCTCTAAACACTATAGGGGTATTTAAGATTAGTTTGCAGTAAGGAAATTTTGAAGACAAATATGTCTTTTTTGCCATTTACTCAACCTGCTTTTCAACAAATTACTTTTTGATTTACTTTCTCACATCAACATGGATGGATACTAGTTCTTAGCTCCACTGGCTGAAAGCCACTGGGGCTATTGTCATGGCGTTGTGTCCGTCGTGCGTCCGTGCGTCCGTGCGTGCGTCCGGTCGTAAACTTTTCTTTAAAAATCTTCTCTTCGGAAACTACTGGATGGATTTCAACCAAACTTCACAGGAATGATTCATTGGGTGACCCTCTTTCAAAGTTGTTCAAGAAATTTTGATCCAATGAAAAACATGGATTTAATGGGCGTGGCTAATTTCCAAATATGGTAAAAAGTGATTTTCTCAGATTCTAATCAATGGATACCAATCAAATTTTACATGAATGATCCTTGGGTGACCCTTTATCAGTCTACAAAAAAATCATTGTGATCGGATTGGAATTATGCATTTTATGGGCGGAGGTCGTTTCTATATATGTAATATAGTGGAAAATTTGAAAATCATTTTCTCAGAATGTAACAAATGGATATCAACCAAATTTCACTGGAATGATCCTTGAGTGACATTTTATCAGTCTACATAAAATCATTGTGATTGGATGAAAAATATGCATTTTATTAGCGGAGGTCATTTCTCTAAATGTTATATAGTGGAAACTTTGAAAATCATTTTCTCAGAATGTAACTGATGGATATCAACCAAGTTTCACTGGTATGATCCTTGAGTGACCCTTTATCAGTGTACCAAAAATTATTTTGATTGGATGGAAAATATGCATTTTATGGGCAGAGGTCATTTATCTATATGTTATATAGTCGAAAATTTGAAAATCATTTTCTCAGAATCTGATTTTTGGATATCAACTAAATTTCACTGGAATGATCCTTGAGTGACCCTTTATCAGTGTACCAAAAATTATTTTGATTCGATGAAAAATATACATTTTTTGGATGGAGGTCAATTCTCAATATGTTGAATAGTGGAAACTATGAAAAACAATTTCTCAGAATGAAACTGATTGATATCAATCAAACATTTTTGGTATGATCTTTGATGACCCATTATCATGCAGCCAAAAATTATATTTATTTGATGAAAAATATGTCTTTTAATAGCAGAGGTCATTTCTCTATCTGTTATATGGTAGAAACTTTGAAAATCATTTTCAACATCAGTAGAACCCCAAATATCTAAAAATCTTGTTAAAACATTTATTTGCTTTTACAAGAATTTCAAGCCTGTGGAGCGACTCAAGCCATTCATGGCTTTTCAGTTGTCAATAAAATTCTCATATCTTACTTTCAGGGACGTAAATCACAATAATGCCATTTCAGCATTACCAAGTAAATCCTTTCAGAACCTTCCAAACCTACGAGAGTTCAGGCTCCACTCACAGATTGACCCAAAGACCAGAATAGCCTACAATGCTTGGAGTAACATCGGGGCAGAGTTGAAATATTTGTAGGTCATGCTTTATTTTATTGGTCAGTGTGAAACAATTCTAGCTGCCTATAAAGATAAAGGACGTTTCAACTGTTTCACTCTGATCAATCAAATTTTCAGAAGGATAATCTTGGAGTAACATCGAAGTAGAGTTGAAATATTTGTATGTTCTGCTTAATTTTGATCAGGTCAGCATTAAACAGTTGTAACTGCCTTTAAAGTTATTGGCAGTTGTAACAGTTTTATGCTGTCCTATTGATGTGAAGAGCATAAAGGTTCAAACAATGTTACCTTCAATTGGGGCACAGACATTGAGCAACTTGGACAGGTCTGTGTAGAAAATTGGTTTAATGCTCATATGTCAAAGAAACGTTTGAGTTTGAGTGCAAGTAAAGGATCCACTCAATGACCAAAAAAGCCTTAATGCCTGAAGTAAGATAAGAGCAGAGTTGAAATATTTGTGTGTATTAATTTAAGTTGATGGGTGAGCGTGAAATAGCTGTATTGTATCATGCTGATCTATCAAAGGAGAATAAGCTCAGAGTAACATCAGAGCAAAGTTGCAATATTTGTATGTGTATTCCATTTTTGTTGGTCAGTATGAAATAGTTAATTGTAACTCTACCTGTAAATGTTTCTAAGTGACCTATATTTCAAATTTATATAGGATGACATTTGAGTCAACTTAAAATATTGTATGTAATGTTTCAATATTAGTTTTACTGAAACTGAAATTTGTTTCAAACAGATTCTAGGGCATCTAGTGTAATATTATTAACACATTAAAATAGTCATCCACCAAAGAGTGGAATTAAAAAAGTTCATCCTCAACTTCTATTCCCAAAGTGTCTATAAATTTGAGCTGCTTCTTCTGATAAAACTTTTGTTGAATAAATCTTTTGGCTCAACCTTAACTTGTTCGCACGGGTTCGATCCCCGGCCGCGGCACTTATCCTTTCCGACATTTGTCTTCCACCAATGGGTAGATAATCGTAAACCTAAGTGGAATAGCAACTGGAGGCTAGGAAAGGGATGTGGTGGTAGTACTGGTGTGAGAAATACCAGGATTCCCTCGTTAGGTGCTCCAGTCGTCGCGATATAACTGAGAGATTGTTGAAAGCGACGTAAAACCCCAATTCAATTCAATTCAACCTTAACTTGCATAATTTTCGATTTGAAAAACCTATCAATGTTTATGTTTCCACAGATATATCAGTCAAAATACGCTTCCAACATCTCCACATCAAGTGTTAGAAGAAGATTCCTACCCAAATCTGCTTATTATGTAAGTTAATTTTATGCCAGCTAGCTTCCTATGATAAAATTTATGACCCATCACAATAAAATGACAGTGCCACAGCCATGGCACAGTGATAGTGCATCAGACTATCAATCTAGAGGTCCCAGGTACACTGCAACTCCATTCAAACACTGTGGTTGGGGTCCAAGAAATGAAACAGCCGAAGAAGTGGATGTATCTGCTATAACACTGTAACCCCCCCCCCCCCCCTGCCGCCGCCGATTCCCCCCCCCCCCCCTCCTGCGGTGAACAATAACATACTGCGGAAACGTAACAGACACAGGGTCAATATTGATAATGATATCGGATATCTAAATAGATCTATACATGTACATATTTAGGCCATCGTATTTTATTTTTTTAAAACTCGGCAATGAATTGAAGAACAAACGGGGTTTATTACTTTGGTATTTTTTATTTTAAGATCGTTTTGTTGTCCCTAAGCTAAACAAAACTATCTTTGATGAAATAATCTAGTTTGTAGGGTTAAACCATCGCAGACTCCTCTTAGTTCTCTGAATCCCGATTTCTCGGGTCTACCCGCCCGGCAGCTGAGAAACACCGATAATGACAATCTCAAAAGGGTAAAGTTAGTAAAATCCATAAAGTTTCATAAGATCAACGAATTTCATAATTATCTACGCAATCAAACTAAACAATACCCTATGTCCGATCGAAACTATACCAAAGTAATCGAATCTCTCGGAGTGCAGGACCGCATTCTTCGATGAGCGAGAAAAATGCCCTAAATTCAATTAAATGAATCTGTAGCTACGACATTTGGATAGCCGGTTTGCGGAGATAAGCTTATCCATTTAATACACCATCTTCACGAGTCAAGGGATATCGAAAGCTTCTTCTGGAAAACTGTGTAAGTAAAACGTTCGTAAACCTTGGTTTGACAAGAGGTGAATTCATGGCTTTGATTATCAGATAGTAGATCGTCAGGAAAGAATGTCCAGACGAAAGCGAAGCGATGCGGTCACCATCATTTCCGCGCCATATTTAGTTTCTTTGTTAGTCGATGGCAAGCGGGTAATGTAGGTTTATATATAGCTTCCTGTTTAAAACTGAATGAAGTTGTCTAGTGAGAGATAGGAATCAACGATAATAATTCATTTGGGATTTGAATTTTAAAACATGACCATAATATGAATAAGTTTAATAAAAAAGAAACAAAATTTTATCATATATTTACAAAAAACATAATATTTGTAAGAAAATTGAACGGGATTGGCAAAGGGAGGTAATAAACCAATAAATTGTATAAGGGGTGAGTCGCTTTTTGAAACGTTCAAAAACGTCAACAGGGGTAAATGTTCAAGTTTTGAGAATATAAAACGAGATTAGCTTATTTTGCGAAAACACGGCTTCTTCTGAAATTAATTAACTTGGATTTAATCGCATGTGAGCTAGACTTTTCGGTGTCCAATTGCGTCCCTGCTGTCGACAAAGCGCAGTTGGTAGCGCGCAGGACTGTCAATATTGGGATTCCGTGTTTCTTTGACAGTGGCACTCATTCTTTCTGACTATAAGTCACTCACCCATGGGTTACTAATCGTAGACCTATGTGAGATAGCAGTTTTGGGGTAAGGAAAGGATGTGATGGTTTTACTCGTGATCAAATTCGGTGCTCCAGGGGAAGTGATATAACTATAGGCATACGTCTGTCAGCAATCATTTCTCTCTGACCTGAGGCATTTATCGCCACCACTGCTCCGCCGGAGGTGTGAAAAACAATTGTATTGATTTACCTGGCTTCGCTAAGTATTGATTTTTATCTCAGTGTTTTCACCCTTCGATCTAAAATTGCGATCAAAACAGCGTTAACGGCGGATTGGGTAACATCGCCGCAGCATCCAAAAATGGTCGACCCCCCAAAAATTTCGGGAGCCAAGGGGACCCCGCTCAGCGCTCTAACAGATTTCGTTATAAGGGAGTTGCAGTGTATAGTTAAAAACATGGTGAAAATGATGCTCTTTCCAATCAAAATCATTCTTAATCATTCACTCAGTGCTCCATTCATTCCAAAAACTCTCTCAAATCGATAAAAATGCTCCAAAATCATGTAACATTTTAACATTGTAACAGTCAACATTTTAAAATTATTTAAGGCCATCAACGTTTAGTTCAAATTGATTCTATGATTTTATTGCCTAGTTTGGCTTTTGAAGTGTCTTGTTGGTCCACAAAGACACACAAACAGAAAAGTATTTATGTTTTATTAAAGGGGGGTAAAAAGTATCGCTAATTTTGTTCATCCTGAACAAAATTAGCATCACTGGATTACCTCCCTTTATTTTTACTCAAAACTCACTCCACACACTCATTCAATTTCATTCCAAAATCATTCACCTTTTCAATTTCACGATGTTGTTATTTTTATTATTCCCAAGAGCAGCACTCATGCTCTTTGCTATTGGTGTTCCATCAATGAGTTGATTATTGAGACCGATGTGAGATAGAAGCTCAGAAAGCCAGGATATGAGAAATTTCAGGAACTCATTGTAAGGAGCTCAATCAGTCACAACATAACTTTAAGATTGTTGAAAGCAGTAAAAAATGCTGTTCAACTAATACAACATTAAAACTTGAAATAATGATAGATAAGATGAACATCCTTTTGTGAGTTTATTTGGTTCTGTAATCTCAATTATTCTCTACATTTTACAGATTTGCAGATTCAAACTCAGCAACATGACAGAATATGGAAGTGAAGCCTTTTCAAGCCCTGCACTGTGGTCATACAAATTAAATGGTTTTACTCCATTCAGTAAATACCCAGATTTGGTAGAACTGTAGGTACCCAATATGAATCAATAATTTAGAATATAGGAGGGACCCTTTGCCAGCCCTTTGTTGGGGCAAACAAATTAAATAGAGGTTAAAAGTTTATTTCAGTGTAAGATCAATTTACATTTCATTGAGTGAACAACAAAAGCTATATTTTCACGGGTGTAGTTCAAGAAATCAAATATTAGCCAATCATGGTGGAAAAACAAACAATTATTCTAGTTTTGGCACTAAAATGAGACAAATTGTCAACATTTAGGACATTTTTTTTAAAGCGCATCATTTTGCATGTGATTTCTATACAACATTTAAGTTGACCTTACAAATTGTGTATTGCTTAGATAGCTTAGAGACCTGGAGGAAATGAATGAAAGGTGGGTATAACAGTGTTTGATAAATTCACTGGTTAGGTGGTGAGCTTATCAATCGATAATCAACTGATATTTCTCAATAATCCTCCTAAAAGCATTTAAGAAATGGATTGGGGGAATTGTAAGTATTTATCCTATTAATGCTGCTTGAAGCTTTTACAAAAAGCTTAGTTTTGCTTAGTTTTAATTATTCTCTATAAAGCAAGATATTTATCAACAGGTTTTGCTAAAAAATTTTAAGAGTAAACAATTCTTAAGAAAAACTTACAAAAACCAGATATTTTCAAATACTGTAAAATGAATTGGAAATTCTTAGTAAATAGTAGAGTGGGAGCTTCTATAGGGGAGGGGGCTCTTGTAACATATAGTTTGGTATTCATTTTCCTTTGTGTGGAAAGAAAAATTCTTTTGTTGCTTCATATTTCAGACGTCTTGGTGGTAACAATATACATCTGTGCAGGATGACAAGTCTAGAAATTCTGTATCTCAACAACAACAACATTTGTGAAGCCTACCTTGACAACAATGCATTTGCTTGCTTGACAAATTTAGAATATCTGTAAATCTGTTCTTTAGATTAGTTAATACCCTTCTTTATATGTAGCCTATGTTTATGTTGGTTTAATCTTTTCCCCAAATCTGTATGTACATTCTTAAATCTCTAAATATTCTCAAAAAAACTCCTACAATTCAGAAAAGGATTTGCTTGAAATTTAAACAGAATATTCCCCATTATGTGACCATAACAACATTTTTGATTAAAATGACATACATGTTTATGCACATTCTTTTGTAAAATCATGATTATGTATCTATGAAATTTTCATAGAATGTTCCACAACAAAGAACCTTACCCATATTCTAGCTATTTTATGAAATAATGCATCCTCACAGTAAAAGAGGTCTTGGTGTTAAATTACTCCTAGTAGAATAATGGCCAGATTTCCAAGAATCATTTGCAGAATGTTACTCCTTATAATTGTATCTGAATGCAGATGGTGACTGTGTCCAATACTTCCTGTGACTCGTCTAAACTAGGGCTATTTAAAGGGCTATTAAAAAAAATGCTAAAACTGGATCATAGCGTCCCTTTAGCATGTGAAATCATTTACTTTGCATTGCAAGTACTTTGTGAGTAGTACTTCTTCTGCATTCAAGGTAAAACAAATTTAGGGGGTAGTGCAAGATTATTGTATGTGCCTAATTATAGGCACTTACAATAGTGTTGCATTGACTCCTTGACATGTAATCATGACATTATAGGGAAGAATGTTAGAAATCCCTCTAAAAAATTTTTCCATGTCATGTTGGTGAGAGGCTGATTTGGTATCCTTGAAAAAAATTGTTGTAATTGTGCCACACAGAGTACTCAGTTGAAGTTACGAGGATTATCCTGAAAAACTGTTGTAACTGTCCCACACTTTGTGGTCAGTGATTGTCCCCTACTATGTGGTCAGTGACTTCCTCAGTTCCCATGAAAAATTGTTGTAATTGTCCCACACAGAATTGTCAATGTCTTACTGAGTTCTTATGAAAAATTGATGTAATTGTCCCTCACAGAGTGGTTAGTGTCTTACTCTCTTCTCCTGAAAAATTGTTGGAATTGTCACACACCGAATTGTCAATGTCTTACTGAGTTCTCATGAAAAATTGATGTAATTGTCCCTCACAGAGTGGTTAGTGTCTTACTCACTTCTCCTGAAAAAATGTTGGAATTGTCACACACATGTATAGTGTCTTACTGACTTCTCCTGAAAAATTGTTTGAGTTGGCACACACAGGGTGGTCAGATTCTTACTGAGCTCTCATGAAACATTTTTGTAATTGTCCCACACAGAGTGGTCAATGTCTTACTCAGCTCTCCTGAATAATTAATTGTTGGAACTGTCACACACAGGCTCATATTTTACTTTTGTCTATTTCAGGATCCTTTCAGAAAATGAAATTGTTACCATAGAAAATGAAGCTTTCCCTACACAGATGGTAACCCTGTAAGACTAAAACCTCAATTTTCAATTAATACTTACTTTTGTGTCAAGCTTGATATTACTGAAAACACTTATTAAGTAAATATTTTAGCAATTTTAACTATTACTTTCAAAACCTTTATGTCATGGAAAGCAGAAATCAAAGCAGAACTTTCAATTTCCTAGTTTGATATGAAGAATGAACAATTAAAGCATTAAACACAAAATGATATACCACTTTCCTCAACTTTTATTGATTTTTAGCTCCACTGGCTGAAAGCCACTGGGGCTATTGTCATGGCGTTGTGTCCGTCATGTGTGCGTCCATCCGTGCGTCCGGTCGTAAACTTTTTCTTTAAAAATCTTCTCCTCAGAAACTACTGAATGAATTTCAACCAAACTTCACAGGAATGATCCTTGGGGGACCCTCTTTCAAAGTTGTTCAAGAAATTTTGATCCAATGAAAAACATGGATTTTATGGGCGTGGCTAATTTCCAAATATGGTAAAAAGTGAGTTTTCTCAGATTCTAATAGATGGATTCCAATCAAATTTTACATGAATGATCCTTGGCTGACCCTTTATCAGTCTACAAATAATTATTGTGATAGGATTGAAAATATGCATTTTATGGGCAGAGGTCATTACTCTATATGTTATATAGTGGAAACTTTGAAAATCATTTTCTTAGAATCTAAGTGATGGATATCAACTAAATTTTACTTGAATGATCCTTGAGTGAACCTTTATCAGTCTTCCAAAAATAATTGTGATCGATTCAAAAATATGTTTTTTATGGGCGGAGGTTATTTCTCTATATGTTATTTAGTGGAAACTTTGAAAATCATTTTTTCAGAATGTAATTGATGGATATAGACCAAATTTCACTGAAATATTCCCTGAGTGACCCTTTATCAGTCTACCAAAAATTATTGTGATCGGATGAAAAATATATATTTTATGGGCGGAGGTCATTTCTCAATATGTTTTATAGTGGAATCTTTGAAAATCACTTTCTCAGAATGTAATTGATGGATTTCAAACAAACATTTGCGCTATGATCTTTGGGTGACCCATTATCATGCAGCCAGAAATTATTTTGATTGGATGAAAAATGTGTCCTTTATGGGCGGAGGTCATTTCTCTATATGTTATATAGTTGAAACTTTGAAAATCATTTTCAACATCAGTAGAACCCAAAATATCTAAAAATCTAGACAAAACATTTATTTGCTTTTACAAGAATTTCAAGCCTGTGGAGCGACACAAGCCACTCATGGCTTTCTATTATGAATGAGTGATTGGAGCGCTGTGCGAGAGATTTTGAATGGTTTTGATTGGAATGATTTTCAATTTCACGAAGCATTTAACTGAATATATATTAAACTTTTAAATAGGTGAAAGAAATCTGATGACATCAAAGACGGCAACTGTGGTAACAAATTATGGAATGCTGGTACACTGCAGAAATTCAAAGGCGTCAGCACTGCAGAGGCTTTATACAGTTCTGGCAGTAAGATACCATGCTGATAATAAGGTACAGTCGATATTGCTGGAGCAACCACGTCTATTAAGCAACATATTGTATTAAGCGACCACCATAAAAGTCCCTGCACTGTAATCAAAATCTCTAAAAGAGAGGTTATTCTTATCGAAAAATTAGTTATTGTTGAATCTTATGTTGTTAGAACCCATTAGAATCGTCTCTATAAGACGATTCTATTTGTTCAAACGTCATAAGATTCAGTTCAACTTGACCGACAATCTATAAATGGTATCAAAATGAACTATCACAGTTATTACAGTATTTCGTATTAAGCGACCATTCCCATAAACGACGGCTTTTTGGTGGTCCCTTAAGTGGTCGCTTAACACAAGTTTTACTCTATTTATTGTTGATTATTTTTTGTAAAATATTCTTATCATTTTAATATTTATGTTATCAAAAGATGAGCTGTTCATTAATCTTGTCAGACTATACATTTATTACCCAAGTTACTTTAGGAAGTGCATCTGAAGTATATTCAAGTCGATGTACTATAGTTGTACCGGGGTTCGAATCCCCGCTTGGGATTTCATTGACAAATAGATTAGATGATAGCTCAACAAATATCAAACCGTTTCTGCATGATGTCAACTAGTTTCTATAACTAGGGCTTTATCAAATCTCAAAATTCTGTATTTGACTATTCCTATTATTGAGCCTTCTTGCTTTGAGCATATATGAGCCTGTGTGTGACATTTCCAACAATTTAAAATGTGTGTGAGGTGCAAACATTGAGCAGCGTAGACAGCCACCTAGTGTATATATAAAGTTGCACAGGCTGGTCAGAGTCTTTCCTATATACATATATGAATTTGTTGGAGATCTGACACACAGGCTCATATTACATATTAAAAGATGGCTTATAAATCAATCTTGGATACTTGTCGGTCTCCTTAGCTGACTTTGTGTATATATGTCTGTATCAATAAGTTACAGAACAAGTTTGAGCTTGGTTCCAGTCTATTAACCCTTTCCTGTTTTACAAAATTTTGGACCTGTCCAAATTCAAAGGTTTTGCAGACAAAAATTCAAAGTGGATTTAATTTAAAAATAACCATTCTTTAGGGTAGAAAATAGTGTGGAAAAAGAAGAAATTGCTTGTCAGAAGCTATTTCTTCTTTTTTCACAATGTTTTCTCAATCATAAAATCACAGGCATGTAAAAAGCAGGGATTAAACAGCAAAGGGTTAAACAAGGTGCAAATGATAGCTTTAGGGATTAATCAGAAAATTCTGTTTTCTTGACTTTTCTTTCAACAATCACAGATATCAAACTTATTCTTGCTTGTGAGTTTTTAGCTCACCTGAGCACATTGTGCCCAAGGTGAGATTTTGTGATCATTGGATGTCTGCCATGTGTTTTGGGTTATGTGTTGTCTGTCGTCCAGCGTCAACATTTTAAGTGTTTACACTCTAGAGGCTACAAATTTGATCCAATCTTCATGAAACAGGTCACAAGGGTGCTTGAATAAAAGGACATTAGAGATCTAGTAGTCCTAGAACACATTTTGTTTCTTTTACCTTTAAACAGTTTCTATTGGTAAGATGTTAAAATTGTTTTCTATTAATTAAAGAAACAGATTCAAATATAAATATTGATAATTCATTTTTATAGCAGTAAAAGCTTCAATCATTGAAAAATAAATCTATTATACAATGAAACGAAAGCTTATCCTTTATTTACATTATTTTAGAATAAAAGAGAGTAAAAGATAGAATTTTGAAAAATTGCTTTTGTATATTTTCATTATTGTAAAACCACTAACAGTATCTAAAAAATACTATTTTAGAATTAACTTAAACATTATAAAAATAAAACTTTTTGCTGTTGTGATAAACTCTAACCTCATATCTTAATTGTTATTGATGACAACTTCATGGAACTTGGCCTAAATAAAACCATCATGAGAGCTATACAAACAACCAAGGGGGATAAGTCTGAAAGCATTTTGTAAGAGTTATGCCCTTATTAATAGATTTATCAAGCAACTTGGTAAGACTTTTTCAAATAAAATTGTATGAAACTAGTTTTGAATTATAAAGCAAATGTCATTGATAAATTAATAAACACATAAGATTTTTATTTTTTTAGTGTAAATTCAAGTCATCTTTCTTTGAGAAATCAATGAATGAAATTATTCAGCTTTAACAATGAGGCTATCAACACATGGTATGCAGATAAGTAACCACAAACTTTAAATTTATAAATGATTTTTTGTTATTTACAGCTCCTCATACGTCTTAACAAAGTACACATAACATTGACAGATGAATCGAAGAGGACAATTACTAATGAATTCGCCAACCATTCAGAAGAGAAGATTATAGAGGATACAGCAAGTGGCATGGATGGGAAATCTAGATCGAAGAAACTATTAAAATACTCGGCCAAACATTAAAGCTCCAAGTTTACCTTCTGCGCATATAGAATACACAATCTATTTTTAGATCGTATTTTGTTTTTTATTATCTCACTATCGAAATGAAATGTCATGAAGTAAAAAGATGATACACAAATAAGAGACAACTTTTAAATTCGTAAGGGTAATTATGACAAAAAACTTGTTTCTGCCAAGTTAGTCTGTATTTTTAAACGAAAACAGGGTAGTTAGTCTTAGTTGAGAGGGTTGCTTGATGATCTTCGCCAACTCATTGTTTTCTTAATAGTTAACGTCGGCTCAGAATCAGAACTGCATGCGTGTAATCATAAATTCTTTCAAAAATATCTTAATTTATAATAGATTAAATAGCAATATTGCGTTGATGATCGAGAACTAGGTTAATTCGAGTTCCTACAACACAGGACTTTCAGATCGAAGGTCGGGGGTTTCCCGAAAGACCTATTGTATTTTGTACAGAAATAAAGTGCAATGGAATTCCCCATGTGATGCGATTTAAACCAATCAGAATTCTCTATTTGATTGCATTGCAATTATATGGAGATAACCTGGACATATATGTTCAGACAAATGATATTAGAATGAACAACCAAAATAAAGATTACCATTTTTTCTCAACAGATTGGACCGCAGATAGGGCTGACCTGAGAAACCTTGATGATCAAAAGCCTATACTAGAACAACCCATCAATACAACCTTGTTTTTACCATCATCTGATGAGTTATTAATCTACAGGAACTCAGTCAAGGTTATGTTAGGGAGAATTCTTGTCCAGTATATTGATGGATTCCATGGATGCGTTCTGTGGTACCTCAACACATACCCCATCAATTTGAAAACACCATGTCGAAGAAATCTAGAATTCACTGGATTGATGTTTATTGAGGAATGATGCTGTCTTCTCAGACTGTGTTCAAATAATGTCCGAGTATGAAAAGGTACTGTGTAAATGGTACTCAAAAGCTGGTAGAGGTACTGGATTTATTGTCATATACAGTAAACCTTGTATTAAGCGACCACTTACGGGACCGTCAAAAAGCGGTCGTGAAAGAGAATGGTCGCTAAGAACACATTTTCTTTACAAATAAGACAACAGAATGTCAATTGAATATGTATGAATTGAGTGCGAAATATTTCAATAATCCTTTGTTGTTAAAACTCAATAGAAACGTCTTATTGATGATTCTATTGAGTTTTAACAACATGTGATTCATTTACAATAATTATTAGAACAATTATGTCTAATTCTTAAGATATTTCCATTTAAAGAAGGGGATTTTGAAACCGGTCGCGTAATACAAACGGTCGCTTAATAGACGTGGTCGCTTGAGCAAGATGGACTGTAAATGAAATCTTTCAGTGGGTAAAAAAGGGAGAGTATGGCCTTGATCAAACTGTGATTATTGCGCATGTTGACTAAGGTTAAACAAAAATTCCAACATGGTTGATTGTCCGAATCTAGAATAATCACTCTACACTTTATTAATATTTTATCTCCCCTTTATTTATAAAGAATCAATCTACTTATTTAATAAATTATTTAATGGAGTGTGAAGATGGTCATTTTTCACATAATGGGTCAGCAAATATCGTTATAAGTTTGACATTTTGTTTATTTCCTTGAGCAATTCAGAGAAGATCAATGAAGTTTATATCAATTTCTTTCACATAATCTTCAGTTACATTTGATTTTACATGCATCTCATATGTTACATAGGTTAGGGTTATATCATGAGCACAATAGGTAATGCAAGTAATTTTGGGATTGAGGAAAAAAAAAGAAATGAAGAGGATTATTGTTGATTTTATGTAGTTATGAAACTACAAACTTTTAAATCTGATTCATACACAACTGCAAATAAGATTTTAGTTCTTATCTTGGTGAAACTTACAAAATACTAGCTGTCTTTATTTTAATATCATGAAGCAAAAAATTAAAGAATTATCAAAAAAGAAACACATTTCAAATCCTGCAATTTCATGCAGAAGCTTGTAAAATAGCTGCATATTCAAGCTTTTTCATTTGCTATACTGGCTGAAGGCCGCTGGTGCTTTTATCTTACCACTGTCTGTCATGGTTCCATTTTATGATATTTTTGGTAAACAAAAGGCATTCACTTTGAATAAGGTACCATGCTCAATATCAAAGTAGTAGGTTAATCAAAATATTGAAGATCACAATTCTTGATATTAACTTTTATCATGCAACAAAACCTGTATTGACCTGATATCGCCTGTCTGATAACATGACTTGTTATCAGGCAGTCTTTCAAACTTTTTTGAGAAACAATTTGCATAAACTTGCATATGAATTTCTTTGATTTTTAAGGTTTTACTATGGCAGAGCCTCGTCATGATAAATTCTCCCAACCTCGACTAGATAACATTGTTAGTTTTAGACACTAACGTATTATTCTCTATTTAACTTGTCTGTAGAATGCATGTAACTATAAATGTAAACTTCTCAATTTTAAGGTGGCGATTATGATAAATTACAAGTGCCAATTGGTGGTGACCAGCTGACCAGGGCCCAATTACAAGGAGCCAAAGCTTTGCGAGCTGGGTCCCTAACTGCACAAGACAGGCTGGAACATTTGAATCCTGTAATTATGGAAATGTTTCAAACTCTTCAAGATTTTTAGCTCGGCTGTTTTAGGAGAAAACCAGAGGTATTGCTATAGCCTCCAGGTCGTCGTCGTTGTTGTCGTTGTGCAAAAACTTTGACATTTTGTTATATCTCTGGTTCTACTGAAGGCATTCACTTGAAACTTGGCACACATGTTTACCATCAAAATAGCAACCTATACTGTCAAGGGGGATAACTCTCGATTCATTTTGTGTAAATTATGCCCCTTTTTATGCCCCCGATAGGGAGGCATAATAAATTTGACTTGTCCGTCCGTCCGTCTGTCCGTCCGTCTGTCCGTCCGTCTGTCCGTCCGTCCGTCATTCCGTCCAAAAACTTTAACATTGGCCATAACTTCCTTATTACTATCAAAGCGGTGTAGGGGGCATTGTCATCTTACAGTGACAGCTCTTGTTTTACTTAGATTTTTTCCCACCATCCAGCACTCAACAGCCGAGCGTAGGCACCCGAAGCGGTGCTCTTGTTTAGAGGTAATGTCAGTTTTTGAATACCTGTACAAGTACTGCAAACTTTTGTAAAGAAAAAAACTTACGTGTGGTTACTAAATTACAAACAAAACATTTAAAATGCAAAATTTTAAAAGTACAAGAAAATTGTTTATGTATGCAATTATTAAACCTTGCTTTTTTGCCATTTTGGATAAAGAAATATTTTCAATCCATCTTTCTATCTCCAAATTTGACCAGAGCATATATTTTCAAACTGGTGGATAGACCTCAGGACAAGTGAATTGTATAACTGTTCATGACATTTCGAACAAATTTAAATATGCGCCATGCAAAGTCTTCAGACAGTCTGTGCATCTGCAGACTGACCAGAGACTTTGCTTTGCACTTTGCAGATAAATAGAGGATATTGAATGAGTGGTCATGGAATACCGAATTTATTAAACGAGTCATCTATAAACAGATAAAAACGAGGCTGCGCCGAGTTTTTATCTATTTTAGATGACGAGTTTAATAAATTCTGAATTTTATGAGCACAAATTTTATATTCTATTTATTTATTTTGACCCGAAATTTGGGTAAAATCGTCGATTTCTTGAAATTCAACATTTCAATTTTTCGCGAAATGTACAACGCCATTTAAAACTGAGGTCACAAAAGATACATTATGACATAATTGAGGCGGTTACAAAATAGCGTCGCTTTTCATTCGGAGCTCATTTGCACAGTTATTCCACTTGTGTAATAACACCCGTGTAATATCAAAAATATTCAACAGGTGTATTTCACTTTGCGAGTTTTTTTTTAATTAGCAAATTTTGATTGAAAGAATGTTAAAAAAACACCATTGACATATGTTGTGTGTTTTCAGAAACGTTAAAAAAGGTTTTACAAAGCCACAAGTGGACGAGATGAAGGGACCCTTCAGCATTTAAAGATTCTCATTCAAAGGTCCAACATTAATGGGAATGTTAAAAGTAGGTTCAAGGTAAGGCAAAGCATAAACTGTTTGATTAACTTTCACAATCTTTCTGAATCTTACTGAAAATGCCTCAGGAAGAAGGGTTTAAATGACATTTTCCTTGATACTCTGGGATCTTTTTTTCCAAATTTGCTATGAGTTGTAGTTCAGCTTTTTTCATGGAAAAGGATTCTTAGTAACTAAATCCTATACTACTCTCTACACTTTATTTTAACTTCCTCATAATGTTGTATTGTAGAGGAAAAAAAACTATTGAATATATAGAGGATATTGATTGAGTGGTCATTGAATACCGAATTTATTAAACAAGTAATCTATAAACAGATAAAAACGAGGCTGTGCCAAGTTTTCATCTGTTTTAGATGATGAGTTTAATATATTCGGTATTTTATGAGCACAAATTTGATATTCTATTTATAATATGACTCAAATTTTTTAGAAAAAGCATCCAAATTCTTGATATTCAACATTTCAATTTTCCACGAAACTTATAACGCTGTTTAAAACTGGTGTCACAATATGTACATTATGACGTCAATTTCTTGGCTACAAAATATCGTTGCTATTCACTCTGAGCTCATTTGCATAGTTATCCCACAAGTGTAATAACACTCATGTAATATCAAAAATATTCAACGGGGTTATTCCACTTCTGCGACGTAGGTCATATTATAAAGTTATATTCTTGAGAATGTCATACAAAAAGGATTCTAAAGCGACAATTTCCTTGAAACTCTGTCAGAATGTTTGTCAGGTCCAAAGAACAAATCCTGTCAAATTGGAAGTATTAAAAAAAGAGAAAAAAACACCGGAAAACAGAACAAAATAATGTTTGCATTGTTTACACTTTACAAGCCAAATTTTTTTTTCTTTTTTAGTAAAACTTATTTAGAAAAGACTAATAAAAAGTGATGTAAACTATATATATAAAAGGTAATCAAATTGATCTTTGCCAAGGATTGATTGATTGAATGAAGTTTTATGCTACTTTAAGCATTTTCTCAGTTATATTGCAACAGCTGGAGCAACTTACAATGGACTCCTGATCACAACCCATTTGTGAGAGACAAATAGTCAGAAAGAATGAGTGCCGCCGAGGGGATTGAACCCGGGACGTCTAGATTGACAGTCCAAGGCGCTACTAACTGCACTATGACGGCAGCTCTTTGCCAAGGAAAAAGTAAGGAAACTTAGTTGAACAATAATGGTCCACCATGGTCCTCTTGTTGTACTCAATCATAACATAACATAACATAATATTATATTCTTTATTTCACCCAGTAATACATACATTATACATGGGGATATTAAACAAGAAATATTTCAGACTGCAGAGGATAGATATAGTGAGTAGGTTAAGTTCGGGATGTATGATGGTTAGTTGAATCAAAGATAGTGTAAAGTTTGGTTGATATTGGAGAGATGCGGGGAATGTCCTAACAAGTCAAAGTAGAGGTTATTCTATAAATATCATTTAAAAGACCGTTTCCTGATCTGTGTTAGATTGAAGCCTGCAAAGAATGCAGTAACCACAGCCACAATAGGCCGCAGATTACATACCCTGTGGGCCCAATTTTCATGTTAACTAAGTTTGAATTAATTCCAATATTAAAACATATGATGGATTGCGTGTACGGTATATACACTTACGTTTCTAAATCATGACAAAAGAAGAGCGAGAGAGAAATTGAAGGAGCGCGGGAGAGAGGTAGAGAGGTGAATAATATGAATGTCGTAAAATTTTAGTGTAGCAGTGTGTGTTATCTGTGGCTGCACGTGATTTTCAATGTATAAATGTACATTTTGACCTCACTTTGGACTACCGCGATTGCATCACATAGAACACGTGACTCAAGTACACTTTTGTTGACCTTCAATGTTGATGTTTTGGTTTCCACGCATGGCTACACTTTACATAAACAGATTTCATAATTACCAGATAATGAAGTGTATATTTGTAAAAGACAGAGGTAAGGATTTTATTTTTATTTGGTATAATGAAATTCATTGTCTTTATCCATTTGTTTGGATTCAAAATCAGATCATGTGGATATGCGGACCAGGATCAGCCCTCAATGAGACTGATCTTGTTCCGCACTGCCTGTATCTATGTTGCTTAGATGTACATGCATTGAAGTAAATATACAAATATTTATTTAAGTATGATTTAAACCGAAATTAATTTCCATAAAATATTTTTCTTGAATAGATTTTTGGGCATAATTTCACACCAGAGGTGCAGACAAGGATCGGTCCATTCGAGGCAGATTCTTGTTCTCAGATCGGACGAGTTTCAGTGAAAAAAAGTTGCTTGTTTAATTCGATCTCGTGGTAACTTCTGTCTAAAACATAGTTCTATTAGTATGGAGGTAATCTGACTTGTGTATTGTATGAAAAATATCTAACTCGGTTTTGGGAATTGATGATTGTCTCGGCAGAGCCTCGACAATTATCAATCTCCCAACCTCGTTAGATATTTTTTCCCATACAAATCACTAAGTATGTATTATATATATAGCATTGGAGTCATGGTCATCATTGTTGTGGTGGCTATCCTGCAAAATCTTTGTGACATCTCTTGTACATTCAGAACACCACTCGGCCAATCTCACGATCAACCTCGGATGTACTAAGGTGGACTATTTTTAAAAATTACGGAAAAACCTTGGAAAAATCGATGACGTCAGTTAAATTGGCGTTAGCCCTCGAAACTGTGAGTGAAAACATTCGACGTCGCCAACGCTACTCGTTTAAGTCACTGGCTCTTTTCCAATGAAAAAGTTAGGAAACTTAGTTGAACAATAATGGTCCATCATGGTCCTCTTGTTGTACAAAATCTGACTTGAAACAATGTTTTGTGCTTTGACTAAGAAGTTTAATAGATAGGTCAAAATATGAAAATGTTAGAGTTTTCCTAACTAGAGTATTTTTAGCTGGTAAGCAATCATTTGCAACATTTGATTGGAACTTCTTTAGTGGACAACAAACAGTATGATAGGCTTATTTGGTGACAATTTGCAGCTATTGTCTTTATTTCATTTAAAAAAAAATTGTAGATAAATCATGAAAAAAAAATATTTTTTTTTCAACCAATCAAAAGTATAATTTCAAATAATTTCTTTTACAATAAAATCTATATTTTAGGCTCATGAGGATTTTGCAGAGACTGTAGGTTGTGCCTACTTCTTGAGTTTTGTCATGAAAAAGTTTGACATACATGAACCTTCCGATCAACCCAAACATCCAAAACTGAAAACAAACCTGAAGATGATGCATAAGGAGAAAAAGCAGAAGATATTTGATGATATCATGGACGAGAAATTAGATTGTTTACTAGAAAACTACACTGGGAAGGTATATATATAATATGTACTTAGTGTGTTATATGTAAAAAAAAATATCTAACGAGGTTGAGAGAATTGAGAATTGTCGAGGCTCTGCCGAGATTTATCTTTAAATCTCTTTTGTCTTCTTTTCATCAATGTTTCTAACAGAAATGCAAGTTTCTAAAAATAACTGCATTATACCATTGTTCTAAAAGTAACTACGTGATATCATGAAAAATATCATACTGGATGTTATCACACGGATATTTGTATTGTTATAAGATAAAAATAAAAATGAAGTAGAGTATATATATTTTCTTCATTTCAGCTCATTGTAGCACAAAGTACTCAGTCTGATTTTTAATGCTATCGTGATGACTGGCATACAACATGGTGAAAATTAGGCATGCTTTAGTAAGCATAATTGTGATATTGATATTTATCATGCAACGAAACCTGTATTGACTTGGTATCACCTGTCTGATGTTATCAGGCAGTCTATTTTTAGAAACAATTTGCATAAACTTTCGCATGAATTTCTTTGATTTTTAGCTCCACTGGCTGAAAGCCACTGGGGCTATTGTCATGGCGTTGTGTCCGGCGTGCCTGCGTGCGTCCGGTCGTAAACTTTTTCTTTAAAAATCTTCTCCTCAGAAACTACTGGATGAATTTCAACCAAACTTCACAGGAATGATCCCTGGGTGACCCTCTTTCAAAGTTGTTCAAGATATTTTGATCCAATGAAAAACATGGATTTAATGGGCGTGGCTAATTTCCAAATATGGTAAAAAGTCAGTTTTCTCAGATTCTAATTGATGGATTCCAAATAAATTTTACATGGATGATCCTTGGATGACCCTATATCAGTCTACCAAAAATTATTGTGATCGGAAAATAAATATGGATTTTATGGGCGGAGGTCATTTCTCTATATGTTATATAGTGGAAACTTTGAAAATCATTTTCTCAGATTCTAATTGATGGATATCAACCAAATTTCACTGGAATGATCCTTGAGTGAACCTTTATCAGTCTACCTAAAATTATTGTGATTGGATGAAAAATATGTATTTTATGGGCAGAGGTCATTTCTCTATATGTTATAAAGTGGAAAATTTGAAAATCATTTTCTCAGAATTTAATGATGGATATCAACCAAATTTCACTAAAATGATCCTTGAGTGAACCTTTATCAGTCTACCAAAAATTATTTTGGTCGGATGATAAATATGGATTTTTTGGGCGGAGGTCATTTCTCTTTATAATATTTAGTGGAAACTTTAAAAATCATTTTCTCAGAATGTAATTGATGGATATCAACCAATTTTCACTGGAATGATCCTTGAATGAACCTTTATCAGTCTACCAAAAATTATTGTGATCGGATGAAAAATATGTATTTTATGGGCAGAGGTCATTTCACTTTATGTTATAAAGTGGAAAATTTGAAAATCATTTCAACATCAGTAAAACCCAAAATATCTTAAAATCTAGTCAAACCTTAGATTTGCTATTTCAAGAATTTCAAGCCTGTGGAGCGACTCAAGCCATTCATGGCTTTCTAGTTAAGGGTTTACCAAGATTAAGCGGTGAAAAATGATTGCATGATAAATAGAATAACATGTCAGTGTCTTAAAATATAATGTTATCAGGTCTCGGCTGTGAGAAATTATCATGACTCGGCACAGCCTTGTCATGACAAATCCTCCCAATCTCGACCAGATAACATTATAGGGATGAGTGTCTTTTTCACTGCGTTTATTGGGGTATAAAGTGCAATTGCCTTAGCACATGGCAAATAATGCTCGTAGGGCGTTATGATTAAGCCATGTGCTAAGGCAATTGCACTTTATACCCTAATGAACGCAGTGAAAAGACACTCATCCCTTATGATTGCAACACTAGATCGAAGAAACTATTTAAATACTCAGCCAAACATTGAGGCTTCAAGTCTACTTTCTGCGTGTATAAATTACACAATCTATTTTTAGATCTTGTATTGTTTATCTCGCTATCGAAGTGAAATGTCATATAGTAAAACAAATGATACACAAATAAAAGACAACATTAAAATTGGTAGAGGTACTTATGACAAACGAGCTTGTTTCTACCATGTTAGTCTGTATTTTTAAACGAAAACGTCGTGGTCGGTCTTAATTGAAAAGGTTGCTTGAAGGTCTTTGTCGACTCGCTGTTTTCTAAGTTTAGGTCGGCTCAGAATCAGAACTGCATGCTTTTAATCGTAAATTCTTTCGAAAATATATTAATTTATAAAAGATTGAATAGCAATGTTGCGTTGATGATCCGGAACTAGGTTAATTCGAGTTGGATTGCAATTATTGATATTTCAAGACACTGACATATTTTTCTCTGTATAGCATTGGAGTCATGGTCATCATAATTGTGGAGGTTGTCCTGCAAAATCTTTGTGACATCTCTTGTATTTGTGAAGCTGTTAACTTCAAACTTGGAAACATATTCACTTTTATAACATAATAGTGAAAAAAGCATAAAGGAAGTAAGAAGAAATTACAGTAAAATATCAGTCGTTCGCACGCCGGTGGTTCGTAGGTATTTGTTGGTTCGTATAGATTCTTTGGTCCCGATTTTCTTCCATCTTTATCTTTGTTAGAAGGCCCAGAGTAATTCGCATGTCGGTGGTTCGTAGTTTGTAGCCCGTGTCAAGTCCCGATAGTTTAAAAATAACTACAAACTACAAACTACAAACATTTTATTGCATAATCAGGCCACCGGCCCATACACAAGATACAGTACAAATACATATATATAGACGAAAATATTCTGGTGAAGTGTCAAACATAAACCATACATAAAGTTCGTCCTTTCCCAGACAACAGTAATTTACTTGTCCCAGAACAAACAGATATGTTATACCTGATCAGTCATAAATTCTTTTCTTTTTTCAAATGCATAGTAGATAAACATTGCTACGTTCCGTAAAGTTATTGAATTCTTGCAAGACATTAAGTTTATAAACAACTGCAAAGGATTAACAACGTTAGAATGTTTTATTTGTATATATTTTGAGCGCAAATCCTGATAAAGTGGACATATCAAAAGAAAATGGATTTCGTCCTCAACAACTCCGTCACAATAAATACATGTCCTAAATTCTTTTGGGATATCAAAATGTCTACCTTTTTCAATCATGAGACTGTGAGTGGATGATCGGAATTGAGCAAAAGCTTTTTTAAATTTGGCAAAATCTAAAATTGTAACGTACGGTTCTAATTGAAAATTGCTTTTGTATTGATTGTAGTAAAACAATTTGCTTTTTGTTTCACACTGTGCTTTCCATAACTGTTTATATTGGTCTTTAAGCCTTTCGATGAAGTTATTTACGAACAAAGTTTCATTATCAACACGTTGCATTTCCCAAATGTATCCGAATCCATTTCTAAAAAGTTCTACCCGTAAGTCAGTTACCCAGTTTTTATAACCTAGTTGATCAAAGTGTACCAGCATATCATTACTTTTGCGAACGTATCTATCTTCAGACATTTTTATTATATGTAGCCAATACCTAATGACTCGTTTAGCTGTCATGATATACATTGGGTATCTGCCTAAGTCACCCAAAACTACTTCATTTGATGCAGTTTTTGGTAACCTCAGAAACCACTTACAGGCAAATAAATGAACGTTTTCAATACATTTCATATTCATAAGGCCCCAAATTTCGGAACCATAAAGTAAAATAGGTACTATTTTTATATCAAAGATTTTGAAGAATGTATCTTTCTGCAGATTAGGTAAATAACTGAAAATATTTAGGAGATATAATAATACCCGTTTTGCTTTTATAGCCATGTTTTCTGACATTTTATACAGGGACATAGATTTAGAGAAGTAAACGCCAACATATGTGAATCCATTAACAACTTCAAGTGTTTGCGAGTCATACTTCCAACTTTCCTTTCTTGATAATTGTCCCCCTTTTTTGAAAACTAATACTTTTGTTTTGTCGGTATTAACAATCATTTTATTACTAACACAGAATTTGCATAGTATATTCAATTTATTTTGGAGTCCATAAATAGTATCGGATATTAACGATATATCATCTGCGAACATAAGTAGGAATATTTCGATTAAATCTGGAAAAAGTTGGACCCCTCTGACTTCGTGTTTTATTAGTTCATCGTATAATTCGTCGATAAACAAAGAGAATAAAATAGGACTTAAGTTACAGCCTTGCTTTAATCCAACTGGACAGTTGAAAACATTTGTGCAACCATAATCAGATTTGACATAGGATTTTACGGACTTATATATTGAATGAATTGCTTGATATAATTTGCCATGTATTCCCTTTTTACGTAAGATTTCGTATAATATGGTTCTATCGACCAAATCGAACGCCTTTTTAAAATCAACAAAAGCAACATATAAATATTTTCTTTTTCTGCTAAGATATTTGCTTACTACTGCATAAAGAATGAAAGCGTTATCAACAGTGCTATATCCGGATCTAAAACCAGATTGAGACTCTGAAATTTTCTTGAATGCATTTACAAAGAAAGTGATTCGTCTGGTCAAAATAGAAACATATATCTTACTCGTTATATCTAATAGAGAGATTCCTCTGTAATTATTAGGATCGTTTATATCTCCTTTCTTATGGATTGGCACAATCATAGATTCTGTCCAAATTCATATGTTTAATCCGTAGGTGTGAATTGTTCGATCAATAGTTGTCTCAGGTGTAACAATTGACATTTACCTTGATTTTCACATCCGTTGGTTGGTATTAATCGAAGTTATTGTTTTGCATCGATATTTACAGGCATTGTTTGATTTGTAATTTTTGGAGGGTTTAATCGAATAAAGAATCAATCAGTGACCTTAATTGTATTTCATATGGTTTTCTCTACTGATCATGAATAAATGAATGTGCAAATCTTCGTAATCTTAATTGTCTACAACACAGATTCAACGTAATGTCGAGATTTCATCGTCCACTGAATGAGTACTCAAAGTGATTTGATCCAAAGGGAAACTACTATGTTGTAGTTATAAATTGGCATGAAAATAATTGCTGAAATTATTTAATTTAGGATTTAAATATGGACTAAACGAAAGATGATCATTGATCAAGTGAGATTTGTTGCATCTTAACTCTCTCCAAAAGGGTCTTGTTAGAACTTGATTTAAAATATATTCCATAGGACCTTAGAATAAAGCCACTAATACAGGGTACCTTAAGACCATGTCCGATCTGAGCCATCAAAAAAGTACCAACCGCTTGGCATTGGTTGGTTCGTATTATGTTTAGTTCGTATAAATTGTCCCGGTCCCTTGAGATACGAACTACCGAGATTTTACTGTACATAGAAGTTTAATCGCAATGAAATTCATGTCATGTGCTTTGCTGTGTACACAAACAGCTCCGCCCATTTACTATTAGGCCAACATATTCCTGGCCCTCTCTCAGGTCGGGTGTAGAATGGTCTCACTGTCGAATATCAGAATAGCCTATTCTAGGCTATTCTGATTGTCGAAATGTGGACCAGTCTAGAGCTGGTAGCCCACTTTCTGAGAGATAATCTGATAATGTGGGCAACAGTACCCGCCCAGGGTCAGAAATAAGTTGGCTCATTGTCAAATCTAGATACAGTTTTTAAGTTGGAATGCGGAGCAATTCCAACTTAGATTTAACAAAACCGCAAAATGAACACAAGATAAATTAATTTCGGGTTTTTTGAGAACACACATCACGTGAACAGGATGTGAATACACTTTGGCCTATTTTGTATATCTCAACTTTACATAGGCATACAGTTTATTTCATCAAAAGGAAATAATCCTGTACAATTACATAGCTATCACTTCATGTTTATTATTAACACGCTTACTCATGATTTAAACGATATTTATTGAAATTTGCGTACGAATTTACTTGTATCACATGTTTACATTACTATATTTGGAAATCATGTGATAAGTCAAGTCAAGTAAGGTCAGCTATAGAAAATAGCACTAGCCAATCACGTGATCTGCTTATTTGGCAATGTCGCGATCTGGTTTCTCAGTATTGTGGAAACAGCCAGGCCAATCACGTGATCTGCTTATTTGGTAACGTCGCGACCTTTTTTTCGTAGAATTATGTTATAGGTTCTTTTAAAGGTATAGTTTCTCTTTCTGAACAACCTAATCACACATTTAACGTATACCAAATTGTTATATTGTACATTTCTGTCTACAGTTACGAAATAAAAATCTTTAGTTCTTCTTAAAGTGAAGATACACTTTTAAAGTTAATAAATATTTTTGCAACATATTGCCGTTTGTTTTCCGTCATATTTCAGTTATCTACATGAATGTTTCTTTGTCAAAGTCCTAAATTCATCAAATAAAATCCCGGCCACCACATCTTTAATGGAATTATGAATATCTTTGCCCAATTGCATTCCGTCACCAAAATAACTTTCCATTTGAAACAGACCTTCTAGTTCAACTTGTTTTCTTCACATTCTTGCACATCAACACTTTTAAGAGCACCATCATACAGTTAGATACATCGTGAAATTGACATTCATCTCAATCAAAAACATTCTTAATCGCTCACTCAGCGCACCATTCATTCATTTCAAACTCTCACTCAAACCATTCAAAACTCTAAAAATTACTCAATATATAAAATCAACTTGTACATTCAAAATGGATAAAGCATTTTAGAACCAAATCGCGATTTCACTGACATAATTGAAATTTAAAGCGTCTGATTGATTCTTGGCGAAATATAAAGTTATTGGTGGAACTTTCATGCATTTTGTATTAAATGGAGGTTTTATGTATCGCTAATTTTGTTCATCCTGAACAAAAATAAGCGACACTGGATTACCTTTCTTATATTTCACTTAAAACTCGCTCCGCTCACTCATTCAACATCATTCCTAAATCATTCCAAAATCGTTCATTAATTTTACGATGTTATTAACTATATCCCCAACTCAGAAGTAGAGGAGCACATATATATTTCATTATGTCTGTCTGTCAGTCCATTGACGTTTTGCTTTCCGCTAGCTAAACGGAGGAGCAATTGACCTGCAATAACGAAACTTAACCAAATATTGCTCATGACCCAAAGAAATACCCTATTGTTTCGGGGTCGTACATGTCACGGTCATAAGTTACCTTGAACTGTTAACAGTTTCCACTCTAACTGAGTAACCAATTGACCCAAATCATAAAACTTGACACAAATGTTGTCAATGACCCAAGAAAGTGCCAAATTTTGGAGACACCAAGGTCGAAGTTACAATTGAACTTCGTCCAAGAATTGTCTTGCGATTCCAACTCATGAAGTAAAAGACTTCCCTGCGAAGAAACTTTTCATCAAGGACAAAGCGCTTGTTGAGGTTCACTTTGCGACAATTCTAATTGAAAATGTAACTGATAACTAAAATGGAGCAGAAGTCATTTGAAAAATAACAAAGAAACTGTTTTGAGTGTATAAGTGTCCGCCTCTGCGTCCATTAGTCAGCTGTATGGTCCATATCATTTTCTTCCTTTTAGCTCACCTGATCACTACGTGCTCGATGGGGAGCTTTTAGGTCACCCTGACTCCGTCGTCCGTCGTGTGTCGTCAGCTTTCTTAAAACTTCTTCTTCTCCTAAACCGCTGGACCGATTTCAATAAAATTTTGACAGAATGTTCCTTCTGTGACCTTCTTCAAAAATTCTTCACTAAATTCTGATAATCCACAAATATGGGCGTGGTAGGGTGGGGCTTATTCTGAGCCAGAAATCTTTGAACACCATCTCCTCCTGAACCACTGGGCCGATTTCAATGAAACTTTACCAGAATGTTCCCTGTGTGACCCTTTTCAAAAGTTCTTCGCTAAATTCTGATAATCCACAAATATGGGTGTGGTAGGGCGAGGCTTATTTTGAGCCAGAAATCTTTGAACGACATCTCCTCCTGAACCACTGGACCAATTTCAATGAAACTTTACCAGAATATTCCTGGGGTGACCCTTTTTAATAGTTGTTCGTGAAATTAAGAATGGCCCATAAATATGGGCGTGACAAAGAGGGGCTTATTTAGATCCTGAAATCTTTGAACAACATCTCTTTCTAAACCACTGGGCCCATTTCAATGAAATTTTTCCACAATGTTCCTAGGATGGCCCTTTTTAAAAATTGTTTGCAAAATTCTGATTGGCCCAAATATATTTACGTGGCAGGGCGGCCCTTATTTTGAGCAAGAAACATTTTTGAATGAAATCTCCTCCTGAACCACTGGGCCAATGCCTGTGAAACTTTACCAGAATGTTAGTATCCCTTGGGCATCGCTTTAGGCAAATTGTTCTCGAAATTTTGATTGGTCCATGAATATTGGTGTGGCAGGGCGGGACTTATTTAAGCCCAGAACCTTTGAACGACTGAACCACTCGGCCGATTTCAATGAAACTTTACCAGAACGTTCCTTTGGAGACCATCTTCAAAATTTGTTAGCAAAGTTTTGATTAGCCCATAAATATGGGCGTGGCAGCGCAGGGCTAATTTTGAGTCTCCTCTGTAAAAAGTGGGTGGACATGGTCTATTATCACTGTTTATTCTTCGAATTATATTTTCTTTCAACAAATAGGCAAATTTGAATGAAACTTTGCCAGAAAGTTTCTTGGATTAGATCCACTGGACATATCGGATTCAGGACAGCGGTTTTGGGTCTCTTGTTATCATTTTTCTTCCGTCAGTTGCAGGCCTGTATAGCGAATCAGGGGTTTAAGCGTCTCTCGTTGTTGAAATACATTGAATTATATACGCCCGTCAAAAGACGAGACGAAATTGTGATCACCTGTGGTGGGCGGGAGGCGTGAGCTTCGTTAGTGGCTTGAGGTCACCGTCTCTTGAACGCATTCCAACTTATCAGTACTTTCAGTACTTTGATTACATTTATGTATCCTTTTCACTTATAATTTTATATTCCTTGCTAGATATTTCTTAATATTGGTATTTGAATGGTGAATATTGCAACTTTAATGAGAAAAAAAAAATGCACTCTCCATATAGATTAACTGTTTTCAGTTCATGGGCCATAACTTTTACAAATTTTTTTCAGACTTATTTTGAATATTTCAAAATTGTAACATTTAATATATTTGTGACCTGTCATGCAAAAAGGGACTTTCTGGGTAGTGCCTAAAGCGTCGACCCAGTCAGACAGTGCAGATTGCGCAGACTGACTAGGGTCTAAACTTTTGCAATGGACTTATTTTCTGAATCAAGATAGATAAATCTACCTTCTGGTGAAAAAATTATTGAAATACGACTGCTGGTTGACCTATTATTAATTTTACAGAGTTCCCAGATGGTCCCTTTTTGCAGGACGGTTAACATATATGAAAGAAATAAGGAATCCCGGAAAAGGGATTTAATGTTTAAATACACAAATCAGTTATCTTGGGCCTCTTTGGCCCTCTTACATTTTTAGCTCACATGAGCACATCATGCTCAAGGTGAGCTTTTGTGAGCTTTAAATGTCTGTCGTGTATCGTGTGGTGTCCGTCCCTGTTGTCAGGTGTTAACAGTTTAAGTGTTTACACTCTAGAGGCCACAAATATGAATCAATCATCATGAAACTTGGTCAGAATGATTGTCAGGTCACAAGGACGAACCCTATCAAAAATGGGAAGGATCTGTGCCATATCACGTGAAAAGGGGCCTAAATGACAATTTTCTTGTTTATGCTCTAGAGGCCACAAATATGGTTCAATCTTCATGAAACTTGGTCAGAATGTTTGTCAAGTCACAAGGATGAAACCTATTGAAAATTGGACAGATCTGTGTCATATCTTGGGAAAAATTGCCTTTATGATAATTTTCTTGTTAACACTCCTAGAGTCCACAAATATGGTTCAATCTTCAAGAAACTTGGTCAGAATGTTTGTCAGGTTACAAGGATGAACCTTATTGAAAATAAGAAGGATCTGTGCCATATCATGGGAAAGGGGCCTTAATGACAATATTCTTGTTAACAATCTAGAGACCACAAGTCTTAAAAGTACAATTACGACTTTTGCTGGAAAAATTTGATAATACTTAATTTAGACAAAGATACACAGGTGAGCAATATAGGACCATCATGGTCCTCTTGTTTTAAGGAGCCGAAGGTAACTTTGAAGGTAACAGTGATGGGGAGAGATGTCCATGTACCATGTCAGCCAGATGATGGAATGAGTGCTATTATCATATTCATTAAAGGGGTAAAGCATACCATAAATGTTTCAGTTGATCAAGCCAGGATTGGGCAAAATAACGCTGTTAAAGAAACCTCAGGGTCATTATTATCCATGAGAATAGAATTGAGCAAAGCCAGTACAGATGATTTAACATTTAGCTGACAGTTATCTTTTGTAAACTATCACAGAAGTGTTATGGGTAGCCAAGAGGTTCCTAGTTGACACACATGCCTTTTGCTTAAATAAATTGCAAGTCACTTATGAGTCTTATGAGTGTGTCCTCTCAGCCTATGTCAAAATCAATAGTCACTGATGGGTCAAAGTTCCGATTTTTTTGTCGCCATGCATTTTGCCAATTTCATTATTATCGCCAAATTAATTTAATTTTTGCATTTGTTTACAATGGCAACCCCCAGAGAAGGCCTAGATTATATCCTAAAAACAGAAGCATTATTGACTGAAAAATTGTCTATAAAAGTGATAAGCTCATCCTTTGTTGGTAGCAATGGACACATGGCGTCATTTTTTTCCGCCCAATGAATTTTTTTCTTGTTCACATATGTTGTAGATTAACATTGTTTAGTCATTATATCAAAATTTGAAGGTACCTTTCCACGCTCGTTTTCATGCTAGAGTTATTTGCCCTTGGATGGTATAGGCCATTTTTCAGGAAAACGGTTATATTCGTTTTAGGTCTAGTATAAACCATGTACTAAGTTATAGCTATAAAACACATACATTTTGATAGACCTTATACATGTACATAATGGCTATTGACAACACAATTTCTCTTTGATCAATTGCATTTGCATAATTTGCCTTCAAAAGTTAAAAATGCACTAATTTTTGTAATTTTACTGATAAAAAATGTCACAAAAACCTATTTTTTGAAGAAATTACCCAATGAATTTTTCTTATTTTCCGATATGTTTGCTACCCATATTTTTCCTTTATTTGGTAAAAAAATCAGCATACCTTTCCATTCAAATAAGAAAGATTTTCATTATTTTACAGTGACCCACCTAATTAAATGACGGTTTTAACACATTTTTATTGTTAAATTTAATGATTCAGTCATTCAATTAATATCGAATGTTGAAAAGAAGCTAAATTATGAAGTTTTACCATTATTATTCTACGTTATTTCCATAAGTAGAATCTTACGAAAACCGGTCTTTTTAAACAACGTGCAAAAAGAGCCGTAAAATAAACGAAAACCCACTTCCGGTTTATAGAGTCGAGAGGCCGCTGTCATTTGCCACCTTAAGGTTCATGTAAAGTGTTTGAGACCCTATTTTAAGGGCATTCATTTGCCAAGAAGAAGCAGTATGCCCAGGAAAATTATATATCAAAATGAAGCTATTTATAAGCACAAGCAGTTGAAAAACATAAGACTTTTATAACTATAGCGGTATAGCCAAAACATTGTGGAAAAGGGTCATTTTGTACAGAACAAGCAACTGCATGACTGTTGGATAAAATTGGCTCATATTTTAACAAAGTCTAGCCTAAAGTACCATCCAGGTAGTGCTACAACCATTGGTATAAAACTCAGCCCCAAAACGTAGTTATGCAAGCAATTTATTTTGACTTATTTTATAAACACATATGTCAAATATGTCATTCTAATTTTGTAAACGTGTAGATCTTTTTAGGGTATGGTGTGTTATCACAACATAAATAGACATTAATTGTTTATATACCTGTAAGGTTGTTTAGCAATATATCAATTTCTATTTCACAGAATGAAAAATATATAGTAATATTGTAGATCATTACATAAAAAAACTATAATTTGAAATAAATCGCAGAAAATATTTAACAATATTATGGTGTGATGTTGCACCATACCTTAAATCTATTTTGAAAACAGACCAAACCGGTTTGACATGTATGTTGACAAAATAAATGGAAATTGATTGTTTCAAAAGAGCCTTTTGAGACCGAGTTATATATCTAAGGTTGTAGCACTACCTGGATGGTACGTCAGACTGTACTTTGTTAAAATACGAGGCAATTTTTTGCAGCCGTCATGCAGTTGCTTGTTCTGTACAAAATGACCCTTTTCCGCAATGTTTGGCTATACCGCTATAGCTATGGCGGTCTTATGTTGCCTAACTGCTTGTGCTCACGAAAAGCTTCATTTTGATATATAATATACCTGGACATACTGCTTTTTCTTGGCTAATGAAGTGCCCTAAATATTGGGTCTCAAACACTTTACATGAACCTTAATGTCAAAGGGGAAAAAGGGAAAAACAAAGCTGCAGATTTACAAAAAGGAAACCAAATACTTGTCTTGAAAGAATTGATAAAGGGTCTTGGTTCCAATAAAACCGAAAATGCTATTATTCAAATAACAAAGGCTGTATCAGTCCTTAAGGTAGTGGACCCGTAATAGTGTTGCAACGTCTCAGAGGTAATGAACTTTAACGGTGTTAACCAAGGTTTCTTAATGATTTTCATTAGGGAACCTTGGTTAACATTGTGAAAGGCTATGTGGTCTGAAACAATGAGGATCTATTACGGTTCCACTACCTTAAAGATGTTTGTGAAAATGTTGATCTTAATCTTGATATCAAAGACAAGCAATTGATTGATTGAATGGAGTTTTACGCCGTTTTCAACATTTTTTCAGTTATAACAATCGTTTCCTGGTATTTCTCTCACCAGTACATCCACCACATCCTTTCCTAGCCTCCAGCTGCTATCTCACATAGGTCTACGATTATCAACCCATTGCTGAGAGACAAATAGTCGGAAAGAATGAGTGCCGCCGTCGGGGATCGAACCCGTGACCTCTGGATTGACAGTCCGACACGCTACCAACTGCGCTATGACGGCTGCTCCTCAGAGACAAGCAAAGTTCACGCAAAAAGTAATCAATTGTTGATGATGTCAAGATTATAGTATCAAAACTTTTAGAATTAGATCTATGGACAGAGAAAAGGGATAGAAAGTTGGATGATTTCAAATTTATCAGTAAAACTCCATTTTCTTCAACTATAGGCATATGAAGGACAGTATTAATCAAAATATAACAAGATTGTGCCAGGGCTTTTCTGTCTTAGACTTAAATGATGACTCAGATGAAAATTAACCCTTTGCTGTTTAATCCCTGCTTTTTACGTGCCTGTGATTTTATGATTGAGAAAACAGTGTGAAAAAAGAAGAAATTGCTTCTGACAAGCAATTTCTTCTTTTTCCACACTATTTTCTACCCCACTCAATGGTTATTTTTCAATTCAAATCCACTTTTAATTTTCGTCTGCAAAACCTTTGGATTTGGACAGGTCCAAAATTTTGTAAAACAGTGTCCACCATGCGTCTGTCTATCCATGGGTTGATGTATCTGTCCCTCTGGTTATAAACCTTTTCTATAAGAATCTTCTCCCCAGAAACTACTGGGTGAATCTATAGCTAACTTCACAGGAATGATCCTAGGCAGACCCCCATTCAAAGTTGTTCAAGGATTTTTGATCCAATGAAAAACAAGGCTTTAATGGGTGTGGCTTATTTCCATACATGGTAATATGTGACTTTTCTCAGAATCTAAGTGATGGATATCAACAAAATTTTACTGGAATGATCCATTAGTGACCCTTTATCAGTCTACCAAAAAATATTGCGATCAGATGAAAAATATGTCTTTTATAGACAGAGGTCATTTCTCTATATTATTTTGTATAGTGGAAACTTTGAAAATCATTTTCTCAGAACCAAATTGATGGATATCAACAAAATTCTACTGGAATGATCCTTGAGTGACCCTTTATCAGTGTATCAAAAAATATTGGGATCAGATGAAAAATATGTTTTTCATGGGCAGAGGTCATTTCTCTTTATAGTGGAAATTTAAAAATCTTTTTTTTTTCAGAACAAAAATGATTGATATTCAACCAATTTCCCTGATATTGATCCTTTAGTAACCCTTTGTTAGTCTACACAAAAAGTTAATTTCTCTATACAGTGAAACTTGTGTTAAGCGACCACTGAAGGGATCACCAAAAAGCGGTTGTTTATGGAAATGGTTGCTAAATACGAAATACCATGATAAATGTGACAGTTTATTTTGATAACATTTATAGATTGTCGGCCAAGTAGAAGTGAATCCTATGATGTTCAAACCCATTAGAATTGTCTTATAGAGAAGATTCTAATGGGTTCCAACAACATAAGATTCAACAATAACCAATTTTTCGTTCAGAATGTACTCTTATTCAGGGAATTTGCTTACGGTGAGGGGACTTTTTATGGTGGTCGCTTAATGAAATTGGTTGCTTGATAGACGTGGTTGCTCGAGCAATATCGACTGTATATCTCATTAAGTTGAAAGTTTGAAAAACACTTTCTAAGAACCTGAATAATGTATGTCAACCAAATTTTATTGGAATGATCCTGTAGTGCCCCTCTACCAGACTGTACCATTTTTTTATTATCAGATGAAAAATATATATTTAAAAGACTGAGGTCAATTTTATACATGTTTTGCATTTTTCTCTGCAGAAATAAATACTTCAGCATGTGAACACTCACTTACTTCAAATAAACATTCATTTATGCATGCACTTAAATTCCCATATAATCATTTCAGTAGAGGTAAATCAGATGCTCAAGCAGCTCTTAATGTTTGTTAAATCATCTTTCAAAACTTCTTAAACCACAAACACCTTCCTCATTTTTAGCTCCAATGGCTAAAATGGCCATCTTTCTATTTTTATGGCAATCTGTCTTTCCTAGTTTTTATGCAGAAACATTTAATTTAACTCTTTCCTGTATAATCCCTGTTTTTTACGTGCCTGTGATTTTATGATTGAGAAAACATTGTGGAAAAAGATGAAATTGCTTCTAACAAGCAATTTCTTCTTTTCCCACACTATTTTATAACCTACTGAATGCGTATTTTTCAAATTAAAACTACTTTTAATTTTGATCTACAAAACCATTGAATTTGGACAGGTCTAAAATTTTGTAAAACAGGAAAGGGTTAAAAAAATGTTACTTCAAAAACTACTTAATGGATTTCAAAAGAATTTCCCGGTAAGGTTTGGTGGATGACCCCCCTTACCAAAATATATTGGCTATTGCAAAAATTTGCAGCAGCAAACTATTTGTTTTTGGCTCCACTGGCTGAAAGCCACTGGGGCTATTGTCATGGCTTTGTGTCCGTCATATGTCTGTCCGTCCATATGTGCGTCCAGTTGTAAACTTTTTCTTTAAAAATCTTCGCCTCAGAAACTACTGGATGGATTTCAACCAAACTTCACAGGAATGATCCTTGGGTGACCCTTTTTCAAAGTTGTTCAAGAAATTTTGATCCAATGAAAAACATGGATTTAATGGGAATGGCTAATTTCCAAATATGGTAAAAAGTGACTTTATTCAGGTTCTAATTGATGGATACCAATTAAAATTTTCATGAATGATCCTTGGGTGATCCTTTATTGGTCTATCAAAAATTATTGTGATCGGATGAAAAATGTACATTTTATGGGCGGAGGTCATTTCTCAAAATGTTATATAGTGGAAACTTTGAAAATCATTTTCTCAGAATATAACAGATGGATATCAACCAAAATTCACTGGAATGAGCTTTGAGTGACCCTTTATCAATCTACAAAAAGTTATTGTGAATTGATGAAAAATATGTTTTTTATGTGTGGAGGTCATTTCTCTATTCGTCATATAGTGGAAATTTTGAAAATCATTTTCTCAGAATCTAATCGACAGATATCATCCAAATTTCACTTGAGTGATCCTTGAGTGACCCTTGAGTATCAATCTACCAAAAATTATTGTGATTGGATGAAAAAACTGTATTTCATGGGCGGAGGTCATTTCTCTGTATGGTATTGTGGAAACTTTGAAAATCATTTTCCCAGAATGTAATCCATGGATATCAACCAAAATTCACTGGAATGATCCTTGAGAGACCCTTTATTACTCTTTTAAAAATTATTGTGATTGGATAAAAATTGTGCATTTTATGGGCGGAGGTCATTTCTCAAAATGTTATATAGTGGAAACTTTGAAAATCATTTTCTCAGAATGTAATTGATGGATATAAATAAAAGTTTTTGTATGATCTTTGGGTGACCCATTATCATGCAGCAAAAAAATTTTGTTATTTGATGAAAAATATGTCTTTTATGGGTGGAGGTCATTTCTCTAAACGTTATATAGTGGAAACTTTGAAAATCATTTTCAAGATCAGTTGAACCCAAAATATCTAAAAATCTAGTCAAAACTTTTATTCGCTTTACAAGAATTTCAAGCCTGAGGAGCGACTCAAGCCATTCATGGCTTTCTAGTTTTGTATGCAAATGAGCTCTCTTGCAAACAGTTTGCTGCAATAATGCAGCAAAATATTCTCACAAACTTCACAAATTCTCTGCAACCTTGCTGCAAACTTCCCACAAACAATATTTTCAACAATTCTGTCACTATAAATAAGGTATTTTTCCCATTTCTAGCATTTTGCTTTTGTATTCCATGGGGCATATATTCTTTTTTTAATTTCCAATGGTTTGTTTTCCGAAGGCTTTTAAGTAAAAAAAAACTTAATATGACTTATTATCTGTTGCAAACTTCCTTCAAACAGTTTGCGACAACAGTTTGCAACAGAGTGCTTTTGCAAACATTTTCCGTAAAAAAATTGCAGGAACAGTTTGCAGCAAGTTTTGGGCAATGATGAAGTAGTTAAATTTATATCATTATTATGTGCGCTGTTTAGCAATAAAAGAACCATGATGCAAGGGTGAAAAGTTCAAACTTGGCGACAGACTGCACTATCTGTGAAGGCTGTCCAGGTTCAATACTTTTCCAGTTAATATATTTTATGAATCTAGAATAAACATTCCTTCACCATATATAGATATTTTCTGGGTTGAACCTCTGGGTGACCTCTGCTGAATGATCTGGGGCCCAAGGATTTAAAACTTTTCTCATTCTCAGTTCAAAATTTATCAAATTTCAATTCGAGATTAAAGCTGTAATTCAGTTTTAATTCTCATTTTTTATGTATTAGAATAAAAGATAATATCAATAAGTTATTAATATTATCTTTTATTTCTTACATTTATTTAAACTTTGAATTTGAAAAAAAATCTCAGTTGAGCCTGAGAAAAGTTTTACAAGGTCGGGCCCGAATCTCTTTTTTAGCTCGGCTGTTTTCGTCGTCGTCGTCGTCGTTGTTGTTGCCGTCGGGCGGAAACTTTGACATTTAGTTATATCTCTGGTTCTACTGAAGGCATTCACTTGAAACTTGGCACACATGTTCACCATCAAAAGAACAACCTATACTATCAAGGGGGATAACTCTAGATGTATTTTGTGCAAATTATGCCCCTTTTTCGACTTAGATTTTTTCCCACCATCCAGCACTTGACAGCCGAGCTTAGGCACCTGTAGGTGGTGCTCTTGTTAAATATAATAATATTTATATATTGTACCTTGTTAGATGTTTTTAGCTCACCTGAGCACATCGTGCTCAGGTTGAGCTTTTGTGATAATTGAATGTCCGTCGTCTGTCGTGCGTTGTGTGTTGTCTGTCGTCCGGCGTCAACAATCTTAATGTTTACACTCTAGAGGCCACAAATATGGCCAAATCTTCATGAAACTTGGTCAGAATGTTGGCCAGGTCACAAGGATGAACCCTATCGAAAATGGGAAGGATCCGTGCCATATCAAGGGAAAAGGGGCCTTAATGACAATTTTCTTGTTTACACTCTAGAGGCAAAAATATGGCCCAATCTTTATGAAATTTGGTCAGAAGGTTGGCCAAGCCACAAGGATGATCCCTATCGAAAATGGGAAGGATCTGTGCCATGTCACGGGAAAAGGGGCCTTAATGACAATTTTTTTTGTTTACACTCTAGAGGCCACAAATATGGCCCAATCTTCATGAAACTTGGTCAGAATGTTGGCCAGGTCACAAGGATTAACCCCTTTTTAAAATGGGAAGGATCTGTGCCATATCACAGGAAAAGGGGCCTTAATGACAATTTTCTTGTTTACACTCTAGAGGCCACAAATATGGCCCAATCTACAAGAAATTTGGTCAGAAGGTTTGCCGAGCCACATGGATGATCCCTATCGAAAATGTGAAGGATCTGTGCCATATCACGGGAAAAGGGGCCTTAATGCCAATTTATTTGTTTACACTCTAGAGACCACAAATATGGCCCAATCTTCATGAAACTTGGTCAGAATATTGGCCAGGTCACAAGGATGTACCCTTTTGAAAATGGGAAGGATCTGTGCCATATCACGGGAAAAGGGGCCTTAATGACAATTTTTTTTACACTCTAGAGGCCACAAATATGGCCCAATCTTTATGAAATTTGGTCAGAAGGTTGGCCAGGTCACAAAGATGAACCCTATTGAAAATGGGAAGGATCCGTGCCATATCACGGGAAAGGGGGCCTTAATGACAATTTTCTCGTTTAAGCTCTAGAATCCAGAAATACTATTAAATTTTCATGAAACATGATCAGTATAATGGCTTGGTCTCAAGGATGAACCCTATTTAAAGTTGGAAAGATCCATGTCATATCACGGGAAAAGGGGCCTAATTGACTATTTTCTTTTTAGAGGCCACAAATATTGCCCATTCTTTATGAAACTTGGTCAGAATGTTGGCCAGGTCACATGAAACTTGTTGTTTATAGAAATTTATGCAGCGATCATAGAAATAGAGTTATGTTTTTCTTTGAAAAAATTAATGATCTTTCAAGTATTTAATTTTGCTGAGGGAGAAGTCAAAGAGACGAAGGTGAGCCATATAGGACCATCATGGTCCTCTTGTTTTCCATACATAACACTAAGTATGTACTGTATATTTATAAAGCTTAGATTAGTTTAATAAAATTGATATATTAGTGTGAGTGAAGCATTCTGCTGCTGTAAACACTTTTTCAGAAATAAAGAAGTGACTGGATCATATATGAATAAATTCTTTGTATTTCTTCCACCAATATTTTCACACTTATATACAGTGTATCTTTAGATCAGAATGCACTTGTATGAATATATTCAAGCTGATGTTAGTCTATACTGTCTGCTAAAGCCTAATATAGGCCTACAGAAGGAAATACCTTGATCAGCATTTTACAACAATTTTTCAGATACAGTAAAACTTGTGTTAAGCGACCACTTAAGGCACCACCAAAAAGCGGTCGTCTATGGGAATGGTCGCTTAATACAAAATACCATGATGAATGTGACAGTTCATTTTGATAGCATTTGAAGATTGTTGGTCAAGTCGTACTGAATCCTATGATGTTCGAACCCATTAAAATCGTCTTATTGAGAGGATTCTAATGGGTACCAACAACATAAGATTCAACAATAGCCAATTTTTCGTTAAGAATGTCTTCTTTTTCAGAGATTTTGCTTCCAGTGAGGGCACTTTTTATCGTGGTCTCTTAATAAAGTTGGTCGCTTAATAGACGTGGTCGCTCGAGCAATATCGACTGTACAGTAAAATATTTAGTGAAAAATATCAAGTGTAGCTAAACCCTTTTACTAAGTATAAATAGTATGAGTTCAAACAAGAAGAAAACAAAAGATTTTTATAACTATCAATATATTTTAATTCAATTTTAATCAGGATTTGAATGTAAATAGGTGACAAATTTATACATGTATATTTTTGTAGTTCCTACTTGTAAATTTCAAAATTTTTATAGAAATCTTTTACAATTTATAGTATGCCGGTCAGGGGTAGGAAGGAAATCCATTCACTGTTGCGGCTGCAAGCACTGGGTGCACAAGACCTGCAGTGGAATACAAGGCCAACTGTGAGAGGATCCAACCTTCAGGTGCTCCAGGTGCAAAGGGACAGCAAGACCAATTAGTTACTCTTTTGCCTTAATCTCTGAAAGTAAAGTTCTAAAATACCTCCATAAGCTCAGCCCTAACAAAGCAACAGGTCTAGATGGTCTTCCATCACGTTTTATAAAAGATGCTGCACCTATCGTTGTTGGCCCCCTTACCCATATTATTAATCTTTTTCTTATCCAAGGTACAGTACCCGATGGCCTGAAAACTGCAAGAGTTGTCCCCCTTTTCAAGAAAAATGATAGGCTGTCCGTTGGTAATTATAGACCTGTATCTATACTCAATGTTTTCTCTAAAGTTCTTGAAAAAGTCGTTTTCGACAAGTTGAATGCTATTTTAAAGAAAAACATTTGTTGTATAATTTTCAATCTGGTTTTAGGAGTACTTTCTCTACAGATACTTGTCTGATTTATTTTAACGGACTACATAAAATTTGAAATAGATAAGGGTAACGTAGTTGGAATGGTACTTTTAGATCTGCAAAAGGCATTTGATACAGTCGACCATAAAATTCTTTTGATGAAGCTGAAAGCATGTGGCATAGGCGACAATATTTGCAACTGGTTTAAATCATACCTTGCTGACAGGCACCAACTTGTCGATGTGTCTGGAAACTTTTCTACAAGCTCCCCAATATCTTGTGGGGTTCCTCAAGGGTCGATACTTGGTCCTTTACTTTTTTTGATTTATGTCAATGACATGCCAGGCGTTGTTAAAAACAAGCTGTTATTATATGCTGATGATTCCGCCATATTAGTCTCTGGCAAAAATGCCAGAGACGTTGAAGAGGCTCTGACTCATGATCTTCAAGAAGTCAGCCATTGGTTGGTAAATAATAAGTTATCTTTACACCTTGGTAAAACAGAATCCATACTTTTCGGTTCCAGACAGAAACTCAAGTCCCAACCATCTCTTTACGTATCTTGTAATGGAACGCCCATCAGTCAATCTTCTTCTGTGAATTACTTAGGTGTCACCATTGACCAATCCTTAACTTTTTCTTCACTAGCAGAGTTGGGTTTAAAGAAAGCAAACTCCAGCTTAAAGTTCTTGTTACGCAAGAAACAATTTTTATGTCAACAAACTAAGAAACTTTTGGTTACTTCTCTTATTCAGTGTCATTTTGACTACGCCTGTTCAGTATCGTTCCAGGGTCTCACGACAGTGTATAAAAATAAGTTACAAACTACG
This sequence comes from Fragum whitleyi, assembly GCA_948146395.1. Lineage (NCBI taxonomy): Eukaryota > Metazoa > Mollusca > Bivalvia > Cardiida > Cardiidae > Fragum > Fragum whitleyi. The sequence goes on along the minus strand of OX411558.1, from coordinate 14,782,473 downwards.
CAAAACAGGTTAATTAGGTTTATATTTAACCTAGATGTAAGATCAAAAGTTACTATGGAACATTTTAGGCAATTAAACTGGTTACCTGTCCAGAGCAGAGCTGATCAAATAATGCTGTGTCATATCTTTAAAATCAACAATAATATGGCACCTGAATACCTGAAGCATTTTTTCGTATCGCAAGCCTCTGTCCATAACCACAACACAAGGCTAAGCTCAAAACGGGGCTATCGTATTCCAAGAGTTAAATCTTTTGGGTCAAAATCATTTTGTTAAAATGCTTCCAAATTATGGAACACTCTTCCAGCGGACGTCATTAATATATCAAAGTACAGTCCTTTTAAGCAAGCAGTTAAACATGTTTTATTAAATGATCAAAGATATTTTAACAAATAAAGACATTTCTTGTCTCTTTCTGTGATTCAAATACTGTGATATGTATAGCTTTAAACGTGTGATAAATTTATTACTGTGATGTCAATCTTTAAAACATGCTTTCTAAATTGATATATTGTTAAAAAATAACGTTGAACAAGCCTTTCATGGTGTCATGCCGCCCTTTCATTATACCCCCCACCTATGAAGTAGAGGGGGTATATTGGTTTCACCATGTCTGTCTGTCTGTCTGTCTGTCCGTAGACCTTTTCGTTTCCGGACTCTAACTCAAGAACCAAATGACCTACAATCATGAAACTTTATACAAATGTTCCTTATGACCCAAGGAAGTGCCCTATTCTTTTTGGGTCATGTAGGTCAAAGGTCAAGGTCACAGTCAGCCTTTGTTCAATTTTCGTTTCTTGACTCTAACTCAAGAACCAAGTGGCCTACAATCATGAAACTTTATACAAATGATGCTTATCACCCAAGGAAGTGCCCTATTGTTATTGGGTCATGTAGGTCAAAGGTCAAGGTCACCGTCAGCCTTTGTTCAATTTTCGTTTCCAGACTCTAACTCAAGAACCAAGTGACCTACAAGCATGAAACTTTATGCAAATGTTGCTTATGATCCAAGGAAGTGCCCTATTGTTTTTGGGTCATATAGGTCAAAGGTCAAGGTCACAGTCAATTTTTGTTCAATTTTCATTTCTGGACTCTTAACTCAAAAATAAAGCGACCTAGAATCATGAAACTTCATGCAAATGCTACATATAATGACCTCAATATTAGTTACAAACACATCCTGCACTAATAGCACTTTGCATTCTGACAAAGCGCTAATGGGGGGAATTAGTCCGCTCTGCGACAGTTCTAGTTTAAATTGGAATTGCATTTTGTTATCCTTATATTGTACTACTCTATTGTTGTATGTACTTTTTTACCGAAATAAATCTATCTATCTATCTATCTACCAATTGATGGGCGGCCAGTTGAGAGTATCACCATCAATAACCATCAACTGGAAGTGGTGGATAAGTTCTGCTATCTGGAAGATACACTCTCAGCAGAAGGAGGCAGCCTATGCAGTGTCAACACCCTTTGCCGATCAACGTGGGGAAAATTCAGGGAGCTACTACCAATCCTAGCACACTGTTCCCTCAGCCTACGCACCAGGGGACACATATACACGGCATGTGTGCGAAGCGTGATGATATACACCAGTGAATGTTGGCCACTGAGAAGCCAGGAATGGGTACGCTTAGCACGAAATGAGCGTGCAATGATCAGATGGATATGTGGTTTGAGGCCGGACTCTGAAGTAGATGTAACAACACTTTATGAAAAACTCAGCATCATCCACCTGGACACCATCCTGAGACGAGACAGACTACGCTGGTTCGGACACGTCCAACGCAGTCAGTCATGGACCAGCCGATGCCAGACCATGGATGTTGAGGGAAGAGCAGCAAAAGGTAGACACAGAAAGACCTGGAAGGACAACATCACGGAAGACCTTCGGACTTTGAACCTCACAGCTGATATGGCAAGAGACAGGGACGAATGACGAGCACGACTAAGAGCGGCAACATGACAGTCCAACCCTCAGGACAGAGGAACAACGGACCTTAAAGTGCATGATGATGATGATGATGTGCGAAGCTATTTTCAAGAAATAATAATAGAAAAACACTTCAAAGTGGTAAAAATGATAAGATTTTTTTCATCCAGGAAAACCTGCTAAAATGACAATCAAATTTACAATATATACCTAGTTCCAACAGAAAGTGTGCTCTTTTGAATTTTCAATATCTCTGAAATTACAAAATCTATCGTCATGAAATGTTGTGTGACTATCCCCCAGAGTATGAACACACGATATTCGAAAACAAAAATTGCGCGATGAGCAAAGGTCTTTAGCTAAATTGAGACATTTGATTTTGCATGTGCATCACAGGTGAGATGGATAATTTGTCTGATAATACATTCTGTTGAATCTTTGCGGCTTTCTTAAGCATAAAATCACATCTTCAATACAATTCGAGGGTTCAGTGCAAGACTGTACTAAGTGTATATACAATGTATATACACTTAGTACAGTCTTGCACTGAACCCTCGAATTGTGCCTGATGCTACAGCGTAGTTTGACTACCAGTAAACGTCGTTGTACAAAATTGAACCTTGTCAGATTAAGAAGGTCATCAAAATTGATTTAGCATTCATGTTCCAGAAGAAACCAATGTCATTGTTTTGTAAGGCCTTTAATGAGTAAATCTAGAGATTGAGATGAGCTCCATTCAACGTCAAGTTACTGGCATAACAATGTAGCAATGTCTTAGGTTGGCTTACACGTAACGTCTGCATAAAAATTAAAAATTCTGTTTGAAAATGGCTTGGGATGGCTACAAAAACTCTTTAGTACAACATCAACACATAGTTCTTAACAAAGAAAAAGTTGTAAAAAGGTCAAATCTCAACAACTTAAGTTCTAACTGCGCATATGCAGCATGCGATACTTTATCCAAATCTGATTTGACTTTTAATTAAAAAAAGGGCTTGACTTATGTATGGTATCGAATTTAATCCATAATTTTCCTCCAACTTTGTAAAAATCAAGAGAAATGCAAAAAGTGAAAGTGCACACTTTCTTATGGAACTCAGTATATGTAAACTCCTAGTAATAAATAAATGCCAACTTTTCATATTTATGAAAAAGGAAAAACTATGTTATATTGCCAGTGAATTATAATGCTTTGCTTAAGTTAAAATCTATTATCAGGAATTTAATTCCATGAAGGTAATAAACTTAAAAGGTATTGGAGAAAAAAAATGAATTTGCTTGTTTTGAGCAATTTATTTTTTTTCCTTTCAATGTTTTCTGCAATACATAGTCAATCTTGCTCAAGCAACCATGTCTATTTAGTGACCATTTTTTTTAAAGGACTGTTTCAAAATCCCCTGCTTAAATCATAGTATCTTAAAAAGTAGATTTTGTTGGTCTAAAGTTATTGAAAATGAATCATGCGTTGTTTAAACTCACCAGAATGAGATGATTCTATTGAGTTTTAACAACATAGTATTATTGAGAATACAATGCATATTCAATCAAAAAGTGTGGTCCTTATTTGTTGAAAAAAAAAAATGTGTATTAAGCTTCACTGGCAGTAAGGCCGGTGGAGCTATTGTAATTGCAATATGTCTGTCATTGCCTGCCTGTGTGTACTTACCTCTGTCCATTAATTTTTCCTTTAAAAATTTTCTCCTCAGAAACTACTGGATGGATTTCAAATAAATCCACAGGAATGTTCCTTTGGCAACCCTCTATCAGGTTCCTTTTAAGAATTTAAAAGGTTGAAAATCATGGCTTTTAAGGGTATGACTAATTTTCATATATGGTAAAAATTGACTTTTCTCCTAAATTAGTGGGTGAATTTTCAACTAATTTTACTATGGTGAGTGTGGCTGACAATATATTGTTTACACTGTAGAGGCCATTACTGAAATACAACCTTCATGAAGCTGATAATAAGCTTAGATATTGTTTTAACCCTTTGCTGTTTAATCCCTGCTGTTAACATGCCTATGATTTTATGATTGAGAAAACATTGTGATAAAAGAAGAAATTGCTTCTGACAAGCAATTTCATCTTTAACCACACTATTTTCTACCCTACAGAATCGTTATTTTTCAGTTTGAATCCACTTTAACATAAGATTTACAAAACCTTTGAATTTGGACAGATCAAAAATTTTGTAAAACAGGAAAGAGTTAATAAAACAAAGAAAAGTTGATATGCAGTTGTTTTGTAAGCCTACAAACTATAAGGTCCTTAAAACAAATCTCAATATATAGAAATCTTGACATTTTTGCCCCATGATATATCTATTATGAGATATTAACAGGATATCATTAGACTTTATGGATTTAGGAAACTGAGAAAGTGTCAATATGCTTTCAGTTTCATTTAAGATATGAAGCGAATATTTGTTGATTTTTTGTAGGTGTAAAACTAAAAACCTAATCACACTTATCACACTATAAATACGCCAAGCCAATCAATACATCAGTGTGATTAGGTTTTTAGTTTCATAGGCCCATAGAATCAAATATTCTCTTCATATCTCAACCTCAAATTAAATATCACCAAGCAAAAATGTAAGATTCATCAACAATGAAAGCAACTTCTTACAGGACGTCCTTGTTTGAAAGACTACAAAACAATACCAGGTACGTATTAATAACATTGTAAGGGATGGCTTCCTGACTTTGATGCCTATTTCCAAAGGTGTACTACGACCAATGATATTTACACCTTATCAATAAGTTTAAAAATAAACTATCAAATCTATTTATAGGAATCGTAATCATATGAAATATTTACAATATGCCTCATTGTTAAACTCCCGCATGGTGTTTAAAATCGCCTCTCGATTGCGAATTGTGTAAACCAGTCCATGGATGAGAATTAATCTTTATGTTGTTTGAAATACATATATAATACATACTTAGTGTTTTGTATGAGAAAGAATATCTAACGAGGTTGGGAGAATTGATCATTGTCAAGGCTCTGCCGAGACAATTAACACTTCCCACAACCAAGTTAGATATTTTTTCATACAATACACTAAGTACATATCATATTTATCTTATAACCTCTATTTGCATTGTTTTGGTAGATGTTTCTAACAGAAATGCAAGTTTCTACACCAAATTATATCATTGTTCTAAAAATAACTATGTGATATCAAAAAATATCATTTTGGATGTTATCACAGGGATATTTGTATAGTTATAAGATAAACATATTTATATGTAGAGCTAGATGAGAATATATCACGAACACAATTAGGTATGTGACGCGGCTTAACCCTTTCCTGTTTTACAAAATTTTGGACCTGTCCAAAATTTAAAGGTTTTGCAGACGAAAATTTAAAGTGGATTTAATTTGAAAAATAACCATTCAGTAGGGTAGAAAATTGTGTGGAAAAAGAAGAAATTGCTAGTCAGAAGCAATTTCTTCTTTTTTCACACTGTTTTCTCAATCATAAAATCACAGGCACGTAAGTTTAAAAATCAGGGATTAAACAGCAAAGGGTTAAGACGATAGCAGTTGTACGACAGTCTCTTGACAATAAATACTATTCGGAGTTTGTGGCAAATGAGGCTTTGAAATACTTTGACTTGGGTTTACATGTACATTAATAAAGTGGCTTGGGGTTGTAAAATTTGCGTGACATGCGATAGGTGAACATAAAATCATGGTTGATCAATCAATACGTTAGGCTGTCCGGTTATTTGTTTCTGATCTGAAAAACTTACCATTTACACCAACAGAACAAGCTTTAATTAGAGTCTTTCTCAACTGAATAAACTGGTCCTGAATTAGAGAATTTAAAGGACAAACTATTAAAACTATTGCTGGTAAGCACAAACTGTCTTTCATTTGTATAAACCATGGAAGCAAGTGGAAAATTGCCGATTTTCCGTAGCCTGTGGGAAGAACAGAAATCGTATCATTGCCTAAAAACAAACTATTTAAAGTTTCTATTTGCTTTTTCTTTATATTATCAAAGCTTATTCCTAAGCCGCTTGTTATTAAGGCCCCTTCTCCTGTGATATGGCACAGAACATTCCCATTTTCAATAGGGTTCATCCTTCTGACCTGGCCAACATTCTGACTAAGTTTTATGAAGATTGGACCTTATTTGTAGCCTCTAGAGTGTAAACACTAAGATTGTTGACGCCAGACGACACACGAGGGACATTCAATGATCACAAAAGCTCACCTTGAGCATGATGTGCTCAGGTGAGCTAACTAGAAAGCCATGAATGGCTTGAGTCGCTCCACAGGCTTAAAATTCTTGTAATAGAAAATCTAAGTTTTGACTAGATTTTTAGATATTTTGGGTTCTACGGATGTTGAAATGATTTTCAAAGTTTCCACAATTTAACATATAGAGAAATGACCTATGCCAATAAAAAAACATATTTTTCATCCAATTACATTAATTTTTGGCTGCATGATAATGGGTCACCCAAGGATCATACTATTGAAGTTTGATTGATATCCATCCATTTTCAAATTTTCCACTATTTAACATATTGAGAAATGACCTCTGTCCATAAAATACAAATTTTTCATCCGATCACAATAATTTTAAGTAGACTGATAAAGGGTCAATCAGGGATCATTCCAGTGAAATTTGATTGATATCCATCAATTCCATCCTGAGAAAATGATTTTCAAAGTTTCCACTATATAACATATAGAGAAATGACCTCCGCTCATAATATAATTAGTTTTCATCCAATCACAATAATTTTTGGTAGACTGATAAAGGGTCACCCAAGGATCATTCATGTAAAATTTGGTTTATATCTATTGATTAGATTCTGAGAAAATGATTTTCAAAGTTTCCCCTATATAACATATAGAGAAATGACCTCCGCCCATAAAAAATATATTTTTCATCCGATCACAATAATTTTTAATAGACTGATAGAGGGTCACCTAAGGATCATTCATGTAAAATTTAATTGGTATCCATCAATTAGAACCTGAGAAAAATCACTTTTTACCATATTTGGAAATTAGCCACGCCCATTAAATCCATGTTTTTCATTGGATTAAAATTCTTGAACAACTTTGAAAGAGGGTCACCCAAGGATCATTCCTGTGAAGTTTGGTTGAAATTCATCCAGTAGTTTCTGAGGAGAAGATTTTTAAAGAAAAAGTTTACGACTGGACGCACGACGGACACAATGCCATGACAATAGCCCCAGTGGCTTTCAGTTAGTGGAGCTAAAAATCACACTTGTCAAATAAAGATGAGAGGTTATTATCAAGCTGAAAATTGCTCTTGTGATCTTAGGAGTCTTTAATATCAATATATGTGGCTGCAACAGTGAAAAGGATATTCAAGACAAGAGCACCGCAAGCGCAAGCGGGTGCCAACACTCAGCTGTTTATTATTTCTAAGGTAAATGCAAAAAGAAAGGTCTTGTCCCAAGCAATGATCAGGTGAAACATGAAGGCTCTTTGACTGAATACAAAAGATATGACCAGGTTATATTTTTTTCATACAAATTTGACCTTGAAAAATGACCTTGGCTGATGACCTAGTACTTGGTACCTACAGAAATGTCTTGTCCCAAGCAATGATCATGTAAAATATGATGGATTTTCTAAGAAATTTGACCTTGAAAAATCACCTTGACTGATGACCTTGAAGTTGGTACCTACAGAAATGTCTTGTCCCAAGCAATGCTCATGTGAAATATGAAGGCTGTCACTTACCATTCAAAAGTTATGAGCAAGGTTAAAGAATGCCATACCAACGCAAACAAGAACCACACCAAGGTGATCATAGTACCTAGGGTTTTCTTCGAAAACAGCCGAGCTAAAAACTGCAATGTTGTCACAGTAATTTTGTGCAGCCTGATAATGAGTCACCAAAGGAACATTCCATAGAAAATTGTTTGATATCCATCAGTAATATTCTGAGAAAATGACATTTGAAGTTTCCACTCTATAGCATTTATGGAGAAATGATCTCCATCAATAAAATACTTATTTTTCATCTGATCACAATAATTTTTGGTTGACTGATAAAGGATTACTAAAGGCTCATTCCAATGAAATTTGGTTGATATCCATCAATAATATTCTGAGTAAATAATTTTCAAAGTTTCCACTATATAACATAGAGAAATTACCTCCGCCCATAAAATACTTATTTTTAATGAAAAATATATCTTAAAAAAAAGTTTACAACCGGATGCATAGACACATGCACGACAACAGCGCCATGACAATAGCTTTTTGTTTTGAATGGGTTTTACGCCGCTTTCAACAATTTCGCAGTTATATCGTGGCGGCCGTAGCACCTAACAATGGATTCCTGGTATTTCTTTCACCTGTACTACCATTACACCCTTTCCTAGCCTCCGACTGCTATCTCACATAGGTTTACGATTATCTACCCATTGGTGAGAGACAAACGTCGGAAAGGATATTTGCCGCCACCGGGGATCGAACCCACGACTTCCAGATTGAAAGTCTTATGCCTAACCAACTGCAGGCCTAAACGAAAATAAAGGTTTTTATAAAGGCTCCAATGTATGAAAATAAAGGCCTTTTAGTGTAAAATATGAAAAAAATAAAGAGTAAATAAAGGCTATTTTTGTCGAGGTTCTTATTTCTTTATTGAACCCATAGTCATACCAAAGTCATTTTTTTATGTTATATACTGCATTCTGAAAAACTCAAGATGGAAGAAACAAAAGCAGCATTTTTTAACTACACATAAAAGAATGGAAAATGCAGAACAAAAGCCATTACTTGCTTTCAGCTAGCACAGTAACCATTCAGAGCAAATATAAAGGTTTTGAGTGAGAATTACAGGCTATTTTGGCGTTTTAAAGGTTTTCTGGGGAAATGTAAAGGTTTTAAAGCTTTTCTCTGAAATTAAAGGTTTTTAAAGGTTTTAAAGGTTTCACTAGGAGGCCTGCAACTGCGCTATGGTGGCGGCTCTGTCATGACAATAGCTACAGTGGCCTTTGGTCAGTGGAGCTAAAAATAAAGTTTATAACATTCAATATTCATGCTATTCTCCACAGCTAGGGATTGAATTCAAATGTAGTCAGTTACTACTAAGAGGGAATTTTTAGCAGCCAAGACAGTTTTGTTTCAATTCAGAAGAAACAAATATTTCATATAAAACAATTTTAATCCTTAAATTGTAATTAAGCTATAATCAAATTATAGCTTCATATAAAACAATAATGCCTCTTAAACATTAATTCAAAATATTGTTGAAAAAGAAAGATGTGTTCATTAACCCTTTGCTGTTTAATCCCTGATTTTTACTTGCCTGTGATTTTATGATTTAGAAAACATTGTGAAAAAAGAAGAAATTGCTTCTGACAAGCAATTTCTTCTTTTTCCACACTATTTTCTACCCTATTGAATGGTTATTTTTCAAATTAAATCCATTTTAATTTCCTCTGCAAAACCTTTGAATTTGGACAGGTCCAAAATTTTGTAAAACAGGAAAGGGTTAAACACCAATGCCCTCAAAACGGCTATCATATTGACCTTGTCAGAGGCCCTTATAGATGCAGATTGCTGCGAATAACCATTATGCAAAATATGATCCAATTTCTTTAATGCTTTTTGGTTGTTTATTGAGAAATAACGATAGATTATCACTTGATAATCTCACCGCGAAAGCAGTGAAATTATAAAAAAACTTATACCCTGCTTTTGTGCATTTCACCCTATCTGACGTCATCTATGCAGGGCGAAATAAGTTACGTCACAATAAACGTTGCCTAGCAATCACGTGCAAAATGATGTGCTTTACGAAAATATGTCCTAGAAATTACACATTTTGTCTCATTTTTGCAAAAAGAACAAGATGTGTTATGTGTGCTGTGTGATCTCTCGATACGGGGGCATAAAAAGTATAATAGCTTGTTTTTCGAGTAAGATTGATTAATATTTTATTTCGTGAACAAAAGCTATATTTTCACTCGTGGCTCTGCAAACAATCGATTATCCTTTAAATCACTTCATAAGCTTGGAAGTATAGGAAAATGTTTCCTTTGAGGGTTAGTTTTTCTCAGAAATGATGATTGAATAGATTGAGAGATAGACACCGGTAAAACAGTATTGATGGCACAGAGCAAAACAGTTGTAACTACCTATAAACATATAGGCAGTTACAACTGTTATGCACTGGGCCATCAGTATGTCCCCAATCTATCAATGTGTGGGTGCTAAAAAACTAGCTAGCTAAGATATTAACAATTTCTTTCTCATTCCAACAAAATTTCTATCATTGAAACACATCTATCAATTACATACAAGGTTGACATTTGCTATTTTCATTTGAAATGTCAACAAGCAAATCATGTGATCCTAGTGTATTACAAGTGATGTTTGTAAAATATTTATGCCCCCCATAAAAACAGGTCAATAGCCTATTCTGTTTAATCAACAAAGGGCAATAGATCACAAAATATAATGTGTAGAATATATATAATGCATACTTAGTGTTTTGTATGAGAAAAATATCTAACGAGGTTGGGAGAATTGATCATTGTCGAGGCTCTGCCAAGACAATTATCAATTCTCACAACCGAGTCAGATATTTTTTCATACAATACACCAAGTATGTATTATATTTATCTTATAACCTGTATTTGCCTTATTTTCATCGATTTTTCTAACTGAAATGCAAGTTTCTAAAAACAAGAGGGCCGTTGGCCCTGGGTCGCTCACCTGAGAAAAAAGCTTCATTACCTAGGTATGTCCATGCAACTACAGAAAAAGAGATTTTCACTTATTCAATCAGATAACATTTGAAATAATCCTTCCCCCCCCCCCCTCTGCTCCTCCCCTGGACATTATTTATTTAAGCTTTTTCCATAAAAGGTCTGTGATCAGCTAACCTATGCCAGATATACAGGCTGAGTCTGAGACTTTTAAAGTTTTCTTTAATAAGTTGATCAATCCATGTCAAATATAAAGGCTGTAGGGATTCAAAATTCTCAACAAAGCACCCCCCCCTCCCCCAAGATGCTCTGCACCTGGTGAGTCTACAGTCATGATTTTAGCTAATTCAATATATGTCCATATGCTGATCATCCATACCAATTTTCAAGTCTGTAGGACTCCTGGCTCATTAGAAGAAGTTTAAAGATTTCAAAAATGATCCAAAGTACTACCCCCTCCCCAAGACACTCAGCACCTGGTGACCCTACAGTCATGATTTTAGCTATTATTAATGTCAATTGATCACCCATGACAATTTTCAAGTCTGTAGGGTTCCTGATCCAGGAGAAGAATAAGGTTAAAGATTTCAAAATTAAACCAAAGTACTACTCCCTGCCCCCTAATGCTTCGCATCTGGTGGCCCTACATTCATGATTTTAGCTATTTTATTTTAGATCCATATGCTTATCCTCCATGCCAATTTTGAAGTCTGTAGGGCTCCTGGTTCATTAGAAGATGAAGATTAAAGTTACAAAATTTTCACAAAAGTACTCCCCCCTCCCCCCTGGTGCTCCGCACCTGGTGGCTTTACAGTCATGATTTTAGCTATTTATATTAAGGTCTATGAGCTGATCCTCCATGCCAATTTTCAAGTCTGTAGGGCTTGTGGTTCAGAAGAAGAAGAAGGTTAAGATTACAAAATTTTCACAAAAGTACTATCCTCTCCCCCCTGGTGCTACGCACCTGGTGAATCTACAGTCATGATTTTAGGTATTTTTATAAAGGTCCATATGCTGATCATCTATGCCAATATTCAAATCTGTAGGTCTCCTGGTTTAGAAGAAGAAAAAGGTTAAAGATTACAAAATTTTCATCATAGTACTACCCCCTCCCCCCTGGTGCTCCGCACCTGGTGGCCCTACAGATATGATTTTAGCTAATTTTATTAAGGTCTATGAGGTGATGATACATGCAAAATTTAAAGGCTGTAGGCCTTCATGATCAGAAGAAGAAGAATGTTAAAGATTACAAAATTTACCCTAAGTACTACCCCCTCCCCCCTGATGCTCCGCACCTGGTGGCCCAACAGGTATGATTTTAGCTATTTTTATTAAGGTCTATGAGCTGATCATCCATACCAAATTTCAAGGCTGTAGGGCTGCTGGTTCAGAAGAAGAAGAATTTTAAAGATTTTCTTAAATTTTTAACTTTGGTTGCCATAGCAACCAGAGTTTTTCACCGATTTCAATTCTTTTAGCAATTCTTAAAGGGGACCACCTAAGGAACATTTCTGCCAAGTTTGGTTAAAATTGGCCCAGTAGTTTAGGAGGAGATGTCGTTTAAAGAAATTGTTGACGGACGACGCACGACGGACGACGCACGACGGACGACGCACGGACAAAAGGTGATCACAATAGCTCACTTGAGCACGTTGTGCTCAGGTGAGCTAATAACTGCATTATATCATTGTTCTAAAAATAACTATGTTATAACATAAAAAGTATCATACGTGATGTTATCATACGGATATTTGTATAGTTATAAGATAAAATGGTTTAGCACTGCACTTATCCTCAATGAGATCTATCTACCTGTAAAGTTTCAAGATTCTAGCTTGCATACTTTTTGAGATATCCTCCCAACAAAAAACAGTTTATGGACAGACCAACCGACAAGTGCAAAGCAATATATCCACTCTTTGAAGGGGGGCATAATTAATGTTGAAGTGAATTATAACAGTGTTTATTTCAATGAACACAATGAGATAATGAAAGCCATTCTGTAAGTTTCTAAAAATGTTTTTTGTTTCGTTTTTATTCATCTTCTTCTGTTTCTTTTTCCTTTTTCTTCTTTTTCTTTTTCTTCTTTTCTGAACTTGGAGTCTGTGGTTCAGCCGTAGGCTGTTCTAAAAATAGAAAACAAACAGGGCTTGTATTTGTTGGGGTTTTCACCACTTTCAACTATATCCCTATGGGTGGAGCACCTAACAATGAATTTCCGGTATTTCTCACACAAGTACAACAAAACATCCTTTCCTAACCTACAGCTGGTATCCCACTTAAGTCTACGGTTTTCAACGCATTGGAGGAAGACAAAATTCGAGTGCAACACTATTGTAAGTGCTTATAAATATTTAAGCATGTACAATAGTGTTGCACAGACCCCTCGAAATAGAAAGGTTGATTGATTGATTGGAGTTTAACACTATGAACATTATTTCAGTTATATTGTGGAGGCTGGAGCACCTAACAATGGATTCCTGGTATTTCACTCACCAGTACAACCATCACATCCTTTCCTAACCTCCAGCTGCTATCCCACATAAGTCTACCATTTTCAACCCATTGGTGGAAGACAAAATTCGAGGGGTCAGTGCAACACTATTGTAAGTGCTTATAAATATTTAAGCACGTACAATAGTGTTGCACCGACCCCTCGAAATAGAAAGGATGAGTGCTGCAGTTGGGAATCTATTCCAGGACCTTTTGAATAATACTAGTTCTACCTGCTACCACTTCCCTTTGACAGCAGCTTTCCTAAACACATGGTTTTGACCCCTAAAAAGCATTAGGGTAGTAGACCCAGTGATTCATTTTGCTGTGCATCCTACATCGAAGATGAACATATTTCTCAAAGGACTCATACTTTTTCAAATATGTCAGTCCCTTGGATGCAAAATTTGCTGTTAATAGATCTTTCATATTGAATTGTGAAAATGACAAACATTTTGTTTTACTACTTTACCAGCCAAACAAGTTAGCTAAGCACCTGTGATATAAAATTCAAAATAAAATAACCCGAAGATTAGATAGACCTCTGAATCTTTTATCTGAATAAGCAATTTTCCTACACGCTTTATGCACATGTGCAGCTTGGATCAGGTTGAGACTCAATTGTTTCAAAGTATGCAATTCCTAGGGACCCCTTCTTTCAAATTTCAAAATAAATCACTGTAGACCAGTAATAGTTCCGCAATATCTCGAAACTCGTGATCTTTCCCAATGTCCACAGAGGTTGAAATAACAGGTTGTGTGTGTGTGTGTGTACGTGCATTCTGTGAAAAGTAGGAATTGGTACAATTCTAGAATCCTCCTGTGCAATCTAGGAATTCTCATTTTGTCGGGCATGGTAAGAATTCTTACATTGTGCAGTATGATTCCATAATTGTCCGTGCGCAAAGTAGGAATTCAGACAAAGTAAGAATATTGTAACTGTTTCATTGAAGACTTCTCGACATTGTTAGTATTTGCGAAATAGTATGTAAACATTCTTATGAGTTCTATTGTACTTGCTATTGTAAATCTCACGAGATTTTATATTGATTTTGTTTAAATGAAAACGTTCACTTTTTTCTGTGTATTTGAAGAAATAACCATTCTGTACTAACTCTTTACTGCCACCAAGAGTAATTGTTAATGAGCTAAAACTAATCAAAAATATTGTTACAGCACAAGTGAAAAAGAAGTTATTTACTAATATCTGTTTTCAAGTATTTCAAATGTTATGGTTAAACAACGAAAATTTATACTTGTAAAATTGTAAGACAACATTTCACCGTATCGCCCTATCAATTCTTACTTTGTCCAATACTATTCCTACTTTGCTCAAGGACTTCGCCAGGTGAAACATCGATAAAATCCCCTTGCACGATTCTAGAATTGTCGGGTGTAATTCTAGAATTGGCGGACAAAGTAATTCCTACTTTGCGCAGGACAATTCCGGAATTGTAATGAATCTCACTTTGCGCAGATCATGTATATGAAATTGCCAGTTGAATAGTATTGAAGTTTAGGAAAAGGGTTATTATTCAAACGTCTAGTTTTCAAAGACAACCCAATGGACAGAACAACCTCCAACATTAAAATACCAATCTACTTTAGCATAAGCCTGTAATATGCATCAGAAAACAATGTTGGTATTTTGGATGATGCATGTAGCGAGTGCAGGTGGTGTGATACTTACCTGATTAACATTCATCTAAATGTCAGAGGTCAGTGTTGGGTCCACTTGACCGTTGCTAAGCGGAATAATACCACCTACAAGTGCTTGTCAATAATGAAAAGCCATTTTCTATCGAAGGGCCATAAGTTCTGTAACTCCATCAAAAGTCATGGATCTTAACCAAAATTTCACTGGCATATCTCTGCCTGATACTGATTTTAACTGTAAATTTTTAATGAAATCAACCCATTACTTGCTGAGAATATGAGAGGACAAGAAAATGCTAGACTGATGGATAGACTGACATGCTGACTCCTATATACCCCCCCCCCCCCCAATATAATTTCAAGGGGGGGGGGGGTAATAAAGCTAACCTATATTATGGACCTTATTGAATACATGTAGTTGCTTAGAAGATTCTAATTGGGCACAAAGAAATCAAGACATATATCAGCGCGCTATGGGTGTATTGTAATCATTCTGCACTCATAAGCAGAACTGGTTTACAAGTTTTCATCATTTATATGCCTGCACATTCACAATAAGAACTAGAGCTGTTTCAAAGTAGAACATCCCCCCCCCCCTCCACCCAATCAGCCTTGTTAAGTGTAAGTGCCATCAATGCCTACAAACCCAATTCCAATATGGTACATCCTTGTGTGATTCGAGGTCATGTGGTTCTTGTGTTTGAGTCAAGAAACGAAAATGTATATAGATGTATAAACAGATTTTCAGAAAGATAAATGTGGTTAAACGAATATACCTCCCTTACTTCCAAAGCTTACGGGATAAAATACATGGACACTAAAATGAAAATTTTGATCTGGGCAAAAAGGATTAATTTCAGACATACATCAGCGCGCTATGGGTGTATTGTAATCATTCTGCATTCATAAGCAGAACTGGTTTACAAGTTTTCATCATTTATATGTCTGTATTCAGTGGAGTGGACATACAGAGATTCTCCACTTGTCCCTGGACATGTAGAAGCTGATTTCTGACTTGTCCAGGATCAAAATGAACTTGTCCACAAACAAGAGCTGTCACTGTAAGATGACAATGCCCCCGACACCGCTTTGATTTTAAATTATAGCCAATCTATGTTGAAGGTCAAGGTCATCCAGGGGTCAAGGTCACCAAAGTATGTGCCTACAGAAAGGTAATGTACCAAGGAATGTTGTGGTAAAGTACGATGCGAATATGTTAAGTAATAAGGAAGTTATGGCCAATGTTAAAGTTTTTGGACGGAATGACGGACGGACGGACGGACGCACAGACGGACGGACGGACAAGTCAAATTTATGATGCCTCCCTATCGGGGGCATAAAAAGTAGTTAGATGAATATTGAGAAAATATTGTTTTTAATGAAGAAAATGCTGGAAAATTTTTCTAGCCTATTTGATAGACTAGAATCCTATAGCGGGAAAACATTGACATGACTGACCGTAACCTCTATTAGCATACATTACATGCTAGACTGATTGTCACATGGTATCTCCGTTAGGTCTCCTTTAACTTCGTGAACGAAGTTTCATAATAAATACCTATTAAATGACACTGTGATGAGTAGACACATATCATTGCACGTGGAAAGAGTAAAGCTTCAGAAGGCGAAATACAGTGGTTCGAGTCACTATGACAGCATATTTATTTTTCCGCTAGGTTTCAATCCATTTTATAGATTTTTTTCTTCTGAATAATGTTGAAGATCCCTCGATTCTCAAACAAATTTGATGTATGTAAAAAACTATATGTTTTGTCCGTTAGTTTATTTTTGTTTTATTTGTTTGAATGTGGTTTAACGCCTCTTTTTTATTTTTTTCGGTCATATTGCGGGGGCTGGAACGCTTATCTGTAGATGCCTGGTATTTCTCTTACGAATACTACCACGACAACTCTTCCGAGACTCCAGTTGCTAATCCCATATAGGTCTTCGATTATCAACCAAATTTGCCATTTGATAGCGTCTTGTGTTTTTTTTTCCCATATTTGAGTTCAGGAGATGGAATGCGATAAATGAAACGCGTTGTGCAAAACAATTATTGTTATTCAAACACGAGATAACTAGTCAAATGGGACTAACAGGAAACAAGATCATTCTGACCAATTTTCATGTTGATTGGGCTAAAAATATGGCCTGTAGAGTGTCCACAAGGTTTTTCTAAGATTTGACCCCGTGACCTAGTTTTTGACCCTACTTGACCCAATTTCGAACTTGTCCGAGATTTCATCAAGATAATCATTCTGACCAATTTTCAGGTTGATGGGGCTAAAAATATGACCTCTAGAGTGTCCACAAGGTTTTTCTAAGATTTGACCCCGTGACCTAGTTTTTGACCCCACTTGACCCAATTTCGAACTTGTCCGAGATGTCATCAAGATAATCATTCTGACCAATTTTCAGGTTGATTGGGCTTAAAATATGGCCTCTAGAGTGTCCACAAGATTTTTCTAAGATTTGACCCCGTGACCTAGTTTTTGACCCTACTTGACCCAATTTCAAACTTGTCCGAGATTTCATCAAGATAATCATTCTGACCAATTTTCAGGTTGATTGGGCCAAAAATATGGCCTTAAGAGTGTCCACAAGGTTTTTCTAAGATTTGACCCTGTGACCTAGTTTTTGACCCCACTTGACCCAATTTCGAACTTGTCCAAGATTTTATCAAGATAATCATTCTGACCAATTTTCAGGTTGATTGGGCTAAAAATATGGCCTCTAGAGTGTCCACAAGGTTTTTCTAAGATTTGATCCCGTGACCTAGTTTTTGACCCCACTTGACCCGATTTCCAACTTGTCTGAGATTTCATCAAGATAATCATTCTGACCAATTTTCAGGTTGATTGGGCTAAAAATATGGCCTCTAGAGTGTCCACAAGGTTTTTCTAAGATTTGACCCCGTGACCTAGTTTTTGACCCTACTTGACCCAATTTCGAACTTGTCCGAGATTTCATCAAGATAATCATTCTGACCAATTTTCAGGTTGATTGGGCTAAAAATATGACCTCTAGAGTGTCCACAAGGTTTTTCTAAGATTTGACCCCGTGACCTAGTTTTTGACCCCACTTGACCCAATTTCGAACTTGTCCGAGATGTCATCAAGATAATCATTCTGACCAATTTTCAGGTTGATTGGGCTTAAAATATGGCCTCTAGAGTGTCCACAAGATTTTTCTAAGATTTGACCCCGTGACCTAGTTTTTGACCCTACTTGACCCAATTTCAAACTTGTCCAAGATTTCATCAAGATAATTTTCAGGTTGATTGGGACAAAAATATGGCCTTTAGAGTGTCCACAAGGTTTTTCTAAGATTTGACCCTGTGACCTCATTTTTGACCCCACTTGACCCAATTTCGAACTTGTCCGAGATTTTATCAAGATAATCATTCTGACCAATTTTCAGGTTGATTGGGCTAAAAATATGGCCTCTAGAATGTCCACAAGGTTTTTCTAAGATTTGATCCCGTGACCTAGTTTTTGACCCCACTTGACCTGATTTTGAACTTGTCTGAGATTTCATCAAGATAATCATTCTCACCAATTTTCAGGTTGATTGGGCTAAAAATATGGCCTCTAGAGTGTCCACAAGGTTTTTCTAAGATTTGACCCCGTGACCTAGTTTTTGACCCCACTTGACCCAATTTCGAACTTGTCCGAGATTTCATCAAGATAATCATTCTGACCAATTTTCAGGTTGATGGGGCTAAAAATATGACCTCTAGAGTGTCCACAAGGTTTTTCTAAGATTTGACCCCGTGACCTAGTTTTTGACCCCACTTGACCCAATTTCGAACTTGTCCGAGATTTCATCAAGATAATCATTCTGACCAATTTTCAGGTTGATTGGGCCAAAAATATGGCCTCTAGAGTGTCCACAAGGTTTTTCTAAGATTTGACCCTGTGACCTAGTTTTTGACCCCACTTGACCCAATTTCGAACTTGTCCAAGATTTTATCAAGATAATCATTCTGACCAATTTTCAGGTTGATTGGGCTAAAAATATGGCCTCTAGAGTGTCCACAAGGTAAATGTTGACGACGGACGACGGACGACGGACATCAAGTAACCCCAAAAGCTCACCTTGAGCACTTCGTGCTCAGGTGAGCTAAAAAAATAAACAAATAAAAACAGTGGGATGAAGGCAGATTCGAACTCATGGTCCCTGCACCCGTAGTCATCAGACTAGACATCTCGACCACCCACTCAGTGTGTATTGCTACTATTTCATTATACAAGTACTTAAAAAAAAACACACACACACTGCACGGATTTACGATGTTTTTCGAAAGCTTGCGGTTACCCTCGATGATAAATGTATTCATCGGTTAATTTATTCATTGCATAAAGGTCAAGTCATGTCAATAATTTCGCACTATACCTTGTTCTTCCTTCTTCACTTTAATAGCTGGTTCCCCTTCACTTACATCACTGATCTTTCTCTTCTTTGGAACACTGGGTAACGTGGAATCTGCATCATTGTCGTACTTTCTCACTTGACTGAAAGTGTAATTGGTATAAACAGTTACATTCTTAAACTAATTTATTACAGTAATTGTATTTTCTCAAAGCCATCAGGATGAATGTCAAATCATTCAGAAATGTATACTCATCAATGTGTAAAATCCAGCAGATTTTTTTAAATCCACCAGTTTTTCTTTGATCTCCCAGATACTGACAACACAATAGTCAATGCTTCCATTATACTTCTTACTATGTTTCACAGCCCGGCTAAAAAAGCAGGGTTTTAGTCGGACTTCAGCAAAACGGGGTCGACAGAACTCAATAATTGTGGTTAAGGGTTCTGTATTAATGTTTGGGAGTCCCTGCTGAAGACTATTTCTTTTAGGAACTTAAATGAATTAATATGAATTAAGAGCTCTTTCATGGTAAAGGTAAAGAATGGATTCGTTATAAATTTATTCTTTGGGGCTTGTCTTCAGGAAACTATTGAAGACTATTAAAAACATTCTTCAATTCTTTTTTGAGATTGATCCTTCCTAAGGACTCTAATAGTTTTGGGGTCCTAGCTACTATGTTATTTAAGGTTTGAGGGTCCTAGCTACTAAGTTAATTAAGAGTCTCTCACTCAAAAACCTGCATTCCTTGAACCCTGAAATTGTCCCCTTAAAATTGGATTAATATCAACCTTGTTCTTGTAAAGCTTGACTTTTTTCATTTTTCTTTATTTTTTTTTGTAATGAATGGGGCTTTACACCCTTTTCACCAATCTTTCAGTTATATTGCAGAGGCTGCAGCAACTAACAATGGATTACTGGTATTTCTCCAACCAGTACTACCATAATAACCTCTCAAAACCTTAAGCTGCTATCCCACTTAGGTCTACAATTATCAACCAATTGGTAGAGACAAATAGTTGAAAAGGATGAGTGCCACTGTCACTGATCGAACTCGGGACCTCTAGATTGAGTCTGATCATTCGGAGCACCACTCGGCCAATCTCACGATCAACCTCGGATGTACATAGACGGACTATTTTCAAAAATTATGGGAAAACCTTGGAAAAACTCAATGACGTCAGTTAAAATGGCGCTTACCCCCCAAACTGTGAGTGAAAACAATCAACGTCGCCAACGCTACTCATTTAAGTCACTGACGTGAAACTATCTAATATATATAGAAATATCTTTAGATTCTGAAATAACAGCTGAAAAAATCTTAATTTTTGAGAATGATTCGTCATTCTTAAAAATTAAGATTTTTCAGCAGTTATTTATTATAAAAGATATAAATTGGTACAGTGCTAATTTTTCTTACACTGTTTACGCCTAACAAAATGCATGATTTTGTTACATATCCATCCGCCTAACATACATCCGAGGTCTGTTGCAGTTTACGGAAATGGCCGAGTGATGTTCTGAATGCAGTCTGATGTGCTACCAACTGCGCTATGACAGCCGACTTGTGTAGCTTGAAATTACCCTACCATCAATTTATAATTTATATTTATACAAAAGATTTTCTAAAAATCTTGATCAGTAAACAAGTTCAATCAAGCACAGTGTAAGGCGGTCTTGTATCAGTCCTATCATTTAGAGCATCATCTTACTCAGAAATATTAGCTCTTTATGAATTCATCATGTACAAGATATAACAAATAACTACTGGATCGTATTGTTGGGCAATCAATTTCAAATAACAATCAATAATTGGTTTTTAGTTAGACGAGTAAATCTACTAATGATAGATTGTACAATCATACAGCACTGTGACCTGGCAGACATTCTGACCAAGTTTAATTAAAACTCATAACCTAAAGACTCATCCTGAAGATTTTTCTACAAACTTCATGGCTCTGCGTGAATCAGTTGTAAGTGCCTATAAACATGTAGGCAGTTAAATGTGTCTTGTATCAGTCTATAAACATGTAGGCAGTTAAATGTGTCTTGTATCAGTCTATAAACATGTAGGCAGTTAAATGTGTCTTGTATCAGTCTATAAACATGTAGGCAGTTAAATGCGTCTTGTATCAGTCCTATCATTAAGAGCATCATTCAACTCAGAAATATTAGCTCTTTATGAATTCATCATGTACAAGATAGAAACAATTCCTGCTGGATGACACTATACAATGATATTTGAGCCTGTGTGTGACATATTCAAAATTTCAAATGTACACACAAGCCATGTTGGACAAGGCCATCCGATGAACATTGTAAAAGATAGTCAACTGAAGCCATTCTTTACAAGAGCTTCGCAGAGCGGCGCATATACGCCCGAAGGGGCTTGTCAGTAACCTTGGCTTGTCAGTAGCTTGAGCCTGAATGATAGCTAAAAATATTGCAAACAGACAGACAGACAACTGGTGCCATAACATTTAAACATGAAAATATATTTAGTCCTAAGCACAAAAAGACAGCCTACAGAGTCATTATGGCAAGTTTCCTTTCATTCCCATCCATGATGTAGGAGAAAATGAGCCGACAAAATTTTTTGTTTTTTTTCATCAAATCAAGGGCAGATAATCCAAGATAACTGTAGAATAACTGGAACATTTTGAATTGAAAAGTCTTATGCAAAACTAGACATCATAAGAGTAATTGTGTCTAGTTTCAGCTAATTTCAATTGATAGTTAAGGAGGAGTTGCACACAAAATACAGTGATTTCCGTTTAATTCAAGGGCAGATAATTCAAGATTTCTCAGAATTGACTGGAGCGATTTGAATTTCAAAGGTCTAATGCACAACTAGACATCATAGGGAGTAAATGTGTCTAGTTTCAGCTCATTCCCATTGATAGTTTAGGAGGAGTTGCGCACATAAAAAACAGTGATTTTTGTTATATTAAAGGGCAGATAATTCAAGATTTCTCAGGAATGACTAAAGCGATTTGAATTTCAAAGGTCTTATGCACAACTAGAGATCATAGGGAGTAATTGTGTGTAGTTTCAGCTTATTCCCATTCATAGTTTAGGAGGAGTTGCGCACACAAAAAACAGTGATTTTTGTTATATTAAAGGGCAGATAATTCAAGATTTCTCAGAAATGACTGGAGCGATTTGAATTTCAAAGGTCTTATGCACAACTAGACATCATAGGGAGTAATTGTGTGTAGTTACAGCTTATTCCCATTGATAGTTTAGGAGGGGTCGCGCACACAAAAAAATTGCTAACGGACGGACAGACAGACAGACAGACAGACAGACGGACGACCGGGGCCATTACATAATACGACCCTTCGGGCGTATAATAAACAAAGAGCAATAACTCAAAGTTGTTGTTCTTTTGGATTATACTTCTCAAAGTTTAGGTCTATCCACTTAATGTAGTTTGAAGTTGATGGCTAGGATAGTTTCATATGCTCCATATAAAATTAGTTCTTTAAAATAACAATCTAATTCTTTAATATAACAAAGGGAAATAGCTCCAAAATTATAACTGTATCCCCTTTGCCAAAATGGCATGGGATATTAAAGCAGTTTCTGACCAGAGTCTTGGCTATGCACTTTGTAGAACAATAGGATTTTGTTGTCAATGTTTATGCTTCATACACATGTTTAATTGTTTGAAATATCATGTGCCCTGAAAGTCCATAAAAAGAACCACTGGAAAGTCTACCAAATAGATTTAGCTTTAGATAGTGATACTTGTGTTTCAGTCCTATCATTTACAACATCATATCTTCGATAAGACAAATTTGCTCAATGAAGTCATCATCAACAAAATACCACTTCCAGTAACAAATATTAGTCTACAAAAAATAACTAGGGATGTGGAATTCCCATTTCCCACATGTCTGTAAAGGGCTTTTCTACCTGTGGAAAAAGTATAGTTTTCAAGACCCCTTGTTCATGGGCAAATAATTAAAAGAGCAAATCTCTGAATAGTTTTTAATAGATCCATAACATTAATTAGCTTAATGGTTATATCCAATGGAAGAAAAATATATCTTTTATAAAGAAAATGCTGGGTTCCATCCAGCATTTTCTTTCATAATATTTTTCTCAAAATTTATCTTTTCTCTTTTTAAGATAAATATAAAACATACTTAGCGTACTGTATGAAAAAATATCTTACTCATTTGTGGGAATTGATAATTGTCTCAGCAAAGCCGACAATTACCAATTCCCTCAACCTCATTAGATTTTTTTTCACACTAAACACTAAGTACGTATTATATATATCTTCGACTTGTCCAGGGACAAGTGAAGAAAATCCATATTTCCACACCCCTATTACTCCTATGATGAAAACAACTCTGATGCCTACACAAACACCAAAGCAAATGCTTTTTTATGTTATTCAGACATCGAGGATGGATCACTGGCTAAACCCACCAAGCTTTTTTTAGAAAATTGTACTACAAGTATTCCTTCTATCCCTTAATCCTATCTCAATCTTGACAAAAAAATAAGTTTTACATTTTATTCAATGTTTTGTTAACACGATTCCCAGAACCTGAATAATAGGTCTCAGACTGTCAGGACCAAGTTTATTAAAGGTCATACGAAATATTGGGCATTAAAAATTCCTAACCAAATCGATTGTATAGTTCTACATAAAACGGAACCCTAGTTCCCCTAAGTGTTGAATCCTTTAGATCTGACAATTGGCCTTGTTTCAGTCTGACCTATCAATGACAAATCATTATTTTGTCATACAAATGATATCAGTCATCATCAACAAGCAAACCATACTTGTGATTAGTCTCATAGCTTAAAGTCATAATTGCCCATTAAATTTCTTTTAGATCAAAGCTTTAACACTTGCCACTAAGATGAGCATGTTAGGATTGAAATCACGCTATCTGAAGCGCTAAAACACTTACAAATCTCTCAAGTTTTCACATGTGGCTCCCAAGAGGTAAAATTCAGGGGGAAAAGGGCCATGTTTTCACAATTTTTCCACAAAAGCTCCTCCAAAAATTAAATGGTTTTTTTTGTATAAAATTACCAATACACATAACAGGTTGAAAAGATCCAAAAACTTAGAGAATGCAAACTAAACCCAGCCTTGAATTTTTATGATCAAGCTGTCCACTGGATTGCAAACTTTTAAAATTAAAGCCCTACCTGAATCATAGGTCTCAGACTGTCAGGGCCAAGTTTATTAAAGATCATACGAAATATTGGGCATTATAAATTCCTATCCAAATCTTGTGTACAATTCTACATTAAACAGAACTCTGGGGCCTGTTTTACTAAACATCTTACGATCATTTTCATTTTAAGTATCTCATTTGAATCGTCTTCCAAAGACAATTCAAATGAGATGCTGCATGGCAGAATCCAGCCATGAATGAAAATACCAGGTAAGATTTGTGATTTTGACTTAGATTGATTTTTTCACAAGAAGTTTGGTAAAACAGGCCCCTGGTTCCCCCCAAGTGTCGAACCCTATAGATCGGACATTTGGCCTTGTTTCAGTCTGACCTATCATTGACAAATCATCCAATTGTCATACAAATGATATCATTCATCACAAACAAGTTTACTTCAGACAAAAAAATGGGGTCAAAAGGACCCGAAAATAGGGATCTTGTCTGATGGATCTTGGGTCCCTGCTTGGGTGAGGACTCTTTAAAGCAATGTTTTTTTCTTTCACAATTTTGAGCAATTCTCTGCTTAAAGGTAAAGAAAGAGGTTGATATATAGACATTGGGGCTTAACTTAAAGAAAAATTGAAGACTGTTTAACACAGTCTTCAATTCTTTTCTAAAGTTGAGCCACAGAGGGTCCATGGTACATGCATTAGATAGGTTTGACAGTCCTAGATTTCTTTTGTGCCTCTCAGAATAGCAAAATCTGTTCCTTTTATAACTCTGCCACTCAATGTACATAAACAAGCCCTGCGCTCAGGATGACAAAAAAGTGCACATGCAAAGCGGGGTATAATTGGAAAACTGATTGCAACATTTTGTCATCCTGAACACAGGGCAGGAGATCACACTCACTATCCTGCATATCTTTGTTGGTTTAAATACAATGCCCAACACCTGCGCCATTTTTCCCCCCATGAGAAAAAGCCAATGATCAAACAATTCTTCATTAAAGGCGCAATTTTTCTACACTACAACTAACCTTTTATTTTCATATTTCTCCCATTTTGCATTAGTCTTGCCAAAACCACTGATTCTTCTAGACTGAAAGATAAAGTAAATTAGCTTTGAAAATCAATTGAATTTAAGGTAGTGGAACCGTAATAGTTCCGCAACATTTAGATCATATATTCTTTCACAATGTTAACCGAGGTTTCCTAATGAAAATCATTAGGAAACCTTGGTTAACACTGTTAAAGTTCATTACTCAAGAAACATAACAGAACTATTACGGGTCCACTTCCTTTAAGTTTCATAACTAAACATTCTTAAGCATGTCACATAGCTATACCAGTTCCATTACCAGCTTGATATGATTAACAATATCTTGAAATTGACATGGTGAATGATTTTTGAATGATTTTGGACTTGGATTGAATGAGTGCGATGAATTAGTTTTGAGAGAAATTAAAGGGAGGTAAATAAAGATCACTTATATATTCATCCTGATAAAGCAATATTTTAACCTCCCTGTAATGAAATATGCATACAAGTTCTACAAATAGTTTCCTTGTTATTAAAGAATTATTAGACGCTTATTATAACATTTATGTCAGTGAAATCATGATAATTTTTTAGCTTTTTTTGTTTCGAATGTTGTTGGATATCTTATCTGTGATATTTTTTTGCGTTTTTTAATGTTTTGGGTGTTTGGAATAAATGAATAGAGTGCCGATGGTTTTGATAGGGATATATGTCAATTTCATGATGTAACTAACTGCATCAAGTCTTTCTTTTAATTTTACCAAGTCTAAAGATGAAATCATAAGCAATGTTCTAAAAGTTAATCATTTTAATGGAACACAACTCGAACACATCTTATGTGTATTTTGTTTGTTTGTAGGGTGTTCAACACAACTTTCAAAAAATCTTACATTAATATCTCAGCAGCTGGAGCACCTAACAATGGAATTGTGATACTTCCTGGTACCATTATATCCTTTCCTAGCCTCCAGCTGCTATCTCTAATAGGTCTACAATTATCAACCTATTGAAGAGAGACAAATAATTGGAAAAAATGATTGCCGCCATCGGGGATCGACATGAATAGAACGGTTCTATAGGCTACAGAACTTCAGGGTTTTTTTAAGCTATACAGGTACTTAAGGTAGTGGACCTGTAATAGTTCCGAAACATTTAGGAGGTTATGAACTTTAATAATGTTAACCAAGTTTCCTAATGATTTTCATTAGGAAACCTTGGTTACCATTCTTAAAGTTCATGATGTCCGAAATGTTGCAGAACTATAACGGGTCCACTACCTTAAGTTATCTTGGGACCTAGATATTCCATTATTTTGTTCAAAATTTGATATACATGTTTGGTAATTGTGTTACTATATAAACAATTGACCTAAGGAATTTTTTAATGACACATTTGATATAACTACCTTTCCAGGAAAGGAATTTTAAGGTAGTGGACCCATATTAGTTCGTCAACATTTCAGACCACATATTCTTTCACAATGTTAACCGAGTTTTCCTAATGAAAATCATTAGGATATCTCTGTGGACACAGTTAAAGTTTATAACCTCTGAGACATTGAACAAGAGCTGTCGGAGGACAGCGAAGCTCGACTATTCCTAGTGCTGGATAGTAACAGCAAATCAATATCAACATTGGAAATTCAATAAAATGAAAGTCAAGAGAAAAGAATCTTTGTCTAGAGGCTGATATTATGGTCACAGAAGCATGTGCAGAGTTTCAAAGCAATAGCTTTAGTAGGAACAGATATACAACTAACATAAAACATTTGCACGTAAAAACTTAACCAAGATTTTCTTAAGCCGAAAAGGGTTAAAATTCCACTAAATTAAATATCAGAGTAATGAATCTTTTTCTGTGGGCTAAAATTATGGTCAAAGAAGCATGTGTAAAGTTTCCAGGCAACAGCTGTAGTAGAAATAGAGATATTACAGAAATACAACATTTGCACGTAAAAACTTAACCAAGAATTTCTAAGTCCAAAAAGGGTTATAAATCCACTAAATTCTATACCAGAGAATTGAATCTTTATTAAGAGGCTGTTGTTATGAACATTGAAGCATGTGCAAAGTTTGAAAGCAATAGCTTTAATAGAATTAGAGATATAACTGATGTTCAACATTTACACGTAAAAACTTTAACCAAGAATTTCTAAGTCCAAAAAGGGTTATAAATCCACTAAATTCTATACCAGAGAATTGAATCTTTATTAAGAGGCTGTTGTAATGAACATTGAAGCATGTGCAAAGTTTGAAAGCAATAGCTTTAATAGAATTAGAGATATAACTGATGTTCAACATTTGCACGTAAAAACTTAACCAAGAATTTCTGAGTCTGAAAAAGGTTAAAATTCCACTAAATTCAATATCAGAGTAATAAATCTTTGTTAAGAGGCTGATATCATGGTAACAGAGTTTCCAAGCAAAAGCCTATGTAGAAATAGAGCTATAACTGATGTACAACATTTGCACGTAAAAACTTAACCAAGATTTCTAAGTCCGAAAAGGGTTAAAATTCCACTTAATTCAGAATCAGAGTATTGAATCCCTGTCTAGAGGCTGATATTATGGTCACAGAAGCATGTGCAAAGTTTCAAAGAAATAGCTTTAATAGAAATAGAGATATTACAGAAATACAACATTTGCACGTAAAAACTTAACCAAGATATTCTAAGTCCGAAAAGGGTTAAAATTCCATTAAATTCGCATGCAGAGTAATGAATCTTTGTCTAGATGCTGATATTATGGTCACAGAAGCATGTGCAAAGTTTCAAAGCAATAGTTTTAATAGACACAGAAATATTACAGATAAACAACATTTGCACGTAAAAACTTAACCAAGATTTCTAAGTCCGAAAAGGGTTAAAATTCCACTAAATTCAATATCAGAGTAATGAATCTTTGTCTAGATGCTGATATTATGGTCACAGAAGCATGTGCAAAGTTTCAAAGCAATAGCTTTTATAGAAACAGAGATTTTAAACACTTGCACGTAAAAACTTAACCAAAGCATTACGCCGACGCCGACGCCCGGGTGACTGGAATAGCCCCCCTATTCTTCGAATAGTCGAGCTAAAAACTATTATGGTTCCACTACTGTAATTGCTTGGCAAGATTTAGACAGGACCAAATTAAGACAAATTACAGGCATCAAACAATACTAAGTTTATGAACCTTGTTTTTGCTGTATTTTCACTTTTCATCCTCTGGTAAAGAAACACTTTGGTCCATGCATTTCTTCATTTTCCAAGTTTTCCCTACTATCTTTTCTTGAAATGCATTTTAGAGAGATTTTATGAGAATGGGGCATGTGTTCGACTTTTAACCATACGAAGCTTTCGTTTTATTTTTTTATACAGATCAAGAATAATTATTTTTTAACCTTTTATTTATTATCCTATCTAAGTCCCATATAAATTAACACTTTCTGCTCCTTTCTGAATCGTACTCATCACAAACCTACGAACCTTTTCCTTTCACCCTTTAAATGTATATATCTGCGCTCAGAGCGCTTTTCTTTTTATATTAACTATTTTTCCCGCCAAAAGTAATAAATTGAAAGAGATATCAGTGAATTACAAATTGACCCCATTATTGTACTTCAAAAGAGTAAAATATTTTCTGAAAGGAGCATAAACAACAACAAAAATACACAACAAGAGGGCCGTTGGCCCTGGGTCGCTCACCTGAGAAAAAAGCTTCATTACCTAGGTATGTCCATGCAACTACAGAAAAAGAGATTTTCACTTATTCAATCAGATAACATTTGAAATAATCATTCCCTCCCCCTCTGCTCCTCCCCTGGACATTATTTATTTAAGCTTTTTCCATAAAAGGTCTGTGATCAGCTAATCTATGCCAGATATACAGGCTGAGTCTGAGACTTCAAAGTTTTCTTTATGGAGTTGATCAATCCATGTCAAATACAAAGGCTGTAGGGATTCAAAATTCTCAACAAAGCACTCCCCCCTCCCCAGGGTTTGACATTAAATTTTTTGGCTGCCAGACAGTCGGACTTGTTGCTGCCACATGCTGCTGGTCCTGACCAAATGTTCACTGGTCCTGACCAATTGTTTGTTTTCCTGAGAAGGATAGGGTTAAAGATTTCAAAATTGATCAAAAGTACTACCCCCTGCCCCCTAATGCTCCGCATCTGGTGGCCCTACATTCATGATTTTAGCTATTTTATTTTAGATCCATATGCTTATCATCCATGCCAATATTGAAGTCTGTAGGGCTCCTGGTTCATTAGAAGATGAACATTAAAGTTACAAAATTTTCACAAAAGTACTCCCCCTTCCCCCTGGTGCTCCGCACCTGGTGGCCCTACAGATATGATTTTAGCTCTTTTTATTAAGGTCTATGAGCTGATTCCACCATGCCAATTTTCAAGTCTGTAGGGCTTGTGGTTCAGAAGAAGAAGAAGGTTAAAGATTACAAAATTCTCCCATAAGTACTACCCTCTCCCCCCTGGTGCTCCGCACCTGGTGAATCTACAGTCATGATTTTAGGTATTTTTATAAAGGTCCATATGCTGATCATCGATGCCAATATTCAAATCTGTAGGTCTCCTGGTTTAGAAGAAGAAAAAGGTTAAAGATTACAAAATTTTTACAAAAGTACTCCCCCTTCCCCCTGGTGCTCCGCACCTGGTGGCCCTACAGATATGATTTTAGCTCTTTTTATTAAGGTCTATGAGCTGATTCCTCCATGCCAATTTTCAAGTCTGTAGGGCTTGTGGTTCAGAAGAAGAAGAAGGTTAAAGATTACAAAATTTTCCCATAAGTACTACCCTCTCCCCCCTGGTGCTCCGCACCTGGTGAATCTACAGTCATGATTTTAGGTATTTTTATAAAGGTCCATATGCTGATCATCGATGCCAATATTCAAATCTGTAGGTCTCCTGGTTTAGAAGAAGAAAAAGGTTAAAGATTACAAAATTTTCACAAAAGTACTCCCCCTTCCCCCTGGTGCTCCGCACCTGGTGGCCCTACAGATATGATTTTAGCTCTTTTTATTAAGGTCTATGAGCTGATTCCTCCATGCCAATTTTCAAGTCTGTAGGGCTTGTGGTTCAGAAGAAGAAGGTTAAAGATTACAAAATTTTCCCATAAGTACTACCCTCTCCCCCCTGGTGCTCCGCACCTGGTGAATCTACAGTCATGATTTTAGGTATTTTTATAAATGTCCATATGCTGATCATCGATGCCAATATTCAAATCTGTAGGTCTCCTGGTTTAGAAGAAGAAAAAGGTTAAAGATTACAAAATTTTCATCAAAGTACTACCCCCTCCCCCCTGGTGCTCCGCACCTGGTGGCCCTACAGATATGATTTTAGCTATTTATATAAAGGTCCATATGCTGATCATCCATGCAAAATTTTAAGGCTGTAGGCCTTCATGATCAGAAGAAGAAGAAAGTTAAAGATTACAAAATTTACCCAAAGTACTACCCCCCCCCCCCCCCCGGTGCTCTGCACCTGGTGGCCCAACAGATATGATTTTAGCTATTTTTATTAATGTCTATGAGCTGATCATCCATGCCAAATTTCAAGGCTGTAGGGCTGCTGGTTCATCAGAAGAAGAATTTTAAAGATTTTCTTAAATTTTTAACTTTGGTTGCCATAGCAACCAGAGTTTTTCACCGATTTCAATTCTTTTAGCAATTCTTAAAGGGGACCACCTAAGGAATATTTCTGCCAAGTTTGGTTAAAATTGGCCTAGTAGTTTAGGAGGAGATGTCGTTTAAAGAAATTGTTGACGGACGACGCACGGACGCCGGACAAAAGGTGATCACAATAGCTCACTTGAGCACGTTGTGCTCAGGTGAGCTAAAAACAAGAACAAGAGAAACGCTAATCCATTCGGAACATCACTCGGCCATATCCATAAACTACAACATACCTCTGATGTATGTAAGGCGGATGGGTATGTAACGAAATCGTGCATTTTGTTAGCCGGAAACAGTGCAAGAAAACTCTTTTACAGTAAATTACGGCTGAAAAATCTTAATTTTTGAGAATGACGAATCATTCTCAAAAATTTAGATTTTTCAGCCCTTATTTAAGAATCTAAAGATATTTTTATTATGATTCGATGGTTTCACGTCAGTGACTTAAACGAGTAGCGTTGGCGACGTCGAATGTTTTCACTCACAGTTTCGAGGGCTAACGCCATTTTAACTGACGTCATCGAGTTTTACAATGGTTTTCCCGTACTTTTTAAAAATAGTCCGTCTATGTACATCCGAGGTTGATCATGAGATTGGCCAAGTGGTGTTCCTAATGACGCTTATCGTGATATTCACCACAGCAAGTCATATACCAATGATATTGATGAAGAAACCAAGATTTCTTTCATGTACAAGAATATCATTGAGACTTTAATGTAGCACTGTTGTGAAAGTTATCTAGATAAATATTTCTGATAACTGCAGAATAGTGCATCTTTTTTAATGAAACATCAAATTTGAACGAGCTAGCTTTCTATCACCCCTGATCATGCTAAAATTATATTTTGCAAAACTGGATGTCGTTTCTTAAACTACAAGATAATGTACAATTTTGCCATCCATGTTTCACAAGATAGAAGTATTTAAGTACTAATTATTAAAAGCTTTCAACAAGTCTAAATTCAATGTTTTATTGCAGAAACATTTAAAATGAATCTTTCTTGAACAACTTTTATTTTACAGGTTTTAGGCTTTAAAGCACTTTTGATATTTTTAATTTTCATAAGATAGGCTTATTCAGCCCTGCGTTCAGGATGAAAATGTCAGCGAAGCGCTTTCGAAATGATACCTCTCTTTGAGCGTGCAAAGCGGAGCATCATCTCAAAGCGCTTTTACAGCCTTTGGCAGCTTTGATGTTGACTAACCTTTCCTTCCTCCAAATCATGTAATCTTTTCTCTAGTTTAGCTCTGTGTTCAATTCCCAATTCAGCATTCGTATCTTCACCAAGTGCATCTACTCTTATAGCTAAGGCTGTTTTTGCTGCCAACATTCTGGACATCTAGAAACAAATGTGGCATAAATACATACCATTAGATATTAGACTGTGCCTGACATTTCCGACTATTTGAAATGTGTGTAAGATGCAAACATTTAGGAGGGTAGAAAGCCACCTACTGTAAATGTAATGTTAACTGGCTATGTTAACTAGCTAAGTAAAAGACCGTATCTCTTTACTAACGCCTAGTGAAGATTCTGGTCAGACTGTGCAGATGCACACGCTGGTCAGAGTCTTTACTACGCACATAGGTCATATTGTTGAAAATCTCTCGCACAGGCTCATATTTTATTTGTAGTTATTTCTAACGATTTTTGTGCATTCTAGTTGATTTAAAAGTTTGGTTTCATACCTCAATGATAATAATTAATTTTTGAACATTTGGCATGGTTTA
Source organism: Fragum whitleyi (assembly GCA_948146395.1). Classification (NCBI taxonomy): domain Eukaryota; kingdom Metazoa; phylum Mollusca; class Bivalvia; order Cardiida; family Cardiidae; genus Fragum; species Fragum whitleyi. The sequence continues at coordinate 14,749,714 of OX411558.1, read as the reverse complement.
TTTGATTGTTTGTGCTCAAAATAGCCCAAAATGAAATCAGTCTCAATGTCCTATATGGGTTTCTACAGCATCATGCCATTAGTGAGTCAAGTTTTTTAATGGCGGCGCTGTAAATATCGTATCAATACACATCATGGGTAAACTTAAACAGAATTTTATCTGGGTTAAACCTGTCAATGCAAAGTTTACATAATAAAATTAGTATGTTTGGTCTATTTTTAGATTGGTGTGTACTATTTCTTGTAATATTTATTGTGTATTGAAGTTTTTCAGCGCTTTAAGTTTAACATGTGTGAATCTTATTTAACCACTAAAAAAGACATACCTAGCTTGATAAAATGGGATATTTTTAATTGTTTGTGAGTGGATAATAAGCCAGGGAAGTATCCACATCTTTAAATAAACTTGAATGTTTGGTTTTGTGTAATTTAAAATTACAAGGGAATAGAGAAACATTTGAAGAAATATTTTAAGCTTGGAAGCTGATTTTTAGAGCAAAAAAAGTGAACGTTTTTGGTTGATGTGTTTTGAAATATCGTGTTGGAATGCACCGCATGACAAAGAGTTAAAAAACTGGATTGTTTAGGGGGAAAATCATATTCTCAAGTGTAAATTAAAACAGAAGATGAACAGATTTGTCATCGGGGGGCTTAGAATAATAAAATCTATCTCAGACTCTTCAAATAGGACTATGCCCATTTTTATCACCCAAGATCTAAAAGGAATGGAAACATAGGGATGTGAAATTCGATTCAGCTGACCAGCAAAGGACCCTGATTTATCTGAAAATGAAATTCGTTGAAATTGTTGGGAGTATTCCGTGATAATCATATTTTACCTGATACATGGTGCCAAAGACATCAAAGACAAATTCCACCATGCCTTGACTGATGTCTCATTATTGTTTAATCAGAGCTCCAACACAAATAAACTCACTATTGTTTGCTATTTGATACTTAAAACTAATGAGCAACAACATTTCAAAGTCAATTCCGAATCATCAGAGGGTAAGTTCATTTGTTAAAGTTTGTTTAATTTTTTTCAACAATACGCCGCCATTAAAAAACTTGACTCACTTTTGGCATGGGGCTGTATTGTTATGTGAAGGTTTTGAATTTTCATAATGGGACATTGTGGAAAGAAGAAATTTCTTGTTATAAGCAATTTCTTCTTATCCAAAATATTCTTCCAAGAAGAGGGTGGTTTTTTTTTTAAAGCAATACAAGATTAAAGCAAATGTTTTCTTCAACAAATTTTGTTGTGAAACGATCAACAGATTAGGCAAATGTTAGAACATAAACTGCTCTGTGCTTTGTGTTTTTCAGAATATTCTAATATAACCCTTTGAGTCCATCGGACCCCTTATTTGCCAATGGAAGGAGTCATAACCAATACAAAGGGAGTTGCGGACTACCTGACTAACCTTAGTGTCAAACCCTGAAAAGGATCAGAATAGTGAAATAAGAATTTCTGTGTCTTTGAACACAAGACTTGTGCTAGGTTTTCCAATTCAGGAGTCATTGACCTCTTGACTCTGAGTTTCCAGGGGTCAAAACTTCTGTTGAAAGGGTCAAAATAACAATCTGAGTGGGTACAGGTAGATATTTTTTGTTATGCTGGTTGACTTCTTTAATTATCTCCTTCATGTCTTGGCCAGAGATTCATATTTCATATGAACCTCTTATAAAGATATGAAAGAGACAATAAATTCTAACGAGTTAAAAATGTCCCTCAAAACAGCAGTTATAGGGGTCAAAATAGGCTATTTTCATAATTTTGAGGGTCAAAACCCTGGTTTGAGGGTCAAATCCGAGCAATGTAACTGCCCTTTTCAACATACCTTTCCTTTCACTTTCGTGCTAGTCTGCGACACCAGTGATGCGTGATACAACAGGCCATATTTGGGTGTGTCTTTTCTTGTCTTTAATGCTCTGAATAATGCCTTCTCTGCACCCAGAATCTGTACTGTACTGGCAGGATGTTTGGCCAAGTTCAACAGTGAACCTGAAAATATTGTCACTGTGTAAAATATGTTTGTTTGAATGGGGTTTTACACAGCTTTCAACAGTCTTCCAGCCATATTGTGAAAGAAGCTGAAGCACTTAACAATGGATACCTGGTATTTCTCACACCTGCACTAGCATTACATCCCTTCCTAGCCTCCAGTTGTTATCCCACATAGGTCTATGATTATCAAACCATTTGTAGAAGACAAATAGTCAGAAAGGACGAGTGTGGCTGTCGGGAAACAAACCCAGGACCTTTTGAATGAGAGTCTGATGCACTACCACTGTGCTATGACAGCAGTCTCGGATTTTTACCCTTGTCAAGCTGAACCCAGAATATTCCTGCTTTGGCAGGAGCTAAAGACACAGTCTGCACATATGTGCAGTCTGATGTAAGTCTACACCACCTGTTTCTCATTTTCAAACCAGAATGGTAAAAATGATTTAGTTTTTCAAATAAAAATTGACCTACAGTTGATACTTTCAGTGCTTTTTGCCATTTGATTTTGATGACAAATTTTTAGCCAAAATTTATTCAGCATGACAAGGGTTAATTTGAAACTGTTTAAACTCTAATGGTTTACAATAATTTCAATTTGATTTATTAACTTGTATAAAATAAATCAACTTCCAGAAGACACTTACCTGCATGTGAAATTAGCCTGGCTCCAACCAACTCCCCCACTAGAACTGTCAAATTGGGTGCTATAGCTACCATTCTGTTTTTAATATATTCATATAATTGTGATCTGTAGTCTGTTATCTCTATCACCTACAAAATATGGTAAAGAGCTAAAGATAGCAGGGTTTTTTGGATTTAACCCTCGTCATGCTAAACCCGAAATATTCCTGCTTTGGCAGGAGGTATAGACAAAGATCAGCCTGCACACATGTGCAGTCTGATCTTAGTCCATGCCACTACATTTTCCATTTTAAGCCAGGAAAGTTTAAATATCATAGTTTCAAAACAAATACTTACTCACATTAGTGCAACTAGTGCTTTTGGCTCTTTGATTTTAATATAGTTTTGCTATATTTTTTTATTCAGCATGACAAGGGTTAGGATTAATATAATTTATCAGGAGCTTTTTGGATTTTATATATAAAGTATTTGGATTGTTAAACAAATCCTATATTGTAGGTACTCATAAGCTACAAATCTATGGCTCAGTGCAGAACAGTTGCAACTGTCTATAGGCAATTACAACTGTTTTGCACCTAGACATCGAAGTGAACTAGACTGTCGTAAAGCGGACTAACCCCCTTAAAAGTGCTTGTCAATGATGTAAATCCATTTTCAATCAAAGGGCCATCAATTAGTCAAAAGTCAATGAATTGTAACCAAAATGCACTTGCACATCTCTGCCCGATACTGGTCACATCAGTAAAGTTAAAATGAATTCCTCTCATAAGTTGATTAGTTAGTGAGAAATTGAGTGGATAAGAAAATGCTACAGACGGACAACAGGGTCCAAAGAATTCAGAAAATGGCACTCGTCCTGCAGGGCAAGTGACATGAAAAAGTAACTTGTCCTGGTTTGATTGTCATTCGCCCTTGAATAGGCCTAGGGATCGTTAAAGACCTATTTTGTATCTAGAAACGTCATCCTGAAGTGCAGACGAAACGAAAGTACAATTTTTTACGTCATTCAAAATTATTACAGATTCCGGGCAATAAATTCCGGTAAAAGATCAGGACGATTAAAACATATCATTTGTAAACATACAATATCATGGATTTTTCAGGTAAATTTCAATGATTGTGGCCATGAACGACAAATGAAGTAGTAGATATGAACAAAACTGGTGAAAATTTAATTCTATTTTCGATAATTTCCATGATCGTGAGAACAAATTGTATTTACGAAAATCGGGTACCGGGTTATATCATGCGAAAACCGGAAGTTTATTTTTAGAAATCAAAGTACATGACTGTTTACAGTTCAAGGTGTTGCAAACTTCTATCACCGCAAACTTTTTCGAAGCGTCTGTTTGTGTTATGTCCAATTTTATCCTGACACTAGACATAATAATTAAATGCCATTCATTCCTCACTCGTCCGGGAGGACGACTGCCTTTGAATTTCCACTCATCCCCCGGGATTTCTTACTCGTAAATACGAGCGGACGAGTGGATTCTTTGGACCCTGCGGACAAGCTGACGTACACCACCCAAACATAGTTAAGAGGGATAAAATTATTCTTCTTTTTTTCAATGTATTAATCTCTAATAGAAGTATCTTTAGAGATTCCTTGTCTATAATATTGAAGCTGCTTAAACAGTTCACCAACCTGAGTACAGAGATATGTTATATTAAGAATATCTTCATCTGAGATTTCTGTTCCCATGGAGATTTCTGCTGCTCGTTTAACTTCCTCCTCTACTTCTTCGGGTAGTATTTTAGAGAAATCGGTCTTGGCAGCGTTTGTTCTGAATCCTGTGAAAATAGATTATTCAAATTCACAAATGATTCAGATTCAAGATATTAACTGTAATGTTTAATGTCATTGGCGAAACTCATTCTCAATAATTTTGATGGATAAATAAAATTGCATTCAAACTCATTTCTACGTGTAATCATGATATTGTTCAAGTAAGTTAATCAAAACTTGAAAGAATTTGTAAACAATATACGAGATAAACTAGAAAGCCATGAATGGCTTGAGTCGCTCCACAGGCTTGAAACTTTTGCAAAAGCAAATAAATGTTTTGGTTAGATTTTTAGACATTTGGGGTTCTACTGATGTTGAAAATGATTTTCAAAGTTTCAACTATGTAACAGATAGAGAAATGACCTCCGCTCTTAATAAGACATATTTTTCATCAAATCAAAATAATTTTTGGCTGCATGATAATGGGTCATCCAAAGATCATACCAAAAATGTTGATTGATATCCATCAGTTACATTCTCAGAAAATGATTTTCATAGTTTCCACTATTTAACATAATGAGAAATGACCTCCATCCATAAAATGCATATTTTTTGGTACACTGATAAAGGGTCACTCAATGATTATTCCAGTGAAGTTTGGTTGATATCCATTAGTTACATTCTGAGAAAATGATTTTTATAGTTTCCACTATATAACATTATAGAGAAATTACCTCTGCCCATAAAATGCATATTTTTCATCTGATCACAATGATTTTCTGAAGACTGATAAAGGGTCACTCAAAAATCATTCCAGTGAAATATGGTTGATATCCATCACTTAAATTTTGAGAAAATGATTTTCAAAGTTTCCACTATAAAACATATAGAGAATTGACCTCTGCCCATAAAATGCATATTTTCCATCCGATCACAATGATTTTTTGTAGACTGATAAAGGGTCACTAGAGGATCATTCCAGTGAAATTTGGTTGATATCCATTACTTAGGTTCTGAGAAAATGATTTTCAAAGTTTCCACTATATAACATATAGAGAAATGACCTCTGCCCATAAAATGCATATTTTCCATCTGATCACAATGATTTTTTGTAGACTGATTAAAGGTCACCTAAGGATCATTTATGTAAAATTTAATTGGTATCCATTGATTAGAATCTGAGAAAACTCACTTTTTACCATATTTGGAAATTAGCCATGCCCATTAAATCCATGTTTTTCATTGGATCAAAATTTCTTGAACAACTTTGAAAGAGGGTCACCCAAGGATCATTCCTGTGAAGTTTGGTTGAAATCCATCCAGTAGTTTCTGAGGAGAAGATTTTTAAAGAAAAGTTTACGACCGGTCGCACGCACGCACAGACGGACGCACAACGGACACAACGCCATGACAATAGCCCCAGTGGCTTTCAGCCAGTGGAGCTAAAAAAAACAAATTACCAATGACTATGAGTGATTGATTGAATGGAGTTTTTAGCCACTTTCAACATTTTTTCAGTTATATTGCTGCGGCTGGAGCACCTAACAATGGATTCCTGGCATTTCTCTCACCGGTATATCAATCACATTCTTTCTAAGCCTCAAGCTGCTAACTCAAATAGGTCCACGATAATCAACCCATTGGTGAGAGACAATTAGTCGGAAAGAATGAGTGCTGCAGTCGGGGATCAAACCCAGGACTCCTAGATACAGTCTGACGTGCTACCAACAATGCCTATGACACCTCTTCAAAGCAAATGATACCTTTTAATTGGGGAGAATTAGACTGCCAATTTATTTTTCCTGGAACTGTTTAACAAGTAATTTTTTTAATTTCGCTTAGTCTGAAATAATGTGTTAACAGATCAAGCTAGCTTACAACAACTTTGTTTGTTTGTTTGAATGGGTTTTATGCTGCTTTCAACAATTTCGCAGTTATATCGCGGCGGCCGGAGCACCTAACAATGGATTCCTGGTATTTCTTTCACCTGTACTACCATTACACCCTATCTCACATAGGTTTACGATTATCTACCCATTGGTGAGAGACAAACGTCGGAAAGGATATTTTCCGACACCGGGGATTGAACCCAGGACTTCCAGATTGGAAGTCTAATGCCTAACCAACTGCACTATGGTGGTAGCTTGCTTACAATAAGTAACTTACCCATTAATTTCACAGCTTTAGCAAAGGCCAGATTATCAGGAATGATTTTAGCCAGTTCTGGGAAATGCCAGCCATACCACTCTTTAGATCTCATTGTATAGTTGTTTAATTCTTTGTCTAAATCATCTAACAGGGCTGGAATAACAAAGGAGTATCAATGCTTATGTATGTCCTCTAAACAAAAAAAGAATATATGTCAAAAAAAAAAAGAAAAAAACATTTGTCTTAAATAAGGCCTAACATTCAACTCACTAATCTTATCTAAGGGGTTGACACTAACTCTGGGGGTTAACGAGTCAACTTGACTCCTAACACATGAAATCATGGGAGTCCGAGCTCAAAGTAACGAGTCATAATTTTCATATTGGAAGAACATTGTGGAAAAGAAGAAATTGCTTGTTATAAGCAATTTCTTCTTTTTCAAAATGTTCTTCCAAATAAGACTGTGTTCTTTTTCTCAAAACACTACAAGATGCAAGCAAATGATTTCTTCAGCAATTATTATTTCAGTAATAAGATCTATAGTTTTTGCAGGTTTAAGAAAGAACACTGCCCTGAGCTTTTAGTTTTTCAAAATACATGTGTATGCTCATATGACCCTTGGAGTCCACCAGGCCCCTTATTAGCAAATGGAAAGGGTCCCATCCGATAAACAGGGAGACTCGGGCCAAAAACTGGCTAGTCTGTATCTAAAACCTACTTGTCCATTGTATTCTGAAGAGTCTGCAAAACATTGAAAATTGATGTTGCTAAAAAAAAAAAGTATCCTAGAAATGGACTCCTGTTGACATGGGATTAAATGGAATATCAGAAAACGTCTCACTTTTTAAGAAAATATTTTTCTCTAGGGATTTATTCATATGTCTACAGACAACCCAGCCATGAAAATCCGCTTATCCATGCAGCTTAGTGGACAAGTCGGACAACTCGGGCATCTTATTTCAGAACCACTGCATGATACTCAGATTAAAATTTTCTCTCCGATTCAAAATAATTTTTTAATCCTTGTTACGCCCATTAATGATTTGTTTGAATGGGTTTTTTTCCTGCTTTCAACAATCTTCAAGTGATATCACTTGCTATAACTAGCTTGCATACTTTTCAAGATATGTTCCAGACAGAAATGGACCGACTGACTGACCAACATAAAGACTGACAAGTGCAAAGCAATATACCCATTCTTCTGCAAAGGGGCATAATAATAGCCATGAGTACATATTTGGTTGCAAAGACTATCTGAAACCTTCATGGAATTGATCAAAGCCAATAGTTTATACCTTATGTAAAGACATGCCTATTGCTATGCTTGACTCAGGCAAGACAGAATTTAGAAATGCCTAAACGGCTCTTAAGATATTCAATCATACTTACAAATGGCTTGAACTATCATGGTGTCTACTTTGTCTGGACTAAACTTCAATTTGTATCGTGATAAACTGGAAAGAAAAATATAAATAACATTGAGCAGACCTTGTGATAGCTTTTCAATTTTGTAAATTTCTGTAAAATAAATAATTTCATTTGCAGATTGAAACAGAAGTGGCCCTAAGCTTGGTCATTGTTTACCTAATTTAAGTCGCAGTGACTGGTCTAAATTAGAAAAGTTCAAAGAAATGGACAAATTCAGAATTATTTGATCTTGCAAATTTAATATCCAATCCTAAGCGAAACAGTTTGAATAATTTGGGTCAAAATCAAAGTATCACTTTAGCATAATTATTGTAATTTTCATCAAAAAGTTTACCTTTCAAGCGATTCCTGAAAAGTTGGAGTTTCTCTGACTTGTCTTACCAAAGGGGCACATTAGTGTTGTAACGATAATCAGAAAACATCGATTAATCGATCGATTCTCTCCAAAGTTTCAATTATTAATTCTGATCTTGGAAAATCGATTAATTGGTTGTTGTTGTTGTTTTCACTTTGACAGTTCTCCAAGCATATAATAAGATGCTCTTAATAAGAGCATCTTTTATTTGATGCTTGGTAAAACTGTAACTTGAAAGAAACCAGATTGATGGATATAGGGACTTGAGTCTATTTCAATGAGAAATTTGGAATTAACTTAGTTTTTTTAGTTTATTCTTGTTCCAAGTCAATAAAATTCTTGACCCTTTTAAAGTTTAGAAAAAAACATTTTTATGTGAACAAAGCAGTTTTGATTATTAATCAATAATTGAATCGAAAGCAGTTTCCGATTCAATTCGATGTTCGATTCTAATTTTTGTCCGATTTTACAACACTAGGGCACATGTCAGCAGTAGTGAACCACAATCATAACCCAAGGTTTTAGTCTTACATCAAGAAAAAGGGGTCCAAAGGACTCGACCATTGGGATCTTAGGAGTCCTTTCATTCTGTTTGGGAGTCCCTGCTTTAGATAAAGACTATTTATTTTAGAGCAATAATCTAGTTGTCCTGTGCCTTTTAAGCTATTCCATGTTTAAAGGTTAAGAAATTGTTGGTTATTTAAAATTACTTGTCTCTCAACTTCAGGAAAGAATTGAAGACTGTTTAAAACAGTATTCAATTCTATTCTGATGTCAATCCCTAGAGGGTCTACAGGACTCATACCAGACAGTTTTGAGGGTCCTGGCTGCCTATTTGGGAGTCTCAGACTCGCAAAACCTGCGTCCCTTAAAACCCTGATAACCCTTTGCTGATAGTAACCAGGGGCCAGTTTTACTATACATCTTACGATCATTTTTGTGTAAGTCAAAAATTAAAGTTGCTTCTAGAATAGCAATTAAATATAGATTTCAACCATGCATCATCTAATTGGAATCGTCTCTGAAAGACGATTCCAATGAGATATTGCAAGGTAGAATCTAACAATAAATGAAAACACAAAGTACGATTTGTGTTTTTGACTTACGATCATTTTTTCTGTAAGATATTTAGTAAAACGGGCCCCAGGGTTTAAATATGGCATCACCAAAATGGGGTCCTAAGGACTCACTCTATAGGCCCAAAGGGGCTCCCTCATTAGGTTTGAGAGTCCCAACTTTAATTGCAGACTTCCTTGTAACTATCCTCATGTTTTTTATCAAATATTGAAATATTCTCTTGATTACACTATACAAAGTATTGGAGAGACATGTATTCGTTTGTATCAACTCTGGAAAATAATTTAAGACTGTTAAAAGTTGTTCCTAAGAGGGTCCTAGGGACCAACATCATTTAATTTTGAAAGACCTTGCTACTTATTTGAGTCTCTGGCTCGCAAAACCTGTGTCCCTTAAAACCCTGTTCAACTCTTTCACTTTATCATTCCATCTCTCCAGGGGTTCTGAAATATTTTGAAAGTCAACTTGTTTACAGACAAGTGACAATCACAATCTGGCTTGTCTGTATCAAAAACCATATTGTCCTTTATCATAAGCATATTTTTTCTCCCAAAATAAATAGTCTTTCAGTTTTTTCTTAAGATTTCTCACTTGTCCACCGACAACTTAGCAAGGAAAATCAGCTTGTCTTTGCAGCTTAATGGACCACTCAGGCAGCTTATTTCAGAACCACTGCTCTCCAAACATTCCCCAAATCGGCACAGCAATGATAGTTACCAACCTGTGAGCAAGACCCAATGCCATGGACGCCATATCCCTCTGTGGTAATGATATCAAACTGTCTATCTGTTGTCGAATACCTCGCATTAATTCTTGAACAGCTGAGCTAGTCACACAACTCACATTGTATTTTTCCTGAAACAGAAAAAGCCAGTTCCTACATATGGTACATGGAAAAAGACTAACAACTCTAACTTAGGGGCACAGTCTGCCAAAAGTTAATATCTAAAATTAGGGATATGGGAATTTTCCCCAAAAATCTAGGGGCCGTGGGCAACTGGGCCCCTGCTAGTCTTTTTTCCCCTGTGGTACAGATGCATACTAAAAAGCTTCGTGAAAATGACTCATTCCGATCAAAATCATCTTAAAACATTCATTCAGTGCTTCATTCATTCATTCCAAACACTCACTCAAACGGATCAAAAACACTCGAAAGTGGTTTTAAAATGATTCAAAATCATTCAAGACAATCAACATTTTATTCAAATTGATCAATTTTATGATTTTAAAGGCTTGTGTGAATTCTAAAGTGCCTGATTGGTCCACAAATACACACAAACACCTTATACTTTATTGCTAATTTTGTTCATCTTGGAACAAAATTAGCAATATTGGATAATCTCCCTTGATTTTGGCTGAAACTTGCTCCACCACTTAATTTCATTCCAAAATCACTCATCTTATCATGTCGATTTCATGATGTTTTTAACCCTTGTCATGCTGAACTCGGAATATTCCTGCTTTGGCAGGGTGTAAAGACTAAGATTAGCCTGCACATATGTGCAGTCTGATCTTAGTCTTTACAACTTAAATTTCATTTTCAAACACAGGAAAGTTTGAAAAATGTATTTTTTTCTTAAAAATAAATACTTAATCATCCTGTGTTTTAAGCACCTTGATTCATATCAATGCAAATTTGCAAAGATTTTCATTCAGCATGACAAGGGTTAACTGTATCTCTGAACATTATATTGTACAGCTAAATGGTTCTGGAATTTTAGCCAGTTGTACATTATTTATACCTTATTTCTTGTAACAATAGCACCCTCCCTAATAGTAATACCCCTACAATTTCTCTAAGAAAACCCACTTTATATGCCTCAATTTTATGAACTTTTTTAGACTTCTTCTCTATTTTGAGATGCATTTCCTCTAAACAATCATTTATATGATTGTTTAGAAGAAATTCACCTCAAATTGACTGGAAAGGGGCTTGAAAGACATCAAATTTAATGGTTATTTTTTTAAATCAGAAAATGCCAACTCAACATAAGCTCCCTGACCATGTTATGTTTAGCACCTGGGAGCATTAATAGCAAAAATATGGTATGTCAAGACGAGGTATGTGGATTTCAACAATGCTTGACCTATCTTTTTTTATGTATTTGACACCAAATTTCTGTAATCAATATATTATAGAATGTAACAATCTGATTTTCCTTTTTCTGTGTTGTCTTCTCCTTTTCTGTGTTGTCTTTTACAGGAAAAAAGACTTGTAGGGGCCAGTTGCCCATGGCCCCTAGAATTTGGGCTGGGCCCCTAGATCTTCGGAGAAAATGCTTATTTACTTAACCTAATGTTTTATATTGAATATTAGCAGCATGGGCCCCTTAGTTAAAACGGTTCTTTTTACTTGTTCTAGTTGTCTAAAAAAAATCTTGATTTCAAAAATTTACAATCCTGATAACTTAGTTTTCCAACCTTTCGATTTTATAACTTGTATACTTTGAAATATTAGCTCTGACAAAAAATTTATAGGCTGCTTAATGCTTGCAACTCATGCATGTTTCAATTTGTTGGAAATGTCACACATAATTATTGTTAAAACCTAACCTGATAATCCACCTCTTATACTCTCATAAGAACAAGAACCCATAAATAAAATGGGCCTGCTCACTTTACATTATAATCATAGAGTAATGAGGAGCCAGTAATAACCTTTATGACGTTTCCAAGTTTGGCGTCGGCAACGGCAAGCTCTTCCTGTGCTTCCTTGGCAACCACTTTCTTGATCAGTGACTTCAGCGTCTTGCTCATTTTGCCCTCAACAGACGCAGTTGCAGCTGAAAAAGTCATCGAATAATTACATTCCTAACATAATTTTTTTCTTTGTCTATTTTTTTTCTACAATATTGACATTGAAAGGTAACTAGACCTCATCATATCTTAACCCTTGTCATGCTGAATAAATTATGACTAAAAATTTTCATCAAAATCAAAGGGCAAAAAGCACTGAAAGTACCAACTGCAGGTCAATTTTTATCTGTGAAAAACTAAATCTATTGAAAATTTTGGTTTGAAAATGCGAAACAGGTGGTGTAGACTAACATCAGACTGCACATATGTGCCAAAGCAGGAACATTCTGGGTTCATTGTGACAAGGGTTAAAACCAGGGATCAACCCTAAGGGAAATCCAAGGTTCCAACACTCCAAATTTTAAAGGCTGGATTCCCCAATTTGGCGATTAAGGAGTCTGATGGACTCCTCCTTTATCATAAACAAGAATGTCAAGTCTCCCATCTAGAGAAAGTTTTATTTATATTTGGATTAATTGCTTGTGGCTAGCAATTTCTTCTTTTCCACAATATTTCCCCTAGTAGAAGATTTGGACTCGGTACTTTTAGCTTGGACTCACTGATTCCATAAATGGGGAGTCCTGTTCATTGGGAGTCCATTGGACGCCTCACTTACAAAGGTGTCAAACCCTGAAAACCAATGTTATAGTATTTATATTGAATTGGTTTTTTACCACTATTCTTTAAAAAAAAAAATCAAATTCAGAAAAAAAGTAAGGTTATGCTTCGAACAAACACAAACAAATACAAGTCATGTATATCTGGGTCATAACTGGATTGGGATAAAAACACGTCCAACAGATAATAAGAGGTGGCGTCTCTACTCACTTTCTTTCCTCTTCATTTTGATATGAAGGTAGTGGACCCATAATAGTTTTGCAGCGTATCAGGAGTAATGAACTTTAACAGTGTTAACCGAGGTTTCCTAATGATTTTCATTAGGAAAGCTCGACTGACATTTTGAAAAAACATATGGTCCAAAATGTTGCGGATCTATTACGGTTCCACTACCTTAATTGTTTAAAATTATACATCTCAAAAGACTTTACAATACCTGCAAGAGCCTCTGTTGTGTCTTCAAACTTCTTAAAATGCTTCAATTGTAATCTGAAAACAAAAGTAAAACCTATGATTCAATGGATTTTTATGTTTTAGTCCAATTTGAATATTTATCCAGTTAAATTACAAAACCCCTTAGGGGACCACAGACTTTCAGCAAAACATCAACAAAGTTTGGTTAGACGGACCCTATATCATTTTCTCTTTTTATCTATCCAAGTTTTTAATGAAAATATTTGAATATTATCTGGATTAGACTACTCAAGGTACTGGATCGATATGTACCTTTTGGGATCAACTTTAGAAAAGAATTAGCAGATATCACATTAGCTGCAATAATGTACCCCTCTCTCTGATATGCTGCCGGTCGAGGGCTACAATTTCCACTCTATTTGTTTTTTTTTGCAGTTATCAAGTTTATGTTTTTCAAACTGAGAGGTCATTTAAGAACTAATGTCATTCTTACTTAAGTTTAGAAAGCAAATAATGTTACAGGAACCGATACATCACTTATATTTTTCTTACAAAAAGTGTTTTCTTTTTCAATTGTTCAAATTTTCGAAGTTTGGAGGCCATGACAGTTATGTTGATCATGTGATTTATTTTGACGTCACTTTGTTTACTAATTCCATGCTGTCAAAACAGGTGCTGGGTAAAAAGTATAGTAGCTATTTTTACCTACCTTTCAAAACCTTTGCGAATTTGAAGCATCTAGTAGCCTGTATCTATCTACTACCTTACCAATTTAAGTGACATTACAAAACTTTTAATTTAATTTCCATCTTTTATAATGATCAAAGCGAGTTTGTTTACAAAAAATACTACGACTCCCAAATATGGTGACCTGATTTTTCATTAGCTGAATTTTAGCGGGAAACGGGAGAACTCACGAGACTTTCAATAACATCAACCCAAAATGGCTGACTTTGAAGGGAAAAAATATAATTTTCAGACAGTGATACTAATTAAAAGTGAAATTCTTGGGATATTTAAATATGTGCCGATAAATTTTTATTGTTACTTATAAATAAACTACCAAGGTAGGTTTAGATAGTAAAATGGTGTTTTTAGAATTAACATATACATGTATTCCAAAAATTGACCTTAAAGTGCCCGGAGTGAATCACTCCGGGCCCTGCAATATAGAACAAAGAGGGAACGCGTCGTAACCCCATCCCACATCAGACTATCAAAAGGGATGGGGGTACGTTATCACAACTAATATCACATCATCAGAATTATGAAGATTTACTCACATTTTGTTTGCTTTTTCTGGAGATTCAAAGTCCAAGTACAAATTTTCAGCTTCTTTCAGCTTTTTTTCTTTCAAAACCTGAAAAAAAAGCAATTTATTATTAGATCATACAAAATGCAATTGAATTTAGCACTTAACAATGCGTGTCACAACCAGCCAGTAATATCTCCCGATCTTGTCATATTCTCACATTTTACCAATCTCTCGCCCCCCTGATTCTCCCAAGCTGTCAGAGGCACTTTGAGCATGATTAGAAAATCTGCAGTCAAAAAGACGAAAACGCCAGTAGGGAGGTTGATTGATTGGAGTTTAACGCCGCTTTCAACATTTTTTCAGTTATATCGCGGCGGCTGGACGACCTAACAATGGTTTCCTGGTATTTTTTCTCACAAATACAACCACCACATCCTTTCCTAGCCTCCAGCTGCTATTTGCATAGGTCTACGATTATAAACCCATTGGTGAGAGACAAATAGTCAGAAAGAATGAGTGCCCCTCATATCACCTTTAATATTAATTGGTCAGAGTTAATTTATACGGTTTGACATGCCAAGGCTGTTGTTTCAAAAATAAGGCCTAATAATGATACATCTCAGATGTCCCAATATGTTTCCTCAGATGTTCGAAAGGCAAGTATTTCCGTGAAATTCCTTGTTTCCATGATATTTAATTGGGTAGGGCTAGATTGTCCGTGATTTAAGAAATATCTGGTCGAAGATAATCCTTGATTTTTTAAACTTCCAGTTTTAGATTTCCGTGATTTCTCGGGTTACAAAATTTATAAAAATCAGTGATCCGTGATATCTTTGAAATTTTCAAAATAAATTTCTGTGATTTCCGTAATATTTCACTCTTTCCTTGTTATTTAAATATGATGCCCATGATCAGTGATTTCCCAACCTCCCATTTTTTGTTTTTGGAAATTTAATTTTATAAATTGGCTATTGTACTTTGGTTAGTATGACTTTATTAGAGACTGACTTTGTTAAGGAAGAGATTTTAATTTTGTCTTTATTGTTTTTACGGGATTTGAAATTTCTGTTTATGTGGGTTCATCCATAGTGTGTGGACTGTCACTGGCCGTGGACTGTGGGTTGTATGACCACGTGGGGCAAATGGCAAGTCTGACACCTCAGACTTAACATTTTCTAATCATCATTGTCATTTTGTGGTACAAAGTTGGAGACACCTGACTCATAATCTTTTAACTTGAAATCGATGGAGTCAGTGTAACTGCAAAGATAATCGAGCGCTTTATCAACTAACCACGTGCGATCATCATGCCACAAATTAGATTTCATAATGCGAGGTCCTTGATTATTGACAGCAATCCAGATTGATTTAAACTTTGCATGAATCTAAATATGAACAGATAAATACCTTAAACACAGCATAACCAGCTGCTGTTTCAAATAGCACCAACATCTTTGCACACTCAGCCTGTCAGCCACGACCACGAGGACAGATTAAACAGGAACACGCATGCGCGGATATGTTGTTTTAATCGTAATTTCCAGAACTCCATGAAAAGTACATTTCTCTCCTCCTCCGCAATGCATAAATTTAGTACCAAGGGTTTTGTTTGTTTGTTTGTTTGTTTGTTTGTTTGTTTGTTTGTTTGTTTGTTTGTTTGTTTGTTTGTTTGTGGTTATTTTTGTTTTCTTTAATGCTCAAATCTCATACAATAACTATATTATTTTATTTTTAGTTCTTTATTTTTTTCTATTTATTTTTTGCTGACATTAAATCTAAAATCTTCCCAGACCCGGCTAACATCTTTTAATTTGATTTTATTCGTTAAATTAATATTCACCTACCAGTAATACCCGAAAGGGGTTTAGGCAGTATATATAGATAGATAGATATGCAAATGTAAGAGACTCACACTTATTTTATATGCATAGAAAAAAATTGACCAGTCACAATGAAAAGGGCGCGTAGAATTTCAGCCTTGGTCAGGTTTTTGTGACTACACAGGCTGACTTGGGTCGATACATTTCACATTTTGCTGATTTTACCGATGCTCTGCCGAGACAATTATCAATTCTCACAACCAAGTTAGATATTTCTTTCATACAATACACTTAGTACGTATTATATTTATCTTATAACCTCTATTTGACTTGTTTTCGTCGATGTTTCTAACTGAAATGCGAGTTTCTGATACAAATACAAATACAAATACAAAATACAAATTTTATTTACAGTCGGTATCTATATAACAACATAACACTAGCGATGTATCGCTATTTACCGACATACATACAAGCATACATGAGACAATTACAAGTAAACACAGTACATATTAACACATCACGAAAATCTCAATGAAAAACCTAATCTTGAGCACAATGAAAAGTTATAAAGGTTGCAGTTAGAAATTTCACCGTATCTAAGTTTGATGATCACAGTTTTGCTTGTTCACAGTTTTTATCACATATTGATACTGACAAATAAATTTAAAATGATCTGTATATTAAGTATTTTATAAAAGATTTTATCACATTTAATAAATCAGAGTTGAAAAATCTTTTCTGCACTAATGTAATGTAACCATTTTGACTAAAGCTTTTACATAAAATTTGAGTTAAAATTAAATTAATTGAATAGTTAAGTCCGTAAAAACATTAAATTTGAAATTCCAATAAAGTGAGCCCAATAAAGTGTTAGATCCCCAACCCATCCCATTCCTGGATAATATTAAACTCTATTATCACAAGGAAATTGCCCTCAATGAAGTCAAACGTCTTCATTACAGGGGCCCCTCCCCTAGTGTTAGTATTTTCAAGGTAAAAATGGCTCAACTTAATGTATTGGACTATGAAAAAGCAGCAAAACAAGGAAGCAAGCAACTGAAATTTGGTAACCATGCTAAAGCAGCACTGGATAAGCATTTAAGAAAAAAAGCAAAAGAGAGAACAGATTCTGCATAAGCTACAAAAATTAACTAGCTAGAACAGCAAGGGCATCTGCAGGTCTCTCCGTCCCACGACCCAACCAGACTCTGAAAATGGCTCAGGCTTGTTGTTTCTCTGAAATGCTGTGGGAGTGAATTCCAGAGCCGGGGGGCCGCAGAACGGAAAGATCTGAGGCCATAGGTTGTTGTCCTTACCTGTGGGATTTCTGCTTTATTCGAGTATCTGAAGGAGTAAGATGATTCTTTTATATTAATCAAGTTAATCTAAAAATATTATTACATTATATTATTGTTCTAAAAATAACTATATGATATCATAAAAATATCATACGGGTTGTTATCACACAGTTATTTGTATAGTTATAAGATATAAGTCGGAAGTGGTTAAAGAGGATTTCAGTGTCTTCCCTGCATCCCGTGAGTCAAATCTACATAGAGGATACATAGAGGATACATAGAGTCTCAATCTGGCATTATAAAATACGTTCTATTCATTTTTTTTTCATTTTAATTCTCTTTCATTTGTTTTTTTCTTGTTGATGTACTGTTTCAGACTGTGAAAAGGCTCATGCAAATTACTGAAAATTAGACATACCGTAACTCAAAAATGAGTCCGGCCACAATTGTAACTTCTGACTCGAAAGTTTCCTATACGATAAACGAAAATTCTAACTTCCCAATGGATAAAAACCTTGGCATCTACATTCATGCAACTTATACACGTAAGATATTGTTAGTTACATCTTGAGATTGACATTCACGTCGATCAAAACCATTCTAAATCACTCACTCAGAGCTCCATTCATACATACCAAACACTCATTCAAACCATATCCCCCCACCCCATCACTAAACAGATACGAACAAAAACTACATTCAAAATAAATATAGTATAATTTAGTATAGATATTATTGCGATTTCACTGACGTGATATGAATTATAAGCGTCAACGACTCCTTACTTTGAGGAACTAGCACAAACACTACAGTTAAGAACACTGTGAAATTGATAAGCTGAATGATATAAATTTGATATGAAATTGATTGAGCGAGACGAATGAGTTTTGAATGAAATTAAGGGGAGGTTATACTATATCGCTAACAGTGTTCAAGATGATCGAACTTAGATATATCTATTACCTCTCTTTAATAAAATATGCATACAAGTAATTAGTATATAGCTTGTTTTTGTCTTCGCAAACCAATCAGACGCTAACAAAATACAATTAAGTCGGGGAAATCGTGGATTTTTCTAGCCAACTTTATTTTGAATGTAGTTGTTGATTCTTTTTTTCTATTTGGTGATTTTTTCATCGGTATTGATTGGGTGTGAGTGAGTGTTTGGTGTGAAAGAATGGAGCGCTGAATGAGCGATTTATAATAGTTTTGATCGGAATGAGAGTCAATTGCACGATGTTACTTACTGTAAGTTCAATAGAACTTGTGATGTATCCGCCGACAATTAGACGTTGTTTCAGACTGTGTTGAAAGGTTTAAGTAAAACGCTTGTATCTCTTCGCAGCTTTGTAATTTTATCATCGCAAGCGCGAATTATGTCAGCATTAATTTGTTTACCGGTATTTATTCGTCTAAAGTAGTGTAAGCTAAACTTGTTCATATTGCGAAATTTCCAAGTGGAAAAATATTCACAGAAACGACACAACGACACTTTCAAAATGGTGACGTCAATTTCTGAACACTCCACATATTTGGATTCCTTGATCTGATTGCCATTGCACAGTGAGGGGAAAAAACACTTCTCCTCCCAAATTTCAAGGTGTATAGCTTTTACTTTTGGAAAATTGCGCCACCAAATGCTTGTCTACCAAATTGCTTGAAATTATCACTCTATCTTGAAAATAAACCATATGGTGTGGGATCCCGGATTAAAGATAAAGTAAGAGGAACCAATAATTTATTTTCTTTTTCTAAATATCTTTTCGAATTTTACCAATAGACATGCCATTTGGCCCTTACCCAAGTACGGTTTGTTGCTTTAGGCTTATGTTGTTGGGATTCTTTCCGAAAGACAAAATTAATATCAATAAGGAAGTTTAAGGAAACTTAAATGCTTCAAATAGTTAGACTTGATACTTTCATTTACTGCCTGAGCATTGATTTATGTTTATTTACAAAAACGACGGAAATTTCACCACCGATCGAAATAAGCCCTGGGTTGTGGAGTCATCTTAATTCAACAAAAGGCGATAAAAGAAATATTTTTGAAAATGGTCTCTTTCTAAACCTACAGAACATACATGTATGCTTTTTATTATTTGATGCACGGTTTCACATTTCCAAAATGATGACTTGCATTTTCTAGGACGATGTCTTTTCCCTTTAGATTGCAAGTGGAAGATAATGACGTAGAAATTTTATTATTGATTACGTCAGTGCAGTGCTTAGATATCGTTATCGTCTATTTATAATGTGACATGCGCAGTGGGAGTAAATTATATTAAACGGATGTTATTACACTTGTGGAATAACTGTGCGTGCAAAACTGTGCAAGCGACGTAATTTTTCTCTGTGAAATGATGTCAAAATGAATTTGTTGACGTCCTTACGCACACAGCGTTATTTGTTTCGCGGAATAACTTGAAACCATATTTTGTTGAAATTTCCTCGATTTATTGCAAAGATTCAGGCCATATTATTCATAGAATATCAAACTTGTGCTCATAAAATACCGATTTTATTAAACTCTCATGTTAAACAGATAAAATCGGCGAAGCCTCGTTTTTAGCCTATCTGCTTATTGATGACTCGTTTAATCAAATCGGTATTTAATGACCACTCATTCCTCTATATATTGCATGCACATAGGCCTGCACGATAATTTAGTACTTTTACGACGATGACGTGAATAAATCAAATAGTCGGTTAAATAGGAAAATAACTTTTCGTCATTTAGCCGGTTTCAAAATTTTCATGAATTGTGTACTGTAATAAGGTACTGGACCCGTAATTGTTGCGCAACGTTTTAGAAGTAATGAACTCGTACATTTATTTATGAATTTTCTTTAAAAAAAAACAAATAAATGCTCCCCATAATTTTACCATGTACTTATTGTAGCTGTGTAGCAAAATGACTATGATTCTGCATCACAGAAAAGGGGGGGGGGCTAATGTGAAATACCTGTCAGATACCTCTTTTGAACTATTTTTATATTTTAATATGCATTTCACTTTGACTTTTCAAGACGATCTCCTTACAATTTCACTAGAACTTAGCTTAAAACTTTCTAGAACAATTTTCTCTTTCTTCGTTAAGAGTTTGAGCATAAAATTCCAGTGGAGCTTCCCAAGCCGCCATGGGCTTTTTCTTATTGATGTCTGTCCTTGACGGTGCAAAGGTCAATGGCTAAAGCCCTCGATCCGCTAATTTAAACCAACGTATAAGAATATTTCGGTAAGCCTAAGAGGACAAGTTCAGTGAACCCAATTAGTTTTAATTAGTTACCATGTAATGAAAGGAGATAAGAAGCACGTGTCAAATATTACTCAACCATCATAAAAATGGAAGGTATAATGTGTCTACAGGGACAAATCCTTAAGAAATGTATCGTACTGTTTGGATGTATTTTGATTCAGCTGACGTTGGGAAGCCGGTACAGTCTTAGTAAGTTTATAGAGGATATTAAATGACTATAGGTGATTTTCAGAACTGAGCTCTGACGTAGGCGCTGAGTCTATTACCATAGGTAAATTGGGTATAATAAAAAGCAAATGATATGAATTTAACCTGGTCCCTTCACTGCAATTATGAAAGTAATTGTTTGAGTGAACCTTACGTTTTAAGACAAGCAATAACTTTGATTTAAAAGGTAAATTTTAAATTTTTTACCTATTTCGAATAAATGGCGCGAGATTGTAACAGTAAAATGTTGATTTTACGGCTCACCGCACAAAATCTACCAATAGTCATTAAATACCGAATTTATTGAACGAGTCATCTTTAAACATATAAATGAGGTTTACGAGTTTAATAAATTCGGTATTTGATGAGCACAAGTTTCATATTCTATATACAATATGACCCGAGTTTTGGTGATAAAATGATTCATGCTATTCCGCGAATCATATAACGTCGTTTGCAAAATGACGACAGCAGATCCATTTTGACGTCATTTCCTTACAAAAAAATAAAACGTTGTTCTTCGTTCTCAGCTCATTTGCATAGTTATTCCTCTAGTGTAATAACAGTCTTGTGGTATCAAAAATATTCAACGGGGTTATTTCGACGACGTAGGTCATATTATAAACAGACTCACAGACTTAGTTAAAAACAACAACAAAAAAACCAAAACTGGAAGTAAGGAGGGATATCGGTGGGTTATCTCCCAAATACTCCCAAAGGAGGAAGGGTCCACAACAGTGGTTACCTTGGGTTTTATCCTTATTTTCTTTGCACTGTAAGATTTAAAGATAAGCTCTTGATCAAATATTGCGCAATTTATAAGATACATTTGACGTAAAATAAATACTTATTTTCTTCTTTGTTATTGAAAACTGTTTCATAAATACGATTTGCATAAATAAGTATTTCGTATTTACAAAAATAAAATTCGCAACTTCTCCAAAGAAACTTTGTATAAAATCAAAGGAACATTTCTTAAAGGACCACTAACGATTTTGGAACACCTCTGATTTGGAGTGACCTCACTGGAATTTTCTTCCGGAGGTCATTGTATGGTAAAAGTAGATCCTTTAGAAAAAGTAGTGCGACATTGAAACGTTATTTTTGAGGGTAAAATAGTAACCCATGTGCTCATTTTTGTTCTTTTCACCTAGTTTTGCATCTCTTCTTTGATTAAACGCTTGATTTGACCTTCTCTGTGTACGATTTCCTTTGCGAAAGGACGGATAACGGGTGGGGGTCGTACCCAAAGTAGCTGTCCTCTTCATGGGTGGAAAAAAGACGGTACCTCTAATTAAGCTTGGGTACCGCAAAAGTTGAAGGGAGTTTCCCGAGTTTTTTTTCTTACTTTAAGGTAGGACATTGAACGAAGATGAAGGGCTAAAGAGGTCAAAGGTCAACCCTTTCTGTGGAACCGACCACAGCACCGGAAAAGAGTGCAATTTTATATAGAACAAAGAAGGCCCAAAGTCCGGTGGGGTCACTCCATGTAATCCACCAAGGAAACAAGGGAGATAACACACCAAAGTCACCCATTGAAATAAAGTATATTCAGTATGATACCCGGACAGCATTTTTAAGCTGTTTTCGGGTATTGCTATAACATTGTCGTCGTTGTCTTCGTCGTCGTCGTGCGAAAACTTTGACATTTTGTTACATCTCTGGTTCTACAATCGGGTGCAAGTCAAAACGGCCCAAAGTCAAAACGGCTCAGAGTCTAAACGGCCCGCATTTCGGTCAAAACGGCCCGTAATTTGGTCAAAACGGCCCAAAGCAGATTTTACATTCGGTCAAAACGGCCCAAATAGAAATTTTATCTCAAATAACTCTTTGAAATTATATAGCAAACTTGTTGTTTTTTTTTTATCATAACGTCTTAGATTAATGTCAACGTTTGCGCAAATGCTATAGTTTTCGCCCTACTTAGCACTTTTTTCTTTTTCGAATTTTTTATACAAATTCTTGAAAACTGAAATGAAGGGGTTCTTGATAATCGAATTTTTCGACTGTTGTAACTTATTGGCAAAGTTCTACATACGAGTAAAGGTTTTTGATTGTATAACAATTTATTATAGTCATTACTAATCTTGTTCTTCTTCTTCTCTGTGTATGTTCCTCCGCTTCGTCGAGGCACCCTCTGGGAGGTATTCTTGTTGTTCATAACTATAGCAACAAAAAAAAAGTCTAGTAAAATATAAATTCCCCTTGAAAAAGATTCATGTAAAATTGTTTTATAAAGAGAAATCAGATGTTGGTAAATTTCAAAATCTTACAAACTGTTTTCTTGTGAAGTTTGCCAATTCTATATCATGAACCTCTATCGTTTACAGGGTATTCTTATGTGGATTATTGGAACGGGTCGGAAACAGGGCATATTGGGGAAATGTGAAGTTTCTGAAAATTGGGGTTAACTGTATTTTTATTGTTTTTTGGTAGATCTTAAGTTCCGTGTAAATTTTAGTGCCAGAATAAAGTTTTGTTTCTCCCTCAGTCCTTTAAACTAAAACAGAACTACGACACATCTTGTCTTATTTGTCAATTTTCTATAAGAAAGATCATTGGGATCTTGTCCGATTTGGTGAAAATGCACTTTTTGGCCTGTGGGACTTCGGGTCCTTTTTAATCGTGTTGATGTATAGATTTTACATTTAAATCGTGTTTAAAGTAATTTTCGGGATTGAATTCGGTGCTTTAAAAGTGTGCTCGCATGGGACTGTATTTGCCTACCTTATCCAAGGCGGCATTTCTTAAATAAAGGTGCTTAATCAGTTCTGCCTATTTGATGCCATACATTTGTAAAAGAAATAGGCCTGCATAAGTTTTTAACTTCATGTTAACATCTTTTTTTCAATCAATGATAATAATTTATTTCACATCGACAAAGATAGGAAAATAAGGTAAATTTAATTTTTGGGCCGTTTTGACCGATTGTCAAAACTGATTTGGGCCGTTTTGACCAAATTACGGGCCGTCTTGACTATGGGCCGTTGTGACTTTGGGCCGTTTCGACTGTAAAGCCTACAATCTCTGGAAGTCAATCATTTAAAACTTGTCACACATGAGCACCTACAAAAGAGCAACTTAAAATATCAAGGGAGACATCTCTTTTTGTACAAATAACTCCCCCTTTTCGACTTTGATTTTTATCTACCATCTAGGAATCAACGGCCGAACGTATGTAACCGTAGGTGGCGCTCTAATCATAATTATTTTTTGATAATTTGACCAAATACCCGAAGTTTCTGCAAACAAGAAATTGTTAAAATTATGCCGACAATTTTATACTGCTAACATAAAATCTTTGTTCCTAATCAAGGGAAAAATCTGTTAAACGATTTTAACTTTTCGTCCAACTTTTTTTTCTTTTTTTTTTTTCATTTTTTATTTAACGAAATACGAGAATGCTCGTTTGTTTTTCGCGTAAGTTCAAGTCAAATCTTTATTTTGTTGTTGATTCGATGAAGGATAAATCGATATTATACTATTAAACAAGCAATAATTGTCCTATATAATTGTAGAATGAAAGAGCGCAACATTATGTGTATTCTTTTAATTCCATGTGAAAAGCAATCATCATAACATCAAAACGTCTTCAATCCGAAATATCAAGGTAATATATGCTTTAATCTTCCAGCAAATTTCTCCCCTTACATCATCTCATACGTTCGTAAGCGAACTGACGACAAAACGGTTAGCAATGTTGACGTCCTATCCGAAATATCAAGGTAGTATATGCTTTATTCTTCCAGCAAATTTCTCTCCTTACATCATCTCATACGTTCGAGAGCGGACTGACGACACAACGGTGAGCAATGTTGACGTTCTATGGATAGGGCCAGCTGGTGTTATAGGGCGATGTGTTGGAGTGACACTTGGTGGGATCCTGGACAAACGGTTTGGACCTCGTGTTGCTGCTGGCATTGGTTCCATTGTATTTGTGTTAGTTTCCTCTTAACAATTTAATTTCTCGGAACTATTTTTTTAAGATAACTTTATTATCCTTGAAAAAGCGTTTCAAGTAAGACTGGAGCATACCTCATGTACAAGATCCCCCAGGAAAATAAATTTGAAAAAAATGCATAAATAGTAGGTTTACATTAACAGACGAGAGAAAAGAAGGATTAATAAGTAAATGCATGTGCTTTTCAAGGCGCATGGCTTTCCTTCGCGCTTAATTAGTAAAGAAATTAGTAAATAAACTGCATAAAAACTATCCATGTCTAACATGAATATACAACAAAAATAGGACATTGATTTAATTCCTCTTTTAAATTTTGTGACATCGTAAATTTACCAAGCAACGTCGGCATAAACAAAAGTGACGGCGCAATGCACAACGGAAAATTTCCCCCCTTTTTAACTAGTTTTAAAGCATTTCAATGAACTATTTCGCAATTTCTATTTGAAAAAATGCACCTGTTATTCTTTTTATGCAATTATAGCGTCAATTAACTTTTTTGGGGCGACAATATTAGCAGAAACCCTCAAAACTCTCTAACGACCGAGAGAGAATAAAACTTTTTTCGGGTCTCTGCAAATGTTAACGCCCTTAAAAATGTATACTAATCCTTTAAACAAACAAGCAGTGTACAGTAACAATAATAAAGGTATATCACACAAAAACGGCCGTTACAATTCCAATACTTTTACTGCTGCCACTACTGCTAATGATAATTATAATAATGATAAATACTAAAATTACCAATAAAAATTATAATAACGACAAAGAAACATTTATTCAATCGGTGATACGACGCTTTACCAATAACTTGACGCAAATGCCTTTATTTATTCCGACTATTTATCTACAACCAGCGAGCAGATAAATACAACCTGTGTAGGATAGCAGCTGGGGGATAGGGAGGGGTGTAATGGTGGTACTGGTGTGAGATAAACAGGAAACTCATTGCTAGGACTTCAGCCGTCGTTTTTGTTAAAAGAAGCATGGAATCCTATACAAACAAACAAATCATTTCATTAGGTCTATTACTACACATGTATAGTCTGTTTGACTTCTATATGGACAAACCTTTTCTTCAATTACATAAAATTGCATTTGAATGAAGGGTTTCTATGTGGCAAAATATTAACTTCAGCTTAATACCATTCCAAAAAAATTTCTTTTTTTGGAAACAATATGATTTAACAATAATAATTTTGTCTATCTAGTTAATGATAATATTTTCGCATTTTCTGCTTTTAAACACAAGGGGTGGCGAGGGCTGTTAAGCTGTAAGAAAACGTTAACAAATAGAAAAAAAAAAAAAACACGTGGATTTAAACTAATCGTTGAAAGAAGAAATGCACATTATTCCATATTGGACAATCTAATTAGCATATCGACGACCAGGACATCTTAAACTTAAATACCACGTGATTTGTAACGTTATTACTCGCCTGTTTATCTTATTTTCCTCGACTTCGTAAAATGATCATTTTCGATTGGTCTAAAAAAGGGAATATTGGGTTCATCTCAGAATGGATAAAAACTATCATCGGTTATCTAGTCAATCCGTCTTTGAACAAATATAGAATACACTGAGATTTGATAGCATGAGGAAGTAAAAATCTCGACAAAATTAATTTTACAAAAATACTCGATTTTACACTAAAACGACCTACTCAAAACAATGTATGTTTAACTCGGTCCCTATGCAAATCAGAGCTATTTTTGGATAGACGATTCGCTATTCCGTTTATTCCAGACACGAGCAGGTATGAAAGGCAGAAAGCTAACATGTGGACGGACGAACAAAATCATTATTTCACCTTTAAAAATTCTGAAAAAACAAAATTCTTCATGGTATTACATTGTAGATAGAAAATATGATTTGACGAGAACAAAATACGGTTCATTAATTCGATTCTGAGATTTTCGCCAAAATGTTGGTCCATATAGAAGTCAAACGGACTATATATCATTCTAGGAGCTCAATACTTTTGTGTGCCCCAGCAGTGAAGCATTCCTATCTTGCCTTTGTTATGTCATATGGTGGTTACGGTTCATTTGGAATGATGATGTGTTACGGAGTCACAATTCAAACTGCAATATAGGTTAGGTTAACATGTTAAACATACTCCATATAGAAGTCTAACGGACTATATTTTATTCTAGGAGCTCAATACTTTTATGTGCCCCAGCAGTGAAGTATTCCTATCTCGCCTTTGTTATGTCATATGGCGGTTACGGTTCATTTGGAATGATGATGTGTTACGGAGTCACAATTCAAACTGCTATCAAGGTAAAATTAATATGTTAAACATACTCCATATAGAAGTCTAACGGACTATATTTTATTCTAGGAGCTCAATACTTTTGTGTGCCCCAGCAGTGAAGCATTCCTATCTCGCCTTTGTTATGTCATATGGCGGTTACGGTTCATTTGGAATGATGATGTGTTACGGAGTCACAATTCAAACTGCTATAAAGGTTAAAATGTTACACATATTTCATATTACGCATCGCCGGTGTTATTCTAAAACCTCGTTTCGAGATTTTAGAATAACATCGGTGTTATTCTAAAATCTCGAAATGAGGTTTTAGAATTTCTTTGAAGATATTGTACTGATTAATCACCAGTGGTTTTTTCAAGTTGAATTATGAAGTGCAACGGAGACACCATACAGATTGCTATAAAGGTAAATATTTCTAACGCACGTATATATCGCTGTTGGAATTCTGTAACCTCGTTTCAAAAGCTTAAATCTTACTGTAGCTACAAGGTTGAATAATAAAGTTAACGCCACACGACTGAGTACCCAGCAGTGAAGCATTCTTATCTTGACTTTGTGATGTCATTCGGCGGTTATCTATCTACATTTTTCATTGAGTCCGTCACTCGCGACGATTACTCAACGGGTGGTGCAGTTCTAGAGAAGAATAAAGAGAAAATGTAGAAAAGCAAGAAACAGTATCAGGAAAGAAAGAAACATAAAGATTGAGATGTCCAGCTACATGTCCACCTCCTCAACCCAAGCCTCCCCGGTTACGGTGGCCGCTGCCGATACAGCCTTGGGAATCCTTGGTGGCTACTTACAGCTGGGGTCCTGTCATTTATTATAAAGAGATGGAGCTCAGTCCCCGCTTGAAGGATACCAAGTATGAGGATTCTGCTATGTCAGATGGTAGTCGGTTCCATGCTGCGATGGTCCTGGGAAAGAATGAGTTTCTGTGGTAGGCAGTAGATGTAGACGGCATGAGGTTGTTTTCTTGTGTGTTGATCTGGTGACACTGAGAGCTGGTGTGAGATGGTTGTCCGCAGGGATGTCTATAAGGTTGTTCGATATCTCGGTTACTGCTCATTTAGAGTGATGATGCTATTTCGGAGTCGCGATACAAAGGACTATAAATGATAACATTTCTCACTATCTTTTTATAACAAATAACAAACTACTATAAGGTATAACATTAATATCACACATTTTACTATCCAACTGATAATTACAAATTCTTTTCAGTGGCTGAATAAGAGACCTGCTTTAGCATCTGGTATTGTGATGACTGGACTGGGCGCAAGTGCTTTCGTATTTAATCAGGTTATAACACAGTTTATTAACCCGGATAACCTGACACCGAATCGTACAGACACTGGAGAAACTGAAAGGTAAAATTTATATAGGTCGAGGGTTAAGTTGTAGGTAGGTTTGTCTATGTTGACTTGAAATACATAGAGGATAATCGTTTGTTTTAGTGTAAGATCGATTTATATTTCATTGAGTGAACAACAAAAGCTATATGCTCACGAGTGGCAGAGCCACGAGTGAAAATATAGCTTTTGTTGTTCACGAAATGAAATATTTATCGATCTTACATGAAAAACAAACGATTATTCCATTTCTTAAATGCAAAAATGAGACAAAATGTGACATTTCTGGGACGTATTTTCGTAAAGCGCGTCATTTTGCGCGTGATTGCTACGCAACGTTTATTGTGACGTCACTTATTTCGCCCCGCATAGATGACGTCAGATAGGATGAAATGCACAAAAGCAGGGTATAAGTTTTTGATAATTTCACTGCTTTTTGCGGTGAGATTATCAAGTGATAATCTACCGTTATTTCTCGATAAACCACCGAAAAGCAATAAAGATAATACAATACTTAAATATATTTCACACTTGCAACAGATTTGTTATGTTTCTTTGAATGGCGTTTAAAGCCATATTTAATAGTTTTCGAGTCATAAGGCTTCCTGGAATTTGTTGAACTAGTACAACCATCCACACGTTCATAGCCAACAACTAATAGCTTTCCCTCAGAGTTTCAATTATCCACTCATTGGTTGGAAAAAAGAGTGGGGAAAGATATGTCCCACCGCACGGGTTCAAATCCCATTCTGAATTAAGCTTGGACTTTTTCCGTTAACTGAAAGGTTTCTTGGGTGTAAGTGCAGAAATTTCGGGTCTTTTTTTTAAGATAATTCGGCTTCTGGCGGTACTTCAGTTGATACCTCGCTTTTAAAAAACCCCTCATTTTGTCAATTTTTCCGATTGTCTGTGTAAATCTTTTGGGCACATTATAATTTGATGACAAAACGCAGCAAAACACATCAAATTATAACATGCCCACTTTTATTCTTTTATTGGTCTTATTTTATGCAACGTCATTCTTTAAAGAATCCTTGGAGTTTGTGGCGTCATATTAACCCAAGTGCAAAATGACGCGCTTTCATGGCTGTGCCAGTATTGTTACTGAGATTTATCCTATAGAATCGCCGAGGTTTCCAGATTTCACCGTCGACTCTTTTCATTTGATATCAAGCCGAGAAAGTCAATTTATGTATAATGCAAATCTAGATTGCACATTTGCGTATGCGTATATGGTATTATCCATGGTTTTAAGGGACGCAGGTTTTGCGAGACTGAGACTAAAAAATCAGTAGCCAGGACTCTCAAAACTATCTGGTTCTCTGTGTATCAAATTCAGAAAGGAATTGAAGACTGTTCTAAATAGACTTTAATTCACCAATGCAGTTGATTCCGAAGGATACAGATCTACTCAATACCATGTGTAGCTTAATCCAGAGACGGTATAAGTATTTGTGCAAAAAAATAAAAAGGCTAAAAAGAAAAGTCTAAATTTAAAGCAGGGGTTCCCAAGCTTTAAGCAATGATCCTTTTGAATTTAGCCATTGAACGCCTTGTTGCTGAGGTCCTTAGACCCTAATTACCTATGCTAGACATAATAATGTTATGATCTGAAAACAAGAAAAAATGTCATATAAGTTGAATCACTGATTAACAAAATCGGTCTATTCGTAATGACTATTGTATAAATTATTTTAAAGCCCACTTGTTACAAGTAATTCGCCGATTGACATGTTGCATTATGATTCGTTTTTTTTTTTTTTTTTTTTTTTTTTTTTAATTCTACAATCAATTCCAGATACTTTTTGGACGACAACCTACTGGACAGAGTTCCAAATTGTTTCTCCTTTTGGGAGGCATATTTGGCGGAATGATGTTTGTTGGTGTGCTGTGTCTGCTTGATGCCCCTACTACTGATAAAAAATCTCAGGTATGAAAATACACATGACCAGCAAGCAAAATATTAAAAGTGCTCATACGGACGTATTCCCCTGATTACCCCTGTCTTTCCTTCGTTCATCTCTATCTCTCTATCATGCTTTCCATCTCTACGGGCATTTGTCAATGAGCTGACTAAAATTCAATAAAGTTTGTTTTTTTTTTTTGTTTTTTTTTTGTTGTTTTTTGATAGGCATAACATTTCGATAATTGTCGATGTATTCAACATTAATAAGACAAACGTGTCATTTTTTCCAGGAAATACAGCATTGCGATATTTGTCAAATAATATTGCAATGTTATATTTATTTCAGGAGGTGTCTGAAAATCATTTGTCTGACAATATTAAAATCAAAGACGTGGAAATACAGACGATACAAGCAAGCACTCAGATTAAGAATTCAGAGGGAAAAGAGACACAGATTAACGAAATATCATCACCCAAAACTGGGAAAACCGGGTAAAATATAAGAACGAAACACTGTTTCGTTGCTACTTTATACATTGCCGTTTATCGTATGAAAATTCCTGTTTTGTTTTTCTATTATTAATACATTATACAAATCATTACCATCTGTCCATTATTGTTTTGAGTTTACTTCAAGATAGATAATATGTTGTCCTAAATTAAGTAGTGATAAATCTTCTCGCCATTATTTCATCAGGTAGAGATATTCATTGTAATGTTCGTTCAGTTTTTAGTTACAAGTAGATAAGCAGATACATACTGTACACGTAACGTTAAAGAACATGATTGTCAGATAATTGTTTATTACATAACCGTTTCAGAACAGTGTCGCTCTCTACTAAAGAAGCCATGAAACTTGCCTTCAAAACAATAAGTTTTTTTTTATCTTATAACTATACAAATATCTGTGTGATAACATCCCGTATGATATTTTTTATGATATCACATAGTTATTTTTAGAACAAAAATAGAATGCTGTTATTTTTAGAAACTTGCATTTCAGTTAAAAAAATCGACGAAAACAAGAAAAATAAAGGTTATAAGATAAAAATAAAACATACTTAGTGTATTGTATGAAAAGAATACCTAACTCGGTTGTGAGAATTGATGATTGTCTCGACAGAGCCTCGCCAATTATCAATTCTCCCAACCTCGTTAGATATTTTTTCTCATACAAAACACTAAGTACGTATTATATATTTACATAACCGTTTCAGATCGGTGTCGCTCTCTACTAAAGAAGCTATCCAACTTGCCTTCAAAACAAGAAGTTTTTATATCCTTTGGTTAACGATGTTCTGCATTGACAGTTGCATACACTTTGCCATCGGATTGAACAAGGTACCTGTTTCCGGGATCCGTTCCAGTAACGAATTACTTCCTAGGCCGTACCATAAAAATTCAATTGATGAAATATGTAGATAATTGTTATTTAAGCATTTTTTCCACTAAGGTCAAAGTCGGGTCAAATTAACAATATACATAACCGTTTCAGATCGGTGTCGCTATCTACTAAAGAAGCTATCCAACTTGCCTTCAAAACAAGAAGTTTTTATATCCTGTGGTTAACGATGTTCTGTATAGACAGTGGCATACACTTTGCCATCGGATTGAACAAGGTACCTGTTTCCGGGATCCGTTCCAGTAACGAATTACTTCCTAGGCCGTGCCCTGAAATAGTTCGGTTACCAAAATGATGTACTCTTTTTGCCACATTGATTAATGTTTAAATAATTTTTAGAGCCTTGAAATGAAGTACATCTAAGTCCCTGATCTATACTGAATTTTCTGTTTGTAATAAAAAACATTTATGCGGGATATGCCTTATAATTGATTGTAGTACCAAAGTAAAGGCACTCTTTCCAAGAGAATTTCGAAGTTGGTTGTGCTCATTGAAGAATGTTGAAAATATTTATCCCACATTGTAGTGTTTTTTTTCTGGACGTGAAGTTAAAGATCAAAGGACACACTTAAGCTTACTAAGTTTTCTATCCAAAATATATACGTGTATTTGAGGAGCTACGTACTATTATTTGTACTATTTTTAACTGCTCCATAACAAACAGGGGTGTAAGCGTTAATATGCAGCTTGAACTTTAAGACAATGAACTTAATTTATTAGTTTCTATCAGTATTCATATTGGATCTTAGGCGTATCTTGAGTCAGTGTTTGGCGTGTTTATCTTTAACCGGGAAAAAGAGGATTCTCGCATTTAAGTTTAAATTACTGAATGCATGTCTGAAAGAGAACAGCACTATAAGAATTATATTTATTTTTTTAGGCTTACGGACAGACATTTATCGAGGATGACCATTTCTTGGCTCTAGTTGGGTCCGTTGGTTCAGTGTTTAATTGCATCAGGCGACCCGTTTGGGGACTTCTTTTAGACAAATTTGGTTTTAAGGTAATTATGGAAAGATGTAGAATCTCTCCTCGGATGAGGTATTCACGTTTTGAAATGAGCTCGCGCGTGAGATTTCCACAATTTCATATATGCGCAAAGCAAAGACTCTGACCAGCCTGTGCTTCCGCACAGTCTGACCAGAGTCTTCACTATGCGCTTAGTAGATAGATAAGGTCTCAAAGTATCTGTAGACGATCATGTAACCTTATATTTTTCAGTGTTTGGCTGGCTGGGCCTCTCAATGTTTATACGTCACGAACATTTCAAATTGTTGGAAATCCGAGGCACAGGCTCAAATGTGATATTTGAGTCTTTAGAACAATCAGGCAGATGTATAGCTTCGACATTTTTTTCGAAATAACTTTTTCTTTAGATCACTAATTTTTTTACTTTAGAAATTTGGGTAAGGACACATGTAACCCGGAAAAGAGAAGATTTTATTTGAAACCCTTGCAACATTTCGTCGTTCTTTCTCCACTGAAAAAAAGAAATCTTCAATTGTTTAATTGTGCTTTTACCTCTTTTATTTGATATGATTTCTTAGATTTTATTTTTTGAAATCTCTGGGAGTAAAGGCACAAGTAATCAAGTATAGCTAAATTCGCTGATTAATTTGCTCCTGTCGTTCCGCCAAAAATATTTTTGGAGCGATTGCACTTGCTTTAAAAAAATATTATTTCACTTCTTAAGTTTGCGCGATCAAAGTCTAGCCTTACAAATGAATAATACGAAAATTAAAACAGTATTATTTCTTCTACACCTCGGTTTATGGTTTGCTTTACTCTTTATCTATTTATTAAATTTTTTTTCCAGATTTCAATTAGACTGTTGACCTTCGGCTTAGCGTTGACAGTAGGTACCATCGTTTTAACGGAGCATTTACATAAGGCGTTTTATATGGTATGGACTGCAGCTATATATGCCGCATTTTGTGGCACAGCGATAGTGGGACCATCAACCTTGACGAAACTCTTTGGGGCACAAAATATGGCAATCAACTATGGATTCATCATGTCGGCTGTGGTTTGTATTTCGAGATGCTAGCGCAAAAATGTGTCGTTAAGACCATTTCTATTTTATTTTCCGTTTCTCGGGACAAATCTATCAAGACAAATGGTCTGAGGAGGGAATCAAAAATTAATTACCCTAAATCCTGTGGTTGGAATGAAAATAAAACTGACAAAAATCTATGCGTTTTTGTAGTTTTCTGAGTTCTATCGGAATAAAAATGTTATTATATTTTTTTTTTCTGAGATGTTTCTCTCATGTGGTAACTGTTCATGTGTCAAAAACACAAATCAATCAAGTCTTGGGGCATGTCTATATATTTTGTGAAAATATAGACCTTGTCAATTCAGATTTAGAAAAGAACATATCCATACTAGAAGAATCACACATAATTAAGAGTTATAAAGATACTTCAATTTACTGTAGAAATTCAAGATATTACTTCATTTAATACTATAGGATAAAAAACACAACACTTTTCTTCAAGTGAACCAGTTTGCTCAAAACTTATTTTATATGCTTTGCTACTTTTTTCTGTGTTTTCTTATCGTAGGGTTGTGCAGCAATAATAGGAAGTGTTACGGCAACATCGCTGAAAGAAATCCTTGGTTGGCATAATATGTTCTACATGTCCGCTGCATTCATAATCATGCGTAAGTATAGTTTCAGTTATTAAAGGGAAGTTATGTAGTTATATGTATATGTATACACGAATAAAAACGCTTGTTTGGAAGGCATGTTTCTTTTGTTCGCTCGTTTCAAAATCAAACCTTAGTACATGGTTGTTTTTATAGCAAAGGTAGTCTGCGTTTTTATTCAACTGGAAGGACGTTTACTTTTTATGCTCTTCTGTTAATCCATGCATTACTTTTTTTGTCTAATTCATATTGATATTTGCTGTAAAAAAAAACTTTTGTATTGTATTTTATTAAGATTATCTAGGGGAGGGGGGGGGGGAGTTTGAATCTATCGGTGGAAGTAAATATGGATGGTATATAATTATTGTGATCTATACGTCTACAAGTTTTTCTTATATATTCCTTTCAGCCTTTTTTACTACGTTTGTATTTAATGGAAAAGACAGAGATGGAAAGTGGATCTAACGTTCGAAAAAATCAACAGAATTATAACTTTATGAAAGTTATTCCGGTGGAAAATATTATCTTAGGATCATATTCTTGGGCTCAGCCCATTTGCGTTAAATTCTACACAAATAAAAAAAAATAAAAAAAAGCACAAAAAAGAACAAAGTAGTAAATCTTTCAGCAATAATGTGAAAACAGATTAGATACATATTATCTCATTAGAGTGGCAATCTGTCAATCTATTTCATGTGAAGTCTAAGTGGCCAAGGAGACTAAGGTGAGCGATAAAGGACCGTCGTGATCCTGTTGTTTATGGAAATGAAGGGCGTTTGGTGCGTTTTTGATCCGTTGTGAGATCTTATGTCACCTTTAGGCTTGTATACAAAATAAAAACATCCTTACGGTAGTGACTTCACCAGCAGATTTTGAGAGAACTTTCGTCTCCCTGTGATGAAAACTATGCCATCTTAGAATGAATAGCGATGTTTTCAGAGGAAACCCCAATGCACTCCTAAGGTCTTATTGTCACTATTGACGCATGGATACAGTGTAGTTGTAAAAACGCCAGTATCTTTTCTCATAACACCCCCGCCCGTTTACACTATGTTCCCGGCGGCCACGACAGCAACTTTTCAAGCCACCGTGGACGAAACGGCGTGAAGTGGTCACAACGTAGGGGAACGGGACCGACAAGCGTAACTAATCGTGATTGCCGGGGCTTTCGGGTCAAAGGATTTAACTTTCAAAATATTTACCACGGCCGCCATGGTGCACTTGTTCTACTTCTTAGATCTTAATTGAACGGTAAGGTCTCAACGTAGGGGAACGGGACCGACAAGCGTAACTAATCGTGATTAGCGGGGCTTTCGGGGCAAATGTTTGAACTTTCAAAATATTTACTACGGCCGCCATGGTGCACTTGATCTACTTCTTAGATCTTAATTGAACGGTAAGAACGAAACTCGTGCGAGCCCAGGTTAGACCATAGCCGAATGGTATGATGTTCCCTGTTGAAACGACCTAAACAAACCCAAAGGCCTTCACTTTTGGCAATTTGGTACACAGTTTTTCTACCCCTTTGGCTTGACCGATCAACATGGAACTCTGAGCGTTGCAGGTTCAGGTGGTCCCCTAGTCTCTCGCGCGATCCCAGGTCAGACCGCACAGCCAAAGTCATTGCTCTATGCCGCTCAAATTGGCATATTTGGCCAAACGGATCAACCTTGACCTTGACCGATCGACTCGACACTCGGAGCATTGCAGGTTCATGTGGCCCTCTGGTCACTCGCGCGAGCACAGGTCAGACCACACAGCCGAGGGTATGCGGTTCACTGTTGAAAAACCAAAACAAAAAACCAAAACAAGCCCAAAGGCCTTCACTATTGGCAACTTGCTATGCAGTTTTCTACCCTTTTGGCTCGACCGATCGACCCAAAACTGGGGGCGTTGCAGGTTCAGGTCGTCTCCTGGTCACTCGCGCGAGCCCAGGCCAGACCGCACAGCCCAAGGGTATGCGGTTCACTTTTGAAAAAAAAACCTAATGAACCCAAAGGCCTTCACTATTGACCCAAACTTGGTAAGCAGTTTTCTAACCCTTTGTTTTGACCCATTGACCCGAAACTCGGAGCGTTGCCGGTTCAGGTGGACCCCTTGTCACATACGCGAGTCCAGGTCAGACCGCGCAGCAGAAAGGTATGCGGTTCACTGTTGAAACGACCAAAATAAACCCAAAGGCCTTCACTTTTGGCAACTTGGTACGCAGTTTTTCTACCCCTTTGGCTTGACCGATCGATCCGGAAATCTGAGCGTTGCAGGTTCAGGTGGTCCCCTGGTCTCTCGCGCGAGCCTAGGTCAGACCGCATATGCGAAGCCTTTTCTATATGCCGCTCAAATTAGCATATCTGGCCAAACGGGTCATTCTGGGCTGCCATGGTCACCGGGAATATAATGTAAACGTGGTGTAAGTCGAAAAATCGATGAGTTCGTGACAGCCACGTTTCAAGCCCCCGTTTCCGAAACGGGTTGGCCTGGTCTTAACGTAAGGGGACGGGATCGACAAACGTAAGAACTTGATAAACATTGACTAGAAAATAACAAAACATGACAGGTTATATCAGAACACGGCAGACCGGGATGGAACTTACAAACGTTCGAAGGACAGGGAGCTATTGTTATGGCGTTGTTTTCGTCGTGCGTCGGTGCGTAAACTTTTCTTTAGCCATCTTCTCCTCCCAAACCAACGGGCCTATTTTAACAAAACTAGGCAGAAATATTCCTTGTGTTACTCTTTTCCAAAGTTGTTCAAGAAAATTTGATTGACCCCCCAAATATGGGCGTGGCAGGGCGGGGCTTATTTTCACTTTAAATTCTCCTCCGAAACCACTTGGCCAGCCATTTTCAATTTTGGCAAGAATGTTCCGTAAATGACCATGTTCTGA
The DNA here is from genome assembly GCA_948146395.1 of Fragum whitleyi. Taxonomy (NCBI): domain Eukaryota; kingdom Metazoa; phylum Mollusca; class Bivalvia; order Cardiida; family Cardiidae; genus Fragum; species Fragum whitleyi. Next base: position 14,712,233 of record OX411558.1, on the reverse strand, counting down.
AATTGATTTCTATTTGGAATATCCCCTTTTTTTAAATTTCGAGATGTTAAAGCCAATGGAGCGATACAAGCCAACAAAGGCCTCTTGTTAATAATGATGCTGTTGAAAATTACCTCATGCTATGTCGGAAGTGTCATGTATTAATGATCCATCGTCAAATCGAAAGAAAGTTTAAAAAGAAAGTCATGGATAGCTTTATCAACTTGGCTATGAAGATGTAAGATTACGAAAAATACAGGCATCACGCCCTTTACTTATATGATAAGTCATCTGTAATATCTTTATTTTTCATTACAATCTTAAAATATTTTTTGTGAAAATATTATTTTTGTATTGTTTGCGAAGATATAATTTGAAAGCATTATATTCAGTAGTTTTTATTTTATTTCCAGTAAACGATGTGGAGAAAAAATGTCACGCTTGCAATACTTTGCGTCATTTGTAAATTTCATATTTTTGTATGGTCAAGAAAACAACAAAAACGGTACTCGATTTCAAAATAATTGTAAATGTAAAATATTGTTTTTTCATAGATTTTGTAGATGAAATTTGATCTCTTTTCTTACTATATTAACATGTGACAATCAGTTTTGCGTGTGGAAGTCTAATGTCACGCTACGGATTTATGACGTAAAAGGTGATTTGAAGTAGCGGATAGCCCGCGTCTATAGGAGATTGTGATAGAATATGGTGAAATTATTGTGATTATTGTGATAAAAAATTATTTCGTTTGTTTGATTGTCAAACATCGTTACTGAGTATTGATTAGAGCTGTAGCTGCGAGGTTTAAGGGGGGATAATCAACGAGTTACCTAATAATAAGCATTTTCATATATAAGATTCCAAAATCATTTGTCGATTGAGTTTATCTCTTCCTATTGAACATAAGAATAACAATAAAACGGGCTGTGATATATGTACAAAATAAACTGACGAAATTCGCAAAAATTCACCACCGTTAAAATTCTGTAATAATATACACTAACGCAGCGGCATACGTCGTGGATAGATTTTCGCAGTTTTGACGTTACATAAACGTACCCAACAGCGTGCGCTGCGTCTACTAAGGGTTTATTATGATTAAGCACTGACAAATGATTGCGCGATAAATAGAATTTCATGTAAGTGTCTTAAATTATCAATGTTATCTAGTCTCGGCTGTGAGAAATTAGCATGACTCGGCAAAGCCTCGTCATGATAACTCTTCCAAGGCTCGTCCAGACTGAAAACATACTTACATATTATTCTCTATATATCCCATCTCTTGCTAATCACGCCATATTCTTGCTGTTCACAGGATTTTGTCATGCAGTCTGAACCTAACCCATACTGTGTCATTTCTGCTTAATTATCAAGGGCGAAACTACTATTACTCGCATTACGCAAGTGCATAATACAAATAAAACCTTTTTCGAAAAGTGTCGTTGATGAATGACCAAAACATCGTCACTACAGCTTATTCAAGCTGTAGTTACGATGGTTTAATTTTTCATCAACGCTCAAAAAAAAGGTGGCGGATGGAGGGCGTTTATCATTTCACGGAGACAGTCCATATAACGCCTTCATCCTATATATTTTTTGGTGGTTGCCATCTGAGTGCGTTTGAATTTCAAATCACTTGTTACGCAAAAGATTATTGTGGGAAAAACAAGTTAAAATGTCAAAAATAATATATATTGGTTTGAAAGAACATTCAAACTCAGTGAATTTCTAGCAGAAAATTAAAAAGAAAAAAAAGAAGAAATATATGGAAATAGATGTAACAGAGTTTTGTCCTCGTAGCGGTTTCCCAGTGCTTGGATGTGTAAGGAGCATATGTGGCCCGTCACGACAATCGTCAAAATCTGGGAGTTGAAAAAGAAGATTTAATCCAGCGTCATGATAATCGCCACAATCTGTGAGTTACGGGAAAAACAGTATATAAAGAAGATTGGATCCAGCATAGGTCAATCAGAGATCACATGTCAACACCAGCTTCATAGTATGGTAGAATAAGTATTCTATTTAAATCAGACTTTGGGCGACTCTTTACGCGTTACCAGTGAAATAATAAAAAACTACACCCGCTTTGTTCATTTTACCTTGTCTGGCATTATCTAAGCGGAACAAAAAAAATGACGTCATCATGAAAGTTACATAGCGATCACGTGCAAAATGACGCAATCTGAGAAATGTTGTCCTAATTTTTTCACATTTTGTCTCATTTTTGCATTTAAGAAATAGAAAAATCGTTCGTTTTTCGAGGGAGATCAATTGATAAATCATTTCGCAAACAATAATACGGCCACTCGTGAAAATAACAGCTTTTGTTCACGGTTCACGTATTGAAATATAAATCGATCATACTGAAGAACAAACATACTCTATACACTTACTGCTTACATGCATTTAACAGATCGCTCGTGACAGATAGCGACGTGGTAGAGCACTTGCTTTGGACACAGAGGTCCCGGGTTCGAATCCCGACGGAGTCGAATTTTTTTAGTTGTGGGTTACATTTGGCGACACCGTAAATAACCTACATGAGGTGGTGGTAGTGTGATTAGGTAGTTGATGATATTGAATTGAGAAGATTCGTGGAAGAATCTTAATTGTCGAGAGGGTGTATGTAGCCGGTTTTTTTTTTTTTTTTTTTTTTGGTGCCAGGGCAATTTTAATCATCGTAAGTACAGCTTGAATTATTTACGTCACTACGTTTTGCTTTTTGTTTCATGTCGACGACTATTTTTTTCTGGTTGTGTATATGATACCATCACTGCGTTCATGATGACAAAACGGAGCGAACTGCACGTGCACGTGCAAAGCGGGTATAACTGACTAACAGTGCATCGTTTTGTTATCCTAAACGCAGGACAGGGGTCGACATTAACTGTTTTCATTGATGTCCCATGGGAATCCTACATATCATTGTACAGTAGGGGTCCCTCAAGATAATACGACCGAACGGTTAAAATTTTGAAAGAAAGCGCAAGGAGATCATTGGTTTGCGATATAGCCCTTTTTAACCTTAGACTTTTGAACAAAGATCCCCATGGAATCATTTGCTTTCAACAAACAATTAAACGGGTCCCTAACATTCTTTTGGAATCCTCGGAATCAAAGGACTGACATTGTTAGTATCGAACCCTGAGAATAACGGCGATTTCTTAAGCAAAGGCGTAACTCCCGTTACGTAGTTTACGCAAGTGCGTAAAAGAAATTATCTTTTGTTGAAAAATATCGTTGATGAATGATCAAAGCATCGAAAATGCAGCTTATTCAAGCCGCAGTGTAGCTACGATGTTTTGATTATTCACCTACGCTCAAATCATAAAAAGGGCCGGTGGACGGAGGGCATTCATCTTTTGTCACAGTTCTCAAATCGCTTTTATCCTATATATTCTTTGTTGTCTCCTTCTGAGTGCGTATAAATTTCGAAGTCCTAGTACGCGTATGCCGCGTTCAGTAAGCAGTCTACCATGTCGCAGATCAAGGGGCCGGACCAGCGATGAACAGATGGTTGTTAGCCGTTTGTCCGAACGGACTGAGGAATTTACCACTGGTTAAAAAATCACTTTTAGATTTCCGATTTCATGGTTTCAATTTAGTTTGTGGAAACATTGGTATAGAGATCGGTAAGTTTTCCGATCTCCTGCAAAATCTAAACTTTCATTTCAGAGGAATTGCACAAGGCTGGGCCCAAGTTTCACCGGACCAGTCTGACTCAAGTTTTTCCGCTATCATGAATTACCCGGGAAGTATAGCCTTGTTAATTTGACCCGACTTTGACCTCTGTGGAAAAAATGGTTAAATAACAGTTAACGACATATTTTATCAATTAACAAAATGTATAATACATTCAATATCGTTTGTTATTCATTCCTATGAAAGCACGTGCAAAATCGAGTAGGAATAATAAGATTTTTATTCATCTAAATAGCAGGGGTCAGATTCAAGTCAATAAAACCGCACTATAGCTGTGTTTTCCCAGGCTAGACTGCACTGACATCTGTGCAGGCTTATTTTAATCTGTATTGCCCGCAAAAGCTGTGTCGGTACGAATGGCGAACGCGCGGCCTGAAACTACGCCATGCCCGAGGAGAGTTTATCGTGAAGTTTTTCCCGAATTGCTAAATTTTACACATCTGTCTGTTTGTCTTCGCCCGGTTTCAGATTTCTGTCCTCGGAATGCGATGCTATATTTGGACTAGTCGCAACCGTTACAATATGATATGTAACGACCAAAATTGAGACTAGTCACAGGCTTCCGGTCCAGTCTCTTTCTCAGGGTCTGTCTGAAAAATAAATAACTTCATTTACTTTATTTACTTATTTATGTTCTATATGGCGTCAAAGTTTTACTATTTGAAAGGCATTGTCGTTCGTTCGTTGGTTTATCCCGCCATAAAGAAACATCCTCTGCCTCAATCGTGATCGGATGGTTTGGACATCAGGGTTGGCAATCGACCGTTCGATTGGAGTATTGACCAGACAGGTGGTCAATACTGGTTTTAACCGGTCAATACTGGTCAATACTGGTCGATTGGTCAATTCATAAAACCATACCCTATTATCTTCACATTTAGTGCCATATTCTTTTATTATGATAATAAAGACTAAAATAACATTACTTAGTGGTGTAGTAACATTAATATTAGGAAACAAGTTATTCAATTTTGAAAGGCTAAAAGCAATCTGGTCCACACAGTAGTCGATTGGCGGTCAATTATTCTTTTGAACTAAATTATAATGTATTTCCTTTCATACTACAAATTTCGTTGCTGTACTTTATTCTTTAAATGAATAACTAAATAACCAAACTGTAAAAGAAATGGTGAAAAGTAAAAAAAAAATTTGCTACAGTCTTTCAAGGGCCAAAATATTTTTCTGTAAAACCTGAATTACTATATTGAGATCTATCAGGGACCAACACATGTTATAGTAACTGAGTCTGCACTGACCCAATGATTGCATTGGATGAGTTTTTGACTCTTAGTTTTATCAATACACAATAACTGGTCATTGAGATGATAGTAATTGTGCTTGACATCTGATTGCAATTTGAAATGTGTGACGGTATGCGTCACTTTTTGATAAGTGTGAAAGTCTTGTCAATTAAGTTACCTTTGCAAGTTCAGGGTTTTCATTAAAGGTGACATTATAATAGCCTTTACAATTATCATGGCCAGCACATTGATAAACCAGTATATCCACATATACAAAGTATTGGCATAATATATTGTATATTTCATACAGTAATAAACACTGAATTGACATCTCAATCTCACTCAGCCAACTTAAATATTTAGTTAACCAGTATTAACCACCTGGTTTTTGCAAATGACCAGTATTGACCGGTATTGACCACTTTCATGAGTATTGACCGGGGCGGTTTTAATCGGTTAAAACCACCCGGTTAAAACCGCCCTGGTCAATACTTGCCAACCCTGCTGGACATGGACCCTAAATAGAGTATTCCATGTTTGGAATATGCACTTCGAATAGTCTATTCTTTTGAGGTTTGTTTTTCATCATTTTTGATTGTCAAAGAGAAATGTGTTCTTTATTTATTCTTTTCGTATATTACCCACGGTTGTAAAAAAAAATAGTCGCAAAAACCCTCTGGGCGAAACACGTTTAGAGTTGGGTACCAGCGTTGTATTGCGAAACTATTCATATCCGGTTTTAGTAAATCTGACGTAAAAAGAAACTAGTAAATTCTATCTGGGATCATCAGCTTTCCCGAAAGATAAATATTCATTTTTAGACTGTAAAACATCAAAAGATTGCATGAGTCTCAATATCGGTGGTCAACTTTCGGGTAACGGTAAGCAGATTCCCAAAATATTTGATCTGAACTAACAAGCAAAATTTGTAAACAAACTGAAGGGTGACTAATCGAACCAAACGGTTTCCTGTTTCTGTATTTTTCCTAGAAATTAATAGAGCTGTATTTATCGACCTTCAGCCTCAAACATGATGGAGATTGTTTCCTACGTTAAAACATGATAATATGGACAAGGGGTCGAACACATTTTGAAGCGAACATCACCAGGCATAAATCGAAATTGATTCCTAAGTAATTTTTTACACAATCTGATTGCACAATACATCATTTCATAGCTAAATTTATAAGCTACCATTGAATACTTAATATCATCACCAAACGCACTTCACTTGCAAAAGACAAACTAAAATGTGGTATGATTTGACGTCAATTTCACAACTCTGACAAATGTCTGCATGAAATATTATCAGGGCAAACATTCATACTGATTTCACCATTTTGTTCATTAAAAATGTTTTCTACCCTGTGATATTAACATTCTGATAATCAATCACGCTGAAATTTTTACATACAGCGTCGGCAGAAAGACGTCTTCTGGTACATCCCATAGATATTTAGCCTACTCCAAAATAGACATCAATATGGTACCCCGCGCCATACTGTTGAATGGACACCTCATTATCGGATTTGAAAATTAGTCGGGGACCATTCCTTGTTTACATGTTTTTGAGCAATGGATCAAACTTAAAGGTGTAATAGGACTATTTTTGTCTTTTTTTTGCATGGAAATTGACCAAAACAGAGAAAGTTTATGATGAAGTTGATTCGTCTGAACCCAGACCAAGTCCTCAGCAGGCCATGGTTAGGCTTCATTACCACCCAATGTCGCAGATTCTCGAGAAATCTGTCTCGGTAAAAAGTTTGCTTGGCAAACATTTGAATGCCTCGGATGAATATTTTGGCCAATCAGAAAAATAGAGATTTTTCATTACACAGTGATTTGATTTGAGTAACTGGTTAGACAACAAAGAGAAGGGTTGTTCCCACTTCGTCTAATCCCATTTGGTCTAAAAGTCAAATTCCCATTTGGTCTAAAAGGCATATTTTGATAAATTCCCATTTGGTCTAAAAGATGATTAACTCATTTTTCTGAATACTAATATGCTTTATGTTATATAATGGATTTATACATTTTCTTATTTTATCAAGAAAACAAGAGTTCAACAAAAGGTTTTAATTTATGTCAGAAATGATTTGAAAAATATCTACTAATTTATTTATATAAAATCATAAGAACAAATTAAAATATTTTCAAGATTTATTTAAAATAACGACCTTTTAATCCTTAAAAGGAAAATTTGTCAGAAATATAAATTGATTTTTTTCAATTAAAAAAATAACTTTTTGTGTGTGTGTTGGGGGGGGGGAGGCTGAATATAACACCTATATGACATCAACACCTCTATGACACTCATAACATGTCAAAAACAATCTGTAGACGAAATGGGAAACTGATTCAATAAGGTGTCAAAAAGTTTTAGACCAAATGGGAATTTTTGGTCTAAACCAACATTTTTATAGTGTAGACGAAATGGGATTAGACGAAGTGGGAATAAACCAAAGAGAAATATAAGTTGAACATAATTATGACCTGTCAACACGCCATAAGCAACTCGACCAAATTATAAATAACCCCAGCCTAAATCAATGTTATTTTTAGTCAATTCACATTATTATTCATTACAGGGGTCTTGCTGCATATTTTTGTCTGGGGCCTGGGGCCAGTGAGATTGGTAAAAATAGCGGCGTTTTCACCCAAAATCGGGAAAAATTAAAAAAGCTTATAAATCACATCATTTCTTTATTATTTATTATAGTCATCAACATATGATATACCTAGCATCACAGGTATTTGAGACAATATAGAATGATTGTCTAAATATGCTGTATAATTATACATGCTTTTTTTTAAGTATATACTGCAGAGTGCATATTTATACAATCATTGTATATTATGTCAAAAACTTGTGCCTATTCTCTATAAATTGTAACCATAAAAATTCACACGAAAATGCTAAACTTTTCATTACGCATTTGTATAATCAGTGAAGTTAGTTAAATTGGATGCCACATATCCCTGTTTGAAGGTAAATGCAACCTAAGTTGAAAGGGATTTGCGTAAAATAATCCGTTTTTGAGGAACTTACCCTCCGGCTCAGAAGCTGTCAGGGTAGAACGAATGGCCTCTGGCTGTAAATTGTTCGACCTAGATTGTTTATCTGTGGCCTTTAAAGCTTGCATTTTAAACATTGTGTTTATTTTGGCACATTTTTCGCCACTTTTGCCAATCTTTTTTCGGTAATAGTTTAAAGTTTATTAGAGTCTCATTCATATACAAAGCATATTTACAATACAAAAAGTTAAAACATACAAACATAGTATATGACCATTCCCAGTAAGAATTATAAGAGACTAAAACCTACTTAAAGAACCATGCATATCCGTAATATTTATCATTGTGCGACATTTTGCATCCGTGGATGCTGAACGGTTACCCTTAGTTACGGTAAAAGATTAAAATGCGGATCACGTTTGTCAAGACGGTAAATTTCAAATAATGACTATTCTGAGTGAACAATTCTTTAGAAAACAGTTGAGTTTTTATTTCAACTCGTGAAAGCAAAAAATGCAAACAAAGTAGTTAAATTTCGATGCGAATACCGGAAAATTATTATTCCTCTATAACGGCAATGGAAGCCACAAAATAAACTGGCCATTCATTCTAGACTGGGTCACGTCTCTGATTATTACTACGGTAAAATACGCAGTAGAACGACGAGTACCAGTCTAGCCGATATCATTCGGCGTATTTCGGTAATCGTGATCAATGGAAATGTAAACAAAAATACGGGACTCCCTCGGTTGACAGTTTATTCATTCGCGAGTTGTTTCTTACGATAATTTTACAGGCAAGGATGGCAGTTCTAGGTATCATTCTGTGTTTCCTTAATCGGGGGAATTTTAGATGCTTATTGGGAATTTTCAGCCTAGAATTGGGAAAAAAAGATACTTTTTTGGAGTTACTGCCCCTGACTGTTTGAGCCATATACATACATAGTGATATTTGTTTCCGCGCTATTTCTTGAAAACTATAGACCGGATTTCAATGAAACTTGGCACACAGCTTCTCTACAATGAGGACATGCACATATCGTTGGGGTTACCCGGTTCGAGCGTCGAATTTAGAGTTACTGCCCCTGACTGTTTAAGCCATATACATACATAGTGATTTTCGTTTCCGCGCTATTTCTTGAAAACTATATACTGAGTTTTCAATGAAACTTGGCACACAGCTTCACTACAATGAGGACATGCGCATATCATCGGGGTTACCCGGTTCGACCGTCGAATTTAGAACTACTGCCCCTGACTGTTAAGCCATATACATACATAGTGATATTCGTTTCCGCGCTATTTCTTGAAAACTTTAGACCGGACTTCAATGAAACTTGGCACACAGCTTCTCTACAATGAGGACATGCGCATATCGTCAGGGTTAACCGGTTCGACCGTCAAATTCAGAGTTACTGCCCCTGACTGTTTAAGCCATATACATACATAATGATATTCGTTTCCACGCTATTTCTTGAAAACTATAGACCCGATTTCAATGAAACTTGGCACACAGCTTCACTACAATGAGAACATGCGCATATCGTCGGGGTTACCCGGTTCGACTGTTGAATTTAGAGTAACTGCCCCTCACTGTTTCAGCCATATACATATATAGTGATTTTCATTCCGGCTATTTCTTGAAAACTGTAAACTGGATTTCAATGAATCTTGGCACATAGCTTCACTACAAACAGGACATGGGCATATCGTCGGGGTAACTGAGTTCGACCGTCGAATTTAGAGTTACTGCCCCTGACTGTTTAAGCCATATACATACATAGTAATATTCGTTTCCGCGCTATTTCTATAAAACTATAGACCGGATTTCAATAAAACTTGGCACATAGCTTCACTACAATGAGGACATGGGCATATTATCGGGGTTACCCGGTTCGACCGTTGAATTTAGAGTTACTGCCCCTGACTGTTTAAGCCATATACATACAGAGTGATATTCCTTCCGCGCTATTTCTTGAAAACTATAGGTTGATGTAGATAAAAGATTACCTGTACCTAAGTTTGTTATTAACTCCATTTACAATGAAAATATGTTCGGCGGGGGATATCAATTCAACGAATTTGCTTGTTGCCATTGGGAATGGGGCCGAATTTCGGCCACAAAAATCAGCAAACGAGACCCGTACATTATTTTTGAAGTATAGTTATTATTCATATTTATTCAAGTGCCAATGACCTATGTGTCTTAAAAAAGAAATACTTTTACATTTGATGCCTGTAAACACAACAGATCAGTATGCTTATGTGTTAATCTGCAAGTAAAGTAAAAGGTTAAAAAGCCTAATAGTCCAGTGCACTTACTTATCTTTAAGTGATGACACAAGCCTGGCTGGCTAACCTTTTGTTATTGTAACTATTTGTAAGTCCCCACAATTTCTAAAATGGCCCACCTTTTCTTAACCCAATGGGCTATTTGGCCTCACTGATTTGATTCCTGGGCAGATCCCTGGGGATAGAAGCTTGGTGCTGGGAAAGAGTGTAATAGTAGTATAGGTGTGAGAAATACCAGGAAATCATTGCTGCTGAGATATAACTAAAAGATTGTTGAAAGTGGTGTTAAACTCCATACAAACAAATGAAATCACATCAGTGATTGTTGTGTATTTTGCAGCCCAAGAACTTTTTGATGCGGGTGATGGAGCAACAGGGGCACATGACGAAGCAGTCCACATTCGAATCCAACAAAGAAATGGACGAAAGACCTTAACAACTGTACAAGGCATAAATCCCAAATATGATTTCAAGAAAATAATTAAAGTATGCAAAAAAGTGAGTATTGTAGAAAAGATTAAGTTTGATTGCTTTATACTTCTTATTATGCCCTTCGAAGAAGAGGCGGCATATTGCTTTACACTTGTCCTTCATTCGCTCTGTAAACCTTTTTTGTCCAGAGCATATCTCTAAAAGAATGCAAGCTAGAATCGTGAAACTTCACAGGTAGATAAAACTCTTTCAGGAGAAGTGTGGTGCACAAGAACCATAAATCTACTCATGTTATTTTGTGAGTTATTGCCCTTTGTTGATTGATAAATAATAGGCTATTGACCTGCTTTTATAGGGGGGGTGGGGTGGGGTGGGGGGGTATAAATGTTTAAGAAACATCTCTTGTTTTATTCTGATTGGTTGTTTTTGATTTTGCATTAAATGATCATAATCGTTGCAGAGCTCCAGATAAGGTGCTTGATTGTGTTATTATGCATGCAAATCTGTGAAAAACGCATTTCAAAGTCAACTGTGTGCTTTGCTAGACACACTGGATTTTCAAATTACGCATTTCTAACAATTGAGGGCGAATGAAAATTACCAATTTCATCATCTTGCATTCATTTTTTTTTTTATTGTTGAAGAGATATATTCTGAATTTTCTGTCACTGGATGTTTACAACCGTTTTGGAACGCTCCATCTCTCTTCGCCAATCTCTACTGGTGGCGTATAAAAAAGAAAAATAATAAAATTTAGCAAATCTTACTAAGTGTTTATTTTACGACACCGATTTGATGAATAGTATTGCGATGGATTTTTTTCCTCCAAGAAAAAGTAAAATTGATTGTTTTCGCTTTCACGGTCTGTTGCATCGCAAAGTTATCTACCATGTCAGGAAGAAAATGTAAGACCATGTCGGAAGCGGACAGTGTAGCAATATTTCAGTTTTTGAACCAAGTGGGGAAAGATACCGCAGAATCTATACTAAAAAGTTTTATACGAGTTTTTTTTTATTCAGTCATTAAATCGGCCTAGCAAAACAAGCGAAAAACATCTAATAAGCCTATTGGAAAAGACCCTCAAATTATGACAGGCCGAGTTTCTCTGGATGATATAAGGGAACTCTGGGCAAGAAATGAAAATGGAAATTGATTAGTAGTTCACTTTCACTCTTTTTGTTGGTTTTCTCCTAACAGGGATGAGACCTTCTGGGATGAGAGTGAATCACTCTTTTGCTGCCAAAAGTTGGGAGTGACCACTCTTTTACTCTAAAAATTAACTGGAGCTCTGATCTTTTCCTTGCAATTGATAAAAGAAATTTATTTTAGTGAAAAACAAGTCTCATTTTTTCAGAGAAAGCCCACCAGTGAATATTTAGATATTTTGTTTAAAAAAAGAAAGAATTATTTAATCTTGCAGAAAAATCAAACTTAAATATTATAACTCTGTAGTGCAAATATAAGGACAAAATGTTTAAATCTTAGGCTTGAATTTGTGTCCAGCATCATTACACATGTGATTTGCTGATGCTAAATAGCCTAACGACATCTTCTGTATACTAGGACCCACTAATAGATGACCTACAATAGCAGGAAATAATAAAGAAAACAAATCTGTAAATTCAGTTTACCATTTCGATAATTGTAAATTGTTTAGTGGTGAAAGTGATTATCCACTACGAAATGTCAAAAATCCATCAGAAATCATAAATGAAAATAAAATCTTCTTTGTTTATTCCCCATTACATGTTTTGATGTTGTTATGCAGGAGTTTGCCTGTAATGGTACTGTAGTAGAACACCCTGAGTACGGGGAGGTCATCCAGTTTCAAGGTGACCAGAGAAACCATATTAAAGACTTTTTGGCAAAGGTTGGGTTGGCAAAAGCAGATCAGATTAAGGTCAGTATCATTTTAAAAGTACAGTAAAACTTGTGTTAAGCGACCACTTAGAGGACCACTAAAAAGCGGTCGTTTATAGAAATGGTCGCTAAATACAATATTTCAGGATAAATAAGAAAAGTCTTTTGATAGCATATATATATAAATATATTTGTCAAATAATTCTTTTTGAACCCCATGATGTTTGAACCTGTTAGAATTGTCTTATTAAGACGATTCTAATGGGTTCGAACATCATAATATGAATAATTACCATTTTCTCATTAAAGAATGTGCCCTTTTCAGAGATTTTTTTCTCACTGTGAAGGGACTTTTCGTGGTGGTCTCTAAATGAAAATGGTCTCTTAATAGATGTGGTTGCTCGAGCAATATCAACTGTACATGTAGCTAGGATTTCAAGACTATTTTTCTCATTCCAGAGCTATTAGGTATGATATCAAAAAAAGGAATAATGGGAAAAGTGCTTGCATTCTTATCTAGCAATCTGTCTTAAAACACAATGTCTTAAACATGATCTAGTATATCTACTTTTTGCCTTACTCACATACTGCTTATTTCTAAGAGATGTCGGATGAAAATTAGTTTATACTAATTTATTTTAGTTCGATTGCGACGAAAGCTTAAGCTTATAGAATCGCTCTCGAACGCTCAATCCTGTTGTTTTCACGTCCCCGAGAGAGAGGCAGTGGTTTAAACCCACTGCTACCCATCTTTACAGCTGGGTGAACTGGGGCTGGCTATTAAGTGTTTTGCCCATAAACACACCCCGGCGACAGTGGGGCTCGAACCACGGACCTCCAGGTCACGGGTCGAGTGCATTTACCACTAGGCCACCGAGGCGGATGAAAATTCTTGAGAAACTTGTATGGTGAAAAAAAAACAACCTCAGAGTCTATTTTCATTCAAGCTGTAGTTAAGATATTTTGATTATTCACCAATGCTTAAATCATAGACAAAGGGAGTGGGCGACAATTGCCTTTATCTATATATTCTCTATTGGTCACCTTCTGAGTGCGTATAAACTTCAAAATCCTTGTTACGCCTATGAGGCATATTGGGAAAAAATGCATTGTATTTTACAAAACTTAGGAAAATGTAATCATAATGGTTTATGAAAAAAACTGAATTTTTGTGTACAATTTAAAAAACAGAGTAAAGGTTTCTTTGTCTTAAAATAAAATAACTGAAAAACAACTTGCTTAACTAATAATTTTCAAAATATTTGGCTAAGTCCTTGACTTTTGGAAATTGGGATTTTTTCCAGATTTAGGGAAAGGTGTCACTTTCTGGCTTTGGGAATGGGCCTTTTCAGTGATTTTTTCAATGAAGAAAAAAAATGCTGGCTTTTGCAGGGTTACCTGTTGGAACCAAAACTAACTTTCAAAATTACTAAAGAATAACAAAGAATTAAGGAGTCATTGATCTCCCAGCCAGAAAACTCAATGGGTTGAAATTGATTTTGAACAGGGAAAAAAGTTCTTTCCCACAATGTGTTTGACAAACTAATTGTTTAAAATCATGTTGATGAGTCAATTGATATGGTCAACATTTCTTTCCATTGCAGGTTCACGGTTTCTAAAGTCGTCTCTCAGCCTTCGAAGAATTATCACTCAACAGACATTTTGGAGGAATTAAAGACAGTTTGATTCACATTAATTCATATGATCACTGTTAGTTGATGTGAAGATTTTCAAAATAAAACTTGTTCATTCAGTTTCCAAACAAATCTGATTTAGACTAGCCCAAAGAAGTTTCAACACTATGTAAGATAGGAAGTTTTAAGCATTTTGTCTTGAAAATATTGTCGGAAAATAGGGAATCGATAATTGTTTAAATTTAAGTAATTTCTTAAAAAATTTTCACAATATTTTCATAAGCCATTTAAGTGAAGGGTATAAAAATGGATAAATATTATTTGTTTGCAAAAAAAAACAAAATACCAAAAAAACCAGTAAATTTCCAGGTTACAACAGATTTTAACTGGCCACCTGCCTCCAAAAGTACAACCATCAGTTGGTAGCATGTTATTATGCAAAAGGCACTGAATATGACTGAACGATTTAAAAATCAGTGTTAAAACAGATGATAAAAATAGTGATCAGCATTTTCTAGGTGGCCAACCTTCTGGTTGCCTTTAAAAAATTTTCTTGTCACAGCTTTTGAAAAGAAAAGACCCCTATAAAGGGAACTACATGTATTTTAACAGAAGGGCCTATTTTGTCTTAACTAAAGGTTGAGTGTTTTAAGTACCATTGTTAACCACTAGTCTAACTATATTCCATTTTAAGCGTATTCCACCCACATCTACAGCATGTTTTGGTCCAATCTATGCAATGTTCAGTTGATTATTAAAAAGAATTCTTGACTGTTAAGTATCATATGAATATATTGATGAATTCAGAATTTGAACAAAATCTTTCCCCAAGCAGCTATCTTTGTCTCTTTTCCTACTAAAGAAAAACTTGGAAAACATTGCAGAAAACAATGAATTTGCTTCATTTTTGACAATGTTCTTTGTTTAAGATTCCAAAATTTTTCAAATTTCATCAAATAAAGAGTGTCATCTACAATTTCTTTGACATTGAACCCTTCTTTAAAAAAATTGTTATCTGGTACTTGGTAAATAGGCAAAATGCACATCTTTGTGTATGATTGGCTCTAAGCTTGTATGTAATCCTGTTTGTAAATGCTGTGTGAAAGATGTTTAGGCATTGCTGCATTTCTCTAAAGATATAGATCCAACTAATTCGGAATTGAAACTTAAGGCTGAAAAGAATAATGGGCTTGTGCTTGACCCAAAAACAAGGGTTTTGACCCTCGAAAATCTGAAAAATATCCTATTTTGATCTGTAAAAATTTCTCCCAAGGGGCATTTTTACCCCCTGAAGAGAAATTCTAAGGGTCAAAACTGGGTTTATAACTCAAATTTTCATGATATATCTTTAAAGTTTTACTATTTAATTTCTTACTTTTTATTATCATAAGGCCGCCACCATAGCGCAGTTGGTTAGGCATAAGACTTTCAATCTGGAAGTCATGGGTTCGATTCCCGGTGGCGGCAAATATCCTTTCCGACGGTTGTCTCTCACCTATGGGTTGATATAATCGTAAACCTATGTGAGATAGCAGTCGGAGGCTAGGAAAGGGTGTAATGGTTGTACAGGTTATAGAAATACCAGGAATCCATTGTTAGGTGCTCCGGCCACCGCGATATAACTGCAAAATTGTTGAAAGTGGCGTTAAACCCATTCAAACAAAATTTATTATCATAAGAAAAGGTCGATTCACACTGAAACCTGGAAAATGCTACACACAATTTACGTCTTCTGTTGTTTTGACCCCAGAATTTAATGGTTAATGAGTCAATGACTCCCTAATTTCAAACGCTAGCACAAGCTCTGATGAACCATCTACTTTAACTCTTAAGCATTTGAGATCAATAGACTTTCAGAATGTAAACCTTCTTATCTTGGTTTCAAAGCCTAAAAGGCATAAGTAAAAGGCAAAAATCTGAAATATACTCCCTTTCCTGTTTTACAAAACTTTGGACATGTCGAAATTCAAAGGTTTTGCAGACGATAGTTTCAAGTGGATTTAATTTGAAAAATAACCATTCAGTAGGGTTGAAAATATTGTGGAAAAAGAAGAAATTGCTTGTCGGAAGCAATTTCTTCTTTTTTCACAATGTTTTCTCGATCATAAAATCAAATGCATGTAAAAAGCATTGATTAAACAGGAAAGGGTTAAGATGTGTCTAATTTATTCATGTTCATTCTTCATGTATTATCACCATTAATTCATTTCATATTTTCATTGTATGTGTATAGTACTAATAAAAGATATTTTCCAACTTTTATTTCATAGTCGATTTGATCTTCAAATATATTGCTTATCCTGCTTAATTCAAATTTCATTTATAAAATGCCACTACTGGGAATATATCGACAAGCCTAGCACAAGTTTTTTTCCTCCAGTTAGGTTGCAGGTTGATCTTAGCCTAGGTTGTCTGCCAAAACTAGACTTTGTTGTTAACATCATAGGAAGGAGTGTGTCAGACTCTAATTCAAAAGGTCCAGGGTTCAATTCCTGATGGCAGCACTGATTGATATTGATCTTTCACCAATGGTTTGAAAATCATAGACCTATGTGAGATAGCAGCTGGAGGCTAGGAAAGGATGTAGTGATAGTACTGGTGAGGTGAAATACCTGTAAGTAAGGTACTCCAGCTGCCACAATATAACTGAAAGATTGTTGAAAGCGGGATTTAACCCTAATTAAACAAAGCAAAATATCTAAAAGTCTAGTTAAAACTTTGATTTGCTATTACAAGAATTTCAAGCCTGTGGAGCGACTCAATCCATTCATGGCTTTCTAGTTTTTAGTTGTATCAAAATGGCTAGAAACATGTTTGAGTGCATCAAACTACCACAATATTACCCAAATAATTTTTACCGGTAAGTGGCATTCCAAGTCAATGCTAAGTTGAGGTGGGGGATCCCTTTTAGTTCCACAACATTTTGGAAGTCATGAACCTTTACAGTATTAACTAAGGTTTCCTAGTGATTTCATTCGGAAACTTTGGTTAACATTGTAAAAGATTATGAGTTCGAAAATGTTGAGGAACTTTAAATCACTACCTTAAGCTATTGTAGTAGATTAAGAAAAGACTAATGCTTTTTTGGTGTCTGTGGTATAGAGGTAGAGCATCAGCCTCTTGATCCAAAGGTGACAGGTCATGAGTTTGTTTCCTGGAAGTGGCTAACGATCTTGGTTCTTTCATCGGACCAGACATTCTGCGCAAGTACTGGTGAATTTTCCAGGAATCAGAATCAAGAGGGATTAATCTAAGTAGTAAGAACTTGTTTCCAAATCAATGAAATACAAATAGGTTCCAACCAAACCACTAAAGTTTCTTGCACCTGAAATATCATTACCCCACCCCCCACCCCCCTCCCTACCATGGTGGTTTCACTTTGTCTGTCTGTCAATCCACCTATAGACCTTCCGTTTCTCTGCTCTAATGGGCTTGGAATCATTAAACTTAGCGCATGTGTAGCCCTTGATCAAAGGAAGAGCCTGATTGATTTGAGGGTATCCCATTGTTGCACATAACTAATGGAAGTGCCCTATTGAGCTTTGGCAACACATGTCAAAGGTCTAGGTAACAATTAAACTTTGCATTAAAATATTTTTGTGCTCTAACTCAAACACCAATTGATGATTTTTTTTACAATTATTACCCATTATGAAAGGAAGAACCTTATTAGTCCCCTACCCGTGTTCACACCGGAGGGGACTATAGGTTTTCCCTCCGTCTGTCCGTCCGTCCGTCTGTCCGTCCATCTGTCCGCTCAAATCTGGAACCCGCGATAACTTAATAACTAAGCAAGCGTTTTTGATGAAAGTTGGTATATGACTAGATGGCAATGTGTAGATTATGCACATCATTTTATTTTTGTTTTTTGACTTAAATTGAGGTTGCTATGGTTACAGAAATAGTGAAAATATGGCCAAAAATGGGATCCTGCGATAAGATAATAACTAAGCAAGCTAGTTTGATGAGACTTGGTATATGACTATATGGCTATGTGTAGATTATGCACATCATTTTATTTTTGTTTTTAGACTAAAATTGTTGTTGCTATGGTTACGGAAATAGTGAAAATATGGCAAAAAATATTGGATCCTGCGATAAGTTAATAAGTAAGCAAGCTAATTTGATGAGACTTGGTATATGACTAGATGGCAATGTGTAGATTATGCACATCATTTTATCTTTGTTCTTTGACAAAAAGTGCGGTTGCTATGGTAACGGAAATAGTGAAAATATGGCAAAAAATGGATCCTGCGATAACTTAATAACTAAGCAAGCTAACTTGATGAAACCTGTTTTAAAATGTAAAAAAACTTATAAGCCATGTTAGTCAGGGTGGTGACTGAAAAGACTGAAAAAAAACATCTTGGATCAGACAAGGTAACTGTTATTGATACTATTTCTTGCATCTGTCTATTGCTTCCATGAATTGTATAGTGGGCACAGCAGAGACAACAACTCATGTAAGTCTTGTTTAACCCTTTCCAAAACAAGACCTGGTTTTGACGTCCCTGATAGAATTGGCGTTGAAAAACATTGAGATAAACGAAGCCGGTAGGGGACTTTATGTGTTGCATACAACACCAGATACTTGTTGCTTTGAGGTAATACTGGTCAAAGGTCCAGGTCATTTGAACTTGTAACTAGACTTAAGTGCCTTCTAAAAATATAGTTAAAATATTTTTCCTTCGGGACTTGTATGGGCTTTCCCCCTACACACCCTATTTTACATAGAAACTAAGAAGGAAATCTTAACAAGAGCTGTCAGCGGACATTGAAGCTCAACTTGTCTGAGTGCTGGATAGTATCAGCTTGACAATCAATGACAATTGAAGAAAGTCAATTAAATGAATATCCAATAATTGAACCGTTGCCTAGATATCGATTTTATGGTCATGTCATGAAGCATTTACAAAGCTTCAAAGCAATAGATTTAAGAAGTAAAAGAGTTTTGACAGACATTCAAAAGTTGCACATAAAACCTTAACTAAGAAAAAATTCAATAAAATGAATGTCACAGTAATGATCTGTTGTAAAGGGACCAATATTATGGGTATCAAATCATATGCAAAGCTGCAAATCAATAGTATAATTAGAATTCCAGATATAACAGTTGCACATGAAAAGGAATTTTCAAGTCCTAAAAGCATTATAATTCCACTATATTACATATCAGAGTAATTAATTTTTAGCTCCACTGGCTGAAAGCCACTGGGGCTATTGTCATGGCGTTGTGTCCATTGTGCGTCTGTTCGTGCGTCCGGTCGTAAACTTTTTCTTTAAACATCTTCTCCTCAGAAACTACTGGATGGATTTCAACCAAACTTCACAGGAATGATCCTTGGATGACCCTCTTTCAAAGTTGTTCAAGAAATTTTGATCCAATGAAAAAGATGGATTTAATGTGCGTGGCTAATTTCCAAATATGGTAAAAAGTTTTCTCAGATTCTAATTGATGGATACCAATGAAATTTTACATGAATGATCCTTGGGTGACCCTTTATCCGTGTACAAGAAATTATTGTGATCGGATTAAAAATATGTATTTTTAAGGAGGAGGTCATTTCTCTATATGTTATATAGTGGAAACTTTCAAAATCATTTTCTCAGAATGTAACTGATGGATATCAAGCAAATTTCACTGGAATGATTCTTGAGTGACCCTTTATCAGTCTACATAAAAGTATTGTGATTCAATGAAAAATATGTATTTAATGTTTGGAGGTGAATTCTCTCTATGTCGTATAGTGGAAACTTTGAAAATCATTTTCTCAGAATCTAAATGACAGATATCATCCAAATTTCACTTCAATGATCGTTGGATGACCCATTATCATGCAGCCAAAAATTATTGTGATTGGATGAAAAATATGTATTTCATGGGCGGAGGTCATTTCTCTATATGGTATATAGTGGAAACTTTCAAAATCATTTTCTCAGAATGTAATCCATGGTTATCAACCAAATTTCACTGGAATGATCCTTGAGTGACCCTTTCTTACTCTACCAAAAATTATTGTGATAGGATGAAAAATGTGCATTTTATGGGCGGTGGTCATTTCTCAAAATGTAATATAGTGGACACTTTGAAAATAATTTTCTCAGAATGTAATTGATGGATATCAATCAAATTCTTTTTGTATGATCTTTTGGTGACCCATTATCATGCAGCAAACATTTTTGTTATTGGATGAAAAATATGTCTTTTATGGGTGGGGTTCATTTCTCTATATGATATATAGTTGAAACTTTGAAAATCATTTTCAACATCAGTAGAACCCAAAATATCAAAAAATCAAGTCAAAACTTTTATTTACTTTACAAGAATTTCAAGCCTGTGGAGCGACTCAAGCCATTCATGGCTTTCTAGTTATCAATAGGCTGATAACATGGTCATTTAAGTATTGCTAAGTTTAAGATGAGACATAATAGTAGAAACAGAGATATGAGAGTTGCATGTAAAACCTTACCCAAAGCATTACACTTTTGCACAGGTGACCAGGACCAAGGCGCTAACCACGGAGCCAAAGAAGATCTTTCCTGACGCAGGTATCAGGTAAGCTATGCAGGATGGTGAGAGTAATCTCTGTTAACAGATGAATCACCATGAAATAACTGTACACTGTACTATGCATTTAGACAATCAAAATATATGGTTGGGGAATAATACAATTCCAATCTAAAATCTATCAATTCTGGACCATAAAGAAATACAAGTAAAATTGGAATATGAACCAGCTGTTTTTAATTTTGAATTATTGAGTATAATATCAACATAACAAAGTACATGAAAACACAAAATAATCATAAACATATCATATGGCAAGAAAATGTGTATGATAAGCATTTCCTGGTAAAAGCATTACTCTGGCATTGTACACCATTGTTTAACCCTTTCCTTAACAATTCTTATTTAAATATTCTGAGCTTCGGAAAAACAGTATGTGGAAAGAAGGCTTTGTATCTTCTTTTGTTATCTTCGTATCCTTTCCTAGGACTCCTATCCTTTCATTTTTGTTTTTTTCAATGATTTATTTTTAGTTGAGAACATCAAGATTCATGCATTCTGATTGGATGTAATTTTGGCTTTATTTCCCAACGAAAACAATCTTGTGCATGCAGGTATTTTTAAACCTTTCACGTAAAGTGGTTCCATGACAAATTAGTCTCTTTTTCGAGAAATCTTTTCATATTTGTATCAAGGTATAAAATTATAAGATATGAAGAGAGTATTTGTTGATTTCATGGAAATATGAAAGTAAAAACCTTATCACACTCATGTATGAATCTGCTTTGTGCATCCATACAGAGTGATTAGATTTTTAATTTCACCCCCATTGAAATTACCATATTCTCTCTTCATCTCTTAATTGGAAATCTATTGAATTACACTAGTACAAACTGTTGTTGTCCTAAAAAGGGTTAAGCAGAACTTGAACATGCATAATCTTTCTACCCGAGATCTTGTTACCCTCGGTTACTTCAGTACTTGGAAATTACTAGCCATTTATTCATTCTATCAACTATAAACAAAGGCAGATCCCTAATTTCTGAAATGAGGGTTCAAACATGCAAATTCCGACATGGTCTAAAGGGGTGCAGATGTTGCAAGTCCGTTACTCACAAATAAGTAGCCAGGACTCTCAAAATCTGATGTAAGTCTGTAGAACCATCTGAAAATCAACTTCAGAAAAAAATGTCAATTGATTCAAACAGTTTTCAATTATTTTCTAAAGTTGATCCCCAAAGGTACATACTGCTTATACAATAGTGGTAATGGGTAAGAATGTTACCCTACACAATTATCAGGTGCTCCAGTACCTAGTCTATTGGTCAGTAATACAATTCAATAGTCATTGTAAAACAATAGCACTCATACTTTTATGAAATATCAATTATTGAACACAACAACACAATATGAGCCTGTGCATAACAAATCCAACAATTTTACTTGTATGCAAGGATAAGCCTCAATTCGATGGCTCAGCACGAAACAGCTGTAACTCCCTATAAACATATAGGGAGTTACAACTGTTTCAGGCTGAGCCATGGATATCAGCCTATGCAACTGCACAGTCTGATCCGAGTGTTTGCTACACACAATATAGATCGTTTCTAATTCAGCATCTGCTTGCAATCAAAGTTTACAGTTAATTCATGGCATTTGGTTTAACACTTTCCTGTTTTACAAAATGTTGGACCTGTCCAAATTCAAAGGTTTTGCAGACAAAAAATTTAAAGTGGATTTAATTTGATAAATAACCATTCTGTAGGGTAGAAAATAGTGTGGAAAAAGAAGAAATTGCTTGTCAGAAGCAATTTCTTCTTTTTTCACAATGTTTTCTCAATCATAAAATCACAGGCACTTAAAAAGCAGGGATTAAACAGCAAATGGTTAACAGTGAAAACTATTTTCCCAAAAGTTGGAGGTGATGATATTCTGAACTGTTTTCCAATGCTGAAGGCAGATAGCAACAGTTCATAATATCATCCCGGGCACCGTAGCCAATAGTTTTTCCATTGTTACACAAATATCCATGAAATAACTGCTTTATAACTTGATCATTAAATAACAGTTTAAATTTGTTTTATCATTCGTAATGAAAACATCTTAAACAGAGAAGAAACATTGATTTTTGGGTAAATTTCTAAGTGTTTGTCACACCACATGTTTTTTACACATTCAAACAATTCTAAATGGCATATATATATTTACATAAGAGATCAAGTAATAAAATATTTTAATGCAACATATGGCTGTTCAGACTGCCCAATGTGTGTCTTTCGGGCACATAGAATTGTTGGAAATATAATTCATAGGCTCATTTGTTAATGCTATAAATAAATCATGAACACAGTAAATATATATTACCTTAACCTGGCAGGCTGATGTCATTTGATGAATTCATTTATAAAATTCTTTGGCCTTTGGTAAACCAGAAATGATTATCAGTTTCTATCCTAAGGTTAAATGCAACTGTACTGGAAATTCAAAGGTATTTACAAGCTAAACAAAAGGAAACAAAAGAGTATATCATTCTTATATGACCAAATATTTCTGGTTTAATTCTATGATAATGTATATAAACATGAACAAGAGCCATGCCGGACATGACCATCCCCTGCCATGAAAGCTTAATAGAAAACTGACACCTAATAGATTAAGAATTCTTTTGTACTTTAAGAGATATGCTGCAGACAAAATCTAAGTATTTAAAATAACAAAGGGCAATAACTCCAAAATTATGCAAGCAAGAGTTAAAGTTATTGTGAACTGCACTTCTCTTCAATAAGAACTATCCTCCTATGAAGTTTAAAGTTCATTTCTATAATACTTTTAGAGATATGCCCCCGAAAAAGAGGAAGAGTTAAAAATAATAAACGGCAATAACTCCAAAATTGTGCAAGCAAGAGTTGTTCTTGTGCACTGCACTTCTCCTCCATGAGATCTTCTATCCACCTTTAAAGTATCAAGTTGATAGCCATTAACTTTCAGAGATATGTTGCGGACAAAATCTAGGTATTTAAAATAACAAAGGGCAATAACTCCAAAATTATGCAAGCAAGAGTTGTAGTTCTTGTGCACTGCACTTCTCTTCTATAAGAACTATCCTCCTATGAAGTTTCAAGTTCATTGCTATTATACTTCTCCTCCATTAGATCTATCCACCTATTAAGTTTCAAGTTGATAGCTATTTAACTTTTACAGATATGCCCTGGACAAAATCTATTTAAAATAACAAAATGCGATAATTCCAAAATTATGCAAGCAAGACTTGTAGTTTTTGTGCACTGCACTTCTCTTCAATGAGATTTATCCACCAATAAAGTTTTAAGTTGATAGCTTTTATGCTTTAAGAGATATGCTCCAGACAAGTTTGGTAACCGAATGACAGAATGAAGGAAGGATGGATCACGACCATTACAATATTCCCTTCGCCAAAAACAGTGCTCGGGACAAGTTTAGTGACGGAATGACAGAACAACGGAAGGACAAACATAGACAATTACTATATCCCCTTTGTTAAAAATGGTGGGGGATACAGGTAAAGATTTCTAACATAGACTCTGCCTTATCATGTCAAACATTACAGACAATTACAGTCAATCAACAGAATGAACTACAAATGAGCCTGTGTGTGAGATTTCCAGCAATTTCAAGTATGCGCAAAGCAAAGACTCTGACCAGCCTGTGCATCTGCACAGTCTGACCAGAGTCTTCACCTTGCGTTTAGTAGATAGACAGGGTCTCAAAGTATCTGTAGACCATCATGTAACTTTATTTTTACAGTATGTGGTTGTCTTTGCTACTCAATGTTTGCACCACATGAATATTTCAATTTGTCCAAAATGTCACACACAGGCTCAAATGTTTTGTTTTTTTAAAAATTTCACCAATCTTAATCGTAATCTAAACCTCTTGTAATATGACCAATATGACTTTAAACGAGGGGGATATTGCCCTTAAGTGCTCACATGAGGTATTTTTTTTAACTGACATTATCATGTAGACAAACATTATGGCCAAGTTTCAAGATATACTTTAGCCAAGAATGTAAGCTCTAGGGTGCTAACAAGGTGCGATACAATAAATGATACACTGTGCTTTGAACCATCATTTCAAACAAATCATCTTAATAAACTTTCCTACAACACAAGACAGACCTTACTTCATGTTGTTAAATTCCATCAGTATCTAAACACGTCATAGGGACAAGAAGTAAACTATCCTATTTTTAACCAATTACCATACAAAATTGAAAAGATATTACTAAAATAATTGCTGTGTCAATTATATCATTAGTTTTGAGTAACGTGCATCTAATAGTCTAAATATTCTGTGACATCTCGAACAATTTGTGCAGAATGCTAAAATACATCTGCACAGGCTGATCAAAGTCTTTACTATGCACAAAATAAATAGCTTCTGATATAATTTCTCAAAATTTCCCCATATTTACAACATTGGTGGGGATTTTTACGATAAAGAAAGGGAATAACAAACCATACCTAGCTTTTCTCAACTGCATGGGTTTTGTGCTGAAATCCCCCCTCCCCCCTCAAGTGTTGAAATCCTAAAATAAACAATGTACACAGACTCAAATACGTATTTAGTCATGCTATACACATCCATGTTTTTTTTCTTAGATGGCGAGCCATTTGACCCTTGTCATGCTAAACCTGCAATATTTCTGCCTTGCACAAATGTGCAGGCTGATGTTTGTCCATACCACCTGTTTTTTCCTTTTTGAAACCAGAAAAGTTAAAAGATTCAATTTTCAAAATGGTTCATGGAATTGTAATTAATGCATCCAGGTTTTTGGGCACTTTAAGCTTTGTTGCAATTTTTGCAAAGATATTTTATTTAGATTGACAAGGGTAAATAAGCAGTATTGTATCTGGATGGTTTAAAGGTGATTTTGTCCCATCAGTATTTAGATACGTCATTAGAACTAACACTGGCAAATAGAATAATGTGTTCAGTTACAAATAAGATACTTAACCCCATACTCTTGACTCTACACAAAATATGTAGAATTTCAAATAAGACTTGTCAGTTTAGCCTCATGATAAAATACCCTTGAGAGTTCAAGGGTTTGGTTACAGACCTACAATTTAAGGTCTCAAGTCATTTATGTCTACTTCCTATAGAAGTGTTATTATTAATAAAAGCTGATTTACCTTAACTTTAAGTGCAAAGACCCGTTACTTTGGCTCCACCCAGCCAGGGCATTAATAATGGATACATTTTATGACACAAGGTAGACTTATGAATAAATTTCACACACTATAGCTTGACTGAGTTCAATGATAAATATAGACAGACATATACATTATGTATAAAAAGATGTGAACAAAATTGGTAGCCAGACAAAAACAGCTACGCGAAATACCATACTTTACATATTGCTTTACTTAAGCGATAAACCAGAATACTCTTTCATAAATACACAAGATATTGTAACAACAACATAAATATACAATTTAGGATTTAAAACCCATTTGAGTAGAATGTTTAGCACCAAATAAAACACTTTCATGACTAAATAAGGAATATTATCATCTTTAAGGTAGTAGACCCATTATAGTTTTGCAATGTTTTGGAAGTAATGAACTTAAAGTGTCAACCAAGGTTTCCTGATGATTTTATTGGGAAACCTTGGTCAACATTGTGAAAGATCATGAGTTCCAAATTGTTGCGGAACTTTTGTGGTTCAACTACCTGAAGTTAACAGAGGTACAGATATGAAAGGAGCAAATCCAGTCTAAAATCTTTATTTCTAAAAAAAACAATCTTGGTGGGTACTTATTGAAATTATCTTGACAAGATGAATTCAATTAGTACCCATAAAATAGGGTTTAAGCAAGAACTGGTGATAAATTTTAGATTGAAATCAACTAGACAATCGCAAAGTCAACTAACACCCCCCTAAAAGTGCTTGTCAATAATCAAAAGCCATTTTCCATCAAAGGGCAATAACTCTATCAAAAGTCAATGGATCATAACAAAAATATCACTTGCACACTCTGCTTGATACTGATCACATCTATTAAACCCATTAGTTGCTGAGAAATTGAGCGGACACAAAAATGCTACAGACTGACTGACCGACAAGCCGTCTCCTATATAACGTAAATTTGGGTTGTATAAAAATACCCCCTCTATCTGTAACTCGGAGTAAAGATGATGCAACCACATCAAAACTTTGATACAATAAATTTGATTTGCACAATTTGCATTGATATCCTCTGTACACAATTTCAATGGATCTCTGATATCCAACTACAATCTTTTCTTAACAAAACTAGAAAGCCATGAATGGCTTGAGTCGCTCCACAGGCTTGAAATTCTTGTAATAGCAAATAAAAGTTTTGACTAGATTTTTAGATATTTTGGGTGACACTGATGTTGAAAATGATTTCAAAGTTTCAACTTTATAACATATAGAGAAATGACCTCTGCCCGTAAGACATATTTATCATCCAATCACAATAATTTTTGGCTACATGACAATGGGTCACCCAAGGATCATACAAATAAAGGTTGATTGATATCCATCAGTTATATTCTGAGACAAATGATTTTCAAAATTTCCACTATATAACATATTGAGAAATGACCTCTGCCCATAAAATACTTATTTTTCATCCAATCACAATAATTTTTGGTAGACTGATTAAGGGTCACTTAAGGCTAATTTCAGTGAAATTTGGATGATATCTATCAATTAAATTCTGAGAAAATGATTTTCAAAGTTTCGAATATTTAACATATAGAGAAATGACCTCCGCCCATAAAATGCATATTTTCCATCTGATCACAATAATTTTTGGTAACTTAAGGATCATTTCAGTGAAATTTGGTTGAAATCCATCTATAACATTCTGAGAAAAAGGATTTTCAAATAGTCCACTATATGAAATATAGAGAAATGACCTCCACCCATGAAATACATATTTTCCAACCAATCACAATAATTTTTTGTAGACTGATAGAGGGTCACCAAGGGATCGTTCATGTAAGATTTAATTTCCATCAATTAGAATCTGAAAAAAATCACTTTTTACCATATTTGGAAATTAGCCACGCCCATGTAATCCATGTTTTTCATTGGATCAAAATTTCTTGAACGACTTTGAAAGAGGGTCACCCAAGGATCATTCCTGTGAAGTTTGGTTGAAATCCATTCAGTAGATTCTGAGGAGAAGATTTTTAAAGAAAAAGTTTACGACAGGACACACGGATGCGCGGACGCACAACGACGGACACAATGCCATGACACTAGCCCCAGTGGCTTTCAGCCAGTGGAGCTAATGATTTCAAAAAACTAATACCCTTGAAATGGCAATTTTTTTTTAGAAGTTGGACCTTGGTAGTTGAACAGATTACCTTGACCTTGAATGTTTTATTTTGTTGAGAGGAACCCTTCAAGCCAAATACAAGCATTGTTACTCACATTGTGTTTAAGTTACAGGAAAATGTTTAGTCTGCAGTTTAAGTTTTCACAAGAAAGAAAGGCAGACAGATGGACTTTGGTCCAAAAATATGTCCACTATCTATTGATGCAAGGTCACAAAAAAAAAAATCTTTTATAAGATTATTTGCCTGTTTAATCAATGTAAGTTGATGTTCAAGTACTATTGGTTTTGAAAGCCAATACACGTACGGTCAATCTTGCTAGATTGATTTATTGATTGAATGGAGTTTAACACCGCTTTCAACATTATTTCAGTTATATCGCGGCGGCTGGAGCGCCTAACAATGGTTTCCTGGTATTTCTCTCACCAGTACAACCACCACATCCTTTCCTAGCCTCCAGATGCTATCTCACATAGGTCTACTATTATCAACCCATTGGTGAGAGACAAATAGTTGGAAAGAATGGGTGCTGCCGTAGGGGATCGAACCCGTGACCTCTGGATTGACAGTCCGACACGCTACCAACTGCGCTATGACGGCGGCTCCAATCTTGCTAGAGCAACCACGTCTATTAAGCGACCATTTTTATTAAGTGACCGTTTTCAAAGTCCCCTTCTTTGAATCAAAATGTCTTAAAAAGTAGGTATTGTTGGTCTAAAAAATTATTCAAAATGAACCCTGTGTTGTTT
This sequence comes from Fragum whitleyi, assembly GCA_948146395.1. Taxonomy (NCBI): domain Eukaryota; kingdom Metazoa; phylum Mollusca; class Bivalvia; order Cardiida; family Cardiidae; genus Fragum; species Fragum whitleyi. Next base: position 14,683,466 of record OX411558.1, on the reverse strand, counting down.
AAACTCACCAGAAATGTCTAAATGAGACGATTCTTTTAAGTTCTAACAGCATAGGATAATTGAGAATTTTGCAATTAAATACATTTTCAATCAAAATATATATTTCTTATTTGTAAACTTTAACATGTAGAAAGCGGCCATTTTCTTTAATGACCGCTCTTTGGTGACCCCGTCAGTGGTCACTTCTAACAAGTTTTACTGTATATTCTTTAACCCTTGTCATGCTTAACCCGGAATATTCCTGCTTTGGCAGGAGCTATAGACAAACATTAGCCTGCACATATGTGCAGTCTAATGTTAGTCTACACCACCTGTTTCTCACTTTCAAACCACAATTGTCAATAGATTAGTTTTTTTCAAAATACAAAAGCCATCAGAGACGGATTATGCTCCCCAAATAAGGCATTGTCACAAAAACAAGAGCCATGTTGGACATGGACATCCCCGCCAAGAAAGCTTGATAGTAAACTGAAGCCTAATAGATAAAAGATTCTATGTACTGTCAAAGATTTGCCTCTTATAAAATCTAAGTAATAAAAATAACAAAGGGCATTAACTCTAAAATTATGCAAGCAAGAGTTGTAGTTCAGGTGTATTGCACTTCTCCTCCATGAGATCTATCCACCCATAAAGATTCAAGTTGATAGCTATTATACTTTAGGAGATATGCTCCAGACAAAATCTAAGTATCAAAAATAAAAAAGGGCAATAACTCCAAAATTATGCAAGCAAGAGTTGCAGTTCTTGTACACTGCACTTCTCCTCTATGAGATCTATCCACCCATAAATTTTCAAGTCGATAGCTATTATACTTTAGGAGATATGCTCCAGACATAATCTAAGTATCAAAAAATAACAAAGGGCAATAACTCCAAAATTATGCAAGCAAGAGTTGTAGTTCTTGTGCACTGCACTTCTCCTCCATAAGATCTATCCACCCATAAGGTTTCAAGTTGATAGCTATTATACTTTAGGAGATATGCTCTGTGGTCAGATTGCAAGGACTCAAATAAGGTGTTATCTTATACAGCAAACATAAAGGTAACAAACATTAAACCCCCTTTATGCATGACATATTTTTAGACACAAATTTCAAATACTTTATGGTAAAGGGCATCTGATTTGCTACTGAAATGTGAAATTTCATCAAATTTTGAGCATGAGACTAGGAGAAATGAAAGAATAAGTGTATTTTACGCACTAGCGTAAAGGTAACAAACATTTAGCCCCCTTTTTCCATGATATATTTTTTTTTACATTAATTTCAAATTGTTTATAGTAAAGGGCATCTGATTTGCTACTCAAATATGAAATTTCACTAAATTCTGACTGTTAGACTAGGAGAAATTTGGGAAAAACTGTTTTTTACCCTAAGTCCCCTTTTCCCGTGACGAGGCCTCAAATCCAAAAACCGTCACAGATGCATCAATACTATACCATAGGAAGTTCACATGGTAAGTTTCATTTGATTTAGCCCAAGGGTTATGGAGAAACAGGTGGGGACGGACGGACGGACTTACGGACGGACGGACAGAAGAAGCGGCGGCTATATGCTCTCCCTTCGGGGAGCATAAACAAGAGCTGTCGGAGGACAGCGAAGCTCGACTATTCCTAGTGCTGGATAGTAACAGCAAATCAATATCGACATTGGAAATTCAAAAAGATTTAAGTCAAAGAGAAAAGAATCTTTGTCTAGAGACTGATATTTTGGTCTAAGAAGTCTGTGCAAAGTTTAAAAGAGATATCATAAGTAGGAACAGAAATAAATCTAACATACACCAGTTGCACATAATAACTTAACCAAGATTTTTAAGGCCAAAAAGGGTTGAAATTCCACTAAATTAAATATCAGAGTAATTAATCTTTTTCTGTGGGCTAAAATTATGGTTAAAGAAGCATGTATAAAGTTTCCAAGCAACAGCTCTAGTAGATACAGATATTACAGATGTACATCAGTTGCACATAAAAACTTAACCAAGATTTCCAAGTCCGAAAAGGATTAAAAATCCACTAAATTCAATATCAGGGTAATGAATCTTTGTCTAGATGCTGATATTATGGTCATAGAAAGCATGTGTAAAGTTTCAAAGCAATAGTTTTTGTATAAACAGAAATATTACAGATAAACAACATTTGCACATAGAAACTTAACCAAGATTTTTAAGTCCGAAAAGGGTTAAAAATCCACTAAATTCAATACCATAGAATTGAATCTTTGTCAAGAGGCTGATACTATGATCACAGAAGCATGTGCAAAGTTTCCAAGCAATAGCTTTACTAGAATAAAAGATGTAACTGATGTACAGCATTTGCACGTAAAAACTTAACCAAGAATTTCTAGGTCTGAAAAAGGTTAAAATTCAATGAAATTCAATATGAGAATAATTAATCTTTGTCTAGAAGCTGACATAATGGTAACAGAAGCATGTGCATAGTTTCAAAGCAAAAACCTAGGTAGAAATAGAGATATAACTGATATACAACATTTGCATGTAAAAACTCAACCAGGAATTTCTAAGTCTGAAAAGGGTTAAAATTCAATGAAATTCAATATCAAGCATTGAATCTTTGTCAAAAGGCTTATATTATGGTCACAGAAGCATGTGCATAGTTTCAAAGCAATAGCTTTAGTAGAAATAGAGATATAACAGATATACAACATTTGCACGTAAAAACTTAACCAGGAATTTCTAAGACCGAAAATGTTTAAAAATCCACTAAATTCAATACCATACAATTGAATCTTTGTCAAGAGGCTGATATTATGGTCACAGAAGCATGTGCAAAGTTTCAAAGCAATAGCTTTTGTAGAAATAGAGATATTACAGATATACAACATTTGCACGTAAAAACTTAACCAAGAATTTCTAAGTCCGAAAAGGATTAAAAATCCACTAAATTCAATACCAGAGTAATGAATGTTTGTCAAGAGGCTGATATAATGGTCATAGAAGCATGTGTTAAGTTTCAAAGCAATAGCTTTTATAGAAACAGAAATATTACAGATAAACAACATTTGCACGTAAAAACTTAACCAAGATTTCTAAGTCTGAAAAGGCTTAAAATTCCACTAAATTCAATATCAGAGTATTGAATCTTTGTCTAGAGGCTGATATTATGGTCACAGAAACATGTGCAAAGTTTCAAAGCAATAGCTTTGATAGAAACAGAGATTTTAAACACTTGCACAAAAAAACTTAACCAATGCATGACGCAGACGCCCAGGTGACCGGAATAGCCCCCCTATTCTTCGAATAGTGGAGCTAAAAATTGGCCTACAGTTGGTACTTTCAGTGCTTTTTGGCCTTTGATTTTGATGAAAAATTTTAGCTAAAATTTATTCATCATGACAAGGGTTAAACATTATGACATTTTGGCACTCAAGTATTTAGCTGGCAGTATCAAAACATTTTTTACAAAAAATTATATAGACATTAAATATAGACAAGGTAACTTTCATTTTAAATACTTAAGATCACTGAGTGACAATCCTTATATGCCAGATGAAAATGATACAAGAGGCCCAAGAGGGCCTGTATCGCTCCAGTGGCTTAAATAACCCAAGACTTTTGCCCTGCAACTCCCATATTTGAGGAATCAATCGAAATTTGGAAGTAAAAGGTCATCCAAGGAACATCCATGCCAAGTTTCATAAAAATCAGCCCACTGGTTTTGGAGAAGATTTTTAAAGATTTTAACGTGAAAAAAAAGCCCAAGCCCCTTCCCCCACCTGCCATGCCCATATTTGGGGGTCAATCAAAATTTCTTAAACAATTTATGTATAAGGGTCACCCAAGGAAGATCCATGCCATGTTTCATTGGAATCAGCCTGCTGGAGTGGTGTGGGAGGAGAAGATTTTTAGAGAATTAAACGTGAAAAAACCTTAATAAGTTGCACAGTTGTCATTTTAATCTCCATATTGTTTTGTTGAAAAAAATGAGTAAATCCAATTGGTTTGAGCTGATTTGATTGGTTCATTTGCCTATAAACAAAATGATGTAATAGGGGTGAAACTTTCTTATTGCCAATGAAATAGCATGAAACTGAAAAATATCATTTGGAATGCATCTATACAAAGACAAAATGTCACCTCAGTGATGTCCTTTGAAAATTGGGGATGTATTTTTTATTTCATAAGTATAAGGCCGATTTCAACAAAATTTCCCAAGCATATAGTAATTAACATAGGCTTCAAAGATACATTTTTTTTTTCATTTTTTCGAATAATTCTTGGTAATATTAATTTGAAAGTTGACCTGGAATTTTTGATAGACACCGTGTCATTATTTAATAATTATTTTTTTTCCATTAAGTTCTTTGATATTGCCACCTGTGCTCAAGTATGGAAATTTTCTTCATAACCTTTGATATTTGCAGCCTTATCCTTACAATTCTTTTTTTTTCTTTTTTTTTCTAACAAAATGCTGAGTTTAAGGGCAATTCAACCACTCTGACTCAAGACTTTTCTGCAATCATCAAGTAGAAATATTTGTTTGTTTGAATGGAGACTAATGTGGCTCTCAATTTTCAGTTATATTGCGACAGCTGGAGCACCTAAAAATGGATACCTGGTATTTCTCAAACCAATACCACCATTACATCCTTTCCTTAGCCTCCAGCTGCTATCCCACATTGGTCTATGATTTTGTTCACCTCTGGTGGAAGACAAGTAGTCGGAAAAAATGAGTGCTACCGTTGGGGTTCTAAACAGTGACCTCGTGATTGGGAGTCTCAAGTAGAAAGAAGGCTGTGTGGACTAAGATAAGACTGCATCTCTATGCAGGCTGATCTTAGTCTATGCTGTATGCCAAAGCTTTGTGTACTCCATGGATGAATTGCCGAGTAAAAATCCATTGTGGGGGGAATCAAAATCTTAATTTAATTTTATCTAAGCTGTAGTTTTGAAAAATATGCCACCAGTCAAAAGAGCGCGGTCAACTAATCATAATCTAAATTGATCATTTAATTGATTTATCAATTTGATTAACAGCAGCATTTTGTCAATTTTCTGAGTGTGAATTTAAAGAAAATCCAAAGTACAGATACCAGCATATCATTAAATCAATCTTTGCTAAATTAAAAGGTGAGTTGAACACTTCTAAATCTTATGAAAAATAGATTATCACCTATTTTCTTTTTCCATAAACCTGGGTGTTCCAATCTTGAGACACAGTTATTCCCTAACATACTCTTGACCAATAAGATCAAGTCTATAGTAATGAATAGAACCTCCCATTTGTTCTAAACTAATCAGATCACATGAATACGGATGAAAGGAACCATCCTTTCTAGTCAACAAATCAGGGCCCGAGGTTATAAAACTCAGTCTCAACTGAGAATTTTCTCAAATTTTAATGAATGTATGAAAATAAAAGATAATATTAATAAGTTGTTATTTATAACATATTATTAATATTATCTTTTATGTAAATACATTAAAATGATTATTAAAACAGAATTACGGCTTTAATCTCAAATTGAAATTTGAGAAAATTTAGAAATGAGAATGAGAAAAGTTTCATAATCTCGTGCTCAGATCACTAGAGTAATGATTTCAGGAACCATCCGTCTTTTCTTCAACACTCAGATCACTCCTCTTTTGATGCACAAGGGAACCAATACAATGGCAAATAATATAATATTGCGCAATAATGCCTTCCACTCATTTGGTACAGCATATTTGGTCAAGGTGATGGTTATTTTTGATATATCGTGGCTCACACATATAAATATAAAACTGGTAATTATGACGTTTAAAACTGGGTAGCTAGGGATCATGACTAGAACTCCATGGGTGTCGGCCGCTAACCAGATGTGGTACTGGGATATAAACAACTGAAATGGATGAGAAATAGAGGATATTGAATGAGTGGTCATGGAATACTGAATTTATTAAATGAGTCATCTATAAACGGATAAAAACGAGGCTGTGCCAAGTTTTTATCTGTTTATAGATGACGAGTTTAATAAATTCAGTATTTTATTAGCACAAATTTGATATTCTATCTATAACATGACCTGAATTTTGGTGATAAAACCAGAAAATTACGATATTTATTGCTTCATGTTAGTCCGCAAAACATACAAAGCCGTTTGCGAAATGATGTCAGCATATCCATAATGATGTATTTTCCAAACGAAAAATATAACATTGTTCTTCGTTCTTAGCTCATTTGCATAGTTATTCCACTAGTGTAATAATACCCGTGTAATGTCAAAATTATTCAACAGGATTATTTCACTCCCACGACATACGTCATATTATAAATTTGATTTATTGATTTGGTTTAACAATGTTATTAACAATTTTTCAGTCTTATCACAGTAGCTGTAGCAAACTAGAACTGTCGCAGAGCGGACTAATACCCCCCCACAAGCGCTTTGTCAGATGAAAGTGCTATTAGTGCAGGATGTGTTTGTAACTAATATTGAGGTCATATGTAGCATTTGCATGAAGTTTCATGATTCTAGGTTGCTTGGTTTTTGAGTTAAGAGTCCAGAAATGAAAATTGAACAAAAATTGACTGTGACCTTGACCTTTGACCTATATGACCCAAAAACAATAGGGCACTTCCTTGGATCATAAGCAACATTTGCATAAAGTTTCATGCTTGTAGGTCACTTAGTTCTCAAGTTAGAGTCCGGAAACGAAAATTGAAGTAAAATTTACTGTGACCTTGACCTTTGACCTATATGACCCAAAAACAATAGGGCACTTCCTTGGGTCATAAGGAACATTTGTATGAAGTTTCATGATTGTAGGCCACTTGGTTCTTGAGTTAGAGTCCGGAAACGAAAATTGAACAAAGGCTGACTGTGACCTTGACCTTTGACCTACATGACCCGAAAACAATAGGGCACCTCCTTGGGTCATAAGGAACATTTGTATAAAGTTTCATGATTGTAGGTCATTTGGTTCTTGAGTTAGAGTCCGGAAACGAAAAGGTCTACGGACGGACGGACGGATGGACGGACGGATGGACAGACAGACAGACATGGTGAAACCAATATACCCCCCTCTACTTCGTAGGTGGGGGGTATAATAACAAAGGATTCCTTATATTTCTTGTATTAGGACTTCAATGTAACCCTTGTCATGCTGAATAAATTTTAGGTAAAAATTTACATCAAAATCAAAGGGCAAAAAGCACTGAAAGTACCAACTGTAGGTCAATTTTTATTTTAAATACTAAATCTATTGACAATTCTGGTTTGAAAATGAGATACAGGTGGTGTAGACTAACATCAGACTGCACATATGTGCAGACTGATGTTTGTCTATAGCTTCTGCCAATGCAGAAATATTCTGGGTTCAGCATGACAAGGGTTAAACCATTCCTAGCCTGTAAACTGATCATGTTTGGTTTACAATTGAACATTGTTTATTACAGGGTATGGCTTTAAACAAAATGATATGCACAGCTGCCAAGGATTGAACCAAGGTACCCCAGATCAGGTGTCTATTGTAGTACCAACAGCAATATGATCGTTGGATTCATATCCATATTGAAGAAGTTACCGTCCAGTATAACAATAAAGTGGGTAAAGGAGAACTTATATGCTGACAGCCTTTAATCTTTTTTTTTATTTTTTTATATTTCAACAGACTTAATGATTTCTTAAAAACCTGTTGCTTAAAAATTACAAATTAAATCAACTAACATCGGATTTGGTGTGTCAAAGTTTTATTCAAAGTGAAAATATTCTCTCATGACAAATTGGTTGCATGGAAGTTAAGATAAGTCAAATATTTGTTATAAATGCAAAATTAGTTTGTTTTTGCATATGTGTTGACTTTTAACCCTTTGCGGTTTAATCCCTGCTCTTTACATGCCTATCATTTTATAATTGAGAAAACATTGTGAAAAAAGAAGAAATTGCTTCTGACAAGCAATTTCTTCTTTTTCCGCACTATTTTCTTCCCTACTGAATGGTTATTTTTCAATTTAAATCCACTTTAAAGTAAGATTCACAAAACCTGTGAATTTGGACTGGTCTAAAATTTTGTAAAACAGGAAAGGATTAACAGACTTAATGATTTGTTGAACCCTGATGCAAGAAAAGTACAAATTAAGTCAACTAACTTCTGATTTGGTCAGTTAAAATTTTATTCAAAGTGAAAATGTTCTTCTACCATGACAAATTTGTTACATGGAAGTTAAGTCAAATATTTGTTATAAATGCAAAATTAGTTATTTTTGCATAGGTGTTGACTTTTAAATGCCAGTACTTAAAACCCTTACCTCTAATGAAATTCTACCAAACCATGCAAAAAAGGAGCTATATCTAGTACGCATCCACCCTGGAACATTTCGTATCAGTATAAAGGAGACAATCTGAAAAAGAAATTGAGCCAGTGCGAGACACGGGTAAAAATTGAGAGGCCCAGACAGTCACAAACTGTAAATATAAAGTTACCTGATTGTCTACAGATACTTAGAGACCTTATCTATCTGCTAAGCGCATAGTGAAGACTCTGGTCAGACTGTGCGGATGCACAGGCTGGTCAGAGGCTTTGCTTGGCACTTATTTGAAATTGTTGGAAATCTCATTCATAGGCTCAATTTATACAAACTGAACATTTTGCAATTACAGAAATATTATCAATCTTTTGTTTGACCTTGAAAGAAAACCTTTATTGTATTGAAAGCCAAAATAAATACATACTTTTTTGAAAAATAGAATTTATAATTAAAACAAATCTTGTTTAATGTAACTGCAACTACAAGGAATATTGGAAAGAATTTCCAATAGGATAACGCCTAAATCCTTGTTTGTAGTAACTGAAAGTACAAGAAATATTGGAAAGAATTTCTGAGGATAACACAAAAAATGGTTATAAGACCTTTATTTCCATCACTGTTCTAACTCAATCAAGATCTTATCAGCCACATTGAGACAGAGGCAATGGATTCTAACCACTGCTACTAACTTTCACAGCTGGCTGGTTTGGGGCTCTGTCTGTAAAGTGTCCTGCCAAAATACACTACCAGCCTCCAAAGGGACTCGAACCTGCAACCATCAGATTGCAAGTTGAGCATGCAAACCACCTGGCAAATAAGCCGAACTGGTTGAGGTGCTACCTACTGTATTGAAACTGCATCCTGATTGAGTATCTAACAATTAAACAAGTTCAATTGTTAATAAGAAAATCTTAAGTCTTAAAAGGGGCATAATTATCACAAAAGGCATCTTGATTTATCTCCCTTGATATTACAGGTTGCCGTTTTGATAGTGAACAAGTGTGCGAAGATTTAAATGAATGCCTTTAGTATTACAAGACATATTACAATATAACAAAGTATTTCATGAAGATGACCATGCAAGCAACAATCAGGTTATAGTTATACTATGTTTTATCTCTTAAAACAGAGGAGCTTATAAAATCTGTTGGATAATACTTACAGGTATAAAAGTGATATAGGAATGAATCTCATTACATTCTTGTTTGTTCCTACATAAAGCAGAAAAGGCAGCATAGCTCTGAAAACAAGAAAAAGAAAACATAAGAGAGACTTGAGCTAGAGGAATTATAACCTTTGAATCCAGATCAAAATCACAAAAAATGAAAGATCTTGAGACATTTAAATAGCTGCAGGAAATTTTGATCTGTTACCGAGAAAAACTGCTTGAATGACTTCACTTTTAGTTGTGACCATCATTATTCCTGTATTGTGATTGGCTGAAAAGCTAGTTTTTTCCACCAATGAAAACAACAGTATGCAGCAGCTGTTTTGTAAGCTTCTGCAAAAAGTAGTCCCATAAAAAATCTGCTTATTAATAGACAAATCTTTACAATTTTGAAATGAAGATTATATTTGTTGATTTCATAGAGGTATGAAACTAAAAACCTTATCACACTTATGTATGAATCTGCTTCACATATTCATACATAAATGTGATTAGGTTTTTTAATTCAAACATCAATGAAATAAACCAGAGCACCGCCTACGGGTGCCTACGCTCGGCTGTCAAGTGCTGGATGGTGGGAAAAAATCTAAGTCGAAAAAGGGGCATAATTTGCACAAAATGCACCTTGAGTAATCCCCCTTGATAGTATAGGTTGCTCTTTTGATGGTGAACATTTGTGACAAGTTTCAAGTGAATGCCTTCAGTAGAACCAGAGAAATAACAAAATGTCAAAGTTTTCGCACGACAACGACGACGACACGGAGGCTATAGCAATACCTCGGGTTTTCTCCAAAAACAGCCGAGCTAAAAATTCTCTCTTCATCTCATAAGTAATTTAAGCTGTTTTACCAAGATTATACAATATAAGTAGTTTAAGACTGATTCAAATTCGAAGAATTTAAACCATAAATTCAATATATGTTCAAGTTAAACAAGAGGACCATGATGGTCCTAGATCGCTCACCTGAGTGTCTTTGACCCCTGGGACATCACATTAATTGAATAAGCACATGTCAAAAAGGAGATCATTTCAACATAAGATCAATACCATGGAATATTTACAGCCAAGAGCAAGAAGAATGTGCCTTTTCACTCTTTGATTCTATGTTAAAAAGGATGCACCCATCATGCTCAGATGAGCTAAAAGGTATGCGCCGGCATGGAGCCCAAACATGACCCCGGGGTCTTGATATGAACAGACTTGGTAGGGGCCCACTAGATAATGCTACATACCAAATATGAAAGCTGTGTGCCCTATGGTTTCAGATTTTCATTCTATGTAAAAAGGGTTGCACCCGGGTGAAGCCCAAAGATGATCCCATGGTCTTGATATGAACAAACTTGGTAGAGGTCCACTAGATGATGCTACATATGAAAATGAAAGCTGTCTGCCTTCTGGTTTCAGAGAAGAAGATTTTTGAAGATTTTCCTTTTTTTACCCTTCTTGCTCAGAAGAGCTAAAAGGGATGCGCCTGGACAAAGCCCAAATGTGACCCCAGGGTCTTGATATGAACAAACTTGGTAGAGGCCCACTAGATGATGCAACTTACCAAATATGAAAGCTGTCTGCCAGCTGGTTTCAGAGAAGAAGGTTTTTAAAGATTTTTGCTCTTGGATTCTTTGTAAAAAGGGTTGCGCCTGGGCAAAGCCCGAATATGACCCAAGGGTCTTGATATGAACAAACTTGGTAGAGGTCCACTAGATCATGCTACATACCAAATATGAAAGCTGACTGATTTCTAGTTTCAGAGGAGAAGATTTAAGAAAATTTTCATATTTTCACCCTTTTTGTTAAGGGTAAAGGGCAAGTTAAGGCTGGATTTCAATTATTTGAACAACTTTGGTAGAGCTTGACCCAAGGAACATCCCTGCCAAGTTTCACCAAGATTGGTCCACTGGTTTAGGAGGAGAAGATGCTTAAAGAAATGTGGACGACGGAAGACGGACGCCGCACGACTGACGACGGACATTGTCATTGACACGATCACAATAGCTAACCTTGAGCACTTCGTGCTCAGGTGAACTAAAAAGTAATGCGAAAATTGTGGAAAACATGTCAGACAATTCCTCTTTTTTCCTCTATGTTTTTTACTAAGAAAACCCTCTTCCAATGCCTAAAATTGAGGAACTTTTTGAGACTTTTTCTCTCATTTGTGATACATTTCCTCTAAACAATCATTTAAATGATTGTTTAGAGGAAATTCTCCTCAAATTAAAGGGAAAAGGGTCTATAAAACATCAATTTTAATGATCTTTTTATTTATCAGATATGCACACTAAATAAAAGCTCTCTGACCATGTTATGTATAGCTCCTGGGAGCATTTATTAGGAGAAATACGGTACATATACAGATACAGAGCATCTTATTCTTCTTAGAAATTTTATTCACTTTTTTGTTTTATGAAAAAGAAATTTTAATTAATTTCTAGAAGTTTATTGTCAGTTTCATTGTGATTTGGGCAGGTTCTCTTGGACATTGGATCTTGAGTTTTTATTCACATATATTTTCTTAACATATCATCTATAACTGATGAAAAAATAAGAGAAATAAGCTGTACTCACCCCAATTCCTATGAGTCCAAGACAAGCCAATAACCACGATATTCCCACAGAAAACAGATTTCTGTCATCTGTATCTCGTATCACATTATAACGTTTGAGTATTTGGTAACCAAAGGCAAACAACATACCATATACAACACTCTGTAATGGGAAAGTAATTTATTTTCCAGGAACTTGCAGAACAAATTTTTTTGCAGGTTAAAAGACTTGCAAGGGCCCAGTCACCCATGGAACCTAGATATTTTTGCCCTTTACTTAAATTTGTCTCAGAATAAAACCTTTGTTTTTTTGGGAAGACTGATAGATGTTACCATGATGCAGGTCCTTCAGGTCTGTAATTAATGGCAGTACTTAGTATTTCACACTTGTTGTGTTTTGAAAAATAATTGTCTTTCCAATACTAAAATTTGCTTAGTCAAATGGAAAACATTGTAGAACAAGATGTGTTTGTGAAACACGAATGCCCCCGTAACAGCACTTTTTTTTCAAAGTTTGACCTTGTCACATGACCTTGACTTTGGTACCAGCGGATGCGGATCATTGAGATCTTTCATCATACCAAATATTAGCCTTGTATCTTGAATAGGCTTGAAGATACCGGCAATGTTAAGTTTTTTGGTTAACTTTTGCAGACAGACGGACAGCGGTAAAACAATATGCCCCCGATCTATTGATGCGGGGGCATAAAAAAGGATATTGCTTGTCGTAAGCAATTTCTTTTTTTCCAACACTGTTTTCCTTGCAATTTATCCCTTAAATTGCTAAAAAATCAAACATTGCTTTCATGCAGGGCCTGTTGTTATCAGGCAGGACCTGTATTATTTTTAGTTAACAGGTCCTTCAGGCTGGTGGCAAAAAATTGTTAGTGTCAAACCCTGTAATATGTCCTGTCATTTGACTGGCATATAAAAAGGATTGAGATGTAGATTTAAAAATTCCAATGAATGTGTTTGAATATTTTTTTTCCACTAAATGATTTCTCATCTTTTTCTTTAACCCTTTGCTGTTTAATCCCTGCTTTTTACGTGCCTGTGATTTTATGATTGAGAAAACATTGTGAAAAAAGAGGAAATTGCTTCTGACAAGCAATTTCTTCTTTTTCCACACTATTTTCTACCCTACTGAATGGTTATTTTTTAAATTAAATCCACTTTTAATTTTCGTCTGCAAAACCTTTGAATTTGGACAGGTCCAAAATTTTGTAAAACAGGAAAGGGTTAAACCTTGTCATTCATCTACAGACTAGTAGACCACAAATAACAAGTCCAATTTTGTAATTTGAAAATATGTCCTTAGGAACAGTGTATTTCAGGTATAAATGCTAAATAAAAATCTTATAGCACTGCAGTTTGAAGCGCCAGTGCAATACTATTGTAAGTGCTTATATATGTGACACATTATGCGAAAAAAAAGGGACCATCTAGGTAGTGCCTAGCGCAGACTGACTAGGGTCAAAACTTTTCACACTTTGCTTATACTCTGAATCTAGAATGGTCAATCTACCTTTCTGTGATTTTTTTAAAATGCGACCTCTAGTTGACCTATGCTGGACCAAATCTCTTTTTCAAATATTTATTTCACAGAGTTCCCAGATGGTCACTTTTTGCATGACGGGTCATATATTCAAAAGCATTATCAATAATTTACAATGATTCCTCTAAGGGCTACACTCTAATTTCTATAATAAGTATGTTACTCACATATCTGTCCAGTTTCCATCTAAATCTCCACTCATGAATGGAATCATCAGATGTCACAAATAATGGTTTGAAAGGTCGCATCAGAAATATCTTCTCAAAAAATACCTGCAAGTGAGTTATTTCCTTGTCATGATAGAATGTTTAACTCTTTAACCCTTTCCCAAACAACAAAATTTTAGGGTGATTCATTTAAAAAAAATGTAAAAAATGACAACATGGATGTTATTAAAGATATGTTTTGTGTAAGATATGGCATAGAAAATATTGAGACAAAAGGAGAAACTGCTGGTTATCAGCAGTTTCTTCTTTTGTTTCAATGTTTTCCCAAGTCTTTTCTTATAGGGAAGTCAAAACCAGTTCTTGTTTGGGAAAGGGTTAAAACATAAAACTTCTTGAATGTGGCACCTGAGATAAAGTATATAACTAACTAAGATGGCATTTCCTGTCCTTGAGATGAATGCTTGTGCAAATTTTTACTTTGAACCAAAAGCTACCAAGCTACACCGTCAAAAAGCAAAATGTTTTTTACATTAGGTAGATTTGAATTTCAATAATTTTTCTTGATTCAATTCCTAATATATTTACATAGAATCAATTTAGAGAGAGAAACAAGAGTAAACAAAAGATGGTTGTATAACATTAATGCCCTCGATAGGAATGTGTCAATGACCTTTTCTTTGTCAATCAACAAAGGGCGATATCTCAAATATGATGAGTAGAGATATTAATCTTGTGTATTGCACTTCGCCTTAATAAGGTCTATCTACCTCACAAGATCCATAATTTTAGCTTGCATACATTTAGAGATATTCACGAACAAAACAGGTTTTTTGGATGGACAGACAGACAGATAGACTGACCTAGCAACAAGTGCAAAGAAATATATATCCCCTCTTCTTCGAAATGGGGCATAAATATAGTTTGACCCATTAAAACCTTTTATATAAAGAAGAAATTTTCAACAGATTTCATAGGCTTTGTAGATATGTATTAGAAATGATGTACCTGATCTTACAATCGAATGTGGTTTTACCCCACTTTCAATAATCTTTTATTTATATCTCTGCAGCTGGATAACCTTACAATGGATTCCTGGTATTTCCCTCACCAGTACTACCATTACATCCTTTCCTAGCCTCCACCTGCTATCCCATATAGGACTACGATCATGGACCCAATAGTGAGAGACAAATAGTCGTAATGGTTGAGTGCCACTTCATTGAACCCAGGACCTCTAGATTGATAGTCTGGCGTGCTACCAACTGGGCTTTGACGGTGGCTCCAATTTAAGGGAAACTTTTTTACATGCTTTAAATTATATTTTGATTTAATCATATTCAGTGCTAATATTACAGTTTTCATTATAATCCATGATTAATTCCCTGGCAGGGCGTAGCCTAAGTAACAGGTTGTTGCACTCAAGGTTAAGGTAAACCAGCTTTTATCAAAATAACCTACCTCCAAAGTGAGTCGACATGAATAACTCGAGACCTTAAATCGTAAATTGGTAACCAAATCCTTGTAACTTCAGCTTAATCAAGCTGAAGTTACGAGGCCTTGGTAACCAATGATGAAATGTGTTCACTCTCTCAAAGCATGTGAATCCTTTAGGTTTTAGGATACAGTTATTTTCACACGTTAACAATGATGAAAGAACCCAAACTATTGAAAAGTAAACCTGCCAAATTAAGTCATGGTCAAGCCCCACCCTGCCAGTACGAAGAATACAAACCTCTGATATGAAGAAGAGAGTTATAACAACACCAAGTATGACAAACTTCATCAACATATAGAATAGGTGGCGAACCTTATCTGAAATAAAAAGAAAACATTATCAATGGCTCAGTGTGAAACAGTTGTAACTGCCTATATGTTTATAGGCAGTTACAACTGTTTCATGCTGAGCCATCTATTTGCTTGCAGATGTCCATGAAAGACATTTTTGGAAATAACCAACTTTACAAGAAACATTGACCAAGCTAGATGCCTTTCATCTTGTCAAATCAGATGCTCAGAACTTCTAATTATCACTACATCTTCTTCTTAAAGTTTGAAATATGAGGGTTGTCCCAGAAATTTGTGAACTATTTTGATTATTCAAAATTCCGGTGTCTGATTAAAGTTAAATTCTTGGGTTGACAAAACATGTCTGTTTGCAACAGATTGATAAAGGTTTCAAGGTTTTGATATGTCCATGTCCAGAAGTACAGCTATAAAAGACTCGCTCTGTAGGGGTGGTTGGCACACTTCAAATTTGTTTCTTACGAATCTTATTTGGTAGATGCTGGAACGTCATTTATTAAAATATTCACAGCGAATTTGACAAAGTCTAACATTGTTGAAGGCAGGCATTTTGGAGTTCTCACACCTATTTTCATACAAATGGCATTACCCAGTGCACAGTTATGAAGTTCTGTTATGTCTGAGTGCAAGTCAAACAATGTGAAAATGGCAACGTTTACGGAAATGCTTGGTGCACATAATAGTTTATATTTGGACTGGAAAGCGAAATAATACCAAATCAGACCATAAGAGACTTTGAAATCTGGAGTAACCATAACTCAGTGTGTCACACACTCATCTTTCACAGACAAAAGAGGTATAAAATTGAAATTGACTAAAGGAGAGTAGGAATGAAGGTAAAAAAAAAGTGCAGACAGCGTCTATAAAGGAATAATCTAGACGTTTTTGACCAACGTCAATCAGAATGCCTGATGGTAATAAACAGAAACTAAGAATAAGTAAGTCAGAAGTGTATAATTTGATATGACTTGATCATGAATCACGCCAGTGAACAATATGTTTTAAAGTTTGATGTAAATATGCATGTATTTTCAGCATCAAGAGAAGCAGCACCAACAAAATCCAAGATTTCTTTGGTGGGTTTATCTTGAGGAACTAAGGTAGTGATAGTGTCATATTAAGGTATTCAAAAGCAATCCTTTCATTTCCTGTGAGTATAATACACCAAAAGTTCCTTTAATTACATGTCTAACAATTAAACAATGGGTTATTTTTTTTCTATGAAAATATAACATTTACTTTACCAACCCCTTGTCGGGTTAAAAAAATATGATTTTGTGTGTATCCACTCAAACGATAGAGAAAAAGTTTTTTAAAATCAAATATTGAATTAAATTGAATTTTACTTGAATACTTAGCGAAATTAAAAGTAAAGGTAAAAACAACAAAGGGCAATAACTTAAAAAGTGGGTGTGGCAGAGTAACTGTTCTTGTACATGACAATTGTCCTCAATGAGATCTATACATGTACAAAGTTTAAAGTTGCTAGCACTTATAGTTAAGGAGAAATGATCTGGACAAGAATGTAAGACTAAAAAGAACAAAGGGCAATAACTCAAAAAGTGGACATGGCAGAGTAACAGTTCTTATACATGACACTTGTCCTCGATAAGATCTATCAGTGTACAAAGTTTGAAGATGCTAGCACTTATGGTTTAGGAGATATGATCCGGACAAAAATGTAAGGGTAAAAACAACAAAGGGCAATAACTCAAAAAAAGGGCATGGCAGAATAACAGTTCTTGAACACGACACTTGTCCTCAATAAGATCTATAAGTGTACCAAGTTTGAAGTTGTTAGCACATATAGTTTAGAAGATATAGCCCGGACAAGAATGTAAGGGTAAAAACCACAAATGCCAATAACTCAAAAAGAGGGCGTGGCAGAGTAACGGTTCTTGAACATGACACTTCTCCTCAATGAGATCTATAAGTGTTCCAAGTTTGAAGTTGATAGCACATATGGTTTAGAAGATATAGCCCGGACAAGAATGTAAGGGTAAAAACAACAAAGGGCAATAACTCAAAAAGAGGGCGTGGCAGAGTAATGGTTCTTGAACATGACACTTCTCCTCAATGAGATCTATAAGTGTACCAAGTTTGAAGTTGCTAGCACACATAGTTTAGGAGATATGTTCCGGACAAGAATGTAAGGGTAAAAACAACAAAGGGCAATAACTCAAAAAGTGGGTGTGGCAGAGTAACGGTTCTTGAACGTGACACTTCTCCTCAATGAGATCTATAAGTGTACAAAGTTTGAAGTTGCTAGCACATATGGTTTAGAAGATATAGCCCGGACAAGAATGTAAGTGTAAAAACAACAAAGGGCAATAACTCAAAAAGTGGGCGTGGCAGAGTAATGGTTCTTAAACATGACACTTCTCCTCAATGAGATCTATAAGTGTACCAAGTTCGAAGTTGCTAGCACATATGGTTTAGAAGATATAGCCCGGACAAAAGCGTGACGGACAGACGGACGGACGGACAGACGGAATCGAGCAAACCTATCGTCCCCATCAGGTAACCGGTGGGGGACTAATAATACATCCTTAGTGTATTGTATGAAAAAAATATCTAACTCGATTGTGAGAATTGATATTTGTCTCGGCAGAGCCTCGACAATTTTCAATTCTCCCAACCTCCTTAGATTTTTTTTTTCATATAATACACTAAATATGTATTATATATATCTGGAATGTTTAGGCTGGAACACATACCTTCTGCTGACTTTTCAGACACTTGTGGCCACATCGCCATGGTAACATAGATGACAAGAAACCAGAATGAGACTAGAGGAACAAAATAGTAAAACTGGTACGGACGATTCATCACAAAACATAGGGTCACCACCAGGAGGTTCAAGCGGAATAAAACCTGAAAGTAAACAAAGCGTTTGTAATCAATTAGAGGCTCTCTTGTGCAAAACATAATGATTAATTGTTTGGGGTATAACATCACTCTCAACATTATTGCAGTTATTTATCATCACACCAATAAAACCACATTGTACTCGAGACAACATAGCCCACTTACGCACTCTACTTAAGAGATGAAGATAGTTTTTGTTGATTTCATTGAGGTATGAAACTAAAAACCTAATCACACTATGAATACATGAAGCTTATTCATACATGCGTGTGATAAGGTCTTTAGTTTTATTCCTACAATTAAACCAAATATATTCTCTTCATATCTTATAATCTAATTTGATGTAAAGATTTGTCAATAATTAATAGAGTAAGTTTGCAGTTAAAGTTTATGACAAACAAGACAGACTGATGGATAGAAAGACAGGGAGTAGCAAAAGAATATGCCACTTTCTTATTGTTGGGCATTAAACAATATTATTGCATAAAATGTACATTTTCAGGTCATTATAGGTATATGTTAACAAAACATGTTAACATTAGAAAATGTGGATTAATAAGTAAACTCACATTCCATTAACCTCCCTCCATTTTTAATTAAATATCCTCCGTCTGGGTCTATACACTTTAACAGTTTCTATGTCTAACATTAAAATTGAGTATAAATAAAAGTGTTGATATTATTCCCACATTAGATTTTATGCTAACATAAATTTACCAAGCAAGATTTCTATAAATAAAAGAGACAGTACAATTCATGACAAAATTTTTCTGGCACATTCTTTGGTTTGGAGCTAGTTCCAAAGCAATCTTATGAATCATAGTGAAATCTCTGTGAATACATACTGTTACCTGTTGTCTCTCTTTTTATGAAATAATAGCGCCAATTCACATTTTTCGGCATTAACATTTGCAAAGACCCTGAAAATGCATTAACGCCCTCGTGCTTCGCACACAGGCGTTAAACCATTTTTCAGGTCTCTGCAAATGCTAACGCCCTCAAAAAAATGCATTAACTCTATAATCAAGGATGAGTTAGATTCTACATTCACAAGTATCTCAAAGTCATATAATTTTCCCTTTACCTTAGTTTTGAAAGTAACAATGATACAGAGTATATACAGAGAGGAAATTTATAGGTACAGCAGGGTTGGAGAAATATAGAATGTTTTTGATATCATCCTTTTGATCAGTGAAGCATTAATTTATTAAACTGAAAATGACATACTAGATAACAAGGATTAAGATCCCAGGTCTGAATTTATAGATGTTGCCTATGACACATTTAAGTTTTTGGGGAAGGAAACATTTAGGACTGAGAAAAAATGTCTGTAACAGGTCATTTCTTCATTTTCCATGATATTTTCAAAAGCTTTTCCTTAGGTGTAAAAAAACTGGATTGTTGGGAAATGGGTTAATCATTGTTCATGATCTTGCATAAAATTGTGTAAATATTTGTATGCTTTTGTAAACCAATTTTATGAGGACCATATGGAAGATTGGGAAACCAAATATGTATCCTCTTTAAATAAAGTCATTGTTATCATTATTATTATTATTATTATTATACAAAACTTATATCAATTTTGATACTTTTTATGTCATTTAGTTCTGGTAATTGCTGAAAGATTATGTTAAATGCAAGAATTTACAAAAAATTGCACTTTATCTTTTTGACTAATTTACATCAAAGCTAAGTCACATACTGTATTCTGAAGGTCTAAGAGCTTTTGTTTTATGAGGAAAATGAAACATTTTCTTACTTAACCCTATGTACTTTATTAACTCACACTGATTCGTGATGGATCCCGTTTAAAAGGAAAAATAAAAGATTGAATGTGTCATAGCCAATCAGCCCCAGATAATAAAATTAAAAAAAAAATAGTTGATTTAGACTAACAGAGCTACAGAAAGAGGATTTTCTTTGGAATTCAAATCAAAATATTTCAATAATACCTTCACAAATCCTGTATTGTGGGTGTCATTGAAATCGTCTTATCAAAACGATTCCAATGAGTATCCACAAAATAGGGATTTGTTGAGAAACATATGTTTTAGAATGGCTTTACCCCCCTCTTATCTGTATACCTGATGGTAAATGTCAACCGAAAAACTCTGAACAGCATAATTTACTAACCCTCCCTATATTAGCCTGCTAAATTAAGGTGGTAGACCCGTAATAGTTCCGAAACTTTTCGAGAGTAATGAACGCTAACAATGTTAACCAAGGTTTCCTAATGATTTTCATTAGGAAACCTTGGTTAACACTGTGAAAGAACATGTGGACCAAAATATTGTGGAACTATTATGGGTCCACTACCTTAAATATACAAATACAATATTTACAGTTTAGATCAACAGTGGATGGGGTGATGAACAATCAGAGAAAAGAAGTAAGCAGAGATTTTGCAAACAGGAGTAGATATAGATGTGTTTTGTGAACTTACTTCTAATAGCCTTTTAAACCCATTCTGGCGTAATTTCCAATACAAAGGTAAATGTTGACACCCACCCTGAAAGTTAAAGTAGAATCTAACACCATCCTTGATATCCTTCTTTAATTTCTACTTTGCCTCATTTTTATGCTATTATTTAGATTCATCCTTGATATCCATCTTTAATTTCTACTTTGCGTCATTTTTATGCTATCACTTAGGACTTATACAGGAAGACCACTACTAGCCATAAAGCACTCGTCTGAGGCATAGTTTAACAAGAGCACCGCCAATGGGTGCCTACGCTTCGGCTGTTGAGTGCTGGATGGTGGGAAAAAATCTAAGTCAAAAAAGGGGCATAATTTTTTCAAAATGCATCTAGAGTTATCCCCCTTGATAGTATAGGTTGCTCTTTTGATGTTGAACATGTGTGCCAAGTTTCAAGTAAATGCTTTCAGTTGAACCAGAGATATCACAAAATGTCAAAGTTTTTGCATGATGACAACAACATCGACAACAACGATGACGACACGAAGGCTATAGCAATACCTCGGGTTTCTCCGAAAACAGCCGAGCTAAAAATGTTCCAAAACGTCAAGCTGCCAAGTATTTTTCCTAAACATCATTTTGACCAAGTTTTTAATCAAATCAGTTTCTCCAAATACATATTGAGGGGTCAGTGAAACACTTTTGTAAGTGACTATGAATGTATAGTGGTGTCCATGGTCTAGAAGTAGAGAGTTGGCCTCTTGACCCAGTGGTCCTGAGTTCGATTACCAGGAGTGGCTATCGATCTTGGTTTTATCATTTGCCCACACATTCGGCGCAAGTACTGGTGAATTTTCCAGGAAGCAGAATCAAGCAAGATTAATCTAAGTTGTAATAACTTGTTTCCCAATCTATGTAAAACTAGAACTGTCGCAGAGCAGACTTATACTCCCCACAAGCAATTTGTAATAATGCAAGTGCTATTAGTGCAGGATGTGTTTGTAACTAAAATTGAGGTCATATGCAGCATTTGCATGAAGTTTCATGATTCTAGGTCACTTGGTTTTTGAGT
This sequence comes from Fragum whitleyi, assembly GCA_948146395.1. Lineage (NCBI taxonomy): Eukaryota > Metazoa > Mollusca > Bivalvia > Cardiida > Cardiidae > Fragum > Fragum whitleyi. Next base: position 14,661,626 of record OX411558.1, on the reverse strand, counting down.
TAGAGTCCAGAAATGAAAATTGAACAAAAATTGACTGCGACCTTGACCTTTGACCTATGTGACCCAAAAACAATAGGGCACTTCCTTGGATCATAAGCAGCATTTACATAAAGTTTCATGCTTGTAGGTCACTTGGTTCTCAAGTCAGAGTCCAGAAACGAAAATTGAACAAAGCTGACTGTGACCTTGACCTTTGACCTATGTAACTCAAAAACAATAGGGCACTTCCTTGGGTCATAAGGAACATTTGTTTAAAGTTTCATGATTGTAGGTCATTTTGTTCTTGAGTTAGAGTCCGGAAACAAAAAGGTCTACGAACGGAAGGATGGATGGACAGGTGGATGGACAGACAAACAGACATGGTGAAACCAATATACCCCCCTCTACTTTGTAGGTGGGGGGTATAATAAATCGGTTTAAATCTAAAACCTATAAATATATAGACACTTACAATAGTCTTGCACTAACCCCTCAATCTCTCAAGGTACATTAAAGGTCTTTTAATTCTAGAATTCGACCTGCAACCTAGGGCGCGTTTTACTAAACATCTTACGAAAAATCGATCATAAGTCAAAATCACAAATTGTACCTGGTGTTTAATTCATTGTTAGATTCTACCTTCCAATATCTCATTGGAATCGTCTTTAGAAGACGATTCCAATGAGATGAGGCATGGCAGAATTTCATTTTAAGTTACTACCGTAGAAGCAACTTAAATTTTTTACTTACACAAAAAATGATCATAAGATCTTAAGTAAAACGGACCCCTAGTTTTAACTCTCTTCACCATTACTATACAGGAATGAATGTTATGTATGAAATGTCCATCACCATTATAACCAAGGACCTATATAGGGGGATAACAGACAAAATAATTACCTGACAATATCTGTATAAACCAAACTCTCCATTCTTCCAGAAGAAAGTAAAATGTCCGTAACCAGTCAGGAATAAATAACATGAGACAAGGACCCGTATGTGCATATAAATCTTCAAATTCTGAAAATAAAAATAAATATGTGACATCCTTGAAATGATATTTGCACTAAAAGGCAAAGTTTAGAAGGAAAGGAACAATTCAGTGACAAGGGAAAAGGGAGAGTTAAGGGTGGATTTTATTTATTTGAACAACTTTGGTAGAGCTTGACCCAAAGAACATCCCTGCCAAGTTTCATCAAGATTGGCCTACTAGTTTAGGAGAAGATGTTTAAAGAAATTGTGGACGACGCACTACTGACGACAGACATTGCACGATCAGAATAGCTCACCTTGAGTGCTCAGGTGAGCTAGAAACAACAAGAGACCAAAGTGGGCCAGTATCTTTCCGCTGGCACTTAATGCGAAACAGATTTATGAGAATTCATAAATAAATTGCATAAAAAGTATTAAGCTAAGCCAAAATCTATTTGGTAGTAGATAATCATTGAAGGTTGGTTGATGCATGAATGAAACAAGAGGGCCAGAATGGTGGTCCAGTGGATCTCATCCAAGTTACTTTCTGGCAAAGTTTCATTCACATTTGCCTAATTATTGAAGAGGGGATGCTATTCCAAGAATTTAAAGTGATAATAGACCCTGCCCACCCATTCACTACTGAGGAAACTCAAAATAAGTCCCACCCTGCCACATTCTGAGAAGAAGACATTTAAAGACAAGAGCTGTTGGAGGACAGCAAAGCTCGTCTATTCCTAGTGCTGGATAGTAACAGCTAATCAATATCGACATTGTAAATTCAATAAATTTAAGTCAAGAGAAAAGAATCATTGTCTAGAGGCTGATATTATGGTCACAGAAGCATGTGCAAAGTTTCAAAGAAATAGCTTTAGAACAGAGATACAACTAACATAAACAGTTGCACATAAAAACATAACCAAGATTTTTAAGGCCGAAAAGGGTTAAAATTCCACTAAATTAAATATCAGAGTAATTAATCTTTGTCTGTGGGCTAATATTATGGTCAAAGAAGCATGTGTAAAGTTTACAAGCAATAGCTTCACTAGAAATAGAGACATTACAGATATACAACATTTGCATGTAAAAACTTAACCAAGAATTTCTAAGTCCGAAAAGGGTTAAAATTCCACTAAATCAAATATCAGAGTAATTAATCTTTGTCTGTGGGCTAATATTATTGTCAAAGAAGCATGTGTTAAGTTTACAAGCAACAGCTTTAGTAGATATACAGAAATATTACAGATGTACATCAGTTGCACATAAAATCTTAACCAAGATTTCTAAGTCCGAAAATGGTTAAAAATCACTAAATTCAATACCAGAGAACTAAATCTTTGTCAAGAGGCTGTTATTATGATCACAGAAGCATGTGCAAAGTTTTCAAGCAATAGCTTTACTGGAATAAGAGATATAACGGATGTACAACATTTGCATGTAAAAACTTAACCAAGAATTTCTGAGTCTGAAAAAGGTTATAATTCAATGAAATTCAATATCAGAGTAATTAATCTTTGTCTAGAAGCTGATATCATGGTAACAGAAGCATGTGTGAAGTTTCCAAGCAAAAGCCTATGTAGAAATAGAGCTATAACTGATATACAACATTTGCACGTAAAAACTTAACGAAGAATTTCTAAGTCCGAAAAGGGTTAAAATTTGATGAAATTCAATATCAGAGTATTGAACCTTTGACAAGAGGCTGATATTATGGTAACAGAAGCATGTGTTAAGTTTCACAGCAATAGCTTTTATAGAAACAGAAATATTACAGATAAACAACATTTGCACGTAAAAACTTAACCAAGAATTTCTAAGTCCAAAAAGGGTTAAAATTCCACTAAATTCAATATCAGAGTATTGAATCTTTGTCTAGAGGCTGATATTATGGTAACAGAAGCATGTGCAATGTTTCAAAGCAATAGCTTTAATAGAAACAGAGATTTTAAACACTTGCACATAAAACCTTAACCAAAGCATTACGCCGATGCTGTTGCCGACGCCCGGGTGACCGGAATAGCCCCCCTATTCTTCGAAGAGTCGAGTTAAAAAAGTTTACAGACAGAACAAGCATTCGGAAGTATTGCATGGCAATACCAAGTCCCCTACCGGATTAATATTATATATCCCTAGAGCAGTCTTTTGTCAGTATCTTGGTGGTAAAGGTATAACTACCTCTCCAAAATATTAGTTGAATCATATTTTAAGTATCAGCTCAATATATCTGAGGATAAAAAAAAAATCCTGGTAATTTTCTAAGTCCAGCATCCGTATCTTCCACAAAGATCAATGGACCGGAACCAAATTCGAACTTAATCTGTAACTCATTGATGCGGACTCACATACCAAAAATCAGCTCAATATCTCCAAGGGTTAAGAAAAAAAGTCCGGAAAACTGAAATTTTCTGGTAATTTTCTAAGTCCAGCAGCCGTTTCTTCCACAAAAATCAATGGACCGGAACCAAATTCAAACTTGTTCTGTAACTCATTGATGCGGACTCACATACTAAAAATCAGCTGAATATCTCCAAGGATTAAGAAAAAAAAGTCCGGAAAACTGAAATTTCCTTGTAATTTTCTAAGTCCAGCATCTGTATCTTCCACAAAAATCAATGGACCAGAACCAAACTCAAACTTGTTCTGTAACTCATTGATGCGGACTCACATACCAAAAATCAGCAGAATATCTCCAAGGATTAAGAAAAAAAGTCCGGAAAACTGAAATTTCCTGGTAATCTTCTAAGTCAAGATTCCGTATCTTCCACAAAAATCAATGGACTGGAACCAAACTCAAACTTGTTCTGTAACTCATTGATGCGGACTCACATACCAAAAATCAGCTCAATATCTCCAAGGGTTAAGAAAAAAAGTCCGGAAAACTGAAATTTCCTGGTAATTTTTTAAGTCAAGCATCCGTATCTTTCGCAAATATCAATGGACTGAAACCAAACTCAAACTCGTTCTGTAACTCATTGATGCGGATTTATATACCAAAAATCAGCTCAATATCTCCAAGGGTTAAGAAAAAAAGTCCGGAAAACTGAAATTTCCTGGTAATTTTTTAAGTCCAGCATCCGTATCTTTCGCAAATATCAATGGACCTGAACCAAACTCAAACTCGTTCTGTAACTATTTGATGCGAACTTATGTACCAAAAATCAGCTCAATATCTCCAAGGGTTAAGAAAAAAAGTCCGGAAAACTGAAATTTCCTGGTAATTTCTAAGCCCAGCATCCGTATCTTCCACAAAAATCAATGGACTGGAACCAAACTCGAACTTGTTCTGTAACTCATTGATGCGGACTCACATACCAAAAATCAGCTCAATATCTCCAAGGGTTAAGAAAAAAAGTCCGGAAAACTGAAATCCGGACTGACAGACAGACGGACGGACAGACAGACAGACGGACGGAGTGCAAACCTATAGTCCCCTTTGGCTTTCGCCGGTAGGGGACTAAAAAGACACATGTACTTACAACAGACACCAGGCCACAACAATAGCCCCGCTGAGCTTCAATCATGAGGGGATCATAACAGCCAAGTTTCAAGTCGATGGGACATAAGGTGACAGAGTAATACTCTGGACAAAGAATCGCATGCTTCCCAGAAGCCTAACACTCAGATGCCACAGGTGATCAAATAGTTCATTTCATCTTTTGACAGGGGTATAAAAATGTGTCAATATTTATCATTGATTTTAATGTTTATTTTACCTTACTTGCTCCAGTAAGATGGTATATCATTATTACTAACTGCATCCAACCTTTCCACTCATCTGTCTGATCTCTGTGTAAAACTTCTGTCTGTAAAGTAACAAAATTAATCTATGTATAAATTAAGAATCTATATTAAAAGCCAGCCTGGTCAAGCTTAATGACATTTTTATATCAAACAAGGTAACCTCAGTTTATCTTAAATCAAGTAATAGTTTCTTATTCTCACAGAAAAAAAAACAATATTGTGCCTTTAAGGTATTTCTAGTGTGAAGCAAGGGCAAAGAGAATGTGAAAATTATATTGAAAACGAATACTACATGCTATTCCTCTATTGTATCTGAAATTCAAATGACGTTCACCAACCAGTTGAAAAAATATTAAAAAAATCCGTTTTCTTGAGTGGGTGGGGAAATCGGCCATAAGATAAGAAGGGGTCAATCTTAAAATGTTGACTGTGCAACTAACTGTGTGTAACCATGCGAAATATTTATGTAATATATTTGGCAGAAATGTTGTATGTTACAAACAGTTAGTTTTGAATAAATAATTTTAATCAAATAACACAATGTTAGCCAATAGTTGAAGCCAGGAACAAAATAAGGGGCCATTTTGTAATGCATTCTCATTGCAGACACTTTCAAAGAAACTCCTCTTTTACAAAAAGTATTGATGGGGCAAAGCAAATGCCTTTTCAAAAATTACTAAAATACTTCGGGATTTCAAGCTAAAGGTATGAAAAATTTTCACAGAGCAAAAATAGAGAAAATTAACCAAAATTATGCGCCCTTGAAATAAAAAAAGAACTCATTTTTTACCAAAATTGCGTTTATAACTCTCTAATCACACTCAAGTCTTTACCAAAATCACTAAGTAAATTAAATTTGCTGGCCATTGATTATCTTCGAAAAATGCTGGAAAATCACCATTGTTCTTAAATTATTACTTACATTCGCTTATTCTTTATCTTAAGTGTCTAGACTTCAAAGTGTGTCCAAATGCCTTTGAAATAATCACAAGAATCCATGACAAAAGTTTTTTTTTTTATCAGAAAGAAATTGTAAAATATGTCTTTTAAAGACAAAAGACTATTGCTACTAATAGGGAAGCAATGTTTTCTCGACAAAAATTTTACTTTCATTATAAATTTACTCATTAACTGGAGTATGAATGAAAACTCTCTGTATGTATGAAATCGATCGTTGCTTTGTTTACGACACTCTTTTAGTAAATGGAATATTTTGCAAATGGACATATTCGGACCCTTTTTAGGTTGCTTGATGTCTACATCATGCCAAATAATTTGTTTTTAATCATGATTTATTGCATAATAAAAAAAACGTTTCTGTTGGTATAATCATTCGCCTGGTTAAAAAAAATTGACTGAAAAGGGACATAATCTGTACAAAAATACATATAGGCATCTTCCTTGATAATATGGGTTGCTCTTTTAATGGTTTACTTGTATGAATTGAAGTTTTGATTAAATGCCTTTAGTAAAAATCGGAGATAATGTGTTTTGTTAATAAGCATAAGAACTTGTGTAATTTAATTTTTCAGGTAAATCGGCTTCCGGGGGTGTGACTTCCAGCAGTCCTTTGGTTGGTACGCTTAATAATAGACAGTTTCCTGCATTTTTTTTTCATTGTTCGAGGTATTTTTTGTATCGATAAACATTTGGTAACTGGACCAAAAACTCATTCAAAACTAGAACTGTCGCAGAGCGGACTAATACCCCCCACAAGCTCTTTGTCAGAATGCAAGTGCTATTAGTGCATGATGTGTTTGTAACTCATATTGAGGTCATATGTAGCATTTGCATGAAGTTTCATGATTCTAGGTTGCTTGGTTTTTGAGTTAAAAGTCCAGAAATGAAAATTGAACAAAAATTGACTGTGACCTTGACCTTTGACCTATATGACCCCAAAACAATAGGGCACTTCCTTGGATCATAAGCAACATTTGCATAAAGTTTCATGCTTGTAGGTCACTTGGTTCTCGAGTTAGAGTCCGGAAATGAAAATTGAACAAAAATTTACTGTGACCTTGACCTTTGACCTATGTAACCCAAAAACAATAGGGCACTTCCTTGGGTCATAAGGAACATTTGTATAAAGTTTCATGATTGTAGGCCACTTGGTTCTTGAGTTAGAGTCCGGAAACGAAAATTGAACAAAGACTGACTGTGACCTTGACCTTTGACCTACATGACCCCAAAACGATAGGGCACTTCCTTGGGTCATAAGGAACATTTGTATAAAGTTTCATGATTGTAGGTAATTTGGTTCCCGAGTTAGAGTCCGGAAACGAAAAGGTCTACGGACGGACGGACGGACAGACAGACAGACATGGTGAAACCAATATACCCCCTTCTACTTCGTAGGTGGGGGGTATAACAATCAAAGTAATAAAATTTAAATATTTTGATTAATCTAATCAAATTTCAATTGAGTTTATATAACTTGACATCCTTTTTAGCGGGAACGTCAATGATTATGACGTCATCTAATCTACGTGCAAAACGACACACTCGAATAGGCGGAAATAGCAGACATTAACCAATTTATTTCCAATCTTCACACTAGGAATACCTTAATCACAATTTATGACAACAATACTAAAGAAATTCACCCTAATTTTTTTTAGTAATTTCTCTGATTTGGAGTGCAATTATAAAGTGATAATCTACCAATATTAAAGAGTTAATTCATGTTTTTGAGGGCATTATCATTTGCACCGGAAAAATGGTTTAATGCCAGAGTGTGAAGCACTCAAAGCAGTTTGAAGGTTTCTGCAAATCTTGATGCCTTATAAAACGTGAATTGATGCTTTAACTGCATAAAAAGAACTATAGTATTTATTCAAACAGAAATTGCAAAAAAATTCATAGGAACACTTAAAAACTAGCCCCAAAATCAAAAATGTGTCATAAAATTGTAACATGCATTGTACTGTCACTTTTGTTTATACCTACGTTGCTTGGTAGATTAATGACTTCACAAAAATTAACTCAGAAATAGGATCAACATCTTGATTTATGCTCTATATTAGTGTTAGACAAAGAAACTGAAAAATTGTATAGGCCCAGACTGAGGATATTCAGGACTGAGGATATTCAAATGAAAAAAGCCGAGTGTTAACGGCACATTAATTTACTTTTTAATCCATGTTGTCTCCTGTTAACACCCGGGTTTTGTCTGTTAATGTATGCCTTTAACAACCCGTAAATGTACATTTATGCAATGAATCTTGTTAAGCCACCAAAATCAATTGAGATGGTGTGTTATCTTACCTTATCTGTACTCTCTGTAAAGAATATCCCCAATATCATGATGTAAGCAAATGGTAGGAAGAAATTCACATGGGTGTAATACTTGTTCTCTTTCATAAAGAAGTTGGTCCTGAAAATAAAAAGAAATATAATCTAAGCGATGTGCAAGACGTTTCCAGCAATTTTACAGGTGTGCTAGGCACAAACATTGAGCAGCGTAGAAAACCCCAAATTATAATAAGAATATTTGCAGTCATCCTGTAGAGAGGTTAAGGCCTTATCAAACAGTTAACAACATCCTTAAATGAAAAAGGTGAATGACTTTTGGAATGAATTTGAATGAGTGTGTGGCGCAAGTTTTGAGTAAAATTAATTTGAGGTAATCCAATATCGCAAATTTTGTTCAGGATGAACAAAGTAAGCGATATTTATTACCCCCTTTATCAAAATATGCATTAAGGTTCTATAAATAGCTTTCTATTCCTTCAAGAACCAATCAGATGCTTACAATTTGAAGTTTGTCAGTGAAATAGAGTTTTTTTCTAGCTTTATTCATTTTGAATGGCATTGTTGATTTTATCTTTTAAAGTAACTTCGGAGCCTTTTTGAATGGTTTGAGAGAATGTTTTGAATGATTTGAGCACTGAGTGAGTGATTTGGAATGGTTTTGTTCAAGATGAATGTCAATTGCCCAATGTTGTTAACTGTATCTACAAAGCACATGGTGAAGACTCTGGCCAGTGGCTCTGCTTTGCGCACATTTGAAATTGTTGGAAATGTAGCACACAGGCTGGCATCATACATGCAATCAATATCAATAATTTAACAAGAAGAAAATTCATGCTATTTTATAGTCAAGGCAAGAAGCCGGAAATTACCTTCCTTTGCTAGCTTAGATATTGCCTAAGAATTACAAAACATTGTCCAATCAAATTTATTTCACTCCCGGAACATCAGTCGTATTATATTTACAGTTCACAAACATCAAATTGTCACATTATAATTCAGTAAGAAATTGTTACTAACCTATCACACAAATAGAAAAGAGCCATAATGACTTCAAATCTAGGCAATAATTTCAGTATTTCATATATGGATTGTGATTGGTCTATCTATTTACAAGTAAAAAGAAAACTGACTTCTAGCATCTCCATATCCAAAAGGAAATACATGTACTGCTTATAAAGAAATTGTTACCAACCTATCACACAGATAGAAGTAAGCCATGATGACACCAAATCTAGTGAGGGATGTCAGTATTTCGTACAGGGACTGGGACTGTTCTATCTACTTACTGGTAAAGAAAAAACCCTCTGACTTCTATCATCTCCAAAATGAAATACTCTTTATAAAGGAAGTGTTAAATACTTATCACACAGGTAGAAGTAAGCCATAATGAAACGAAATCTAGTGAGGGATCTATTTACAAATAAAGAGAAAACTCTCTGACTTCAAGCATCTCCATACCCAAAATGAAATACTGCTTATAAAAAAGGTGTTACTAACCTATCACACAGACAGAAGTAAGCCATGATGACAACAAATCTAGTAAGGGATGTCAGTATTTCATGCAGGGACTGTGATTGTTCCATCTAATTACTGGTAAAAAGAAAACTCTCGGACAATTAACATCTGCTTAAGCAATATGAAATATTGCTAAAAATTGAAATAGAAATTGTTACCAACCTATCACACAGATAGAAGTAAGCCATGATGACACCAAATCTTGTAAGGGATGTCAATATTTCATGCAGGGACTGGGACTGTTCTATCTGATTACTGGTACATTCTGGACTCTCTAAGCTTCTAGATCCTCCATTACGATTACCATTTCTCTGGCCATTCTCTGATATAAAGAATCATTAACCCTTGTCATGCTGAATAATTTGTTGTTATATATTTTCATCAAAATCAAAGGGCAAAAAGCACTGAAAGTCATTTTTTATTTGAAAAATTAAATCTATTGACAATTCTGGTTTGAAAGTGAGAAACAGGTGGTGTAGACTGACATCAGGCTGTGCAGGCTGATGTTTGTCTATAGCTCCTACCAAAGCAGGAATATTCCGGGTTCAGCATGACAAGGGTTAATATTAAGATTTACAGTACAATTACCAGATATTACGGAAATTGCATGTAGATGAATGTCACATGTATGTTTGAAAGCATTCAAGTCTGAATCTTAACCCTTGTCATGCTGAATAAAAACCTTGGCAAAATCATATATTAATCAAAGTGTTGAAAGCTCTGTATTTCCTAATTGTAAGTCAATATTTGATTGTGAAAATATAATTTCTGAAGCTTTTCTGGTTTAAGAAGGAAAATCAGGTTGTATGGACTAAGATCAGTCTGCACATATGTGCAGGCTGATGTTTGTCCATACCTCCTGCCAAAGCAGGAATAATCCAGGATCAGCATGACAAGGGTTAAGCAGACTAAACAATTTGCTTGATTATCTCACACAGTACAAAACATTTGGACTGTGAAGATGTGCAATTCAATCCATAATGCAATCCCTGAACTAAGACACTACAATATAGTCTTGAAAGGTGAATTTCCATTTAAAATACGCATTTGACAATGCACATATCAGTCTTTCATTTGAAGTTAATGTAAAATGTTAAAGTCATATGCAAAAATAATCTTGTTTAGATATTTTCAATTATATCACACTATTTTTTTTCATGTATTCAATCTTGAGTAAAGATGAAAGCACAATATATCAGTGTTATATGCAATACAGCAATGAAAATCATTTTTCCTCCACTGTATTAAATGAAATGAAATGCATCCAAACTGAGACTTGATAAGCCAAACAGAAGTATTCGAAATAAATATCCTATGGCTTCAATATCTTTTGCTCCTTCTTTAAAGCCATTAAGCACATACCTCTTAATTTAAGATTCCTTTTTACACTTCTTCTGTATATGGCAAGAGCAGCAAACGAAACCAAACTGAAATTACAGAAAGTCAATTTGTACATGAGAATTCCCGGGAATAAGCTTACTTTCTAGATATCATTTTCTACTCATAGATTTGAGAGAATGTGGGGAGCAGTAGAAACTGTTTTCAGCTATGTTTCTTTTTCATCAGGCAAATTTTTTTTTTAAATAAATTAACGATTTTCTATTTTGTCCTTTCAACAATTGGTCATTTTGAGTTATCCCTATTTTTTTTTCTTTTTTTTTCATTCTTTCCTTTCATTCCTGAGTAAAAAGGCCATCCCTAAACTTTTAAAGCCACTACATTGTCTGTAGATTATAAACAGTAAAGAACTGTTTTTTGGTTTCATTTAAGAGATGAAGAGAGATTTTTTTTATTTCATTGAGGTATGAAACTAAAAACCTAATCACACTGTATGAATACGTGAAGCAGATTCATACATTAGTGTAATTAGGTTTTTAGTTTCATACCTCAATAAAATTGAAAAGAACTCTCTTCATATCTTATAATTTAATGGTATGAAGCCAAATGGAAGTATTTTTCAATAAGAAGACAAATTTCTTGCGGGACTACTTTTTGCACAAGCATAAAAATAGATGCATACTCAAAATAGTTTTCATTGAAAAATAAAACAAAATCTTCAGCCAATCAGGATGAACAAAACTTGATGGACACAACTAAAATCAAACTATTTCTAAATGTAAATACCAGTAATATATTCCTTGGGCTAAACAGGGAAACATTACTAACAAGAGGTCCCAGAGGGCAAGTATTTCTCCACTGGCATTTAATGCAGATTTATGAAAATTCTAAATTAAATTGCATTAAAAGTATTAAGCTAGGATATAATCTATCTGTAAAAATAAAGGGACCTTTAGATTGACAGTCCGACAAGAAATTTAGAGCATGTCCCACAGATCATTCTTGTCAAGGTTGGTTTCATTCTGAACAGTAGTTTTAGAGAAGAAGATTGTTGACATTTCATCATATGGGACTATTTCTTCAGTATCTTGACAACCTGTTTAGCCAAAGTTAACCCTTGCCATGCCGAATAAAAAACCTTGGCAAAATTATACATAGATCAAAGAGCTGAAAGCTCTGTATTTCCTATTTGTGAGTCAGCATTTGATTTTGAAAATACAATTTCTGAAACTTTTCTAGTTTAAAATAGAAAATTAGGTTGTATGGACTAAGATCAGACTGCACATATGTGCAGGCTGATGTTTGTCCATACCTCCTGCTAAAGCAAGAATATGCTAGGATCAGCATGATAAGGGTTAATAGCCCAATCAGATTTTAACAATGAAACCTGAACTAGAATGTCACAAGCATCATTCCTGTAAAGTTTTTATTAATTTAACTCAGAAATCTGAAAGAGAATGTCCTTATAGGTAAACCATGTCACGGTCTTTAAACTATACTGAAGGGTCAAGGAAACACAAACTATTGGCATTTTAACCATCCTTTGAATTCCATCTGTAAACGTCATGTGTCATAGTGTAAAAGTATTGTGCTTTCGAAACCGACTTCATCATGAAGACACTAAAATTGAAACGACAAAAAGCATTGGATAACGTTTGGGAGAAAAATTGTTTTTCTTGATGAATTTCTTTTCTCTATCAGTATATAGAAGATAACATTTGTAATTAAGTACTGTTATCTCACGCTTGTTCAATTTCAGTTCAGTCCATCCCCTATTGATGGCTATACCACCTTTTCCCGCGTTTTCCGCAGTTGGTCAATAGCATCATTTCTGTGAAGTTAGATTGAACCCTGATTAAAAGTTTCAGAGATTTTTTTTTTGAATATCTTAGATGACGCTACAGCCTTAAGTACCCATGCAATCAGCCTTATCGGATTTTAACATAGAAATATTACCAGACTAGAAAGAAAGCTGCTACAATGACTTGCAATGTTGTTGTCGGTTCAGGGTTACTACAACACGTCCCATCATTGTGGTTCATTTGGTTGTTACAGTACATGTTCATCAAAACTTGAACATCCTGAAAAAGAAATTAACCATTAGCCCTAATTCTGATGAATTAAAATCACTAATTTTCAGGACATTTCAGCCAGAGCAACTCAAAGCTTTTCTGTATTTATTATAAAAATACAGGCACTTTAGGTGAAGAACAGACTGGAAATCTGTGATTGGTCTAAATCTTTACAATCTACCAAAGCTTTGTGAATAGCTTTTTGATTTGAATTGGGTTTAACGCTGCTTTCAACAATCTTTCAGTTATATCACAACATTCTGCTGCTTTCAACAATCTCTCAGTTATATCACAACATTCTTTCAGTTATATTGTAGTGACTGGAGCACCTAACAATGGATTCCTGGTATTTCTCACACCAGTACCACCATTACATCCTTTCCTAGCCGCCAGATGCTATTCCACATAGGTCTACGATTATCAACCGATTGGTGAAAGACAAATAAGCAGAAAGGATGAGTGTACAGCAGGAATATTTTGTGACCAGAAAGAGAAGGGTTAACTATTGTCATGCAAAATTATATCCTTAACCTAATTGTTGAATAATCAATATTCACCATTCTAAGAGATAACTAATCTGACAAACATCTTTGATTTAAATGGCTGAGTATATAGTTAAAGTTAAGCTATATGCATTTCATAGTTTGTTTTCAAACTGAAAAGAGTGAGGACAAATTTAAATCCAGTACCCTCCAATCCCCAGTCCTGTGTTTACAATTAGCCTATGGACTCTTTAAATACGGTTCAGAGAAAATGATCTAACTGTTCACATATATCCAAGCCTATCTTTGCCTATACTTCCTGCTAATACCAGAGTATTCTGAGATCGAAAATTTTATTAAAGTGATTCTAATGAACAATTGCTTTAAAATTGTATTCACATCGATGAAAGATAAACCAGTCATACAATGTAACTAACAATAATCAACGGGTCAGTGTAATACTAATGTAAGTGCCTATATATTCATAGGCACTTACAATAGTATTGCACTGACCCCTCAAGTTATCCTCCATATACCCACCATATGTAAAGCAGATTTTGACAAATGTAATCCATCTATCAACTCTTTCTTCATCCCTTGTGCCACCAGTCTTGATGAACTCCAGATCTTCACAGTGCTGCCAGAATTGGATCTGAAGAAAACAATATAGGAAAGTATTCATTAACTTAGTTCTCATTTAAAAATCACATGCTCTGCTTTTATGATGAAAATGTTTAGTTTCTACTCATTCATTTTAGTTCTAATGTGATGCAAGCCTAAGCTTACAGAAATCCTAGCCTGATGTTTTCAAGTCCCTGAAAGAGACAAAGTGTTTTAAACCCACTGCTACCCAATTTTACAGCTTGGTGAACTGGGTCTGGCTATTTAGTATTTTGCCCATAAACACATCCCGGCAATAGAGGGGCTCAAACTAAGGACCTCCAAGTCACAGATCAAGTGCATTTACCACTAGGCAGAGTAACAGATAAGAGGGGGTAAAGTTAGTCTGAAATTTTTAATTTCTCATTGAAACCCTATGTTTTAACTTCTTAACAAGATGGTTCCAGTGAGTACCCACAACATACGATTTATGCTTTAATAGTATAAATTATCTAATTTGAAATCCAAAATCCTCCCTCTATCTGCAGCTCTGCCACTAGGCCACCAAGGCAGTCAAACTGTTTGTGTTTTTCATTTTCAAAATCATATGATTCCCCACTTTGAGTGGTGTGCCAACTCGAGCTCCATGTCTAGATGAATGATTGATTGAATGGAGTTTCATGCCGCTTTCAACATTTTTTCATTTATATCACGGCGGCTGGAGCACCTAAGAATGGATTCTGGAAGAATAATGTTTTTTGCATCTAGAACACGTGGCTGCTTCTTAACCCTTGTAATACTGAATATAATATGTTGGCAAATTTGCAACAAAATAAAAGAACTCAAAGCAATTGATGAACAAAATGTGAGTTATCATTCTTTTTGAAAATATAATTTTAAAGCTTTTCTGGTTTCCAAAAAAGGAAAAACAGATGGTATAGACAAAGATCAGACTGCACATATGTTCAGGCTGATGTTTGTCCATAGCTCCTGTCAAGGCAGGAATATTCCGGGTTCAGCATGAAAAGGGTTTATATTTTGAAATAAAACAAACGCTTAAACTGTTTTCGAATTAAATTCTAACAGGAGCTTGATTCCAATGCTTGGCAGAGGTTTTACTTTCAAATTGAAAACACTTAAAGATTTGGTCTTCGCTCAGCCTCTATAATTATTAGATTATTTGTTTGCCCAGGCTACTCAATGTTTATGGTTCATGTTAATGTGAAATTGTGAGAAATGTAACACCCAGGAGAAAATTTAACCTGTTTAATTATTTCAAAATTACTCAGAGCTTATGATAGCTTTTTAAATTTGAGAGTCATTGACCCCTTGAACATTAAATTCTGGGGGGAAACACTGTCCTTGTAAGGGTCAAATAGGACCAAAACCTCAAATTTTATCAGTCTTTAAAATAATCTATATAAATGAAACAATATAAACAATAAAATGTAGACACATTTTATTGTTTATGTTGTTTCATTCATACAGATCTTTGATTAAATTATGAGAAAAACAAGTCATCCAAAATCTTAAATTGCATTAGCTGCACCACTGGAAATATAGTGGGTCAAAATGACCCCCTTCAGGAAATTTTTGAGGGTCAAAATGAGATTTTTAGAGGTCAAGACCCTGGCTTAAGGGTCAAACACGAGCCTTGTTACAGCCATTCATGGTATAACAGAAACTAACACACACAAAAACAGAGACTTGATCAGTTTTTTGTTTATTCTACTCACAGTATATCTAGAGCAGCTTTATTATAACTATCAATCTGTGCATTTGTTATCATGGATCTGTTGGCATACACTTTGTGTTCTAATACTGGATCTGGAAATTAAAGAAATACAGTTAGTTACATTGTGAAATTGACATTCATCTCAATCAAAACCATTCTAAATAGCTCACTCAGCGCTCAATTAGTTCATTCCAAAATCTCACTCAAACCATTCAAAAAAGCTCAAAATGACTTAAACACATAAGATGAACAATTGCCTTCAAAATTAATAAAGAAAGAACCAAAATCGCGATTTAACTGACATAATTGAAATTTTAAGCGTCTGATTTGTTCTTGAAGAAATAGGAAGCTACTTATAGAACTTTTATGCATATTCTATTAAAGGGAGGTAATTTTGTTCAGGATGCTAATTTTGGATTACCACCCTTAAATTTCACTCAAAACTTGTACCTCTCACTCATTCAACATCATTTTGAAATCATTCCAAAATCATTCACCTTGTCAATTTCACAATGTTGTTAACTGTATCTTCAGCTTTTGGAAGACCGTTATTGTTTAAGTTTAAAGTTCCAGAACTTGTTCTTTGAAAATTAAATCTCAACTGTCAGACTTGAGTGTTTTAGATTGCCAAGTTATCTGTTATTCCTTCATTGAAATAAGTATCACTTAACAATTTCTCAATTTCTCTGTTTTTCATTTCTAGAATTGTTTGCAGGACTTTTTCTTTACTTGTACTAAGAACATGAACCTTATGCAATGTACTTTTAACTGTAAAAGATAATGCTACTGATAGATTCTATCAGTGCATCTTTCAACCCATGTCATACTGAATGAACCTAGAATATTTCTGCTTTTTTAGGAGGTATAGACAAAAATTAGTCTGCATATATGTGCAGTCTGATCTTTGTCTATACCACCTGATTGTCCTTTTTGAACAAGCAAGAAGAGTCATATTTCCAAATAGACACTGATTCATGGTTTGTGAATCCAGGACTTTCAGCACTTTGATTTTAAAGAAACTTTGCCAAAGTTTTTAATTAGCATTACAAGAGTTAAAAGGAAGGCCCTGAGATTTCAGTTTCGACAATGTTTGTTATCCATAATACAACAAATGCTATGTAACCCCCCTCCCCCAATTCCTATTCAAGGTAGTGGACCAGTAACAGTTCCGCAATGTTTGGGAAGTCATTAACTATAACAGTATTGACCAAGGTTTCCTAATGATTTTCATTAGGAAACCTTGGTCAACATTGTAAAAGTTCATGAGTTCTTAATTGTTGCAGAACTATTAAGGGTCTACTAACTTAAGACAACAGCAAAGGAATTGAAGATAGACTTACCTTGTAAAGTCCATATAATCTGTGAGGATTCATTCATCATCTTGAAATAGGGCACAATCGAAGTCAAATTGGCTGAAAGAGTTGAACAAACAATTAGTTACAGGATGTGCTGTTAAACAACAAATTCAGGAATAGTTAACAACATCATGAAATTGACAAGATGAACGATTTTGAATAATTTTGAAGTGTTTTTTGAATGATATTGAATGAGTATGATGGAAGAATTTTGAATGATTTTCAAGGGAGTTAAAACAGAATGGGTTAACTAATTTGTCCAATTGGAAAAACTAGCAATTACTTTTTACCTCCCTTAAATTAGATATACACATTTTTCTGGACGTGTTTCTTCACCAAATCAGAAATCAACATCAAAACCATGCAATTATTGGATTGTTTGGATTGAAATGTCTATCCTTTTGAATGATTTCAAACCTTTTTGAACAATTTTAGAGTGTTTTTGAGAGGTTTAAATAAATGTTTGGAATGAGTGACTGAAGCTCTGAGTGATTGTTTAGGGTGGTTTTCATTGGAATAATTGTAAATTTCATGATGTGATTAAACTGTAAAAGCTTAGCTGATAAAATAAGACAGTTGATTAAAAGTGACAAATAGATCTTTAAAAAAAAATAAGCTGCATATTTTTGCTTTATTTGATAAAAGCCTTGAATTGAGAGAGCTTTAGACCGTTAATGATAACAAGAGCTCTGCCTAAGGGTGCCTACACTCAGTGGTTGAGTGCTGGATGGTGACAAAAATCTAAGTTAAAAAGGGACATAATTAGCACAAAATGCATCTAGAATTATCCCACTTGAAAGTATAGGTTACTCTTTTGATGGTGAAAATGTGTGCCAAGTTTCAAGTGAATGCTTTCAGTATATCCAGAGATATCATAAAATGTCAAAGTTTACGCAACATAATGATGACAACTCAAAGGCTACAGCAATACTTCAGGTTTTCTCCTAAAACAGCCAAACTAAAAAAGCAATAGTTTTGAGAAAAATATTACTTTTTTAACACTTCCTTCAATTCCAGTTCTACAAACATTGTGAAACAGCTACCAACATTTTGCGAGATATAAAATTTAATGACTCATAAAGGGGCATAATTTGCACTAAATGCATCTAGTTATCCCCCTTGATAATATAGTTGCACATTTGATGGTGAACATGTGTGCCAAGTTTCAAGTGAATGCCTTCAGTAGAACAAGAGATATCACAAAACGTCAAAGTTTTTGCACAAAGACAACAACAATGATGAAACCATGGCTATAGCAATACCTTAGGTTTTCTCCAAAAACAGCCGAGTTTAAAATAAGATTTTCAGAAACAAACAAGAGCTCACAAATGGAGCATTCAGTGCTTTCAGCACTTGGATTTTGATGTAATTTGGTCAAGGTTTTTATTCAGCAGGACAAGGGTTAAGTTTTATACAGTAAAAAGTCAATGTTCTCTCCTTGTCTCTTAAAAATGTGTGTACAATATCCTTCTCAGTGGAGAATTCAGTTGAGTTTCCGGAGTTTCAAACAACCTCTCCCCTTTTGTAATAGAAATACAGACATTCAATTAAAACTGTGTTATAGCAGGGAAACAAACCCCCTTTTGTAAGTTTGAACCCATCTTGACTAGCAAAGGGTAATGCCCACAATGTGTTCTACATGAATGCCCACAATGTGATCTACATGAATAGAACACATAGAGGGAAACAACCTTGCTTATCACAGATGGTTAGAACCCTTTTCACAAAACTCCAGGCTAGCAGCAGTTTCTCCCCACAACAGATGATCACAATGAATGAAACACACTGCATAGGCATAAATAAGAGCACAATCATCATGTGAAATATGAAGTCCTATAACTTACCCTCAAAAGTTTTCACAAAATGTCAAAGTTTTCGCATGACGATAATGACGACAACGACACGACAACAACAATGACACCAAGGCTAACGCATACCTAGGGTTTTCTTAGAAAAAAGCTGAGCTAATAAAAGTGATAGTATATGAATAAACATACTTTTAAAGTTATCCAGGGCCTCTTTGCTTGCGTTGAAATGTTTGATACTCCACTGAAATAAACAATTTAAGAATTAACATGTACCAGGTAATCTGCACAAATTTCTGATTTTTTTTTTGTATGCAATGATCTGCCAAGACTGCATTTTTTCATTATCGTCCCCTCAAAAGTCATATATGAACCCAGTCTTAACCCTTTCCTGTTTTACAAAATTTTGGACCAGTCCAAATTCAAAGGTTTTGCAGACGAAAATTTAAAGTGGATTTAATTTGAAAAATAACCATTCAGTAGGGTAGAAAATAGTGTGGAAAAAAAGAAGAAATTGCTTGTCAGAATCAATTTCTCTTTTTTTCACACTATTTTCTCAATCATAAAATCACAGGCACGTAAAAAGCAGGGATTAATCAGCAAAGGGTTAAAGACCATGTGGACAATGTCCCTTTGGTGTGGAAGCCCTGGTAATTAGATTGTTCTGGTAGCTATATTGTTCTGGTAGCTAGATTCATTACAGGGTTCGACACTAAGGGAAGTCCTGGAGTTTGAGACTTCTCGTTTTAAATGAATACATTAACACTCTGAAATCTCCTAAGACCTATTTAATAATGATAAACTGGTTCTGGTCCATATTGCACCAAAATACTCAATCAAAATGAACCCTCAATCCTTTACCAATCTTATAAATAGATAAGGTTCAGAAGGAGATGTCGTTCAAAGATTTCGGGCTCAAAATAGGCCCCGCCTGCCACACCCATATAAATGGACCAATCAAAATTTCTTGAACAAATTAAGTAAAAAGTCACCAAAGAAACATTCTGGTAGAGTTTCAATGAAATTGGCTGAGTGGTTCCAGAGGAGATATCGTTCAAAGATTTTGGCCTCAAAATAAGCCACACCCTGCCACACCCAAATTTATGGGCCAATCAAAATTTAGCAAATTAATTGTTGAAAAGAGACACTCAAGGAACATTCTGGTAAAGTTTCATTGAAATCAGCCAAGTGGTTCATGAGAAAATGTCATTCGAAAATTTCGGGCTCAAAATAGGCCCTGCCCCACCAAGCCCATATTTATGGACCAATCAAAATTTCTTGAACAATTTAAGTAAATGGTCAAGCAAGGAACATTCTGTTAAAGTTTCATTGAAATCGGCCCAGTGGTTCAGGAGGAGATGCCGTTCAAAGATTTTGGTCTCAAAATAAGCCCCGCCCTGCCACGCCCATATTTATGGGCCAATCAAAATTTCTTGAACAATTTATGTAAAGGGTCATCCAAGGAACATTCATGCCAAGTTTCATTGAAATCGGCCCAATGGTTTGGGAGGAGAAGATTTTTAAAGATTTCAAAGTGAAAAAATGCCATGCCCTGCCACGCCCATATTTGGGGGCCAATCAAAATTCTTTGAACAATTTAAGAAGAGGGCCACCCAAGGATCATTTCTACCAAGTTTCGTTAAAATCCTCCCATTTGTAGAAGATGTTTTAAAAAAAAGTTTACGCACGGACGCACAGATGCACAACGGACACTCCGCCATGACAATAGCTCGCTGGCCTTCGGCCAGTGGAGCTAAAAACAAAAAAAATCCTCTTCGAAAGAACATTCTCGAAAAGAAGAAATTGCTTAAAATAAGCAATTTCTTCTTTTCCAATATTTTTCCATTATGAAAGTTCGGACTCCTTACTTTGAGCTTGGACTCCTTGATTTCAAGTGTTAGAAGTCCAATGGACTCCTTATTCTCAGGAGTAAATGTCGACCCCTGCTTTATTTATCTATTGATTTGGTAAAATATCCCCATTTTGTTGGGGACATTGTCCCCTAGCTTGCAAAGCCTTGGCAGATCACAGTCAGTACAGTATGAGTTGATCCATCTAAATAATTTGCAGTGTAAACTTTCAAATGATTTAAAATAGTTCTATTCTAAAATTATTTTCTTTAAGAATTTTTTTCATGGTGCATAGCTAAAGAGCTTCATTAACATTTACTTGTTAATTGATTAAAATTGCACACAAGCTTACACATATGGAGAAAATACAAGACTCTCTTTTTCAATTTAGTTACACATTTTTTTTTCCATTGTAAAACTATCTTCACTTACCGTAGCACTCCCAGTTATGACTATGTTTGGCCTATCTCGAGGGCCATTTAACATCCAGGATTTATACACTTTAAACATGTCTGTGTTCACAAAGGGCATCCATAGAAAATCCTGAAATTCAAATTTAAATACATATATCTAGATTAGATAAGATTCATTTATGATAATCTATTGATTTGGAAAAATATACCCTCCCTATTCAAAACTGAAATATTCAAGTCTAAAAAGTAACAAGGTGGCAAATAGTAACAAAATACACCCCTCACACTGCTGGATGAAAAACAGCAATTGGCACAAACTAAAAAAAAATAAGCTAGGTAGAGTCTAGGGTTCGACAAGAACTTTTGTGGGTAAGTAGTCCAGTGGGCTCCTACCATAAGAAATCACGCCTTCAAGACGCCCGTTTCCAAATGATCACATATTATGTCTAGTCAGAAAAATTAATATAACAAATGTAGAAAATAGATAAGTAGTAATCTTTGAAATCATCATTCAAAATAAACATCTTGATCAAAGTAGTACAGAAGTTTTCAGATAACGTCAAATTACTAGGAATGTAAGTGTATAGCCCTCATAATGAAGGGTTTTAAATTCCTTTTGAACTCAGGAGTTTTTCTGCTAAGTTCTTCAGTACACCTCAAAAGAAAGTTGGGTCAAAATTCAACCCTGCTGAACCTGGAATATATGTATCCCTGTTTAAAGAGAAGATCAACCTGCATATACAGTCAAAACTGTCAATAGCGGCCACCCACGGGACATGACAAAATCGACCGCATACGGGAGTTGGCCGCTTAACAGAAAATACGCATACGGCAGTTTGACCGCTATTCTCAGGTGACCGCTCGCACAGTTTTGACTGTATGCGTATGGTCTGAAATTAACCTACAACACTTGTTTTTTCTTTCTTAAGGCAGAGTGGTATATGAAATTTCTTTTTAAAAGAACTACAGTTGCTTAAGTAGCTGATTTGCTCTACAGGCCTGAATCAACTAATATGATGAGATGATAATTTAAGGGTTTTTAAGTTTTTCCACTTTATTTCTACAAGAAAGAGCCAAATGCTGAAATATTTCTGCAAAAAGAAATTCATGATGAATGAGAAAAATATAGAAAATTGACCTTCACCAGTTTAATACATATTATTCATCCTATCACGACACTATTTTGTAGTCTAATAAAGGGTTACCAAAGGAACATTCCGGTGAAATTTGGTTGATATCCATCAATTCGGTTCTGAGAAAATGATTTTCAAAGTTTCCACTATGTAGCATAGAGAGAAATAACCTTCGACGTCAATCCATCTATCAAAGTCAAACAGACCTGAAATTACTAGAATTCAGTAAGAGTGCAGATACAATTTTTTTGATCCACTGGCCGAAGGCCACTGTGGCTATTGTAATGCACTGTGTCTGTTGTGCATCCATCTATACATCCGTCAGTGCTTCAGGTCATAAACTTTTTCTTTAAAAATCTTCTCCTCATAAACTACTGGATGAATTTCAGCCAAACTTTACAGGAATGATCTGTGGGTGATCCTCTTTCGAAGTTGTTCAAGGATCTTTGACAGACAGACAGTCTCTAAGCAGATGATAGTAATATACATCCACCTTTGGAAGCATTTGAAAAGGATTTAACTAACTTTAACAAGGGTAAGCCCTGACAATGAATAATTTCATACTTACCACTCTTACATTGATATGATCATCCTCAAACTTTACGTCAGAATGAGCTTTCTCCGGCTTCAATTCCTCTTTACTTAGGAGGTTGACAAACTCGTAAAACAGCTGTCTGATACGAGAGTCTCCCAGGAATGTGATGTGGTTATGGCCGCCCCAGTAGGAAATGTAATGCATGCAGGTTCTGGCATCTCTGAAACAAGTTTTTTTGGTTGATATCCATCAGTTAGATTCTGAGAAAATGATTTTCAAAGTTTCCACTATATACCATATAGAGAAATGACCTCTGCCCATAAAATACATACTTTTCATCTGATCACAATGATTTTTGGAACACTGATAAAGGGTCAACCAATGATCATTCATGTACAATTTAATTGCTTACCTTTAATTAGAATCTGAGAAAACTCTCTTTTTACCATATATGGAAATTAGCCAAGCCCATTAAATCCATGTTTTTCATTGGATCAAATTTTCTTAAACGACTTTTAAAGAGGGTCACCCGAGGATCATTCCAGTGAAGTTTGGTTGAAATTCATCTTCTGAGAAGATTTTTAAAGAAGAAGTTTACGACCAGTCGCCTGGACGGACTTACAGGCGGACGCGCGACGGCCTTGACAATAGCCCCAGTGGCCTTTGATCAGTGGAGCTAAAATAAAAGAGCAATAATTTTGTGTCAGGTGCTTGTGAGAACTTTAAGACCAGTATGTCAATGTGTCATGCTGCAAGTAAGGTAACAGATAAAAGACCCTATCACAGCCCAAAGGCTACTCCACTCATGGTTTCGATAATCATATACTTGTGTGGGATGGCAGCTTGAGGCTAGGAAAGGATGTAATGGTAAAACTCGTGTGAGAAATACTAGGAATCTGTTGTTTGGTAGTACAGCCACTGTAATATGACTGATAGATTGTTAAAAGTGGGATTGAACTCCATTCAAACAATCAAACAAACCAAACGGCTTACTTATCCTTGAATGATAGAAGTTACTGGCAGGAAACTCATTTTGAAAATATTAGTAGATGAGTCTCTTTTTTCAAACCAAATGGGCCATTTTGCCTCATGGATTTGATTCTTGGGCAGATCCATGCAGTTTCTGTATGAAAGCCCGTAAATATAAAGAAGAATATTATAGTATTGGCGTATCCTCTTCTGTAATAAAGGATATTGAGTGCGTGGATTGTTTTTGGGTAAATATACGATGTCATGACAATAAACATCTCGATTTCTCAGCAGATCCCTGGAACAATGAGATACCAGTAGATTGAAAAGACAAGATTTGTATGGCTATTTTTCAGTTTTCAGTACTTATATAATTTTCTAGAACTTTATTGTTAAATCTAGCACTGAGCACCACATTCCTTGTTATGATTCTAAAAATTAACATGAACTCTATTAGATATCACCTTTACTGCTCAAAATTAAATTGCCAACAAGTGCTTTAAAATCATTTTTATCATTCTGCTATAATCCTTCCAGTTTCTTAAGTAATGTTTGTTTGTTTATTTCAAGCCTCTAATATTTATCATACTAAACTTCTTTTTAAGTCATACAGATGTCATCCCTGAATGAACCGACGCCCTTTCTGGCACGCCTTGGCCCGTCTTTGGTGATACAACAGAGCTGTTATGACTTCTATATATACATGTATGATATACGAGGCAAACAAACACAAACCTAAGATGTGGTATAGCTTATTTTCAAACTACTAAAGCTTTGAGTCAAAACTGGATACAATATTTTTGCCTTTTCAATCTTCACTGGATATGGGAGCTTAAACTGGCCAAACCTTGGTGTCAAGGTAACAAACTGCAAGAAGCTAAAATGTTAACACTCTAAGATAACAAAGAGCATAACTGGAGAAAGAAAGTAAGCTTTGTCCATCAACAAATACATGTACTTTGTAATGACATCATACATTTTTCCAATTATCATCAAAACACCAATTGAACTATGATACAGCAGGGGGTGCCCCCATACTAAAAATTTACTTCTTTGTCTTAAAGGGATTTCATACAGAAACTACAGGGATTTGCTCAAGAATCAAATCTATGGGGCCAAATGGCCCATAAGGTTTGAATAAAGAGCCCCATCTACTAATATTTTCAAAATGAAGATTTCCGGCCAGTACTGCCATCAACAAGGATAGGTAAGCCTTTTGGTTTGTTTGTTGGTTTGAATGAGGTTCAAAGCCACTTTAAACAATCTATCAGTCATTTCACTGCGGCTGGAGCACCTAACAACAGATTCCTAGTATTTCTCACACCAGTGTTACCATTACATCCTTTCCTAGCCTCAAGCTGCTATTCCACACATGTCTACAATTATCAACCCAGTGGTGGGGTAAGCCTTTTGGACTGCTGAGCTCTTTGACCTTTTACCTTACTTGCAGCATGACACATTGAAATACTGGTCCGAAAGTTCTTACAAGCCCCTTATGCAAAGGTATTGCTCTTTTGTTAGCTCATTGATCATGCTATCATGTTATATTTCTCTACATTATTGAGTTGCATTAATCAAGCATCAAAGCCACTGACTAATGAAAACCCACTTTTCACTAAACTTCTGATTGGCTGGCAAAGCTACAGAAAAAAGGAGAAATTTTGGATTATAAATAAAGTAAAATTTTAACTAGAACTGTCGCAGAGCGGACTTATACCCCCCACAGGCACTTTGTCAAAATGCAAGACAGTGCCATTAGTGCAGGACATGTTTGTAACAAATATTGAGGTCATATGCAGCATTTGCATGAAGTTTCATGATTCAAGTTCGCTTGGTTTTTGTGTTAGAGTCCAGAAACAAAAATTGAACAAAAATTGACTGTGACCTTGACTTTTGACCTATGTGACCTAAAAACAATAGGGCACTTTCTTGGGTCATAAGCAACATTTGTGTAAAGTTTCATGATTCTATGTCACTTGGTTCTTGAGTTAGAGTCCGGAAACGAAAAGGTCTACGGACGGACAGACGGACGGATTTAGGGATGGATGGATGGATGGACAGACAGACAGACATGGTGAAACCAATATACCCCCCTCTACTTCGTAGGTTGGAGGTATAACAATACTTACACTTATCCTATGTTGACAATTCAAAGGAGTTCCAACAACATAGGATTACATTGACAAATAAATTTTAGACTTTCTTTACACCCTCCTATCTGTATCACACTGGGTCATTTATTTCAGGGTGTTAGTCTGGTGACATTTTAATGTGACTTTAATTGATTGAATGGAGTTAAATGCCGCTTTCAACATTATTTCAGTTATATCGCTGCGGCTAGAGCACCTAACATTGGATTCCTGGTACTTCTCTCACCATTACATCCTTTCCTAGCCTCCATCTACTATCTCAAATAGGTCTACAATTATCAACCAATTGGTAAGAGACAAATCTCGGAAAGAATGAATGTCGCCGTTGTGGATCGTACCCGGGACCTCTAGAATGACAGTTTGTCACGCTACCAACTGCGCTATGACAGCGGCTATTTTTAATGACAGATTTCTTATGAATCAACTACATCGAAGGATGGTGACGTCTTACTAGGGCCATGAGAACTTGGTCTGGGCTCAGGAGGATCTACTTTGTTTCTAACTTTAATTCTTTAGTCCAAAACTCTGATGAAAAAGTCAAATAAAGTCTGAGGTCACCTTTTAGTTTGATCTATTGCTCAAAAACATGTACAAATGGAATCGTACAGGACTACAGTCAATCTTGCTCTAGCGACCACGTGTATAAAGTGACTATTTTTATTAAGCGACCGTTTTCAAAATCCCCTTTCTTTAAATCGAAATATCTTAAAAAGTCGAAATCACTGGTATAAGAATTCTTTTACATGAATCCTGTTGTTAAAACTCTCTAGAATCGTCTCTATGAGACGATTCTATTGAGTTGTAACAGTATAGAATTATTAAGAATATCGCAATTATATACATTTTCAATCAAAATTATAATCAAACCTTGGAATTCAGTGGCCATTTCCATAAATGACCGCTTTTTGGTCGCTAAACACAAGTTTTACTGTAATTTTAATTTCTGATGATAAGATTCCTATTAACAACCAGACACTAGGTAACACTGTGAGAAACCTTTTAGTTTGACCTTTTACTCAAAACAATATCAACACAGAACCATACTTTAACTTTCGATAATAAGACACCGATAGACAGCGTGTCCATCAATATTGCAGCTATATTCCAGAAGCTGGGCACCTACAAATAGTTTCCTGTTGTTTCTCACACCAGTACAATTGCAAAATTTCATTCAAGCCACAAGCTGCCCATCCCACTAAGGCTACTTTCATCCTCCAATGGGAGACTTTGGTGTGTTATCTCCCTTGTTTGCCTCATGGATTAAATCAAAGATGTTCCAAAATCATTAGCGGTCCTTTTAGAAATTTTCCTTGGAATTTATCCGAAGTTTCTTTGGGGAAGTTGCGAATTTTATTTTTGTAAAAACAAAATACTTATTAATGCAATTCGTATTTACGAAACAGTTTTCAATAGCAAAGAAGAAAATAAATATTTATTTTACGTCATATGTATATAAAAATTGCACAATATTTGATTTAGAGCTTATCTTTAAATCTTACAGTGCAAAGTAAAAAAGGGTAAAACCCAAGGTAACCACTAATTTGGACCCTTCCTCCTTTGGGAGTATTTCAGGGGAGATAACCAACCGATATCCCTCATTGGTTGGAGACAATTTACACTTATCACATTGACTTATGTAAAATATTAGCATAGATGAAAGGGTTTGACACTAACATTACATTGACTTATGTAAAATATTAGCATAGGTGAAAGGGTTTGACACTAACATATTTTTGCCACTAGCCTTGGGGACCTGTTAGAAAAAAATATTACAGGTCCTTCATGATAACGACAGGTGCTGTATGAAAACCATGCTTGATTTTTTAAGCAATTTAGCAAATGAATCACTATGAAAACATTGTTGGAAAAGAAGGAATTGTTTTTGACTAGCGATTTCTTCTTTTTTTCGACAATGTTTTCTATTTGGTAACGTAAACATTAGTATTGGAAAGGCAATTATTATTCAAAACACAACATATTCGAAATACTAAGTACTGTGATTATGTAGAGACCTGAAGGACCTGCAGCATAAAATCATCCACCAGTCCTCCCTTATATCCATAGGTTTCAGGCCCTGGATGAAAGTTGGCCAAGCTGTGATGTGAACTAATGATCCTTAACAGGAATAGGATGGTCAGTCAAACATAATTGAGCTAGCCTGTGAGGCTCAGCACAATACATAAATGGAACAAGAGGTCAATGAGGGCCTGAGACGCTACCATGACTTACTTACAAGTTTTTTCTCTGTTTAAGGAGATTCAGGAGCATTGGAAACCTAAACTGGATTAAGAAAAATATTATGAAGCAAATGTAAGCAGCATTTTCTCCATGATAAATAATAATATGAGAATCAGTTAGAAACTTTGTGTTCAGTTGTTTAGTTAGAACTTTGTGTCTAGTTAGAAACTGTGTGATTAGTTAGAAACTGTGTGTTTAGTTAGAAACTCTGTGTGCTAAGTAAAGAACTTTGTGTTTTTAGAACATGACTCTCTTTGTGTTTTAGCTCTATGCTTCATTTTGGACTCTTAGCGTCAGGAATTAATATTTGGACTTAACTCAGCATAAATTGGACTTTTTGTTTGTTAAATATCACTTGTTGAATTGATTAGCTTTGCGGACTTTTTGACCTTTGTTTATTTACAACAATAAATTATTAAACTATCTTGTTTTCCAACTTCTCCATTACTGAGTAAATTTCCTATCTTCCATCAAGCATGATCCACAACAACAACAGAAATCCCCATGATATGGGTAGGCCATCATAATAAATTTGAACAAAAAAATGTTATTTTTGTTCAGTAAAAGTACAAACCTTCTGACTTACATTATTTTTGGCATTAAAAGGTCACCTGCTAAAGCAATCTTATATTATATTTATCTTGTAATAAGAGGCCCAAAAGGGCCGGTATTGCTCTACTGGCACTTGATGCCTATCAGATTTAAGGTGGCAATGGACATATGGCGTCATTTTTTTCCGCCCAATGAATTCTTTTCTTGCTCACATATGTTGTAGATAAACATTGTATAGTCATTATATCAAAATTTGAAGGTACCTTTCCATGCTCGTTTTCATGCTAGAGTTATCTGCCCTTGAGTGGTAATGTCAATTTTTCAGTAAAATGTTTGTATTTGTTTTAAGTCTAGTATAAACTCGGTACCAGCTGATAGCTTTAAAACACATGCATGTAAATACACCTTATGCATGTACACAATTGCTGTTGCCAGGGAAATTTCTCCTTGATCAAATGCATTTGCATACTGCGCGTTCAAAAGTTAAAAATGCAGTATTTTTTGTGATTTTAAGGGGGAAAATTGCCATAAAAACCTACTATTTGAAAAAATTACCCATTCACCTGAATTTTATTGGTCCAGTGGACATCCTCAAGTAACTTTCTGGCAAACTTTCATTCAAATTTGCCTAGCTGTTAGGGAGGAAATGTTTTTCCGAGAATTCAAAGTGACAATAGGGTCCTCTAGAGTGCATACAAGGTTTTTCTCAGATTTGTCCCTGTGACCTAATTATAAGTCGATCCAAATTTAAACTCCTCCAAGATTTCAAAAAGACAATCATTCCGTCCAAATTTCAGGTTGATTGGGTGAAAAATGTGGCCTAAAGAGTGCATACAAGGTTTTTCTTGAGATTTGACTCTGAGATCTAGTTTTTTACCCAAGATGACTTAATTTCGAACTTGTCCCAGATTTTATCTAGACAATCATTCTGACCAAATTTCAGGTTAATTTGGCAAAAAATGTGGCCTTTTGAGTGCATACAAGTTTCTTCTAAGATTTGATCCAGTTTATACAATTTTGAACTTGTTCGAGATTTCATCAAGACAATTGTTCTGACCAAATTTCAGGTTGATCTGGCAAAAATGTGGCCTCTAGAGTGTATACAAGGTAAATGTTGACAGCTGAATGGATGACACATGCCGGAACCAGAAATCCATCTACCAACAAAAGCTCACCTTGAGCTTTGTGCTCTGGTAGGCTTAAGATAGACCCTGCTTACGCATTGGACACTGAGGAGATGTTTAAAGATTTCGGGGTAAAAATAAGCCCCACCCTTCCTAGCTATATTTATGGACCAATCAAAATTTCCCAAACAATTTTTGAAAAGGGTCACTCGAGGAACATTGTAAGTTTCATTGAAGTCATCCCAGTGATTCAGGAGATGTCATTCAAAGAGTTTGAGATCAAAGTAAGCCCCGCCCTGCCACGTCCGTGTTTATGGGCCAATTAAGATTTCACAAATAATTTTTGAAGAGGGTCACCCAAGGAACATTCTGGTAAAGTTTCATTGAAATCACCCAGTGGTTCAGGAGGAGATATTGTCCAAAGATTTCAAAGTGAAAAAATGCCACTCCCTGCCGCACCCTTATTGACATGGGCCAATCAGAATTTTATGAACAATCATTTTTAAATAGGGTCATCAAAGGAAAATTTTGGCAAAGTTTCATTGAATACGCCAAGGGGTTTAGGAGCAGAAGAAGTTTTTAAGATTGTTGACAACAGACGACACATGGCACAAAACAAGTAGAACAACTGATTCAGGGTGAACCTAAAAGCTCCCCTTGAGAACACTGTATTTAAGGAAAACAAGGTTTTAACCCTTTCCTGTTTTACAAAATTTGGACCTGTCCAAATTCAAATGTTTTGCAGACGAAAATTTAAAGTGTATTTAATTTGAAAAATAACCATTCTGTAGGGTAGAAAATAGTGTGGAAAAAGAAGAAATTGCTTGTCAGAAGCAATTTCTACTTTTTTCACAATGTTTTCTCAATCATAAAATCACAGGTACGTAAAAAGCAGGGATTAAACAGCAAAGGGTTAAGGTAAAATCTGTGTCATACATAATATTCTAATTGATTTGACAATCAGATTAACATCGTGACTCTAAAATGTCAACAATGTTTTTTCAAATTTTCATCACGCTGCTTTTCCTGTTACTCTTGACTGATCTGACACATTTTCAAAAGGAGCTTTTGTAATAGTCAGAGCATTCTGAGCAGGTTTTAGGACAATCAGTGAAAACTGTGGACTCTAAAGGAATTAACAAGAATGTTCAAGTTCAAGTTAATTTGATTTGAATTGGGGTTTTACGTCGCTTTCAACAATTTCTCAATTATATTGCAGACTGGAGCACCTAACGATGGATTCCTGGTATTTCTCACACCAGTAATACCACCACATCCCTTTCCTAGCCTCCAGTTGCTATTCCACATAGGTTTACGATTATCTACCCATTGGTGGAAACCAAATGTCGGAAAGGATAAGTGCCGCGGCCGGAGATCAAACCCGTGCAAATATAGACCCCTGGATTAGAAGTCCGGCACGCTACCAACTGCGCTATTGCCGCGGCCCAAGTTCAAGTTAAATATTTTATCTTTTGAAAGGAGTTATCTTTATGATGGACATATCATGACCAAGTTTGAAGAAAATAGATTTAAAACTGTGGACTCTAGAGTAATATAATTAAAAGTTAATGGAGGGACAGACAGATGCCTCAAAGAAAACTGCCATTGCTATAGCTCTTCTGACCTTCAGTCAGTAGAACTACAAAAACTAATGAGCCTGTGCGTGACATATCCAACAATTTGACATCTGCCTGGGATACAAACATTTAGCAGGGGTGTGGAAATACGAGTTTTCTCCACTTGTCCCTGGACAAGTAAAAGTGGATTTTCTACTTGTCCAGTATCAAAATGAGCTTGTCCGCTAAAGAGGAAATAGAAAAATTTGAAAAAAAAAAAAAAACATTGCCTTTTAAGTAACATTCCAAGATTTGCCCTGGTATTTACTTGTCCTTGGACAAGTGGCTTAGAAAAAATTACTTGTCCTCAAGTACAAAAGCCCGAGTTGGACAAGTCGGGCATGGGAATTCCACACCCCTGCCATGCACAGGCTCAAATGATAACAGAAAAAGGTTGTTTCCTTACTCTTTTGTATACTTGTGTGTCATACATCCATATGGTTGCCAAATACCATATCCTGGAAATCTGCCATCACTGAGTAACCACTTACACGAATCATTTCCTGCAAAATACATGAAGTCAATTTAACCCTTGTCATGCTGAACTCTGAGTATTCCTGCTTTGGCAGGAGCTATAGACAAACATCAGCCTGCACATAAGTGCAGTCTGATGTTAGTCTACACCACCTGTTTAAAAATTAATGAAGTTTTAGCTGTCCATTGAAATTTGGTTTGAACCATTTTGTTAAATTGATGACTTGCTAAATTGCTCAAATTTCTATACAATACTAAAATTTAAATCCATATATCATTTTGGTCTTTAAGTGATTGTTTTCTTTCTATCCCTAAATGAAGGAGGAGTTGTATAAACAAGGAAATTTACTTACAGGCTCATTTTCTCATGACTTGGCATGATTGCACCAAATGGCAAAAGTGTGGCAATGCCTGAATTGTCACATGAGAAATATTTTGTTTAAGTTTCATGACAATTCATGCATAAAAAAAAAGACTATAAGTAAACGAATATGACATAAAGCCCCTTCTCATTCTGTGAGAGTTTTACACAAATGTATCTAAAACCAAAGAAGAGTTGTGTTAACATTAAGGCCCCGTTTTCAATGATGTGGCATATCACCAAAGGGCAAAAAGCTGTGGCTATGGTCAAATAATGAGAAATATTCAGTTAAGCTTTAAAGAAAATCTGTGCATATATGAAGGAGTTGTGTAAGCAATAAATACTTAAGGTTCCTTTACCATGAAAGGACATATAACTTGACCATCACAAATCCACACAGTCACTTGAAATGGAATATTCTGTGAAAGTTTCACATGAATGTTGATTGATTTAATGGAGTTTAACACCGCGTTCAACATTTTTTCAATTATATAGTGGCGGCTCAAACACCTAACAATGGTTTCCTGTTCTTTCTCTCACCAGTACAACCACCACATCCTTTCCTAGCCTCCAGCTGCTATCTCACATAGGTCTATTATTATCAACCCATTGGTGAGAGACAAATAGTCAGACAGAATGAGTGCTGCCATTGGGGATCGAACCTGGGACCTCTAGGTTGACAGTCTGACGCGCTAGCAACTGCGCTATGACGTCAGCTTTCACAGAATGTAATCATTTATTAAAAAAGGGTTTTGTTAACACATATTAAACTATCATTAAGGTCCTTTTTTCTATGACACAGTATAAAATCACCTGACCACATCAATATGGCCACATGATGTACAACACTAAGTGAAAATTTCATGAACTTTCATGCATATATGAAGAAGTGTGCACAAGATTTCCAAAAATTAGATTTTAACCCTTGTCATGCTGAATAAATTTTGGCTAAAAATTTGCATCAAAATCAAAGGGCAAAAAGCACCAAACTGAAGGTCAATTGTTTATCTGAAAAACTAAATCTATTGACTATTCTGGTTTAACAGTGAGAAACAGGTGGTCTAGACTATCATCAGACTGCACATATGTGCAGGTTGGTGTTTGTCCATAAGTCCTGCAAAAGCAGGAATATTCCAGGTTCAGCATGACAAGGGTTAATAAGGCACCTTTTCTATTGATGCTCAATTGATCAGACATATTTTCAAAGAGAACAATCATTGTGATGATAAATCATTCTGAGCAAGTTTAAAGACAATCTAATGAAGTCTAGAGTGTAATAGACTATTTTGTAATTAAATTTTGATTAGACCTCTTTTTCGGAATAGACATTATTTTAAAAGGTATGGTCCTTAACCCTTTGCTGTTTAATCCCTGCTTTTTACGTGCCTGTGATTTTATGATTGAGAAAACATTGTGAAAAAAGAAGAAATTGCTTCTGACAAGCAATTTCTTCTTTGTCCACACTATTTTCTACCCTACTGAATGGTTATTTTTCAAATTAAATTCACTTTAAATTTTCGTCTGCAAAACCTTTGAATTTGGACAAGTCCAAAATTTTGTAAAACAGGAAAGGGTTAAGATGGAATAATTTTTCTTACCAAATTTGAAAACAATACAGTGAAATCTGTAGACTCTCAACTGTTACTGTGTAACAGTAACAGTTGAAAGTCTACTGATTTCACTGTAACTGTGTAAATGATATCTAAAATTTCTTTTGACCCCTTTTTCTAGTGACGCTTTAATTTACTGATCAGGTTCATTTTTGAAAGGAACAATCCTTGTGATGGTACAACAATCATTTTGAGCAAGTTTGAACACAATCAGATGAAAATTAAGGACTTAAGGATATTAATGAGGATTTTCTAATAAAATTTCCATTTGGTCCCTTTTCGTGTAAAGCTTGACAGATTGTGCTCATTTTTAAAAAGGAACCATTCATGTGATGGTAAAATCATTCTGAGCAAGTTTTAAAACAATCAAATGAAAACTATGGATTCTAGAGCATTAATAAGGATTTCTTGATAAAATTTTCGTTTGGTCCCTTTTCCCATGACATTTGTCAGAGGGGCCCATTTTCTAAAGGAACCATCTTTGTGATGTAAACACCATTCTGAGCAAGTTTGAAGACAATCAAATGAAAACTGGACTTAAGAGCGCTAACGCATGGTTCGACACTAACTTCAGAGGATCAAAGTACTGAATGTAATCATTGATTTAGTGTTTAAGCTGCCAGAGGCAGTTTGCACTCATTTGAACTTTGAGACTTCTTCAAAATTTTATATGTTAACTAAAGCCATCAAAGCTCAATGCTTTGCTAGCTAGTAGGAGTCAAACAGACTTTCAACTGATCAAAGGAAGGAGTTCAAGCTCAAGAAAATTGTGGAAAATAGAAATCACTTGTAGCAAGCAATTTCTTCTTTTTCTGCAATTAGGATCGCAGATGCTTTTCCGATCACTGGAGTGTGTTAATTACCATTCTATCATGGCACGTGATCTTATGTCTATACAAAGCATGCAGTCCCATCGTGGTTAATTGGGTACCAATCGTGGAAAAAAAGTTTCAAGTGGCTGTTCCATTCTGCCCATGTACAAACCTTCATTGATGTAACATTAGGTAAAGAATGTTGGCATGGCAACCTGATCCAAAAAACCCTCAATTTTGTCTATATTACGAAAATATTTAAAATTTTGTCTATATTACGAACATTTTTAAAGGATGTCAAATAAATGTAGGGTTATTATACTTTGCAAAACTCTCAAATTAACTTGGGCAAATTATATTTTATAGATGACGTAGTTCATGACGTAGTTTAAAATTATGACGAGTATTGTTTACACAAGTTCACTTTATCCGGATGGATTAATAGATGAAAATCGTATTTTACTCGACTGAGGACAGAAACTTTGCATAGCCATTATCTATGTTAACCTTATGATAAATAACCAGGATGACATTGAACTGATGTTTGCTTTTAACTTCTCAACAACGAAATTGTGAAAATAAAGTGGAGATTGGCAATTGACAAGAAAATCTATAGCATCTTCTTTAATTTTTAAAGTACGTTAACTTTGTTTGATAATTTATTTGATTGAATACTCTTTCTTATTTAGGCATTTGAGGTTCTTAGCCGTTAGCCGGTAACCTACGCCCCACTGAAGTTCACTTGATTCTGTAAAAATGAATCCCTGGCCCACTTGAAATTTTGGATTAAAGAATGCGAGATAGATGCACATGTTTGTATGCTTATATTGACAATAACAAATTAAAAATAATTATGTTTGTAATTTTGTTCATTTTTCTTATTCAAATTCAGGGCAAAATTTAAAAGAATCGAGAGCTTATTATTGCTTACTGTCGCTTACTTTCCTGAAAAAGAATTGCGTGAATTATCAAATGAAACTAATCCGCAGTTGGTGTAGACTTGGTATCTTTGCGACTATTTTCCATTGAATAGTGAAAATTAAGGCATGATAGAATTATAAGAACAAATCTAACCGTTATGTTACTTAGTTTACTCCCAAATCCTTTTCTGATGTATCCCTCTATAAATCATGATATGTACCATTTTCATCTTGAATTACATAGTTAGATTCTTTCCTTTTCTTTCCATAAATACCAAATTTACATTTTTTGTGTTGAAGTTGAGCAACCATTCCTTACTCCATTTACATAGATTTGAAAGATCCCTCTGGAGGTTTTCTTGGTCTGCCACAAATGAAATATTTTTGTATATCTTACAATCGTCTGCAAAAAGACAACAAATGCTTCCAACTACTTCAGGTAAGTCATTTACAAATAGTATGAACTAGAACTGTCGCAGAGCAGACTTAATACCCCCCACAAGCGCTTTGTCAGAATGTAAGTGCTATTAGTGCAGGATGTGTTTGTAACTAATATTGAGGTCATATGTAGCATTTGTATGAAGTTTCATGATTCTAGGTCGCTTGGTTTTTAAGTTAAGAGTCTGGAAACGAAAATTGAACAAAAATTGACTGTAACCTTGATGACCTTTGACCTATGTAACCCAAAAACGATAGGGCACTTCCTTGGGTCATAAGTAACATTTGTATAAAGTTTCATGATTGTAGGCCACTTGGTTCTTGAGTTAGAGTCCGGAAACGAAATTTGAACAAAGGCTGACTGTGACCTTGACCTTTGACCTATATGACCCAAAAACGATAGGGCACTTCCTTGGGTCATAAGGAACATTTGTATAAAGTTTCATGATTGTAGGTCATTTGGTTCTTGAGTTAGAGTCCGGAAACGAAAAGGTCTACGGACGGACAGACAGACGGATGGATGGACGGATGGACAAACAGACAGACATGGTGAAACCAATATACCCCCCTCTACTTCGTAGGTGGGGGGTGGGGGTATAATAACACAGGTCCTAGAATAGATCCCTGAGGAATCCTAGAGATTACGTCACTCCAATCAGAAGGGCTACCATCGACTAAAACATGCTGCTTTCTGTCACTCAGGAAACTTGAGAACCACTAATGTAAAACACCAGAAACACCAAAAGACTCCAATTTGTGAAGTAATCTTTTATGTGGAACACTGTCAAAAGCTTTACTGAAGTCTAAATATATTGTATCAATTTGATGATCGTCATAAATTGCACATGTCTTCTAATACTGTTAACAGTTTTAAAATAGTACTGCGTTTTTTCCTAAAACCAAATTGACAGTCTGATAGTTGATTATGGGTGGATAAGTGGCTCATAAAACATTCACAAACAATTTTCTCCAACAATTTCCATATGACAGACGTAAGAGATACCGGGCGGTAGTTTCCTTGGTCTGACTTTGATCCTTTCTTAAAAATACAAGTAATGTTAGCTTTTTTCCAGTGACTTGGCACTATACCAGTATCAACAGATTTTTGGAATAAAATACTTAAAGGAATGTAGAGTTGCAATGCGCATTCTTTGAGGAAAAAGGGATGACAGTCTCTTGTGTTTTGTTTTTTGTTTTTCAGAAGCAATCCACATAAATGAAAAATATTTGTTTGAATAAGGTGCATGGAATTACCAAATTATTCACCGATATCAAAAATAAACCAGACTATTACCAAATTAACTGTAGTATCATGATTTTAATAAGGTTTAGAGGTGTTTTAATAAAAAATTATTTGATAATGTTTATTATTTAACTGAAATATTTACAATAAAATAAAACTTTTGTCAAATTTCCCTTTTCAAATGTACATGTCTTACAGTCTATCTGAGATGTCTAATTAAAGGTAAGAACAATTACCAAATTATGTGAAAATCAATCTACTACAGGATTGCTCATTAATTTTGTATACCGAATTATCAACTGTGAGAAAGGATTGACTGCGTAATCGTAATGAACCAATTACCAAATTATTGTAAAATCAACATTTTCTAAAATTTCTCATTAATTTGGTATACCAAATTATCCATTATAAGGAACCACTCTGCATAAGCTAAGTGAGACAATTCTTGAATATGTTGATTTCACATATCAACATATTCCAAGAATTCTCAATAATTTGTTAAACAGGATGATCCGTTATGAGAAGCCATGAACTGTATAAGCTTAGTGAAATAATTACCAAATTATTGTGAAAGTCAACCTATTACCAAATTTTCTCAATTATTTGGTATGTAACTGGAATTACCAAATATATTGATTACATACAACAACAATCTACAAAAAATGTGTTCATATAATAATTTTTCATACTGAATTCAAATAAAATTTAAATAAAACTTTGTTAAACCCAATAATTATCATAAATTTAGGATCAATTCGGCAATGGTTTGGTTGGGTTCATGACATTTCATCGAATTCCATTTCAATTTTCGTCTACTGTCATTACATGTCGAATGTAACAATATGTCCAATTGACACTTTGTCGAAATTGAAATTTCGTCAAATTTGGTCGCATATTGTCGAAAAACAAATCAACAACAACAAAAACATCGATAGTAATCATCTAGTAGGAATTGATCTCCCTTTGAAGATTTTTGCCATTTATCCTGTATCAGCATATCTTTGAGAGATCTAGGTATCTCTGGCTTAAGTTTACGTCTCTGTTGTTGTATTAAAATTGTTCTTTTCACTGCAGACTCCTTCGGCCAATATGCCCTGTATGTATCAGGAGGATGAATATCAAGTCCTTTTTCTACTATTTTTGATGGTGCTTCTTGAGTTGATGTAGCTGCATCCACTCGTGCCATTGATCTTTGGACTGCAACTTGGGGTATTTCAGGTCTATGAATGTTATATGAAGATTCTTTTAGGACAAATCATATAATGTCACCATCCTATCGTTGCATGCTCGATTTCACTTTTCCAATAAGTTTTTTTCCAGAATCGCCATCAATCTTAACTGTTAATTATCAGTGCTCTCAATAAGGGCCAAAATCAGGAATTTTTGTAATTCCATGTTGGGATTTCAGGAATTTTTTTTACGAAGTAAGGAATTTTTAACCCCTCCCCCTGCTACCCCCCCCCCCACACACACACCTTCCTTTTTCTGTACACTTTGTAAATGCTAGTTTCCTTATTAAAGGTAAGTTAAATTTTTGCTCCCAAAGTCCATGATTCTGGTTGGTTCTCTAAGAATAAACGACCTCCAAGCCAAACCTGTACCTTTGACTTTTAGCTGTAGGGACGAGCTTTGGTTTCATAATCCCCTTTTATTACTTTCATTGAATAAATTATGGAAACTAATATGAGAAAATGTGGAGTTTCTATCTGGAATCGGTCCTTAGCTGTATCTTGCGCGGTGGGCCTAGGAAATGCGGCTTACTCAAATTTTAGTTATGATGTTTGGTATCCGGCGATATTACGGAAATTAATGCAGCTTTAATTCTCCTCGGCCTGTCGTTCCAAAGGTGGCGAACGTTCTAGGTAGTGTGCCAATAAAACTTAAAGTTCTAAGCCTATTTAAACTTACGCAGAATTATCCAAATAGCAGAAGTCAAGAAAAAGTTGGCATTTCAAATCTCTCGTCAGACATGTTGCAGACAACTTAAATGACGTCATTGGGATTTCCCCACGTTCTCCGAAGATGCCGATTCTACACGTATTTAAACGAGGGCAGTCGAAGGACCTTTCGTAAATGTTTTCCGGTAGCGTCTTTTTCACTTCGGATAAATTACCCGTAGATCCATTCTAAGAGTTTTAGGAAGTCATATTTCGAAATTTTATCGGTCTGAGCTGCGTGAACTACGTTTGATATAACGAATTTTCCCCTGATTTGAATTTTGTTTGTTTCAATAATCCTATCAAAAGACCCTCGCGATCTGTATCCGACTAAGAAAGACAATGACAGAAGCGGTAATGACGCGTCGCTAACCCGACAAGATTGCGTAATCAGAGACTGGTTGTTATAGCGACAGTTTAATACCCCGCGCGTTACACATGGCTTGTTTTGGTCAGCTATAATGTGTATGCTCGCGTTGATTATCGATTTTTTGCACGCGTAGACTTACGTTAAATCCTTTATTAGGTAAATTCGTAAAACGTCCGGGGTCAAATTACAGGACGTTTTCCTCGAATCTCGGACGTTTTTTTACGTCCGGGTTCGATTTTCCGGACGTAATTTCTGAAATTCTGGACGTATATTACGTCGACGTCCGCTTATTGAGAGCACTGAATTATAGCTAAATTATCGCTTTGAAGATTATTCCACTAAGTGTCGTACATTGAAAATTCTTTTCAACCTATTGTCCTATTAGGCGAATTGTCCATTCGACGTAATTTCATTTCATGAAATGTCGCATCGACGAAATGTCGTGCACCGGGTTTGGTTTAATTGGTATTCATTAAATAGTTTGGTAATTTCATGGACCGTTTTCAATTCAATGGTTTGAAAATTGTTGAGAATTTAATGAAAATAAAAGAACAAACAATTTAAATTAGTTTATAACATTCATTCACCTCAATAACTTAGAATAAACGCTAAAAGCTTAACTTCAAAGCACATTTAAAACGGTCCCATTTAAAAGCTCAATATTTTGGATTCACTGTTTTAAAATTTCTCGCTGACCCATTATGGTAGATTAATCACTGGCCTAGGAATATTAGGTGAGACACTTCCCCTCAATATTTTATCTTTAAAAGCCTAAGGATTCTACAACGTACACATAATGCACGAGTACAGATCTTACCCCACCCAGTGTTTCAACATTATGTTGGCGGTGTCAAATTCCTTCAAAATTGTGACAAAAAATTTAGCAAATACCGTGTTTCAAATGGATGAATCCATGATACACAACAAACCCAGAAACCATCAATAAAGCTAGAATCTTTGCATTTTCGACGTTTAAATAATAAGTTATTTCATGAGTCGATCCACTTTTGTCGGCCATTTTCCATTTCCCCTGCTAGAGTTTGGTTTATTCTACGGACTTTTCTCTTGCCGAAGTAGAGACGCCACACTTTGATTCACTATTGGGTTTCATTTAAGAATTTATAAGAGAAGAATAGAGTATTTTTTTAAGCAGATATAAGTAAAGATTTTATCACACTGTGAAAATGCGAAGCAGACTCATACGTAAGAGTGAGTATTTTTTTTTTCACAACTCAATGAAATCAATAAATAGGCCTACTCACTGCATTATTATCTCATAATGAATTTAATACCATGAGGCAAAAACCTAAGACATTTATCCGCCATAAAATGTATTCAATATGATCTTTCAAAATAGCAAGACTGTGACAAGATACAAGATACAAGATACAAGAAACTTTAACTAAAACCGTCGGACAGGGATAAACCATAGGGCGCCGAAACTTGATGATTTAGCCATATAAATATTTTTGCAGAAAAAAAGTGTATTATTATAGACAAGGGATTTGACTCTACCAAGGCCATTCCAACCAGGCTCTTCTTCATTTCAGACTCGATTTCCAGCACATCAAGTCAAGAGAAAGTTCAAAGTAAAACGATTGTCGATTCTCGATAAAAATCGGCCAAGTCATTTTTGGTGGACGTTTACGTTCACCAGTGTTAATACCACGTTTGAACAATCCTGTCAGTTGTTAATAGGTTTTCAAAACAGTAGTACTCATTAAGATTCAATTCACTCTTTTTGATGAATTGTAACCGTCTGACAACTATGCATTTCAAAAATGGAGTGAAACAAGGAGTCCACGTAACTTGTTGCAACCTCAAAGACATCCTTTAAGTGTGAAATCATATTCAATTCTGAGATCGGGTGAATTTTTTGCTTGCGTAGAACTACTTTTCTGACAGAGTGAGTAATTGCCCCTTATTTCCCAAATGGTCAATGGGAGGTCACTCATGAAATGAAATTACTGGAATGGCAACCTCCCCTGACACTACTAATGTATATAAAACAAAGGCAAATTAATGGAAATATACACATGAATACGGATACAGTCTGAGCAGGTAAAGTAAAGCATTCAGGCCATGCGATAAAGGTTTATGCAAAGGGATTTTACTTTACATTTCAACACACGAAAGCCCAACTCGAGACGAGTGTCTGCAATTTTTTACGCGTTTATATGAACACTAACCCTTTCTTTTCTTTGAGAATGAAAATCGCGGAACAATCAATTAATATCCTTTTATAGAATTTTTATCTCCACTGGCCGAAGGCCACTGGGGCTATTGTCATGGCGTTGTGTCCGTCGTCCGTTCGTGAGTCCGGTCGTAAACGTTTTCTTTAAAAATCTTCTCCTCAGAAACTGATGGATGAATTTCAATCAAACTTCACAGGAATGATCCTAGGGTGATCTTCTTTTAATGTTGTTCAAGAAATTTAGATCAAATGGCAAACATGGATTTAATGGGCGTGGCTTATTTCCAAATATGGTTAA
Source organism: Fragum whitleyi (assembly GCA_948146395.1). NCBI lineage: Eukaryota > Metazoa > Mollusca > Bivalvia > Cardiida > Cardiidae > Fragum > Fragum whitleyi. Next base: position 14,619,543 of record OX411558.1, on the reverse strand, counting down.
AAGTCTATATGTTATTCAGTCGAAACTTTGAAAATCATTTTCTCAGAATGTAACTGATGGTTTAAACCAAATTTCACTCAAATGATACTTTAGTGATCCTTTATCAGGCTACTAGAAATTTTTGTGTTTGGATGAAAAATAATCATTTTAATGCGCGGAGGTCATTTCTCTATATGTTATTTAGTGGAAACTTTGAAAATCATTTTCTCAGAATGTAACTGATGGTTTTCAACCAAATTTCACCGGAATGATCTTTTTGAGTAACCCTTTATGAGTCTACCAAAAACTACTGTGATCTGATGAAAAATATGTATTTTATGGGCAGAGGTATTTTCTCATTATGTTATTTTGTGTAATCTTGAAAATCATTTTCTCAGAATGATATGGGTGGATATCAATCAAACTTCATTGGTATGATCCTTGGGCGACCCCTTTATCATGTAGCCAAAATTATTGTCATTGGATGAAATATATGTTTTTTATTAGCGGAGGTCTTTTCTCTATATGTTATTTAGTGGAAAATCATTTTCAACACCAGAAGAATCCAAAATATCTAAAAACCTAGTCAGAACTTTTCTTTTTTTCTTTTACAAGAATTTCAAGCCTGTGGAGCGACCCAAGCAATTCATAGCTTTCTAGTTTAAGCAGATAACACCATAATTTTAAAAATGAGATTACGGAGAACCGATTAGCATTATAAAAAAGAATAATAACATAGATCATCTAATTGTCAATTCTTTCCTTTTATAACAAATGGATCGGAGAATCACTGTTTAAACTACACCGGGAATAATTCCGAAACCTTGTAATAACAGGACTTTGTTGACGATCGACTATATATGTTGAGAAACGTATATCTGAAGCAAGATGCGAACTTGGGTCAGGGCATTTTCCTTTTATCTTAATTTTACATGTAAATTTTCTCTTTTCTCCACAAATGCTAGTATGCCAACAGAAACGTCCACCATCAGTACTTTCAGTGCTTTGATTTTATACGTTGTAGATATGCTTTTGACCACAAAATAATTGGGTGTTTGCGTATCGAACTTCAAACTTTTAACACTATGCCAAAATCGTCTAGTCATAAAATATTAAATTTAAAATCGTTTAGAGGGTTTTAAAATCCGGTTAATTCTAAATCGTTTAGAAGGTTTTAAAATCCAGGTATCTACATCTGTTTAAATGAAATAAAGCCAGCAAAAATTCTGTGGTTCTGTGGGGCAACAGCTCAAAATGAAAATATTTTTCAATGTTTTTTATTCGGGTTATTTCTTTTTAGATTTCAGATAGGCTAAGCGGTTCATTTTGAAGTGCATCCTCCATCAAACAAGGGCGTAACTCCCACTACGCAATTTACGCAAGTGCGTAATAAAAATAACTCATCTTTCGAAAAATACAATTAACGAATGATCATAACATCGAAACTACAGCTTGTTACGGTGTTTTGAGTATTCACCCCTATTCACGCTCAAATCATAGAAAAGGGGAGCGGGCGGAGGGCATTTATTTTTTGTCACAGTTCTCATATCGCCTTTATCCTATATATTCCTGACTGTCCGAGTCCTGCTGAGTGCGTATACATTTCGAAGTCCTAGATACGCCTATGATGCACATACCTCACAAAGAGCTCGTTCTCTTTTTAATGTGTCGTTTTTGCAAAAGTTCTGTAACTACACTGGCAAAACAAATTTCCCGAACACCAGTTATTACAAATGACTTAAGTAATAAAGAAATAAATCAATCTCTGATTTTATAATATCTTTAATATCTGCAATATTTTTACACACTTTTATGTCGATGTGCCGCTTAGAGTATGTTTGGGCTAATTGTTTTATATTACGGGAGTCCTAGGGACCCTTACTCTGAATTTTCAAAACGAATCAATGTGACCTCCAAGTAAAAAGGAAGGACTTTTACCACATTTCATTAATATCAAAATGGTTTCAAAATAATTCAATTTTTATTTAGTCCATCAAAATTTTAGAATTCTTATTGGACGAAAATTGGTTATATTGATCAATGAAAACTAGTTTGAGTACACAGCTACTTTGTAAACCTCCCCACAAAGAAGTCCCATTAGAAATCAGTTGTTTAACAAATCCTTCGCATATTCAAACAGTGAGCCGATTAGAGTTTTATTAGAGTTATAGTTTCATACCTCAGTGATATCAACACATAAACTCTTCATCTCTTAATTACAGCGACTTTTTTTTCAAGATTCAAAATGTTTATTCAATATAAGGCCTCCGGCCCATATACAAAATATTATTATACATAATTTGTACAATAGTAACGTCATGAAATATACGAATACTCCAAATTAGGTATTTTTGGGACAAGTTTCCCTGACAAAGTCGATGTGCATAAGTCAAAATGATGTAATGTCAGAAAAAAGTAAATAATAAAGTTACATCAATCTTTTTTCTTAGAAATTGTTTAGACTTAGTCGCTTTAACCACATTTTTTCACAAACTCCTCTCTTTCCCGAAAGCATATAGTTATGTATCTTGCAAGTCCCTTAATCCAATCAATATTCTTTGATTGCATTATGTTAACAAATAATGATTTTGTTGGTAAGGCTTTAAGCCATTGTTTAGGTAAATAACACGCTCTTATATTACTATATAAGGGACAAATCAATAAAAAATGAAATTCATCTTCTAATATGTACTTGTTGTTTTTTAGACAATATTTGCAAAAACGAAATTGTTTATCAATGTTTTCATGTCTGCCTTTCTCCATTTCTAGAGAATGACAAGAGCATCTGAATTTTGCTAAATTCCTTTTGTATATAAAGGATATGTCTATTTCTAAATTTTTTTCGATATCTAGCTGTGATTTAAAGTCTTTATAATAGAAAGCTTTGGAAGAATTGTTTAACCTAGCTTGCCAATACTGAATTGAACAATCGATTAGACGTTGTTTGAACATCTGAATGAACTTAACAGAATCACCAATCTCATTTGCCAACCATGCGTAGCCAAATCCATACTCGAAAAGGAAAGCTTTTACATTTGACGCCCATGTTCTCCTACCAGTTTCGTCAAGTTGACGAAGTAGTAAATAACATTGTTTAGGATATCTATGGTTTGGCATTATAATGATTTTAGTCCAATATTTAATACACTGTATAATATAATAAACAGCTAAAGGATATCGACCGCACTCACCAAGTACAAAAAAGTCTGGTGTATTATTAGGCAACCGAGCTATTCTTTTACAAAACTTTATATGCACTTTTTCAATAGATTCATGGTATTTACAACCCCAGATTTCCGAGCCAAAACATAAAATTGGCCTAATCATTGAATCAAAAAGTTTAAATGTTTCCAATGGTTTAAAGAAACCAAAGTTTGTTTCATATTTATATAAGCTGAAACAAGCCTTCCTGGCTTTTTTGGCTTGAGCTTCAATTGTTTTCGACCAAGAAAGATGACTGTTTAAATACGAACCCAGATACTTATAATTTTGAGCTATTTCTATTTCTTTCCCGTCTATAAACCACCTTTCCTTTTTCGTGATAGGGCCACCATTTCGAAAGACCATGATTTTTGTTTTATCTAGGTTTATTTTCATACCCGAGATTTCGCAAAATTCGTGAATTGTATTTATTTGTTTTTGTAGACCGCTAACTGTATCAGCTACATTAGCTACATCATCAGCAAATAGCAGGCAAAGTATATCCTCTATTTTAGAATTAATGAAAATACCTTTGTTTGATTTTACTTTTAACAGTTCAATTAAATCATTTATAAAGAAAGCAAATATTTTTGGGGAACTAATACAACCCTGTCTTGTCCCAATATGACATTCGAAGAACTCTGTTAAGTAATTATCATTACTAACTTTAACGGCTGATTGTAATTTACTATACATAGTTCTGAATATATTCAAAAATTTCCCGGTTATCCCTTTTCTATTTAATGATTCCCAAAGTTTCTCATGGTTGATACTATCAAATGCTTTACTAAAATCAATGAAGAGACAATAAAATCGTCCTCTGCGTTTTGATAGATATTTTTGTATCATTGCATTCAAAGTAAACGTGTTATCGATAACACTGTACCCCTTCCGGAATCCAGCCTGGGCTTCATGAATCACATTATTTTCTTCTACCCAATTGCTTAGCCGTTCAGATAGTATGCCAATGAAAATTTTGCTCATCACATTAATTAAGGAAATACCACGGTAATTGTTTGGATCCGCTTTTTCTCCCGACTTATAAATGGGGACTATAATACTTTGGCTCCAAGTATCTGGAAAAAACCCGTTATCATAGATACTGTTAAACAGATCTTTTAAAAAAGGTGTTATTTGTAAACTTGTACACTTGAACATTTCTGAGATAAAACCATCCGGCCTAGGCGATTTATTAGGCTTAATTTTGTGAATACTTAGAGCTATTTCTTCCTCTGATATTGGTACGTTTAACATACTGCTATCATTGAACTGGATTATACCTTCTAAATTATTCCCCTTGGTAAAAGCTTGAGTTTGATAAAGGGCTTTGAAATGTTCTAACCACTTTTGACCGCTTATAACATTTTGTTGTCTGATGGGTCGCGATCGTTTAATGATTTGCCAAAACATAGAAGGGTTATTTCTTGCTTTAAATAGTGCCTCTCTATTCTTCTGTTTTGTGATATTTTTGTTTAATTTACATTTTGCTTTAAATTTATTTTTTGAAATTTTGTAGTGTAAATAATCACACTCTGAATTTGAAAATCTGAATTGTCGCAAGGCATTTAATTTTTTACTTTTTAATACCTCACATGCAATGTCCCACCATTCTGGTTGCCGATATTTACCTTCGAATGCTTTTAAATAGCAAGAGGTCCGCTTAACTTGCATAGAGGATCCAGCTCGTTTGTAAACGTCATAAAATCGTCTGAGCGCTATATCAACATTCATTATAGGAAAGGACATATCTTTTTTAAATTTATCAAAACTGAGAAGAAATTCTTCTTTTTTAGTATCATTCCATTTATATGGGCAATAGCGTATTACTTTATCAGCACTACTTTCTTTGTTAAATTTGTTAATTGTGAGTCACTTGCAAAATCAAATCTACATGCAATCGGGAAATGATCCGAAAATTCGTCTGCTTCAACAGAGAAATGTGTTATAAACTGAAATAATTCGGTAGATGCAATTATATAATCTACAGCGCTTTTACCATCGTTAGCTGTACACGTATATTCCCAATTCATATCACCTCTACATCGTCCATTTAATAAGTGTATATCAAAAACTTTACACATTGACATAAGTGATCTCCCAAAATTGTTTACAGTAGTATCCTTTGTATTTCTACGGAGATGGAAAGAATCTGAGGGATAGTCAACATTAAAATCATCTGGAAAAACATGTTCCAAATCATCGTTTTTTATGAAATCATCAAGGTTTCCAATGCGTGCATTTAAATCGCCAGCTACTATTATATTAGCATTTTGATATTTACTTGAAACGTGTAAAATATTATCTGTCAATTTTTCAATGCCATTTTCTCCTGGTTCGTAAATGCTCGACTTTTAAGGAGATATATATGTACAAAAAACGATGATGTCGAACTCGGTATTAAATAAATCCGCTTCTATCAAAAGAACTATACACTCAGTAATATCTTCAAATATTCGTTTGATTTTTCCTGAATACATCAATTGGTCTTTAACCAATACTGATATTCAACCTGACCCCCTTACTGCTGATTTCCGCTTACTTCTGACATAATTAAACATACTATAACCTGGAACAAAACTATTTCCTACATTTTCAAAAGTTTTCCAAGTTTCATTCAAAGTAATCAAATCAAATTTTTCACAAAAGCATATGAATTCATTATCATTTTTCTAATTTTGATAAACCTCTTACATTTAAATAACATATTTCAAAAGAATTATTTTTTGTGGTTATATATGTATCATATATAAATTTGTCTTTTAATGGACTTTGGCCATAACACTATTTATCATATGGTTTAAGTTCTTTACTATCTGAATCGAAAAAGTGTGGTACTCCGTCAACGCATAGCTTGTCCAACTTAAGAAATACTTCACTTCCGCTTTTCTTCAAGTCCTTCATGAACGGAATCAGATTTGCTCGAATTTTGGCTACTCTGGGCACAAAGTCCTCGCTCACTCTTATAAGCTTTTCACCTGCACTGTTACTGTCTGATTCTTCTGGTTCCTTTTTCCACTCTCGATATTTCTTTAAGACCATTTCTTTATCCTTGAAGAAAGAAAATTTGATAATAATCGGCCTCGGAAACTTTTTACCTGGTAGACGATGAGCTCTTTCAATACTAATTCTAGATGAGTTTAAGTTTAGTTCAGTATCTATGAAATCCCTTACTTTATGTTCCGTTTCTTCCCATTTTTCATTTTTGCTTTCATGAACATTGAACATTTTCAGGTTTTCACGTCTCAATTGCGCCTCTAGTTGCTCATTTTTCATTTGTATTTCTGAGTTTATCTTCTCTAGGTTGTCTATTTTTGAGGTGAGATCTGTTACTTTTTTATTTAAAATTTCATTTTCTTTATGTAGCTTTTGATTGTCTTTTGACAGATTATTTACTTTTATTTCTAGTTTATCGAACTTTCTGTTCATGCTTTTAACATTACTCTGGATATCAAGAAGTATGTCTTTCATACTTAAAGATGCTTTACTTTCTTCATCTAATTCTTCTTCATCATAGCTAGTTTCCTCCTGACTTTCATCTATGCCTACACCATGTTCTTGGTCTGTTTTGTTTGTTTCATGTAAAGGGTTAGCCATAGTTTGTGTTTGATTCATGAAGGTGCTGATTGAAGTTTGATTGTTTTTCTTTGCTTTTGCTCCGTGACCTTTTTCAACATTTTCTACGATATTTGGGATCTTTTCTTTATCCTTATCTGCCGTTGCAGTTCTTCGTCTTGTGACTTTTTCGAACCACATGGTTCTGCTGCAATATTACTTTGTCCCTTTTTTGAACCAGGACCGGGGTTAAGTTCTATTCCATTGATAGCTAGGAGTAAGAAAAGAACTAGTCGAATAAATACAGACATGCGTAAGCAGTTGGATAACTTCAACCCATTTAGTTTAGCCTTGCGTTTGTCCGGTTGTACAAAGCCGCATATTCTGCATCTCCACAACTGTATAGAAATACCCATGACTTATTTTTACTGCTACGTTTTGATATGACTCGGCTCTAAACATGTGCAGCATATGTACTGCACTCAGGTAAATGAACCTTCGCTTTTAATTAACTTTTCAAGTATCGATAAAAAGTATATGTAAAGGATCAATACACAAACTGCAAATCAATAGTCCACGATAAGTACTTGTTTGTTGAGTCTCTAATTGTCAGCGTAAACCAGTATACCATCGAATGACTTTCGCAGGATAATATAAGTACCGGATGCCGTCAGTTTTTAGCTTTGAAACTCTCCCATTACAGCCTCTCGGATTATTTTTCAAAATAAAATTGACAGAGAAAAAATTCTGTCGCCATTACAAGGGGACGTTACTCTCTGTTATATATAGTTGTACAAAATTGAATTGCTTAGGATGGTCGTTTTCCCCACTTTCCCTTATCTGCTTTTTTTTTCGGAAAGACCTACTATGCTTGTTCGTATACACGGGGCCGCGTCTTTGATGCATCCTGCCATTTCATGTCCTAATTAATCTGAGATGTTAAAAATGTTCAATTTAAAGGTCAAATGAAAAGCGTTTACAACCGTTTCTTTATGTATTCATAAGTAAAGATTAAATACGATGCAATATCCAGAATATAAAAATGATTTTTTATAACTCGGAATTTAACGATTTTCGATAAACACACCTGTAGCCGGTCCTTGATAACTTCTCGGTCACGTGACTAAGGCGTGTGACGTCACCGCGAGGGATAGATAATACTGGCATAGTAAACAATTTGTCAGTGGCTACGTATTTTAGATCGATTTATGATAAATTCCACTAGAAAAAGTACTTGAATTTTGCATTATTGCGTTGCCCCTGGATGTCGCAACCTAATTACTTCGGGAATTATCCTCTTTTTGTTCCCGTTAGATCAGGGTAGGAGTCTAAAGAAGCGAGAAAACATGAACCGAGAGTAGTCCAAAAAGGATAGAAAAGAGACTCACCGAACACCATCTACTATGGAAAAAAAACTTTAGCAACATCATTTCACCAATTATTGTTTTGGTGTAAACCCGTGGCTAACAAGCATTGAAGATTAATAGTAAACTGCCAATTACGATCGCCAATCCGATCGCCGGAGTTTGTTAACTGACAATCATTTTAGGTGTTAAAAAGACAGTTTTAACTTAACTAATATCAATAGCATGACACACTTTTGATAACCATTGACGCATTAAAATGACGTGACAGCTCAAATTTCCTAGAGCTAAATTGCACCATTTTGCTTTCCTGGGCATTAAAACATGGGGTCAGGGGACGTTTTTATGCATAGTTGAAGGGGTCAGGGTAAGCTCTATTTCATGTATGATTTGCATCAGTAGCAAGAAGTAATACTTAAAACTTAAAGAAATAAAATGACCTCAAGATATAAAGTTATCAGGGAATGAATGAATAAACAAAGGAAAGAAAGAATAAATGAATTGGTTGATGAAACGGCTACGAACGGCTGGAACGTTAATGAATAAACAAATTTATGGATGTAATTTCTCTTTCTTTCTTTCTTTAGACTAAATGGGAATTTTTCATCTTACCCAATATTTTTATAGTGTAGACGAAATGGGTTCAGACAAAGGGAATAAACCACGAAACTATGTACTAATTTTGTTATTCTCATATAAAACAGATTTTTAGAATTTGATTGATTAAAAATGACCGTTTTCACCATTTCTGTTCTAGCCATCGATTTGAAATTAGAAACGTTGTATTTTCAGCTTTCTCAAATCTATAGCTGCACTGTTTTGAAGCATGTCGAAAAAGTGCTTTTTGTGTATGAGATAGTTCAGATTGTGTCAACTGAAATTTCTCGCTTTTTGAGTGATAGTTTGAGAATACATGTGTAATTTTAAAAAAAAATCAGTGACATGGGTAATTGATAAGTGCATTGTCACGGATAGATCAAAGAAAATTTGCAATGTGGTCTGTTATATTGACCAAAATAAAGGCGACACGCACGTGTGATTAGGGGCTTATCAATATATGACATGGATAATTGATTGTTGCATCGACACGGACAGATAAAAGAAACTTTGACACGTGGTATGGAACGTTGCGTAAGAAAAGACGATCTTTATGACACTTACACATGTGATTTGCGGCTTATGAAAGGACTTCAGTTTATCTTTCTCCTTTATTTTTTAATTCTTGCAACGGTGTAAGAGTCTGGGGTGATATCTTACTTTTGATTTAAATTATAAAAAAAATGAGACTTAAAGAAAGCGCAAACAACTGTGACAAAAAATAAATGAACAATAAAAAGTTCTGTCTCAGGAGGTTGAATTATGGATAATTGTGTTCGCATGGATAAATAACGTTTGGTGGAATTATGCCCAAAACGCTAAAATCGGCATTGAAATTCGAAAACACCGCAGAATAGGTAAGATATACATTATATTCTTTCCAAGCGACTAGAATGCCATAGATATAGTTTTGATACAGCTGCGTTTGCAACATTTTGGGGGCTAAGGAACGACTTGTATAGTTTCATAGCCCTTTCTGGTGGTTATCTTTAGCATAAAAATTTTCTTTTCACCGTTTTTGTAACATGATAACAACTGTATAATCATGTAAAGGGATAAATCATTAAATTTTGATGTCATTGACATATTTGAAAATTAATTAAAAGTTTGTAATCAAACTGCTTGAAATTTAAATTTTTAATCTTTGTGTATTTAAAATGGTTCCCAACGCCAACCCCCTTTTTTCATATTTTAATCGACAAGAATGGTCAATCGGGATTTCAAGTAAGCGTTGTAAAAAACAAAAAACGACAACAACAAAAAAAATTGGCAACGAAATTTGAATCTTTCACAAAAACATGTGACATATCTTAGGTATATCATTAATAACCATTATATTGGTAGGTTGAAATTAAATGTTGCACAATAGATTAGACTCGGAGAGCTATTCCCGATTCGATCGCTAGGGCTGTCAGACTCGGGTACCGGTCAGACTCGATTTCTTCACCCAACATCTCTGACTCGGATTCAGACTGTGATGATACTAAATCTTCAAAGCGAGTGGGCTCAAACGATCTCAGTTGAACATGTGGATAAGTGGGTAACAGGATAGAATTTTCTTCGTTTCATCTGAAAGTGGCCATATTTACGATGCTCTCTTTTTTATCTAGAACGGGGAATCCCTCGCAGTGACGTCATAGCTCTTGCGCATGCGCGTGTACGTATTTCTGGCCAGGTAAAATTTTCCAATAAATCACGGTCGTATTTTTGTCAATACCGTTCTTTTAAATTTGTTTTTTTCGACGCGAACCTTTTGTGTCGCCTTATTTCATTGATAATTATCAGGAGATGTTTAAAACACACGTTCCAAAATTAGCTTTTCATTTGATCTTTAAGATCGCACAAGTCGTTTCGGACATAAATGCTATAATTCTCGTGGTTTTGCTTCTATTGTGTACTTTTTTGTGATCATTTGTGTAATTGACTAAATCTAATTCGGAGTACATAAGTTAACTTTTGGCTCCCAAATTCTATTTGTTGTTTAGTACAATGACATTCATTTAAAATGGAACTTTAAATTGCTATACGGTTTCTTTATGGATATGATAGGTGGTCGGAAATACAAAGTTTACAGGGCGTTATATAGAGGATAATCAGTGTTAGACCACGCTTGAAGCGAACGGCCAATTAGAGAACAGTATTTCAAAAGTATATATTTAAGACCTGGTTTAAGGAATATTGTATATTCTGGACCCCTACTGATTAGCTAATTGTTTATCTCTCTGAATCACCCTAGGGGGTCAATAACCCTTTATATTCTACACATGACATTGACCATTATTGGTCATCATTATCTCATTAATTGATTTTAAAGGAGTTAAAAGAAAAAGAATATTTAAAGTTTATTTAAAAAGTAAGTTCATGGTTTTTAAAAGTCTTTAAAGGTTTATTTATTTCTGACTTATAAACACTATGATGAAATTAAATCTGCAAATTTGCAGTAAAAGGAGGACATTAATTATTAATTTCAAATCATTCCAAGCAATTTTACTAAAGAGTTTCTTAATATCATAGCTACAGCTATTTTGTGATTGAGAAATTGAAATTGTTAAATCTTTTATCAGTGTTTTTTGATGAATATTGAAAGTTAAAAAAAAAAAAAAAAAAAAACACTTTCCTTTTTTATGCTAAGTTTAAAATTGTGAAAAAAATAATAATAATCATAATCTCAAAGAAAGAGTAAATAATGAATTTAGTAATTTAAAATAATTTAACCAATAATTACTGAAATATTTTTCTCAATAAGTAAAAACCAATATGCCTGACAGCCTCTGTGTATCTCTGCATAGAGTATAGAAGGTGATTAAGTGATTAAGATAAGGGCCATAAAATCATTAAGACAACAATGGGTGGTTAATTGTTTATCTCATTTGAGGGGGGGGGGGGGGGGAGGTCAAATAAAGAAGGATTAAACCAGGTCTTTAAAGATACAACTCCGAGCGTTGCATTTACAGATATACGATGGTAGTGGGTAAAAAAAAATGCAAAATATCTGCAATAAGAGACGGCAATAGATCAATAAGTTGTTTCAGCGTATTAACAACCAATTACAGTAATATCACAGCGAGTTTTGCTCTTCTTTTTAATGTTTAGAAGTTCGGGTTAAAAAAATACAGACAAAGCTAGAAAAGCGTGGTCTAAGTCAGATAGAAAATCTCGTGCCTCGGTATATGGGCAATAGATACTCGCTGACGCTCGTGTCTATTTCCAAAATACCACGGCTCTCGTTTTCTATCCTAAACATGCACAACCGGCTAAGGATCTATTTGATACACTGTGTAAGCTAGCCTCCGTCACACTAAACCACTTTTCTACGCTATAATAAACTTTGGGCCAACTTATTTCTCCCCCGAACGGGTCCCGATTTCAATGATTTTAAGCCAAGCCACACTTAGAAACCATTTGTTTGTTTTAATGGGTTTTACGCCGCTTTCAACTATTTCGCAGTTATATCGCGGTGGCCGGAGCACCTAACAATGGATTCCTGGTATTTCTTTCACCTGTACTACCATTACACCCTTTCCTAGCCTCCGACTGCTTTCTCACATAGGTTTGTGATTATCTACCCATTAAGGAGAGATAAACGTCGGAAAGGAAATTTGCCGCCACCGGGGATCGAACCTACGACTTCCAGATTGGAAGTCTTATGCCTAACCAACTGCGCTATGGTGGCGGCTATTAAAAAACCAGCCCTTGTGTTCCAGTTGTTAAGATGTTACAAACCGTTTACAAATCATACCCCGCTTTGCGCATCATCTTGTCAGCCAAAACACATGGGCTGGTTTCTAAATGTGGCCCTCATCGGGCGAGAAATAAGTTAGCCGTTTACTATCTCTCTACCACATATCCCCCCTTTTGGATATTACTATCAGGTAAACCGCGGGGTTAACAATTATACTTATATGGTTAACCCCGATTTTACCACTTAACTTTTGTTATGCAATTGGGCCATAGTTGCGCCTTGACCACATTAAAAGAAACTCCCAAACTACAGCATTTCTGAATACCAACCATCACTTAAAAGGGTTTGGCCGTCCATCGACAGAATATTTAAATCAAATCACATGACAAGGCCTAATCTAGTTAACTAAATCTTACTCATAATTCTATTACTTTTACGTACATGACCTCCGGTAACAATATCCGACAAGACTATTCTAGAAGCCAGAGAAAAAGAACTTAACTTGAGAATTAAAGCAAAAAGAAATATAGGCCTATATGTGACCTGTAACGGGGAAAAGGACCATCTGGGAAGTGCGTTATACCTAGCCTCCGACTGCTTTCTCACATAGGTTTGTGATTATCTACCCATTAAGGAGAGATAAACGTCGGAAAGGAAATTTGCCGCCACCGGGGATCGAACCTACGACTTCCAGATTGGAAGTCTTATGCCTAACCAACTGCGCTATGGTGGCGGCTATTAAAAAACCAGCCCTTGTGTTCCAGTTGTTAAGATGTTACAAACCGTTTACAAATCATACCCCGCTTTGCGCATCATCTTGTCAGCCAAAACACATGGGCTGGTTTCTAAATGTGGCCCTCATCGGGCGAGAAATAAGTTAGCCGTTTACTATCTCTCTACCACATATCCCCCCTTTTGGATATTACTATCAGGTAAACCGCGGGGTTAACAATTATACTTATATGGTTAACCCCGATTTTACCACTTAACTTTTGTTATGCAATTGGGCCATAGTTGCGCCTTGACCACATTAAAAGAAACTCCCAAACTACAGCATTTCTGAATACCAACCATCACTTAAAAGGGTTTGGCCGTCCATCGACAGAATATTTAAATCAAATCACATGACAAGGCCTAATCTAGTTAACTAAATCTTACTCATAATTCTATTACTTTTACGTACATGACCTCCGGTAACAATATCCGACAAGACTATTCTAGAAGCCAGAGAAAAAGAACTTAACTTGAGAATTAAAGCAAAAAGAAATATAGGCCTATATGTGACCTGTAACGGGGAAAAGGACCATCTGGGAAGTGCGTTATGTGTCGGTCCAGGTCAGACTGCACGCTCTGCGCGGACTGACAAGGATCGAAGCTTTCCGAAATTTAAGCGTAACAATTTTTAAATCTAGAATAATTGAATCTAACTTCCCACGAAAGAATTTTTTAAAATGCTACCTCTGCTGGTCTTTACTAGAACCAATCTCTAATAAGTTGTTAATCTACGGAGTTCCCAGATGGTCGCTTTTCAAGTGACGGGTCACATATCATACTTGTATATGTAATATTCTTCGAATGCGTATGTCATTTGGCTTGATTATTCCCAAAATCCTATAAAGTTCTGAGAATAAAACAATGTGCCTCAATGATCACAATATGTACCATGATGATGAAAATTAAGCCCTGATTTCCCCTTTATAATGAGGGTCCAGTTATTCTAGGGTCCTACGAAACAATACAACAAGACATTCAAAGATTTTAAAATGAACCCTAAAGACATGCAGAGACAATAGAAAAGACGTGTAAAGATTTATTGTTTGCACTTTCAATGCATTCAGTTTAGTGATCGGCTTTTATGCGAAACTTACATTGGGCAGGAGGGCAAGGGGGGCATGTTTGCTGTCATATTTCTGCCACTTTTGGCAGTTTTGCAGTTGGGACTTTGAGATAATTGTCAAATGTACAATAGGTTGTCGATGGAATTTTTTTATGTACCGTCGACAAAATGATGTGTTTGTGACGGTGGATCTTTGTAAGATCTGTGTGACTTTCCACACATTGGCGTCATTTACGTACAGACATATACTCTACGAATAAATACTGTTGCGCACACATGCCCTGGGTTCAGGATGACAAAACGGGCAGAAACTGCTTGCAAAGAACTTTTCATCTAACTAGGGAGTCAAATTTTCATTTGCACGGGGGGTGGGGGTTGATGTCCATAATCGGAGCCACCGGCTCCGCTTTCAAAATCATGTGTGGAACTTCCGCACCACGTGTGGCTCCGATTATGGAGATGCAAACATTAAATTTTTGAATGAAAAATGGGGTAGGGAGTCGGGATTTCCTCATTTATATCATATTTTATTCATTAATCATTAAAAAGTCGAATGCTATTCGATCAGTTATACATTTTGCAACGTAAACGTACTCAAAAAATGTAAGAACGCTCGTTGGTTTTTGTTAAAAATGATTTCTTCTTGGAACAGTCTTGAGCCAGGAATGTCAAAACACGTGGTCTTTACCTCCAAAATGCAATATTCTGAACAGAATTAATAACGCAGACCATTGTTTTCTGTGTACACAAGTTTGACAAAACAACCACACTACTCTAACCTTATGTACCCTTTTTCAATATTATATAGATCAAAGAAAATTGTTTGGTTCTGATTATGTGGATTGGCTCCGATTATGTACCCTGGCTCTGAAGCTGTGGAGTGTCTTCTTCTTCCATATAACATCTTCAATATGATATTTCTGCTAGTTTCATGTGGCGCTTTTTTATCATCATCTCACGACACAAGTCGTCTATTTTACGTTTCACTTCTTCATGTTTACTTTTATTACAATATTCCGGTTACTAGACAGATAGCTTCATTAATATTACTTTTTACATGTACGTACAAGAGCATTGTAACACTCTTACCCAGGATTAAATTTAAAGAGATATAAAGATTTCTTCGGAGCCTGTCAATGGGTTTTCTTGCTTATTATACTTCGGACGCTAAGCGTCACTACTAGCACTCTTTCAACGTCGATAATTCCATGAAATTTTATCAGATATAAAGTTAGTGGTATCAAAAAAAGATAGTGCGAAATTCGTGTTCATTTGAAACATATTTCAAGAAATCCGATTAATATATCTTACTAAAAAAGGACGCAATGATTCTTAAAACTCCCTTTTGTTTGATTTTTAGCACACCTGAGCGCAATGTGCCATGGTGAGCTATTATGATCAAGCTCTGTCCGGCGTCCTTCGTCCATCGTCCGTCACCATTTTGTGTGCACTCTACAGGCCACATTTTTGGTAAAAAATGTCTTGAACTTGGTCAGAATGTTTGTCTCCATCAAATCTTGGTCCAGTTCAAAATTTTGTCGAGTGGGGTTAAAATTGGGATCTTGTAAATGAAAGGGGTCAAATTTTAGCAAAAGTCTTGTGTGCACTTTAGACACCATCAGAATGTTTGTTTCCATCAACTCTCGGACAAGTTCGAAATTGGGTCAAGTGGGGTCAAAATTGAGGTCAAGGGGTCACAACTTAGAAAACCCTCTGTTTAATTTAAAGGCCACATTTTTGGCCCAAATATCATGAAACTTGGTCAGAATTTTGGTCTCCGTCAAATCTTGGTCATATTGTTAACTGGGTCAAGTGAGGTCAAAAATGAAGTAAAGGGGTCATATCGAAGAAAAAACTTCTGTTCACTTTAGAGGCCACATTTTTGGCCATTATGTCCTGAAACTTTGCCAGAATTTTTTGTCTATATCAAAACTCGGTCCAAATTGAAATTGGGTCAATCGGAGTCAAAAATGAGGTCAAGGGGTCATATCTTAGAAAAACCTTTTGTTCACTTTAGAAGCCACATTCTTCACCCAAATGTCCTGAACCTTGGTCAGAATGTTGGTCCCCATCAAGTCTAATCTTGGTCAAGTTCTAAACTGGAATAACCTTGTGTGAAATCTAGAGGCCACTTCCTTTTCTCAAATGTCTTGAAACTTGGTCAGAATGTTTGCCTCCATGAAATCTCATAAAGCTCAAAGATTGGTTAGGAGGGACCAAAAATGAAGTTGATGGGTCAAAATAAGGAAAATCTAGAGGACATTTATTTGTTTGCACATATTGACAGGATCTTTGTCTTGAAATCTTAGACGAATTCGAAAGATGGTAAAAAATTAGGACACCTCTTAAAATCTTTGAAAATCAAAGTACTTTAGAGGCAACATATTTCACTCAACTGTTTTGATATGTAATCGGAATGATTGTCTTTTTTAATATCTTGGACTTTTGTTGATCTATTCATGAATTTCAAATAAGTAGCTATGACACTTTGCCACCTTTGTCAAATACATGTTAATGCCTCAAATTAGCGCTCAAGGGCCCCGCGTGACATTTAGTTCCGAATTTTCGCAAAGTTTTGAGCGTATTTATATAAATTCCGATTAATGTAAGAATTTACTACTTCATCTCCGGATTTGATATTTGTCACATTTTCAATCGGAAAGGAATTAAAACTAGATTTAATAAAATTAAAACTTATTTAAGACAATGAAAATCAAATAATGAAAATGTTTTTTTCGGTATATTGGTACCTTTTTATAAAGGCGATGTTGAAAATTAAACAGAAGTATAAAAATTGACATTTAGCAAAACGGATTAATATACAAGGGCGAAAACACGTTTTATATATACTGAACAACAAAAATAACGCATCACTTAAGTTTTTAGATACAACTTTTCATATTATCTAGAGTTTGGAAGAATGGTTATCCCAAAATAAACGTAAACTAATTATTGATCTTTGACAAAAAGGATTACACCGAAGACATACGCATTGGAGGGTTACAGGTGACTACCCCCAAAATCAAAATTTTGAAATCAAAGTCAGATTTCATTGCTCTGTAAAACTCAATAGCGCGTGTGTTCATGTGCAGTATTGCTCTCAAATAATGTTTGACACGTGGATTTATGAATTTTACCTATATTAAATCCTAACTATCCAATTGCTCTTCATTTTGCCTTAATTTGACTCAAAACCTTGCGATTTTGCGCTCTTTTGTGGGCTATCATTGTAAGCTCGTTTCTGATATGCTTGAGTTTGAGCTAAGTCTGGTCGGCGAAAGAGAAGGCATCGGTATAATCGGTATAACGGTATATAAAGAAGGTTTTCGTTATAAACATTTTTTCTCGTGCAGCAGATCTAATGCATCGTACGAAACTCAAGTTTGTCGAGTAAAACAGCTTATAAGCCAAGTTTTCGAGTTTGGTGGTACCGAAAAAATTTATTTCGGAACGTCATTGCGCATAGACATATCAAACTGATTCATTTACGCGATTAAAATCAAGGACACTTGCACCTACCATAGGGGTCATAACCCGACCATTGTTAGTTTAAAACACCGATTATAACAACTAGCGATGCCGAACTTCGGTGCTGACTGGATAGGGAGGACGGATTGTAACTACAACTTGTGTTATGACCGAAAACATTTTACTCTCCAGGGGCCTCTTTCAAGAAAGGCCCTACGATTGAAATTTGGTCGTATCGCAATCGTACGATAAAAATTGGCTTTCAAGAAACTTTTTCGCTTTCAAGAAAGGCGTCGTATCGTGAAATATACGATAAAATATACGACGCCTTCAGACCAGTCGCAAATTTTACGATTTTGTCCCTATGAGCCTAAAATTTTCTGGGATTCCTTTCTAGCTCTCGAGGCTGTTAGAACGATTATTTAGCTATGCATATGCCAAATTTCCCAGTACATTATATTGTAATAAACGAGATATACTGAAAACAGTTGATACACCATCATTTCGATGTTTGATTTTAGTATGCGATTATCGCAGAATGTTTACATAGTGGTATTAAGTTGTTTATTTACCGTAAGAATCGACTCTTTTATGATCATGACTGAATATGTTTGCTTAACCCTTCCTAGTGACTCAGAAAGTGGGAGTTACCAAATCAATAGATTTTTTACACATATATAAATTACCCTCACATTATGCAATATGGATTCCTGTGTTTTATGTTTCAAGAACTACATTAATTAAAAGGAAAATTCAACAACCTATAGTCAAAACCATACAATTCTTTATATATAGGAGGATTTCTTTTCACAACAACAACAACAACATAAACAACAAAACCGCTGCACTCGATTTTTTTTCTCCTTCTTTTCGTCAAATATGAACTGAGCAAATAATCAAGCAAATACAAGTGAACGGCGATATTAAGCCAGATGAAACATGTCTAAGCTACATATGTATGTTGTAGTTACACGGATACGACAACGAGCACTGTACTAGAACCAAAGTTATAGTTATCGATAATTTTGTATGAAAGCGATGGAATATAATATCCATCTAACGTTCGTTTCAATACTATCCTTCTATAGTTCGTTTACCTTCCACATAGGCACAGAACTATAAAGATTTGAAGAATTACTTAACAAATACATATAAGAAAAATGGATGAGCCATTTTTTTTCATCTTACCTTTTATCAATTTTGTATTCTTATACTTGCATATACTTCACCAGGGGCCTCTTTCAAGAAAGGTCCTACGATTGAAATTTGGTCGTATCGCAATCGTACGATAAAAATTGGCTTTCAAGAAACTTTTTGGCTCTCAAGAAAGGCGTCGTTTCGTGAAATCTACGATAAAATATACGACAACTCCAGACCAGTCGTAAATTTTACGATTTTGTCTCTATGAGCCTTAAATGTTTTCGGATTCCTTTCCAGCCCTCGCGGATGTTAGAACGATTATTTAGCTATGCACATGCCAAATTTCCAGGTACAATATAGTGTAATAGACAAGAAATATTGAAAACAACAGATGCACCATCATTTCGTTGTTTGATTTTACCCTGCGATAATCGTACGATTGTCGCAGAATGTTTTCATAGTGATTTTCAGTTGTTTATTTACCGTAAGAATCGACCCTTTTGTGATCATCACTGAAAACGTTTGCCTACCCTTCCTTGTGACACAGAAAGTGGGAGATACCAAATTAATAGATTTTTACGCATATATAAATTACATTTTTTTTTTAAAGAACAAACTACTCTCACATTATGCAATATGGATTCCTGT
Organism: Fragum whitleyi; assembly: GCA_948146395.1. NCBI lineage: Eukaryota > Metazoa > Mollusca > Bivalvia > Cardiida > Cardiidae > Fragum > Fragum whitleyi. The sequence goes on along the minus strand of OX411558.1, from coordinate 14,600,075 downwards.
GTTTCATGCTTCAAGTTCGACATTAATTAAAAGGAAAATTCCAAATCCTGTAGTCAAAACCATACCATTCTTAATAAATAGGAGGATTACTTATTAACAACAACAACATCATCATCATCATCATCAACAACAAAACCACTGCACTCGATATTTTTTCTCTCTCTCTCTTCGTCAAAGATGAACTGAGCAAATAATCAAACAGATACAATAATTGAACGGCGACATTAAGCCAGATGAAACATGTCTGAGCTTCATGTAACTGTTGTAGTCACACGGATACGACAACGAGCACTGTACTAGAACCGAAATTAGAGTAATCGGTGATTTTGAATATAATATCCATCTAAAGTTCATTTCAATACTACCCCTCTGTCGTTTCAATACCTTCCATATAGGCACAGAACTATACAGATTTGAACAATTACATAACAAATACATTCAAGAAAAATGGATGAGCCATTTTTATTTTTTCATCTTACCCTTTTAAAAATGTACATGCTTATACTTCACCAGAAAACAAACAACCAAACAAACAACAATTATAATAAAATAAAATGATAATAAAGTCATACACCGAAAACTTAGTGCAGATGATCATTAACTAGAGCATGTGCTTTTTCACAATGCTCCACATTCGGCGAGACAGTCGGTTTACTTTCATTGGAAAGGGAACCGACAGTGTAAACTAAAATAACTATACAATTATGAGCACTTGCATAATTATAACGACAAAGATATTTAGACTTCGATGAGAAATGTGTAGTTCGACGAATTGTGTTTTAATAAACCTCGTTAAATATGCATTAATATACAAGTAAATGGCTTTTCTAAGGTCAGTTTGCTGATTTACCCTTTTTGTTATTTTAAAAAGCGGACAATATACCCACTAACGCGGAAGTTTTTATTATATGATCAGCACGTGCAGATGTGAAAGATCAACTTTACGATAATCTTATGAGGTCGTAAAGTCTGCGATTTTCAACGATATTTTTGTGAAAGCCGTTTACGACCGTCTTAAATATAATCGTACGATATTTATAAGATAAATCGTACGATATTTTTCTTGAAAAAGGCCCCAGAAAACAACCAACCAATCAAACTACAATGATATTAAAATTAAATGATAATAAAGTCATATACCGAAAACTTGGTGGAGATGATCATTAACTAGAACAAGTGCATTTTTACATGCGGTCCAATGGTCGATTGCTCCAAAATCGGCCCGACAGCCGGAGTACTCCCGTTGGAAAGGGCATCGACAGTAGCTAAATTAACTATGCAATTATGAGCACTTGTATAATTATCTTGACATAGATAATTAGATATCGGTGAGAAATGTGTAGTTCGACGAATCAAGTTTAAAAATCCTCGTTAAATATGCATTGATATAAAAGTAAATGGCTTTTCTACTGTCAGTTTGCTGATTTACCCTTTTTGGCATTGTAAAAAGCGGACAATTCACCCACTAATGCGGAAGTTTGTATCGTATGATCCGCACGTGCAGATGTGAAAGATCAACTTTACGATAATTCTATGAGGTCGTATAGTCTGCGATTTTCAACGATATTTTTGTGAAAGCCGTTTACGACCGTCTTAAATATAATCGTACGATAATTATAAGATAAATCGTACGATATTTTTCTTGAAAGAGGCCCCTGGTCACAATTTTTTAAGGTTATCGTGGAATCATCGTAACAGTGAACTACGAAGATGAGGTATCTGGGCCATTTGTCCACTCCTTCAAAAGCAATAACCATAGGGTGAATCTCTACAAGTAAGTCATGTTATGGTCTATTCATCTCATGCCATTGTGGATTTAATTCGTGAACACCTCCTTAAAGTGAGACCAATGCCTATTCTTTCACCGACCGGACTCATTTCAAACTTGAGCTTATCAAAGGGAGTTTGCAAAGAGAGTCAAAAAAAAAAAAAAAAAAAAAAAAAAAAGAGCGCGAAAACAGAAGATTTTGAGTGAGATCGAGACACCATGAAGATAAAATGCATAGCAATGTTGGGATTTACTCTTGGTAAATCAACTTGTCAGACATCCTTTGAGGGCAATAATGCACATGAACTCACGCGCCTTTGACTTTTACTGAGCAATGATAACTGACTGTAATTTCAAAATGTTGATTTTGGGGATAGTAGCCTTCACGCGCTTACAACTCTTCAATGCTAATGACTACGGTGTCATTCCTTTTATCACAAACCAATAATTGGTTAACGTTTATTTTGGTATAACCACTGCTCCAAACTTCAGATTACGGAAAAGATTACATCTAGAAAATAAAATGATGCGTTATTTTTGTTGTTCAGTATAATAGAAAAGCTCTATCGCTAATAAACCCAAACATACGGTAATCCGATTTTCAAGTTCAAGATTTTTCTCGGTATACAAAATAACTAGATGGAATTTGGTCTTTGTGTTCCTTTTTCAAAGAGTATTTTGATTATAATCATCAAATCAAGATTTTTATTAATAATTTATTTGTTTTTGGTGGACTGATATTTATAACAAGAGAGTACAGGTTATGGATGGAGGGACTCACTACCTACCTACCTACCTACCCACCCACCTACCTACCTACCTACCTTCCTACTCACCCACCCACCCACCCACTCACTCACTCACTCACTCACTCACTCATTCACTCACTCACTCGTTCACTCACTCACTCACTCGTTCACTCACTCACTCACTCACTCACTCACTCACTCACTCACTCACTCACTCACTCACTCACTCACTCACTCACTAACGAACTAAATAAATAAATAAATAAATGTAGTTTTTAGGCAAGTGATTATGAGTTTCGGTCTCTAAAGGCTAGGCACTTCATGACTTCGGAGCGTTGGTACATAATTAGAGACAAAAAAGTTCTTTCAACAATCTAAAATTTCAGTAAAGAACAATTTTCTAGATTATTGTGGTCGTTTTCTTGAATTCATACACACTCAAACCAAGGGTCTACATCAGACATACAGTCAAAATATTGCATTTTGGAGGTAATAGAAGTAAACGAGAAAAGTGAGACGTAAAATAGACAATGTGCGCCATGGAATGACGAGAAAACAGCGCCCAATGGAGCTAGCAGAAACTTCATATTGAAGGCTGTGAGGGCACATGGAAGATGATGAAGACACTCCACAACTTCAGAGCCAGGATACATAATCGGAGCCAATCCAAATAAAAGGAACCAAACAATTTTCTTTGATCTATATCATATTGTAGAAAAGCACATTGGGTTAGCGTTTTGTGGTTGTTTTGTCAAACGTGTTTACACAGAAAACAATGGTCTGCGTTATTAATTCTGTTCAGAATATTGCATTTTGGAGGTAAAAACCACGTGTTTTGACATTCCTGGCTCAAGACTGTTCCAAGAAGAAATCATTTTTAACAAAAACCTACGAGCGTTCCTACATTTTTTGATTACGTTTACGTTGCAAAATGTATAACTGGTCGAATAGCATTCGACTTTTTTATAATTAATGAATGTAATATGATATAAATAAGGAAATCCCGACCCCCTACCCCATTTTTCCTTCAAAAAATGAAATGTTTACATCTCCATAATCGGAGCCACACGTGGTGCGGAAGTTCCACACATGATTTTGAAAGCGGAGCCGGTGGCTCCGATTATGGACATCAACCCCCGTGGTCTGACTGGGGGTAATTTTTTATCTAGTTATAAATTATTTTTCACCTAACTAGGGAGGAAATATTCATATGACTAAGGAGGAATTTTTTTCATCTGGCTAAAAATAGAAATTTTTCACCTGACTGGGAAGAATATTTTCCACTCGACTTGGGAGGAAATTTTTCATTTTGTTGTAAATAGAACTTTTTTTTACTTGACTTGGGAAGAAATTTTTTATCTTACTAGGGAGGAAAATTTTCATCTGGCTGCAAATAGAATTTTTCACCTAACTAGGGAAGAAAACTTTCATCAAAGTTGGAAGGAAAATTTTCACTCGACTTGGGAGGAAATTTTTCATTTTGTTGTTATAAGAAATTTTTGCCTGGATTGGAATTATACTCGCTTTACACGCAAGTGCACATGTAAATAAACAATTTGTGCCGTTTTGTCACCCTGAACACAGATATGGTCTCTTTGACAGCAAAAAGGAACAGTAAGGTGGCAGAGCGAGGGATGAACATAATAAACTACTCTGAACTTTTGCATGGGATCAAAGTAAAAGCGACCCACGTATTTTTCTTCGGAAATTTCATTCTAGCCAAATCGTGTTATATCTTTATACCTCCGCAAATGAATGTTTTCGGGGTATACTCGAATCAGCTTGTCTGTCCGCCTGTCTGTCTGTGCGTCCATGGACATATATACTAGTAATTTTGTGTCGCATACTCCACCTTTAGTTTGCCCTCAAAAGATTTGAAATTTTATACAAACATTTATTACATGTTGACGTTTTGCAAGACGCAATTTTGAGGTCCGAACTTCTCCTGGTTCAAGAATTATCTGCCCTTGAACATAGCATCTACTTCGGTTGTCATTTTGAAGTTATGAAACTTTATAAACAATTTTAGCTGAATACTTTTCAGGACCTTTAGTAGATAATAGAATAATGGATGTTGTCCTGTTCAGGACCCATCAAACGATATAAAATAGAGTGAATTTAAAGGGAAACATTAATAATAATAATAATAATAACTTTATTTATAGAAGGTAGCATGTTAAGATACATATACAATCTTATTTTCAACATGGCCCTCTTGAAAAAAACAATATTCGAACTTCGTAATCCCTCTCTCTCTCTCTCTCTCTCTCTCTCTCTCTCTCTCTCTCTCTCTCTCTCTCTCTCTCTCTCTCTCTCTCTCTCTCTCTCTCTCTCTCTCTCTCTCTCCCCCTCTCTCTCTCTCGCTCTCTCCGTCTCTCTCTCTCTCTCTCTCTCTCTCACACACACACACACACACACCGACACACACACACACACACACACACACACACACTCACTCAAACTCTTTCAAACACACACACACTCACTCAAACACTCACTCAAACTCAAACCACACCACACAAGCTACCAATTACATATACTATATATGCATAAAGTACGAAGCAAAGAAATTTCAATTTAACTCCTTAAAATGCAGCATATAAGACAGACACAGTTAATATTAGATTTGAAAACAATTGCTGTACAATCATTTTATATGTAATATAACAGCGGAAGAGTGTGGATGCTTAATTAGAAATCAACTGACAATAGAAAGCTCCTTAACTTGTGTTTAAAACATCTTAAATTGAATATTGAATTGAATAGTACGTGCTTAAAGTTCCCATTGCCAACAAGTAAATTATTCCCTGAAAGCGCTTGTTATAGTCAATTACCTATGGCATATTGGTCATGCATCGAAGATTTTTCAGTTGCATTGAATCAACTTTCTTTGCTTAAGTCCACAATGTCAACAAGTATCTCATTCTCTGACTGGGACAACCTCTAGTTTCTTCATTATATACCTTATATCATCATTATTTCATAAGTGCTCGGTTCCCCTGCAGGTCAGCGCTAGAAATTAAAAAAAAATGCCTTCCGTTTAGAAAGACAATACCGTGTAACTTGTTTGTTAATTATATCCCGCTTTGCACGTTAGTGCACGTGCAAAGCGGGGTATAATTTGCAAACAGTTTGTACCGTTTTGTCATCCTGAACGCAAGACTTGTGTAATCACCGTCGAAGCACGTGAAAGAGAGGGAGAGAGAGGGTTAAATTTGTATGGTTTTATTTTTTTCTTTTCAAAAGGCCGTGTTGAAAATAAGATTTGTGCATATTTGTATATGTCTTAACATGTTTACCTTCTATAAATAAAGATATTATTATTATTATTATTATTATTATTATAAGCATCACGGCTTCCTGTATCTTTCCGCGACGTTCTTACGGCACTTCAGCCCTGCGTTCAGGACGTCATATCGGTGCAAACAGTTCTCCAATTATACCCGGCTTTGCACGTGCCTTTGCGTGCAAAGCTGGATATAATTGGATAACTGTTTGCACTGTTTTGTGATCCTGAACTCAGGGCTGATGCTTTGTATATTTATGCTTATCCACTGCAATGGTGGCGCTTTTGACTCAATAATGGCAGTTATTTTTTTTGCATGCTCAAAATCTATACAGGGTCTCTCAGCGCTTTTTACAAATTTACAGCGCTCTCCGCTGGCGATAATTACGGTATCATTACACTCTTATAGCGACCCGATTTTCGTGACCTCCACCATGCAATCGTAGCTGGCATATAGAGTAACGTTTGTCCGTGTTAGAGTGTGTTTTGGAGAGGGTGGATGGGTTTCAAGTGTGTGAGTCTCTCTCATTCTCGCTAGGGCTTCGGACTGTCAATCTAGAGTTCGCGGGTTCGATCCCCGACGGCGGCAGTCATTCTTTCCGACTATTTGTCTCTCACCAATGGGTTGATAATCGTAGACCTATGTGAGATAGCGGCTGCAGGCTAGGAAAGAATGTGGTGGTTGTACTGGTGATAGAAATACCAGGAATCCATTGTTAGGTGCTCCAGCCACCGCGATATAACTGAAATAATGTTGAAAGCGGCGTTAAACTCCATTCTATCAATCAATCTCTCTCATTCTCGCACAACTACGACCATTATGGATGCGAATCAAAATAGCTAGACTTCCTAGTTCCCCTTTTTAAGCACTTGCGCCATACGAAGAGTTTGGTTGGATCTACTCAATACTTATGTACAGATTTAAGATTGATTTGACACAGTTGTAATCCTTGATCAGTTCCAGAATTTTGAAAAAGTGTTGGAAGGATATTTACCATGACCACTCATTCAATTTCTTCCATTTCTGGCTACGGATCATATTACAAAGAGTCAGAGTCTGATTAACTAGCGAGACTAAGTCAACACAAAAGACAAAGGCCGGATACAGTTAGTTACATAGAGAAATTGATACTCATCTCGATCTAACCAATCCAAACCACTCGATTAGCGTTCCATTTAATGGTTCTAAACACTCACTCCTGCACACAATTAAAAAAATCTACGAAATCGTTCAACAAGTTGGCCATGTGGCGCCTAAAGTGCATACAAACGGTTTCCTATGATTTGACCCTTTGACCTACTTTTTGATCAAAGTTGACCCAATTTTGAAATCATCTGAAAAATATGAAGTCTATTCAAGGTTTTCTAAGATTAGACCTTGTGACCTAGTTTTTGGCCTCTCTTGGCCAAAATTTGGGTTGGCCCAATTAGGAACTCGTCCGAGATTCCATTAAGACAACCATTTTGATCAAAATTCAGGTTGATCGAGAAAACAATATTGTCGCTAGAGAGCGTATAAGGTTTTTCTAAGACTTGGCAATGTGACCTCCATTTAGACCCTAGTTTCCCCAATATCAAACTCGTCAAAGATTTCTTCAAAACAATCATTCCGGTCAAATTTTGGGTTGAATGGGCAAAAATGTGCCATATAGAATATAGAGTGCATACAATGTTGTTAAAAGATTTGACCCCGTAGCTGTTTTTCACCCTACTTGACCCAATTTCCAATTCGTCCGAGCTTTCATCGGGAAATTCATTCTTGACAAATTTTAATTTGATCTATAAAATAATGAGCCAGAAGGCCTACAAAGTTTTTCTAAGATTTGACCCAATAATCTACATTTTGACCTCACTTGACCCAATTTCGAACTTGTTAAAATATTTTGTCAAGACCATTATTCTGTCCAAATTCAGGTTGATCGGGGGAAATCTATTCAGAGTGCACATTTTCTTAGATTTGACCCTGTGACCTAGTTTATGACCACACTTTACTGAATTACGAATTCGTACGACACTTCATCAAGGTAACCCATTCTGACCAAATTTCATGTTGATTGGGCAAAAATTTATGCCCTCTAGAGTGCATACAAAGTAAGTGTTGACGACGGACATCAAGTTAACCACAAAAGCTCACTTTGAGCACTTGGTGCTGAGGTGAGCTAAGAACATTTCGAAATCGTTTTAAACGATTCACATTTCATTCAAATCTATCAACTATTGTAGTATTGTACGGTTTAAATGGCTGGTATGAATTTTCACGATTTTCTTAACTTATGCTTTTCAGTAACTTGTCAAAAATATCGGTAGATTTGCACTTGCCATACCAGTGAATTTGCCGAATATTACACACTGCTTCCGTTCATTTAAGCTCGTATGATTATATATATAGACAGGGCCAAATAAACACGTCACATCTTTGCATTATAGGAATATCCAGGCGGTTTTATTTTTTCATTTCGTAAACAACAAAAACTCCGCCACTTCCGAAATTATAGCTTTTATTGTTCACTCAAGATAGGCTCATACATACGGAAATTACTTACGAATCCTTGTGGAATTATAAATTCTGTAAAAGTTTGCAGACTATTACAATTTGATAGCTTGAAATTACGCGTGTGTTACAATTAATTCACCTGCTTTTACGATTAATTGGGGATTATTACGATGGAGTTACGGTAATAATCTACGATTTCATTCGATCTATTAGGGACAAATCCGGGAAAATTACAACATTCTAAAAGTGATTTACACAGTATTACGAAAACTGTGCGGAACAGCTGCGATTTTTGGACAGTGCAACATGTTCACATTCTATGACGAATACTTATGATCAAGTTAAGATTTTTTTGTACGAGTCTTGTGTTTTATCAATATTATTCATTGAAATTACATTAAGGTTTTTGTAAAGTGTATGATACCTAATTTTAAGGGCCCTTCATTTGCCAAGAAACAAATTACGGCCAGGTATGATATTAACCAAAATGAGGCTATATATGAGCACAAGTAATTAAGCAGCATAAGACTGCCCCAAGTATAACGGTATAGCCACAACATTGTGGAAAAGGGTCATTTTGTACAGAACAAGCAACTGCGTGATGGTTGGATAATATTTGCTGATATTTTAACAAAATACAGTCTAAAGTTATACCCACGGGCCAGGTACTACTTCAACCGTTGGTATAAAACTCGGACCCAAAACGTAATTATGCAATCAATTTTTATTTTTAATTTTTTCATAAACACATATTTCATTCTAACTTTGTAAACGTAAAGCACAGCATAAATTTATGTACCTGTTAATTTGTTTAGCAATATAAAATTCTTATTTTCAAATGATAAATACTTGTATATAGGTCTTTGTTATAGATCATTGAATTAAACAGGAGGACAATGATTGTCCTAGATTGCTCACCTGAGTCACTTTGACCCATGGGACATCACATCAATTAAATAGGCAGATGTCATGTCATAAAGAAGATAATTTCTACATAAAACCAACTTTAATGAAGTTCGGGCCAAAATTGTGGCCCCTAGAGTTATAACAAGAAAATTATCATAAAGTTTCATGAAGATTGGGCCATGCATTTTGTGGCTTCTAGAGTGTAAATTGTCATTAAGGCCCCTTTTCCCGTGATATGGCATAGATCCTTCCCATTTTCATTAGGGTTCATCCTTGTGACCCGGCCAACATTCTGATCAAGTTTCATGAATATTGGGCCATATTTGTGGCCTCTATGGTGTAAACACTAAGATTGTTGATGCCGGACACAGCAACGCACGACCGACATTCAATGATCACAAAAGCTCATATGATGTGCTCAGGTGAGCTAAAAATGCTCACCGATGCCTATGAATGGCTTTGAGTTACAAAATTGTGACGATTGGTAAGAAATTTCTGTAGTTCTGAACCCAGTATCAGTGAAAGATAAATTGATCGTTCACTCATAAAAATAACTCTTGGCTTAGAACAGTCAATATAAATCAATATCATGAGAAACTTGATTTGGCAGTCATAAAACCTCATTCAATAAGAGCCGAGCCTTATATCCTGGGGTTCCAAATTCAAAACCTGCCCTTAAGATTCTTATCAGGCTTTGTGGATGCATAGGATAGCCAGATTCTTTGCCAGTGATTTGGGGAGGGCACTTACATGCTCACATTCCTTTTCCTGCATTCCATCAAACTGTACAATGTCGGTGATGAATTTTGCAGCGAATTTTCTCTCCTACTTTATCAGGTATTAAACTATTTCTTACACACAATTTGGTTGTTCTTTCGGGAAAAACAGTAGATTATCATATTGATAAACTTTCCACCACACCAGTGAAATTATGAACTAGAGGCGCTTGAGTGCCTGATTCGCTCCACAGGCCTGAATATCCTGATAATGATTATAGGAAGATAAGGCTGTATAAAACAAGGATCATTCTAGTGTAATTTGTTTGAAATCCAAAAATAAAAATTTCAACACTAACAGAATGTAACTGCACAATATACAGGTCATTTATCTACAAAATTTTGATTGTAGATCTTTCCGCTTTTCATTAAACGCCACTATTAGGGTGTTACTTCACAATAATTGTTTGTCATCAAAACAAAATTCTAACTAATGATAATAAGAAGTAAAATATTAAATCCAACATATTTATTCTGCCCAATGCCTTAGAGTGCAGTCAACTCAGCTCTTTTTTCCCCACTCTGAACCTCAGTTTACACCACCTTATTGTCCTCTTTGTGCAGCCACCCTTTGTTCTATTAAACTGACCAATTCTCAGGGGGTATCTTAGGCTCCCTATTTCACCTAATGTTTCTTCACATTTGGATTCCAACAAAGCTTATGTTCCTTCTAACCTACAATCTTTACACCTATTAAGTTTAATGAGTTTTAAAAAAATCATCATTTAGGTGATACCAAAAGTGATCAAACATTCACTTTTTATGTTGAAATGTCCTCTGCCAATAAAAAGCATGCTGTTCATCTAATCAAACATTTTTTGCAGCCTGATACAACTTCACAGATTTAAAATTACCTTAATATTTGGTTGAAATCCATCTGTTTAAACTTTGAAAAAAAAGTTTGCTTTACCCTATATTGGATATTACACCTTAAACATATCAAAAGAAATGACCTCTGACAATAAAATACATATTTTGCATCTGATCACAATAATTTTTTGCAGACTGATAAAGGATCACTATAGAATCATTCCAGTGAAATTTGGTTAATGTCCATCAGTTAGATTCTGAGAAAATGATTTTTAAAGTTTTCACTATACAACATATAGAGAAATGACCTCTGCCCATAAAACACTTATTTTTCATCTGATCACAATATATATTTACAGACTTGTAAAGGATCACTAAAAGATGATTCAATTGAAATTTGGTTGTTATCCATTAGTTAGGTTCTGAGAAAATGATTTTCAAAGTTTCCACTATAAAACATATAGAGAAATGACCTCCGCCCATAAAATACACAATTTGCATCAGATCACAATATTTTTTTGTAGACTGATAGAGGGTCACCCAAGGATAATTCATGCAAAGTTTGGTTTATATCCATCTATTAGTTTCTGAGAAAAGCCACCTATTACCATACATGGAAATTAGCCACGCCCATTACAGCCATGATTTTCAACCGATTAAAATTCTTTGAAGGAATCTGATAGAGGGTCATCCAAGGAACATTCCTGTGAAATTTGATTGAAATCCATCCAGTAGTTTCTGAGGAGAAGATTTTTAAAGTAAATGTTTACAGACGGACGACTGCCAGAGGAGCTAAAAACTAATACCTTGCTTTTGTTCATTTCACCCTATGTGACGTCATCTAAGCAGAGCCCAAAATGTGACATCATCATGAACTTTGCATATAGCAATCACATGAAAAGTGACGCTCTTAGAAAAAAAGGCCTAAAAATTTCTTAATTTGTCTCTTTTATGCTCTAAGGAAATAGTATAATAATTTGTTTTTCAAGTTGGATCGCATAATTCTCTTTGTGAACAACAAAAGCTATCTAATAACTGGTTGCCCTGCCACTCATGAAAATATAGCTCTTGTTTTTCACTCAATGAAATATAAATCAATCTTACACTGAAACAAAGGATTATCAAATAAATAGATTTTCTGTTTCTTTTCTTCCTTTCACTACAACTATCCAAACAAATCCAGGTAAACTTGGAAGTTTAATGAAATGAGGAGTTCCTAGGAATGCTTTAGTTCAAATGGGACAAGAAAAATGACTAATTGCATTTTATAGACAAAGATAGGAAGTTTTAATTTCTTAAGAAGCACAACATACAAGTAATGATTCACAGAGTATACAAACGGTAGATATGCTGATTTGATTTAATTTCTCTTTTTGTTACCTCATAAATTCTTAATTTAAAAAGCTGTTCCCAAATATCTTTTAATCAGGTTCAGATTTCGACGCTCACATTTAATGTACAAAAAGTTATATGCATATCAAAAAGAATTATTTAGGAATGGATGATAGCTCTTTTCTTCAGGTTGTCACTGCTGTGGGTATTCTTAAAACAAAAATAAGGTCAGAGATGCAAGAAAATTGTAAACAAAATCTTAAAAAGACCATCTTCAACAAAATGGAATAAGATAACAAAATTCTTAACAACAGTTTCATATTGTTTTTGATTCAAATTTATCTTGCAAAGAATGTAGTCCAAAATAAGCAAATTAACCCTTTACCTAGCTAATCAACAGTATAGGTATCCAAAAGGAATTTTGTCAGGCCAGGGCTTAAAGGTAGTTTGAGGGGTTAGTGTAACACTTTTGTAAGTGCCTATAAATAAATCGGCACTGACAACAGTCTTGCGCTATCCCCAAAGTTGTTTAATCCCACATAAAGGATGTGAATGTCTATGAATTGTATGGATACTTTGAGCTTTTATGCACTGAAACATTGATAGATGTTTTTATTGGTATTTTGAAGACCTAGAAAATCAAGACAACAATGTCATTAAAACACAAAGAGTAGTTGCACGAGTCATGACAGAAAACCATTCACCTTCAGTTAATATTAATGTTAGAGTGATCCCAAATCGAGTAACCATTGAAAGTGCCTTTATATTAATAGGCAATTACAATAGTTTTGTGCTTACTTATCTAAATATGTGCTAAAAATTTTCTGTAAGCATAAATTACCTTAATTCTATTCCTAGACAGATGAAATCAAGAATATTACAGGGTAGAAGAAAATTTTTGCTACTAGCCATTACACAGTTCTTCAAATGCATTCTAAAATAAATGTCACTTATAGTCTTTCATTATAGAATAATCTAAGATTTTGTTGTAAGATAATCAATAATGAGCTTAAAGAAAGTTTTGTCTTTGGAAAGTTTTGTCAATGAAAGAGGACTCATAAAGTTGTTTGTTATTAACCCTAGTCATGCTGTATCAGGAATATTCCTGCTTTTCCAGGAGGTATAGACCAAGATCAGACTGCATATATATGCAATCTGATCTTGGCCTATACCACCTGATTTTTCTGATAAAACCTGAAAAGTTTTAGCCATTTATTTTCAAAAGAAATATGGTCCTACTAAAGGTGGACTCAGTGCTTTCAGCATGACAAGGCTTAAAATACAATATTATATTAAATGGCACAAAATATGATAAAAAAATGTGTAAGGTTGATGTCCACATGCACTTTCCATTAGTTTGTAAACTTTGTAGCGAAAAGAATTTAATCTTTATCTAAAAGAATACTTCAATGAATTTTAAAGAAATAGTGAACATTAATTGTTTTATACAGAAGAGTGACCTTGTTTATTCACTCAAACAGCTTTGTCTTTAGAATCAGAATTTCATAACTTGCCTTCTGTAGCCTTCTACAGATTTCTTGAAAACCAAGATTAACACACTCATATGAAATAATGAAATAAATCTTAACATAAACAACATAGTAAATGAAATTGAGCCAACAGTTGAACAAACATATGAGCCTGTGCATGACATTTCCAACACTTTGACAAGTATTTGAGTTGTAAAAATACAGCAGTCCAGGCAGCTATATGGTGTTATAGCAGGATTGCCTTACTATTTACAATACTTTGACAGGGCTTGTGTTAGTGTTTGATATTGGGGAGTCATTGACCCCTCACATAAGAAATTCTGGGGGTCAAATCTGAATTCTAAAGAGGTCAAATCGAAAGAAAAAGCAAACCAAAAGTAGAATTTTGCATATTTAGAAGTCAATTTATCTGTTTCTTGTACTGATATGAAACAAGTAATTAATGTATTGCACTTCAGATAGTAATTTGTGAAAATCTTAGGTATAAAACCATAATTTTACTCCTAGAAATTCCTCTAAAGGGGGTCAAAATGACCCCCTTTGGGATAATTTCTAGGGGTCAAATTAAGGTATTTTCAGATTTTTGGGGGTCAAAAACCCTGGTTTAAGGGTCAAACACGAGCCCTGCTTTGAGCCCTTACTTATTATGAAGACACTGGACAGACTGTGCTGAAGCACAGGCTCACCAGTGTCTTTGTTTTATGTTAATTTCAAATTGTTGGAAATGTCACACACAGGCTCATATCACTTTTATATTTTTTTTTTCAAACTGCAGAAATCAAAACATTTAAACAATAAAACACAATTTTACTCTTGTTAATTAAAATATTACATGTAAACTCTGGTAAAAAGTAGTTTTCAATAACTTATGGAGTGTCTTTCTTTAAACATTTAAGTTTGTTTTTATGGTTAGTTATTAACACAAAGGTAATATTCAGAACATGCAGAAAAACATAAAAATTTAATACAGATTTTCAATTTTCTCTCTTGCATGATTCTACAAACTTTTATTTTTCAGATTTTTTTAAAGATCATAAAAATGTGTTTTTGCCAAATAAAAGTTTCTTTGAAACAATCTGAATATCTGAAAAAAAATCTCATGAAGAAATAAACTTAATATTAAAAAAGATTTGAAATTTGCTTAAATGATATCCAATAAATGTTATTTCCTAACCACTAAGTCCAGATATGAAAAATTTACAAAATTCAAGAATACCATATAAACATAAATATATATTTTTCCTATTTCAAATAGTTTTTTTTTAATGTATGTAAATTCAAGGTGACATCAAAGCTTGTGCTTGATTTTCAATTTCATGGGTCATTGACTTCTTGACAGGAACATTTGACGTTAAAAAAGTGTTTAAGGATATTGGACCCGTAAAAGTTCCATAACCTTTTACAAGTATTGAACTTTAACAATGTTAACGGAGGTTTCCTGATGATTTTCATTAGGAGACCTCGGTCAACCGTGTGAAAGTTAATGGGTTCTGAAAAGTTGCTGAGC
The DNA here is from genome assembly GCA_948146395.1 of Fragum whitleyi. Lineage (NCBI taxonomy): Eukaryota > Metazoa > Mollusca > Bivalvia > Cardiida > Cardiidae > Fragum > Fragum whitleyi. The sequence continues at coordinate 14,584,957 of OX411558.1, read as the reverse complement.
TATTACGGTTCCACTACCTTAAAGGGGCATGGATGAGTAAGTAATATGAATTCAAAAGTGAAATACAGAGTCTTAAACTGATTTTTGTAATCTCTGTAAATAAAGCAACATAAACAATAAAGAGTCTATTGACACAATAAAGAGTCTATTGACACTTTATAGTTTATGTTGTTTTCATAAAGATTCCTTATACCAAATGTAGGAAGCAAAATAATTGATTTATATACTAGTAATAAAGATAGCATCAAAGAACATGTAAGAGGTGAAAATGAAGCCCCCATAGAAAGAAAATATAGAGGGTCAAAATGTAGGACAGTATGAGATTTTTCTTGGGGGAGGGGTCAAAACCCTGGTTTAAGGGTCAAGCTCAAGCCCTGATGACACTCTTTTTCTTTCAGTAACAACACATCAACTTGTTTTCTATCACATCTGTTTAATCTTTCCTCTTTTTCTTCCCATTCTCCTGAAAAATTTAACCATTTGGTTTATGGAAAAATAACTACATCAATTCTTGATAATCTCACAGCAAAACCAGTGAAATTACCAAACAAGGGTTGCAGGCGCTGGAAAATGCAAAAAAAATCTAGGTTTCAAAAAGGGAAAAAACTCATACAAAAATGCTTTAAGACTTATCTCCCTTGATAGTCTTGATAACTGTCAGATACCAATTTTCATGAATTTATCTTCATGACAAACAAGAATATGACCAAGGTTAAAGTTTGTCATGCCAGCATCTACACCAACACCAATACTGACATTGTAATGACAAGGCCTCAGGTTTTCTCCAAAAACAGCCTAGCTAATAAACACCTGTGTTTTAAATTCAATCGAACTTTTTTTTTAAATTCTGATAAACAGGTAAAGGAACATGCTAGGATAATTCCTTGGAAATCTGAATGAAAATCATTATTAAGCTCTTGAGAAAAGTATACCCATTAAAGCCGAAGTTAAAATTTCTTGTATAAAATCTCAATGAGGGTAACACACACACATAAAATCATTCCAGTGAAATTTGATTGAAATCCATCTAGTAGTTTCCGAGAAGATTTCTTAAAAGAACAGATCCCTGCAAACAGAGACAGGTGCGCAATCACTTCCGTACATAACAGACTCTTTGCCTTCGCAATAGTCTGCTGGGGCCTGTTTTACTAAACTTCTTACAATCATTTTTTGCGCAAGTCAAAAATTAAAGTCACTTCTAGCTTGGTAACTAAATATGGAATTCTGCCATGCATCATCTCATTGGAATCGTCTTTTAAAGATGAGATATTACAAGGCAGAATCTAAAAATGAATGAAAACACCATACACGATTTGTGATTTTTACTTCTGATTAATTTTGTTGTTAGAAGCTAAGTAAAATGGGCCCCTGGTGTTTCAGGCTAGAAGCTTCTCCCTTCTCCTAAACTTGCTGTACACAAAGCTTTGACAGAAAGTTTAGACTAGTGTTGGGCAATCGGTTTCAAAACATAATCAATTATCGGTTTTCAACTTTCAAATCATTAAATGCCTGTAATTTAAAAATTAATAACCGATTAATCGATTATGAGATTTCTTAATCAATAGTTGTAATTGGAAGCCCAAACCAACTGATTCTTTCAATTAATCAGCCCATCACTAGTTTAGACTAACATTAACCTGCACAAACATGCAGTCTGATCTTGGCAAACACTGACTGCTTTCTTACTTTATTTTTGTTGAGCAAAACTCTTTTAATGTCCCATGAGCAGCCAGTGCATAATGCATAAACAAAATCTAGGTAAAGAATATGGCATCTCCACAAAAATACATATACACTTATCCCCCTTGATAGTATAGGCTGCTCTATTGGTAGTAGACATGTGTGCCAAGTTAAAAGTGAAAGCCATTTGGTAGAACCAGAGATATCATAAAAAGTAAATGCAGTAGCACTACAACGTCAAGAAAAACCACACTAAGGCTATAGCACAACCTTGGGTTTTCTCTGAAAACAACCAAGCTGAAAATTGGCTTTTTCTATGCAACAAATAAGTAAGTTGTCACAGAACAATCGCTGCCAATCCCATAGAAATTTGACCTCATCTGCAGATAAGTCTTTTATTGTCATTTGAACTTCACATGTGACCTTGACCATGGAGCTATCTGATTTTTTTTTTTTTTCAAAAAGCAAATCTCACAATGAAGAATAATTTTGCCAAGTCAATTTGAAGTCCATCTTCAACTGCAGGGGTAATTGAGGGAACAAAATTGGATAGATAGACTGATATACTAACACACCAACACTGAGCCGTCATTGTGAAAGTTATGGCTTGCTCAAGGCACACAGGCTCAATAAAAAATAAATTCAGCCAGATAAGGTTTGAAGGATATCCACCTTGATCAGACTGCACAGAATACACTTCTTAACATGGGTCAGGACTATATAGTAAAACTTGTGTTAAGCGACCACTTAAGGGACCACCAAAAAGAGGTTGTTTATGGGAATGGTCGCTTAATACCAAATACTATGATAAATGTGACAGTTCATTTTGATACCATTTATAGATTGTTGGTCAAGTTGTACTGAATCTTATGATGTTTGAACCCATTAGAATCGGCTTATTGAGACGATTCTAATGGGTTACAACAACATAAGTTTCAACAATAACCATTTTTCGATAAGAATGACCTCTTTTTCAGAGATTTTGATTACTGTTAAGGGACTTTTGATGGTGGTTGCTTAATACAATTGGTCGCATAATAGACATGGTCGCTCGACAATTTCGACTATATTTACCTTCTGAGCAAGAATGATGAGAAGGCGTCTGAAAATGTTGATAAAGTCCAGGAATAGATCAACACTGTGCCTGAAAATTAAACAGCATGTGTTTGTTAAACATTTGTAAACTGGAAACAGCTCACCATATGATGCTTTGTGTAAAATTTCAAACAATTTCACTTGAATTTCACGAATTCTACTAAAAGTTCAAAAGACATTGTGTACGACAATTCAGAAAAGCTAATGTTTTAATCTGCCTATCTTTCTGAGTAAAAGAAAGTGTGGAAAGTGGAGAAGTTTCTTTAATGTGTTTTCTGAAGTTTTTTTTTTATTTGTGAACTTTCAAAAACTGGAATTACCATATTTCCTCTAATAATATACCATCCCTAAAGGTAGCACCTCTACATTTTGTTACAAGAAAACTACTTCGAATGCCTTAATTCTAGGAACTTTTTAAGTCTTCTTCTCTAATTTGAGATCAATTTCCTCTAAACAATCATTTACATGATAATTTAGAGGAAATTCACACAAAATTAAAAGAAAAAGATCCCAAAAGACATAATTTTGAATGATTTCTTAAATCAGAAAATGCATACTACATAAAAGCTCCCTGGCCATGTTCTGTGTAGCTCCTGGGAGCCTTTGTTAGGAGAAATACGGTAAGTGTATATGGGTTCAGGCTAGGACCAATCAGTTCAGAGTATTCTTATTGTACTTTGAAGATACATTGTAGCTTTTGACCAAAACAATCTCAGGATGGAAATGAATATCAGTCATTTCTTTAATGCTTTTCTGTGGTTTATCGAGAAATAACGGCAGATTATCACTTGATAATCTCACCACAAAAGCAGTGAAATTATCAAAAACTTATACCCTGCTTTTGTGCATTTCATCCTATCTGACGTCATCTATGCGGGGCCAAATAAGTGACGTCACAATGAACGTTGCATAGCAATCACATTCAAAATGACGCGCTTTACGAAAATATGTCATAGAAATTTCACATTTTGTTTCATTTTTGCATTAAAGAAATAGAATAATCGTTTGTTTTTCATGTAAGATCGATTTATATTTCATTTCGTGAACAACAGAAGCTATATTTTCACTCGTGACTCTGCCACTGGTGAAAATATAGCTTTTGATGTTCACTCAATGAAATATAAATCGATCTTACTCTGAAACAAACGATTATCCTCTATTTTATCCTCAATACTAATAAGAAGTGAATTTTTTCCTCAAAATATTCTCTATCATGTAATAGTACTATAAAGATATAATTTTTCAAAAGTTTGTAACATATTTCCTCTAATAAACCCTCCTAGATGCCCTACAAAGTATGACAGGGAAGTTACTTAGAACCCATTTTTACATTAAATGTCTTATCACATTGATGTCTTTTAGCCTCTCCCGCTTTAATTTGAATGTTTCTTTAAATGTTTAAAGGATATCAAACATGAATTAAAGAAAGGACTCACAAAATTCATTTATTTTTTTAATGAATTACAAGATGTGCTTGTGAAACACAAATTTACCCAAAACAGCAAATTTTTCTACAGTAAAACAGTATGCATTCAAATTTATCACTGTTTGAGAGTAAAAATGCCATAACAGTAGGGGAGCTTCTTTTAGGCTTATCTAGGTCTTTTAAATTTATACACACCAAGAACCAAAGAAAATATATCAGATAAAGGCGATATGAGGACTGACAAAAGATGAATGCCCTCTGTCTGCTCCTTCTTTATGATTTGAGCATTGGTGAATAATCAAAACATCATGACTACAGCTTGAATAAGCTGTAGTTACAATGTTAAGATCATTCATCAACGATAAACTCAACAGTGGATTATTTCTTTTACCCACTTGTGTAAATTATGTAACACGAGTTACATTATTGCTATTATTTAAGGACTGTACTGGTGCTAGGAATACCAGAAAAATTTAATTTGGAGATCCATGAACTAAGATATTATTGAAATGAGGTGCTAATCATCTTTTAAAAATACTGGTCCTAAAAATGTAAAAAGGTCTACTTTGTTTATTCCGGGTCAGATTAAAGTAAAAGCGAGCTCGTTTTTTGATACTGGGGGTTTTCAGGCGAGTGAAAAGCAAAATGTTTCGGTGTCTTTTGGTTTAAGCTATTTCTGAAAAAGTTAGGAACCCTGGCGAACTTGGCCAAGCAAGCTTTTCAAAACTTTGTTTGAACTGTTTTATTGCTTAATTTATGTAATTTATTAAATTTTTCAAACTTCAGAATAATATGATCATTTCAGTCATTTAATTTAAAACGCAGGGCTGATTACCCAGATTGATTGATTGAATGGGTTTTAACACCACTTTAAACATTTTTTCAGTTATATCGCGGCGACTGAAGCATTTAACAATGGTTTCCTGGTATTTCTCTAACCAGTACAACCACCACATTCTTTTCTAACCTCCAGCTGCTATCTCACATACGTCTACGATTATCAACACATTGGTAAGAGACAAATAGTCAGAAAGAATGAGTGCCGCTGTCGGGGATCGAACATGGGACATCTAGACCGACAGTCCGACTGATTACCCAGGCATAATCCTCATCTCAATAATCATTTGAGTATCATACAGTAATTGTAAGAGGAAATCAACGTTTAATTAAACAGTGGTCTTTCAAAATTCAGGGTCTTTTTTTCAATGAAATACAAGATGTGCTCGTGAAAAACTTATGTACCCAAACAGCAAACTTTTCTACAGTGAAAGAATGTGCCCATGATTTTATCAATGTTGGGGAGTAAAAATGGGGTTTTCTTGCACAATAGTGCAGGGAGAGCTATTTTCAGGGAGAGGGCTATTACTTCATTGGCTTAGCGCAAAACAATTGTAACTGCCTATAAACATATTGGCAGTTACAGCTGTTTTATGCTGAGCCATCACTTTGAGGAAATACTGTGTCTTTGTATTGTGAATGCAGGGCTGACTTACCAGATATAATCCTCATCACCTAGGCGGGCTTTCTCAATTATCAGTTGAGTATCGTACAGCACAAATCCACAGAACAGAAGAAGGCCTCCATACAGATTCAACTGAAACAAGATGAGTTAATGCAACACTTATGCCCCAAAAAGACGACTTTTTTTTAAATTTGACCTTGATAACTGACCTTCACCTTGTCAAATGACCTTTGTATCTGCAGATGTGTAACATTGAGATCTTTGATCATGCTAAATATGATCATTGTACAGTCAATATTGCTTAAGCAACCATGTCTATCAAGCGACCATTTTTATTAAGCGACTGTTTTCAAAATCACAATCTTCAAATCAAAATATCTTTAAAAGTAGGTATTGTTGGTCTTAGAATTATTTAAAAGAATCCTGTGTTTGTTAAAACTCAACAGAATCGTCTCAATGATTGGATTACAGAGACTTTCGCAACGATATGCACATCCAAATAAAAAAGAATATTTCTTATTTGTAAATAGATGTCTACTAAGCGACCATTTTCTATAATGACTGCTTATTTGTGGTCCAGTAAGTGGTCGCTTAATTTAAGTTTTACTGTATCTTGAAATAACTGGCAATGTTAAGTTTTTCACAGACCAACGGACAGAAGGACAATGGTAAATTAATATGCCCATTGATCTTATGTATGAGGGGGTATCAAAATGAAGCATAAATCTTATTTTATTTCAAACATAATTTCTACACTGCTGTGAATCTTTTACATTTTAGAAGGATTATAGTTAAATGTCTGATGAAACACCTCAGAAAGGGTTTAAATTTGAACGACATCAATTTTAAAATGATCAGTTTTACATTACTGGTAGTGTTTTGGCTGAAATAAGGTTGCTCATTAACTTTCAAGTTTGAGAAAATTTTCAGTTACACATGCATGTAACAACATTTTTTTTAACCTAAGCCTTTGAATTAAGTGTAATTAAGCTTAAGCTATCTGAGCTACTCTGAATAAATTCGAACTTCTACACTTCTGCATTTCACAACAATTTTCTGCAGTACACAAAGTAGATGTGCAGTGTGATCTCAGTCTACTTTGTCTGCTTTCAACTTAATTTTAGTGAAACCAAGCACAAGACTGGTGAAATTTCTAAAAAAATTGGTATTTTATTTGATACATAAATAATTTAATTTCAGTTGAAACTATCAATATCTATGCATTCTGGTTGGCTGAAAATGTGGTTTTATTCCCCCAATGAAAACAATTTTTGAAAACACAGCTTTTGTTTAAGCTTACACACAAAATAATCTATCATTTTATGAAGAAATCCTAACATTTTCACTTCAAAATATTAAATAAAGATATGAAAAAAGTAATTATGCATTTCATTGAGTAATGAAACTTAAAACCTAATCATGCTGTAGGAATCCACTTCCCATATTCATACAGTGTGATTATGTTTATAGTTTCATTCCTCCATGAATTTCATAAATATTCTCTTCATCTTTTATCCAAATCCAGCAGGATAAGGGTTAACCCAGCCTAAATGACTTACATCATAGATCATCCTAGACTGGAAGAAAATGTTCATCAATCCAGCAAGGCACAGCCAGGATAGGCCAGACAGCAGGAATCCTGAAGCGATAGTGTATTATTTCAAGATGTGACCCCTTACACAAAAAGGGACCATCTGGGTAGCTCGTAAAGTGTTGACCCTAGTCAGACTGCACAGATTGTGCAGACTGACTAGGATCAAAACTTTTCACACATTGCTTATTTTCTGAATATAGAATGATCAATCAACCTTCCATTGAAAGAATTTTTCAATTGTGACATCTGGTTGATCTATGCTGGACCAAATCTCTTTTTCAAATATTTATTTTACAGAGTTCCCAGATGGTACCTTTTCACTTGACATGTCACAGATATACAATGTTATATAATTATCAGTATAAAAAGTAAAGAAAACAAAAGCAACCCCTATGGGTGCCTATGCTTGGTTGTTTGGACCTAACAGGGAATTGTATGTAGGTATTGAACATATGACATTATCTAAATTTGAAAACAAGGCATATTTTCACACTAAATGCAACTAGAATTTGCCATACTGATGGTAAAGAATGTTTGAAAGTAAACATGTTGGCCAAGTTTCAAGTGAATGCCATAAATAGAACAATAGCTTGGCTGCAGGTGCTGGTTGATGAAAAAAATTAAGGCAAACAAGGGCACCACCTGGATAGCTCTTGTGATAGTGAACAGACAGGCAAAGTTTCATGAAGTTATTTTTAATAACAACATTGATATGACCAAGGTTGGAATTTGTCACACCAATGCTGCCAAAAACAATGCCAAGGTGAGCATTATTCTTCAAAAAGTACTTCCAGAATTATCCGCCTTGATTATCTGAAAAGTTCTCGTGATTGTGATCTACCATGGAAGTTTCAAGAAGATGTCTTTAATGACAAAAGAGATATGACCAAGGTTAAAATTTGACACATATTCATCGACATTAATGATTACACCAACAATGAAAAAAGTGATGGCAGTCACTGGATTATTTGTTCTAAAAAAGTGACGCTAAAATGTAAAAATTTTTGTGCAAGGATGCATATCAACAACTATGAAACCAAGGCAATGTTCAGCAGTTCGTCTGAAAACGGACATGATTAAAGATTGTCAGGTTGCAAGTCTACATAAATATCTACATACCACCCATATACAGGTATGTCCTGTTCTGATTGTACAGGGATGCCAGACTAAAGCTGATGAAAATCAGACATGTTCCCATCAAGGCTGTTGTGATGATACTGTAACATAGCATGAAAACATGTTGATAAAATAGGCTCTGGTGTGGAAACCCATGCAGGATTTTTCCGACATGGGCTATTTCATTTTCGAACAAGTATATTTTGTTAGGCCATTTGTATGAGGACAAGTAATTACCCGAGCAAATCTTGAAATGGTACTATTATATCCTAAATATAAATCAGCCTAATTTATGTAGCAAAGGGTAAAAACCATTTTTTTTAATGAAGAAAATGCTGAATTCCAGCATTTTCTTCATTAAAAAAGATGTTTTCTCGAATTCTATCTGTTCTCTTTTTTGTGTACATGTTAATTTTGATCCTGGACAAGTAGAAAATCCTCTTTTACTTGACCAGGGACAAGTGGAGAAAATCCGTATTTCCACACCCCTGAAATAGGGCATATTGCATGACAAATAGGGAATATTGCATGAGGAATGCAAATACCAAATTTATTAAATGAGTCATCTTTGTTCAAATAAAAAAGAGGCTTTGCTAAAATTCTTTGTTTTAGATTAAATTCTGTATATGGTGATCACAAATTATATGGGACCTGTGACGTGAAAAGGGATCATCTTGGAAGTGTGTGAAGTATCATCTCTTGTCAGACTGTGCAGATTGCACAGACTGACTAGGGTAGAAACTTTTCACACATTGCTAATTTTCTGAATCTAGTATACATGTATTTAATCTTTTCGCACATTGCTAATTTTCTGAATCTAGAATACATGTATTTAATCTATCTTCTTATGAAACAATATTTGAAATGCGACCTTGGTTTACCTGTTCTTGGACCTATCTCTTTTTCAAATATTTATTCAAGGAGTTCCAAGATGGTCCCTTTTCAAGAGACAGGTCACATATATTTTTTTGCATAGTATCAGTTTATGTAATTCCTATTGCAAATGACAACAAATGCATTTTGACAACATTTTCATGGTCATGGTGCTTTATCCTCTGAGTAAATTTGCAAAGTCATAACACTTATGTAATAACACTTGTGCAATATCAAAATGTATTCAACTGATTTATTTCATTCCTGCAATGTAGATCATGTGTTAAATAGAGGATAAACAACTAATAAGTTAATTTTCATAGGATTAATTCACATTTTTGAGGCTGTTAAAGTTTTCAGAGACCCGGAAAATTGTTACATGCTCAAGTGAAAAGCACAAGAAGGTTAAACTATTATGAGGGTCTCTGCAAATGTCTATGCCCCAAAAAAACATGAATTGACACTATCATTGCAAATAAAAGAAAAGACAATGTTATTAATTTAAATCAAATTCTGTCCTCGTATTATACATTTTGCTTATAACTCCTCCTTCATCAGATTTTTTTCATGGACACATCAAAGTGAAAATTATATTATTTCATTAAAAAAAATATGCCCTCACCTTGGATCAATCCTTATGACGTAGTCCAACAGGGGTCCAAGGGAAATACCTGCATGTATCATATAAAACAAGAGAAGGTTCATGCTCATGCCCAAAGATTATTTAATAACATTATGAAAAGTATTCAAATGCCATAGAGTCAAGCCTGCTTTTTAGTACATACCTGAACTGTTATTAATACATGTATTAAGAGGAATTTTTATCCAGAACATGTGAACAGAAATTACTAGAAGTCAAATTCTTGATAAGAAAATATGAAAGGGTTCAGCGCTTTTTATTTTTCTTTATCTCAATTGAGTATTTACTCAATATGAACTTGCCTTCAATAATCTTGTCTCTGAATGGAATTAAAAAGAGCACATACATGTATCTTTTTAACTTCAAACAAGATAATTGCCCATTTTTTTACAATAGGCCAGGATAAGCCTTTTTATCATTTCACCTTGTGCTATGAACTTAACCTTGGAGCTTTCAAAATATTTCTTTCAAATGGTACATCTAATCATGATGGAGAACAATATTATATTGAACTGCCATCAGGGATGGACACTAACACCAGTCCTCAGGCCCCAGACCTGTAGATTTTATGGAGGACTGGTAGATATTACCACGCTGCAGGTCCCTCTGGCCTGTAGCTAATGGGAGAACTAAGTGTTTCAAAAATCTGTGCAGTTTTGGATAATAATTGCCTTTTTAATACTAAAATTCGCATTATCATATGGTATACATTGTAGAAAAAGAAGAAATTGCTTGTTTCTTCTTTTTCAATAATGTTTGCCTTGCAATTTATCCCTTTAATTGCTACTAATCAAACATGGTTTTTATGCAGGACCTGTTATTATGAAGGACCTGTTACATTTCAGGCTAACAGGTCCTTCAGTCTAGTGGCAAAAAGTACATGTAGTTAGTGTCAAACCCTGGCCATTTTGAAATCTATCCATAAATGTAGTTCTTATGCTCTGGACAAGGTCATTGTTCATGTTCAGTTTGACCTTGACCTATGGCCTTGGAGAAACTGAAAATTTGTGTTCAATTGGCACATCTGCTCATGATGCAAAAGAACCGTATCTAGTTATTTTGATGTCAATCCACAATATGGGTCAATCCCACACAAAATTTAATGGATCAACAGACAGTTGGATGTCATGACCCACATAAAACAAGCTGTCATTGTCACAAAGCTCTATGTCTTGTTTACAGACATACAGACCTAATGGAAAGAGCTGTACAATATGAATCTGACTGGAAAAGAATTAATGCCTGTGTAACGTGCACCGAGCGGTTAGTGCCTGAAACGTTTGTGGGACGAACACAATGTTCTGTGACAAAAAGGGCTGGTATGGTATGAAACAGGTTTGATAATAAGACTTAATCACACAAAAATCAGAATGGTCCAAACAAGTGTTGAGCCTGACTCCTGTGATGATTTAGTCTGAAAGACCAAGTCCTTAGGAATAGGTCAAAGGTATGTGTTGAGCTGTTTAATACAAGGACTCAAACACGTCAAAAGTTAGAACAGGTTTGGGCCGATACAAGCTGGTCCAAACCAATGCTGACTCCAGAACTATGTCTATAGCTCAGACCCTAAACAATGAGTTGAACACACGGTTTGATCACCTGCACTTCTGAACCAAGGTTTGGACCAAGGTTGCAACTCTGAGATGACAAGCGTATGGAACTCAGGATAGAGTCACGACACAATTTTGAAAACCTGCAAATATGAGATATGGCGTGCCAGATCTGCATGTATGAGGTTTAAGTAGTGTCGGGCTTTTACAAAGGCTAGAGCGTACAAATATATTGCTTATATAGCAAAACAGTGGGTATATCGTCAAATGACTAGTTACCACGAAGCCAGCAGACAAGCGACTGACAAAGATTTCAGAAAATTCCGCTTTTTATACCCAAAAGAAATCACGTGACCACCTTAAATAATTGGAATACTCAAATTTTATCATTGTGGCAACAAACCGTTTTCCATACGTTCTCAGTCTTCGTAGACAAGAGACGTGATTAGACTTGAGTCTTTCCCATTCACTGATGGTCAACTGTGACATTCCGTGACACATGCATTTCACCCAATGAAAAAAGGTTTGGGTCAAATGGAGCAAGATAACAGTCAAATTGATAAGAGGAGGACCTTAATTTTCAACCTTTTGTATTGCAGTATAATAACAATGTGTCTAATCAATCAAATAGATTTAAAATCATTGCTATTTGGACCTACATACCACTGAGGAAGGTGAAACCAGCAAAGATTCCAAATCTCTTGGCCTCTGTCTCTTTTGAGTGACGTGTAGACATCAACCATATCATCAACCCAATGGATCCGAATGTACTCAGAAACCCAGCCTGAAATGGGTTAAACAATCAATGAAATCTCTTCCACAAATCAGAATGACTGTTGTATGATGGGTCTTTGAATGTGAATTTATGTATACAACCACAACATAACAAGAGCACCGCCTACACTCAGCTGTTGAGTACTGGATGGTCAAACTAAAACTAAGTCGAACAAGAGCCGTCGGAGACGGATTATGCTCCCCGAATAAGGCATTGTCACAAAAACAAGAGCTATGTTGGACATGGACATCCCCCGCCAAGAAAGCTTGATGGTAAACTGAAGCCTAATAGATAAAAGATTCTTTTGTACTGTCAAACATTTGCCTCCAATAAAATCTAAGTAATAACAAGAGCACCGCCTACGGGTGCCTACGCTCGGCTGTAAGTGCTGGATGGTAAAATAACTAATGGATTGTGAAAAAAACTAAGTAGAAAAAGGGACATAATTTGCAGAAAATGTTTCAGAAATTATCCCCCTTGGAAGAAAGTCAAGTTTCATGTGAATGCCTTCAGAAGATTTTGCATTTTTTTCACAAGTTTGACCTTGAAAAATGACCTTGACTGATGACCTTGAACTTGGTACCGACAGAAAGTGCTTGTCCCAGGCAATCATCATGAGAAATATGAAGACCCTATCACTTACCATTCAAAAGTTATTGCAATGTCAAAATTTTTGCATTTTTTTCACAAGTTTGACCTTGAAAAATGACCTTGACCTTGACTGATAACCTTGAACTTGGTACCAACAAAAAGGCCTTGTCAAAGGCAATTATCATTTTAAATTTGAAAGCCCAATCACAAACCATTCAAAAGTTATCTCAAAATGTCAGTGTTTTTTGCAATTTTTTTCACAAATTTGACCTTGGAAAATGGCCTTGACCTTAACTGATGAACTTGAACTTAGTACCAATAGAAAGTGCTTGTCCCAGGCAATCATCATGAGAAATATGAAGACCCTATCACTTACAATTCAAAAGTAATAGCAATTTGTCAAAATTTTTGCATTTTTTTCACAAGTTTGACCTTGAAAAATGACCTTGACCTTAACTGATGACCTTGAACTTGGTACCAATAGAAAGGCCTTGTCCCAGTCAATCATCATGTGGAATATGAAAGCCCTATCACTTACCATTCAAAAGTTATCACAAAATGTCAAAGTTTTTGCACGACGACGACGACGACGACGACGACGACAACGACGACGACACCAAGGCTATAGCAATACCTCGGGTTTTCTCCGAAAACAGCCGAGCTAAAAATAACAAAGGGCAATAACTCCAAAATTATACAAGCAAGAGTTGTAGTTCTGGTGTATTGCACTTCCCCTCCATGAGATCTATCCACCCATAAAGATTCAAGTTGATAGCTATTATACTTCAGGAAATATGCTCCAGACAAAATCTAAGTATCAAAAATAACAAAGGGCAATAACTCCGCAATTATGCAAGTAAGAGTTGCAGTTCTTGTACACTGCACTTCTCCTCTATGAGATCTATCTACCCATAAAATTTCAAGTTGATAGCTATTATACTTTAGGAGATATGCTCCAGACATAATCTAATTATTAAAAATAACAAAGGGCAATAACTCCAAAATGATGCAAGCAAGAGTTGTAGTTCTTCATAAAATTTCAAGTTGATAGCTGTTATACTTTAGGAGATATGCTCCAGACAAAATCTAAGTATCAAAAATAACAAGGGGCAATAACTCCAAAATTATGCAAGCAAGAGTTGTAGTTCTTGTGCAGTGCACTTTTCCTCTATAAGATCTATCCACCCATAAAATTTCAAGTTGATAGCTATTATACTTTAGGAGATATGCTCTGTGGTCAGATTGCATAAATTGCTTAGATTAAATAAGGTGTTATCTTATACAGCAAACATAAAGGTTACAAACATTAAACCCCCTTTTTGCATGACATATTTTCAGACACAAAATTCAAATAGTTTATGGTAATTGGCATCTGATTTGCCACTGAAATGTGAAATTTCATCAAATTCTGAGCATAAGACTAGCAGAAATGAAAGAATAACTGTATTTTACGCGCTAGCGTAAAGGCAACAAACATTTAGCCCCCTTTTTCCATGATATATTTTTTTTTACGTTAATTTCAAATTGTTTATGGTAAAGGGCATCTGATTTGCTACTCAAATATGAAATTTCACTAAATTCTGATGGTTAGACTAGGAGAAACTTGGGAAAAACTGTTTTTTACCTTAAGTCCCCTTTTCCTGTGACGAGGCCTCAAATCCAAAAACTGTCACAGATGCATCAACACTATATCATAAGAAGTTCACATGGTAAGTTTCATTTGATTTGGCCCAAGGGTTATGGAGAAATAGGTGGGGACGGACGGACGGACGGAATAACTGTTACATGCTTACGTAAAGGTAACAAACATTTAGCCCCCTTTTTCCATAATATTTTTTTTTTTACGTTAATTTCAAATTGTTTATAGTAAAGGGCATCTGATTTGGTACTCAAATATGAAATTTCACTAAAATCTGACTGTTAGACTAGGAGAAATTTGGGAAAAACGTTTTTTTACCTTAAGTCCCCTTTTCCCGTGACGAGGCCTCAAATCCAAAAACCGTCACAGATGCATCATCACTATATCATAGGGAGTTCACATGGTAAGTTTCATTTGATTTGGCCCAAGGGTTATGGAGAAATAGGTGGGGACGGACGGACGGACGGAATTACGGACGGACGAAGCGGCGGCTATATGCTCTCCCTTCGGGAAGCATAAAAAAAGGCATAATTTGCACAAAATGCATCAGGAGTTATTCCCCTTTATTGCCAGTATAGGTTGCTCTTTTGATGGTGAAATGTATGCCAGTTTCAAGTGAATGCCTTCAGTAGAACCATGGATATCACAAAATGTCAAAGTTTATGCATGACGACGACAATAACACCAAGGCTATAGCAATACCTTGGGTTTTCTCCAAAAAAAAGACTAGCTAAAAATAGGAAATGCATGGAACATTTTTGAGAGTTTAACAGAATTTTATTTATGTTTGCCTCGGTTTATTGTGGTTTCTGCAGATCTTTGGTTACCTTGGCTGCTTGTGCATATTCCATTCAAGCTGCTTTCACGTAAAATATAGTGGATATTGAATGAGTGGTCATTGAATATCAAAAGTATTAAACAAGTCATCTATAAACAGATAAAAACGAAGCTTTGCATTGTAGATGAAGGGTTTAATAAATTCGGTATTTTATGAAAACAAATTTGATATTCTATTTATAAAATGACCAGATTTTTTTGGATAAATCAAGGAAATCCCATGAATTTATCAATTCAAGTTATCCTGCATAACATATAATGCTGTTTGCAAATTGATGTTATGATGTCATTTTCATAATGAAAATATAACATTACTATACGTTATTAGCTTATTTGCATAGCTATTTCACTAGTGTAACAAGTGCATGTCGTATTGCGATGCAATACAGGAGTCCCCAACCGGATAACAAAAAATCCTTTCTTATAATATATCTCCTACTTACTAGATCTATAACTGTATACAAAATTTGAAGTTGCTAGAACGTTTTGAACAAAATGTCCCAAACAAAAATATACGAGTAAAAACAACCAATGGCAAAAACTCCAAAAGTGGGCAGAGAAAAATGATTCTTGTACATGCCACTTGTCCTCAATGAGATCTATAAGTGTACCAAGTTTGAAGTTGCTAGCACTGATGGCTCAGGAGATATGGTCCGGACAAAAATGTCAGGATAAAAAACAACAACGGACAATAACTAAAAAAGTGGATGTGGCAGAGAAACGGTTCTTGTGCATTACACTTCTTCTCGATGAGATCTACCAGTGTACAAAGTTTAAAGTTGCTAGGGCTAATGGTTTAGGAGATAAGTATGGGACAAAAATGTAAGGATAGAAACAACAAAGGGCAATAACTCAAAAAGTGGACATGGTAGATTACAGTTCTTGAACATGACACTTATCCTCAATGATATCTATAAGTGTAGCAAGTTTGAAGTTTCTAGCACTGATGGTTTAGAAGATATGTTCCGGACAAAAATGTAATGGTAAATACAACAAAGGGTAATAACTCAAAAAGTGGGTGTGGCAGAGTAACAGTTCTTGTACATGACACTTGTCCTCAATGAGATCTATACGTGTTCTAAGTTTAAAGTTGCTAGCACTTATAGTTTAGGAGATATGATCCGGACAAGAATGTAAGACTAAAAACAACATAGGGCAATAACTCAAAAAGTGGACATGGCAAAGTAACAGTTCTTGTACATGACACTTGTCCTCAATAAGATCTTTCATTGTACAAAGTTTGAAGTTGCTAGCAATTATGGTTTAGGAGATATGATCTGGACAAAAATGTAAGGGTAAAAACAACAAAGGGCAATAACTCAAAAAGTGGGCGTGGCTGAATAACAGTTCTTGAACATGACACTTGTCCTCAATAAGATCTATAAGTGTACCAAGCTTGAAGTTGCTAGCACTTATAGTTTAGGAGATATGATCCGGACAAGAATG
The DNA here is from genome assembly GCA_948146395.1 of Fragum whitleyi. Lineage (NCBI taxonomy): Eukaryota > Metazoa > Mollusca > Bivalvia > Cardiida > Cardiidae > Fragum > Fragum whitleyi. Next base: position 14,568,233 of record OX411558.1, on the reverse strand, counting down.
TTAGGCTAAAATCAACAAAGGGCAATAACTCAAAAAGTGGGTGTGGCAGAGTTATGGTTTTTGAACATGACACTTCTCCTCAATGAGATCTATAAGTGTACAAAGTTTGAAGTTGCTAGCACACATAGTTTAGGAGATATGTTCCGGACAAGAATGTAAGGCTAAAAACAACAAAGGGCAATAACTCAAAAAGTGGGTGTGGCAGAGTTATGGTTTTTGAACATGACACTTCTCCTCAATGAGATCTATAAGTGTACAAAGTTTGAAGTTGCTAGCACACACAGTTTAGGAGATATGATCCGGACAAGAATGTAAGGCTAAAAACAACAAAGGGCTGTAATTCAAAAAGTGGAAATGGCAGAGTTATGGTTCTTGAACATGACAATTGTCCTCAATGAGATCTATAAGTGTACAAAGTTTGAAGTTGCTAGCACACATAGTTTAGGAGATATTTTCTGGACAAGAATGTAAGGGTAAAAACAACAAAGGGCAATAACTGGGTATGGCAGAGTAACGGTTCTTGCACATGACACTTCTCCTCAATGAGATCTATAAGTGTACCATGTTGAAGTTGCTAGCATATATGCTTTAGAAGATATAGCCTGGACAAAAGTGTGATGGACAGACGGACAGACGGATGGACAGACGGAATCGAGCAAACCTATAGTCCCCCAACCGGTAACCGGTGGGGGGCTAATAACATCCGTGTAATATCAAAAATATTCAACAGGTTTATTTCACTCCCAAGACATAGGGCATTTTATAAACATGTATAAAATTACGTTCAGAAAATACTATTTTGGAGTTGTTTTTTCTTTTCTTTCTTTTTCTTCCTACAAGGTGAATATGTTTTGAAGATTGAATGTGAGAAGTTGGCTGGAAAGAGGCAACGTGGGTCGTGCTTGTTGATTGACAGGTGCCGATGTTGTGTAGACAATACCACTGGAATCTGTCTGGGGTGAATTGCAAGGAAGCAAGTCTCCTGCCGGAGTCGAGCTATTTGCCTTGCTGATCTGTCTGGTGCCGGTTGGTAACTCATGACAGTCTGGTCCCGGAGACATGCTTCTGTCTACTGGGTGGGCGTCATCGGCGGGCATGTCTTGTGGAGACATGCTTCTTTCTTGGTGGTTCTTTTTAGAGTTGCTTCCACTTTTCATCATATCCCTGACCGGTTTCGTTCAAATTAGAACTCATCAGAGGGTGATGTCAGCTGGTTTTAGCTTGTATTGGATGATAGAAAGAGTGAGCAGTCCGCTATATATACTTAGCGGTGCCGGTTGGTGCCTGTAGTACTAATAATAGCTCCACGTGATCAGTGGTGCTGGCGGGTGCCGGTGATATATAATTTAGTATCTAGGGCCGGAGGGGTGCCGGTTGGTGCCGGTATATATGTTGCTAGGCAATATGGTGCTGGTCTGTGCCGGAACGGGCTATAATGGGCCGTGGCTTGTGCCGGTGGTTGCCGGCGAGTGGCTAGAAATGACCGGCGGGTGCCGGCAGAGGAGAGATACGGGGGTTTTGAGAAACTATGTTGTTCTCGTGGAGCTATCGTAGTGAGGAGACACTGAGTGTCAGAAATAAACCAATAACAATGAAGACAAAATACGAAATATTACTGAATATTAATGTAGATATTTGTATTTGCATACAAAAATAAGAGCAAGAGAGATTGTCTTTAGGTGATTGTACAGCCGTTCGCAGTGGGGTGGAGTTTCAAACTGTTTGTGAATGGTAAGCGTCAGATCTAATGGGAGGCCATCATCAAGGTTGAAGGGTTCAAGTGGAATTTCTTCTTCCAATGTTTGAAACCACTGGAACAGTTGAGTTTCTTCAGGTTTCGCCGGAGGATCGACATATATGGTGATTTCCATATTCTTAGAGCATGTTTGTTCATGTTTGGTCAGGTCATCTTTCCTGACATACTGTTTGTTGCAATGGCTGCAAACAAATTTCCCCCCTGCATGTGCCCATTTGTTGTGGCAGTGATAGGATCCACGATGTTTGAAGGTTTTACTGCATTTGCTGCATTCGTACATGGCGTCGGTAGTTTAGTGCAGCTACGACGTTACTAACGTCAAACACGCGTATGACGTTGTTTACGTCTATCTCGGAAATGACGTCATGAGACGTCGTCGGCGTTGTGGATTATTTCCATCGATGTAGGCTGTGTTTCTGTATGTGACCCTGTTTTTCAGGGTAGCTACCGTTGTCAAATTTAAATGAAACGTCGCATCCAGCCCTAGTCAAAAAACATGCAGTCAGTCATCGTTTTCGTTTATGTTTTGAAGATTGCTTACAGAGCCTTTGAAATTATAAACTTTGAAAATATACAGTTCAAATTCTTCAACTGAAGTCTTTGGCTGAAAGATATCTTGAGAACTTTCAGGGCCTCCAGTTGATCATCGTTCGAAGGTTTACTGTTATCCAGCCATTGGTGGAAGACCAGGGGTTCGACACTAAGGGGAGTCCAGGAGTCTGAGACTCCTTGATTACCAGTTGGGACTCCTTCCATTTGCAAGTAAGGAGTCTGATAGACAGTAAGAGTCATTTGAGAATGTTTTGAAAAACAAACACATGAAGTAGTCTCCTTACTAACACTTGCCAAAATTGTAGATCTTTTCACTACAAAAGCTGTTGAAGAAAACATTTGCTTCCATTTTCCACAATGTTCTCCCAAAATGAAAATTCTGCCTCCTTACTTTGAACCTGGACCACTTAATTTCATGTGTTCTCCGGAGTTAGTGTCGATCCCTGGGATGACAGGTGTTGGGGAGGATAAGTTAATCTGTTAGTGATTGGACCTGGGACCCTAGATTGGGAGATTACTGCCCTAACGATTGCGCTAGATTTTTTTTTAAATGCTTGTATTAACACTTTCCTGTTTTACAAAATTTTGGACCTGTCCAAATTCAAAGGTTTTGCAGACGAAAATTTAAAGTGGATTTAATTTGAAAAATAACCATTCAGTAGGGTAGAAAATAGTGTGGAAAAAGCAGAAGCAATTTCCTCTTTTTTCACAATGTTTTCTCAATCATTAAATCACAGGCACGTAAAAAGTAGGGATTAAACAGCAAAGGGTTAAATTCAACTAATTTCCAAATAAATCTTATACGCTTTATGGAAGACTTGTTTATAAGGTTTCAATAATTTCATTACAAAATTCGAATACATACACTGAGAATGTTGGTAAACAGGTGGACATAGGACCCAGCTGCAGCCGTCAACATGGATACTGCAAGGCTCACATACACCTTCTTCAGGTGGTTTTGAACTCGAGAGCTCCTGAAAATACAGAAAAACTACATTGAGATGATTGGTTAACAGGTGGATATTATCAACAATCCTGTGCCAAGAGGTAGTTAGTGCTTATACAATGTTTAGGCACTTACAACCACAAAGCACTGGAATACTGAAATGATGCAGCTGCAGCTGTCAACATGGACACTGCTAGGCTGACATACACCTTCTTCAGGTGGTTTTGAACTCGAGAGCTCCTGAAATTACATTAAATATACACTGAGATGATTCGTAAACAGGCGGATATATATCAACATTTCTATGCTTTAAAGTTGTCAGTGCCTTCTGATGAAAAAAAACCCTTCCTTTCTCGAGTATCATAGCAACAGATTGTGTCAGGATACAGAATCTGAGGAGATCTATTACAAGCAACTTTTTCTTTTTCCTTGTTTTTCTCTGACATGTTTTAAATTTTCAATAATCATGAGTAATGTACTGAGTTTAAATTAGTGTTTTTTCTAGGATTTTATAACTATGGGGGATTTCAACACAAATTGAACAATTGAGAAATAACTGTTATTCCATACTCTTTGTTCACAGTAAAAAAACCCCCCAAATTTTAGAAAATATGGGGGATCTTAGAAATAAGCGGGGCAATCCCCCAATCCCCCTGCCTAGAATAAACACTGTTAATAATGCTGGAGATAAGATCTAAAGGACCAGTACTCAGAGTGGTAGAGAGAAAGAGGACCAAAGAAAGTTTGAATCAGGGTGTGCTTAAAGGTCTATGATACAATATTCCGATGTCAAGTAATAATGCCCCAGTTAAACTTTGGCATTTCTATCATTTTGTGCATTTTTCATACTGAAAAATAAAGACTAGCTTTAACAAAACTCCATTTACACATGTTAAAATGAAATATTTTGATAATGTGAAATTGTGCCTAAATATGAGAGGCCGTCATTAATTTTTCAAGCATTCTAATACTTTCTACCCACTGTTCAGGGTTTGACACTTACTACTTTTTGCCACAGACCTGAAGGACTTGTTAGCCTGAAGTCTTACAGGTCCTCCCTGATTAAGACAGCTCCTCCAAGCAAACAACAGATATTATTAGCAATCCACGGGTAAATTGTAGAGAAAACATTGTGGCAAAAGAAGAAATTGCTTGTGAAAAACAATTTATTCTTTTCCCTGAATGATTTCCAGAGGATAATGAACAGTTATTGGAAAGGCAGCTGAAGACAAAAAATAAGTAGATAGATTGTAAATGAAATGGCCATTACTAACAGGTCTAAAGGACCTGCAGCATGGTAACTTTTACCAGTTCTCCTTAAAACCCACAGGCCTCAGGCCTGAATACTCGTTTTAAAGTCGATCCCTGCTGTTGAATGGAAGGGAAATTACAAATACATCAATTTAGTCTTTTCCTTGGTTTTTAAAATGAAAGGATCATTTTGATTATTTGATTAATATTCAATATTCGATATATGTACCAGATATTCTATTCATCCATTGGGCTTTGAAAATTCTGACTTGTTTTCTTATAAAGGCAAAGTTACGATAATTGCTATTGTGTTTTTTAACATGTGACATTGACCAAACCAAGGAAAAGCATTTTGAAACCTTAATAGGAGTCAGCTTTATTTTGCAAGTTATGAGTCAAATGGACTCCATGGTAATAGAATATTTCCTACAACAAATGATCAGAGAGGTGTCCTAAATTTCTATCCATAAACTCTGTTTGTCAAAGTCTCAGATCTTTTTTATACAAAAATAATGTTGCAAATAACATTTGGTTGTATTTACTTGTTTTTCTGAAGGAAAACCATCCTACAATTCTGAAGGAATTGTTGCAGAAAAAGAAGAAATTGCTTGTTACATGCAATTTCTTCTTTTCCACAATTTTCTCCTAAAAATAGGACAATTTGGACTCCCTAATTTGAGCTTGGACTCCTTTGTTTGACAAGTTGGGAGTCTGTTTGACTCCTTTTTCTCAGAACTTAGTGTCAAACCCTGGTCTTTGTGTGTGGGTTCCAAACAGAAGAACAGTACTCAAGAGACGAGTGCACCAAGGTGTAGTAAGCACACAATTTTGTCTTCTTGCTAGATATGCTCTAGTTTCTTTGAAGGAAACCTAGAGTACCGTTTCTCTTTTTCAGGATTTTGTTGATGTGGGTGCCCCATTGTACTTTTTCTGTGATGTGTCAGGGCTTTTTCTGCTATCTCTCAGGGGCCCAATAAAGGCCCTATTCCCCATTGAAAAGGCCCCAAAATTTTTCCCAATTTGGAGAAAAATTCCCAATTGAATGAAATGGATTTAACCAAACAACTTATTTCTGACATATTTGTAAGTTGGGAGTATGAATATGTGTTTTGTTAGCTTTGAAAATTTTAAGAACAAGCTTTTTTAAAGAAAATTTATTCATTACAAGCAAGAATTGACCCAAACAGTCTTACATGAAAAAATCCCCAAATTGCATTTCGTCGATACTTTTTTCCCAAATGAATGCTAGGGGCCTTTTCCCAAAGATCTTGGAAAAAGCCTTGTGTGTGCTCCTAGGTATTTGGTACAGCTCTCAGAGTCTTTAAGCTTGTTGTTGGAAAGCTGTGGTTTTCGCTTTCTGTGAACCCTTACAATGAAGCACCTTTCGGGGTGAAAGGTCATTTACCACTTCTTCTCCCATTCTGCCACCGCCGCCTTCATAGAGCAGTTGGTAGGGTATCGAACTGTCAATCTAGAGGTCCTGGATTTGATCTCGCTGGCGGTACTCCTTCTTTAAGACCAATGTCTCCCACCAATGGATCGATAATCGTAGACCTATTGTGGGATAGCAGCTGGAGGCTAGGAAAGAATGTATAGGCAGTACTGTCATGAGAAATACCAGGAATCCATTGTTAGGTGCTCCAGCCTCCACAATATAACTGAAAAATGTTGAAAGGGGCATAAAACCCCAATTTGAAAAAACAAAATCTCCCATTCTGCCATCATTAAAAGGTCTTGTTGCAGTCTTGTTCTGTGTCAATCGGTCTGTATACTACCCTGTGGGCTGGGATTAATCTGCATCAGCATTTCACTTGGTTGGGTAGGTCAAATATGAATGCAAGAAACAGGAAAGGCCCAAGACGCTACCCTGTGGCACCCCACTAACTACCGGTACTGGGTCCAATACTGAGCCATTAATGATAACAGATTGAGATCTATCCACCAGATATTAGTGTAAAACCATCCTGAAGTGACTTAATATCTATTGGCCCTCTGACAGACAAAAAGTTACAAGACAAAATGATTGTTTTTAAAAACGAAAGTATTTTGTAATGGACACGTATGTTCTAGAATATATGGGATTTTCCTGTGAAGTGAAACAAGAATTTTTCAAAAACAAATTTGTGGAATTGTCTATAAGATATTAATTCTATTACCCTCAAGTTAAACGGATGCATTTAAAAATAATTTAAAAACAATAAATTTGAAACAAATAGTTGCCATTTTACTCACAAATGGTCGAATTTAAATAGAGAATCTGGAAGAAATTCGTTCCTGGTCGCCATTTTGTATTGTTTTGACGTTTTATACGGAAGGTAGCACTCCAGTTTAGATTTACATCCGGGTCGAGGTATGAAGGGATGCAAGTCCATTTTAATTTGGGGCCCTACGTTCAGGATTACAAACTGTGCAAACTGTTTGCAAATTACACCCCACTGAACAGTGTTTACTAATTACATCCGCTGAAGTGCACGTGCAAAACTCATTGACCGGTGGTCTAAATGCTAATCGTCTGTGTTTAAGAATCCTGAATTATTTTATTTTTTAGTATTTTACGTAATCACGTAGACAAATTATTCCTAAATCAAAATTAATACCCTACTTCTTCGTTTTCAAGTAGGTCCCCCTAAAGATCAAGAGTCTTCTAAGACTTTAAATGTTGACCTAGCACAGAAGGCTGTCATGATTTCCAGTTTCGTGAAAATAAGATAATAAAACTCTGTATGTGCATGTTAAATTTATTTTAAAACTTTTAACACAGGGGTTCTAGTTGGTTATATATCCCAGAGGGTATTGCTCTATATGTAGCGTCGGCGGCGCTATCTTGTCTAATGTGCTACCAGCTGGACTTCGATCATGATCAACAGTAGGCTATACATAAAATATTTTATAACTCTAAAGCCACCTTTTATCAGCATTGTTTGTGGTACTTTAAAGAAAGAAATACAACTTAAAATTATTGATGGATTTTTTCACAATGAATGCAAGCTGTCCATTTTCGCCAGGAGTAACATATATTACTAAGACGCGCGTCAGGAGTAACATTATCAGTATATTACTTATTGAGGTGCTTTACTATAATGGGGGAAAATCTCAAACCATTGAATTAACCTTAAACTACTTTCGCATGGTATTTGGTAAATTTTCCTAAAACACTGATAGCGGCTCGATAACAATTATAGCTAGAATTATGTAGTAATGTATTTTTCAGGCTTTGAAAACCACAATGAGTCTCGAAATGATTAAAATTGAAATCAATACATTAAGAATATTTTAAATAGTTATGGTTTGTACTTATTTAAAACAATGAGGTATTTAATTGCAATCAGATGACATATGTGTCAGCTTTTAGTCATTGATGGGTAAATTGTATTACTTTAGAGGAAAGTAGGTTGCAAATGGACTTATGACCAAAAACCCAACAAATCTCACAATCTTTCCAAGAACATAAGCTTAAGAAAAACACAGTTAACAAAATGTGCATTGACACAGTGATGAATATGATATATCTTTTGCATAAGTAACTTCTATTCGTTGTTTCCAATGGCTTTATTTTTCAAGACATGATATAAATTGGTTCAAACGCCTTTAAAACACAAATATCATTAACAAAATATACTTTCAATTGATTTTTTTTACTAAATACTTAAATATACAAACCAAAAAAGTCATGTTATTTATTTTATGAAAATTTGATGGGTAGGTTTCTGTAAAGTAAAGCATCTTGCATTCGCCCCACTGACTATCTAGAGTGCTAACCGACCCTGAAATGTTCAATGTTACCTAGGCGTTTGGAAATTGTCCCAAGTTGGGCAGACACGGAAAGATAATTGCTATCTGTTTATCTTTATTTATAATTCAAAAGTAAGGTATTTTACCCCAATATCACGGATCAATTGTCAAAGTATAACTATAACTGCTTTACATGTATCAAGAAACACAAAGTTTGGTACTAAAAAGACAGTGCTGTCGGCTTATCCTGCGCACTTAAGAAACTCGAGTACAAAATTCGTGTAAAGATATCGCATGTACACAAAAATCAATACACGACTGAACTCATTTACCATTTTTGTTATGTAAAAGATATTTTATCTGGAACAAAATGTCACTAAAGTAACACAATCCGGTGATGAACAGAGGCACCGTCGTGTTTTATCAACGCAGTTCTCGTCGGCTAAACCAGCGCAGAAAGAAAGAACCTTACTTTAATGCTTGTAAAAACTGTTAGAATTAAAAAGCGATACGCTTAAACAAAAAGAGAATCTTTTTACTTTAAAATAAACTTGTAGACATTTTTGTTTGAAATGTTTGATTGATCATATTTTTAATATCAATAAAAGGGTTGTTTTGCTCTAAGCTTTAGCGGCCATTTTTTAGGTTTTATATGACGTCATATAGCTGCGCATCTTTAGACGACGCGCAAGATTACCCAACGTGAGTGTACATTTTGGTAATTTTGATTCTTCTTTTTACTGCATAACAGATAAATTCCTGAAGCACGATAAAAATTTACCCTGTAGTAAGATAAAATAATTTCCCAGTAGCTTAATTTTTAATAACAGCATTATAATATTGAAAATTTTCTGCAACATAATAAAACAATTTCCCACATAATGATGAGAAATTTACCCGCCACATGAAAAAAAAGATTACCATGCTGGTCTTATATCGCTCACCTTCGTCGTTTTGACTCTAAAAGATCCCATTTCCCATGATATGGCGAGAACCCTTCCGATTGTCAATGAGGTTCATCTTTGTGCACTGTGACGAACATTCTGACCAAGTTTCGTGGGAATTTGGCAATGCTTTTTGCGTGTAGAGTGCTTACAAGAAAATTGTGATCAAGGCCTCTTTTCCGTTGATATGACATGGATCCTTCCCATTTTTATTAGGGTTCATCCTTGTGACCTGACACATATTCTGACAAATTTTCATGAAGATTGGTCCCTTTTTGTGTCCTCTTGAGTGTAAAGACTTGAATTGTTGTCGTCTGACGACGGTTGACGCACGACACACAACGGACGACAGACATTCAATGATCACCAGAGCTCACGTTGTGAGCTTAAAAATGCAAGCAGCATGAAAAAAAAATCCACACAGCATGATAAAAACTGTTTTCTGCGTCATGATAAAACGATTCCATGCAGCAAGACTCCCACCAAAATGATAATGAAAATTAATATTTATAAATAAAAATCTCTGCGGCTTGACAAAATTGTCCTGCACCATGACAAAAAAAACCCTAGCAGCATAATTAGAAAATCCCCACAGTTTGATAAAAAAAAAAAATCCTCCGCAACATGATAAAGAAGCATCTCTACAGAATGATAAAAAAATCTTCCTACTGTATGAGAACATATTTCCCCCACAGCATGTTAAAAAATATTCCCTGTAACATCATGACAAATTTACTTGCGTCACGATAAAACGTATTTTACTTAGCATGATAAAACAACTTCCGGCAACACGATAAAAATTCGCCGCACCACGATTAAAAACTTTCCCTGCAGAATGGTATAAAAGTGTCCCGCAGCATGATATAGAAAATTTCCTGCGCAATAATTTAAAAAAAGTGCTTCATGTTAAAAAAAGAATGCTAAATGAAAATAATTTTCCTTCAGCATGATCGAAAAAAAAAAAATACTTCAGTAGTAAAAATTATCCGCAGCATGTTTTCTTTCTTTCTTTTTCTTTTTGAATCGGAGAGCTCTGCATGATAAAGAAATCCCAGAAGCATGATAAAAATTCCCTGATGAATGATAAAAAATCTTTTCACAGGCCAATAAAAACGATTTTATGAAGCATACTCAAAAGTTTTTCTCGAAGCTTGAAGAAAAATTTGATTCGTAGCATAATAAAATAAGTCGACATCAGCATGTTTACCGCAAGATTTTTTTAATCTTCCCAGTAGCGTGATGAAAAACTTTCCACGCAGCATAACTAGAAAATCCCAGCAGCATTACAAAAAATCCAACAGCTTGGTATTTTCATTTCCCGCAGCTCGATATATTTCAGGCAGCATGATAGAAAATTCCCCCCGCAGCATAAAAAATCTTTCCTCGCAACATGATGAAAAATTGCCCTTGCAGCCAGATAAAAAAACTTTCCTCGAAGTTTAATGAAAGAAAATTTATTTTGCAGCATAAAAAAGATCACTGCAACTTACTAAAATAATCCTCGAAGCATGATGAAAAATTCCCACCAAGCATAAAGAAATTTTCTCGCAGTATGAAAAAAAATCCATGCAACATCATTTAAAAAAAACCTACCGCATTAAAAACAATAGCTTGAAATGCGATAAACAAGTTCTTACAGCTTGAATAAAAAAGGAATCCAGGCGGCTTGACAAAAAATATATTCAGCACGATAAAATAGATTCCATGAAGTATGATAGCAAAATTACAAAGCACAATAAAAATTTGCCCGTGCGTAATGCAAAAAAATCCCCGTAGCACGATAAAAAATTGTCCCTCCAGCATAATAGAAAACTTTTCCCACATCATAAAAAAAATTAATTACATGCATCATGATGCCAAAATTTCCCTGTATCATAAAAAATTCCCCATTGCATAATAGTTTATTCCTGTCAGCATGATAAAAATCTTTCCTGCAGCCTTATACTTTTTAATGCCGCATTCCAAAATATTTTTCAAGCAGTATGATTAGAAAAATTCTGCAACATTATAAAAAAATCTGTAGCATGATAAATAATTCCCACAAGATCGTTAAAAATATCCATGAAGCTTGGTAGAAAATGTCCCCCTCAGCATGATAAAAATTGCCTGCAAGATGATAAAAAAAATCCCAAAGGATTTGAAAAGTTTCCCCGAAGCATACTGAAAAAAATAATTTTAGCTTGATAAAACTCCCCCACACTCTAGCATGATGAAAAATTACCCACGCAGCATGATAAAAAAAATCCTGGAGCATGATGAAAAAATTCCCTGTATAATAATATATATGTATATAAAAAGGCGCCGCACGATAAGTTATCAGTGCAGCCGTGTTTATAATTCTACGTGCAGAGCTTTTTTTCTCCCGAAGCATGTCATAACCCCTGCTGCCTGTTTAAAAGAAATGATTCCCACACCAAGGTAAAGTTATACTCATCAGATGATAAAATACACTGCAGCATGAAAAAAATCCCAAAGCACGAAAAAATGTTTCTTGCAGCATGATGAAAAAATCCCATAAGCATGAAAAAATACACGCAGCGTGAAAGAAAAATCCACCCGCATAAAGAAATCTTTTCGGCATGATAAAAAAATTAAAAACCTTTTCCAATAGCTTGATAAAAGAATATTTCCAAACTCCAAAAACCCAAACTTGAGCATAATAAGAAAATCCCCGTTGCATGACAAAACTTACTCCCGTAGGCCTGATAAAAAGTATCCTAGACCATGTTAACAATTTTCCCTTCAGCATTATGGTTAATTTTCCAGAAGCATCTTAAAATTTCTTACCAGCAGCATGACAAAAATATCCTAAACAAGATACGGAAATTTACCCCCACAGCACGGTAAAATATTCCTCGCAGCATGTTGAAATATTTATCCTCTAGAATGATCGAAAAAATATCCACAGCATGATATAATATTTACCATGCGTCCTCTGAAAATATGTCCTGCAGAATAATAATATATTTTCCCTGAATCATGATTAAAATTCCCTGTAGCATGATTCAAAAATTTACCACCAGCATGATACAAATTTTTCAGCGGCGTAATCAATAATTAAGCCCACAGCGTAAAAAATCATTTTCCCCGCAGCATGATTTAAAAAAATCCCTGCAGCTTGATATAAACAAATCCATGAAGCATGTGAATAAAATTACCTACGGTAGTCCGGTAGATATTAAGCTAGACCTAGTAGTGTAGTATGAAGTTTTTCTCTTGATTGATACTGGTAGCCAAGACATGGCACACCAAGAATCTGACTGATGATATCTTGTCATCATTAAGCATTTTGAAAAATTAGATATGGCAGCCATGCCTTTCGTAAAATATACAAAATGATCATTATCTTGCTATATTTATATTACTGAACCTATTTTTTCACTTATTCCTGTCACTAAGATGCTAACTAGTACTCACAAAATAAATAAACGCCTGAATTGAATTTGAATATAGAATTGTAATTCAAGCCAAGTCGAATTCTTGATTAGTAAACAATGTAAAAAGTCATGTTATGACACTTTTTAATATCAAAATAGTTTCAAACATTTTGTACAAAGGCTGAAACCAATTCCTTTATGAAAATCATGTAAAGCAATCTCATCATCCTATTTGAATTTTTTTTCTTCAGAAATATAACTTAGCAGCCATGATAGCAGAAATGTAGATTTCTTCTCAAATAAATTGTTAATCTGAACGAATTTTTTCAGGCCAGTTTAGGAGATTTCTTGATTGATTACCGAAGCATTACAAATCAATAAGGATACTGATAACACCCTGTGTAATCATTGTGATTTTTGAAAAATAAAGATGGCAGCAAAGGCTTAAAATATACAAGCGTAGCATAAGCATGTCATCTACATATCGTTTCACCTTTTCTAAACCTAATAAGAACTGGAAACACAAATTAAACATGCCCAAATCCAGATTTAAACCTAGAATTGCAATCAAGAGGGTAGCCAATTGGTATTCTGAAAGTTATGTTTGGACCAAACCAAACAGGCTTATCAAACCGACCCCATTTTTTTTTTTTTTTTTTTTTTGATTTTAATTGGCAGCCCGGAATAATCAAATGTGGATTTCCACTAAACAACAAACCGACCTGATATCTAATATGAATTTTACTCGCCAGTTTTGCTGTTAACATGCCCTGCCGAAAAATGTGACCAAAAAACCCCCTAAAATTGATTGTGATTATAAGGATAGCGTCCAAGTGTAAGTTAAGCTCTTTATAAAGGTAAACGCCATTTCTTTCAAAGAACTCTAATGATACACAAGCCATTGAAAAAGTAAAATATATCATTCTTATGTGAATTTTTATCTGAGATCAGGCTTATTTGAAACTTGAATTGTATACAGCTTTTATCATGTGCATTTTTGTTGTAAAACCCAAGAAAAAAAGCCAGAAATGTGAGAAATAATGTATATCTCTAAATCAACATTATTAAAAAAACATTTTGCTTTTTAATATTCAAGATAGCAGCCACGTATGATAAAATATAAAGGTCTTTTATTTTAAAGCCAGAAATGGGAGAAATAATGTTTATCTCTAAACAAATCAACACTATTAAAAAAATAAATTGCTTTTTAGTATTCAAGATAGCAGCCACGTATGAAAAGTACAAAAGTCTTTTATTTTATCAGTTTATTTCCAGCCTAATAAATTGTGTTGTAGAATCATGTTATATTGTCAATTATAGTGCAGGCGAATTTCATTAAAATGACAAATCTGAGACGATGAAAATGTTCAAATGTTTATTGACCATTGCTAACCATTGTACGCTTTTACAGACTTTCAACCGTAGGCACCATGGTTTGAACTCTGGCTGAGGTAAATATAGTATGAACATGTGTCCACCACTGCTTTAACCAACGCAGTTTTACTGAAATACTGTACTGCTAAAAGTGGCGGTTAACCCAACTTAAACAAACTCAATTGATTTAGAAGCTTTCCCTTGCTTTCTTTGGTCATTAAGCTTTCTACCATGCTCAGACAAACATTTAATTTAAATTGGCAAAGGCAAGCAAATGATAATAATTAGTGTGAACATGGAACGGCTGACACGATGGCAATCGATTGAAATATCTATTTGACCTTCCCAAGTAAGACTCAAGATGACAACATTGGATATTTTGGGTTCTACCTGTCATTCTGAGAGGTTTCAAGATGTCTTTCAAAGAATTATAAAATTGACTGAAAAACACTTCTCATTATCTTTGGTCTTATTTCAATGGCCCAAACATCCTTGTTTAAGGTTATAATAATCATTTCAATTATTTAGTGCTAATTTCAATCATTGAGTGCTGATTCTAAGATCAGAACATTTTCAATACGAGATGGCAGCACGCTTTAAAAACGAAATTTGGTCAAAGCGCAGTTATATTTACCCCAATCTGCCCCCTGCTATTTAGATGAATAAAAATCTGACTATTCCTACTTGGCTTTGCACGTGCTTTCACAGAAATAAAAAAACAAGCAAACACAAAATATGACAGAAATTGTTATTAAAGCATTTCCACAGAGATCAAATTCAGGTAAAAAACTCAAGGTATATCTTCAAACATATGTATAATCATTAGATCAGGAACGGGGCATATTAAGGTTTATTATTATCATTCATTTGACCTCTGTTAAGCAGATCCAAGACGTCAATATGCGTTATCTCTGGTCCGAGTGTCATTTAGGGCGAATTTCAAAATTGAAGCCAAAATATCCAATGTGTAAGAAACACTGAATAACAGACATCCTTCCGATTTTGTATTTAAATCTAATAACTCAAATATCTGTTGTTGCGTTCTTTACGTCATCCTTTTCAATCATGGTCAATTAGAAAATCTTGACATCCTAATTGCGAGTTGGCAGCCAGTCTTAAGAATAAAAAAATGCCTATCTTTTTCTTTTAGTCTGTGGACCAGTACGAGTAACCATGCACCCACTAAAGATTGTCGTAGAGTGGTATGTATTTGTTCATTGGACCTCTCTGAGTCAGAATAAGGACGCTTACATTATGTATATATTTTGGAGTATATCCTCATATCAAAGTACATAATCTAATCGAAAACAAGTGGAGATCTAAAGAAAAAAACAGCATAAAGATAGGGTAAACACTGTTTTTGTCCACATTCTTGGCTGCCATCTCTAACTTAGGAAAACGATCCACATGTAATGATAGATACAATACTCTAGATGAAAAGGGGGAGAAAGATGATAAAATTTGGTGTGAATCAAAAAGAATTTAGTTTGGAAGCAATCATAACTGATAACCGCAACTTTGTTTGTCGCTTTTAGTTTTTGCTTTATCAGAAGCCTGCAAAGTAGCAGATTCATAGTAATATTAGGTATAAATGTCATTTAGTTTGTAATTAACCAAATAGTATTAGTCTCAATTCTGCGTTCCTAGCAGAAGACAAGACAATTTACCATTGGTGATGGCACTATCCATCTGATTTTAAGTATGAAGGAACGCAGCTAAAATCACGTGACATTACTGTAATTGAAATAATGCTAAAGTTTGGTTTGCCAAATAAAATCACTTTTACACTAAATGCCTTGTAATATTACTGCTATTTTGTCTACATAGCTTTTGTTTCTTTCCTTTTATATGTTTACTTTACCACAATACTTGGAATTCTTAAGTCAAAACTTAGCTCAAAACACACAAAACCTAACATCAAGACAAGTCAAGTGGTTACATGTATTCGTTCAAGGAGCCCTGGCTGCCATCTCGACTTTCTCAAAATGCTGAATGGTGACAAGGAGTCATCAGTCAGATTCTCGATAAGTAAGGCATGGGCTGCAGGATTCAGCCAAGAAAAAAATATACCACACTACTGGGTTCAGGTAAAATATGCATTTTTTTCAGTCGGACTAGAGTATTTAAGATTTTTCCCGCAGCATAAAATAAGATCCCTGCTGCCTGATAAAAGAAAATTTCCTGCAACATGATAAGATTTTTCCTTTTTTTCTTTTCATTTTTTTCCTTTACCATGATATAAATTTTCCTCAGCAGCAAGATAAAGATATTTCCCTGCATCATGGTAATTTTTCCCCTCAGCACGATGTAAAATTTCTCCGTAGCTTGATAAAAGAAAATTTTCCCTGCAGCTTTATGATTAATTTTCCTTTAGCATGATTAAAATTGTTTCCAGCAGCTTGATAGAAAATATTAATCGAAACATGATAAAAAATCAGCGGGTTGATAACCGTAAACCTTTGTGAGTTAAGAGCTGGAGGCTAGGAAAGGTTGTAATGATAATACTTGTGTGAGAAAAACAAACCAGGGTTTGTTTGTAAGGGGCTCCAGATTGGGTCTAGCTTAGTTCAACCAGAGTTCGCATATCGAAAATTCTTTCACGGGAAAGTAGATTGACCATCATAGATACAGAGATGAGCAAAAAGCACGAAAATTTCGAACCTGGTCGGTCTGCAATCCGCGCAGTCTGAATACGGTCGACCTTTTACGACCTATTCCGCTCTACCCAGATGGTCCTTTTTCGCGTGACGGGTCACATTTATTTAATTACTCCACTATCCAAAGTTAATTTTGAAATTCGGGGTGTCCAAATTCGCCTAAAAGTTAAAATACTCTACCCGATTTTTTTTCAGTGAATTTTGTTTTTTCCAAAATGAACATTCTTTCAGAATTCAACAAACATATTCATCTTCAACATTATGAAGCCATAAAATTTGCACTGTATTAAGTAACTGATTAAAGTTGGTTAACATTTATAAGCTGTATGGTTGTCCATCAACGGTAAACGAAATTTTATAATTCGAATATTTATAATACAGGGCAAAGATATTCCACGGACAAAAATTACAGAATCATTGTGCCTTAATTTAACACTGTAATTGTGCGGTACTGAATAGCGTATTTTTGATTCAGGACTTTATGCATAACAAGTTTTGAAAAAAAAGAAAGAAAACACACCCAAATTTAAATTATGGTTACAGATATAGTCAAACCATAAATGCCTTATTCAAAAATACCATAAAAGTCATCGGGAAAGGTTAATTGGACAAAAACTTTATCAATGTTGTCGACAAAATTAATACAACATCTTACTGCCAGATACAAGCATTGGCATTTGCTTTATCCATAGTTTTAGGTTTGCATATACAGGCGAATACACCTCCATTCTTTTGATTCAGACATTTGAAAATTACAAGTGTCCCGACAGCTAATGCGGTACTTGTAAAATGTGTAAGACATTTTGTATTGTAAGTATGTGAGCAATTAAGTCAATGATTTCTGGTGACACGTTTATTTTGAATTATAAGGGAAAAAAACAATATATATAGAAATACATATGAAGAACGCTTCACGTGCACGTTAGCATGTTCATCATTTGAAATGATAACAAAAAGTTGTACGTATAAATTCCAGGAAAAACTCATGTAGATAAAACACAGACAGACAGAGACTAATACACCAATATAAATCTATACAGTGAAATGAAACATTTATTTTATATTCACACTCTGTTAATAGTAGAAAGGGTAAACGTATGTATTATAAGGGGTTATTCCAAGGAGCAGATATTCATCCAACAGTCTATCTTTGAAGCTTTTTCCCTAACATGCACTTTAGTAAACTACAGAAAAATTCTGTTGTTAAGCTAAATGAATCAACTGTTTAAGCCTTTATGGAAATAACTGCAAATGAAGCGTTAAATTGAATTTAAGAGAAAATCAGAAGCTTAATTTATGCAAGCAATTTTCGAAACAAACTCAAAATAGATATGAGTTTTGAAAATTTGATAAGTTGTCATCCAGACGGAACCGCTCTTATTGTGCTTCCGCACAATATTAAAAACTCCTTCACACAAAACTTAAATTCAAAGACCCGTTACTTGGCCTCCTCCTCGCTATATCGGAAATCAATAATTTTATTTCATACCTAAACAATTTAGACCAATGACATCGTTTATTTTGTATCACGTGAGAGTGAAATATCTAGATCCATATTGTACAACCAGAATGAGGCTGGTGTGCAATACGGATTTTATTCCAAAACGAGACAACCTATATTGTACGATGAAAGTGAGGCTGCAGTCCAGAATATCGATTTCACCACTTTTGGCAGCTTTCAATATATCAAGCCCTCTGTTTGGAGGTATTGAAATAAGTTTTGTCTTGAGAAGATTCTTATTATCTACATTTATTACATTCAGGCTTTGAAAGTAAAAGAAGAATGCGAGTCACATTGATAAATACAGTGTTGTTGATTCTTGATTTCAGAAAAATATTTTGTCAACAGTAAAATGTACATTTCAAGTGACGACGGGTAGTCATGCATTTTTCTTTTATGTTAATTATATGTTATAATTAGTAAGCATTGTTCGACTTGACACTTGAAATAAACATTTCACTGAGAATTCTATTTTTAAAGCAGTTGTTTCTTTCAATCTTATCATGTTTACAGTGACTTGCAATTGACACCCTTTTCCGGATCAGTTTGGATCTATTCCTTTTGTCTCTTTCTCAAATCTCGTAAATTGTTAATTCTGGAACTTTTAGTGTATGGTGTGAATTAAAGATGTCTTTTTATACGATAGAGTACAATAGAGATTTCATTGGATTTGTACCCTGCAGAACAAAGCTATATTTTGATTCGGCTGTCGCCTCGTCAAATTTAGACTGGTTCTGCAGGGTACTCACCCAATAGAATTCAGTATTGTACTCGATAATGTTAAACAATCTCTTAATATTACACTGATGTTCTAAAATTGAATCCTTTTGTCGATTATTGTCCTATCTGTACATTGCTGTGCTTCGAATACTTCCTCTTTGTTGTTGGATAAATCAAAGCCGCTGACATTGTTTTTTGGTTAATTCGAAGGAACTGAACGGGCTTAAAGGCATGACACCTGCAACGAAATAGGAAGTTAATCAATGATTATGTGTGAAAGTGTTATTATTTAAGATTGTCACCCATTATTAAACAATTGAAATTGGCTCGATGTCCGAAAGCTTCAATATTTCGTCTTAAATAAGCATTTCCGGGTTTACGACATCGTTGCAGTACTGAAATGTCGTAAAAGATTTTGCAATGAATGCCCACTTATGGCATATAAGCACTGAAATAGCGATTTCAAGGACTCTTTTAACACCCAGTTATCTTTCGCTAGCAATCCAAATTCAACGGCAATCATCCGAAAGAACACGAGGTTTGCCGATTATTCCTTATGCAGGAATTCTTAAGCTATACAAAATTCTCGACATATCTTATAAATGCGTTCGTTTTTCTAAAACGGACGTTTTCACACACAAATTAAAGGGATTTCAGGGATAACTTGCAAAATATATCGCCTAGATACTTCAATAGAAAAACGATCACCATGTATTTAGGCAGTGATGTTTTGCATTATCACAAAAGAATAAATTTCAAACGAGCTTCGCACGTATAAACAATGTTTAAAAAAATATGTAATTACGACGTCGTTCAAATTTTGACTTATGCCGACTCGCTCCATATATATATGTCACCCGTCACGCGAAAAGGGACCATCTGGGAAGTGCGTAAAGTGACGACCCTTGTCAGACTGCGCGGATTGCGCAGACTGACTAGAGTCAACGCTTTTCGCACTTTCCTAATTTTCTGCATCTCTGCCTCCCCAAGAAAGAATTTTTGAAATGCGACCTCTGGTTGGTCTGTTCTACAACCAATCTCTTTTTCAAATGTTTCTTTTAAGAAGTTCCAGAATGGTCCCTTTTCGCATGATGGGTCATATATACATACAAACAATTGTTTGTAAAATGGTCAATTTTCAATACTTTTCAACTAAATGTGAACACTATTTGCGAAGATATGAAACGATATACAATCAAATTTTCATTAAAAATAACAACTTTGTGCATGTTAATACGGGTTGCATACAAGTTTAAATTCTTAATAGCTTTTAAGAAGCCTAATTTTCGGAAAAAATGTTCTTTAGGTGACTATCTCTCAATTTTGTTCACGAAATTTTGATTCTTCTCCTCAGTAACCCATGGGTAGATTCAGCTTAACTTGATAGAATTCTTTCTTTGGTGACTATTTCAAAATCCTGTTATCAGAATTTCTATTGACCCCCCCCCCCCCCTTTCCAAATGAGCATGTGGCAGGACATGGCTGTTTTCACCCCGAACAATCTATCATTTTTAACCATTGGACCAATTTCAATAGAAATTGAAAGAAAAATCCTCCGGCGATACTTCTTAGAATTTGTTATCGAATTTTTCCCCTAAATATGAGCTTGGCAGGGCAAATACGTTTTTTATCCGGAAATCTTTTGAAAATATATTTATTCCCCTGTTACAAAAGGTCCAATATAAAGCAAATTTGAGCAATTTCTCAGAACTCATTCATGAAAGTGTAATTGGTACTGAATTATGGGTGGGATCGGGCTGTTTTTGATTGTGAAACTTTTAAACATCGTCTACCCCCAACGCCCAATTGGTAAACTTCAGTTGAACTTGTCATGAAGGATATTTGGGGCACCTTTTCAAGATTTGTTTGTAAAATTTTGATTGACCCCAAAAGTACGGTAGAAGAAGGGCGGGGCGTGATATTCATATGAGCGATTAGGGATTTTAGTCCTCTTATTCTAAGTCACACAATAAGAGCTGAAATCAAAGCACACCTGATTTCAGGGAATTTGTTCTAAAGCAATGCTGGTAATTGCCTACAAATTTACAAGTACTAAATAGAGTTTTGCACATAACAACAACACTGTAAGCCAGCTGGTATTAAAACGGCATTTATCAGCAAAAAATATATATTTATTGACATGAAACAAACATCATGTATATTCACTCATGTATATGTGACACCGTCATGCGAAAAAAAACCCATCTGGGTAAAACGTAAAGTGTCGACCGTGGTCAGACTGCGTGGACTGCGCAGACTGACTAGGATTGAAACTTTTTGCACCGTGGCTATTTTCTGAATCTAGAATGATCAATGAAAGAATTTTTGAAGCACGACTCCTATGCTGGATAAAATCTCTTTTTCAATTATTCATTTTACAGAATTCCCAGATGGTCCCTTTTCGCGTGACGGGTCACTTATGAATATATACAAATGTCAAACTGCTGTCAAAATTGAGATCCGGTTGGTCCATTACTAAGCACATGGCACTCTGTCACTCCGATATTTTTGAATGACAATCCATCTTAACTACTAGGGTAATTTGAAAAAAAAAAAAAAAAAACCTACTAGAAGGCCCAATCCTTAGTTGAACCATTTCGAAAAGTTTCTTTTCTTTGTTCAGAAACACTGATCTCCCCATTTTAAGTTATTTTCCTTTTGTGTTTTAACTAATTAGAATTGGATTTCTTCTATAAAAATAACATCAAGATGAAACTTACAGCTAGCAATATCGTGAAATTGACAAGATGAATAATTTTGGAATGATCGTTTAATAATTTGAACGAGTGTGTGAAGCTAGTTTTATATTAAATTAAAGGGAGGTAATACAGTATCGCTAATTTTATCCCGGATGACAAATTAGCGATGTTAATTACCTCCCTTTAATAAAATCCATAAACAAATTCCTTCAAAAGCTCCCTATTTATGAAGAATGAAACACACGCTTATAATTTCAATTATGTCAACGAAATCGCCTTTTTTCTAGCTTTATTTTCCTGTGAATGAAGTGTATGAATTTTTAGCGTTTTTTGAATGGTTTGAGTGAGTGTTTGGAAGGAATGGAGCGCTGAGTGAGTGATTTAGAATAATTTTTAGAATCGGGTAAATCGAGGGGTCAGTGCAACACTATTGTAAGTGCTCATATATCAATAGGCACTTAAAATAGTGTTGAACTGATCCCTTGGAATGTCAATTTCAAGATTTAACTAGCTGCGATCGTGAAACATACCAGCAGTAAGAAATAGTTTTAACACAGAATCCTGCCATAGGTAGGAGGGGAAGGGCACATGGTAAACCGAAGTAACATTCCTCGTAACGGTAACAGGACAGTGTCTGAAATGACGCACCAATCAGAGATAGACTTCCTAGGAGATATACCAATGAATTAAACCAATACATCCTGAAATATATAAGTTAAGTAACGAGAGCAATCCTGCAGCTTGCTGCCATCAGTCGCATGAATGGTTGGTTATATGGAGTTTTACGCCGCTTTCAGTATTTTTTCAGTTATATCGCGGCGGCCGGAGCACCTAACAATGGTTTTCTTGTATTTCTCTCACCAGTACAACCACCACATCCTCACCTAGCCTCCATCTCACATAGGTCTACGATTATCAACCCATTGGTGAGAGACAAATAGTCGGAAAGAATGAGTACCGCCCTCGGGGATCGAACCCATGACCTCTAGATTGACAGTCCGACGCGCTACCAACTGCGCTTTGACGGCGGCACCACCCGCATGAAAATATCGACAGTTGAGTACCAATAAAAACCAGGCTTACTTGTAGATAAACCAATAAATGAAAATAATACAACCTGAAATATTGATAGATGTGATTTCTAAGAGAGGTCACTCGAGCGTAGATCTATCACATGACAATAGCGTCATTTGAGCACCGATCAAAGCTAGACTTACAAATACACAGGCTAATAAATGAATCCCATATGTTCTGAAAATAGGCAATTCATAATTTTACAAGTATTTTTGAAATTTGACAATTTATATAGCAAAGTGCCTTTCCTTTGTTTAGCTCTTGACATACTTTTGTGCTTTATATTCATCCTGAATAAATATCTCTAGACAGTATACACTTACTTTATGGTGTTTCGTTTAAGTTTGAGAGTGAAAACTATTGTCCCGAGGTGGAGGGTGACGTTCTAAACTGTTGTTCGATGCCGAAGGCAGAGGGCAACAGTTACGAATGTCATCTTCAACGCCGATTGCGAAAGCTCTTCACTATTACCAGAATTACCATAAAATAGTATTTTCATACATTTACTTTATATTCATCCCAAATAAAAATCTCTAGACAGTATACACTAACTTTATTGTGTTTCGTTTAAGTTTAACAGTGAAAACTATTGTCCTGAGGTGGAGGGTGACGTTCTGAAATGTTGACCGATGCCGAAGGCAGAGGGCAACAGTTACGAATGTCATCTCCGATGCCAATTGCGATAGTTTTTCACTGTTACACGAATAACCATTAAATAAATGTTTTATAACCTGACCAATATTGCCTAAACATGTTTGCATTTGAATAATATCACACAAGGAAACACAGAGAAAAAATGCCAATTTAGGATCAAATGCCTAGAAGCACGTTACTTCGCACGTTTATTACACGTGCAACTAAATGGTGCTCTTTCATAAGCGAGCCACCTTCACGGCGCAGTGGTATCGCATCGGACTTTGGTTCAAAAGGTCCCGGACGGCGGCACTAATCCCTTCCGTCTAGTTGCTTTCCACCAATTGGTTGTTAACCGTAGACCGTAATCATAGGGATCAGTGTATTTTCCACTACGTTTTTTTTGGGTAAAAAGTGCAATTTCCTAGCACTTGGCAAATACGTTATGATTAAGACATGTGCTAAGGCAGTTGCCCTTTGTACTCCAATAAACGCAGTATAAAAAAAAAACCAACAACACTGGGCCCTTTTAATTTCAATTCGAGTTTAGATCTGATATAAGAAGTAATTTAAATACTCGGCTAGATAGTCAATTAAGGGTCAAGTCTACTTTCTGTTGGTAGAGATGAACACAATCTATATTTTTAGATTGCATATTAAACGTCTATTGGTACATAAATCGCGCTGTGGGACACTAGATGATACTTTGACTTTTCTAGAGATATTAATGATCGGAAAAAATTTTTTTGTCTAGTATGTCTCCATTTTTAAAAACGAAATCGGTGCGATCGTGCGAGGTTGAGAGGGTTCCTTGATGAACTTCGTCCACTCGCTGCAAACGGCGGCACAGAATCAGGGGCCTAATTTTATTAATAACCTTACGGTTTGTTTTGCGTAGGTCAAAAATTAAAATAGTTTCCACAGAAGCAGCTAAATATGGAATTCTGCCTCGCATCATCTCATTAGAATCGTCTTCTAAAGACGATTCTAATGAGATTTTACAAGGAAGAATCTAACTAAGAATGAAAACACCAGGTACGATTTGTGATTTTGACTTACGATTAACGTTTAGTAAAACGAACCCCAGAACTGCATGCCTACAGGTGATAAAAAAAATTCCTTTTAAAAATTGAAAAGTAAATAGCGATGTTAATACTGGACTTGCAGATCGATGGTTTGAGATTTTCTCGAAAGACCTATTGCATTTTATACAGAAATAAAGAACAATTGCTTTTTTAATGGGATATGATTTAAACCGATCACAATTTTTTATTCTATTAGATTGCAATTATATAAGTGATCAGGTGAATAAAGTTTTATCCTGTTCTTAAACGCTGGCCGATCTTAGCCTTTATCCTTTACTTTAACATTGGTCATAACTTTGGATTAGTAAGTGAAAGAGCATAGATATTTCACATGTGCATTGCTTGTGACAAACAAGTCCTTTCTGATAATACAAAAAACAAGGTTATCTGTCAAGTCCTTGCCATCTTTTCCAAGGCCACTATTTTCCCAAAACAAAAACTTTAAATTTTTGATGGGTAAATGATAGAGCCTTGATATTTCACATGTGCATTGCTTGTGACAAGACTTTTCTGTTGTTACCAAGCTCAAGGTCATGTGTCAAAGTCATTTTTCATGGTTAAATTTGTGAGAAAAGATTGTTGTTTTGACAATGCCCTTAACTTTGGATTGGTAAGTGGAAGAGCCTTGATATTTCACATGTGCATTGCTTTTGACAAGACCTTTCTGTGAATACTAAAGTCACATTTTTTCAACGTAGAATCTTTAATATTGGCCATAACTATTGATTGGCTAGTGATAAAGCCTTCATATTTCACATGATGATTGCTAGGGACAAGACCTTTCAGAAGGCAACATTTTTAATGTCATTTGTTGAGGTCAATGTCATTTGCAATATCAAATTTTGTAAAATTAAAACTATCTTTTGCCATAACTTTGGAATGTAAAGTCTAAGAGATTTGATATTCAACAATTATATTGCTCAAGACAAGACCTTTGCATGCATTACAAAGTCAATGTCAAGTGGAGTTCACTCATTAATGACATAAAAACTTTAATATTATGTGTAACTTTTGATTGATAAAACTCTTCCTGTAAATAATTGGTATTAAGTAGCAGTTTTCGAAAATAAAAGACTTATATTTAGGATTTCCATTTTCATGTATCAAACCATTATTCCGAACAAAAGGCAGTTGCGGGGGGCATTGGTGCTTGACAACACATCTTGTTTCCTCAAATTTGGGAAGAGGCCCTAGTCTGTCCGATTTTGAACTCTTAGAGGGTGTTCAGAAAAATTGGGAAACACAAACATAAGCAACAGAAAGTATTAAAAGTACAATTAATGCACATATTGCAGTGTTTTTAAACAATACATAACATTTCTAAGATTTAATCAGTCATAAAATTAATAGAGATAATAAAGAAAAGGATTTATGAACAAAAAACTCATTAAAATGCGAATTAAAGCTCCTCTGTTAAAGAACAAAAACAAAACAAAACAAACAAACAAACAACAACACACACAATAACCCCTGCGTCAGTCGACATCCGTGAACCACAAACATGTATTTGAAAATGAGGTTGGATCTAGCACAGAACATCTAGACTGCCTCGGTGGCATAGTGGTATAGGCACTCGACTTGTGACCTGAGGGTCCGTAGTTTGAGCCCCGTCGTCGCCGTGATCGAGAATTTTAAACTTACAAAGACGGACAGATTGGAAAATATGATTAAAAAATATTGAATGAGTGGTCATTGAATGTCGAAATTATTAAACTTGGTATTGAATGACCACAAATTTGATATTACTGTACTTTAAAGCTAACCATAACCAATTCACTTTTTAATCAACTTTAACTAACAACTGTCCCAGACAACGCGCCTTCTAATCATAATCTTACGAGATTGTCAAGCATTACAGTATAGAAAAAGTAGAAGAATTTTATTGCTTCAAGTTATTCCGCGAAACAAATAACGCTGTCTGTAAATTGACTGCAGCTAATGCAATATGACGTCATTTTCACAACGGAAATATAGCGTTTCGTTACGTTTTTAGCTCATTTGCATAGTTATTCCACTAGTGTTATAACACCCATGCTACATCGAAAATATTCAACGTGGTTATTTCACGTCAGTCATATCATAAATGTACTTATATGACGCCATTCTAGTCATAAGGCTTAAATATCACGAGTCCTTATTGACACATACGACGATTAATGTGGACTAAATAATTTTATCTTATAACTGTACACATATCCGTGTGATAATAGTTCGTATGATATTTTTTATGATATCACATAGTTATTTTTAGAACAAAGATATAATGCGGTTATTTTTAGAAACGTGCATTTCAGTTAGAAACATCAACGAAAACAAGGATAATAGAGGTTATAAGATAAATATAATACACACTTAGGGTATTGTATGAAAAAATATCTAACTTGGTTGTGAGAATTGATAATTGTCTAGGCATAGCCTCGACAATTGATCAATTCTCCCAACATCGTTAGATATTTTTTTTCATACAAAACACTAAGTATGTATTATATATATCTTGAGCTTTTGTAAGGTTATTATGTCACAGCAAAATATATTTAAGAGTATATACAAACCCTTCGATTTTTCATCGCCTTGGTCACTTTATTTCTGATTTTTAAAAGTATCGCAATATTTCGGAATCATGACCGTTCACAATGTTAACCGAGGAAATCTCGCTTATCACTGTTCAAGTTCATGACTTCCGAATGGTTGCAGACTATTGCGGATCCACTACCTCATACAGAAAAAAAACACGTTTGCCCAAAGTTTCCAAACATTTAGATCTATTTCTTTAATGCTTTTCGGTGGTTTATCGAGGAATAACGGTAGATTATCACTTGTTTATCTCACCGCAAAAGCAGCGAAATTATCAAAATTTTATACCCTGCTTTTGTGAAATCATCCTATCTGACGTCATCTATGCGGGACGAAATAAATGACGTCACAATGAATGTTGCATAGCAATCGCGTGCAAAATGACGCGCTTTAAGAAAATATGTCCTAGAAATGTCACATTTTGTCTCATTTTTTGCATTAAAGAAATAGAATAATCGTTTGTTTTTCGTGTAAGATCGATAGATATTTCATTTCGTGAACAACAAAAGCTGTATTTCTCTCGTGAAAATATAGCTTTTGTTGTTCGCTCAATGAAATAAAAATCGATCTTACACTGAAACAAACGATTATCCTCTATATATTTGCCATTTCCTCAACTAACCCTGCTGACCTTTTGTACCATGACGTCGTTTTGATACAGTTAACAAAATCGTGAAAATGACAAGGTGAATAATTTTGGAATAATTTAGGAATGAAATTGATTCAGTGTGTGGAGCGAGTGGAGAGTGGATTTAATTGGAGGTAATCCAATATCGCAAAGTTTGCTCAGGATGAAAAATGTAGCAATATTAATCACATTCCTTTAATAAAATATGCATAAAAGTTCTAAAGGTGCCTTCCTATTTCTTCTTGAACCAATTGGACACGTACAATTGGAATTATGTCAGTGAAATCGCGATTTTTCTCTTTCCAATCTTATTTTGAATGACGTTGTTGAGTCTATAATTTTCTATGGGTTTGAGCGTTTTTGAGCGGTTTGAGTAAGTGTTTGGAATGAATGAATGGAGCGCTGAGTGAATGATTAAGAATTATTTGGATCGGAATGATTGTCAATTTCACGATGTTGTTAACTTTATCAAATCTTCCGTCAAATTCTATCGCTAGATATTCATTAAGGGCATAATTGTATGTTTCTGTGTAAAAATCGATTTATCTTTAATGAGTGTGAAACAAAATCTTTATTAAAATAAGTTTCCTAGCCCCGAGTAAATTAGAGCTTCATCTGCTAGAATCAGTGAAGCTTTTAATGCTTTCAGTAGTTTATCGAAAAAAATAACAGTGGCTTTTCACTTGATAATCTTCATACAATCCAGTGGAATTACAAGTAAATTAAAAGCAACGACAACAACATCAACAAAAAGTGCTAACGTTTATTTTCACTATTTTGAAGTAATCTTGGCGGGGTCCAATAAACACATTTATAATATAACCTACGTCGCGGGAGTGAAATAACCCCGTTGGGTATTTTTGATATTACACGGGAGTTAATATACTAGAGGAATAACTGTAAATGAGCTAAGGACGTATAGCAACGTTATATTTTCGTTGTTAAAAGTGGCGTCTTAATTCAAGTTTTGACATAAACTTAAACGGCGTTATCTTTTTTCGTTGAATAACTTGAATCGATCAATTTCTGGAATTTCCTCGATTTATCACAAAAATACAGGTGATATTATAAATAGAATACCAAATTTGTGCTCATTAAATAGAGAATTTATTAAACTCGTCATCTTAAACAAATAAAAATTCGGCGCAGCCTGGTTTTTATCTGTTTAAATATGACTCGTTTAATAAATTCGGTATTTAATGACCACTTATTCAATATCCTCTTTATCAATGAAGTTTACAACGTCGCCTTGATATCACGTACAAAATGACGCACATTGAGTAAATTTGTCCCAAATTATAACATTCGTGTAAGATCGACGGATCTTGGATTTCGTAGATAACAATTAATATTTTATTCGTTCCTCTGCCACTCGCGAAATATAGCTTTTGTTCCTTACTCAATGAACGGTTAATTGAAAACAAACCACGTCCCCTATATCTTTCACGAAACAAACGATTGTTCCTATTCCTATAATGCAAAAATAAATAAATATATATATATTAAGGAAAATGTGATTTTGTGATTTTGTTCTGGACAAATTCCCTAAAGCCGATCTTGAGTCATTTTGCACTAGGTTACAGTTAGGTTACGATGTACTAGGTAACTTTATAATATAACGTACGTCGCCAGAGTGAAATAACCCCGTTAAAGATTTTTTGTATTACACGGGTGTTATTACACTAGTGGAATAACTATGCTAATGGGCTTAGAGGAGAAAAGCAACGCTATTTTGTAACCGCAAAATTGACGTCATAATGTAAATATTGTGACGTCAGTTGAAATGTTCAATTTCAAGAATTTTGACGATTTTTCGCAAAAAATTGGGTAATATTGTAAATAGAATTTAAATTTTGTGCTCATAAAATACAGAATTAATGAAACTCGTCATCTTTAAACAGATAAAAACTCAGCGCAGCCTCGTTTTTATCTGTTTATAGATGACTCGTTTAATAAATTCGATATTCCATGACCACTCATTCAATATTCTCTATTTTTATGACATCATGGAAATACTGACCCGGCTTAGATATTGTCAAATAGGATTAATTGAACAAAAGCTGGGCATTATCTTTTGTAATATCAATGGTTTGATTGTAAAATTACCGAATGATAACATACTGATATTTTTCGATAATCAAGCGGAATTCATTAAAACATAATATTCATTTTACGGATTTCAACATTTCGCGGAGAGAAATACCTTCTTTTAAAAAATATATCGTGTATCCTTCACTGAGAGTTTTTTTTTTAAAACTAAGGGAAGTTCAAGTATGTGTTGAATCCAAATATAATCTTTCAAGTTCCATGTGAAAATGAATCAGCTGGTAATTTCGACGAAAAAAGCAGTTGCATACAGTAAGTCACATCATCAAATTGACATTTACCTGGATCAAAACTATTCTAAATCTATGGACCAGCGGCCCGTTTTACTAAACTTCTTACGAAGAAATCGATCGTAAGTCAAAATCAAAATTGTACATGGTGTTTTCATTCATTGATAGATTCTTCCTTGCAATATCTCATTTGAATCGTCTTTAGAAGACGATTCATATGAGATATTACATAGCAGAATTCCATATTTAGTTACTACTGTAAAAGCAATTTTAATTTTTGACTTACGCAAAAAACGATCGTAAGATGTTTAGTAAAACGGGCCCCAGCGCTCTATCTGATGCTCATTCAAATCATTCCTAAACGCTCTGAAATTGATCAAAACGATTCGGAATCGTTCTAGACGATCAATAGGCTTATTCCAATCGATTAAACCATTCCTTTGATTCGGGTTACTGGTGTGGATTTTAAAGCGCGTGAATTGTCCTCGAAGATGGATGAACAGAAAGGTACTTAACAGCATACTGAAATTGACAAGGTGAATGATTTGGAATAATTGAGGAATGAAATTGAATGAGTGTATGGAGCAAGCTTTTAATGGGAGGTAATCCTATATCGCAAATTGTGTTCAGGATGAACACAATTAGCAATATTGCTTACCTCTGTTTAATAAAATGTGCATACAAGTTCTATACACAACTTCCTATTTCTTCAAGAACCTATGAGAAGCTTACAATTTGGATTGTGTCAGTGAAATCGCGATTTTCCCAAATCCAAATTTATTTTGAATAACGTAGTTGATTCAAAAATTTTCAATGGGTTTGAGCGTTTTTGAATGGTTTGTGTGAGTGTTTGGAATGGATGAATGGAGTGCTGAGTGAGCGATTTAGAATGGTTTTGATTGAGGCTAATGTCAATTTCACGGTGGAAGTTACTGTACAGTTAGGAATAGCATGAATTTGACGAGGTAAATGATTTTGGAAAAAAAATAAAAAGTGAAATAAGTGAGTTTAAAATGAAATTAAAGGGAGGTAATCCAATATCGCTAATTTTGTTCAGGGTCATCCTATTTAATCAATTTTATTCCAAAACCATGCCAAACTCATTCACCTTGTCAATTTCACGATGTTAATAATTCTTTTTTTAAATGCGGATTGCAGTTTATCACAGGTACTCCAAGTTTCATAGTGAATTCAAAATATTCATTCGGCATCTTTTGTGAAATGTGGAATTATCAGCATAGTGATGAAGAAATGACTCCCGCTTTACGCATGAACTTACGTACAAAGCTTGGTGCGAGTTTGATAGGTTTCCTAACGCTTTTGCATCCAACATTTAAGGTAGTGGACCATTGATTGTTCCACAATGTTTCGAGAGTAATGAACTTTAACAGTCTTAACCGAGGTTTCCTAATGAAAACCAGTCCGAAATGTTGCGAAACTCTTACGGTTCCACTACCTTAAAACATCTTGAAATTGATTAAAACTGAGCAAATGGTGTAATTTTTTTTAATGAAGTTAACGGGATTTTATACAAAATCACCGTTTTCGTTCAAAATGACCAAAATCATTAATAATTTATTACCTCCCTTTAATACAAAATTAATACAAGTTTTATTAACTGATTCCTAACAGCCACGAACAAATCAATCGCTCCCAAATGCAAGCACGTCGGTTTTTGAGCGGTTTGAATGTAGTTGTTTATCTTTTTTCGTCATTTTTTAGCATTTTTGAATGGTTTAAGTGAATGAATGGATTAAGCACCGAGTTTAATTAAATGGCTTTGATCGGAGCAAGGATAGATTTCGCAATGTTACTAACTGTAAACACAAGGCTAAATCATGATAGACGGATATCGCTGACATCGGAAGATGTCTTTTTACATGTATGGATTTTAACTCTTTAAGGTACAGTTAACAACTATGTGAAAGTGACAAGGTTACTTTTTTTTTTTAAAATAAGTTTTGAATGAAATTGAATGAGTGTGTGGAATGAGTTTTGAGTGAAATCAAAGGGAAGTAATCCAGTACCGCTAATATTGTTCAGGATGAACAAAATTAGCGATACTTATTACCTCCCTTTAATAAAATAAACATACTTTTCTGTAAGCGTGTCTTTGTGGGCTAATCAGCCACTTTTAAAGCCACACCAGCCAACAAAAACAGAGAAAAAAAATAATCGATTCGATTTAAACGTTGATAGCTTTAAACGATTTCGAAATGCTTTCTAACGATTTTGGAGCGCTTTGGGTCGATTTGAATGAGCGCTGAGTGAATGATTTAGAATGATTTGATCGGAATGAATGTCAATTTTACGATGTTTTAAACTGTTGTCAAAACTGTTGTAATTGTCCCGATACCGGAAAGCTTCGGGAGAAACCGTTATATTTCGGAAAGCTTCGGGAGATACCGTTATATTTCGGAAAGCTTCGGGAGATACCGTTATATTTCGGCTAAACTAAATATTTCAACTTTTACATAATCGGGGTTGACTACCTGAAAAAACAAGAGGACCGTTGGTCCTGAGTCGCTTACCTGAGAAAAAAGCTCATTAACCAACATTTATTTAAGCAAACCCAGAAAAAAGAGATTTTCACATATTCAACCATCAGCTCTGTTAACTGAAATTCTTCCTAACATTTGGGGTTGAAATTTGCAATATAGTTTCACTTTTATGATGACCTTTGAAGTATTTCTATATTGAATCGAGATCTACCCCTTCCCCGAATCCCCTGCCCCTGGTAGACCAACATTAATTGCTTGATGTTTTTTTTCATAACGGTATATATGGTTTGGATAAAGAAATTTTATGACTTTTACACAGCCTCGAGACGATACCTACACCATGCCTTTGGTGCTCTGCACCTGGTTACCCAACAGCCATGGTTTTCTTTTATTTTCATAAAGGTATATGAGCTGATGATTTAACCAAACATAAAGGCTGTTGGCCACCTGGTTCAGATGAGGAAGATAAATATTAAAGATTTTTAATTGTTCGAGAGTACAATTAGAGCGGTTCTGACCAAATGACAATTAATAAAATCTGCAAAACATGTCTTTATCATAACTCATATCTATTTTGTTAACAGTATGTTTCGAAAATTGCTGGCATACCTTGGCTTTTGATTTTCTCTCAATATTGATTCACGCTTTATTTGCAGTGCATTCCATAATGCCTTGGTCAGTTAATTAAGCTAAACAACAAAATATTTACTTAAGTTTACTAATATACATTTGTAAATTTGCACTTTTTACCAATGAGAGAAAAAGCTACAAAGATGGACTGTGAGATAAAATAGCCCCATTTGTTATATCCCTTCCTTGGAATGACTCCTCATAACACACACTATTACCCTTCTCACTATTTAGAGGGTGTGTATAAATATGTTACAGTGAATATGTAAGTAAAATCAGTGATTTTGTAAAATAACTGAAAATTTCAGGGATTTGTAAATTCACCGAATCCGTCAATTGTTTTATAAAATGATTGAACTTTTCACAGAATATGTGAAATGATGGAATATATGTGATAAAATAGAGTAATACAGTATTATTTAAACTAATAAGTGTACTGTATTTTTTTTATTCATTATGTGTGTCCTTGTATATTTAAGAAAACTGCATACTTCAGTGATTTTTAAAAATATAACTGAATCGGCAAGTTATTTTTTAAATGATCTGAAGAAAGTATGTGCATTCAGAGGGAGATTGAATCTAATTTTCAAAATTAAAAAATATAAAAGTTAAACGGCAATTATCAGAGAGATTCGTTCGCAGAATCAGATTAATCATTGGTATTCTTAATAAAGAATTGAAGGGGTTATTATTGAGTTTGTGGAGTTATGGAAGTAAAAACCTTATCACATATGAACACACAGAACGTAAAATTAAAGTCCTTAGTTATATTACATGTAGGCTTTACAATTACTATAGTTGTTGTCTGCTTCTTCTCTGACACTGGATGCACATCTTTAACTTTACTTTGAACATAATAATGATAGCAACACTACAAACAAACTCAATGTTTGAAAAAGAAATATGAATAACAAAACAAAAAAAAAACTATTTTACTTCATACACAGTACTGTATTATCCCTTTTCTAAAAATTATTCTATTATTACATATTAACTGACAATTTCAGTCATTTTATGAAATAAGTGATTTTACAAAATCCCTGAAATTTTCGGTGATTTTACAAAATCACTGATTTTACATATTCACTGTAACACATATGTAGTATTTTACTATAAGTTTTAGTCTCTTCTCTGCCTGTAATATATATTTATGTACTTTTCTGAAAACTTGGAGATACCTTACATATTTTACAATTAGCCAATTAGCAGTCGGGATAATTGTTATTTTCCAATATCCGCATCAAAAAAAATGGAGCTGTATTTGTCTGTGTATTCAAACTTAAAACTATGGCTGAAGCTAATTCCAATGCTTATGTTTGGTAGTTAGATGTTGAATTAATTTTTTAACATCCTTTGTCTACTGAACGACTTTCCGCAATTTTATGGTATCACTTCGATTATAAATAGACACTTGGTCCCGCAGTTAATCAAAGTACTGAAAGTACTGATAAGTTGGAATGCGTTCAAGAGATGGTGACCTCAAGCCACTTAGGAAGCTGACGCCTCCCGCCCACCACAGGTGATCACATTATACGTCTTGTCTTTTGACTGGCGAATATTAATCAGTGTATTTCAACAACGAGAGACGCTTAAACCCCTGAATCGCTATACAGGCCTGAATCTGATGAAAGAAACAGGTTAAAAAGGAATGCAATGAGAGAACATAATTCTGCAATAGAAAAACTAAGAAAATATTTTGGTGCTCACTTTAAATCAATGCACACGCAGATGATATAATTACTAAGCGCGAATCGAGGAGAAAAGAGCATAATTGTTCATGAGTATTATAAGCAGTCCGGGGGGACCTGGGACTTATTTCAAGAAGAAAAAACGGTACGATTCATCTAATCAAACCGCGAAAAATATGCGCTAGGTCACGTGACTAGGAACAATTTGTGAAAGTTTCATCTAAATCGGTCCATAAATGGAGAAGAAGTTGCGTTTACCAAATTTTTGAATGAAGGCCCCTTTTTCCATGACGCAGCTAATATTCACAAAAATGTGACAATATGCAAGTGAGGTGACTTGGAATATTTTGTGAAAGTTTCATCCAAATCGATCAAATAAATCAGGAAGGAGTTGCGTTCACAAGATTTTTTTTTTTACATGATGGCGTTTTTTTTCCAAGGCGCGGCTGAAATTCACCAAACTGTGACTTTATGCGCAAGGTTAGGTCACTAGGAAAAATTCTGTGAAAGTCTATCCAAATCGGTCAATAAATGAGGGACGAGTTGCGTTAACAAGATAGTTTACATGAAGTCCCCTTTTTCCATGACGCGGCTGAAATTCACCAAACTGTGACTTTATGCCAAGGCCAGGTCACTTGGAACATTTTGTGAAAGTTTCATCCAAATCCAACCAGAAACTTTGGATGGGGTGGTGCTCACAAGAACATTTAACGTTCGTACGTACGTAAGTACGGACGGACGGACAGACGGAGAAGATGACACCAATATACGACCAGCGACGTATAAAAATGAAATCCGAGAAAATATCATGCTTGCAGTCAAAATCGCAAAATTTCCGACCAGCCTTTCGGTGTCGCAAATTTGATAGTAAATTACACGACACGACCTGTTTCTTGAAAGCCAATAATGTTCCTTGAAAGCCAATTCTAATCCTACAATTGCGATATGATCAAATTTCGATCGTAGGACCTTTCCTGAAAGTAGCCCCTGAAGGCAAAACACTCGGGGTTGGTTAACTTGTTCAGGTATTTGATCAAAACAACGGCTGTAGTTAACTTGTGATAATCTTCAATGATATTTGAAGGATTGCGCACGTGCGTAATTTTGAAAAAGGGAATTTATGTCTAGGCAAGTCTAAAGAACATGGACAAAAGCAGAAAGAGAAGATAAATGTTTGCCTATAGACCCGTAATTTAGAGTGAGTGATCAAAGGTATTTTTTGTCTATTCAGGTATCGACAAAATTGGCCTTTGATCACTCACTTAAACTGGTGGATCTTTTCATCGTAGATACCTTCATCGATCCTTGCTGTGTCCACCACCAAAAGAAATTGTCGCGCGATTTGGAAATTGGGTTCCGTTTTTTAGAGAAGTAATAAAAAGAGAATATTTACCGGATCGGGTTTTTAATATAGATAAATAATATGTAGATAATGCGCGTTTCTATTAATGTTTCACGGAACAATTAGATATAAAACATTTGAACTTTTGTGTTGAAGTGTGTCGTAAGGTCATTTAAAAAGAGAAACTAGACCTCTAAAAGAAGATATAGCATAATTCTACGAAAACAGGTCGCGACATTACCAAATAAGCAGATCACGTGATTGACTTGCGCTATTTTCAATAGCTGACTTTATTGGACTTGACTTGTCACATGATTTCCATATATAGTAATGCAGACATGTGGGACTACTAAATTCGTACGCAACTTTCAATTAATATCGTTTAAAACATTAATTAGCGTGTTAATAATTCCCATGAAGTGATAGTTATTCAATTGTACAACAATTTTACTTCTTGATAAAATAAACTGCACGCCTATGTTAAGTCGAGATATACAAAATAGGCCGAAGTGTATTCACATCCTGTTCACGTGATATGTGTTCTCAAAAAACCCGAAATGAAATTATCTTGTGTTCATTTTGCGGTTTTGTTAAATCTAAGTTGGAATTGCTCCGCATTCCAACTTAAAAACATCGTGAAATTGGCAATCATTCCGATCCAAATCATTCTTAATCATTTACCCAGCGCTTCATTCATTCATTCCGTACTCTCACTCAAACCATTCAAAAACGCTCAAACCCATTGAAAAATATAGAATCAACAACGTCATTCAAAATAAACTTGGATAGAGAAAAATCGCGATTTCACTGACATAATTCAAATTGTTAGCGTCTGATTGGTTCTTGGAGAAATAGGAAGCTAACTTTACAACTTATATGCATATTTTATTAAAGGGAGGTGCTTGATATCGCTTAGTTTGTTCATCCTGAACAAAATTTGCGATATTGGATTACTTCCAAATAAATTCGCCCCACACTCTCAATCAATTTCATTCCTAAATCATTACAAAATCATTCACCTTGTCAATTTCACGATGTTGTTAACTGTTTCCTTTCCCAATATGGCATGCCCCTGATTGCTCAACATCGATGATTTTTGCATTTTTCGTGAAGGTCTATCATGTTTTAATATGTACAAAATGTCAAGGCTGTTAAAAAGGAAAGGGATATATATATAATAAAATAAAACGTCATATACCCTGGCATGAAACCGTATTACGAATCTATTATACTTCAAAGCTTAAGACGATATATATATATATATATATATATATATATATATATATATATATATATATATATATATATATATATATATATAGATTCGTAATACGGTTTCATGCCAGGGTATATGACGTTTTATTCCCGGATATCGTTTAAAGACCTGGTTTAAGCCTTCTTTATTTGACCCCCCCCCCAAACGAGATATGCAATTAACCACCCATTGTTATCTTAATGGTTTTATGGTCCTTGTATTCTCTATGTAGAGATACACATACAGAGGCTGTCAGGCATATATTGATTTTTATTTATTGAGAAAAGTATTTAGTTAATTATTGGTTGAATTATTTTGAAGAAATAAATATCTCATTTATTCTATCATTAAGATAATGATTTTTATCTTTTTGTCGCAATTTTTAACTTGGCAAAGAAAAGTATAGTTATGCATCTTTAACTTCAATCTTCGTCAAAAAACAATGTTAAAAGATGCAACAATTTTGTTTTTATAAAAATAATTCTTCAATCACAAAATAGCTGTAGCTATGATATTAAGAAAGCTCTTAAATAAAATTGCTTAGAATAATTGAAAAGGGATAATTAATGTCCTCCTTTTGCTGCAATGTTTCGATTTTACAGTAAGATTTTATGGGTTATAACATATTTGGATAGAGATAAAAGTATTTTTACCAATACTTTGAAATAAATGCTTTCTTAACATTGCTACAAGTTCAAACTTTATATGTTTAAAAATTCTTACCTTCAATTGATTTAGAACATTCATCACTTTTTGTTTTTTTCCTAATTTGCAGATTTTATTTCATCAGTTTTTATAAGTCAAAATTAATAAAGCTTTAAAGACTTCAAAAACTCATGATCTCTGTTTCAAGAATATATAAATATACTATTTTTTCACTTTTTTCAAATCAATTAATGAGATAATGATGACCAATAAAAGTCAATGTCTTGTGTAGAATATAAAGGGTGATTGACCCCCTAGGGTGATTTGGAGAGATAAACAATTAGCTTATCAG
The DNA here is from genome assembly GCA_948146395.1 of Fragum whitleyi. Classification (NCBI taxonomy): domain Eukaryota; kingdom Metazoa; phylum Mollusca; class Bivalvia; order Cardiida; family Cardiidae; genus Fragum; species Fragum whitleyi. The sequence goes on along the minus strand of OX411558.1, from coordinate 14,529,981 downwards.
TAGGGGTCCAGAATATACAACATTCCTTAAAGCGAAGATACTGCTTAAGTGGGGTTCACACGATGTGTTTTTTCACATCTGTCTTTTCAGATCTTCAAAAACACATCGTGTGAACCCCTAGATAATGAGCGTTCTGTTAACAGATCTGCTTTACAGACGGAATAGAACATGTTCTATTTCGCCTGTTTTTTCATACCAAATTGACCAATCGGAAGCTTTTCTCTAGATACTGACCGAGATGACTTGATAACATCTGTTTATATTTGTCAATTATCTTGACAAACTGTTTACTTTTGGTATCATATGAATGAATCAATCATTTCAATGAAACCTCCACGAGCAAAATCCTACTATGAATTCAAAAGAGTTTCCTATTTTATTTTTTTCTATAAAACACTTTTGAACACCCAGGCCCCCCCCCCCCCCCAACACACACACAAAAAAATGTGGCTTCCAAAATGACTTATCTTAGTTTTGTCAAATGGAGAGCAAAACTATTCTGACATTTCTTGTTCTTTTCACACAATATTAAAAGGAACTTTTATTTTATTATTTAATTGATGGAGGTATAAAGCCAAGATGTCACCACACTCTGTGCATAGTAGTAGTGTAACTAGTTTTATTTGTTTCATAAATCAATGAAGCAACGTTTTTAGGATGTTATAATTTGATATCATTAAATAATGAAATATGAAGATTCTTTATATTTTTCCATGGATAGTTTTTTGCCTGCAACCATACCAGCTAGTTGCACTTTTTCACAGATGTACCGATAGAGATATTCGCCAGATCAATATGGTACTCACTTAATCATTTTTTTCATAGAGGTATGAATAGAAATATTTGGCCAATCGTGATGTAACTTTTTGTTTCATGAACTAAAGTGTAAATCACTATCAGATAACACATTTCTAGACTTTTCCAATTATTTTAAGAGGTTAATTAAGAATCGGTACTCTTGCAGTAAAAAGTATAGAAAATCTGTATGCAAACACCTTTACTTCCTTTCACATGATGTTACCTACAGCGATATGGGCCATCGTAATAGAACAGTTGGAAGAGCGTCATACTGGAAAATTTGAGGTCCTGGGTTTAATCCCCGACTGCGGCACTAATCCTTCTGGCAATTTGTCTCCCACCAATGGGTTGACAATGTGTTGAGGAAAGGATGTGATGCCTGTGTATTAAATACCAGAATTCCATTGTTAAGTGCACCAGTCACAGCCATATAACTGAAAGATTGTTGAAAGCGGCGTAAAACATCATGCATAATAAGAAAATGCAATATAAATAAAATTAAAAGCTAAGAAGAAGTCTGCGCTGTGCGATTAGAGCGCTTGTTCTTGGACTGCAGTTATGACAGACTTAACAGTTTGATCGACTAGCTACAATTAGCATATTTACTGTGGAGACGCACAATGAGCAATATTTGATTTCGTAATACCCATGTTATTGATAAGAAGAAAATTTATATGAGGGAAACTTTGATATATTAAGAAACACTTTTATTTAGACCAATTAAAAAAGTATTATTATTATTATTATTATTATTATCGAGTTTATCAAAATTAATATTATTATTGTTTGTTTGCGAAGTGCATTTTAAAACTCTTTGATGCTGTTTGTTTGTTTGTCTTTTGATAACTAGCATGGTACTTTTTCTATCCTTTTTATTTTTTGTTTTGTTAAAAAGGGCAAAGCGGTTTGGTAAGAAAAAAATATCCATCACCACATTCCAGTAATGTAATACAATACTTCACCTCAGAAATAACTGACCTGGGTAATCCAAAGCAGATATGTAAAACATACCGTCTGAACCCAAAAAACATATATGTTTCAAAACATGTCTGGTTTTTCATATCTGCTTAAACATGCCGTGTGAACCCTACTTTAGACTTGCCGGTAGGTGTTACAATAATACATATAAAGTAGGGTTCACACGGCATGTTTAAGCAGATATGAAAAACCAGACATGTTTTGAAACATATATGTTTTTTGGGTTCAGACGGTATGTTTTACATATCTGCTTTGGATTACCCAGGTCAGTTATTTCTGAGGTGAAGTATTGTATTACATTACTGGAATGTGGTGATGGATATTTTTTTCTTACCAAACCGCTTTGCCCTTTTTAACAAAACAAAAAATAAAAAGGATAGAAAAAGTACCATGCTAGTTATCAAAAGACAAACAAACAAACAGCATCAAAGAGTTTTAAAATGCACTTCGCAAACAAACAATAATAATATTAATTTTGATAAACTCGATAATAATAATAATAATAATAATAATACTTTTTTAATTGGTCTAAATAAAAGTGTTTCTTAATATATCAAAGTTTCCCTCATATAAATTTTCTTCTTATCAATAACATGGGTATTACGAAATCAAATATTGCTCATTGTGCGTCTCCACAGTAAATATGCTAATTGTAGCTAGTCGATCAAACTGTTAAGTCTGTCATAACTGCAGTCCAAGAACAAGCGCTCTAATCGCACAGCGCAGACTTCTTCTTAGCTTTTAATTTTATTTATATTGCATTTTCTTATTATGCATGATGTTTTACGCCGCTTTCAACAATCTTTCAGTTATATGGCTGTGACTGGTGCACTTAACAATGGAATTCTGGTATTTAATACACAGGCATCACATCCTTTCCTCAACACATTGTCAACCCATTGGTGGGAGACAAATTGCCAGAAGGATTAGTGCCGCAGTCGGGGATTAAACCCAGGACCTCAAATTTTCCAGTATGACGCTCTTCCAACTGTTCTATTACGATGGCCCATATCGCTGTAGGTAACATCATGTGAAAGGTAGTAAAGGTGTTTGCATACAGATTTTCTATACTTTTTACTGCAAGAGTACCGATTCTTAATTAACCTCTTAAAATAATTGGAAAAGTCTAGAAATGTGTTATCTGATAGTGATTTACACTTTAGTTCATGAAACAAAAAGTTACATCACGATTGGCCAAATATTTCTATTCATACCTCTATGAAAAAAATGATTAAGTGAGTACCATATTGATCTGGCGAATATCTCTATCGGTACATCTGTGAAAAAAGTGCAACTAGCTGGTATTGTTGCAGGCAAAAAACTATCCATGGAAAAATATAAAGAATCTTCATATTTCATTATTTAATGATATCAAATTATAACATCCTAAAAACGTTGCTTCATTGATTTATGAAACAAATAAAACTAGTTACACTACTACTATGCACAGAGTGTGGTGACATCTTGGCTTTATACCTCCATCAATTAAATAATAAAATAAAAGTTCCTTTTAATATTGTGTGAAAAGAACAAGAAATGTCAGAATAGTTTTGCTCTCCATTTGACAAAACTAAGATAAGTCATTTTGGAAGCCACATTTTTTTTTGTGTGTGTTGGGGGGGGGGGGGCCTGGGTGTTCAAAAGTGTTTTATAGAAAAAAATAAAATAGGAAACTCTTTTGAATTCATAGTAGGATTTTGCTCGTGGAGGTTTCATTGAAATGATTGATTCATTCATATGATACCAAAAGTAAACAGTTTGTCAAGATAATTGACAAATATAAACAGATGTTATCAAGTCATCTCGGTCAGTATCTAGAGAAAAGCTTCCGATTGGTCAATTTGGTATGAAAAAACAGGCGAAATAGAACATGTTCTATTCCGTCTGTAAAGCAGATCTGTTAACAGAACGCTCATTATCTAGGGGTTCACACGATGTGTTTTTGAAGATCTGAAAAGACAGATGTGAAAAAACACATCGTGTGAACCCCACTTAAAACAGACAAGATATTCCAATTTTAAAAGCCTTTCCTCAAAAAGCACTCTTTGAATATTCTATTATAAGTCATTTTTCCAAAGATTCGTATTTATCCGTTACTTTTATCAGTAAAATCGAGAAAATTTGATAAAAAAAAACTCTTGCACTTTAACCGCGAATGTAATCATAAAAAGTAACAAATAAGATAAACAGGAATCTTAATTCATACATAAATCAACAGAATTATGGTAACATATCTTTTTTGTTTGCATGAACACAAAAAGATTGCACTCAAATGACTCAAAACTATTATGAAAAATTCTTCTTTTCACTCAAAACCAATAAGATACAAATCATTTAAAACCAATAAGATATATACCATTGAAAACGAATAAATTATACATTACTCAAAATCAATTAATTACACATACATGTATATGTAGGAAATGAAGAAAACATTTTTACATTAATGTGGTTATAACGGTTGCTTGAAAACGAAAAGTTCTCTTCCAAAATGTCTCAAAATGACAATGAAAAACGCTTCTTTTCACTCTACACCTATAGATTGCACATCACTTAAAACTAATAAATTATTTATTACTCAAAACAAAAAATAATACATCACTCAAAATCAATAAATTAAACATGTATTTGGTAAATCCAGAGAGACCTTTTGCATCAATGTAGGTATAAGACTAACCAAGAGGGATGTTTGCTCTGGGTTGCTCACCGGAGAAAACAGCTCTTTAACATAGATCAGTCTAAGCAACCACAGAAAAAGAGATTTTCACATATTCAATCAATTCGGCTCTGTTAACGGAAACTCTGTCTATCTAATGGGGATTGAAATTGGCGATACGGTTTCACGATTTTCCCAATGGCTTCTATATTGATCAGAGATCTAAGGTATATATGAAATAATGATCCTTGACAAATATTAAAGCTGTCAGCCTTCTAGTTGGGAAAGAAATATAAAGACTTTTACATAGCCTAGGGATCTAAACCCCTTTGATGCTCTGCCGCTGGTAGCCAAACAGCCATTATTGTATTTATTTTATCTTATAACTATACAAATATCTGTGTGATAACATCCCATATGATATTTTCTATGATATCACATAGTTATTTTTAAAACAATGATATAATGCGGTTATTTTTAGAAACCTGCATTTCTGTGAGAAACATCGACGAAACATACAAATAGAGGTTTTAAGATGATATAATACATACTTAGTGTATTGTATGAATAAAATATCTAACTCGGTTGCGAGAATTGATAATTGTCTCGGCAGAGCCTCGACAATGATCAATTCTCCCAACCTCGTTAGATATTTTTGTTCATACAAAACACTAAGCACGTATTATATATTTCATTAAGGTATATTAACTGATGATTAACCAGATATAACAGTCATGACTTTAACTATTTAATAAAGGTTTATGTCCTAATGATCCATGCCAAATTTCATGGATTTAGGTCTTCCGGCTAAGAAGAAAGAGAATATGAAAGATTTTCTCTGCTTCATACATAAGTGTGTTTAGTTTTGTGAATATGACAAAATATTCATTCATAGGCGTGATTTGGTTTTAGTTTCAAATCTTCTTGGGTTAAACAATATTCTGTTAAAATAGCCTAATGGTGGTAAGCTATAAAATTAGATTTTATTTATCGCCCTCTGTCCTTTAAATTTGTTTGACTGTATATTCATAAGCTTGGAATATGCCTTTCTTGTCGGTGGACTTAACATCGCCGCTGACATTGTTTGCCGGTTATTTCGGAGGAACTGTGTTGGATTTGTTGTTTGGCACCTGAAGAAGAAAGACCGGTATGGCCAAATTGTATAACCAAAGTTAAGTGGTAACAACGTAAATATAATATTCATTATATCAAATAATAATATAACCGACGTTGCGGGAGTGAAATAACCCCGTTGAATATTTTTGATATCACACGGGTGTTATTACACAAGTGGTAATACTATGCAAATAAGCTAAGAGCGAATAGCAACGCTATTTTGTAACCGTGAAAACGACGTCATAATGTATACAGTGATTGGCCATAAATGAGTCATCAAAATGGCTGCCAATGAAGGGAGCAAACCATTACATGAAAGTTGATAGAGTAAAGTACTATTAATTTCACTTTGCTGATTGGCCCTTTACACTTAATTTTATCCTTGGGGTCATTCCTTTGGGTTTATCTAAAAATAAACAAAAAAGATCTTCAAAATGGAAATAAATTGTCGTCTGCAGTCATGGCTGTCAAAAGAAAAGAAATGTCAACAGACCAGAAAAACATGGCAATTCCTTTGTCAAATGAAGGAATATCTCAACGAAAAATTGCACAGATGTTGGGTATAAGTCAGTCTGGAATTTCAAAACTTTTAAAACGGATTAATGAAAGGGGAACTGTTGAAAATCAAGGTCGAAGTGGTAGACGTTTGACAGCTGGGGAAAGAGGTGACAGACAAATTTTGAGAATAGCTAAGACCAATAGAAGGGCTCCACTGGCAGAATTGACAGCACTAGTGAATGAGACAGTACCTATACCATTATCATCAAGGACTGTCAGGCGTCGTTTGAAGTTTCAAGGTTATACAAGAAGAAAAGTTCGAAAGACCCTAACTATCAACACGACTAACAGAAAAAAGAGAGTTTCTTGGTGTAAACAAAAGTTACATTGGACCGTAGATAGACAATGGAAAAGAGTGATTTCTAGTGATGAGACCCAGGTAAAAATTGATTCACAAAAGCGTGTAAGTGTATGGAGAAGGCCCAATGAAGTTTGGCGTCCTGAGTGTCTTGGTCAGAGAGGGGGTACCTGCTTTTCACTGATGTTCTGGGGGTGCCTTACTTTTAATGGTGATGGAACACTGGAGGACATTCAAGGTAATATTGACTCAAAAAAGTATATTGAGTGTCTTGACTGTAATCTTTGGCCTGTCATTGCCAAAAATTTTACCAATGGAGATTTCATTTTGCAAGAGGATAATGCACCTGTGCACACCTCAAGACAGAGAAATTTATGGAAAACTCAAAATGATATTCCATGTATGATCTGGCCTTCACAGAGCCCAGACATCAATGTTATTGAAAATGTATGGGGAACAATCAAAATTAAACTAGAGAAAAAGAGACACTTAATTAAATCCAAGCTAGACCTTGAGAGAGAAGTGAAGAAAATCTGGTATGATCTTCCTATGCACTATATTCAGAGCTTATATACCTCAGTACCAAAAAGAATTCGAGAAGTAATTGTCAGAAAGGGTCATATTATCAAGTACTAGCAAAAAACAAGTAAGTCTCCACAGTTACAGTTACAGTTTTGTTAAAAGTTCCTAGTTTGAAACTTTGTCGGCCATCTTGATTTTTGAAGTGATGACTCACTTATGGCCAATCACTGTATATTGTGACATCAGTTTTAAATGGAGTTTAAAGTAACGCGGAAAATTGAAAAATTGAATTTCAAGAATTTTGACGATTTCGGATCATATTATCAATAGAATATAACATTTGTGGTCATAAGATACAGAATTTATTAAACTCTTTCTTGATATTTGTACATAAGAAAGACTCCCAGCAACACAGACTGAAAGCAATTTACAGTGTACCAATGTTAAAATTTACCACGCCCAGATGATGATAATAACTCGGGATTTCTCTGAAAGCAATGAATGGTATCTCTAAGTGATTTGTCTTCCGTCGACCTTCCTAAATACTTCTCAATTATAAATTTACATGATGTATAGGAGAAGAATATAACCCTAAAGATATTTCAGAATTAGTAGGGTCTAATAAACTATCCGCGCTATAATTATGTCGGATTTTGTAGTGGACTAGGCGCCGAAACACCAACGGGGCGTCGTCGACTAGTCGAAGACTTCTAACAGTAGTAAAAACATAAAACAAAATCAATGGTAATAAGTCGTCGATACAAAACCCTCGTCCACAATAATATGACGTCATAAACTAGTCAGTTAATTTCAACATTAATATTTTGATCAACGACATGTCGTCGATCTTAGATAATTATGATATTGATTGAATCAGCCGATGCTCCCACCAGTCGCCTACTTTTCAAAGATTTCACAAGTCATCGGCGAGGCATTACCGACGCTTCGTACCTCTTATGTAACAATGACAGGGGCGTGACCAGGGATCAGTTAGTTAACCTTACAAGCAATCCGTTATATCGAACATATCAATCACTTACGGGCCCCTTGTTTGCTCATTGTCGGGTCGCTTACCTCACTCACTGACGTTTCGATGTTCACGCCATCCATTGGCGTTACCACTGATACACCAGAGAGAATTACTAGCGATCGGTCGCTGGAAGTGTTAAGCAAGCAGTAAAAGCGCCAAGCGGTAGTTAGTGGTGCTTGTCCTTTGATTCGTCAGGGAGCAAGGCCGTCTATCAATCAGTGATAATTACAAGAGACCATTCAGTCAGAGAAAACGGCGACCAATAAATAAGTGATCGTTTCCATCAATATTGTCATTCAGCATGAACAGCTATCCCATTCCAAACATCCCTCAGACATCGCCGTAAATTTGAAAGCACCTCGGACGTAAACGTAATAATTCATTGTGATTTTAGGTAATTCGGCTCATGGTGATACTTCTGTCAATGCGCTTGAAGAAAAAACACTTTTCATTTATAGTCGAGATCTTTTGGGAACATTATAATTTGTAAACAAAACACAGTAAAAAATGTGTTTTATTTTCAAATTATGGCATGCCCAGAGCTTTATCTGTCAAAGTACCTACCGACAGGCAAGTCCAGTTCCCGTACAAAATCCTACAACACCAGGACCATATGAAGCACACGGTAACCCGAAAATACACTCCATATATCGGTTACATAACAATTCCGGTTGAGCACGAATCAGAACAAGGCTAACAAGTAGATACACCAATAGTTGACCATAATACATCCTAAAATAGATAATAAGTGATAATAATGTTAACAATTTTGTGAAATAGTCAATCATTCCGATCCAAACAATTCTGAAACACTCATTCAGCGCTCCATTCGTGCATCCAAAACACTCACTCCATTCACTTAAAATGCTTCGAAAACATTCAAATCGATCACAATTTCATACATATCGATTAATGGATGCCCAAATTCATTAGATGGCTTTGATTTTAAGGTTTCGGATAAAACGAGGAATAATAATCACCTTGGCGTAGTTTGCGTTGGTGTTGGCGCTAAGGGGACAAACTTTATCCTTGGTCATATCTCTGTTTTAATGAAGATATCATCATGAAACTTAGCATGTGTGTGCCCCATCACAAGGGCTACCAGGACTCTCGAGGGGATAACCCTGTAATCATTTTTGTGAGTTGTGACCCTTTTTGACTTAGAATATTTGCATTGTCAAGCTCCTGCAGTCGAGCGTGCTCTTGTTAAAGAATACGGTTACTTGGCGAAGAAACACAAACAGAAAAGTACGCATATTTTATCAAAAAGAGGTAAATAAAGATATCGATGGCCGAAATTAGTGACATCGTATTACCTACCTTGAATTTCTCTAAAACAAACAAAAAGAAAAAAAAAAAAAAAAAAAAAAAAAACACGCTCATTATTCAATTTCATTTCGGAATCATTTCAAAATCGTTCATTTGTCAATTTCTCGATGTTCCAAAGTATATTTCAATGATACATCAACTCGAAAAATTGCGTTTTTACAGATTATTTAAATATTCATAACAAATTTGATGGTCAATAGAATTATGCAGAAGTTGGTAAAAAGCCCCGATCTGTAATGCAGTATTGACCATCAAAGAACTCCTCCTTTGGCTTCCGTTATATAGAAATTGTGGTTTGATGTTCATTCTAACATGGAAATACTTAGCTAAAATTACAGTTCGTAACATCCTGAAATTGACATTTACCTCGTTCAAAACCACCCTTGTTCACTCACACAGCGCCCCATTCATTTATTCCCTTCATTCATTCAAACCAATCAAAAATCACCTAAAATTAAAAGATCAACAACTATACAGAAGACCATTTTAGTCGGTAATTATGAGTATATAAATTTAATTCCCCATATATCTTCTTTCTGCTTAGTCCGAAAGACTTTATGTTAGATGAGAATACTGTATCCTAAACAATGCTCCTACATAACTTCTTTTCTTTTCGTTTCGGATAAGGCCTTATTGACGGATGTATGGTATTGATATAAAATAGTGACCCTGATATAAATTATTGTATAATCTCCCCTAACATGAGATGGTGTTATCTGTAAAAGGTGCATATATAATGCATATGATATAATAAATGTCGATCTTTGATAATTTCCATTAATCGCGTGAATTCTGTTTTCTTGTATATACGTATTTACCATTTTATTTCTATGTCTCACTCGTATCATTCTTTCACCTGCACAAATTGTCATTGTAGTTGTACATATATGTAATCTTCATATTGGAGGAAATAAAGAATATACATAGTAAGCGTTCGAATGGATCTTTGTGAAATATGAAGCAATTCATAGAGTTTATATGCATATTTAATTAAAGAGGGGGGGGGGGTAGTACATATCGCTACTTTTGTTCAGGCTGAACATAAGTAGCGATATTGGATTAACTGTCTTTAATTTCAATCAAAATTCACTTCTCGCACTCATCTTATTGAGTTCAAAAATTCTTCCTTAGTCATAGATAGCCTCTTGATCGTTTAAGACCAATGCTTTGGCAACATATCAACAATTTACGCAAAAAATGTACTTGGGTGAATACATTAAATTTAAGTTGAACTATACGAATGGTTTTGTCACAAGAAATACGCATGTAAGATACTACGATATTGTATATCAATTTCGATTGGAATATTTCGGCCATTGACAGCGGGTTTTTTAAACATGAATTGACCTTGACTCATGGATCTTGACTTTTACATACACCTTTACAAAAGGCCTTGTCACAAGCATTGTATATGAGAAATATGGAGACTACACTCCTCAAAACTCCTAATCGGCCACTTGCCTTTCTGGTCATAAATGTCGCATGGTATCATCCCGTTTTCGATTGAATAATTTAGCCAAATCATTTATAAAATCAACAAGAGAAAAATCAGATAAATAATGCAACAAGAACTGTTTTGGAATTAAACGAAAGTAGGAGTATCCTCGATTTCAAAGTTAACATTGGCGGGTGGGGTATTTTTGCCATTTCTTGTTAGTATAAGGACTTTGAAGAAAGTTTTGGTATTTCTTATTAATTTTAGAAGACCACAGGTGTTGTACCACCGGTATTAGTACAAAAGTTTGATAGGCTTTGCGTTTTTCAAGTATCGAAAAATTCAAATCTTTCTTAAAAGTGTCAATTTTGAGACTTTTGAATTTGAGGGTACATGCATTTAATTTCGTCTTTAGGACTTACTGATGGCTGATTTTACAAAACAATTGGATAGGATGATGACTGAATGGCCACTCATTCAAAAGACAAAGTTCACATGCAAAATGCAGAAAAGTAAGGTGGCCGCTCAGAACTTTTGAGTAGTGTATATCTTTAAATCAAGAGTTATGACTTGTCATCTACATAAAGATCTACATAAAGATCTTGTCACAATCAATATGCACGTGTCATACTTGTCAGAAGATATTGCTAATGTTAAAGTTTGGGGTACAGACGGACCAACAGACAGGGTAAAATCAGTTTACCTCCGATCTTTGGATGCGGGGGCATATAAATGTGAAATATTCAATCAACAATTATACGCCCGTAAATTTACAATAAAAATGGGTTTGACCGTAAGTACTTTCTGCATTAATTTAAGCATACAATGTATTTAGATAACAAATAATAAGAGCTTCTTAATTCAAACCTATCAATCATAACCAAACTTTAACTACATCTTTGAAAGACACGGTCATAAATCAAAAAGAAGAAACAACCGTTGTTCTGACCGCGAGTAAACATCGTGCAAAACCGACATTTTATACCATTAAACTCTTCCCTCAAGATTCACTTAAAATTTTGATTATGTCGGTGAAATCGATTTTTCTCTGTATATATTATTTATTTTGATTGTAGGTGTTGTTACCTTATCATTTTTAGTGATTTTTAAATGCTTTCGGATGGTTTGAGTGAGTGTTTCAAATGAATAAATGGAGAGCTGAATGATTAATTTAGAGTAATTTCGATTGGAATGACAGTCCATTTCACGATGTTACTAACTGTAGAAAAGATTCTTCCCCGATGATATATCTGCAAGTCAAGTGTTGTAGGGACTCCAAAATCCCTTGTTCCCTCCATCTCGCTATTTTTTACTTTTTTTGATTGCAATTATAATGTTGTGAACTCTTCATTCACAACAAAGTCGTTAAAAAATTTACACAGTGTAATAACTAATTTTTTTATATGACCGACGTCGCGGGAGTGAAATAAACCCGTTGAATATTTTTGATATTACATGGGTGCTATTACACTAGGAGAATACCTATGCAAATGAGCTCAGAGCGAATAGCAACGCTATTTTGTAACCACGTCATAATGACGTCATAATGTATATATTGTGACGTCAGTTTTAAACGGCGTTATACGTTTCGCGGAAAATTGAAATGTCGAATTTCAATAATTTTGACGATTTTTTTTGTAAAATTTTGGGTCATATAATAAATAGAATATCAAATCTGTGCTCATAAAATACAGAATTTATTAAACTCGTCATCTAAAACAGAGAAAAACTCGGCACAGCCTCGTTTTTATCTGTTTTAGATGACTCGTTTAATAAATTCGGTATTCTTGTTACCACTCATTCAATATCCTCTATTCCACTTGTCTCCATCAAGGTTGCTGCGTTCTAGATAATGGTTATATTCCTCAAATCGGTTTCACTTAGGATTTATTGTTTGAAGTTACAAAATATGAAGAGAGTATTTTTTAATTTGATGAAGGTATCGGATTCATACGAGTGTGGTGTGGTTTTTAGTGTAATACTTCCATGAAGTACCTCCATCAAATACTATCTTCATATCTTAATTGAATATATAGAGGATATTGAATGAGTGGTCATTGAATACAGAATTTATTAAACGAGTCATCTTTAAACAGTAAAAAACGAGTCTACGCCGAGTTTTAATCTGTTTTAGATGACGAGTTTAATAAATTCTGTATGTTATGAGCACAAATTTTATATTCTGTTTATAATATGACCCGAATTTTAGCGAAAAATCGTCAAAATTCTTGAAATTCAACGTTCCAATTTTCCGCGAAACTTTAAACGACGTTCAAAAATGACGTCACAAAACATAGATTATGACGTCATTTTCGCGGTTACAAAGTAGCGTTGCTATTCGCTCTGAGCTCATTTGCATAGTTATCCCGCTAGTGTAATAACACCCGTGTAATATCAAAAATTTTCAACGGGGTTATTTCACTCCGGCGACGTGGGTCATATGATAAGTCAAGATCTTGTGCTAACCTGAAGTAAAAGATATTGAAATAACGCCACTGTGAGTCACCATCCTTTAAATATTACTTAAAGTCACTTAACTCAAGTCCCAAGTGTTTTTCAATTATCTCAAAGCCCAAGATTTTTCACTACAAACCATTCCTTATTACCCTTGAATTGTCCATAAGAATCCATAAACACATTATTCAGCTAAAAGAAAAGAGGTAAAATAATCAAAAGTTTATCATTCTGATGATTAAAACCCGCCTTTCTTTTTCTCTCTCTTTTTTTTTTTTTTTTTTTAATTTCATCTGAAATGCACGTATTTGAGTCTGAAGAAAGTATTTTCCGTATACAGGTTTCATGTTAATTTTTGAACTTCTCTCAGAGTAAATATAATAGACATGCCCAATGCACAATCGGGAACCCTCGGCGATTCTAAGAAATATACCTCGGGAATAATACAGGCGCAGCCATGAAAGCGCGTTATTTCGCACGCGGGTTTATATGACGTCACAAACATTAACGACCCAGCTTAGGATGACGTTGTTTACAACAAAATTAACGAAAAAAGTAAAGTTGGGCATATTATAATTTGAAAATCTGAAATCAGAAATATCTGTCTATCGGACACGAAATTAAGAGGTTTTACAGGTAAAAACGTCGCGAAATTGACATCTATCTGTATCAAAACCATTCCAAATCACAGAGGTCCATTCATTCATTTCAAACACTCACTCAAACCATTCAAACACGCTCCAAATTCAATGAAAAGGATGGAATCAATAGCGTCATTTAAAATAAAATAATGCTAGAAAAATATCGAATTCACTGACATAATTCTGATTTTTTGCGACTGTTAGGTTATTGAAGAAATAGAAAGCTATTTATAGAACTTGTATGCATATTTTATTAAAGGGAGGTAATAGATATCGCTAACTTAGACAGCGTTTTTTTTCCTTCTTTGAACGGGTCCGGTAAACGGACCCGTTCCCAATGACGAAAAATACTATTTTTTCCCAAAATGAGAGAATGAAATTCCCAATTCAAAGCTAATTCTTGAAGTAAACATAAACTTTAATTATTTCCTATTGGAAAACCTGGAAGTACTTTTAGCAATAAATATATGTGTTGTAATTTGTCAACAAGAGGGGAATTTCCGAAGATCAGTTTATTTTAGTCACATGGTTCTCGATTTCAAAGGCATAAACAATACGAAGCAGGAAACCCTGTGTATTTTGGATAACTCGGAAGTTATCGCATTACAAAACTGCATATTTTTGTGAAGCCAGGATATTGCGATTTTTGGACCTGATTTGCAGTAGACGATCTTTTTGCATTTATTTATCAATTGATGTAAGATGAATTTTAATGGAAAAAACTTACTAGAATGAAGGACTTTTGGTCATGGTTGAAGCAAATTATTTTCCTGTTATATAAACCAAAATATAATTGTTTATCTTTGTTCAATTTTCGTAAACAAAGTTGACTGTTATTCACGATCTCGGCACCTCTCAGAACCAACCTGAATTGTCTTTCAAACATTCTACAGCAGGTAGAACATCTGAGTATATGATCTATTTTGAAAATATGTTTAAAAAGTTTATATGATTTTAGTAGAAATATTCATTTATAGCTGTTTTAAAAACAATAGGATTGAATATGTATTTGTTTTCTGTTTATTCGTACCCAAGAATGTTCAACCCACGAATTTATTATAGAACTTGATTTTTCTATATTTTAGGTTTGACCATGATACTTTTTTTTAACAAAAATTCAGTGACATTTCTAGATTTGTTATAAAACATTTATTCCAGAGCAATCAGTCTGATTCCTTGTATGGTTTGCTTTTCAGTTAAGATATGACTATAGAGGCATAGGAACTTCTATTAAACATATTGTAATGAATACTAATGATATTAATAAAAGTAATGTTTTTAAAACAAGTGTCGCAATGAAAATTCCCAATTTTTGAGAAAACAGCGCATTTTTCCCAATTTGTCCGGTCTCGGACCCTTTCCCAAAGCTAGGAGAAAAAACGCTGTTAGTTCATCCTGAACGAAATTTGCGATATTTGATTACCTACCATTAAATTCACTCACAACCTGATCCACGCACTGATTCAATTTCATTTCAAAATCATTCATCTCGTCAGTTTCACGATTGTGTTAACCGTATTCTGTTGTTATTTTTCCGAAAATCAACTAGACTCAAATTCATAACCTCCTTTTTTATTCAACAGAGAATTCACTCGAAATTCGACTTGATATCATACAAGTGAAATAATCCTAGGCAATTTATAAATGTAAATATTGTAAATATGTAAATATATGGAAATATTGGAAAATTGTACAATTGGCTATACATTTAAAGTACAGTTTCACCCAAAATATTTTTTTCAAATGAAGTTTGAGACCATTCTCAGTTTTGAAGGAAAACATTATTAGATCTCCGGACCTAGGATTGGCACGGCACATTCGACTTCTTTCCTCAGACGCTCCATGATACTAGTTTTTAAAGGATAAAGCGGACGAATAATATTTTATAAGAAGGGAAACCATCATTATAGTTCGTATAACCCTTCGAATGTTGTGGTAGTAACCTTTGAATAATGAATTTATTGAAATATGTCATTTTCTTATATTGTTTTTAAAAATGAAAAATACTGAGCAACACAATATCTGAACTCTTGTCATCCTGTTCTTTCTTAACAGATAGCAACATCGTGAAATTGACATCCATTTTTATCAAAACTGGTCTAAATTACACACGCAACGCTCCATTCATTCATTCCAAACACTCAAACCATTCAAAACGCTCCTTTATCACTTGAAATGATAAAATCAACAACTACCTAATTGAAATTGTAAGTGTCCGATTAGTTCTTGCAGAAATGGGAAGCTATTGACTTGTAAGCACATTTCATTAAAGGGAGGTTACAAATATCGCTCATCCTGAACAAAATTACCTGATTTTGGATTTCCTCCCTCTAATTTTGTCCCTTTCATTCTACTCAAAACTCACTCATCACGCTCATTTCATTTCATTCCAAAATCATCCACGATATTGTTTACTGTACCAGGGTGTCTAGACAAAGTTCAACCTGCACTTATGTGCAGTCTGATCTTTGTCTTAACCACCTGGCTATCCCTTCTAAACCAGAAATGATTGAATTATATAATAAAGACTTACAAAATTTGAATCCAGTGCTTTTAAAACTTTGATTCCAATGTAATCTTGTTACGGTTTTTATTCAGTATAACAAGAAGTTATTCACCGAATAAATACAGTAGATGCGATTAGTATGCGCTCTTACTTTCCGCGCCCTCACAAGAATGCTCAACTGCCGCTCTGTTGGTTTGAACTTATTATTTCACATCGACTGGGAAACAAGTTCTTACAACTTAGATTAATCCCTCTCCATTCTGCTTCCTGTCGTTCTGTTCGTTAGGCGAAAAGAGACCATCTGACTTCTCCGCCCCAATGGGCTTTCGTAGAAAGGTAAACGGGAGGTAGGATTTCAAAAATTCTACCATAGAAAGTAGAATGATAATCTTAAATTTAGAAAATCAGTCAAGTATGAAAAGTAATGACCGCAGTCATCCTGCACAGACCGTAAAGGCTGACTAGGGACGGCACTTTAAGCACTATCGTTTACTGAGATCCTTTTTTAAATCTGAGGGCAGTGGGTGATAAGAGACATGCAAAATATACTTTTGCCATTGTGTTAATAATTGAAAATAGAGTGTATACATATTTGTGACCTGTCACACGAAAAGGGGCCATCTGGGACCTCCGTTAATATAGAAATTTGATAAATAGATTGGGTCCAGCATAGGTCAACAAGAAGTCGCATTCTATTTTTTTTTTCACTGAAAGGTAGATTAATTATTCTAGATTTTGAAACTAAGCACATTGTCAAAAGTTTCGACCCTAGTCAGTCTGCGCAATCCGCGCAGTCTGACTAGGGTCGGCACTTTACGCAATTCCCAGATGATCCATTTTCGCATGACGGGTCACATTCATTTCCTCATGAATGTGTATGCGTTTGGCGCAGCTATAGATCGTCACCGTTAAGTCACATTACGAATGAATTTTATTTTTAATAAAGTTCTTTTTGATATAATCTCTTTCTCTTTTATTCTCATCTCAAAGTAAAATATTGATATCTCACAGTTTACTCACAATTACATAATTACCTAGAAATATCGCTGTTGTCCTCGTCCACTGTGATGAGCTTAATATCCTCCGATGCTTGAAATCCACACAATTACCGAATGTTAAAGTCTCGATTTCAGACAATTTTTATCTTTCCAAGATACCTTAGGATACACGTTCCTTCCTATTAAGAATATTTCACTTAAAAATTCAACAATGATAGAGTAATGATCGAGCGCTGGCTTTATCTCTGAAGCACTACTCTGAATTGAATTAGCTTGTTATTTTGAAAATCCCTCCTTATGCTGATCAAGGCAAATTCTACGCTTTTAAAGACAGCAAAGACAAAGATATGCCTGCGCAGTTGTACAGTCTAACGTTAAACTGCAATGGCTGCTTTCTACCCAATAACTGCGCTAAAAGTTCAGCCACACTCGTTAGAATGTACATAAAACATAAAGTAATTTGTGACCCGTCACGCGAAAAGGGACCATCTTGGTAGTGCGTAAAGTGTACCCCAGTCAGACTGCGCAAATTCCGCAGGCTGACTGGGATCGAAACTTTTCGCACTTTGCCAATTTTCTGAATCTAGAATAATCAATCGACCTTCCTGTGAAAGAATTTTTTAAATGCGACCTCTGGTTGGCCTGTTCTAGAACCAATCTCTTTTTCAAATGTTTATATTACGAAGTTCCCAGATGGTTTCTTTTCGCGTGACGGGTCAAATTTGTTTTAAACAAAAATGTAAACTCAGCAGGGTCAGGGGTCAGAGTTGAAGTACGAGGGAACGGCCAGTGACTCATTTTACTTTTGAGAAGGTCTTTGTGACTTGAGTACATAGAAGATGATACTGGAATCAGTAAAAAACCGCAACATCAGCATTTAGATAATTCATATCGATGGCTCAGCGCGAAACGGTTGTAACTTCCTATAAACATATAGGAAGTTACAACTGTTTCACGCTGAGCCATCGATATTTCATATGTAATGTTATAGCTAGTAATATTGTGAAAGAGATTCTCATTCCGATCACAGCCATTCTAAATTGCTCACACAGTGCTCCATTCATTCATACCTTACACTCGCCCAAACCATTCAAAAAAAGCTCGACAACTGCATTTAAAATGAATGTAGCTGAAAAAAAAACACGATTTTACTGAAATAGTTGCAAGCGTCTGATTGGTGCTTGAAGAAAGAAGAAACCTTCTCTATAGAACTTGTATGCAAATTTTATTAAATGGAGGTAATAATTATCGCTATTTTTGTTCATCCCTTTAACTTCTCTCAAAACTAACTCAACGCACTCTTTCAATTTCATTCCAAAATCATTCCAAAATTTTCAATATTGTCAATTTCGGTTGTTGACAGTAATCAAGAGTAAAAGAAGACGTAAGTAAATCCTTTTCGACCATAAATGAATTATTTTTCACTTGAGGCTAGTTAAATTCAGCGTTTATCTGAATTTTTGCTTGATACTGACTGCATTTTAAACAATTGGATATAAGTAGCCGAGAAAGTTGCCAATGTAAATTTTCTTGGGGAAATAAAAAAAACTTCCATCCAATTGAACCATAACCGAAATGGTTTATAACTGAACTAAAAAAAAACCCGGGCCTTTTTGCCAAATCATTTTCAAATCCGCATATTCAAGCAGTGGTCATAGTCCAGATAGCTCATTGCTTTACATTTGTCCGTTGACAACATTTTCAAATTTCACAAGTCATCTACTCGTGACGGCGAACACATTATATAGAGGATAATCGTTTGTTTCAGTGTAAGATCGATTTATATTCATTGAGTGAACAACAAAAGCTATATTTTCACGAGTGGTGGAGCCACTAAAGAAAATATAGTTTTTGTTGTTCACGAAATGAAATATTTATCGATCTTACTCGAAAAACATACGATAATTCTATTTCTTTATTGCAAAAATGAGACAAAATTTGAAATTTCTAGGACACATTTTCGTAAAGCGCGTCATTTTGCACGTGATTGCTATGCAACGTTCATTATGTCACTTATTTCGCCCCGCATAGATGACGTCATATAGAGTGAAATGCACAAAAGCAGGGTATAAGTTTTTGATAATTTCATTGCTTTTGCGGTGTGATTATCAAGTGATAATCTACCGTTATTTCTCGATAAACCACAGACAAGCACTATAGAAATTGAATTATAATAAAACCAATCAACAAATATAGGAGGTGATCTGCGGATAAGCCTAGTTTGTAATTCTAACATTGTTCCACATTCTCATTCAATTTCACTAGGAAACCATTCCAAAATCATTCACATTGTCTATTTCACGATTTTATTAACTATATTCCAATATTGCAATTTTGTTCAGGATGAACAAAATTAGCGATACAGTCAGTAACATCATGAAATGGACTGTCATTCCAATCAAAACCATTCTAAATCTCTCAATCAGCGCTCAATTCATTCATTCTGAACACTCGTTCAAACAATTCAAAACGCTCCAAAATCACTATTTTTATTAGATTAACAACTACATTCTTAATCTCTCAATTAGTGCTCAATTCATTCATTCTGAACACTCGCTCAAACAGTTCAAAAAACGCTCCAAAATCACTAAAGATTATTAGATCAACAACTACATTCTTGAACAAAAAAAGTGAAGTTGGATTACCTTGTTCTTAGCTGTATATTATTACCTCCCTTCTATAAAATGTGCATATGACAAAATAAATAGCTTCCTATTTGGTAAACGGATGGTTTATGCCGGTTTGTGGCAACTATGTATTTTATATGCTGGAATAAACATTACGAAAGAGTTTCTTTCTGTCCTCGCAAATATCTCAGAATCCGAAAAAGTAGTTTACGAATGCGGATGTGTTATTTGTGGTTTCTTGCGGATACTTGCGAATGATGAATGTACGAATCGCTACTTCGATTGCAATTCGTAATAATTTAATCCTAGTTGATTCCACCAGATTTGGCGCATTCTGATTGGCCGGAAATTGCCTTTATTTCTCAATCAAAGTAATTTTGATAACGCAAATATTTCTTTAGCTTACGCAAAGAGTAGTCCCGTATGAAACCTGTTAATTATTGACAAATCTTTACATTTTTTTATTCATAATATTTAATTATTTGATTATATGGAGGAGTGAAACTAAAAATCTAATCACAATCATGTATGAATCCGCTTCGCGTATTCATTCAGTGTGATGAGATTTTTAGTTTCATACCTCAATGAAATCAACAAACAATCTCTTTATCTCTTACAGGATTTGTGAGAACTTGTGTAGGTGTTCACCCGGTATAAATGATGTCTCAGTCTTTGCATTAGATAGTCGTCTTGATTACATCAGTACAGTTCGACAAGCGATTATGAATAACTCTTATCAATCCTTTCATGTTATATTCGTATTTATAATATGAAAGACTTAAATGTTTTTGAAATTACACGGGCTTTAGGACACTTGTGGAATAAAAATGCAAATGAGATAAGAACGTAAAGAAAATAAGAACTTATAGCAGTGCTAAATTTCCGTAAAAATGATGCCTATTGCATTTACCGACAATTTTGAAAACTTCGTTATTTGTTTCGCGGAATAATTTGTTTGATAATTTTTTCGAATTTTCTCGATTTATTACAATAAATCATGCCATATTATAAATAGAATATCAAATTTTAAACATATGAACCTTGGCAAAGCCTGGTTTTTATCAGCTTAAAGATACATGTAAGTCGTTTACTACTTTGTTCATGATCACCTAATTCGGTTCAATACCAACATTTTCCTTTTACAATTGCTTTCATCTTCTAGTAATTATTTAAGAATTGATTGATTGAATGGGGTTTTACGCCGCTTTCAACATTATTTCAGTTATATCGCGGCGGCCGGAGCACCTAACAATGGATTCCTGGTATTTCTCACGCCATCTTATTATTAGTGAGGGAATATTGTGGTTAACAAAGATTATTGCATAAAATGTGCGTATTCAGGTCATTATAGGCATACGTTAAAGGAAAAACCTCGGGGGTTAACGAGAGAAAACGTGGATTAACAAGAAAATTCACGTGCCGTTAACGCTTGGCTTTTTTCACTTAAATATTCTCCATCTGGCGTATACACTTTATCCTTTTCCTTGTCAAACGTTAGTATAGAGCATACCTAAAGACGTTGCTCAAAATCCCGCGTTAAATTGTGTGACCTCATAAATTAACCAAGCAATGACGGTATAAACAAGATGGACGGTGTAATGCATGACGGCGTATAAGTAGGTTTGTAACTTATTTTATATCGTTTCTATGAAAATATTTTGCTCTTATCTATCTTTTTATGCAATGATAGCGTCAATTCACGCTTTTTCGGGCGTTAACATTTGCAGAGACCCTCAAATTGCTTTAAGGCCCTCGTGCTTCGCACTCAGGCGATCAACCATATTTTGGGTCTCTGCAAATGTAAACGCCCACAGAACGTGAATTAACCCTTTAAAATACTACTTGTAGTCAGCGCTATTCTATCCTTTTCCACAAAGTTTTGCCAAAAAAAAAAAAAAAAAAAAAAAAATAATGAAAATTTGGACTCCTAACTTTGACCTTGTTCTCCTTGATTACAGTTTAGAACATCGTGAAATCGACAAGGTGAATGTTCATTTAAAACACTCACTCAAACCTTTGGGCCAACTTATTTCTGGCCCTCTTTCGGTTCGGTTGTAGTCTGGTCTCACTGTCGAATATCAGAATAGCCTATTCTAGGCTATTCTGATAGTCGATATGTGGACCAGTCTAGAGCTGGTAGCCCGCTGTCTGAGAGATACTCTGATTTTGCGATCAACAGTCCCCGCCCAGGGTCAGAAATAAGTTGGCCCATTATAAACGCTTTAAAACCACTAGAAATGATAAGAACGAAAACGACATTCAAGATAAAAATCGGTTGATAAATTCCACGATTCCCCTGACATAATTGAATTTTGTAAGCGTATGGTTGGTTCGTGAAGACATAGAAAGCTATTCATAGAACCCGGATGAATATTTGATTAAAGGGAGGCAATAAATATTGGTAGTTTCGTTCATCGTGAACAAAATGAGTGAAAATGGATTACCTCCCTTGAATTTTACTCAAAACTCGCTCCACACACTCATTCATTTTTATTCCAAAATCATTCGTCTTGCCAATTTCACGAATTTCTTAACTGCAGCGGTATCGTTTTACCATTCATTAGTTTTTTACAGATACAAGTTCTATAAACAGCCTTCGATGTCTTCAAGAATCAATCAGATTCAATAAAGTCAGAAAAAATGTGAATTTTCTCCAGCGATCTTTATTTTGAATGTAGCTGTATTGTTTTTTTCCTTAGTTTTTTAGTGAATTTTGGGCGTTTTTGAATTATGGTTTTTGTTTAAAGTGAATGATCGGAGCGTTGAGCGAGTGAAGTAGAATTGTTCTGATCGAGTTGAATGATTAAGTGCACAGTTAGTTACGTCGTGAAATTGACATTCATCTCAATCAAAACCATTCAAAACACCTAGCGCCCAAACCATTTAAAAACGCTCAATATGAATAAAAATATAAGATCAACAATTACCTTCAGAATTTGTAAAGCAAGAAACAAATCGCGATTTCACAGACAGAATTAAAATTTATATGTCTTATTGGATTTTGAAGCTTTTGTTGTTCACTCAATGAAATATAAATCGATCTTACACTGAAACAAACGATTATCCTCTATATCACTGCATGAAATATTGTTTTAAAAAATGAATAAATAAATGAAGGAACGTTTCCAAAACCGTTTTAGACACCCCTCGCAAAACTGAGAAAATCCAGTTTTTAAGACGAAATGGGATTTACATCTTTTCGCTTTTTAAATAAACGTATCAATAAAGAATTTTGATTTGGAAGCAATTTAACATAGAAAAAAGTGTATTATATTTAGTGAACTGTATCGTTAATCATTCCTTTCAAATTTGTGAAAAAAACTCATTCTTTCTTATTTTTTATTTTTGTTCTAGCTCTCGATAAAATTTCTTAGTATATCTCCCAGCACTTTATGCTCGCATGAGCACGAAGTGCTCGCGTGGAGGTATTCTGGTTAGGTATTGTCAGTAATGATCATTTGTCGCCAACATTTACCTTGCATACGATCCAAAGACATTATCTTTTTTGACCGATTGGACGAGTTTGAAATATTCTCAACTGGGGGTCAAAAACTGGTCAAAAGGCAACTTTTTACCCATCACCTGAAATTCGGTCAGAATGGCTGTCTTGGCTAATCCTGGATAAGTTTAAAATTGTGCATAAATCAGTAAAAATATGGGCCACAATGTCAAATCTTAGACAACCCTGAAAATTAGTTTGATTAATTATCTTGGTGAAATTTCAGACAAGTTAGAAATTGGAAAAAAAATAGATCACGAAGTCAAAATCTTTGAAAAAATGTATTCACTCCAGAGCACAAGTATTTGGTAGATCATTTTTGATACTAGTAAGAATGATTATCTTGATCATATCTCGGAAGTTTGCGAAATTTAGTCAACTGGAATCAGAAACTAGTAAACTAGGTCAAATTTTTGTATGTAATCTATACGCCACATTTTTCGCCCAGAAAACCGCAAAATTGGCCAGGATGATTGTCCTTTTGAACGAGTACAAAAGGGGTCTACCGGGGCAAAAAACAAGGTTTGGTCAAATCTTAGAGAAACCTTGAATGTACTCTAGAGGCTATCTTCTTTGCACAATTAACCTGAAAATTGGCCAGAATAATAGTATTTATAAAATATCGGGCCATTTTGGCATTGGCTCCACGGGGGTTAAAAACTAGGCTATGACGGCTCATGAGTTCAAGTCTTATAACGACGTGTATTAACTGTTAATTGCACCCTAACTGACTTGTTAAGTATAACCCGTGATTTCGATTTGTCGTTATTTCGATTTTATTAAAAGCCTGCTTTGAACAGCCTTGCGTTCAGGATGAAAGGGTTAGCGAAGCGCTTTCGAAATGATACCTCGCTTTGCACGTATGTGCACGTGCAAAGCGGGGTATCATCTCAAAGCGCTAGCCAAACGTTTTTACATCCTGAACACGGGGCAGGTTTTAAACCTAAGATCCAGTCTGACTCAACTGTTCTGAAATACTTATAGCCAATACTTTATCACTGACACATGGTTATCATGGCTTAATCGGATCGATTTCAATCTAATGTCCTTTGAATTTGACTGCTTGTTGTTGAACTTCGAATAGTTCTTCTCAGTTACCGGACTTTGACGACATCGATTGTAAGATAGTCTTACTGTAATTTTTGGTATAATGAGCTGCGCTGTGGCACCTGGAAGAGAAAACAAAGGGATAAACTGAGCTGAATGACCGATTTTTTACAACCATTTCTTGCATGTAAAATATGGGATATTGCTTCAATATTTTCTATTGAACCAGACCCTATTGGTATTCATTTTTGAATATTTTAGACTACTAGAAGTATTGATTAGCTAATGTTTTTGATACATCAACAGTTAATTTGAGAAATTTTTATTGATGAAAGAATAATCTAAGGAGATGTATCGTGAAATTTTATTCTGATTGAATTCGAAATATAAAAAGCCATTTTTAGAAATTTTATTCCGACTAAAAGAACTTTTGGTTTTATATCTTATTTCTTGATTATTATTTGAAAGGGTTTAACACGTCCATTGAGAGCCACAAATTTTTCTGAACATCGATATATATAATAATAAATCAAAACACTGAAAGTTTCGAAGATGGACGTTTCTTGTGGCAGTTTCTTTCTTTCTTTTTTTTTTATTTCAAGTTTGTTCAGAAATATTCCACTACAGATCGACAGAAGAGGCTGATACTTTACAGGAAATGGAATTGTATATCTGCGATGTGCTACCAGGCACGAAGCTGCCTAAACGCGAGTACGTAGCTGAATCCACATTATTTTGACGAAAAAAAAATCGT
Organism: Fragum whitleyi; assembly: GCA_948146395.1. NCBI lineage: Eukaryota > Metazoa > Mollusca > Bivalvia > Cardiida > Cardiidae > Fragum > Fragum whitleyi. Next base: position 14,504,735 of record OX411558.1, on the reverse strand, counting down.
AGTTTGAAATTCAGCAGCGTTTGCCAGATCTGATAATTACCACACTGAATACTTTATATATAATATAGCCTAAATCGTACACCATACCGTATTTTTTTTTAAAAAAAAAGTTGAGGGCCTTTGCAGCTCTTCAAGGTTTGCACGTGCCGTATTTTCGAAATCTGTGTAAGGTATGGTGCGTTATCAGAACATAAATGGGCATTAAACGTTTATATACCTGTAAGGTTGTTAAGTGATATATCAATTTCTATTTTATAAAAGCATGAATATATAGTTTTTATTATAGATCATTGAATTAAAAACTCATAATTTGAAATAAATCGTAGAAAATATTTCTCAATATTATGGTGTGATGTTGCACCAAACCTAGCATCTATACTGTTCACAAAAAGTAGAGGATATTGTAAGTTTGATTTGTGATATTCTGGTCAGCTTGGGCATCCATACATCTTCAGGGTCCCGTTTTAGAATCATCAACAAAGAAGCCAATTGTTTGATATCTTGACAATATCTGACTGTAAGACACGGGATTTGACAGCAGTCTGGACTCTCTTTCTTCTGGTTTCCAGTATACCATGGACTCACTTACGGTGAGCTTTCATTAGACCTCACATTATTCCAACAAAATGTGATGCGAGTACATGAAAGAGATAAACACCAAATAATTTTTCTCAAAGTTATGCTTAATTAAAGTAAGAATTTCCATTACAACATACGCCATGTTAAAATAAGCGCTATACCCCTCTCTTCTTAAATGCTGAATTTGAAGGACATGTTTAGCAGAAAGGGAATTCCATAACTACCATATTACCATGAGACAACTGCTAGCTGGCAAAGAATAAGTTAGATTGTCCTAAATTGTTTGCAACCACATTAACATTATGGATTAACAGATTATCCCCTACTTTTGTGAACAGTATATATATAAGAAGTATCTGGTGTTGTATGCAACACATAAAGTCCCCTACCGGCTTTGTTTGTCTCAATGTTTTCCCACGCCAATTCTATCAGGGACGTCAAAACCAGGTCTTGTTTTGGAAAGGGTTAAACAAGACTTACATGAGTTGTTGTCTCTGCTGTGCCCACTATACAATTCATGCAAGCAATAGACAGATGCAAGAAATAGTATCAATAACAGTTACCTTGTCTGATCCAAGATGGTTTTTTTCAGTCTTGTTGGTAAGAAATGAGAACTTTCACTGGAGGTGATTAATACTGCTGCATCACCACCCTGACTAACATGGCTTATAATTTTTTTTACATTTTAAAACAGGTTTCATCAAGTTAGCTTGCTTAGTTATTAAGTTATTGCAGGATCCATTTTTTGCCATATTTTCACTATTTCCGTTACCATAGCAACCGCACTTTTTGTCAAAGAACAAAGATAAAATGATGTGCATAATCTACACATTGCCATATAGTCATATACCAAGTCTCATCAAATAATCTTGCTTACTTATTAACTTATCGCAGGATCCAATATTTTTGGCCATATTTTCACTATTTCCGTAACCATAGCAACAACAATTTTAGTCTAAAAACAAAAATAAAATGATGTGCATAATCTACACATTGCCATATAGTCATATACCAAGTCTCATCAAACTAGCTTGCTTAGTTATTATCTTATCGCAGGATCCCATTTTTGGCCATATTTTCACTATTTCTGTAACCATAGCAACCTCAATTTAAGTCGAAAAACAAAAATAAAATGATGTGCATAATCTACACATTGCCATCTAGTCATATACCAACTTTCATCAAAAACGCTTGCTTAGTTATTAAGTTATCGCGGGATCCAGATTTGAGCGGACAGACGGACGGACAGACGGACGGACGGACGGACGGACGGACAGACGGACGGTCAGACGGAGGGCAAACCTATAGTCCCCTCCGGTGTGAACACCGGTAGGGGACTAAAAACAGGCCAAACCGGTTTCACATGTATGTTGACAATATAAATGGACATTCATTGTTTCAAAGGAGTCTTTTTGAGACGGAGTTTTATATCTAAGGTTGTAGTAGTACCATGTAGGAACATTTGTCTACATTCTGATCAAATTTAGGCCGTAGTGAAGTTGTTGGTTTTGAATAATTATACCTTTTCCATAGTGGTTTGGCTATTCTGTTATGAAATGGGGCCTCTAATATTGTGCAACAGCTTGTGCTCATCTACAGCTTCAATTTGATATATTGTTTATCTGGACAAACTGTCTTTTTTTGTAAATAAAATCAGCATTAGTTTTGGTTCAAAAACTCTTTACATGAACCTTAAAGAAGTCATCAGCAGAATCAGCGATAGAAAACAGGTAATTATAACTAAAAGGTTACTATGATTACTAGAGTTTGTTTCGGTCTGTTTGTTGAGTAATGACATGTTTGACCATATCCGTGAACCGATTCTAGCGAGACTGACAACATTTTGAACTAACCAACCTGAATCAGTGAATTCATGATGCAAATGTGGAAAATTCTGGTGCATTTGCCGTACTATTCTGCATTTTTGACATAGTTCCTTCTTGGTAGATTGTTTATACTGATGTATAGAATTTTATGAAAAAAAAACAACAACATTTCTGGTAAACACAACGCTCATTTTTTTCATCTACGGAAGCGCATAAAGGTAAAAAATAGCCTTAAATAAATAGATTTTCGTTGGCCAAGATAGCTCTCCGGTACTCCTAAACGCACCAAATTGCACCATTTATTTCAAAATTTTAAGGGGGAGGGGGCGGGACTTGCCTGACCCAATATATTATTTTGAATTCACATTCTTTGAACTCACGAGATCTGAGTGGCACATCGATGATTTAGGAAACTGATACCCAATAAATAAACTTTGTCAAGGCAGGTCAAATAACTAAGGAGGAAATGGAATTTTTCGAAAACATTACGTTTTTTTCTAAAGTTGTTATAAGATTTTTTTCTTTAATTCCGTCATTATGAAGATTGTATGCTTGTACGATGAACTGAAATCATATTATCGATGATGCAGGTGAAATAATAACACGAGATAGACATAAATGCGTAATAAATGTAGTAACTTAAATGTACACATCCAAAATAGCACCATACAACAATATTAATTGGGAAGTAATTAAAATTCGCAATTGTAGCTATAGATTCGAGTTTTTCATTGTTCATCATTGTTTAATGTGTATAACCCATGACGTATAAAGTTGCATTTTTTGTACTTTCTGTGACACAGCTCCGAGTTTGCAATGGACCATTTACTACAAAGTAATGTTAGTTAAAGCTCAGAAACGGTCGAAGGTTTTTGAACCTATGACTTTGGAAAAAAATTAAAAAATCGTTAATCTTATATCTGCAAAGTAGGTTTGCAAACCCTTTCTGTCGTTCGTTGTTTGGTAACATGACCTCTTACTAAGTGAAAAATGGTGGCTATCGCTTTTTGGAACGGTTACCATAGTCTAGACAGTTGATTGGTGCATAGGCTAACGCTCATTAATTTCTAGGTCTACACCGTATCGTCGGCGTCCCTGATGGACCTAAACATGTCGTTTGGAGTTCAATTCACTCGAAAACACGAGTACGAAAATGTAATTCATGATTCTTTGATTTTAATGAAAAAATACCTTCTGTTCTTTGTTGATCCAATACCACACGTAAGTTGAGATCCCTTTACTATTTTTTGCTTTGAGCAAATGTGAAATCTAATGCTGTCTTTTCATTCTCTACGAAACGGTTCTTTCAATCATGCAATTTAAAACTTATTTCAAAAGTACAATTAAATGAGCAAGCCAAAAGGGCCTTTTTAATGACCATCAAACGAACAGCGACGTCTTATGGTTGATGTTAAGGCATACGATGCCTACATGTACCTTTATAGGTCGAAAGACGACAAAAAGTAGTTTATTGAATTTTTTTTATAATTAAAGACAGTTTGTGCAAGATTTTTGTGTGGTGCGTTTTCATTGCGCTTGAGTATACATACACAATTTAACAAGGTCATAAGCACAAACAATGACAAAATAAACATTCATATATAGATTTTCAACACAAATGTGAATATTGTATAGACATTAGATTTTTTTGAACTGAAAATGATATTAAATTTATGGTTAAATAGAGGTAAAAGTAAAGGGAATTATCTATTTTCGAGCGATTTTCTTCGTTTAAAAGCTTCTTCAAGATATTTGGCAAAATGAAACAGTATTGATTTATTTTGGGAGCTTAAAAGTTCGCCAAGTTTAAACATGTTTGGGCGGTTTCTATAATAATGTTTTATATATTTCACACGAATATCTGTGTATGCATGTGTATGTGTATCAGCGTTCCCCCGATTAAAATGTTGTAACAACAAATGACTAATTAAAATTACGAGCGTCATCGAAATATTCATAATTAAGATATCGCATAAGGCATTTAATTGAAATGAGGGGTACTGTATTACTTATTCAATTTTCCGCTCTTCTTCTCCAACTGAGTCAACTTATCTATGCACTTTTGTCAATGATACGAACCATTCGATTGGGTTTAGTGGTTTTCCTTTTCTTCCATTAGGGTTGAACTTCCTGAAACCCATTGATCTTCGCACTGACAGATTTCTTTGGGCAACCTAGAAATTCGGTTGACCTAACAAATGAACCATTTTCAACGAAAATGCAACGCCATTCTTGGCATATTTATAGAATGGCTTATAGATTTATAATTAAGAAAATTAACCAAATATCAATTATATCGTCCTTGATGGACGAACTTGGCGATATTTTATTACCTCTCTTTATCATTTTTGTTTGAAATGTGCTCATCGATCTATCAATATTATTCATAATTTATTCATTCTGTCGATTGTATTTTTAACTGTTCTAAGGACTTTCATATTGAGTTTTTGATTTATGTCTTGGGTCATGCAAACTTTTGCAGACGTTGCACTTCTTTTGGAGGGGATGGGGGTCGGGGTGGGTGGTGGGGAGGTTAACCTATTCGCCGAAAGGCGTTTGCGATTCGTCTCATTATTTAAGCCAGTCCACCCCTTTTCGTCATTCATTACGTCATTGCAGTTCTTAAATGTCGTAGGGGTCTTAACATTGTACTGATGCGACGGTGACGTAATAACGGAAATGCAAAGAATGACATGTTAGTGTCTTAAAATATCAATGTTATCTGGTCGAGGTTGGGAGAATTTATCAGAACGAGACTTTGCCGAGTCATTATAATTTCTCGCTGCCGAGACCAGATAACATTGACATTTTAAGACACTTACATGTTATTCTTTTTATCGTGTTACCTTAATTCCCACTTGATTATAATAAACCATTAAAAACCAACGAAAGTGTATGCAAACTGTTTCTAAAAATAGACTGTCCGATATCATATTATTTTATAAGATAAGTAATATCAGGTCAATACATGCTTCATTGCATGATAAAGATTAAGCCGGAATATTACTGTGTTTCCAGGTATCGAGACTATATCAACAGTGTTTCATTAGGAGCGGACTACCTTAACTTACCAACACAAGCCCCTTTCCATATAACAGAATCCTTCCAAATCTAAGATTGGTATATAACAAGGTAGACGAAAATGACATTTTACGTAGTCATTACATGATGTTACTATCTCCTGGGCACCAATCAATCCTAGGCTTACAAATAGATAAACCAATCGGTGGGCACAATACATCCTGGAATTAGAAAATATTTGTCAAACTTAAGCCTTTAAAAGTTTCCAAATACGGGTTAGAACGCCGTGAAATTGACAAAATAATTTTTTTTAAAAATAAATCAAATGAATGAGAAGAGCGATTTTATAACGATACGAACGGATGGTATTATAATATCGTTAATTATTTTCACTAAGAAACATTTTGAATTTTGAATATAATATAATAGAAATCAATGCATTGTTCTATAAATAGATATGTAGGTCTTCAAATACTTATCAAACGCTTAAAAATGCAAACATACCAAAATTACCATTTTAGCCTGTGCGTGACATTTCTAACAATTTCAATACTGCGCTAAGCAAAGACTCTTGAGAGCCTGTACATCTGCACAGTCTGGCCAGAACCTTCACTTTGTGCTCTTTAGATTGAAAAGCTATCAATTTGTTTTTAGTCAGACAGTGAATCCTCTAATTATTCTATGTAACTGGATATGCTGTTATTTATTTGCCCCTCGCGCATGTTTCAAATTGTTGGAAATGTCACGCACAGGCACAAATGCCATTTAGTGATTCGATTGATTCAAATGAAGATGTTTCTGTGCGTTTTTGAGTGATTGTGAATGACTCGAGTGTTTGGAATAAATGAGCACTCCGTAGGCCATTGATTGGGATGAGGGTTCGTTCCTTTATGGTCGCTTTATGGTAAAAACCTGGGTGTTTTTTACGCTACCCTAAAAATCAAAATTAAACTTTTTTGGTTCAACCGGATAGTGATAGTAGCCATGAAAAAAGTCGCCAATATCACCGTACATGGTAGCGTATGTTATAAATGAGACTGTGCAACAATTTCAAATATGCGCAAAGCAAAGACTCTGACCAGCCTGTGCATCCGCACAGTCTGACCAGAGTCTTCACCATGCGTTAAGTAGATAGATAAGGTCTCAAAGTATCTGTAGACAATCAGGCAAGTTTATATTTAAAGTATGTGGCTCTCTATGCTACTCAGTGTTCGCACCTCACGACCATTTCAAATTGTTGGAAATGTCACGCACATGCTCAAATATCAATTTTATCGCTATGACACTTTTACAAGAGATCGTATTTTCATTCATTGTAGAATTTCGACTAAAAAATCAATGAAAATAACTTACTTCTAGTAATTAATTTTTATAATCCCGAAAAAATCTAAAAGCAGCAATACGTCCCAATTTTAGTTCGGACAAGGGAATTGATTCTAGAAGCATATGTCATTACATGAGTGCATAATACGGTTATTGCCTAAACAAACAAGTACAAATCAAAATGAAATTTAAATGACGGTCATCTATTTCTCTGTCACTGGTAACGGCACCATACTTGTAAAATGTTTGCTTTTATCAAGATCTGATACAATGTTCTCTAAAAAAATACGCGTATTGTATGAATTGTGAAATAAGAGTCATTAAAACTTAATAAAAGGTTTAAAGAATTAAAGAGTCGAATGAAAGAATAGTTTAACTGTCAAGTCTAGATTGCTTTTATAATATGTTGATTTCATGTCTATGTATGTGAAATAAAAAGTTCTGTTTGAACTGTCTTACTCTTGTATGATTTCTATTGTTAATTTTACTGCGAGGCTAATAGAAGCATGTTCGTCAAAGGTTTTTATCAGACTTAATGTTCACTAACTCTATGAGAGAATCGTTTTGTTATCTTATCGGTAAAGTGTGAAACAAAATACGTCCTTGAGTATCTGTTTCGCATTACGGAAATTTTACATTGAAGAAATTAATGACCAAACAAAACGCAGAGAAAGTTAACCAGAATCAAAGAAATGTAAGCAGATTCTCATGAAAGTCAAGAGTTAAGCTCAAAGCATGATATCACAAAACTCTTATAATGTTGAATAGGTAATCTAGTGACAATCATTCGGTAAAAAAGTTTGATGGAAATATTTTAGTTTGTGTTGGAGGATTTATGAAGAATTATGTGTAGATTTTTTACATCACGAATGCCGCTTTTAAACTCACCTGGGCACAAAGTGCTCATGGTGAGCTATTGTGATCGAGCTGTATCCGGCGTCCGTCATGCGGGCGTCTGGTCGTCCGTCAATATATTGTATGCCCTCCAGAGGCCATATTTTTGACCCAAGTGTCTCGAAACTTGGTCAGAATGTTGACTCCACCAAGTCTTGGTCGATATTTGATCAAGTGGCTTAAAGAATTTGTTCATGTGGACAAATCTTAGAAATACTGGGAATTGGAAAAGTGGGGTCATAATAGGCGTCAATGGGTCAAATTTAAGAAAAAAAAAACTTGTGTGCACTCTAGAGGATACACTTTTGGACCAAGTGTCTTAAAACTTGATCAGAATGTTGTCCTAATCAAATCTCGGCCACGTTCGAAATTTGGTCGAGTTTTGTCAAAAATGGGGTCACGGGACCAAATCTTAGAAAAAACCTTGTGTGTGCACTTTAGATGCCACATTTTTGGCCCAACTGCCTTGAAACTTGTTTTATATGTTTGTCTTCATCAAATCTTGGGTAGTTCAAAATTTGGTCTAGTGGGGTTAAAAAATGGGGTCAAGGAGTCAACTCTTAGAAAAACATTGTGTGAGAAGGGAAGGTTGTGCCTTTTTCATATATGTTCATCTGTGGCCATTTTTGACGATTCTACAACCTGGTACAGACATATTTTTCACCCGATTGAATTAATCGAGGACATTGCAGTGCGCTTTTTTTTCTGAATTTCCTTCTACCAGTTTTAACGTAGATGTTTTAAGTTAACGTTTACGAGCGTTCACGCTCACATGAATTAACACTACGTACACCAGACCAAGTCAATAACCCCGCCGGACTGCGTCAAGTGGATCTAACAATGATATTCTGACGAAATGCAAATATGATTAAAAAGTCTTAAAATAAAATTATATATGCGAGTTTAATTATTCAGATTTCAATTATATATAAATAGTTCTGACTTCACTAGAATCAGTGTATTAGGATCAATAAGGGATTGTTTACTATACAATAATGTCAAAGTAACCTTAAAAAACCCTGGGTTGAAATGAAGTTTAAGTAAAATGCTAAGATCTTAAGTAAGTTTTATATCTGCAAAGTAGGTTCGCAAATCTTTTAGATAGTTCAAATTATGTTAAGCTTGGCAGAAATTGTCCTTGGGTGACCCATCTCAAAGCTTGTTTAAACAATTTCAATTAAACTCATCATGAATGTTCCTTGTATGACCATCCTTAAAATTGATTTCCGGTCCATTAATATAGCTGTGGCTGGGCGAGCCACTTCTCACTATGAAGTCTGTAAACATAATCACCTCCTAATCTAAAAACTATTCTTAAATTGAAACTTTCCCAGAATGTCTCTTTGGTGATCCGAATCAAAGAATTGTCATAATATTCTTCTTTGACCATAAATATGGGCGTTTAATAGTGTACATAGGGCATATTTCTGCTTGAATTCTTAGAATAAAATCTCCTCAACAAGAAGGCAAATGTGAATGAAACTTTGCCAGAAAGTAACTTGGTTGAGATCCACTGGACAAATAAAATTCAGGTGGGTGGTTAAGGACCATTATGTCCCTCTTATTTGTAAGCTTCAACACGTAGGACTAAAAAAGAAATATCTTTGATGTATAATGAAAATATTTATATTCGAAGTTACTGATTTTATGAAGATATAAAAACAATATTTTTTTCATTTCATCGAGGTATGAAACTTGAAAGTAGTCATTTATGTTGAATCATAGCGAAATAAGTTCTTGAGTTTCATGCCCCCATACAAATCTGTAAATACTCTGTTCATCTAAAAAAATAGGATTTGAGCCTTTGCTTGAAATTTCCATCAATTTCAAATGTTCGCAAAGCAAATACTCTGGTCAGTCTGTGCATTCGAAAAGTCTGACCAGAGCTTCAATAAACTATTTGTAGATAAATAAGGTATTAGAATATCTGTAGGCAGTAAAGCAACCATCTAATAACAATAAGTCACTATCTGGGCGGCTAAATGTTTGTGCCTCACGCATGTGTCAAATTATTGGAAATGTCACGCACAGGCCCTCATGATAATGATAAGCATACCTGGAGATAGCCACGATGTGCCGCCCTTCACAGAACAAATGAAATGATATTAGGTCAAAAGATCGTTACTCATGAGTTGCGAGCGTTTTTAGTGTGATGAGTGTTTTTTTACGCTTATACATGTATACAAGACAAAACTTCTAACCCACAACTGTAAATCACAGTTGATATTTACATTTATTATTAACTCTCAAAGCTTGACTTTTGCACAATAGTTCAAAATTCAATTACCTTCAAATCCTTATTAAAAAGCACAACAAAACTTGAACAGTCAGCGTACTGTGTTCATTAAACCAGAGTCAATAGTCACGTTTCCGCCATTTTTGCGGAAATTTGAACGAATAAAGAGGGCATTTTATTAAGCAAATGTTACGTATGTTTTGAAATGTTGGATTGGTTTGATGCCTTGTCTGTGAAAGGAAAAGTAACTTCACAAACTTGAGAGTCTTCATTTAATTATGGCGAGAGCGATGCACATGTCCAGTCTGTTCATTCCATGAAAGTAAACATAAAGAGAGAGAGTATCATATTTTCACAAAATCGACTTTGTGTTGGATCTTAGCTACATCTTCTCCGATAAAAACTCAAATTAACTTCTTCCATTATTATTTACCTATTCAGTTGAAGAATTCATTGCCGTTACGGTTCATTGCTCACGCTACACTGAGCGAGACGCAGTAGACATGAATGGCAATAGTTCTGGAAATGCAAAGACACAATTTTGAATCTCATTTCTTGTGGTTGTCCAGTGTTTTGATACACATATATAGTCCGTTTGACTTCTATATGGACCAACATTTCGCCGAAAATCTCAGAAACTGATTAATGAAACGCATACTTTTTCTTGACATATCATATTTTCCAGCTAATACCATGACGAATTTTGTTTTTCAGAATTTTTGAATGTAAAATAATGATTTTGTCCGTCCGTCTGCATGTTAACTTCCAGCGTTTCATACCTACTTGTGACTGTATTAAACGGAACAGCGAATTGTATAGCCAAAAATAGTACTGATTTGCATAGGGGCCGAGTCAAAAGTGTAAGATTTTGAGTGAATTGCTTTAGTATAAAATCGAGTACTTCAATATAATTAAATTTGTCGAAGATTTTTGCTACCGTTGGATATCAAATCTGTGTATATTCTCTCTTTCATCAGAAACCGTTTGACCAGATAATTGATTATTGTTTTCATATATTGTGAGATGAACCCTATATTTACACGTAAAGACCAATCAAAAAGCATTATTAAACGAAGTAGTTTGGAATTTCAAGAGGAAAACTTGATGAGCAGGCGAGTAATAACGGTAAAAATCACGTGCTATTTTAGTTAAAGATGACATGACCGTCGATATGCTAATAAGCATGTCCAAATAAGGAAAAATGGACATTTCATCTGTCAAATGTTTAGTATAAAACCACGTGTTTTTACTATAAATGTTAACATTTTCTTAATACTAAACAGCCTCCATCACCCCTCGTGTTTAGGAACGGAAAATGCGAAAATTTTATCATTAACTACATAAACAAAATCATTATTTTGCAATCATTTTATTTTCAAAAAATATTTTTTGGAATGGTATTAAGCTGAAATTAAGATTTTACTACATACAAATCCTACATTCACACACAATTTTATGTAATTGATGAAAAGGTTGGTCCATATAGAAGTCAAACGGACTATACGTATGTATAGTAGAGTTAGTTACATCGAAAAATTGACATTAATCTCAATCAAAACCATTCTAAATCACTCACTCAGCGCTCCATTCATTTATTCCAAACACTCACTCAAATCGATCAAAAACGCTCTAAACTCACTGAAAAACATATAGCAACAACTTCGTTCAAAATAAAAAATAGCTGGGAAAATAGACGGGATTTCACTCAATTAATTGAAATTGTAAGCGTCTGATTAGATCTTGAGGAAGCTATTCATAGAACATATAGGCTAATTTTTAAAAGGGAGGTAATTAATCTTGCTAATTTTGTTCATCCTGAACAAAATTTGTAACATTGGATTACCTCCCATTAAACTCACTTAAAACTCGCTCCGAAAACTCATTCAATTTCATTTCAAAATCGTTCCAAAATCATTCATCTTGTCAATTTCACGATGTTGTTAACTGTACGTTCTAAGTGTTTTGTATGAAAAAAATATCAAACGAGGTTCTGTGCATTGATAATTGTCGAGGCTCTACCTATCTTATTACCTCTATCTGCCTTGTTTTCGTCGATGTTTCTTAAGTTTCTAAAAATAACCGCATAATGTGAATGTTCTTGAAATATATATATGTGATACCATAAAAAAATATTATATATAATGTTATCACACGGATATTTGTACAGTTTTAAGATAATTTAAATTTCTTATCAGTGGAATGGGATTTTGACTGATATCTCATTCCAATAAATTTAAATTTTCAATCAACAAGTGAAGATCCTGAGTAAACATTCGGGTAAATGCAGCCACTGTGTAGACAAGCAAAAATAGGACGACTTTGTGTCCACAAAACACATAACGTCCTAACCACCTAAGTGCAACGTCATATATGACGTCATCAGGCGATCGAATCCTAGTAAATACAGCCCCAATAAAGTTGTATTGTCTGGGCTTTGGTCAACCCAGACAATATATCATTTCAATGATCAGCGTCTTTGAAACGGAGAACAGTACTAAAGTAGGGGGGCTTAAACATGTTGTTAATTGCTTATTATCATAAATATCCACAACCTATTTTAGGACAGAATCGGAATTAAGAGTACATGTTCAATATGTATTTAAACATTTCATATTGATTACAACCTGTCTCTTTTTTCTTGTGTTTTGTTATTGCAGACAGTGTAGAAGGAGACCAACTTGCACAAACGTGCAGTCTGATATCCAATTAGACTGTCTGCTTATAATTAATTATTAATTAACACACTTTGAAAGTATCTCAATACTTTGCTTTTTGCTACTTGTCCGAATGGAAAATTGAAATTACGAAAACTCATGCTGAAATGGGTCTATTTTGATCATTTTGTTTGTTTTTATGATATTATACTGTATCCATTGCATTTATACAAGACTAAATATTTGTCAATGTTGCTTATTATTGCTCACTCAGTCTGGTACTTTTTTATACATTTTGCCACATGGGTCGATGACCTTCTGGAATGTTATTAAATAAAACTTGAAACTTGAAACATAAATCGCAAGATTTCGACCAGTGTAATATATACTTTAATTTCAATAACAATGACTTATTACTTAATCAGAAATGGATTTTAAAAGATGTAGGCGAGAAGTTTTGCCTAGTATAGATACATTTTGTACAGTAAGAAACAGCGTGAAATTGACAACGTGAATGATATTCAAATGTAATTATTTTATAGATCGTTTAGAGTTTGAAGTTGGATTCAAGGGAATGATACAATTGGACGAAATGAGCAATATTTTACCTTCCTTTAAAAGGCATATACAGCTAAGAACATCGTAAAATTGACAAGGAGAATTGTTTTGGACGATTTTGATTGGGTTCGAATGAGTGTGTGCAGCGAGTTTTGATTGAAATGAAAGGGAGGTAATCCAATATTGCTAATTTTGTTCAAGATGAACAAAATTAGCAATATATATTGTCTCCCTTTTATAAAATCAGACCCTATAGAACATTTCAGAAAAAAAATCAACACAGAAAAGTACCTTCAGTCTCCCTCATAAATATAGATCTTCATTTGCCAATGTTTTGAAAATATTACTTAGGGTCTGCCTTGCGTTGCAGTGTATATACTGATGTGAGAAGGAATGTCCAGAAAAAAATACTTCAATTGTGTGGGTTTTAATCTCATTTTTTCAGATGGAGATAAGTTGATATTTCGTCTATTGTGTATCCATAATTGAACTTCCTGGAATTTATATACTGAACCATAAAAGAAACGTCGCAGTGCAACAATTTATATCTTATAGAAATACATGTGTATCTTATTGGCAGAATTATTTTTGAACTTTAATCGAAAAGTTATTTTCAAAACTGTTGTAAAACACCAATGAAAGTAATGGTTGAATTAAAGGCGACATGTGCGTCCATGTCGAGCTCCAACATATGACCTTTAATTATGGCGAAACCAAACTTATTTAACATGAGGCAGCGCTATTTGATATTGTCTCTGAATGGATACAATTGTGTCCAGACAGGATTCAGGGACCGTTTGTTGCTTTGTCGGAGACTTATTCCAAAGGTGCTGGCAACAGCCAAATTTTCTTGGAAATACGCGAATTCTATTTCTTACATGCCGATACGAGCTGTCTGTGTGATTTAAATTTTCTAAGGTTATAGGTCAATAGCTGATATCTGTTGGTGGTTGATTCCAGTGTAAGACCCCTTTTAATGCATTTTTTTTAAATTGAAAAGGAATCAATTTCAAAGGGGATTTCTTATTATAAGTGATACCGAAAGTCATTACTCCTTAGCTGTTTTTTTTTTCACTCAAAGCTCGCTCCTCTCACTCATTCAACATAAATTCGAAATAATTCCAAACTCGTTCACCTTGTCAACTTCACGATGCTATTAACTGTAGCAAGTTTTCACAGAGTTCAGTTTTAAATGAATGCTACAGTGTAGACTGACACTGGGTTATAAAGGTCAAATGGACCCTGAGATATTTGTATATTTGAAAGTCATAGAGTATCGCTCGTATTTTTCAATTCCAATTAAGCTATCAATTAGAACAATCAAAAATCTCATCAATGCCATATAACATATCAGCATCAAGGTGATCTCATTCGTAAATAAGGAGTCGTTGACAAGATATATAGAGGATATTGAATGAGTGGTCATTGAATACCGAATTTATTAAACGAGTCATCTATAAACAGATAAAAACGAGGCTGCGACGAGTTTTTATCTGTTTAAGATGACGAGTTTAATAAATTCGGTATTTTATGAGCACTAATTTGATATTCTATTTATAATAAGACCCGAAATTTTGCAAAAAATCGTCAAAATTCTTGAAATTCAACATATCAATTTTAAAACTGGTGTCACAATGTATAGACTATGACGTCATTTTCGCGATGACAAAATAGCGTTGCTATTCGTTCTTCGCTCATTTGCATAGTTATTACACTAGTGTTATAACACCCGTGTAATATCAAAAATACTCAACGGGGATATTTCACTCCCGCGACGTAGGTCATATTATAAATGTTTTAATTGCATCCCGCTCATTCAGCTCTTCGTGAATTCTTTCCAAATACTTAGTCGAAAAGCGCCCAAAATCTCTTAAACAAATAAGATCAACAACTATGTTCAAAGCAATAATCGAAAAAAAATATCCACAGTTTCAATGACTTCATTGAATTAGTAGCGTCTGACCGGTTCTTGAAGATACAGAAAGCTATTCATACAATTTACATGCATTTCTTTATTAAAGGGAGATAAAAATTATCACTTATTGTGTACATCTTGTACAAAATACGTTATATCGGATTACCTCCCGTAAATTTTATTCAAACTCGCTCATCGCACTCATTCAATTCCATTCCAAAATCATTGCATGATCATTCAACTTGTTGATTTCAAGATATTCTTTAAGTATCATATTGTAATTTTTAATACCTCTCGACCCAGTGTCTTACCTTCGAATTCGTCATAGGTCATGTGAAAGACAAAAATCGTTTAAGTGACACCACATGTGATGGCTCACAATTAGGTCAAGCAATCTTTGAAATCATCAATGTAAATGTAAATGCTCTGGATAAAATCATAAAGACTTACGGACAAATGGACGCGCTAGCGTACATATTGGCATATTTGAATCGGCTGTTTTTGCTAGTTGTAATTGGGGTTTAAGGCCTCTTACAATATTATCGTAGTAATATCTCAGTAGCGGGTGAACCTACCCATGGTATCCTGTCGTTTCTCACACCATTACAACTACAATAAATCATCCGAGCCACCAGCTGTTCATCCCGGTTAGGCGTTTTAATTATCAAACTCTTATTACACCCGGAACATCACTCGGCCATTTCCGTAAACTGCAACAGACCTCGGATGTATATAAGGCGGATGGGTATGTAACAAAGTCAAGCATTTTGTTAGGCGGAAACAGTGTAAGAAAAATTAGCACTTTAGATTTATATCTTTTACAGTAAATAACGACTGAAAAAATCTTAATTTTTGAGAATGACGAATCATTCTCAAAAATTAAGATTTTTCATCCGTTATCAAAGAATCTAAAGATATTTATATCAGGATACGATGTTTTCACGTAAGTGACTTAAACGAGTAGCATTGAAGACGTCGAATGTTTTCACTCAAAGTTTCGAGGGCTAACGCCATTTTATCTGACGTCATCGAGTTTATCCAAAGGTTTCCCGTATTTTTTTAAAATAGTCCGTCTATGTACATCCGAGGTTGATCGTGAGATTGCCGAGTGGTGTTCCGAATGACTCTTATTAGTGGGACAAATGACTCCTGTCAAATGCTGCATGGTAGTTGGCCGAGTTGGGTTGACCTATTTGATATTAAATATCGAGATATCTCTACCACATTCGTTGGCCGCTTCATTTCTATGTTGTTAATGAAGACATCTTCATGAAACTTGACATGTGTGTTCACAATTACAAAAGCTACCCAGACTATCAAGGGGAAACTCTGAAACTCTGCCCATTTTTTAATTTAAAATCTTTGCATTACACTGTAGCCAAGCGTTGGCACCCTTAGGTTGTGACCTTGTTGTCCTGTTGAATTCGATCGACTCTCTGTATATTGCCGTGCTTCGAATGTTTGTTTTTAGCTGCTGGCTGAATAAAAGCCGCTGACATTGTTTTGTGGTTCAGTCGTAGGATTTGAACAGGCTTATAAGCATGACACCTGCAACGAAAATATAAAAGTTAAGGCACTCATCTTTTTATAATTTGTGACCCGTCACGCGAAAAGGGACCATCTGGGTAGTGCGTAAAGTGTCGATCCCAGTCAGACCGCGCGGATTGCGCAGACTGTGTAGGGTCTAATCTTGTGGCACGTCGCTTATTTTCTGAATCTTGAATGAATAATCTACCTTCCAGTGAAACACTTTTTGAAATGTGACCTCTGGTTGATCTATGCTGGAACCAATCTCTTTTTCAAACATTTATCTTAAAGAGTGCCCGGATGGTCCCTTTTCGCGTGATGGGTCACATTTATTCTTTGTTCTTGGGAAAGCAGACCAAAATTTCACAAATCTGAAGTTACAAATAGATTAACTGTCCATCAATTTTATTTTTATTTCTTTATTCCCTCCAACTCGCTTTTTTTTCAAATGAGTATTTTATTCCCCACCATTCACTATGAGAATAATATGAGTCTCATTAAAGTAACTAAGCAGACAATTTAATTGATTTAACGATTCCTTTCTTTCGAAGTAAAACTTAAAATTAAGATCTGATTGGCTGGTGAAAATACACTTGTAAGGGCGCTTTTTCATTTCGAAATTCTTCGAATGATATCTCGTCTACACCAATACAAACCAACTTGAATTAAGCTTTATCAGAATATTCCATGGGTTCCTTTACAAAGTTTTTCCTTTCTAGGTTCAGAAACCCAGATACCCTCCTTTTAATTTATACTTTTCTTTTTGTGGTTTTCATATTGTACCTTCACTTCGAAGAAAAGGTGAGTAATCTGGTTTACCCCTGTCCGTCTGTCTGATCCTCTCTTCGTCTGCAACGTTAACTTTCGTCACACTCACTCTATTCAAAAGCGCTCAAACCAATTGAAAAATATAGAATCAACAATGTCATACAAAATAAATTTGGATAGAGAGAAATCACAATTTCACTGACATAATTCAATTCATAAGCGTCTTATAGGTTCTTGAATAAATAGGAAGCTTTCTGTAGAAAATATTTGCATATTTCATGAAAGGGAGGTAATCAATATCGCTAATTTTGTTCGCCCCGAACAAAACTTGCGATATTTGATTACCTCCCATTTAATTCACTCAAAACGCGCTCCACACACTCAATCAGTTTCATTCTTAAATCATTCACCTCGCAATTTCACGAAAATGTTAACTGTACAGTCAAACCTGTCTTAGCGACCACCTGTATTCAGCAAACAACCTGTCTTAAGCAAGCGGCCACAGAATTCCCAAAAATCATTTGCACTAAAATTGACCTGTATTAAGCAAGTACCTGGGTTCTTTTTGAATGTCACTTGGGCACTTGCTTAAGACAGGTTTGACTGTACAAGTAAGTTTAACGCAGCGCGTGTTGTGAGCCGTAATGATTTACGATGAGAAATGCCTTACCAGCAGTAAGGATGGTATCCCACACAGAATCCTGCAACTGGTAAGTCAGCAAGGGCACATGGCAAACCAAAATAACATTCTCTGTAACGGTAACATGACAAGGCCGGCAGCTGAGCACCAATCAAATGAAGGCTTCCAAAAAGATAAACCAATAAATGAGACCAATACATCCTGAAAGAAGATTTTACTCGAGTTATCCTCAAGTGAATAACACATGGCAAAGTATTTGTAGAGCACCAATCGGAACTATACTAATGAGTTGAATTGATTAATTGAATGTAGTTTTACGCGGCTTTCAACAATTTTTCAGTTAAATCGCGCCGGTTGGAGCAACTAACAATGGATTCAGTGGTATTTTCTCTCACTGGTACAACCGTTTCCAAGCCTCCAGCTGCTATCTCACATAGGTCTACGATTATCAACCCATTGATGAAAGACAAATAGTAGGGGAGAATGAGTGCCGCCGTCGGAGATCGAGCCCGGGACCTCTAGATTGACAGTCCGACGCGCCACCAACTCCGCTATGACGGCGGCTACTGATAAGTTGAAAAAAAAAGTAAATGAAACAAATACGATATTTGACGATACATACAAGCTCTATAAATAGCTTCCTTTTTTTTCAAGAACAAATTAGAAGCAAACAATTTAAATTATGCCAGTGAGATATTGAGAATGATCTTGATCGTAATGAGTGTCAATTTCACCATGTATGTAACTACTCAAGACCCCCAGAATTGAGAGCCGTAAGCGATGAACTATATTTATGGTAGTCACGGATGAAACTGTTTCTTTTGGCTGTTAATTTAAAAGGTAAATCTATCTTACCCGAAAACTTTTGTTTATAATTTATTCAACACAAAATGAAACGAAACGTGAAAAAAATGAGCACTGGAAGCTACATTTTGTGTATGATAACTAGACAAAGTCATGACGTCATGTGGGAAAGTTTACAATGGGTACCAATTAATCAAAAAGGGTGAACTGAACAAAATCAAGATATAGTTCCACTGATTTTTGATGTAAAAACAAAATGACTATACACCATTATTTCTCGATTGCAATTGTTTATCGGAAATCACTTAAGCATAGAATTTTTAGTTTTACTAATTTCAAAGTATCGCATAAGTAAATACCTTTCTTTATGATCGCTTATCGTGAATCCTTTTGATAGTTTGAGGAATATCGAGCACAGATTGACCATACAATCATTCTTTGAAGTATCATGGGAAAATGAATCATTAGTAATGTTGAAGCAGCTTTATCTTTTTTTCGATAACATACAGTTATACAGTTTAAAGTTTAATAATCAAAACTCTGAAAATTCCATGTGGGGTGCCAAACTGCGTTGTTTTGAAAGGATCTTGGATAGTTGTCATTTCGATTGTGAAAAAATAGCCCTTCTTCATAAGGAAGCTTACATCGATACCAATTTCATCTGGTTAAGGTAAATATATTAAACCAATCGGGAACCAACGGCAATTATACGGAATAGAATTCGGGAATAATGGTTGTGCATGTGTCTATGAGTAAAACAATGTCAACGAAATATTAAAACTCGGCAAAGTTTAATTTGATATTGCCCCGATAACGTTACGCAGTGTTTTAGTGAGTTTTGCAATCAAGGTATACTGTGCCCAAACAAGCTCTTTAGGCGATCGAAAAACATAAAAGGAATTTCAATTTCTTGAAGCGTATCAATCAAAATACCCCCAGAAGCCGTATTTCCTATACAAGATAGCCAGTGTTGCCCTGAATCCCTTATCTTAGTTAACCGTCTTAGATTTGAGCTCTTGACCTCATAAATGATCCCACTTCTTTTCAATCTTGTCTCGGAATTCGTGAAGACAATCATTTAAACCAAATTTCATATTGAATAAGATCTCTAGAGTGACTACAAGTTTCTTTTCCAAAATTTGACCTTGTGACCGAGTTTGTGACCCAACTTGACCGAATTCGAGGCTTTTCTTAGATTTTACCTCGTGACCTAGTTTTTGACCCCACTTGATCTATTTCGAAGTTGACTTTGATTTCATCAAGACAACTTATCTGACCAATTTTCAGGATGATTGACTCCCAAAATTGGCCTCTTGAGATTTTCCAAGGTTTTTCTAAGATTTGACCTCGTGACCTAGTTTTTCACCCAACTTGTCCCTATTGATTTCAGCACTCTTATATTAATAAATTTTGCAAAGTTGTTATTCAGCATGACAAGGGGTAACAAAATATATATGTATGTGTGTCCGCGTAAAGTGTCGACAATAGTCGGACTGCACAGGCTGGCTATACTCGAAACTTTCTGCATTAGATTATTTTTCAGCTTTAGAATGATCTTCCCTCTTTTCTAAAACAAATTGCAAAACGCGGTCTCCACATTTACTCACCTTGAAACAACCAATTTTCAATGCATTTTTACGGTGTTCTCAGACGGTCCCTTTGTGCGCGCCGTGCCACAACCGTTATTTAACACAAACATAATTGTTTGAAACATTTACCTGATGCCTGAAATTGGGTGCCTATGTATATGCAATACTTGTACATACTGATTAGTCCAGGCATGAGAGAACCACACTGATAAAAAAGTCCTTGACAGAGAAAATGAGTTTCTACCTAACTATAAGTTTGTTATCCAAAATAGTTGTACTCTGTTTCAATATTTCGGCTGTAAGCCTTTATCAAGAAATCAAAATATAAATATTTAACTTTCACATATTTTCAGTGATTGTCCACCATTTTTTTGAAAAATAATAAAATGACGTTGTTAAAAGAAACGTGACGTCGTTTTGGCGCAATAACGTCATTTGGCGCAATAACGTCATTTGGCGCATTTACGTCATTTGGCGCCAAAATAAGTTAGTTGTCTAAATATCATTTCAGGATTCGAATTGTCCCTTTAAATCTGCATGTATGATGATACAGCTAACAACATCGTGAAATTGACAAGGTGAATAATTTTGGAATGATTATGGAATGAAAATGAATGAGTGTGAGGAGCGAGTTTTGAGTGAATTAAATGGGAGGTTATCCTTTATCGCAAATTTTGTTCAGGATGAACAAAATTTGCGATATTGATTACCCCCCTTTAATAAAAAAAATGCATTCAGGTTCTATACACAGCTTCCTATTTCTTCAAGAACCTATCAGACGCTAACAATTTAAATTATGTCAGTGAAATCGCGGCTTTTCTCTATAAAAATTTATTTAACTTTAGAAATGGCTATATATAACTTGAGGTCATCATGCTATGAAATGAATTCACATTTTGACGCATAATTAGATTTATTGACAAATAGACGTTTGTGATAACTTCGAAATGTGTACATTCTAACATTAAAGGAAACTCGTCGCCCATTATATTCAGCCTGCATTAGTCGTATTTTCTGTCAACCCTTAGAGTTCCTTAAAATCTTCCCGATTCAATTGGAAATTTGTGGTGACAAGGGGAATACCTGAACCTGCAACGCTCCATAATTCGAGCCGATCGGTCAAGGTCAAGATCGACCCGTTTGGCTAGGTATGCTAATTTGAGTGGCATAGAGCAATGGTTTCGGCTGTGCGGTCAGAAATTTAGGGCCAGGTTTTGTAATCTAAGGTGGCAAGGTGATTTAGATAGATCATCTGGAAGAATATTGAAAGAATTTTCAATCCGAAGTCTTGTTTAAAGTTTATTTTGGGCTTTCAGATACTGCTCTTTTCATGCCGCTGTGTTTATTTCATTGGGTATGTTAGTCTGGTTCAACCAGTAGCATGAAAACCAACTTTCTACTAGTATGTTTTTTTTTTATACGCATTAACTATTTACAGTCAAAAACGACCAATATTATGCAGAGCTAACAACATACTGCACAGTGTGCTAGATGTTTTATCAGATTTTCCGTTTATCAGGCTCTGCCAAACCCCAACCAATCTCTATTTAATTTCAATTGAGACAGGATGACTTCCTATTTCACCATTAAGAAATATTTAAGGCGTTTATTTCTTCTTAACTTTCAGTATACTCATATTGAAATGAAGGCAAAATCTTTTAAGCAAGCAATGGTTTTCAAAGCCAGTAATATCTTAACCATACAGTAAAATAGGTTTAATCATAGTATCAAACAGTTTCCACTGCATTTCAATAGTTAATTTTAGCATTTTTGCTTTTTTTACTCCGCCGGAGGCGGTCGTATATCGGCGTCATTTTCTCCGTCTATCCATCCGTCCGTACGTATGTCAGATTTTCTTGTGAGCACAACTCCTCCAAAGTTTCTAATTGGATTAGAATGAAACCTTCACAGAATGTTCCTAGTCACTTGACCTTGCCTATTAAGTTACGGTGAATTTCAGACACGTCATGGAAAAAGGGGCCTTCAAGTAAAAAATCTTGTGAACGCAACTCCTCCCTCATTTACAGACCGATTTGGGTGATTTTTTCACATAATGTAAATATGCACCTGACCTTGTGCATTAAGTCACGGTTTGTTGTATTTCTGGCGCGTCATGGAAGAAGGGGCCTTCATGTAAAAAATATTTTGTACGCATCTCCTTCCTCATTAATGGACCGATTTGGATGAAACTTTCACAAAATGTTCCTACGCCTGCTCCTTAACTGATGGATTCATATCTTCTAAATTCATGTAGGAAAACGGTATAATGATAAAAAAGCTAACCTGTCTCATCAATATATATATATATATATATATATATATATATATATATATATATATATATATATATATATATATATATATATATATATATATATATATATATATATATATATATATATATATATATATATATATCCTTAAAGTATTGTTAAAATAACAATACGGATATAGATATCGGGAAAAAAGAAAGAGTTTGGAGGAAAATACCAAATTTACATATTTAATTCAATTTAATAACTCAACCGGTTTCACATATGATTATGATCTTCAGGAGTTAATCAAATATTGTCAATAGCGACGTCGCGTAGAAACGACGTCAGGTAACGTCAATTACAGGGACGTTACTCTAATAACTTCCGTTAAGATACGTTTTAAAAGATTATCGTTCTTGATAATGTTTAAACAATATGCAGCATCATTTACTATTTAATTTTGGATTAAATACCTTAATGAAATAATTTTCTTTAATTTTCCTTATTATACTATTGTCATTGTTCATCTTGTACATAGGAAAAATTCTAAAATTGGGTTGCGCCTTTCTAGCACAATTTGCGACGTGTTCACTCATTTTGAGTAAGATATTTTTTCATACAATACACTTAGTACGTATTATATTTATCTTATAACCTCTTTTTGTCTTGTTTTCGTCGATGTTTCTTACTGAAATGCAAGTTTCTAAAAATAACTGCATGATATTATTGTTCTAAAAATAACTAAGTGATATCATAAAAAATATCATATGGGTTGTTATCTCACAGATATTTGTATAGTTATAAGATAAAAAATTGAGTTATTTGATGTATTTTCAACAATATATACTTGATTGAGATGAAACATCTAACACTTATCTAGTTTCAGCCCCAAGTGAACAAATGCATGACGTAATTTCCCTCCCCAAAGTAGTTCAAGGTCACAAAAGAAGGACAAAGGTCAAATTTTGTATTCATTGATAGAATTCCATAACATTTCTCACATGTGTATATCTGAATTTTGCCAAACAGGTTTCTATTGAATCTGGTCGCTTAACAAAAGGGCAAATTAACATGTGGATGTCATGGGTAAAATGTTGACATCTCCTTTATCTCTAAAGTATATTGTCATATTTTCTTTATATTTCACACGTGTCCGTTTTATTGTAAATAAAGATGTTACTGTCAAATCATAAAAGAGTTATTAAAGAGTAAACTTTTTGAATAAGCCAGTTTTGTCCAAATTTAAAAGGGATTATTTTTGGCACTAGTAAACATAATAGTTGCGTTCTCGTGCAGATTTCGGTCAATTGTCGGCCTACAAGAACAGTCAATTTGCCCACTCATAACTCTTAATTTGATAATACACTTATTGACTAGGCCTATTTTTTGAAGATATACCATTCTTGTGCAATTAGGTCGCAGTAGCATCGCCTTTATCTCTACGGTAGCGCAGTGTGGAGGTAATGTGAACGCCGTAAAAGCGCCTTGAAACAGAGCCTGAAGTAACGGGACACTTTGATCATGCACATAACCGTCGCCATGGAATCGCAGCGTGACAATATTGCATTTAGACCGTTGTGAGATCTCAAACCACGCCGCAATAACGCTTAGGTAGCACCACGATATCGTAGGTAAAACGTTTTGGAGCGTATCAATCTTGATAGCAACATAAGAAACACTTTGTGTAGAATATTAAATGCGGTCTTAAGCGATAAGTTATGAAACTAGCCATGCTCGGTCATGGACAATTGCTACAATTTGATATTGTGTATAAAGATATTGCAACCAAAATCATCAATATCTTATTCGAGTTAAACAGTAACTCGGATTCGCTATTTCCAATCGTTATTTGATATATAAATGAAGTGTTGTCACTGCTCACGGAAGCGAAATTTAATCTGTAAAAGGGACAGTCAATATATACATTATGAATGTATCAAATTAAGTCATGGACATATGATCTAATCGACTTATCATAAACATCACAATACTATTTTTAAACATGAAATCATCTTCGCAATTGAAGAGGTATTCTTCACTTCTTAAATATCAAAGAAGAACGTTGGTCACCTCTGGTATAACTTGTCATGAATGGAAGGTGCGCCGCAAGGTAATTTATCATACAAAAAAGCCGGTATTGACCTGATATCACCTGAGTGATAACACGAAAAATTATTTAACAATATCAATATTCTGTCTTCTTTAGAAAAACAGCAAGATTTTATACAATTAAGTTACATACATAACTACACATTCAAAATGGAGTCTGTTTTAGACTCCATTTTGAATGGGTAGTTATGGATGTAACTTAATTGTATAAAATCTAGCTGTTTTTCTGAGGAAGGCATAAGCCGAAAATTAAAATATAATGAGTTATATTGAATATTTGTATTTTCTCCTTATTTCTTAAACATTCTTATCCGCTGGCGGTAAGGTCTCAAACTTAATTTACTAATTTTTTTCTGTTTGGTTTTCCTCGAGCTTGAAATATTTCTCCTTCGTCTGGACCAAACATTGCTGGTGACATTGTTTTATGGTTAATTTGAAGGAACCGTGGAGGCTTGATTGTATGACACCTGTAATAGTAGAGAGAAGTTGATGAAGAGGTATGCTATGCCTGCAGTTGAGAACATCGTAAAATTAACGAGGTGGATAATACAAATTTTTAATGGCAAAAATCGACATAAATATGTCTATGGCCATTAAGAAAACCACAGAATATGACAAAGACAAATACAAAGAATTAACATATCCGTATGTGCATATTTCAGATAAAAATGTCCAGACAAAAGCATGAATTTATTACGTTTAAGGAACAGTTTTATCATTTGATTGATTGACTGATTGAATGGCGTTTTACGCCGCTTTCGACATTTTTTTCAGTTATATCTCGGCGACTGGGGAACCTTACAATGGTTAATGCTTCATTACGAACATTAATACTTTCAGAAAGATATTTGCAGATGGCAATCAACATTTTTCTTGTGGATGACATTGATAAAGCATAATAAACAAGTAATATTTGGCCAGAAAATAATCCTATTTTTTTCGACTTATATTTTCATAGTTTTCATAGTTTATTTCACAATAAGACAAAAAGTGTCCATGATGTACAATAATTAACATGATATACAAAATGCATATTTAAATATAATTGTCAATGGTTCCTGGAAAATGGCGGCAAGTAAATTGACTAAATGTTAGTTGGAGAAAAGCGAAATAAGTTCAAATAAGATCTTTTTTTTAAAATGTGTATTCATGTCATACCATGCGGGTTTGACCGAAACGAAATGGAAAACCCGCAATGATGACTCACAAAAGTAGTAATAAGATCAACTATCAATTGCTAGATCTGTATTTATTTCGTGGTTGTACATCTGTCTCAAATATTTTCGTTCTCCGCATCTTGTTATTTTAAGCCAGAATTTTATTATTAAAGGTAATCTTTGGATTTTGAAAGGGAGTCGAGCAGTTTCCCCCTAAATTAGATTATTTGGTCTCTGGTATTTAACTTTAATAACTTAAAGTTAACTTAAATTTCGCGCGAACTCGTTAAAGGCGTTCACCGTCTGAGAACCCCCAAACGGGTGCCCCGTAGTTCAAGATTGGTAAAATTAATTTATCGAACAAGTCGAATGTATGTTTAACATTTATATATCGACTGCTGAGCGCAATACTATTCTAAGTCATTTTACACAATTTTTCAGGAGAAAGGAAAAACTGTTTCATTTTTTCTATAATAGTAATAATTATTATTATTATTTTTTTTATATCCTTTCATCCAATAGATTTGAAGTTAGGTAAAAATTTAACTTTCCAAGAAAACATGATTTTAAAAGAATTATTTGTATTTTTCAACTTAGAATAGTATTGCAGGCAAAATTCACTCATTTTCGACGAAAAAAATACATGCAATACTGTTCCAAGTAGAAATAGAATAATATGGCATTGAAAAGTTTAACCAATTCTTACTGCAATACTATTGTATTTTCTTCTTTTGAATGTAAAAATGATAATCAATTTGTGTTTTTTATAGGTTTTGTTTCTCATGAAATAAGATATAAATGTAACTAATGGGAAAATCTAAACAAAGTGACAAAAAAAATTTTTTTTTGACAAAAAGGGCAAAACTTAATTCAAATCTAATCCAAGTTTATTTGAGATATACATTGGTCCATAGTATACATCATTAAATTTGTTATGCACTGAAAAGCATTCACAATTTAAAATATATTTAGAACTTATTAGGAATAATTGTCAATGATTGACCAAAACCATGTAACTTAACAGCTTAATTTAGCTGTAGTTGTGAGGTTTAAGTCATCCAAATCTGATGAACTATAACGAATTTCAATTTAATTATGCTATTTTCTTTTCTTAGGACTTTGAAAAATAAGTTATGTGAAAAAAAAGTTTATAACTTGGAAACAAGGCTAAGAAAAACAAGAGGACCAAGATGGTCCTAGATCGCTCACCTGAGTCTCTTTGACCCCTAGGACATCACATTAATTAGATAGGCAGATGTCAAAAAGAAGATAATTGCCTAAGATCAATACCATGGAACGTTTTCAGCGAAGAGCAAGACAGATATGCCTTTTTGCTCTTTGACTCTATGTAAAAAGGGATGCACCCGGGTGGACCCAATATGTGACCCCAGGGTCTTGATATGAACAAACTTGAAAGAGGTCCATAAGATGATGCTACATACTAAATATGAAAGCTGTCTGCCTTCTG
The DNA here is from genome assembly GCA_948146395.1 of Fragum whitleyi. NCBI lineage: Eukaryota > Metazoa > Mollusca > Bivalvia > Cardiida > Cardiidae > Fragum > Fragum whitleyi. The sequence continues at coordinate 14,477,412 of OX411558.1, read as the reverse complement.
GTTTTAGAGAAGAAGATTTTTGAAGGTTTTCCTATTTTCACCCATCGTGCTCAGATGAGCTGAAAGGGATGCGCCCGGTTGGAGCCCAAATATGACCCAAGGGTCTTGATATGAACGAACTTGGTAGGGGCCCACTAGATGATGCTTCATACCAAAAATGAAGGCAGTGTGTCCTCTGGTTTCGATTAAAGAAGATTTTAAAAGATTTTCGCTCTTTCATTCTATGTAAAAAGGGTCGCGCCCGGCTGGAGCCCAAATATGATCCTAGGGTCTTGATATGAACAAACTTGGTAGAGGCCCACTAGGTGATGCTACACACTAAATATTAAAGTTGTCTGCCCTCTGGTTTCATAGAAGAAGATTTTTAAAGATTTTCGCTCTTCGATACTATGTAAAAAGGGTTGGGCCCGAGCAAAGCCCAAATATGACCCCAGGGTCTTGATATGAACAAACTTGGTAGAGGTCCACTAGATGATGCTACATACTAAATATGAAAGCTGTCTGCCTTCTGGTTTCAGAGAAGAAGATTTTTAAAGATTTTCATTTTTTCACCCTTTTTGTTAAGGGTAAAGGGAAAGTTAAGGGTGGGTTTCATTTATTTGAACAACTTTGGTAGAGCTTGACCCAAGGAACATCCCTGCCAGGTTTCATCAAGATTGGCCCACTGGTTAAGGAGGAGAAGATGTTTAAAGAAATTGTGGACGACGCACGACGGACGACGCACGACTGACGACGGACATTCTACGATCCCAATAGCTCACCTTGAGCACTTTGTGCTCAGGTGAGCTAAAAAGAAGACATAACTAAATAGAATAGAGGTTGTTAACAATCGGAAAAAAACATAGACCAGCAATTTCAAGTGAGAGATCAAAGATCAATTTTACATTACATCTCAAACCTCACTTTTGCTTGGGGAACTGTTACTTCAAAAAATTAACAAAAAACCCTTGATGTTTGGTTATCAAAATAAACATCCATTATTTTACTCTTTAGTACTGCTCATGGGGCAGCAACAAATAGGAAGAGTGATGAACACTTGGTATTATGTTTGATGTGCACATACTGATAAGATCAGTGAATTTATAGTTAGAGATTGGAATTAGATCATTATTCATATTTTCAAGGTTGATGTTGCTCACTTTAACAAGTGATCTACACCTTTTAAGAAGATCCACCTCATACGAAATACAAATGAACCCCCATAATAATTTTTGTACTGGAAAAAATTTGGCTTATATCACATTCATGGCAGTTTTAATAGTTTAATCCCATTCCAATTCACCTTTTCATTATCTTGGTTCACAGTAAAGTTTTTTAAGTTGTCAGACACAGTTTTTAAATCATAAAAATCCCCCAAACTCATTTCTTGACAAAATATGGATTTGCTCTTCTTGCTGTCCTAACAGTTGCGGACGATTGTTATGTTGTGAAGATGCAAATATTTTGAGAAGCTTTTTCAATAGTGGCACAGACACTATCATTTTCATTCTGTGTGTGGCCCTTCTCAAGAAATTTGCGAGTAACACTTTGAAGATTGAAAGCATTAATGCAATACCAGTACACATTTTAAATGAACTTGTTTTGACTCTGACCATAACGATTGTCAGAATAAAACACAAAATTCTTTTTGCCTTTTGATGACTGATTCTTTATAAACCAATATAAACATGATGCTACTTCACAGCTACCATGCCCTAATATAGCTTCATTCCACATGAAGAAATAAAACTCTTTATTGCCAAGGACATAAATGATGGAATTGTAGGTGCTTAGTCTCCTTTTATATAAGAGGCATGTTTCATTACTAGTTTGGGTCAATAAAATTTGCTCAAGATCAAAACTTGCTGTGAGAAAAGTTTTGTCTTCATTAGCTTGAGCTTTTGATTTATCTTCATTTTTTTGAGTTTGTTCATTTTCTTATGTTCTTACTCCACTCTTCCAGTTGTCTGTACCTTTTTCTTCCTCTTGAACATCTCACTCTCACATTATCATTATTTTCTTCATAACTAGTATTCAATCCATTTATACTATTATTCAAAATTTCCCCCCTATCATTGTTTGCTAGTTCTACATCATCCAGTCCATCTTTCCCTCTTGCACTATTCTCATCTGTACCAATGCCTCTACCTCCTTCTCCTACATTATTCTTTTCTACATCAACCCTTCTACCCCCATCTCTAGCACTATTCATATCATACCAACGCCTCTACTACTCTTCCTACATTACTCTCTTCTACATCAACCCTTCTACCCTCAACTCTTGCACTTCTCTCATATGTACCAAAGTATATACCTCCTTCTCCAACATTACTTTCATCTACATCAACGACGTTTGTCTCTCATCAATGGGTAGATAATTGTACACCTATGAGAGATTGCAGTCGCAGGCTAGGAAAGGGTGTAATGGTAGTACAGATGAAAGAAATACCAGGAATCCATTGTTAGGTGCTCTGTGCGCCGCGACATAGCAGCAAAATTGTTGAAAGAGGCGTAAAACCCATTCAATCAATCAATATCATCTGCAACAACCCTTCTATCCCTACCTCTTGCACTACTCTCATCTATTCCCAAGCCTCTACCTCCATCTCGCTCATGACTCTTTTCTACATCAACCCTTCCACCCCTATCGTTAGCAAAACTCTCATCTGTACCAACACCTATACCCCTGCCTCCTACATTACTCTTTTCTATATCAACCTTTCTACCCCCACCTCATCAAAAGAGCTGCCGTTAAACACAGTTGGTAGAGCGTCAGACTATCAATATAGAGGTCCTGGGTTTGATCTCAGACAGCTTTACTCATTCTTTCCAACTATTTGTCTCTCACCCATTGGTTGAAAATGGTAGACCTATTTGAGATAGCAGCTGGAGGCTAAGAAAGGATTTGATGATTATACTGGTGAGAGAAATACCAGGAATCCATTGTTATGTGCTCAAGCCGCCGCAATATAACTGAAAAAAATGTTTAAAGCAGTATAAAACTTCATTCAATAAATCAATCATGTAAATCAACTCTTCTACCCCCACCTCTTGCACTACTCTCATCTGTACCAACGCCTCTACCTCCACCTCCTTCATTACTCTTTTCTACATCAACTCTTCTACCCCCACCTCTAGCACAACTCTCATCTGTACCAACACCTCTATCATTGCCTCCAACATTACTCTCATCTTCAACATCCTAACTACCCCAGCATCTTGCACAACTCTCATCTGTTCCAATGCCTCTACCTTCGCTTCCTGTATTACTCTTGTCATCATCAACCCTTCTTTTATCATTCCCCATGTTTAGGCTATTTATTGATCCATGATATTCTCGTACATATTTAAACCCTTTTCTAGTTTTATTTTTACTCTTATGTAATAGATTCCTTAGTTTTATTATTAGCAACTGATCTTCATCATCTTCATCTCTGTCATAATTATAATCAGGATCTTTTGTAATGTCATCATAGTCAGATAGACTGCTTTCATGACCAATAGATATATCTGTGTTAATGTCCTTTTCCAAAGACTCATTTGTTAGTATCTATGTCAATTGAGTCAAGGTAACTAGCACTGTCACTTAAGTTGTTAAGGGCACTGTCAAGAATACTTTCTACAATTTCAATGTCATTGTCAGTATTGTGATCTGGATCAGAATCATACTAGAGCAAGAACTAACACTGTTTTTTGTATCTATCGGTTTTATTGTGAGCCCATACAGGCCTACAGTCAATCTCTGTCACTCATATTGATGTACTAAAACCTGAAAAACTGCTGTCTGACCTAGCACCATCCTTCATACAAGACTCGATATCCACACAGAGCTCATTAATATCAAATAGAATACTGTGAGTTCAATTTAGAGACAGTGCCATAAATTTGCACAGTGACTTTTTATTTTTGTCATCATAGCCTTTCCATCTGCAATACACATACCATGTGCTCATCACGGTTATGAGAATCAAAGAAGCAAAACATAATTATTTTGAGATTTTATAATTGCACTTGCGTAGCATGGGTTTGTACAAACCATGGTAAAGATGCTGCCAACAGTTTCCTTATCTGTTGAGAATACTGTATCAACCACTGCTACTAAGATGAAGCCAATTCAGTACTTTTGAAGAAAACTCCATGTATAGAATGGGAAAAATGAGCAAAATCTTTAGAAATGTCTTCTGGCATAAGGTAATTTATAGAATCATTCAGAGTAACAACTCTATTATACAGGTGGTCGCTTTCTGTTACAATATTGTCCAATGTTTCAGTGACCCATGTACATTAAGGCTTAAAGCTTAACACAGCTGCAGTGACTGCATTTGCCAAACACTGCTTGCCTCTATCCCAGAATTTCTTCTAGCCCAGATAATGGGTAGCTTGAAGAAATCTCATACTATGTGTTAACCCCTTTTAACCAAAATTAAATTTGTTTATAAAAGTGAATTATTTTTATATTCAATTTTGTTAAGAGATCTATATTGTATTGTTAAGAAGATTAATTGAATTCACCAATACATACAAGTAATTATTTTTGTTTTTTAGGGTAAATTATCTTTTCCTATACTGTTTAAGTTTAACTGTTTAACTGTATAAGTTTAAAAGATTTACACAATTAATTTAGTGGAGAAAAATAATTTGCACAAATAAATTGTGAGATATATAATATATATACATGTATAATAAAGGTTAATTCAAAAACACATTTAAGAATATATTACTTTTATTAAAGCCTTATCTTTAAAGAACAATATTTGGAAATAAAACTTGCTGTAGTTCTGATCACTAAGTAGTGGCAAATGATGTCATCAAGTTATGTTCTTATGATGTCATTATCAAGGGCATAACTTATAGTTTGAAAGTAAACAAGTTAACAGCTGAAAAAATCAATAAAGAGATACAGGTCATGAGTACACTTTATTATACAATAGTATTGCAGTTGAAAATCCAATATCTTTCTCAATTTTATTTCCGCAATACTATCCCAAGTCAACTTGGAATAGTATTGCAGAAAAATAAAATGACATTCTGAAATAGAATATTATAGAAATAGAGAATAACTAAATAATTATTTTGAATTTGAATCTGTAATTTTGCCAGAATATGTATTGGTTAAATACATTATTAAAAATAATAGAAACTGATTTTTGAAAAAAAGTGACTTAGAACAGTATTGCGCTCAACAGTCGATATGGGAAACCTATGAGATATTGCTTAATTGCGAATATTGCTTCATTGGCTTGGTTTTCAAGTGCTTCAAAGTTATAATGAAACGGACCCCCTGTGGAAAAGGTTATGCTAAGATATGAGAATTTATTAATAATATCTAATAACTGTCCTTCATATTTAATATCTAATTTGCTTTCTAATTTCCCCTTTTTTTGAAGACCATAACTTTTGTTTTGATGTATTTACGGATAACTTCCATATTTTGCAGTAATCATACATTAAATCGAGTCCTTTTTGAAGACCCGCTTTGCTGTCCATTCATATTTATTGCAGCGAAGCAAAAACTGAATTTTAGAACCAAAAGCATTTGAAGAACTATCTTTACATGGTCTTTTCGCTCTTTCTATACCAGTTAGCTGCTAGTTGCTATCTCCAATCTGTGAGAGCATGCACACAGTTTTAACCGTTCATTATTTCTTATTATCAAGATATTTTATATATGTAAATTTCTTTTTGAATTTACAATAATAAGTAAGCTAAGCAGCTTTGTATATTGATCACTTCTTTCAAAACTCTTTTTGACATAACGTTTAAAGTTGAATATGATATTATGACATAAGCCCTGATGATGATAGAATTTACCCTTTTGGCCAACATTACATATTAGAAACAGGATCACATTGATCAATATATGCATCATTTAGATTTGGATGATTTTCTGGCATATCTCGATTGTTTATTTTCTACAGTTGTGAAATTGTTTATACACCGCACTACCGCTACGTAAAGCAAAATAAATTGTTCCATCCGGTTTCGCGCACGGGTTCGATCCCCGGCCGCGGAACTTATCCTTTCCGACATTTGTCTTCCACCAGATAATCGTAAACCTATGTGGAATAGCAACTGGAGGCTAGGAAAGGGATGTGGTGGTAGTACAGGTATGAGAAATACCAGGAATCCATCGTTAGGTGCTCCAGTCGTCGCGATATAACTGAAAGATTGTTGAAAGCGACGTAAAGCCCCAATTCAAATCAAACCATCCGGTTTCGGGGAAAAAGACTTTGCTCTGTTTCCGCATTAAAATGGGATGCTTGGGCATGATATGTAAAACATTGTCAGATTTTTGAAGATTTTCAGAAAATAAAAAGTCCATAAATAGCTTTCTATGATTTCAAGAGTCAATCAGACGCTTCTCAATTTATAAAATTCAGTGAAACTGGGGATTTAATTACATACATTCGAAAGAAGTTAAAGAGCTTTATTTAGAGATTTTAATTGGTACGAGTGTGTCGAATGAAGGCATAGATTGCTGAGTGAGCCATTTAGAATGTAGAAAATATATCTGTCGCAAAGCCGACTAGCGCTTTGTCCAAGTTCAATGAACGATTGTTTGGACATAATCTAATTGTGGCATTGCCCATTGAACGTCCTTAACCCAAAACAAAAGGGTACTACCTTTAAGCATGGGCAACAATTAAATAAGATTTAATGATTCTGTCTTGAGTTAGACTTCGGCCACAAAACAATCTTTTGACGGCTGTATAGACGTACGGACGGACAGACGGGGTGAAACTCATATACCTCTCTATCATTAGAAGGCAGATGATCTTATGAGCGTGATCAGAAACAATCAATATACTTACCAACATAATACCGCTGTCCCTCTACAGAATCCTACCAACCTAGAACCCGGTAGAGCACATGGTTAACCGAAAATACAATTCATGTATCGGTTACACGACATTTCCGGATGGGGAGCTCCAATCAAAACCAGGCTTACGAATAGATAAACCAATAGATGGACACAATACATCCTGAAAAGGTTATTGTTTGGTGAAAAGGACACCTCTTCTTTACGAAAACTAACAGGCTGGATAAATACTTTGAATATGATATTTGTTTGTGAAAGCAATGTCTTACGACTGACCACATTTAGCATTGACAACACTTATAAACAATACTTTTAAGTCATTCGCTCGTTTAAACTATTGTTTTGCAGACTAAATGTTTTGACACAATTCATAGACATGTTTTTTTTCACAAAGTGAAAAAATATAACGCAAAGGGCCAATTTCTGAATATTATTAAAGAAATGTGCTCAGATTGATTGATTTGTAAAAAAAAGTCAGAAAATGGTCTAAGCAGCTCTTTAAAAGCTAAGATTTTGGGTCGAACAGGGATAAATCTTTAAGCCCAACCCTCTTGGCCTTATAACTAAGTGATTTAACGAAAGGATTTGGTGCTTAATATGAAACCGTGAGCATTTTCAAGCTTGCAATTTTCTTGTCTGATGTACGTAGATGACATAATCCTCAAATCTCGAACTGCCAGTGGGTTGCAAATTCGCCTTCATTATTTGGAGAATTTTTGTAAGCAGTGGACCCTTAGTTAATAAAGCCAAAACAAAGTATAAATATTATACATTCTGACAGAAACTTAAAGGGCAATAATTTTCTTAACGAACTCAATTTCAAAGAGACGGTTATTGAATATGAACATAAAAATGAAACATATTTTAGGTCATCTAGTTTGTTCATAAAAAGCATTAAATACTTTTGCAATAAGGCAATCCAAGCTATCTATTAAATTAGAAAAAAGTCATGTTGTTTAAAAGAATGAATATAGGACTCAACATGACGTTGTACAATCATTGTTTTAGCCCAGTTCTTTCAGATGGTTGAGAAGTTGAGAATTTTGGTCCATTCATTTTCTAGATAAATTAACCAGGAGTGAACCAAATTGAGAATCGGAATGACTTGTTGACATCTGAGAAAATTTGATTAAGATGTTTTAAACATATATTGGCGTAAACAAGTATTCAGTGAACAATACAGTCATAGCATGATTAGGTTTATTACCATCGGGTATATATGTTCTGTAGCTAACTTTTGAGTTCACCAAATGACTTTGAAAGGAAAATGTTCTTGCCTTTCAAGCCTACAGAGAAAACTTTTACACAAGGCTTTCACAAAACTATATAAGCCTGAGCGTGACATTTCCAACAATTTAAAATGTGCGCCAAGCAAAGATTCTGGCCAGCCTGTGCATCTACACAGTCTGACCAGGGTCTTCACTTTGCGCTTTAGAGAAATATAAGGTCTCAAAGTGTTTTAAGACAGTCCGGCAAAATTCTTCTTATACTAGATAGCAGTCAATGTTAGTTAATGTTGGTCCTTCACGCACATGTCAAATTGTTGGAAATGTCACGCACATATAATCTTTCTGCAATATATATGCAATTTCATCATCTCCGGGATAACCAGTCCACATTTCTCAAAACTAGATTGTTACTTGCAGTATAAACTAAACTTAAATATAGGAACCCTGATTACATGATGACAGTAAAAGCCTACTCAATGGCAAAAAATTAAGAAGCTAAATAGTATTTGATTCTTTATATGAAAAAGAACGACGGCGGCAATCATTCTTTCCGACTTTTTGTCTTCCACCAATGGGTCGAAAATCGTAGACCTATGTGGGATAGCAGTTGGAGGCTAGGAAAGGATGTAATACTGGTAGTTCTAGTGTAAGAAATATTAGGAATCCATTGATGAGTGCTTAATCCACCGCGATATAACTGAAAAGTGTTAAAAACAGCGTAAAACCTCACTCAAACAAACACACAGAAAAAAAACCTATCTATTTGTCTATGAATAGCCTTAAACCGAAATGTCTACTTTTGCAAGGCTTCGAATAAGCTTTCATAATCGACACACACGGGACCGATCAAATTGCTCGAGTCACACAGGAATATATTTTTGATGAATTAATATCCCCCTTCCCCTCTTTCGATCTCTGACGTCATTTTAATTTCATTTCGAATTAAGCAGTAATAACTCACAACATCAAACAAATACTTACTTGTATGCAATTACCTCAAAACGTTGTTGTCCTCTTCTACTGTGATGAGATTTTCTAAAGTTTATAGAATATTCTAATTCGTACAGATTTCAAAATTTCGCTTAACATAATACTTTCCAGAAAACCTTTATATTAGGAATCTTTCACTTTAACTATAAACAATAATATTGTCACTCTGAAAAACCACCTGAATTTGAACAAGCTGGAAATTTACAGTTAATATTACCAAGGTACTAAGTATATCGACGACCCTTTTGCATGCTGTTTGCTGATATGTTTTAAGAGCTGAAGATAAACAGAAAAAAGGTACAAGGATCATTTTTAAATCTCAACATTAACATAATCTCCAGCACGATTAATCATTTTTATTGTATAAAGTGGATACAGTTAACAACATCGTGAAATTGGCAAGGTGAATGATTTTGGAATGATTTTTGAATGAAACGAGTAAGAGAGAGAGCTTTGAAGGGAATTTACGGGAAATAATGAATATCGCTAATGATCTTAACTAAGACAAATTAGCGATTTTTTTTACGCAACATTAATAAAATCTACATACTTCTGTTTTTTAGTTTCTTCAAGGATTAATCAGACAGTTTACAACCACACCAGCTAATGATATTTTGGAAATATTTGATGAATTGAATTAAATGGTAATCGTTTAGAAAGATTTTGAATTGGTTTTTGAGTATTATCTATCTCTGAAAATCTTGGTGTTTTGAATGGGTAGTTTTGAGTGAATGACTGGAATCTAAAATTGAGAGCAAAGTGAGCGATTTCGAATAGTATTAATTGAAGTGAAAGTCACCTGCACAATGCTATAAATAGTACCAGTGTCGAAGTTGAACAAATACTGCCCAAAATTTCTTACTTGGAGGTTTTAACAGATTTCCGAAGCTCTAATTGTGCGTCTTTTTAGCTTACCTGAGCACGAGTCCTCAAGGTGAGCTATTATGATGAATCAATGTCCGGGGTCTTCTCCTTCTCCTCCAAAGTCATAGGACCTAAGGCTTTTATATGTGGCATGTCTCATCCAATAATAGTCTACCAAACTTCAAATTATAGCTGCACGATGAAAATTTGCGTTCGTCGATTTCTAGTTTTAGTTCATGGAGCAGTCTAGGAATTGTCATGTTTTTTTACCGTTCCTTTATTTTATTTTGGTCGAAGAGAAATAATGCATAATGAATAAGTTTACAATTATTACAAAATTGAACAGTTCAGGGAATGTTATTTTACAGAACTTATGCATGTAAACTATAATTTTTGAAATAAGCCTGTGTCATGCTAGATAAAAACCAAAGCAAACATTTATTAGTCAAAGTGCTGAAAACACTGGATACGTAATAGTGAGAAGATATATATCACTTGAAAAAATCTGGCTTCTGAAAATAAGCCCTATAGTTGTGGATCCCGGCTTTTAAACATTTATGAAACAAAAAAACAAAGATAAAAAAACATAATTTCTGAAAGAAATTCTTCTTATCCAAAAGCAAAAGGCTTTAATTATTGTTATTGGCATGGCATATTTTCTCTAGGACCTTTCATTATAAGATTCAAATTATTGCACCATTTGTAAATTATCCCTGTGTCATGGTGTCTCAGATTTTGTATTGAAATTCAGAACATAATCTGCAAAAATTCTTCTAATCCAAAACCATTTAGCTTAAATCTATGGAATATGGCATGACACATTATTGTCAGGTTATTTATTGTGCCACATTAAAAATAACGCCTGTGTTGTGAGGTCCTTGATGTTACAACAGAATTAAGAAATATTCACTAAATATCTTCTGATTCTAAAAATCATAGTGTACATCTCTCAAATTTTGCTATTACGAATGTCCCAATGGTCCCAAACACAACATTGTAAATTACCTTCATATTAAAAATCTAGCTTGTGTTGTTGGGAGTCTTTTATTCATACAGACATCAAGAAGGACTCTTAAAACATTTCCTTGCAAACAGTAAGGCCTGATACTTTTCTGCATTGGTAATGATCTATGTTTTTCTCAAACATGGTTGAAATCATAACCCTATAACAAAACAAAAACAAACAAAAAAAAAAAAACTTTTGTGGTATTGTTTCACATTGGTTTAACAAAATAATTCACTGTTACGTCCATTCTTTCATTGGATGTTGTAGCCCCTTTGTTTTTTATCACATATATGCCATTGAGTCAGACTTCGTTGGAGCTTGCAAACGCGGTCGATCGACATAGGACCACCATGGTCCTCTTGTTAACATTATAATTTAAGTTATGACATTGACCTTAGGTCTGCTAAAACATTCCTTTCGAATGACTAGTCTACTTCATACTACTTACGATGGAGAACAATTTTGATTAGTTATTCTGAGATACGCCAATAAACGTATGAGCTAAACTCTTTTTATGCGATTGCCCAGGACTTGTGATCAGTAGCTATCTGAAATTTTCTTTAAAATAGTACTACTTATGAAAGTTTGTGTCATGTTATTTCGAAATCCGCCAATAAATGTAGGCAAAAAATTTACTGCAAAATTGGGCAGGTTAACGTGCGGACGGACGCACTAACGCATCTGCGTCGAACTTTTGATGTTGGCAAGCGGATTCTACAGAAATCGAAGGTACATATCTAATCTTGAGGGGAAATATGTCAAGCATTAAAACTTTTTTTGATAAGAAAAACGATAAAACGAGAAGACATGGATGTCAACTTGAGGTTTAAACAAATTACATAGGGCAAGGCGTATATCTACAACTATCGAGAAAATGCAAAATTATTGATTTTCAAATGATTTCGAAATGAATTTGAGTGAGTAGGAGAAACGAGTTCTGAATGACGTCAAAGGGAGGTTCACGATGGAGGCAATTACCAAAATCTTTTACCTATCTTTAAAAAATATAACTTAAAGTTCTTAACATGGATTTTAATATATTCTCAAACCAATTGGTAACTGAGAAGATGTTTAAGAATTGTTGATGACGTCCACGTACCACGCACCACGGACAAACGGTGATCACAAAAGCTCACCTTAATCACGCTGTGCTCATGTGAGCAAATAAAACAATTGGTCTCAAGAGCAGACAACCTTTTGATTTTGTATATTTTGTGTGTTTTTCGAAAGCATCCCAGTGAAAAAAGTATTCCCTTATGTTGCTCTTTTCCTAGAAAGTTATTATTTTTATTTAAAAAAGCTGTATGTCAAATCCATAACATTATCTGCTCCTTATTTAGGTTATAATCAACAAGTCTTGCGTGGTGACCGTCTTACTTTGTTAAATAATGATCTTCCAGAAAAATAACCCAATCCCAATATAACATAAGGCTAGACACAATGAAACAACTTATGCTTGACTTTAAGAAAATGATTTGCATAATTAGTCGTTAAAAATCTGCAAAAACTGATCGATTATTCGGTTATTCATTTGTCTACAACGCAAGCATAAAATTTAACAAGAGCACCGCCTACAGGTTCCTACACTCGGCTTTTCGATGCTGGACAGTGAATATAAAAATTCGATTCGAAAAGGGACATTATTCGCAAAAAATGCATCTAGAATTAGATCAATCCTCCTTTGAAGTACATGTTGCTTTTTTGGTAGTAACATGTGTACCAAGTTTCAAGTTAATGCCTTCAATAGAAACAGAGAGAACACCAAAGTTCAAAATTACGTACGACGACGACAACGAAAACAATGACGCCACAAAGACTATAGTAATTCCTCAGGTTTTCACCAAAATAGCCGAGCTAAAAATGGGCGTTAATACAAGCTTGGACAAAAATGAATACAACTTTTTTCCGAAGAAACAAAATGTAACATCGCAGAAACAAAAGATTTTTGCATCCCACGTTGTAGTTGTGTTATCAAGCTAAGAGTATTCAGCGGACAACTTCGCCTGGTAACAGATAATCTGCATTTTAGCGTTTGTCTTTTCTTTCAAATGTATCTACGTCTAAAATAATTAATTTAATGGTGTGACTCTGCAAACTTAAAATACTAAAATTTAACTTCTTTGATTTTAACGTCAAAGAAAAACCGAATTGAAAATAAGACTTTTTAAATATTTATTCATTCCTTTTTATCGAAATACGCACGCACTTCAGAAGTTCATCAATAAATAAAGCATATTGTTTCCACAAAAGGAACATATACGCCAACATGTGGATGAATAAATGGACAGGCGGGTGACGATAAAACAAAATTACACATCTAATGATTTTCATATTTTTAACCGGATCAGTAAGATCTTTAAATGATACCATGAGATGTGCTCTTTTTCTTGGACATGTTTGAAAATTTCTTTCACGAAGGAGAACATTGATGGCTTTTTTAATCCACTCATTAATGTAAGAGATATACTCCGCACAATCTATTTTTTTAAGTATATCTTGTTTTGTAAGAGAAAAGTTGTACCAAATTATTTGAAATTCATTCATAAATATGGGTTCTATGCTCTGGACAAGCCTATTTTTTACATTACTTTTACACGTGACCTCGAAATTTCTTTCAAATAGCACATTTTCTCACGAAGGAGAACAATCATTCCAGGTTATTTGAAATCCAGCAATAAATGAAGGAGCTAAGTCCCATACATTCAAATTTGTTTTACTCTTGACCTGTGACCTTGACATAGGAGCTATCTTTCAAATGTCTTTCAAGAGTACATCATCTAACGTTTGAGGACAGTTGTGCAAAGCTTTAATGAAATCATGTAATAGATGTAGGAGTAAATATACGAATATTATTAGACGGACAGACAATCGAACAGGTACGCACCGACACCGGGTCATCATCAACTATGTCACCCTTACCGCACGCGGGCTCATCAAAAAGGCAAAAAAGTGGGCTTTATAAGACAGCGGGTCCTTCAATTTTAATACAAGTGTTTTGTTCATTTTGATCCGACCCCTTTTTGCCATTATCGGGTTTCCTTTTCGGTTTCCTTCTTCTTCGCTCATTTCTATTAGGCTGTTGAATATGATTCCGAATGAAAATTGACATACAAGACCAGTTCTAATTCACATTAAATTAAATATAAATACACAGCGTTCTAGGTGATGTGGCTTCAAAATGTGACTTCAAATGTATTCTCCGCTTAAGAGATTTTGGTATTGTGTGAAACTTGTAAAACTTAGAAGGAGTGATTTTGTGTCACATATACCATTGATCTATTGAAAAATAATCTAGGCATACTAGACAACTTTTTTAGTTAACAATATCTTTTTGCTTTGTAGATATGAAGACTGTGGGGATATGGCGAAAAATTTCTGTTGCAATTTCAAGTTGTTTGGCTCTTTGTGCAAAATAGCAGTGGTTTTAATACAGTGTAGGAGATGAAGTTTAGTTTGCTAGTTGGAATAGTCACATGTGATTGTAAACATCACTTGACTGCAGAAGCAAGGGAAGTTAATATCTTCTTTTTTGCATTTTGTATCATATTAAATGGGGAATGCGAATACTGAATTACATCTGTATTACACGCAAAACTATTTTGAAAACTTATTGGCGGTATAATCTGTGGTTATCCTACAGGAATTCTGACAGGAATTTTACCACAAAAGGGCCGCAATTTTATTTATAATGAACATGAACAAAGAAATTATTCATACCAACAAGAAGGTAATATCTTTGATGTTGGCATGGCTCGAATAAGTCTCCACGGGTGACGGGGGTCTCGTTTCCCTTTTTTAAAAGGACAAGTCGATAGGATTGTCTTCAATCATTGTGATTATAGAAGCTGTACCCTCAGCAGCACTGGTTTGCTACTAGGTTCATCCCTGGGTTAGTTAGTCGCCTGACGTCTTGACGCATTGCCTCTGGTTCAGTTTTCAGCTCACCTGAGCACGATATGCTCAAGGTGAGCTTTTGTGGTTGGGCGGATGTCCGTCGTCCGTCGTTCGTCGTGTGTCGTCCGTCGGGTGTCGTCCGTCGTGTGTCGTCAACATTTACCTTGTATGCACTCTAGAGGCCACATTTTTTGCCCAATCAACCTGAAATTTGGTCAGAATGATTGTCTCCATAAAATCTCGGATGAGTTCTTAATTGGGTCAACTGGGTCAAAAACTAGGTCACGGGGTCATATATTAGAAAACCCTTGTATGCACTCTAGAGGTCACATTTATGGTCTGATCAACTTGAAATTTTGTCAGAATGATTGTCCTGATAAAATCTCGGACAAGTTTAAAATTGGGTCAACTGAATTAAAAAAAACTAGTTCACGGGGTCAAATCGTAGAAAAACCTTGTATGCACTCTAGAGGTCACATTTTTTGTCTGATCAACCTGATATCTGGCCAGAATAATTGTCTTGATAAAATCCCCGGCGAGTTCGAAATAGGGTCAAGTGGGTTCTAAATTAGGTCGTGGCTTCGAATCTTAAAAAACCCTTGTATGCACTCTAGAGGACACATTTTTTCCCAATTTACCTTAAATTTAGTTATCTAGCATGATTGTGTTTATAAAAACTCGGACAAGTTTAAAACTGGGTCAAGTTGGGTCAAAAACAAGGTCACTGGGTCAAATCTAAGAAAAATTGTGTATGCTCCCTGGTTTCCTCTTTTTTGCCCAATCAACTTAAAATGTCATCAGAATAATTATTGTGATAAAAGTCAAGTCTTTTTGCTTGAAAATTAGCCAAATAATTTTTCAAAACCTGCTTGAAATGTGTTTTGGACAATTCACTCAGGTGAGCGATTAAGGGCCACTATGGCCCTCTTGTTGAAGCTCCTCTCCTCCTTTGGGCGGGTCTGAAATTCATACCGAAGGGATTGGGAAGCAATCGCAAGACTTCCTCCTCAGATAGGACAATGACATGGCTAACTGAGGACGACTAATTTATCTTGGATACCGAAGCTTCCTGCCTTGCGTTAACTGCGGTGGTGGCCCAGGGTCAGTCAAGAACGAGTAATCGCCTATGTTAGTCTTGGTTTATCCCCCAAACAGCGTCGGTATTGTTCTACCAGGAAGGAACTCCTAACTTTGATTCGCTTCAGCTGATAGAGCGTCCATTTATAGTGCGGACAGATCATAGCAGCCCCATCTGTTTATTGAACTTTTAAGATCCACAAGGACAAAAAACACGGTGGTTTGAGATGCCCAATCAATATATGATCGTGAAGCGTCGTTCTCTCAGAAACCACTGCATGTTGTAAAGATTTCAAATAAGGAGTTTAGTTAGAGAACATACCCTGCAAGGGATGTGGCCACTGCGCTAAAGCTCACGAAGACTGGGATAATTTTGCCAACGGCGTAGTTAACTTGGTTCCTTTAGCTCAGAATTCAAGAACAGAGATGCTCGGCAGTAAAGAAAAAAAGTTCTTGTTAAGAAACCAGTAGATGGCCCAGACTGCAGTGCGAGTGGTGTGATACTGGTGGTGATACTGGTGGACATCAGTGATAACTGTAACTAAGTCGACCGCACCAAATTACGTATACTAGACAAGTTTTAGTGGCGTTCGTTAACCAAGGGCCTAAAGAATTACATCTATTCATGTGGCATGAGTTTTAGAATCATACACCAAACAATTCCGATGACCAATTATAAAGCAGGTGCACCCCTCCTATAGAGCGGGTTCACTTAGACTTGATAGGTCCCCTTCCTCAAACTTTGGAAGGAAATGAAAATGTTAAAAGAGATGGTGGATCTGTTTACGAATAGGGTTGCATGTATTCCATTGCCCTCAAAAACCGCAGAAGTAACCGCAAATGAAGCTGTAATGTAGTTTATCGGCAGGTTCGGCTGCGCCTTTCAGATCAACACGGTTCAAGGACGAAATCTCTTCAAGGCGGTCCATGAACTATTAAGAATTCATAAATGGGGAACAAACTAATATAAGACATCAGCCAATAGGCAAGTGGAACGGTAATACAGACATATATGGATGCGATACGATACTTCGTCTTGTCCTAAAACTCGCAATGGCGCTTCGGTCATGATGGGCTTCACACAATTGATTTTTGGAAGAGAAATCAACCAACAAGGGGATTATCATTAAGTTTATCAAACCCTATTACGGAAGAAAGGTATAAAAGCCCCAAAGCGGCATTTCTCGGATTTAAAGAGGGTTATAGAGCGGGCACATGAAACAACAAAGAAAATAATCAGGTAATAATAATAAGGTTATGGCAAGAGCAATGTCGGATATGGCCATCGCCCGCCATGAAAACTTGATAGTAAACTGAAGCCTAATACATTAAGGATTCTTTTGTACTTTAAAAGATATGCCCCCTACAAAATCTAAAATAACAAAGGAAAATAACTGGAAAATAATGCTAGCAAGAGTTATAGTGCACTGCACTTCTCTTCAATAAACTATCCAACTATGACGTTTCAAAATGATTGCTATTATACTTTAATAGATATGTCCCAACAAAGAGAAGGGGTGTAAAATAACAAAGGGCAAACGTATGAAAGCAAGAGGTATAGTTCTTGTGCACTGAACTTCTCCTCTATGAGATCTATCCACCTATAAAGTTACAAGTTGATAACTTTTGAACTTTAAGAGACATGCTCTGGACAAAATGTAAGTATTTAAAATAACAAAGTGCAATTACTCCGAAATTATACAAGCAAGAGTTGTAGTTCCCATGCACTGCTTTTCTCCAGCGATTGATCTATATACCTATAAAGTTTTAAGTTGATAGCCTTTGTACTTTAGGAGATATGCTCCGGACAGAATCTAAGTATTAAAGATAACAAAGGGCAATAACTCCAAATTCGTGTAAGCAAGAGTTGAAGTTCTTATGCACTGTACTTCTCCTCCATGAGATCAAACCACCCATACAGTTTCAAGTTAAGAGCCATTACACTTAAGGAGATATGCTCCGGACAAAATCCTAGTATTAAAAATAACAAAGGGCAATAACTCCAAAATAATGCAAGCAAGAGTTGTAGTTCTTGTGCCCTGCACTTATCCTCCATGAGATCTATCCACCCATAAAGTTTCAAGTTGATAGCTATTATGATTTAGGAGATATGCTCCCGACAAAATCACAGTGTTAAAAATAACAAAGGGCAATTACTCCAAAATTATGCAAGCAACAGTTGTAGTCATTGTGCACTGCACTTCTCCTCCATAAGATCTATCCACCCATAAAGTTTTAAGTTGATAGCTATTTTACTTAAAGAGATATGCTCCGGACGATTTTAGTGACGGAACCTTGGAAAGACGGATGGAGACCACTACTATATCCCTTTGCCGAAAACCGCGGGGGATAATAAATGGAAAATCGTCATATATTTATTTATTGTCATTCCATAGATAAGAATAACGATCTTTAAATATATCATTAGGTTTAAAATCTGGCATTTCTATCAGTCACCTTGGGATATCATAATTAATTTGTTGTAAAAGCACGCGAATTTCAAACCATTGCATTCACGTGGTTAGATTTTATCAATTTCACCGATTCTATTCGTACGCTGAACGTAGTCCAACCCCAGTGATTCCCTGCTTGGCCGTAGCATTAACTTGGACAGATGTTTATTAAACGGTTTGTACGGTAAACTAGGGTAACGATACGTTCTAATTCGGCAAGAGTACGCTTCAACATGATCTTACCACGTTGAACTACATTCAAACTACGAAAGAAAATCCTTTTTCACCGTAGGGATTTTGAACATGCCCAAGATTTGTGCTGCCACTACGGTAGAATTATACGGTAGAAGAACGTTCAGTGCACGGGCGACTAGATTAAACTACGCAGTCTACAGTAGGGTACGTTGTAGTACGACATTCGTTCACTACGTCGAGATTATGTTTACAACGTGAAAAGTGACCGCGATTTTTTACAACGTATTTTTCCCTACCTTACCTTGGACAAAAACCAGATACACATACTGCGAGAGTAGTGAATCGCTAGTTCAACCTTGGTTAACCGTAGTATCGAAGACAAACGTTTACGATATCATAGCGTGCTACTACGGTTACGCTACAACGGTTACTTTACGGATAAGCTACTGTGACAGTAAGGCCAATTTGGCGACAAAATAACGTACTATACCGTGAATAGACTTTTGAACATTTTTTACAATATCCAAGACACTACGGTCAAACTGACGAATTAGTACTACGTTACTCACTACGCATAAGCACGGCTCACGTGGACTTACTGTGCAGTATACGCTCAGCTACGTAGATTTTACGGCTAACTACGTTGATGCATAACTACGACCAACCACGTTGATTAACGTAAATGTGACCAAGCCTTAAGTTTGAAGTTGATAGCTTTTATACCGTAGGAGATTTACTCTGGACAAGTTAAGTGACGGAATGACAAACGGAGACAATTTCTATATTCACTTCGCTGAAACGGCGGGGGGATAAAAGGGGACTATGATACTAAGATTCTGGTGATAAGCAGCTAGTTGAAGGCAACATGGAAAGGCACAGACCTCATTGTCGAAAAAATAATAACCAGTGCTGAGTTTCGTGTCTTGTTGAAATTAAATTGTTTCGTTGTGAACTATGACCGTATTAAGGTGTGCATAGAAAGAGTGCTTTCAGTGTTTTTAAAGAGGGTTAAAGCTTTCCAAAGCTTGCTGTTATCCAGGAAACCTATAAAAGATGGCTCAATGAGTGAATTTTTTCTGTGTGTGCAGGCAACCTGATTTTGTTAAATTCATGATTTAGTGTAACTATTGTAAAGAGAGATACCAAGGCCCTTGTGTAAATATTACCCCTGACATATGTGAAAAGATTGATAAATATGCAAACCGCCGTGGTAGTGCAGTTGGTAGCGCGTCGGACTGTCATTCTAGAGGTCCTTGGTCCGATCCCCGACGGCGACACTCTTTCTTTTCGACTATTTGTCTCTCACCAATGGGTCGAAATATCGTAGACCAATTGGGAATTGAAGTTGGAGGCTTGGAGGCTTGGAAAGGATGTAATGGTAGAACTGGCTTGGAAAAAACCAGGAATCCATTGTTAGGTGGTCCAGCCGCCGCGATCTAGTTGAAACATTGTTTACGGCGGAGTTCAGCCCCATTCAAAGAACCAAATTGATAAGTAAGCGTTTCCGGTGTACGAATAGGAGTCTGCTGAACGGACATGTAACACACAGACCTTAAACAGATGGGGCAAGATTTATTACTACTTCTCAAATGACTCTCAACCCAGGGGTTTATAGCGTTTGTTTGGTGCCATTATCAAGAGGAAATAGAGAGACATCACGAGTTAATTCCAGCGAGAGTGCCCAGACATTACCCTATGTTATGTGATTACTTCCGAAAATCATCGGCATGAATTTCAGATCCGCTACAAGCGGAGAGAGGCTTCACACCTGGAACCACAGGTAACTTGTCAAGACGTCAGACCAAACCGAGGTTAAACCTAGTTAGCTCGAATACTTCTGAGGGTACACTATCTACATTAATAAGTGCCTGTGACAATCCTATCGACATGCCCTGTCATGCAGGGGAAACGAAACCCCAGTCGACCGTGGAGACTAGTCCGAGTCGATCAAATCCGGCTAGTGGTCCCCAAACTACATTTAGAACACCAGAAGAAAAGACTTCTTTGAGTCGATCAAATCCTTCCAGATGTCCCGCGCTTGTATATCTAAATATTTTCATGACACCGGTAGATTGAACAACTTAATATTTTCATGACACCGGTGGAAGATTGACCTCTTCGAGTCGAAACAGTCCGCCCAGAGGCCCCAACAATTTGTTGTCTCTAGAATCCGAATCCTTACAGGGGTTGCTACCCCCAATAATGCAAGGGTAGTCGCGTCCATAACAAAACAAGAGGGCCAGAATGGCCCTTAACCGCTCACCCGAATTTAATTATCCAGTGGATTTCACCAAAGAATATTTCATTCACATTTGCCCGGTTGTTGAAGAGGAGATGTTATTCCAAGAATTCAAAGAGAAAATAGACCCGTCCCATCCATTGGTTACTGAGAAGAAGATGTTTAAACATTTCAGGATCAAAATAAGCCCACCTCTTGCCATGTCCATATTTATTGGCCAATCAAAGTTTCTCAAACAATTTGTAAGAGGGTCAACCAAGGAACATTCTTGTAAAGTTTCTTTGAAATCAGCCCAGTGGTTATGTCCAGGAGGAGATGTCAGTCAAAGATTTTGGGCTCAATATAAGGCTCTCCCTGCCGCGCCCATATATTGCGGTCAATTAGAATTTCACATATTCACATATTTTGAGAAGGGTCACCCAAGAAACTTTTCTGTCAAGTTAGGTTGAAATTGGCCTAATGGTTACTGAGGAGATGTTTAAAGATTTTAGGGTCAAAACTGCCCCTCCCTACCACGCCCATATTTGGGGGTCAACCAACATTTCACGGAAAAAGTTTGAGGATGGTCATCAAATGAATATTTCTGCCAAGTTTGATTAAAATCGGCCGAATGGTTACGGAGGAGAAGATGTTTAAAGATTTCAGGGTCAAAAACTGCCCCGCCCTGCCTCACCCATATTTGGGGGTCAAACAAAATTTCACGAAAAAGTTTTTAGAAGTGTCAACCAAGGAAGATTTTCGCCAAGTTTGGTTGAAATAGGCCTAATGGTTACTGAGGAGAAGATGTTTAAAGAATTGTTGACGCCCTCTGACGGACGACGGACAAAAGGTGATTTGAGAAGCTCACCCATCAGAATTATCAGACCAAGGATATGTACCCCCACATAAGCATATGAAACATTGGATTTTACAGCCATTTACACTGGAATCGTCTGTCTCGGACTTGGAACTACAAATATGTATAAGAAGTGTTTTTCCAGCATACAAACGTCTCGCCCACAGTGTCCGTGAAATTGACCGGTGAGGTGATGATATAATTCTGTGATCCGGCCTGATACACGTTGTTGACCCTAAATGGCGGATACATCCAAAAAGAGGAAAATACTTAACATCTCCTCGTTTACCAACATATCAAGAGCCTTCTACTCTAGACCTTAGTTGTTGCATTAGGGGGGTCTTGGTTAGTTAGACTAAACGGAGATTTATATAACCTTCTTGCATAATCACTTTTTCACTACAACATCGCGGAATGTAGGGGCAAAACGTAAAAACTACATATGACGTCAATACTTGCTTACTTTTGTGTTTGGGCGCAATTTGAGAAATTAGTTTCAAAGAATTCGATGTTTACCACGGCATTTTATTGACAAAAGACAGATATTTAGTCGAAAGCTTTTGAGTATAATAAACTCGTTACACGATTTCTTGCCTGGATATATGACTTCGTTCGGGTGACATCTTTTCTTCAGCCGGGAATAAATCGTCAAATACTCAAACAAAAAAAATCGTATAACTAATGAGGTTAAGAAGGATAAATCCATCGTCTAATGCCCTTTCTTGTAACTTTGCCCTTTATTTAATGCTGTTCTTGGTATTTAGCTTCTTCGCTGTTGAACTTAACATCTCAGCCGCTGACATTTGGGTGGACTTGAAAGGAAGATGGCACCTATAATAGAATAGTGAATTACGCGTGTCATCAAGAAAGAGGTAGCACACACTTAATTTCAAAATTGGAATAGGCTCGATTTTTGACAACTATGCGAAAATCACGTAGCATTTCGGTATACACACAAATAACAACTTCGTGAAATCGACATTCAGAATTATACAAAAATATTAAGGAAAGAATTTCAAGCATTGGGATGAGTCAGTTTTGAAAGAAAAAAAGGGAGAAACACAATTTCACTAAGTGCGTTCACGATGAACGCAGTAAGCGATTATTAGCTCCAGTTGAAAGTGTATACAAAAACTTCTGAAAGTTTATTTCTATAACCTTACAAACCTACCAAACGCTTCATTATTTAAGCCAGTCGGCTAGATAACTGATTTTTTCAGAACTTTGTATTTAATTATTGAGCTTCTTAGGTGATATTGCAGCCTCGTTTAATGATTTTCATCGAGTGTTTAGAATGAATGAATGAAGAGTAAATTTCTCGATGTGGCTAAATGTACCCTACTACCAGCGTGCAATTATCGAAATACAAGTTCATCCCTACTTACCAGCAGTCACGGTTATTCCCCCTACAGAATCCTACCAAATCAAATTCATCGACACTTGGCAAGCCGAAAATACATTTCCTATATCGGTTACAAGACATTTCTTGAAATGCTGCATCAATCAAAATAGTGCTTCCAATAAAAACCAATACATGAAACCAATACATCCTGAAAATAGATAATAACTGACAAGAGTAACCCAAAAAAAAGAAAGTAAATGGCAAAACAATAGCTGCATTTAAGTTTCAATGAGAACTATGAGTACACGAACCTTACTCAATCATACTTGCCTGTAAACTATATAAGTTGATGGTTAATCTTACAGGTCCATGTTAATGAAGCTGGTGATTAAGACCGCAAGTACTATGTCTGTCGTCTTTAGATTAAAAAGTTAACAAGAGGACAATGATGGTCCTATATCGCTCACCCAAGTAAGTCAACTCATAACTTGATTGTTTGATGTACATTTTGGGTGATTTTGAAGGAAATAGACTAATTTCGTCCTGCAATAATTTATTTTTTTTTAATTTTCGTAAACTTTCAACCTTTCTCTTACAATGGCAACCAAATTTATTGATAGAATTAAATTCTTTAAATACTTAAGTAGATCTACACCTTAAGAACACCCCTGTCCAGTTAAAAATTGATTTGCACAAATGGTTTAGAAGAAGATGAATTTGTTCTAAGATTTCAAGCAATTTTGGCCTTTCCAATACCATGGAAACCAGAGTTTTTGATAGACTTAAATTCTTTTAACAACTTTAGTGGCGTTTTACCTCAGGAACAACCCTATTAAGGTTCAGTTTGATTGACCCAGTAGTTTAGTAGTTTTTCGGCAATTTTCCGTCTTTCTATTACCAGAGAAAAATAATTTTTGATGAAGAATAATCTTTTCAACAACTGTGGTAGAGCTTCACCAAAGGATCATCCCTGCCAAATTTCAGCATGATTGGCTTAGTGGTTTAGGAGGAGAAGAATTTTTTTCAAGATTTTAGGCAATTTTTGGCCTTTTTCAGTTTTTCCGTTACCGCAAAATTCTTTTAAGAACTTTTATAAAGCTTCACCCAAGGAAGATCCATTCCAAGTTTCAGCTTGATTTGCCAAGTGGTTAAGGAGAAGAACTTTTTATTTTTCCTAAGATTTTCGTCAATTATGGCAGTTTGCAGCCTTTCTATGACAATGGAACCCAGAGTTTTTTTTTATGAAATTAAAATATTTGAACAACATTTGAAGAACTTTACCCAAGGATCATCCCGACAAAGTTTCAGCTTTATTGGCAAAGTGGTTTAGGAGGAGGAGAATTTTATCTTAAACCTTCAACATTTTTCAGCATTTTCGTAAACATGGAAACCAGAGTTTTTGATGAAATTAAATTCTTTTAACAACGTTTGAAGAACTTCACAACAGAAACATTCAGGCAAAGTTTAAGCTTAATTGGCCTAGTGGTTAAGGCTAAGAATTTTATCTAAAATTCGGCATTTTCGGCCTTTCCGTTACCATTGAAACCAGAGTTTTTGATGAAATTATAATCTTTGAACAACATTTGAAGAACTTTACCCAAGGATCATCCCTACAGAGTTTTAGCTTTATTGGCCAAGTGGTTTAGGAGAAGAAGAATTTTATCTTAGACCTTCAACATTTTTCGGCCATTTTGCAGCCTTTCCGTTACCATGGAAACCAGAGTTTTTGATGAAATTAAATTCTTTTAACAACGTTAAAGAACTTCACCAAAAAATCATTCATGCAAAGTTTCAGCTTGATTGGCGAAGTGGCTTAGGAGAAGACTTCTATCTAAGATTTACGGCATTTTTCGGTCTTACTGTTATCATGGAAACCAGAGTTTTTTTTATGGAATTAAAATCTTTGAACAACATTTGAAGAACTTTGCCCATCCCTACCAAGTATCAGCTTGATTGGCCCAGTGTTTGAGGAGAAGAAGATATTTGAAGAAACTGTTGACGGATGGACGGACGACGGACGGTGAATGATCACAATAGCTCACCTTGAGCACTTTGTGCTCAGGTGAGCTAAAATCAAAATAAGATGTCGTTTATTCATAGTTTTCACTCGTTTTAGCAATTGCCTAAAAATGCTGTTCTATCTAATGTGAAATCGCTATTATAAGCTATACCTTACATCATTATTTTCCGCTTGATTATATCGTTAGATAATTAAGTAGCTTGAGTATCTTTGGAGTACCATGTGAAAATGAATAAGCTGATACTTTGGACGAAACACAAGTTGACTGTTTTTATAAACGGATACAACTTTGCAGTTATAAGTACATGTTTAAAAGAAGGTTCGTAGTAAAACCGCAATATTAGTAATTTTGTCTTATTTGGAAAAGCTGGTTGATTTTAAAGGTACAGCACCCCACTTTGCACATGTAGAATAATGATTCAGGCTTTTATGAACCAAAAATCGAGACTCCTTTAGTTTGCGATATTCTTGAATGCTTGTTTCGAATATTACATGTACATGCAACGTAGAAAAACTTGTGTTCGACTTTCAACCGAGCCGCCAACATATACACGCAAAAATACCCTAAATTCAAACATGCTTTGATAAATGGAATTGGCTTCGTAAAACAGGAATTAGGCATCCGATGGACCTCTTTCTGAAACACCAAGTTAAAATTTCTATTGATTCAGAGTTGCTGAGAAAAGTGCGACGAAAAATCCGATTTAACCATGTTACATCCAAAAAAAACCCAAAAAAACAAAACAACAAAAAAAAAAAAAAACAAGTCGCTAAACAGGAAGTACACTAAGGGTTTAAACAAGCTCAAAGCCAAGTTTTTTTTTAATTTTCTAAGTGTCCTAGAGTGACGTTTTGTATTGGAATGGTCAAACGTTAGGTCTTTACGTCAACAAATTATGGATAAAATTTCGTTTCAAAATACCGGAAAATACCTGAAAGTCTAATAGCAGTTGTCTTATAAAGGTGACTATCCCTACTTTTGACAATAAGAAAAAAAAAACAACATCAAGTCTGCGCTCACTGATAAATCAGTCTAAGCTGAGTAAATCCAAGCAATATACTGATTTTCTAGTATTTTCGATTCAAGTTCAAAAGTTTGTCGTTAATAATGTGCATGGATTCAAAATAAGATAGATAGTTATTCTTGTAAAAGTCTTTCTAGAGTCATTCAAGATGTGGAGAGCCGTATTAAGCTTTACCCTCTCCCATCTTACTTAAGCAGTTTTTTTTTCAAATAAAACTTGTTTTACAACATTTTGGCCCTGGTCTTGTAAGTAAAACCATGTTTCGTGACGGATTTTAAAGGACTGCGAGATCAATTGAATAAAACCGTCTGATTAGTAATTACCCCTCAAATTAAAACAAAATGATACATATTATCCGGTGATTTAGATCCGCAACACGAATACCTTAAGACATCAAATTGTCCGTATTAAAGACGAGAACTTCGATAAACTCGACGTGAACATTACGTCTTAACGGATTAGTTTAATTGCTTGAATAGAAAGTCATAGCCAATATTTCGATTATTGAAACAACTATACATAGTTTAAGAAGACTAATATTAGACAAATGTGAAGATAGCTGTACCTTAACGCAATGGAATCCCGGTTTATGATATTGTGCAATCGTTAACCCTTCTAATTTCCGGCGACGGCTATGGGTTACAAGATTTCGGGAAATGTTCAAACGTGTTTTTGTGCTTGATACTTAGATTATCGTTTCAGAGGTAAAAAGTACAGTTCGGCTGACTTTTCATCGTACCACGCCATTAACTTTCTATAACAGCAATTACGTACCTCGTAACGGTATATCTCAAATACTGACCGGAATATCTTCTGTTTTCAGCCAGAACTTGAAAAATTATATTTTTTATAGAGCCAAATTCTTTCTCTTTCCATTGTAGAAAAAAATCTAAATTTTTAGTTCTGTTTTCAGAGAAAAATTCGAGGTATTGCTATAGCCGTGGTGTCGGCGTGCAAAAAGTTTAACATTTTGTGATAACTTTTGAATGGTAAGTGAAAAGGCCCTCATATGATGATTGCCTTGGACAAGCACTTTCTTTTGGTGCCAAGTTCAAGGACATCGGTCAAGGTCATTTTACACGGTCAATTTTTGAAAAAAAAACATTAGTCAAAACTATTGAATGGTAAGTGATAGGGCCTTCATATTTCACATGATAATAATAAACCTTGGACAAAACTTTTCTGTTGGTACCAGGCTCAAGGTCATCAGTCAAAGTCATTTTAGCTCACCTGAGCACGAAGTGCTCAAAGTGAGCTATTGTGATTAGGTGGATGTCCGTCGTCCATCGTCAACATTTGCCTTGTATGCACTCTAGAGGCCACATTTTTTGCCTGATCAACCTAAATTTTGATCAGAATGATTGTCTTGATAAAATCTCGGACGAGTTCGAAATTGGGTCAGCTGGGTTAAAAACCAGGTCACGGCGTCAAATCTTAGAATAACCTTGTATGCACTCTAGAGGCCACATTTTTTGCCCTGTCAACCTGAATTTTAGTCAGAATGATTGTCTCGATAAAATCTTGGACGAGTTCGAAAGTGGGTCAACTTGGGTAAAAAAAAGTAGGTCACGGGGTCAAATCATAGAAAAACCTTGTATGCATTCTAGAGGCCACTTTTTTGCCCGATCAATCTGAATTTTGGTCAGATTAATTGTCTTGATGAAATCTCAAACGATTTCGAAATTGGGTAGTCATGGGCCAAAAACTAGGTCACGGGGTCAAATCTTAGAAAATGCTTGTATGCACTCTAGAGGCCACATTTTTTGGACGATCCAACCTGAAATTTGGTCAGAATGATTGTCTTGATTAAATCTCGGATGATTTCGAAATAGGGTCAAATGGGGTCAAAATCTAGGTCACGGGGTCAAATCTTAGAAAAACCTTGTATGCATTCTAGAGGCCACAGTTTTTGCCCAATCAACCTGAAATTTGGCCAGAATGATTGTCTTGAGTAAATCTCGGACGAGTTTGAAATTAGGTCATCTTGGGTCAACAACTAGGTCACGGGGTTCAACTAAGAAAAACCTTGTTTGCACTCTAGAAGCCACATTTTGGCCCAATCAACCTGAAATTGGGTCAGAATGATTGTCTTGGTGAAATCTAGAACAAGATTGAAATCGGGTCGACTGAGGTCATAATCTAGGTCATGGGGTCAAATCTTAGAAAAACCTTGTATGCATTCTCGAGGCCACATAATTTGCCCGATCAACCTGAAATTTGGTCAGAATGATTGAATTGCTGCAATTTTATATGAAAATTAAATGTGGTCATCTGGAGTCAAAAACTAGGTCACGAAATCAATTATAGAAAATCCTAGGTAGTCAATCTGAAAATTGTTAAAAAAAGATTCCCAAACAACAGCTTTGTTAAG
This sequence comes from Fragum whitleyi, assembly GCA_948146395.1. Taxonomy (NCBI): domain Eukaryota; kingdom Metazoa; phylum Mollusca; class Bivalvia; order Cardiida; family Cardiidae; genus Fragum; species Fragum whitleyi. The sequence continues at coordinate 14,449,073 of OX411558.1, read as the reverse complement.
CTTAGTCATTCATCAATCTATTTCTCATACTTCTTTTGAAAATTTTAGATAGTTCATTCAGGTGAGTGATTAAGGGCCACTATGGCCCTCTTGTTTTAAGGTCAAATTTGAGGAGAAAATATAACTTGAACATTGGCCATAACTTTTGAATGGTAGGTGATATGGCCTTCAAATTTAAAATGTTGATTACCTTGGACACGGCCTTTCTATTGGATTCAATGTCATCAGTCAATGTCATTTTTCAAGGTCATTTGTAGTAAAAACTAATAATCGCAACTTTGGATTGGTAAAACAATGAGCCTTGAACTTTCACATGTTCATTGCTTGTGACCAGACCGTCACATGCATAACAATGTCAAGGTCATTGTGTAATGTCAAGGTCATTTGGTGATTGTCACTCATTTATGAATTTTGAATTTCAAAATTTGCTTTCACTCTTGAGTGATAAAGACAAAAACTAATGAAAAAAAGTATAAAGCAGCATTTTAGCTCGGCTGTTTTAGAAAAAAATCTGAGGTGTTGCTAAAGCCTTGGCGTCCTCATCGTTTTCCCGTTCCTTGTTGTTGTCGTTGTCTTGCGAAAACATTGTCAATTTGTAATATGTTTTGTTCTATTAGAGGCATTCACTTAAAAATTGGCAAGCAAGTTTACCATCGAAAGAGCAACCTTTACTTTCAAAGGGGGTGTAACTCTAGAAGAAATCTGTGCAATTATACCACTTTTTCGACTTAGCACTTACAGCCGAGCGTAGGTACCCGTTGGTGGTGCTCTTGATATTTTCTGCGATTCTTAAGCCCTCAGTGTAGACTTAAGACATATATAAATTCTACAAGCGACGTATCAGACATATATCTGATACACCATGCTTAGTTCCAAGTGATTGTGATTCATGGTTGCTGGGAAAAGAATGACTAAAAACCATTGTACCGTGTTATGTCCGAAAAATACTATGTCGTGAAAAAGGTAGTAGATATTATTTGGAACTGAATTCGATGACCGACGTATGAGACTTCTCTTGATTTCCCTCGGCCGTGCACTTTCAGAAGATCTGCGATGTAGACTATATCAGCATTGTATCCCAAAATGATTATTAGACATGCGTGCACGTTCAATAAAAAACAAGCATATTAAGGTTTCAATCTTTACATCCAATATTTTGGTCTGGATTGTACTCGATAGTCTTCTTAAGCGGTATAAAAAAAGAAATATACTTACCAAACAAATTTAGGCCTGATACTTGTCTTTTTTTGTTTCAGCATTGATTCATTTTTGCTACCAAACTTATTGAAAGTGTTACCCTAAAATCTAAATAAGCCGTATGCGACAGGACCACGTTTAAGATAATAGTGAAAGAACAGACAAAGCATTTTAAGAATGTGTGGTATTGTATCTCGTTTTATCTTATAACTATACAAATATCCGTGTGATATCATCCCATATGATATTTTTTATGATATCACACAGTTCTTTTTAGAACAATGATATTATGCGGTTATTTTTAGAAACTTGCATTTCTATTACAAACATCTACGAAAACAAGGCAAATAGGGGTTATAAGATAAATATGATACGTACATAGTGTATTGTATGAAAAAATATCTAACTCTGTAGTGGAAATTGATAATTGTCTCGGCTGAGCCTCGACAATGATCAATTCTCTCAACCTCGATAGATATATTTATTCATACAAGACACTAAGTACGTTTTATATATAATCTTTCAAATCGTTCCTTGTACCTTGGTCCTTTATATGAGTTTCTCTCATACAGAGATTAATAAAAGACTTTGATATTGGAACTCATATAATCAGGGATTGTCCTCCCGTTTAATATATTTTTCCAAGGAAATTACCTAAATGGCACTCCAATAAGGGAAATCTTACGCAAAGAAGTGATGTCCCTTACTAAACAAGAGGACCATGATGGTCCTATATAGCTCACATGTGTGTCCTTGTCTCCTGCCTATCAAGTTTAATTGCATTGAAAGATAATTAAATGAATATTAAGGGGCAATTTTCAGTAAAATCATTTTTGTAACCTACTACACTTTATCAATATAACATCTTTTTCAATATTTCATCAAGCGTTTTCTTCAAGAAATGATACACATCAATGTTCTAAATAGAATTTATATTCTCACTAAAAAGCTATATTGATATATGATTTGAATGTTCTGCAACTGTATGTAAACAAACATCAGTCCATTGATTACAAGAAAATGACTATTACATCTCCTTTTCCATTGATACATTTCTTTTTGCCTTATAAACCTTTCTTATTGTTTGCCTAGATGAATCTGCCACAAAATTAATATTGTGTCAAAAGGCGGTTATAGTCAAGGTCTACAAATCAAATAAAAATTATATCTTGTGACTTTATGGTCATAAATGCTCCTTTTCTAATGACATTCTTTGGAATGCATCCAAAATTAGTAAAGCCCTTCCTTATGACCAGACATTCATCCTGATTAAATATGGGAAGATTATTTCAAACTTGTGACCTCTACGAGTACCATGGTTTGAATGAAAATTGTGTATAAGGCTTCTTTTACCATGACAAACCTAAAAATTCAATAAAAATTAAAAGGGTTCTTCATTACCAGACCAGACACACATCCTTAACAAGTTTGGAAGAGAATGAGCAAACATTGCGACCTCTAAACTGGTAAAAATAGCATTGACAATAAGACTCCTTTTCCTGTGACATACATCGAAATGCTTCCAAATTCAAAAGCATCTTGCCTTACGGCCAGAAAAAGATCCTGAGCAAAGTTTAATAGAGATTAAGCAAATATTGTGACTTAAAGTAAAAACACGACAATTTGCTACAAGGCTCATTTTCCTATGACATCAGACGGGCTTTTTTCGGACCCTATTTGAGAACCTAATTTGAAATATTTGATTAATCTTGATAAGTCATGACTCAAAGATAATATATATGATTTTTTGTCAATTTCTGATCAGTAGTTTCAGAGGAGAAGATTTTTTGGATTTGATCCTTTAATCCCTTTTGATCCAGATTACATTTTTAGGATTTTTTAAATGGCACGACCATAGGATCATATGTGTATAATTTGGTCAAATTCCGCTCAGTATTCCAGGGGAGATTTTTTTTTTTAAATGTTAAGTCAAAGGATCATCGGGCGGGTCACCAAAGTCACCTTTAGCGGGTTTGTGTTCAGATAAATTATAAATAGGACATTTTGTAAATTAGAAACCATTTGCGTAGGCAAGCATTTTGAAGACGCCATGACCACAAACCAAAATTCTAATGCTTGATAAATTCTTGAACATTTATTCAGATATTTGACCATTGTTCGAAAAAAGAGGGGAAAACGAACTAAAAAGCGATTTCTCTCCTAATGACAATTTCCTGTTCTTGGCTTGGCTTAGCAGGCCATAGGAAACAACCCTGTATCCTGTAAATTGCCAAGGGAAATGATAATCAAGTCAAAAGCCGAACAACGTGTTTACTAGGTAGTTTTTTTGTGCTCACGCGCGCGCAAAAAACCCGTCTAGTATACGTCATCAACTTTTGTGCGACACGAAGTGCTTTGTATGTTTAACGCAGTGCTAGTAACACTACGCTGTGCTAGAATCAAAGTAATGATAGTACTGAAGGCGAGGGAACTGAATAGACGAAGCAACACACGAGGTCACTTTTCTGGAATACAACCTTGATTATTCACCTTGTCCTTATCATGTATACCAGATATTTTCTTATACTTATCACTACAAAATCACTACTGTGTTTAAAATACATAGCGCTTATGATCTTGCCGGATGACCTAAATAATAGGAAAAAGAATAAAATGCTGCTAACTAAAACTTTCCCCCTCATAGTATTTACCCTTTCTGCTACATATTTTCTGATTTACCCACATATTGTATGTAATCTGCAGCCCTTTACAATTTGAACATGTCTAAATATTTGTTGTCTTGTAATGGAACAATCTAAATCAGAAAAAAATTAAAGCCTTGTTCCATCCTAAAACCCTTAAACAGACGACACAATTTTAGACTGGGCCAACTTGGAACAGGTTGCAGATAATAAATCAACATGAGTGTAAGTTGATATATATCTAGGGTAGAAATTAAAAAGATAATGAGGTATGAGTATAGGGTGGGCCATTTTGTGGGTAAGTGAGAAATAGACCCTATCAATTTCTTGTGTTCCCACAGTAAAAAACTTCTTTATGGAATTCAATTCAATGTAATAGAAATAGCCCACGGGCTGTGCCCCTAGAAAAACAGCATTACTACAATTGTTAGACGGAATGATCGATTGGATAGATTGACTGACTAGTAGGAAACAATTCAACCCAACTAAAATTATAAAAAACGCGAGTTGCGCCTGACTGCAAAGCGGTATCATTACAACATTAGTATTACTACAACTGTCGGAATTATCGAATGAATAAATTGACTGTCTAGTAGCAAACCAATCAACTCAACTAAAATTATAAAAACGCAGGTTGCGCCTGTATGCAAAGCCGTATCGGGCACAGTAATCTATACCTTGGGAATTCGTTGTTTTTGGCACACTAAGCGCTATATAGTGAGTATACCGTTCAATTTATTTTCCTTTGGAGTAAGTTCGGAATGTGGCGTACGATCCCTATAAAATAAATGGAATCCTTGGTTTCCCTCGCCTAAGAAAACTAGCTAAGAAGATTAAAAATTGGAGTGCATGCCATCAAATGTCATCTTGCCTCTTCGGCACTTTTAGCGCTTTGATTACTTACATGGTTGTCTATTAGTTTTTGCTGTTCCTCGTGGAAACGTTTGGAAATTATAATAAACTCTTGCCTGTTAGGATGCCATTCATTTTAGATATGTAACACTTTGTGGAAAATGAAAAAAGAGCCGGAGAAAAGGGGGAATTTCAACTTTCAGAAATTCAATTTTCCCTCTATATTTCTCATCTTTATTATTTTCAATTTATTCTATGTATGAGTGTATAAGAACGTTAATTTGATTAGAATTGTCATTACCTTGTCAATGGCTTTCGCATTATTTAAAGAGTATATAAATTCGAGAGTTATAGTTATAGTGTCTGCTCCTTGTTTAAAAAGTACCGAGTTTGGTAACAGAGACCGATAATACATGTAGCACCGTTTTCTATATTTGGTGAGCCATTTAAAAAAGGATACCGTTAAGAGCATCGTGAAATTTACAAGAAGAATGATTTAAAATGATTTTGGAGTGAAATTGAATAAGTTGTTGGAGCGAGTTTTGAGTGAATTTAAAGGAAGGTAATCCAATATCGTAAATTTTGTTCATGATGAACAAAATTAGCGATATTTATTACCTCTCTTTAGTAAAATATGTGTAAAGGACTATAACTAGCTTCCTATTTCTTCACGAACCTTTTAGACGCTTACATTAACAATAATGTCAGTGACCTCGCAATTTTTTCTCTCTTTATTTATTTTAAATTACGTTGGTAATTCTATCATTTTCAGTTTGGGGCGTTTTTGAATGGTTTGAGTGCGTATTTGGAATGAATGGCTGTAGCGCTGAGCGAGTGGTTTGGAGTGGTTTTGATCGAGATGAAAAATCTCTCTTTTCTTAACGAGTAAAAGCCACCTTATCTTCAGTGGTAAACGAAGTGTTATATGATATTTACATTAATGGTGGCAAATAGACAAATGTGCTTTGGGAGGGATACTACATGTTTTTAACAGAACCTCAATTGATAACTGTTATGTAAAGGGAGTGGGGAGTTCTTTGTAAATTATAGTTGTAGTATAGTTGGTCTTATTTTCAAAAAAATATTCATTTATTTATTTATTATTGCTTATTTTTTCTCCAAAAGAAAGTTTTCTTTAAGTCTTTGAGAGGTATGAAAAGCAATACAGTCATCTGTCAATAACGTTTTTCCTTACTATGATATTTCATATTCTCCATAATTATTATTTTTATTACACGGTGATTTAGCGCACAAATGTTATGATTGGTAGGCGTTATAACCTTTTTTTTATATATATTCATGACCACCCTCGAAAGAAAAAAATATTGATATTTTAAAGATTTGACTTCATATGTGCACATGTTTGATCTAAAACATACACATGCTTCACGGATATCTGGGTCCGTATTCCCCAACGCATTTTGCATCAATTTAGCACACTAAATCCCAAGAATAAAGAATTTAGTATGTATTCACCAAACCATTCCAATTTACGGAATAAACTAAATTCTTAAGAGTAAAGTCGTTTTTCCAAATCTAATATATGCTTAATGTGAAAAAATGGCGACTGTCCGCCTTGCGTCAGATGGAAAACGTGGTTTTATATCAGAGCAATGACAAATAAAATGTCAAAATAGAAAGCATTTCTCATTAATTTTCCTTTCTGACACATATTTTACATTTTCGGTCGAATTATTTATCGAATGACGTCAAACACATTTGTGACGCAATTTAACCTTGAAGTTTATATTTACATATCGACAGAATGTTGAATTTTACAATATTCTCGGCGAGATTTCTGGGATTTCACATTAGATTTACATTTAAAAGGGAGGAGGATGGTTATGGTATAATATATTTTAAGCGAAGTAAAATTTTCAGGGGTGGTGGTGTATGGATAGAAACAAGACAGATGGAGGAAAGAAGACGAAGACAGATTGTCATTTCAACTCGAGCAATAGGAAGGGGTTACACATGTATGAATATTCTAAAATTGTTGAACAAACCGATTTTTAATATTGCATAGATTTTTTAAAAGTTGTCACCTCAGTACATAAATCAATGACCCTGGGTGAATGTCGTAGACCCCCAATAGCAGTTCATACTGGTAAAGTCTTATACTCATGAATCCGAGAAGATATAAAAAAAAAGTTGTATGATATGCTCAAAAGATATGATGGTGTTGGAAGGGTAAACTTGTCATTCAACATTAGTTTCATACGGCTTTAGTATTGTTTACATTACCCAAGAGGTAGGTAAAAAAAATATCTTCAAATTAAAAACAGACTTGAAGACTGCTATTCACAAACTTCGCCTAGTGATATCATTAATTCAGCCAATATGTGATCTCTTTAAAAGTTTTAACAGCCTCGTTAATGTAGAAAGATTTCTCTCAATCTATAAACCATTGTATCTTAGGCGCTCATCAAGTCGTTTCAGATGTTCTTATCATGAACTTAATTAGAAATTGAGAGGACAGAACATGCGTTTATTGACTCTATGAAAACAATCATGTCTTACATGATTAATTCCATGGCTTTTTTAATTGTGAGAAATTTACAGACGTAAGACACTCATCTAATGTTATGGTAAACATGTTGTTATCCTTAAGATATTAGTTCCATTTTTCAAAGTCACAAGACTACAATTATTATAAAGGGTGGCTCTATAAATAAGGCAAATTTATTAGAAAGTATTTAACTCGCACATCACTATGCATATTAATCTGATGAATGTTTATATGCATTTTAACCCAACGCTTAATACTCAATAACGATATTGTATTGTACTGAAAAATGCTGCATACGGGAAAGATCGACACTGGGTAACCGAGGACGAACACAAGGAAAAGTACCCGTTGCAAAAACTCTCTTGAAACCAAATCGCTTCAGTTATCTTATTTATGTATATAAATTCCCTTTTTTCAATCATAGAACATTTTTAGCTTTGCTGTTGTCGGAGAAAACCCAAGATATTGCCGTAGCCTTGGTTTCGTCATCGTGCCCCTTTTTCGACTTACATTTGTTTTCTCCATCCAGCACTCCAGCCGAGCGTAGGCACCCGTAGGCGGTGCTATTGTTTTTCATGCGTGTGTGTTATTTTTTATTAATCGGATAATACTTTTTAAAATAGAATACAAGCGCTAATATGTATAACGCTTACAAATAAGGGTAACCACTATATTAGGAATAAACATGGTCATTTACCCCCTGAAGTAATAAAAGATTCTCAAAAGATACTCAAAAACTTTATCAAAATGGTCCGAGATAAACATTATGCCTTACACAAGGTCTGTAAAGCGAAAGTTACTGTAGAAAATAGACTTACCGTAAAGACGAAATGAGCCGCTTTGGAAAACCAAGTAAGTCTTAAGTGGATCGATATTCAAAGGCGATTTAAAAACGCCTATACCAATTTTAATTATGTGATGTCAAAGAAATCCTCAGTAAAAAATAAATGGCCACCATTGACTCTTTTATACACCAATCAATAGACTAGACGTACAATGTAATCATCTGCGACGACGGACGGGTGGCGACCACTTTTATTGCCCTGAGCATGCATTATAACAAGTTACCTTTTGTCCGATTGACTATGAACTTGGAGGTTTTATTCCTATTATTATAACGGAGTACCGTGTTCAAAACCTATATTTCTACCTACCTCATTATTTCCAGTTATCATATACCACCGAAGGTGGGGGTATATTGGTTACATCTTCTCCGTCTGTCTGTTCGTCCGTACCAATGTCAGTACGTACGTCCTTATATCCGTCCGTTACAATCTTGTGATCACATCTCCTCTATCATTCGAGCGACACAGGCCCTCTGGAGCCTCTTGTTACATTGATCATTTGACGACAGTTTACCTGACTAAAAAATTAATTCACATAAAAATCAATTTACGGTTGAATATCTGTTAAGTTTATGATATATATTATATATATTGAAACCTTCGTTAATCGTTTTGAAGAAAGTAGAAGGATATCAACAACAATTTTACTTGGTTCGTCCAAGGCTGAAAAAGACAGTCCGTGGTAGCGCGTCCGACTGTCAATCCAGAGGCCCCGGGTTCGATCCCCGGTGGCGGCACTCATCCTTTCCGACTATTTGTCTTTCAATAATGGGTTGATAATCGTAGACCTATATGAGAAAGCAGCTGGAGGCTAGGAATGGATGTAAGAGTAGTACTTGTGAGAGAAATACCAGAAATCCATTGTTAGGCGCTCCAGCCTCCGCGATATCTAGCTGAAAGATTGTTGAAAGCAACGTAACACCCTATTCAAACAATAGGTTGACATTTTATCAGACCAGTTAAAGTATTTCGTTTCAGTTAAATAAAATAACAACATCATTATCATCGGGAAGGAGCTGAGAAAGGGTTAGACAATTATCTTCTCACTTAAGGACGTCCGCTCACCCGGTTTTAGATTTTCCACCATTAAAAAACGTATGCTTTTATGTGAGCGTTATGAAACTATGTATTGAAATTCAAACTATGTTTTTGGATAGAGCTAAATATAAGGATGACAAAAAACGTAAAATTAATTGTGTAAATTCAAACATTTATTCTTTTTCGCCATTTTCCCCCCGATTTTTGAGTATTCAGAGAAGAGGACAAGCGAGTATTCTACATCTACATTACCCCTTGCATATTTTTTTCAGAGAGAAAGCATATACAACTTATGGCAAAGAAAACCCCTATCTCTCAACACTGAACCAAAATACCATCAAATTTGTTATTTTCAATATTTGAAAATGTTTATGAAAATTGAATACTTTTTGTATATTACATTCCTATATTAAAAGAAATAAGTCAAAGTATGTAAGAAGTAAGACTGTGACCCAAAGTTTTTTTTTTCATATAAAAATATTCCTCATGATGTCACAAATTTATATTGAGAGTATAAGAAAAAGTTTAATAGCAGAACTATATGTATTTTACTGTGAAACACCCATGAGTAACCCTGTAAATCAAAGGAAAAATACATTGCTTAAGAACCGAAAAAAGATGTCATATTCATTCTTTTCCTTCATAAAAAATCAATGTTTTTTTCGAATAATCTATTTTCTTAAACAAAACATAAATCAATGGCTTGCAAAATATTCATTTGTCTAAAAATATAACTTCAAATAAATGTATATAATGTATTTTTCAAAGAAATTCAAAGGAAAGAACTCCAGGGCACTGCATGTTTTTTGTGCCTATTTTTATACGGCTCTTAGAAAAACGTAAGCATGATGACCCCATCTTTTCTTTTCAAAAATCGAAATATCTTATTTAGATCTTTCTAAAAAAATCAGGTCTAAAGAAAAGTTTAATAGTAAGAAAAAGCCAAGCGAACTTCCCTAAGAATGATTTGCAACCAATATTCGGGAATATTAAAGTGATCCTTAAACACACTACTATTCTAATTATGCTGTATTTCCTGTCGACGGCTACAGTTTTTTTTTCAAACGTACTACAAGAAATCATACCTATGATTCTTCAAAACTTATTGACAAGCCTTCTTGCAGTGAGTGACACATAGTTGCCCCCAAGACTCGATGGAAGTGCGTTCACGCAGAGTTTTAAGGGACGCAGTTTTGAGACCCTCAAATAAGTAGCTAGGGCCCTAAAAAACTTCAGGTCGCGAGTACCCTTGAACCTCTGTGTATCAACTTCAGTATAGAATTGAAGACTTTTATAACAGTCTTAAATTCTCCTCTGAAGTTGAATACCAAACATTCATATTAATACAACACATTCTAAACCCTTAACCAGGGGATAATTCTTAATTCACACAAAATACGAAAATATTGCTTGAAAGAAATCTAAAACAATAACAAAGGACTCCAACGATCCCTATGGTTGTGTCCTTTGACCCAATTTTGTTGAAGTCGGACTAAAACCTTGAAAGTGTGTCCGTTATTCCGCCCGTTTGTCCTGTATTGTCTAGACGATTAATCCTACATTTACAGATGGAATATAAAATACCTTGGCACATTTTTTATCCATCATAAGAAGTTGTATTATTTAAACTGGATTTTCAGAAAGCTGAGAGTTCAATGTCACAGCACAATGTCAAAGGTTGAAATGCGGGATCGATGGCATATCCACAAACAATCTGTTTGAGGCATTTTGGGCCGTCTTTGGCAGAATATTTGATAACATTGGCCCATCATCGAGTTCTCGGTTTATTATACATTTTGAGCCGACATGTCGAGTTGCTTACCCATTTAGAACCCGATAATATTATCACCAAACTATCAGCAACAAAGATTTTGGTCCGAATTTGGCCCAATGTCGAGCTATCATCTGGTTGTACATGGTTGGCTGACATGTTGCCGAGTTGCATGCAAGTGTTTAACTCTAAATTTATTATTTAGGGCGTAACATCTTTAGAGTGAAATAATATAATGAATCACTGTTTATTGAACTTTAAAACTGCTTCTCTTATTCAGTTTATTGCTCTGCATCGAATACATCTTCTTTGCTGTGTCCTTTGATTTCGCCGGTGTCAGTTGTTTGTGGTTAGTTTGGAGAAACTTGTCGGACAAAAGTACGTAACACCTATGAGAGAAAAGTGAAAGAACGATAAAACGTATCATATCTGCACTCCGATTAGGATGACAAAATGGTTCACACTAATTACAAATGATATCCTGCTTTATACGCGTACCTGCGCAAAAAGCGTGGTATAATTTGCAAACAACACCTTTTGTCATCCAGATCGCCGGACCTTTTCTCCAGGGCTAACGTCTTTAATTTTTACGAACAAAGGGAGATATAATTATATAGAAAGTGTACCTTCAAACAACTGAAAATCACACATGTTAATTTAGAATTATTGTCCCTTTCGAATCTTTATTAGAGATAAGTCTCTTTAAAACATTTGAATGAAATAGTACACAGAAGCTCTGGAACATAGTCCATGATATCTTTTCATTGGTTTGACCTTTTCCACAGTAGTTTAACACCTTGATGTACCGAAAAGGTCAACAACCCTAAGATATGATAGTGCGGCGGACTGTCAAGCGTAAGGTCCCGGGTTCGCTAATCGACCGAATCGCCAACGATCCCGACAGAAACGGTTTTTATTCTCTCCCTTGTCATTATACCCATCAACAAGTATATCGAAAAATGCTTATCATTCAATACATTCCATATCTATTCAAAACGTTTTACGATTTCATCCAAAATGACCAAAATTATTCCAATTGCTGGCGTGGATTTGGAAGGGTCCTATAGGTCCGTGAAGACACAATAGTCCGGCAGATATCTAGCTTGACCCGGAAATAGGGTTCAAAGTTTTCTTCTTTACTGATTTTTGTAGCCAAGACATTTCCTAGCCAGAATCTGGCTGATGACATCTTGTCATCATTGAGCATTTTGGTATAATCGAGATGGCAGCCAGGACTATGAAATGTTACTCTAACAGCTCAGTAGATCACTTAAACCACCTTTTGAAACCAATTTTTTGTGGTTTATTTGCTACTAAAATATGACATTAAAACTGTAAGACTAAATAAGTGCAAAATATGGCATTGGAAATTATTATGGTAGTCAATATGGCAGCTAAGTCGAATTATCTAATGACATCTAAAGTATTTCTTGACCCTATGTGACATAAGAATCTTAGAAAAGGGTTTTACGGCTTATTCATTAAACCTTTGTAAGCGGGTTTATGTCTTCTAAATATCAGGCCAATAACAACTCTAATCTAATGTAACATTACTTTTTCATTTGAAGATGGTAGCCTGGAAAGAGAAGGTTCTAAATTAACTGTGTTTTGCTGCTGATTTTAGTATATTTATTGCATCCCCATTAACGGTGTCAATACGTATTTCAAAGTTGATTGGCAATTCGATGCCTTCAATGATGGATCATGTATGGCTTTCAAGATGACAGCCAACACATATACTCAATAGAAAGTTTGAGGTTGCAAAAACACATAAAAAATTCATTTTTAATTCCATTCATTTCTTCTGATTGAAAAACTTGCAATACTATTGAAATTAGAAAGGTTAAATCCATATATGAAGTATTTTTACGTTCGAAGATGACAGCCAATACTACACAAATGACGTCTTTCCGTTTTTTAAAAATGTTTTTTTACAATTCAAATCATTGAATTTGTGGAATTCATGTGTATACACAATCATTTTAATTTAAATGGCCTCTTCAAGAAATACAAAAGGCAAGCCAAGTGTACATGCTATTAACATGAATAACTATGGAAGATTTACTTCACTTAATTACATGTACGCATTCTAAGCGCAATGTTACGTACGAACTGTCCTCAACCGAAGCATACCTGAAAAATATCCGATGTGAGCTAGTGTCGAGCCCACGTGGACAGCAATATTCAAATAATTGGTTTACAATTCCAACGCGCTGACCACTGAGCCATAGAAGATCTTCCCTGGCGCAGTTGCCAGACATTATATTTTAATAAACGAAGCTATTCCGGACAGTGGTGAGAGTGGTCTCCCATAACACCCCCCCTTAAGAGTCATCATATGTTGATGAAGATAAGCCTTTCTAGGCAGTAATGCGCTTTCTGAACTAACCAAGTCGGTACAATGCCGACATAAATGGCTCAATGGTCAATCTCAGACGAATTTGGAAAATAAAATCACTCATCTCATATCGATGGCTTGGCACGCAAACGTTGTATCTTCTTTAAAACGCATATGCACTTACAACTGTTTCATGCTGAATCATGGATATGGTCAAGTATTGATAAAAATATTGTATGAATCTATTGAAAATTCGTAGTTATATCAATTGATAATACTTCTTCTTTTGTACCTTATTTATCTATTTTTCACTAGTTTAATATGGATATGTTACGTTGCGCTTAAAATTAATAATGTTATTTTATGATAACCATAACATATAATCGCAAGAGTTTCTTTATAAAATATTCTAATAGATACATTTGAGCCTACCTATTAAACCAAACCAATATCAGGACGTATAGTCATTTTGAAATTATTAACTTGGATTAATCATCAAAGGGGTTGGCTCGCACAATCGTGAGCAAATTGAGCAAATGGAAAAAAGTAACAACAAAGATGATGATAATTCAAGACATATTTATAACTCCTGGTCCAAAGCATTCAATCAAACAAAAAATGCACCTATTATAAACAAGACTATGTCGTTATACAGACATAGAACTAACTTATTTTTAGACAGTGACGATATTTGTCTTTTTTTCGGGGGGGGGGGGCAAATTGATACCCAATTATATACTCACACACCGTAAATGCGCACCACGTGATATTTTTGTATATTTATCAACTTCAGAATCATAATACATGTAGGGTTGTAATTCAGTCACGGTCGTAGGTTTCTGAAGACCATCACGGAAAAATAAAAAATCGTAAGTCGTATATTTCTAATACAAGTTCGGAAACCTTTGCCACCATTCAATTCATGGTAGCATAAGCACTTGATCAGAAAAATATATTAGCAACTACTTTGTGACACAAATATCGTAGTTCGGACAGTTGATAGTGATCATCATAATTAATGTCTACACCTTATCATAAACGCCTCCGGTGGACCTAATCATGTCACTTTGGGTTCAAATCACAATGGAATACCAGTAACAAATGGTTACTCACGTAACTTAGAATGTTCAGAAAAATTGAATATGAGTGTCAGCATATTCCCCACCATACTTACATTACACTTAAAAACGTTTTGCTTCAAACGAATGCGTCCTTCTAAGTTGACAGTTTTGTCTAAAGGTCAATGTAAAGACATGTAATGTCTACATTGGTCCCTTATAGTTCAAAAACGATCAAATTGGAGTGATTGAAAAACTTATTGTTTACGGTATGATATTGGGATGATAAATCAATAAATTAATGAAAAAATAACTCATATTACTGGTTTAAAAAAAAACATAAACTTATTACATATATATATATATATACAGATATTACATCATACTTTTTTCTTCAAAATTGGTGGTCATTTAGAAACCACATACTAACTTTAATTATATAAACATGTTTTTGTCGACGAATTCCTAGCGTTTTCACAACAGTTAGAATAAATTGATAATAACTGGAAGAAAAAACAGCTAAGACACTTTTTGTAGACCCGGCTGCCATCTTGAAAACAAGAGGGCCGTTGGCCCTGGGTCGCTCACCTGAGAAAAAAAAAGTTCATTACCTTGGTATGTCCATGCAACCACAGAAAAAGAGATTTTCACTTATTTAATCAGATAATAATCCTTCCCCCCCTCTGCTCCTCCCCTGGTCATTATTCATTTAAGCTTTTTTCATAAAAGGTCTGTGATCAGCTAATCTATGCCAGATATACAGGCTGAGTCTGAGACTTATAAAGTTTTCTTTAATGAGTTGATCAATCCATGTCAAATATAAAGGCTGTAGGGATTCAAAATTCTCAACAAAGCACTCCCCCTCCCCCAAAATGCTCTTCACCTGGTGAATCTACAGTCATGATTTAATCTAATTCAATTAATGTCCATATGCTGATCATCCATACCAATTTTCAAGTCTGTTGGACTCCTGGTTCATTAGAAGGAGTTAAAAGATTTCAAAAATGATCCAAAGTAATACCCCCTACACACTCCACTCAGCACCTGGTGACCCTACAGTCCTGATTTTAGCTATTTTTTATTTTTGCCATTATATTGATCACCCATGACAATAATCAAGTCTGTAGGGTTCCTGATCCAGGAGATGAATAAGGTTAAAGATTAAAAAATTGATCCAAAGTACTACCCCCTCACCCCTAATGCTTCGCATCTGGTGGCCCTACATTCATGAATAAGCTATTTTATTTTAGATCCATATGCTTATCATCCATGCCAATATTGAAGTCTGTAGGGCTCCTGGTTCATAAGAAGATAAAGGTTAAAGTTACAAAATTTTCAGAAAAGTACTCCCCCCTCCCCCCTGGTGCTCCACACCTGGTGGCATTACAGTCATGATTTTAGCTATTTTTATTAAGGTCTATGAGCTGATCTTCCATGCCAATTTTCAAGTCTAAAGGGCTTGTGGTTCAGAAGAAGAAGGTTAAAGATGACAAGATTTTCACAAAAGTACTACCCTCTCCCCCATGGTGCTCCGCACCTGGCGAATCTACATTCATGATTTTAGCTAATTTTATAAAGGTCAATATGCTGATCATCCATGCCAATATTGAAGTCTGTCGGGCTCCTGGTTTAGAAGAAGAAGAAGATTTCAAAATTTTCACAAAACTCTACCCCCTCCCACCTAGTGTTCCGCACCTGGCGGCCCAACAGATATGATTTTTGCTATTTTTTATTAAGGTCTATGAGCTGATCCTCCATACCAAATTTGAAGGCTGTACGGCTTCTTATTCAGAAGAAGAAGAAGTTTAAAGATTACAAAATTAACCCAAAGAACTCCCCCTCCCCAAAGTGCTCCGTACCTTGTGACCCAACAGATATGATTTTAGCTATTTTTATTCCGGTCTATAAGCTGATCATCCATGCCAAATTTCAAGGCTGCAGGACTGCTTGTTCTTAAGAAGAAGAATTTTATGGGAAAGCAGATCGTCAATTTCCCAAGATTAACATTAAATTCCATGTTTTTATAATTTAGAAACTCTCTTCATAGAAAGCCATCCCGACTTCCAAACTGACTTTCGTTGAAAGATCAGGCAGCTGTTGAATACCGTCATACTTTCACATGTTAAAATGCGTCTTTCGTCAGCATGTAAGATTTTAATTTATTAAGTAATCTGAAAAAGGTTTTTAGAGGTATCTTCAAATGTTTACAAAACTCCTTATGTACCTTTATTATCCCCCGCCGTTTTCGGCGAGGGGATATAGTAATGCTCTCCGTCCGTCATTCCGTCATTCTGTCATTCCGTCATTCCGTCATTCCGTCCTTCCGAGGTTCCGTCACTAAACTTGTCCGGAGGATATCTCCTAAAGTATATAAGCTATCAACTTGAAACTTTATAGGTGGATAGATCTCATGGAGGAGAAGTGCAGTGCACAAGAACTACAACTCTTGCTTGCATAATTTTGGAGTTATTGCCCTTTGTTATTTTTAAGACTTAAAATTTGTCCGGAGCATATCTCCTAAAGTATAATAGCTATCAACTTGAAACTTTATGGGTGGATAGATCTCATAGAGGAGAAGTGCAGTGCACAAGAACTACAACTCTTGCTCGCATAATTTTGGAGTTATTGCCCTTTGTTATTTTTAAGACTTAAAATTTGTCTGGAGCATATCTCCTAAAGTGTAATAGCTATCAACTTGAAACTTTATAGGTGGATTGATCTCATAGAGGAGAAGTGCAGTGCACAAGAACTACAACTCTTGCTTGCACAATTTTGGAGCTATTGCCCTTTGTTTTTTTAAAGACTTAGATTTTGTCTGGAGCATATCTCCTTAAGTATAGTAGCTATCAACTTGAAACTTTATGGGTGGATAGATCTCATTGAAGAGGAGTGCAGTGCACAAGAACTATAACTCTTGCTTGCATAATTTTGGAGTTATTGTCCTTTGTCATTTTAAAGACTTAATCTATTAGGCTTCAGTTTACTATCAAGCTTTCTCGGCGGGGGATGGCCATGTCCGACATGGCTCTTGTTTATACCAGTAATCATGCAGTTTTTTTCATTTGGCACCCACCTTGACAAAAATACATATTCATATTTTCATTCGGGTAGTTCATTGCACCAGGAAACTTCAAATTAGCATTCTATCAGCTAAATTAAGTACACAGTTTCGATGAATTGTACAATCATAGTAGCAAGTACATGTATGTTTTAGGTGGACTTGGCTGCCAGCTTGTTTTATTAACTATTCAATAATGAAAATGTATCATCTTCGAGATTCTAGAAAGGCTAGGTCTAAGCTACTAAAAAAAATTACTGTAAAATGCAAGTAAAATATGCCATTATTCTGCCGGACTACCTGGTCACTTAGCCGATGGTGTTACGATTGACCCAAAAATGTACATGTATATACGGACTGTCTCGCGAAAAGGGACTATCTGGTAACTCGGTTAAATATTTTTTTCCAGAAAGATTGCTTCGAGTACGGGACTACCAGATGTCGCATTTCAAACATTTCTCCGTAAGATTTTCCGACTTTTTGTCTTTCACCAATGGATTGATAATTGTAGACCTATTTTAGATAGCAGCTGGAGGCTAGGAAAGGATGTAATGGTAGTACTGGTGAAAGAAATACAAGGTAAAACACTGTAAGGTGCTCCTGCCGCCGCTATATAACTAAAATTGTTAAAAGCGTCGTAAAAGGACGTTTAACGCCATTCAAACAAAAAAAAGATAATTCTAGATTCGGAAAATTAGTAAAGAGCTAACCGTTTCGATAATAGTCACCCTGCGCAGTCCGACTCGGGTCGATACATTACGCTCTTCCCAGATGGTCCCTTTAGCGTGCCGGCTCTCATGTTTAAAGAACCGATAGTCCTTTATGCAAGAATACGGCCGTGATTGTATTTCACTACCTACCAGCAATTACGTCTAGTCCCTCGACAGAATCCTACTAAATCGGTTTCATAGTCAACACATGGCAGACCGAAAACACACTCCCTGTATCGGTTACAAGGCAGCTCTGGAAATTGGGCACAAATCAGAGATGTGCTTACAAGTAGATAAACCAAAAAGTGAAACCAGTACATCCTGAAATCGATGATTATTAGCAAGTTTAATTTCAAGCGAGTATCGATCGCATGACAAATGCTGTGGTAGAGCACCAATCGTAATTTTTACACGTAGATAATATAACAAATGAACAAATCAATTCTGAAAATAGATATCAATATACAAGAAAAATCTTCAAGCGATTATCTGACAATTTTTCAGAGAATCATCACGTTGAAGTAAGTATGTTAAGTTAGCCTAAAAGAACAAACAAAAATCCCATGCAAAGCTATCTAATATCAAGCTCTTTTTCCACGACATATTCTATGCACTAATTACATATGATAGATTCTCAAGTTTATCTGATTTGTTGCTCAACTATTACATACTATTAAATTATGACCAATACACTGGGAGAAATAACGGAAACACCATTTATTCTACATTAAAGCCTTTTATCCGTGACGAAACCTCATGTTGAGAAACGTAGTTCTTTAGAGGTTGTGGACATATGTCTTCAGATGAATTCTCAGCGAACGGATACACAAACCGGTGACCATATGCTCCCTTGAGAATTTTTTAAGGGGGGGTGTAATGTTTTAAGAAATAATGATACCTGAACATTGGCCGTCCTACACCGAATGACTTGCTCATTCAAATAAAACCACTAGGTCGAGTGGTGGCTTATCTAAAGAAGTAGGTACATGTTAACGTTAAGTATGTTTTTAGGTTATGTGCACATTAAACACCATGAGCTTTTGAAACATTTAGTAGTGTCTCTTTAAATTCATGTAATCCGTCATGAAGCTAAGAGACTATTCTGATGTCAGTAAAATATTGATTTTGCGTTGAGAAATATCAATAAGATTAAAGAAATGCCTTTAATATCAACATGTTCATTTATGATAATTTTGAAATTTCTAGATTTATCAATCTAGGTTTATGCCCCTTCGAAGGTTATGGTTATTTAGATTAAATATATCGTATTGGTGTAAAACATGTATACAAAATGATATGAAAAAGGCACAGCCTCAATACGATCGCAGTATAAAATTATTGTCTTTTTGAAATGTAATCAAATGCTAAACACACTTTAAATAAGTGAATTGAACTTTTTTCAATACAATAATTCGCATTTAAATCATTTAAGATGAACATTAAAATCTTTAAAGCATTGTCTAACAACATATTAATTTGAATATCGCAAACATGTACTTTTATAACCTTAAAATCATCACAAAAGATCCTTCGAAACACTAGAATGAGTGCCATTAGTTACCAGTAAGAATTTTTGTCAAAGCAGTTATATCAATTTTTTCTATTACTTAACTAAATATAAAGTAAATCCAAAGAAAATCATCCCCACTACATTACATCTTTAAAAAACCCTGGCAGATTTCGATAAATTTTACCTGAGTTGACCAAAACAGGAAGTAATGTGTCATTGACATTTCGAGAGATGAATATTGACGATTTAAACCTTACGAATTTTTTAAAGATTCATATCCATTCGAAGAAGAAGACAAAATATAAAGTGAGTGTGTATCTTAATTTCCTCTTAATTTTTCATTTCGGCATTTTCATTTGTGAAATTTTGAATTTTTAGCCAACTTAATCGTTTGCCCCGCCGCCCTTACCGAAAAAAATCACACTTTCTTTCCGCATAAATGAAATTATATGTCAGGTCTAAACCATCCTTTTGATAACTCGTCTTAATCAAAGCGCTAAAAGCGCTGAAGGCCTGGTTTATTTTACATTAAATTGAATTCCATAAAGAAGTAATATTTTACTGTGGGATCACAAGATATTGATAGGGTCTATTTCTCCCCTTCTCACAATATGTTCCACCCTAAACTCATACCGGTTTTTTTTAATTTCTACCCTTTATATCAAATTACACCCATGATGATTTATTGTCTGCAACCCTCTTCAAGTTGGCCCAGACTGAAATTTTGTCGTCTGTTTAAGGGTTTAAGGTTTGGACAAGGGTTATATTTTTTTTCTAATTTAGATTAATCCATTACAAGACAACAAATGTTTTGACACGTCAAAATTGTAAAGGGGTGCAGATTACATTCAATTTGTGGGCACATTAGTAAAATTTGTACCAGAAAGGGTAAATAATATTGGAGAGAAAGGAGAAAGAGTCAGTTAGCAGCATTTTCTTCTTTTCCCTATAAGCAAGGTCTTTCGCCAAGATCAAAATTTAAAGCTATGTATCTCTAACACAGCAGTGATTTTGGCAGTAAGATTAGTAAGAAAATATCCGGTATACATGCTAAGGACAAGGTGAATAATCAAGGTTATATTCCAGAAAATTGACCGCGTGTGTTGTTTCGTCTATTCAGCTCCCTCGCCTTCAGTACTACATTGTATCATTACTTTGATTTTAGAACAGCGTAGTGATATGCAATCACTGTGTTAAACACAAAGCACTTCGTGACGCACAAAAGTTGACGACGTAAACTTATTTTTTTTAAGCGCATGAGCACAAAAAAGAACGCAGTACACACGTTGTTCGGTTTTTGACTCAATTAACTTTTTCATATGCAATACCCAGGATATAGGATTCTTTCCTATGACCTGCTTTACCAGGTCATATGATGTAGAATAATTATTCAAAACGAAGAAAGCCAAAGCAAGGCTGAAACCCCAGTCACACCAGACCGAGTTCCCATACCACGGCGGGGAATCACGTGACATAACAACATAGCAACATAACAAAAATAGGAACATTTCTCCCGCCCCAGGTAAGAAATTCTTCAATATCTTCATGATCAATGGACGAATTTTTATGAGACCTGCCAGCGATAATGCGGAAAAGTGTTGTGAAATCTATGCATGTATTCGTTTCCTTATACGCCACCGGACAAAAGAGTTATTGAAGTTCAAAAGAAATTCCCCAGATACGGTGAGCTTTAACACAAATGAAACTCCTACGTGGCAACTTTTCGTCTTTTATGGCAATTTTTTAACTGCTATGTAATCGGTGTGAAGATAATGTGGAAAAAGCTTAGTTTCAATATAACAAAGATAATTTAAAACATATTTTCCAGGGAAAAAAATCGAATTCTAAAAATGATTCGGCCAACGTCGGTTATTCGCAAAAAATAGTCGTCCACCTTCTAAGCCACTTATACTGCATTCAATCGGTTTTTTTTTCAAACTGAATGTACTCATTAGAAACCAACAAATTACAATTATAAGGGTAACGTGAAGAAAGCCATGTTTTGAGTTAGATCATCACTTGTTAAGTATATGTTTATGTTCGAACAGCGATGCGAAAAAAGTTATTTATTATGCGAAACTATTCTATGTGGCATACAATTTTTTATACGAGTGGAACTGTACCCCTGTTTATTATTTTAAGCTCCACTCGCCGAAAGCCAGCGAGCTATTGACATAGCGGAGGGTCCGTCATTCGAGTGTACGTTAACTTTTCTTTAAACACCTTCTTTTTAACTGATGGGTGGCTTTAGACAAATCTTGACAGAAATGATCCTTATCTAACTCTCTTTTAAAGTTGTTCAGGAAATTTTGGATTGAACCCAAAATAGGGCGTAGCAAGTCGGGACTTATTTTCACTATAAAATCTTTAAGAATCCTCGAAACAATTGGTCGGATTGCAACAAAACTTGGCATGAATGGTCCTTGGGCGACCCTCTTCTCGAGTTTTACAAGAAAGTTGGGGCTTATTTTCACTTTTTTGATGTCTAAACATGTTTTCCTCCCAAACCATTTGCCCGATTTCAATAAAACTCGGCATGAATTATCCTACACCGAATGACTTGGCGTGGCAGCGCAGGGGCTTATTTTCACTTTATGAATCTTTAAAGAAAAATATCCTACCAAACCATTGTCCCGATTTCATTGAAACTTGGCATGAATTATCATTTAGTGATCTCTTTTGAAGTCTCTCATTCCACTGAATGGCTCTTGAAAGATCTTCTTCCATTCCAATGGCCCCATTCAAATGAAACTTGGAATCAACAATCCTTAGGTGACCCTCTCCTCAAGTTTTTCAAGGAAGTCGGATTGACTCGCAAATATGGGCATGGTAGGACGGGGCTTAATTTCATTGAATGCATAGTAAATAAATCACCCACTCCCTAACTTTTGGCCCGATTTCTATGTGACTCGACATTATTTTTCCTTTAGTTACACTCTTCTAAAGTTGTTCCAGTTCAAGGAATTTGAATTGACAAATATGGGCGTGGTAGGGCCGAGCTCTTTTTACTACATAAATCTTTAAAAATGTTCTCTCCTCTTCCTAAACAATTGACTTGATTTCTAGGAAACTTGGAATAATTGATACTTCGGTGACCCTCGTCTAAGGTTGTTCAAGTAATTTAGATTGACCACTAAATATTGGCGTGGTAAAGCGGGGCTTATTTTCCCAAAATAATCTTTACATAGGTTCTCCTTCCAAACCATTGGTCCGATTTCAATGAAACTTTGAATGAACTATCCTTGTTTGACCATCATTTATAGTTGTTCAAGACATTTCCATTGACCTCTAAATAGGGGAGTGATAGGACAGGACTTATTATACTCAAAAATGATCCTCCCAAACAATTGACCCGAATTCAATGGATCTTGCAATGAATGGTCATTGGGTCACACTCTTCTAAATTTGTTCAAGAAATTCGGTTTGACCCCCCCCCCCCCCCCCCCCCCACGAATGGGCTCGCAGGGCGTGGCTTATCACTGTATAAATCTTTAAAGTCTTCTTCTTCCAAATCATTAATCCGATTTCAATGCAACTTGCCCTGAATGATCCGACAGAGCGAGGGCGAGGTATATTTTCACTATAAAATGTTCTCCCTAAATAAAATTTGACTAATTTCAACAAAATTTTGTAATTATATTACAATAATATTAACAATTTAATATTCCTTGGGTATATCTCCACCTAGCAGAATTTTGATTTGCCCATATATGGGAAGCAAGGCTTGTGTGCACAAAATTGATTATCCATATGATATTGTTTCATTGTTAAAGATCCATCAAGACATATCGATCATTTTAAATAATCATATTTAGAATCAATACTAATATATATATTTTGCAAAACAGATTTCCGTAAAAGGTGAAGCCTCCACTAAAATTGGGCTTTTTTCTTGGCTACTTCCATGTAAATTTCCAAAAATGCTGTATATGTTGATTTTTTATTTAATTTTTTGTTTTGTGACATAGTGTTATGAACCCTAAATGATAAGTGTTATCCTGTTTTGAAATTAGTTTTATTGAGTAAGAAATGAACTACCGTATCTCAAATAGTAGTTGTCATTTATCAGGTCAATGATTCGATGTCCGGTCCTCTCATTTCTTTTGGAAAATACACTCGTACTATTATCCTTTGAAATAAAAGGAAATTGTAGCTAGATCGCAAACATCTTCTGCATCTTCTTTCCAATTGGACCAGTCTTAATTATATTAAGATACATTTTCTAAAAATATAGCTCATACCAGAACTGAACCTTCTTGATACATTCAAACATGTCCTGTGTTCGGGATAACGAAGTACAAGTGAGCGTCAAAACAACCAAACAAAAAAACAAACACTTCCTGTTCCTCTAATTTATTTATAACTTCAGGCATTAGTTCAAGCATTTGTTCAAAATAACACTCCCTTTTCGGCTTTTTTCAATAATAATCCATCTTCAAATGTCAGAAAAAGATTTATTGTTTATTGGATTATCCTTTTTTCTGCGTTTCTTGGATCCTTTATTGTTTAACGATTTAGGAAAACCTATGGAGTTGGCATAAACGTTTTTATCTGTAGAATGATTATGAGATCCAGTTAATGTTAATGCAGGTTTCTTTTGATATCACAGATATACTGAATTTTCAAAGCCCAAGAAAAAAAATAAAGTCGAATTCGACTTCGAATTCGATAAACTGTAGTTCATAATTATCGAGAGCTGTTTTTTACAAAATTACTGACGAGGGTCGTTTCATTCAGAATGCGGAATTTTCTGTCTTGAAAATATATTGCAATCAATTTTGTGATAAAGTAACCAGTATTTACACATAATATTCACACAAATTACATAAGGGCTCTTTAAGAAAAAAATATGGTATCTATGATTTTAATTTTAGTTAATTTTAGTTCTGAACTTCACTAACTATTTTTTCCGGTAGCGTATAAGGAAACGAATATATACATCGATTTCACAATACTTTTCCGCGTTCTCTCATGTCTCATAAAAATCCACCCATTGAGCATAGAAATATTAAATACTTTCTTACCCGAAGCGTGAGCAATGTCCCCATTTTTGAACTACTTTATTGTTGTTATGCCACGTGATTCCCCGCCGCGACTACGTCGATGCAAAACCGGTCCGACGCAGTACTAACTTGTATGGCGTAGAAGGAATGCAGTATAGACTGAGAAGGACATGATACGATATTTATAGTATTGGCTGGCGTGGTTGATTTTTGAACAATTTAAAAGAAACGTAGCGAGGACCTGATCAAATCAGGACGCACAAAGGACTCAATAAGGACGTCTGTACAACGACATTAGTGTGGTTCCAACGGGGCATGAACCTAATATGGTCTCAATTGAAGTTCAAATCTTTAAAACACTTTATTTTTGCTCTTTAATGTAATGATATCTCATCTGGCTTGGACTTTTATATAAATACTTCCTTTGTTGGAATTTCTTTGTTGGACTTGGATTATTTGATTAATTTAAATTTAGCCTAACTGTTATGTTAATACTTTAGTCAAAATGGTTATATTATATTCATGCAAGTTATAAATAATATCTCAACACTGACTTATTAATTGTGATAATCAATATGTGATAAAGACTGTGAACAAGCATAACTGTGATCATCACACATAGATATGTACGAAATTTTAACTTCAGCTTTTATAACATTTCATGGTGCTCAAGATTTAGGTTTTCATTTTGATTTTCGTGATGTGTTGATATGTACTTTGTTTATTTGTAATTGTCTCATGTATGTTGTATGTCTGTCCTTCGGTGACCCTCTTCAAAAATTGTTTGTGAAATTCAGATTGGCCCTTAAACATGGACATGGCAAGGGGGCTTATTTTGAGCGTGAAATCTTTTAAACATCTTCTTCTCAAGAACCTATTGGTAGGAGAGGTCTATTTTCCTTTTGAATACTTGGAATAATATCTCCTCTTCAACAACTAGGCAAATGTGAATGATACTTTGCCAGAAAGTTTCATGGGGGAGATCCACTGGACTAAAAAAAAAATCAGGTGAGCGGTTTAGGGCTGTTCTTGCCCTCTTCTTTGTTGACACGTCAGCACCTAAACGCCCAAGTTATCCAACCGATAGAAATTTAATGAAAGATTTTGGAAGAGCATGTCCCAGGTATAATTTCTGTAAAGTTTGTTTAAATTCTGACCAGTCGTTTATAAGAAGTTTTTTTTATTTCACACGTCAGGTAGCGCATATGTTATCGACCAGACTAGAATTTACGAATGAGTCTGAAAGAGCATGTTCTGAGGATCAACCTTGGTCATTACTTTTAATTTATTATTTGAATGCAGTTTTACGCCTCCATGTCTCAAGTCTGTAGGGCTCCTAGTTCAGAAGAAGAACGTTCAAGATAACAAAATTGACTCAAAATTCTACCCCCCCCCCCCCTGGTACTACGCACCTGGTGGCCCAACAGTTATAATTTTAGCTATTATTATTAAGGTCTATGAGCTGATCATCCTAGACGAATTTCTAAGCTGAATGGCTTCTTGTTCATCAGAAGAAGAATTTTAAAGATTTTCTTAAATTTCAACTTTGGTTGCCATAGCAACCATTTTTTTTCATGGATTTCAATTCTTTAAGCTATCTAGGAGGGGTTCATCTATGAAACATTTCTGTAAAATTTTGTGTAAATTGGCCCAGTATTTTAGGACAGGATGTCGTTTAAAGAATTTGTTGACGGACGTCAGACGACAACCAAAGGACGGAAGCTAGACAAAGGGTGGTCACTGTACCTCACATGAGCACTTTGTGCTCAGGTGAGCTTAAAAAAAGTTTAACCCGGTGGTACAACAGTCAAAATAGCTATTTAAAATAAATTCTATGAGCTGTTTATTCTATATCAAATGAAAAAGCTGTAGGAATTCTGGTTCAGTAGAATTTTTAACAATTGTTAAATATACCACAAAGCACTACTCCCTCCCCTTGAGTCTCTGCCCCTGGTCACAAAACAATCATGACTATATTTATTTTGATTAACCTATATGAGCCATTGACTTATGCCAAATTTATTTCCTGTAAGGTTCCTACTTCATCATCAGAAGAAGGTTTAAAATTTCAAAATTGACCCGAAATACTATCCTCTCCCTCAGTGATCTTCACATGGTAGCCAAACATTCATGGTTATAGCTATGTAAAATAGGGTCTATGAGCTGATCATCAGTGTCAAAAATAAAGGTTGTAGGAATCCTAGTTCAGAAGAAGAAGGTTATTAATTAATTTTTTTTAACAAAGTACTATCCCTCCCCCCCCCCCCCCCGCTGGTCCAGCACCTGGTGGCCCAACAGTTATGATTTTAACTATTCTAATTATGGTCCATATGCTGATCATCATCGCCACTTTTCAAGTCTGTAGGGCACATGGTTTATCAGAAAAAGAACGTTTAAGATTTAAGAATTGCTCTGAAAAGCTACCCTCCCGCCCCTGGTGCTCCGCACCTGGTGGCCTAACATTCATGAATTTAGCTATTTCAGATAGGGTCTATGAGCTGGTCATTCATGTCAAATATAAAGGCTGTAGGGATTCTTGTTCATCCGAAGAAGACAGTGAAAGATTTAAAAAAAATTAACAAAGCAGGCCCCCACCCCCGCAGATGCTCTGCACCTTGTGTTTCAACATATTTTAATTAAGGTTCATAAGCTGATCATCCATGCCAAATTTTAAGTCTGTAGGAATTCTGGTTGAAAAAGAATATTTTTAAGATTTTCTTAAAATTTCACCTTTGGTTTTTCATCGAATTCAATTATTTTAGCTATTTTTTGAATGTGACCACCTAAGCAACATTTCTGTAAAATTTGGAGTTAATTGGCCTAGTCGTTTAGGAGAATTTGTTTAAAGAAATTGTTGACGGACGACAGAAGACGGACGACAACCGACGGACGGACGCCGGACAACAGGTGATCACAATAGCTCACATGAGCACTTCGTGCTCAGGCGAGCTAAAAATTAGAACTTCACTTCTTAAAAAGTTGAAAGAAATCGCCGACTTGTTTAAAAAAATCAATTAGACGTAATGAATTGTACATCAAGACAGTCTCTAGTATAACATACCCAGTTGATAAGTTATGAGATGACTTACGCGGGTGAGCGATTGAGGATCAACATGGACCTTTAGTTATCTATCTATAGCTGTCATAGGATATATATGCTATATTAATGTCATTCTTTCAACTGAGTCTATAAAGCGCTATTATCTAAGTAGTGAACATATGAAATGTCCTGCTTTTGTGGGTTTGCTACTCTCGTTTTGCTGTATGAGTAGCCTACACATTCACAGGATCATTGTAATTCTTTATTAATACGATGTTCTCATGCATATGAAGACGGATCAAACTTTACATGGGCTCCTACTATTACTTTGAAATTTAAGTACGGAATTGAATAAAAAATATCAACACATCTCAACCCATGTAATTTTGACATTATAGTAAATTAACACTAGATTGCTTTGTTAAAGTTTAGATTTCTGAGTAGGCGCCACTGCAGGTGCAACTCATTTCGCAACATCACTTCCAAGTGTTACTACCCGTAAGTTTCCTCTCAATTTTTACCAAACCAGTCGAAACTTCGTCTTTTACGTGTTTCTCTAATATGTTAGGTTGTTTTAAATCTAATCGTAATCTATTGTGTATTTATCAGTTTAAAGTCAGTTAGCAACGGATACGCGTGAGACATTTGAATTTCGAAATATATAGAAAACCTAACAATAATAAAGTTCAACAGGACCCATGGAGACCTAATAGAGACGTTAAAGTATACAACTATGCTCTAAGATCTTTAAATGAAAGCTGATATCTTCTTTTTAAATGATTGAAAAGTTTTTTAAAAGGGGTTTTTCTTTAATTGAGGTAGTTTCTGAAAGACAAGAAGTGGAGAACAGGAAACATCTCCTCAACGTTGGAAAAGTAGCTGTCACTGATCAAAATCAATTGATGAACCGATACAGAAGTTGTGTTGATTGTTGAGTTTAGTATTTGAAAAATGTTTACTTTCAATGAAAGTCGTCAATACCGTAACGTCATATTGACGTCGTCACGTGCTCCAGTACATGTTTAAGAAATGTTGCAACAAGTTTTCAACTAGTTAAAATGCATCCAAATTTACACGACAAACAGAATAATGCCACCGTGTAGTTTTCTTATCAAAATCTGAAAACAAAAAAATCAAAAATTGTGTAACGTACGTCTACGTTATTATTTATTCAGCCTCGAATATAGTACACCCATTCTTAGATATATAACGTACAAGAAACAAGTATTATAGACGAAATACAGTATTAAACATGGCAAAGATCTTAAATAAACGAATTTTGCCATTGCCAATACAATATTTCTGAATGCTGAATTTTGCAAGTCAAGTTAATGAGTAGTTTTACAGAAAGATGTAAATAACAAACCAAAAGAAGTGATACAAAAATATTGTATTTAATGTTAAAAAAATACGAATTAAATAAAACATGTTCTATAAGAAACATGATGCTATTAATAACAACATTTTAATTAACACAGAACCTATAAATGCTCAGGACGGAAGTTGCAAAACTACATTGTTATTATTGTTTCCTGAAAAATAAAATAACAACAAGATGAAATATGGGAGCCACTTTACGAAGCCTAGATATTTTCTAAACTTTGAGACCGCATCACCTGAAATAAGTGATTGTTTATTGAAGAGTCTTATGCATTGCCTTGACTCTTGTCGTTTATTTCAAATTTTCCTGAGACGCATTCAAATTACCTGGCCTCCCTTTTTCCCGATATTTCATTGATAGCATTTGTTCCCTGAGATGCCTAAACCTTTGCTAGATTATATCGATTACAAATTAATGTCCAACACGTTTGATTGCCTCAAAGATTTGCGGTATCAACTATTTCCACTTAATTATCGATCCTAACATCGCTTGTAACATTGTGTTATTGTTGTTTTTGCTAGGTTGATAACCACGGGAACACCTGAAAGAGAATAGTAAAAAAAGCTTCAGAACTTTAAAGTATATAATAGGACCATGATAGTTTACAGTAAGTTGACTGATTCTACAAAAGTGCATGTTCAAAGATCAAGCGGCAAAAGATTTTTTCTTGTACGTTTTTACGCAAAATAACAATACAAAAGTTAATCTGGTTTCTATAAGAAAAAGGGAACGACCGTAAACATCATCTTAATGCTGTCGATTGTAAGAAGCATGAAATTTTCTATATTTACAAGTGTTCTTCGATTAAATGGATGGGGAATGAAAAGGACGGAGTAGAGAGATACATGGATGGGGAATGAAAAGGACGGTGTAGAGAGATACTCTTTACTCGAATTAAGAATCAAGTTATTTTTATAACGATACGATACCTTAACATGATAATCGTATCTGATATTTTATATATCTGACATTTTGGAAACTGTCTGTCATCTGGTTGAGACAAGAATGAATTTGAATATTATTCCTTTTTGTTTCTATATAAAATGGGATGCAATAAGCCCCTAGAATAATGAATAGAGATCAAGTAGATTAGGGTATACACCAAATATGAAAGCTGTCTGCCTTCCGGTTTCATATTAGATTTTTAAAAGTTTTTATATTTCCCCACGCCCCCCTTTCGTTACGGTGACAACCATAGTTTAGGGCGGATTTCAGTTTCTCTGAATAACTTTGATGAAGCTTGTTCGAATGAAAATTCCTGCCAGTCTTAATCTATATTTGCCCAATGGTGTAGTAGGAAAAGATATTTAAAGACATTGATCATGAAACCTCAAGATTATATAGATTACATCAAGTGCAGTGCAAAAGAGCCATGACTCGACCTGGCTTATTTTTTGAGTTGTTGCTCTTTGTTATTATTCATACTTCAATCTTATCCAGAGCTTATCTCTAATGGTATATGAGCTTGAAAATAATTATAATGTATTCCTACTACAATTTTTCACCTGTCTGTCTACAAAAAAATTGTCATTCGAAATCACTGCTCATAGATATGTGTGACGGGCTTATCTTGTGACAATTTGGCACCTTGTTCATTATTACGACAAAAAATTAGACCTACACTACTAAAAAAGTTGAAAGAAATCGGCGAATTATTTAAAAAAATGACGCAATGAAATGTACATAAAGACAGTCTCTGGTATTACATACCCGATTGATAAGTTATGAGATGACTTACGCGGGTGAGCGATTGAACCGAATGGTGTAGTAGGAAAAGATATTTATAGACATTGTCGACGACACACGAAGGAAACATGATTATCACAATAGCACTTTGTGCTCGGGTTCATTAAAGCATGTAATAAAGGCCCTTTTTTCAAAAGTATTTTTTAATCCCATTTTTACTAAAATTAATCCTAGTATCTGGCCAAATTTTCTGGAAAAATATGACAAAATTTTCCCTTGAATGTAAGCCGATATTGTAAATAAGGCTATTTTTTTCGGGTTTTGTTATAGAACACATTTTTAGAATCTTGTTTCTGATAGGTTGCATTCAAGCAGTAGAACATGTATCGAACGAAGACAGTTATTTCCGTCATTACGGTAAATCTCGTAAATTTACTATTCTTAGTCGACTCAAGTCGTTCGTTTATTTTTCATTCTGAAGCTACGACCTTTAGCGACCTTTGCTTATTTATGCCATATGCCATTTATTCTATTACCATATTGCGTTTCAAAAAAAATGCGGCGTCGACACCGGTTAGCTCTATCAGTAAAGCGTTTAGCGGTCAATCCTGGGATCGACAATACGAATCCCGGCTCAGCAAACTTTCACTGACATTTGACAAAAATCATTGAGACAAGACTCTTGTGTCTTCCACCAATCGGAATATGATTAAGCCTTGTCATGCTGAATAAAAAAAAAACGTAGCAAAATAATATATAAATCAAAGTGCTGAAGGCTCTGTATTTCCTAAGTGTGAGCTAGCATTTGATTTTGAAAATATAATTTAATAATAACTTTTCTTTTTCTGGTGTAAAAGGGAAAATCAGGTTGTATGGACTAAGATCAGACTGCACATACGTGCAGACTGATGTTTGTCCATACATCCTGCCAAATTTTGGCAGGTATATTCCGGGATCAGAATGACAAGGGGTAATACGCCTAGGTGGTATGGGCGGCTCATGGTTCGGATGCACAGATGAAGGGATTTAATTATACTTGCGAAAAAAAGGACATAAAACCAAAAGTAGCTGCAGGTTTTGACCAAAATAATTCTGAGTGCGGCGTTGAACACAAATCAACCAGAAATTGAGGCGTTTTATCATGTCAGCAGATGGGGTCAGCGATCTTACCAGCAGAAATGACCATTATCCACACAGAATCCCTCAATGTGTAAAATTGGTATGAAACAAGGCAGTCGTAGATGGCATTTTAAATAGCTGTCACATGCAGATCGACTCTCTTGGGCATACATTAAAACTAGGCAGACAAATAGATAAACCAGTACTTGCAGACAATTCATCCTGGAATAATAAATTATCGACAAATTTAATGCATTTTGGATTACCAGGTACATGTATCGTCCTGATAGAGTTGTATCATTGAGCTCGACAACGACATTGAAGTTTGATCTAACGAACGGAGAAACATACCGCTCAAATCGACTTATGCTAAGCAAAAAAAACTATTAATTATAGTATGAATTCTAAGTCATAACTAATAATTAATTTATTATAAAATCTTTAGACATTTTCCGTATACACTCACTACAATGATATAACACGTGTAAATTAAAAGCAAGAGAGCCATAGTGGCCCTTAATCGCTCAGCTGAGTTAACGGACTTAAGATCTGATATTTTAACTTAGTTTTTAACCACAGTTGGCTCCGATTCGAACCAGACTAAGATTTTATTAACACTATTAATCTGACTAATTTTCAGAGTATTTGGGCAAAATGTGGCCTCTAGAGTGTCTACAATGTTTTCTAAAATTTTACTTCATTGCCGCAATTTTGACCAAACGTGACCATATTTCGACGTGGCCTAGACTTTATCGAGACAATCAATCAGACCAATTTTCAAGTTGATTGAGCAAAAATATGGACTCGAAAATGTCTTCAAGGTTTCTCTAAGATTTAGTTTATACAAATTATATTTAGTTCGATTGCGACGAAAGCTTTAGCTTATTGAAACGCTCTCGAACATCCAATCCTGATGTTTTCACGTCCCTGGGAGAGAGGCAGTGGTTTTTAAGCCACTGCTACCCAATTTTACAGGTGGGTGAACTGGGGATGGCTATTAAGTGTTTTGCCCACAAACACACCACGGCGACAGTGGGGCTCGAACCACGGACCTCCAGGTCACGGGTCGAGTGCATTTACCATTAGGCCATCGAGGCAGTCAAAGATTTGACCACGTGACCTTATTTTAACCCTACTTGACACAACTTCAAACTTGACCTCATTTTCATCAAGACATTCATTCTGACCAATTACTAGGTAGCCAGAGCAAAAAATATATCCACTAGAATGTCTACAAGAGTTTTTATCAATATTTGATCCTTTGACCTCATTTTTGATCCAATTTCTAACTTGACCAAGATTCCCTTCAGAAATATATCCTGGCAAATTTTAATGGTTGATTGAGCAAGAGATATGGCTTCTACAATGTCTACAAGGTTTTTCAAAAAAAGACCCCGTGACCTCATTTTTTACCCCACTTGACCCAATTTCAGACTTAAACTAGATTTTTGTCAAGACAATCATTCTGACAAATTTTCAGCTTGATTGAGGTTATTGACTTCTAGAGTGTCCGCAAGGTTTTTTTAAGATTTGACCCCGTTATCTAGTTTTTGACCCCACTGGACCCAATTTCGAACTTGGCTGAGATTCAGGACAATCATTCTGACCAATTTTGAGGTGGATATGGCTAAAAATGTGGCATCAAGAGTGTCCACAAGACTTTTCTATGATTTGAATCTGTGACCTAGATTTTGACCCCACTTGACCCAATTTCAGTTTTGTTCTAGATTTCATCAATATAATCGTTCTGAGTATTGTTCATGTCGATTCGATTCAAATTATGGCCTCTATAGTGTCACCAAGGTTTTTCTTATTTGACTTATTTTTGACCCCTTAACCCTTTTCGAACT
Source organism: Fragum whitleyi (assembly GCA_948146395.1). NCBI lineage: Eukaryota > Metazoa > Mollusca > Bivalvia > Cardiida > Cardiidae > Fragum > Fragum whitleyi. The sequence goes on along the minus strand of OX411558.1, from coordinate 14,415,466 downwards.
TGTCATAGTTCTCATCAAGATAATCATTCTCACCAACTTTCATGTTGAATTTTGGCTAAAAATGTGGCCTCTAGAGTGTCCAAATGTTGACAACGTCCGAAGTAAATCAGGTAACTACAATAGCTCATTTTGAGCACTTCATGCTCAGGTGAAGGTAAAATCCTATTAAAACATTATGATTTATTTAATCTTCACACATCTATTTGTACATATAATAAAACAAACATACTAACAAACAAACAAACAAAAAATACACACACACAACGATTAAAGCCCCCGTAAGCGTCTAGAGTAAGAAAATTCCCCTTTTCGTTAGCACTCTTTGAATAATTATTCTCGATTTAGATTTAGTCTTATTAAAGATGAGATACAAAAAATACAAATCAATAGACAAACTTCGGCTTTTTCGGGAAAGGCATAAGCTGTCGTATACCGTAAGATATGTAAATGAGATTTGGGTCACGTGAAATACGCCCACGAGAAGGAGCGATAATGCGCTCTATTCAAATAGAAGTCCGAAATGATGCGGGTCATAAAAGTTTGTCAAGATAAGCCTTTATTTAGATCATCGCGTAACAATCATTTGCATTACCCAATGTTGGAATAGCAAATTCAAGCTCATCTTTAAAAATGAAAGTTTGGTTTTGTGTACAAATTCGTTAAAGGTCATTGTCTTGCATTTCGGTAATGTTCACGAACACAGACGGGGGCTGTAATGCATACTTAGTTACAGAAGCTCAGAAGATATGCCGTTTTGCTGTAATTGGTGAACATGACATCAATAGCTTGTTCGTCAAAAGCAACCATTTGCTGCTCCTATGTTAGGTTCATTTTTCGAATAGTTTTTCTGAGGTGTCGGCTGTCGTTAGCGTGTTTACGCCTCATTTTTAAAAGTAAGATGTTTAATACAACTTACCCCGTAATGTTCAATCCTTTCATTTCTAATAAGATTCTAGATTATTGGACAATACTGACAATTGTTGTCTGGAATGAAAATACTTAATTTACCAGTTTAACTAAATTTCATTAAAAAAAACACTACTGGCTTACCATGACATGCCCATTGATTATCAAGTGACTTTAAATGGGATCATAATTGTAAAAAATGTGAGTGTCAATTTGTATAGTTTATGTATTTACCATTCGTTTACCCATTTTCTTGTTATCAGTGATAGACAGCTGCTGGTTTGGATGAAATACTATGATGTAACTGTTTGTACCCTATTTGTAAATCCCTATTTGTATAACTATTTTTTGTTGTAAGTCCTAGGCAGCTGGTGGCCCGGATGAAATGTTGTGGTGGTAATTAAGGGCGTAGCTCCCATTACGCACATTACGCAAGTGCGTAATAGAAATAAATCCTGTTTAAAAACTGTCGTTGATGAGTGATCATAACATCGAAACTACAGCTTATTTAAGCTGTAGCTACGGTGTTTTAATTGTTGTCCATCGCCCAAAGTCCTAGATACGCCTATGGTTATGGTGAGAGAAGCACCAGAAAAGCATAATTGTGTCCACCAGTAGACGCGATAAATCTGCAATAAAACTGTGATACTGTTGAAATCGATTTAAATCCCAACCTTACTTAAAACAGGTTATACTACAAATATTATTAATCAATATTTAATGCCATTTTACAAATTCGTGAAAATCATCTCCCCACTGGTTTCTACCTTGTTGTTTCGTTTTGAACAAGGTGAAATTAAAGAGGAAACCATTAACTTCAAGGACCTAGTAAATTAGTGCCTTTTGCAAAAATTGCTAATTCATATAACGGAAGAAAGATATTCACGACGGTGAAATTTACATTGAGATTGAGTTATCTCCCCTAAATATCAGGCCCAGTGCTGACTCGGAATGGGAGAGGAAGAACGACTTGAATTGCAAAATTACTCATGCCGGACTTCCACTCACATTTTTAATTAGCCACCCGATCAACTCTCGATTGTTAGTTTTATAAATTACATGCAATCCATTTTATATGAAATATATAGTCTGGTTGATTTGACCCGACTTTGACCTCTGTGGAAAAAATGCTTAAATAACAATTACCGATATATTTTATCAATTAACAAAATGTATAATACATTCAATATCGTTTGTTATTCATTCCTATGAAAGCACGTGCAAAGCCGAGCAGGAATAATCAGATTTTAATTCATCCAAATAGCAGGGGTCAGATTCAAGTCAATAAAACCGCACTATACCTTCTCTCGTATATTTGCGTATATAAATGTTAGCAAACTTATTATATAGTATTAATAATCCCAATCCACCATTGACTATTTGTTGTAAAAATATTATATGTATACATATGGTTTGATATGCAATATTGCCTTTATTTCCTGAAATAAACATTACATTTCATATTAAAATCAGTTCGAGGGTGAAAGAAAGATTGATGGTAATTATTTAATTATAGCTTTTTGAAAATAAAGTCTTTAGTAATAAGTAACATGTACATGCGTGTAAAACGTTCAGAGTTCAATTAATTTGACAAGCCAATGCGACTCAGTAAGATTGTTTATAAGGCAAAAGAAAAAAAAAAAAAAAAAACAGTTATAACAGGGAATTACAATCGTAATTGCTTTGGTGGACAATATCTTTATGAAAGAATCTTGAAAACTCATTATCTTGTAAAACGTAAGGTCTACAGTCATGTTAAATGTTAAAAGTGCAATAAATTTGAAATCCCATGCGGCTTAGTAAGATTGTTAATCAGGAAAAAAGGAAAAACATATATATTTTTATGTTATTTAACTCAATTATTCAAAGCGATCAAATGCAATCATGGTTAAGGGGTATTTGCTTTTAAACTTACGCTATCGAAAAAACAAGAGGGCCAGAATGGCCCTAAACCACTCACAAGAATTTTATTGGTCCAGAGGAACCCATCGAAGAAACTTTCTGACAAACTTTCATTCTCATTTGCCTACTTGATGAAGAGAAGATGTTATTCCAAGAATTTTAAGTGAAATAGACCCTGCCAACCGATTCTTTACTGAGGCGACTCAAAATAAGCGCTATCCTACCATGCCCATACTAAAGGGTCAATCAAAATTTTGCAAACTTCTTTTGAAGAGGGTCATGAAAGGAACATTCTGGTAAAGTTTCGTAGAAATCAGCCGAGTCGTTCAGGAGAATGTGTCTTTCAAAGATTTCGGGCTCAAAATAAGCCTCGTCCTGCAACGGTCATATCATGGACCAAACTTCTTTTGAAGAGGGTCATGAAAGGAACATTCTGGTAAAGTTTCGTAGAAATCAGCCGAGTCGTTCAGGAGAATGTGTCTTTCAAAGATTTCGGGCTCAAAATAAGCCTCGTCCTGCAACGGTCATATCATGGACCAATCAAAATTTAGCGAACAATTTTTGAAAAGGTTTACCCAAGTGACATTCTGGTAAAGTTTCATTGAAATTGGTCCAATGGTTCAGGAGGTGATATCGTTCAAAGATTTCGGGCTCAAAATGAGCCCCGCCCTACCACGCCTATATATATGGGCCAATCAAAATTTCGTGAACAATTTTTGAAAAATGGTCACCAAAGGAACTTCTGATAAAGTTCATTGATATCAGCCCATTGGTTCAGGAGGAGATGTCATTCAAAGACTTTTGGCTCAAAACAAACCCTACCCGGCCCTGCCCATATTTATGGGCCAATCAAAATTTCGCGAACAATTTTTGAAAAGTCGACATTACCTACATCATGGACTAACCAGATTTAATCTGGTTTGAACAGTTTGAAAATAGCATTATTTTTATACAAGTTACAAGTTTGTTTTCCAACTGAATACACAAAGATAAGCCTCCCTAAATGTGCAGTCTGATCTTTGTCAATACAACCTGATTTTCCATTTTCAACCAAAATTGCTTAAAAGTTATGTTTCAAAAATAAATACTGACTCACAATTTAATACATCTTATTAATTTAGTAATTTGATGAAATAGTAATTTTGCCAAGGGTTTAATATAGCATAATAAGGGTCATGTGTAATCACAGAAAAGATCACATAATCTTACCTTGAGAAGGTTGTGAAATGCCGAATCAGCCGTCCACAGAAGAAAGAATTTCAAAAATGAAAAGCCTGGGCCAATAGTTCGTTTAAGTCTCATTAAGCCTAGGTCACATTTACGTTTAGCTGTTCGAAATTCTTTCCACGGTCGAGTACGTAATTGTTCCCATTTTCCCCATTTTTAACCGTACTGTCCCAGTAATTTATCCACGTTTGTCCGTAAGTCGGAGGTTTTATACGCCGCCGAAGGTGACCGTATATTGGTATCATCTTCTCCGTACGTCCGTCTATCCAGGTATAATAACGTACGTAACAAGCTTGCGAACGCAACTCCTCCTCCCAGCTGCGTCATGAAAAAAGGTGCCTTCATGTAAAAATTATTGTGAACGCAACTTCTTCTCCATTTGTGGACTGACTTGGATGAAACTTCCACAAACTGTTCCTAGTCGACTAACCTAGCGCATATTGTCGAAGTTTGGTGAATTTCAGTCGCGTCATGGAAAAGGAGACTTTCTTGATAAAGTTATTATGGACACAATACCTCCTCTATTTATGGAACGATTTTGATGAAACTTTCACAACATATTCCCAGTCACCTGACCTAGCGCGTATTGTTGCGGTTTGGTGAATTTCAGCCACGTAATGGAAAATGGGCCTTCTTGTCACAAATCTTATGAGCACATCTCCTTCGCCATTTATAGAATGATTTGGATGAAACTTTCACAAAATGTTCCTAGTCACCTAACTTTGCCCATATCGCCTAGGTTAGGTGAATTTCAGCTGCGTCATAGAAAAAGGGGCCTTCTTGTAAAAAGTCTTGTTAACGCAGTTCCTCCTTTGTTTGCGAATTGATTTAAAAGAACGTTCGTGAAATGTTCATTTTTGCTGAATTTGTGCATATTGATGCGGTTTGTTGAATTTCAGCCGCGTCATAGAAAAAGGGGACTTCACTCTAAATTTCTTGTGAACGCAACTCCTCCTTCATGGAAATGTGACCTTATTGTTAATTGTGGTATAAAACAAATTGTACATTTGAGATGACTTTTACTTACTCTCCATTTAAGGATGGATTTGTTTGATACTTTCCAAGGTTATTAGTCCCCTACCGGTTACCAGTTGGGGGACTATAGGTTTGCTCGATTCCGTCTGTCCGTCCGTCTGTCTGTCCGTCCGTCCGTCCGCCTGTCCGTCTGTCCGTCACACTTTTGTCCGGGCTATATCTTCTAAACCATATGTGCTAGCAACTTCACTCTTGGTACACTTATAGATCTCATTGAGGAGAAGTGTCATGTTCTAGAACCGTTACTCTGCCACGCCCACTTTTTAGTTATTGCCCTTTGTTGTTTTTACCCTTACATTCTTGTCCGGAACATATCTCCTAAAATATGTGTGCTAGCAACTTCCAACTTTGTACACTTATAGATCTCATTGAAGACAAGTATCATGTTTAAAATCCATAACTCTGCCACAGCCACTTTTTGAGTAATTGCCCTTTGTTGTTTTTAGCCTTACATTCTTGTCCGGATCATATCTCCTAAACTATAAGTGCTAGCAACTTCAAGCTTGGTACACTTATAGATCTTATTCAGGACAAGTGTCATGTTTAAGAACTGTTATTCTGCCATGCCCACTTTTTGAGTTATTGACCTTTGTTGTTTTTACCTTTACGTTTTTGTCCGGAACATATCTTCTAAACCATAAGTGCTAGTAACTTCAAACTTGCTACACTTTTAGATATCATTGAGGACAAGTGTCATGTACAAGAACTGTCACTCTGTCATGTCCACTTTTTGAGTTATTTCCCTTTGTTGTTTCTATCCTCACATTTTGTCCCGTACTTATCTCCTACACCATAAGCCCTAGCAACTTCAAACTTTGTACACTGGTAGATCTCATTGAGAAGAAGTGTAATGCACAAGAACTGTTACTCTGCCACATCCACTTTTTTAGTTATTGTCCGTTGTTGTTTTTTATCCTGACATTTATGTCCGGACCATATCTCTTGAGCCATCATTGCTAGCAACTTCAAACTTGGTACACTTATAGATCTCATTGAGGATCATGTGGCATGTACAAGAATCATTCTTCTCCGCCCACTTTTGGAGTTTTCGCCATTGGTTGTTTTTACTCTTATATTTTTGTTTGGGACATTTTGTTCAAAACCTAATGTGCTAGCAACTTCAAATTTTGTATACAGTTATAGATCTAGTAAGTAGGATATATATTCAAGAAGGGATTTTTTGTTATCCGGTGGGGGACTCCTGTATTGCATCGCGATACGACATGCACTTGTTCTTCATCATATGAACAGGGGCCTTATGCCACCTTTCAAACTTATGATGTGGCATAACAGGGGGCATTCATTTTAATGATAATCTATCTGGCGGCGAATCTTGTGTAAACGACACTCTTGTTTATCCGTAGGAATACGCTCTGATAACGTCAACGAAAGTCACTGATAAAACTGTTCACCTGTCGAACTAATGAAACGTTACTTGTTTAAAACGTGTACTATACTTTTTGTCACGGTTATATAGGACACCTCCTCGGAGCCTATGCGTATAGCATTATGTTACTTTCCATTCAATACCCCTTGGACAATTTACTAGCAATTCATTTCATTTATTGGCAATATAGGCCACCGGCCCATTATACAAATATGTCAAATTAATTACACAATATTAGAGTGAGACTAACATGATAGACGTGAATAATGCATTTAATTTATGACAATAAAAACCCCAGATCAAATTGCGCGTTTTTGATACTAAATATATTATGGACATCCCAGGGCTTAAAACTATGTCGTGTAGCAAGGCTGTAGGACATTTGCCATTTTGAGTAGGATATTTGACAAAGTAATGCACAACTTTAACAACGGTACGAAACAAATTGAAGATAAGTATGGGTCCAGCCGTCTGGGATCGAACCCTGGACTTTTTGAATGACAGTACGACGCGCTACCCCTGGGCTATAATGGTGGCATTCCATCGGAACGTTAAACATGATACAAAATCAATCATGAAATGCTCGAGAAATTAAAAATTCGAAACTCCTGTGTTTTAAAAATATAACAATTTAAACCAAGTAGTAATTGACAGATATGCTCGGTTGTGATGGTCAACGAAGGGCTTCTCGGGCAAAGAAATCAATCGCTATGATTCATTAAGTAGATACGAAAATTACTATCATATTAAACAACAAACCTGTGTGTACGGGATTTCTCGAAAGTAACTTTTTGTCAGATGTTCTTCTTAACTTACTCTAAACTATTTGATGGTATAACGGATACGGCTTACCTACGATTAAAATTTAGTATTGCTGATCACCTAAATTGCCGTAAATGTGACCATAGCTTTAATATTGTGTATATTCCGCATATAGATACTTAATTAGAATTTGTGTATTCATCATCGCTCAATAAATGTCACACTAAATTGACTCAGTTTGGAATAATTTACACAAGACAAATCGTGAAGTCCCTGATAAAAGAAATACGAATACGTCATTAGTTTAACCTGAATCCTTCGCCGAAAGGGACATTCACATTTTATGTAATGCCTTGGGTGAAAGTAAAGTGATGTGGGACCATTTCTTAAGTTAGCCGGTTTCTGAAAGTATAGCGTAAAATCATTGACATGACTGACCGTGACCTCTATTAGCATACATTGCATGCTAGACAGATTGTGGTATCTCCGTTATGTCTCGTTTAATTTCGTGAATAAGTTTCATAATATATACCTATTAAATGACATTGAGATGAGTATTATTTATCTAAAATGACCTGGCACTCATTAACTTCCGTCAGTGCTCGAGTATTCCCGCAGCGGACCTCAATTTCATTTCACCATTTCACTTATTTACCTGTCCTTTTTCACATCTCTTTTAAAAAGTCGCGGTAGTGCAGTGGTTACAGACGCCTTCCCGAACAACGATAAGTTGTTGGGTCGAGTTCAATTCCCGACAGAGACACATGTTTTAATTATTGTGATTATAATACATATATTGTTTTTCTTTTCGTTTTTTTTTAAATTACATTTCTTAATAGTATTATGTAATTAGTTTTGTGGACAGTTACGATCAATATTTTTTATTCTTCATTCAACTATTGTTCTTTGCACCAACTAAGATTATTGTATTCTGATCGAGAACAAGATTTGTTTCATACCTAATTGAAAAGAAAAACATTATAAGTTGTTAGTAAGCTTGAAGCAATTAGAAATAATAATAATGATATCATTTGTTTCATGATATTGAATTAGAAGGTATGAAGAGAATAGAGTTTTTTTACGTTAATAACCTAATCACAATTAAACAGGAATTCGATTAACGTCTTCAAACCCTGTTTATGTTTTAATTTCATACTGTCATAAATTTAAAAAAGTGACCTTCCATCTCTAAAATATAGATCTAGATATATTTCAAAATTTACATTTATTTTCCGTAATTTACAATGATTTATAGACAGGACTTTGCAATGGTCAAATTGAGTCTGGCGGAAAAACTGTGCCGAATATCATTAGCCTTATGCAACACTGTTCAAAATATCAAAAGTATCAAAATAGGTACTCAAAAAAGTGTCACCATAAAAAGAAATAGAAAATATTTCTGGTCATTGTCCGGCTTGAACTCGTGACCTCCTGATTATGGGAAAGCATCCTTACCACCACCGCTAAATTTCCGTATGCACTCTGAGTTGTGATATATATTTTTCATCTTAACTTCGCGAGTGTAAGTCTATATTAAGAAATATATTAACCGACTATCAATAGGGGCCAAAAGGAATATTTAATGAGTGCCAGGTCATTGTAGATAAATAATAGATACTTGTCATTGCACGCGGAAAGATTAAAAAATCCGAAGACGAAAGACAGTGGTTCGAGTCACAATGACAGCATATTATTTTTCCTCTAGCTTTCAAACCATTTTATTTTTTTTTTTTCTTTTAAATAATATTGAATATCACTCGATTCTCAAAGACATTTGTGGTATATTATAAACTATTTGTTTTTCCCGTTATTTTTTTTTTTTTATTTGTTTGAATGGGTTTAACGCCTCCTTTTTTCAATTTTTTCGGTCATATTGCGGGGAAGAAACGCTTTACTATGGATGCCTGGTATTTCTCTTACGAATTCTACCACGACAACTCTCCCGAGACTCAGGTTACTTATCCCACTTAGATCTATGATTTTCAACCATATTTGCTCTTTAGTCCCTTTGACAGCGGCTTGTGTTTTCCATATTCGAATTCAGGAGATAGAATGCGATAAATGAAAACGGACTGTGCAAAACAAGTATTGTCATTCAAACACGAGATAACTAGTCGAATTGGGACTAACAGAAAAAAAAAGAAAAAAAACAGTGGGATGAAAGCAGATTCGAACTCATGACCCCTGCAAATGTAGCCACCAGACTAGACCTCTCGACCACACAGTCAAACAGAGTACTATTACATTATACAAACATTTATAAAACCCATAAACTACACGAGTTTACGATGTTTTTTCGAAAGCTTGCGGAGACCCTCGATGATAAATGTATTCGTCGGTTAATTTATTCATTGCATAAAGGTCAAGTCATGTCAATATTTTCACACTTTACTTGAAGAGAAGCCATTTTCTTAAATGCTTTCCAAACTGCTTCAGAAGTCATTTTGGTATATTATAATTTGATCACAAAACTCTGAAGAAACTCTGTGAAACGTGTTTTGCTTCAAATTATTTTATGTCTAGTTTTGATCTAGCTGCGTTGACCTTGATTTATCCTTTTTAGTGGTGCTTTACGTCCCTTCAACAGCGACGGCCATTTCAGCACAAGCACAATGAACATTAGAAAAAAAACATTGATGTAAAAATGCTATAAAAACTATAGATTAAACAAATTTATCGAAAATAGATGTTTAACAGAACCCTTAATCCAAATCGCATGATGCAAAATGATTTCGCACAGAAAACCAATAACTCATACATGAATAATTGCAATCCAATAAAATAAAGAATGCTGATTGATTTACATCGTATTACGTGGAGAAATCCATTACACTTCATTTCTGTATAAAATGCAAAAGGTCTTTCGGGAAAACCCCCGACCTTCGATCTTGAAGTCCTGTATTGTAGGAACTCGAATTAAACTGGTTCCCGATCATCAATGCAACTTTGCTATTTAATCTATTAAAAATGAAGATATTCTTTTGAAAGAATTTACGATTACAAGCATGCAGTTCTAATTCTGAGCCGAGGTAAACTTCGAAAACAGCGAGTCGACGAAGACCATAAAGCAACTCCCTCAACTAAGACAGAACACGCCGTTTTCATTTAACAAGAGCACCGTCTACGGGTGCCATCGCACGGCTGTAAGTGCTAGATGGTAAAAAACCAATGCATGGTGACAAGAATACGTAGAAAAAGGGGCATAATTTGCAGAAATGCTTCTAAGTTATCCTCCTTGATAGAAAATGTTGCTCTTTTGATGGAAAATATGTGTGACAAGTTTCAAGTGAATGCCTTCAGTAGAACCAGAGATATCATAAAAATGCCAAAGTTTTTGCTTTTTTCACAGGTTAGACCTTGAAAATAGACCTTGACTGATGACCTTAAACGTAGTACAAACAGAAAGTGCTTGTCCCAGGCAATCATCATGTGAAAATATGAAGGCCCTATCACTTACCATTCAAAAGTAATTGCAATATGTCAAAGTTTTTGCATTTTTTTCACAAGTTTGACCTTGAAAAATAACCTTGACCTTGATTGATGACATTGAACTTTGTACCAACAGAAATGCCTTGTCCTAGGCACTCATCATGTGGGATATGAAGACCCTATCACTTACCATTCAAAAGTTATCGCAAAATGTCAGTTTTTGCATTTTTTCACAAATTTGACCTTGAAAAATGACCTTGATCTTGACTGATCACCTTGAATTTATATACCCCCAAAATTGCTTGTCCCAGGCAATCATCATAGGAGATGAGAAGACCATATAACTTACCATTCAAAAGTTATCGCGATATGTCAAGTATTTGCATTTTTTCACAAGTTTGACCTTGAAAATTGACCTCGACTGATGACCTTGAACTTTGTACCAACAGAGGACCTCGTCCCATGCAATCATCATATGAATGCCCTTTCACTTACCATTCAAAAGTTATCACAAAATGTCGAAGTTTTCGCACGACGACGACAACGACGTCGAAAACGACCACGACACCAAAGCTATAGAAATACCTCGGGTTTTCTCCGAAAACAGCCGAGCTAAAAAACCAGACTAATTTGGCAGAAACAAGGTTTTTTGTCATAAGTACCTCTCCGAAGTTTCAAATTGTCGTTTATTTGTGAATCATTTGTTTTGCTTTATGACATTCCATTTCGATGGCTAGATAAAACAAGAGCACCGCCTACGGGTGCCTACGCTCGGCTGTTGAGTGCTGGATGGTGGGAAAATATCTAAGTCGAAAAAGGGGCATAATTTGTTCAAAATGCAACTGGAGTTATCCCCCTCGATAGTATATGTTGCTCATTTGATGGTGAACATTTGTGTCAAGTTTCAAGTAAATGCTTTCAGTAGAACCAGAGATATCAAAAATGCCAAAGTTTTCGCACGACGACGACGACGACAACGTCGACGACAACGACGACGACACGAAGGCTATAGCAATACCTCGGGTTTTCTCTAATAATAGCCGAGCTAAAAATACACAATCTAAGCATAAATTGTGTAATCTATACATACAGAAAAGACTTGAAACTTTAATGTTTGGTAGAGTATTTTAATACTCTTTTTAGGTTTTTCGATCTAAAGGATTGCAATTATACGGGATGTGTGTCTTTTTCAATGAGTGTATTGGGGTATAAAGTGCATTTGCCTTAGCACATGGCTTAAACATACGGGCGTTACTTGCCATGTGCTAAGCCAATTGCACTTTATACCCCCAATAAACGCAGTGAATAGTCACTCATCCCTATAATAAACACAGGTCGTTGTACAGTAGAATGTATGTTTTACTCAACGTCAACTTTGGTGCTTTTGTCGTCAAGTAAATAACTTTTTTCACGTTTTGTCAAACGGTTTAAAATGAACTCTAGCAAATATGCAGCAAGAATGCTTCTCAATTAACAAACTTGATATTTTACCAACGCATATTACATTGTATTTCATTTAATAAGTTCTCTTCTAAAAAGAAATAGATGAATTTGATGGGGAGAAACCGGATCCTTATACAATTATTGTAATACGCTTCTTTTGACTTCATTTAAATGGCATATCCTTATCGCAGGTCAGATGGAAGGAAATAGCTTGATAGACAAAGCCAAAACATCTGTCCACCATTTTTGCGACAGGAGAACCAAAATTTAATCACACCAAGATGCTAAGTCTATAACCTGGACCAGATAATATTGATCTTGAAGACACTCTTATATTTTTTGCATTACAGGTTGACTGGCCCGTCAAACCAGACCAGTGTATATGCCTTTTTCAAGTTAAAAACATCGTTAAATTAACAAAATTAACAGATGTTGTAATGTTATGAAACGAGTGCATTCAGTAAGTTATGAATGAAATTAGAGGGAGATAATCCAAAATCGCTAATTTTAATCAGGATGAACAAAATTCACGATATTTGTCTCCTCCCTTCTATGAAATATGCCTACAAGTTCTATAAATAGCCTCCTATTTCTGAAGAACAAATCAGACGCTTACATATTTAAATTCTATGACGACAACGATATTTTCGTTCGGAACAAAATGAGATGTGGACCACGCATGCGCATTCAGTGGCTTCCGTTATGTCGGATGTTTCAACACGTTGAAAATCGCGCAGTCGTTTTACGGCGTTTTATCCAAAATTTCTTTCTTGTTTCGAGGTGTCGTTATTTGGCCATCGAAGTTTTCAGTTTGTTTCGACTGAAATCGATTGTCCGACTCCCCATCACGTGGTTTTCGATGGCAGATAAAAAAGACGACAATTCGAAGGCTAAGGCTGAAAAGCCGAAAAAATCAAGCACAGCGGCGACTGTCAAGAGCTCGTCGGCAATTCCTCCACCAAGTAACCCCAGGGATGATGGCAAGTTGAATATTCTTAGAGAAATTCAGTCGGAGCAAAAGTCGTACGTTCGCAAAGTGGACTCACTTATGGATCGAATTAAGGCTTTGGAGGAATATGATTACAGTCAACATTTTGACTATAACCACAATGAGGATTGTTATAACTATGACAAGAGTTATAACTATGAGGAAGGTGAATTGACCGAAAATCCAAGCCAGGCAGAGGCAACTAAAAGGAAATTTGATGAAAGCCCTTTTGCTAGTATGGCAAAGAGAGCCAGGGGGCTTGAGGTTACTGGGGAGGAATCTTTGCACATAATCTAAATGAACTGTTCAGAGAGGGCATGGAAGATGGACAGTATCAGTTTATGGTAAAAGATGATAACATTCTACGCCCAGGGAACTGTGAAGCTCTTTGCACAGTCAAAGTCAATAGAGTTATTTGGGATATTTTTAGTACCAACTCAAAATTCATAGATAAACGTTTTCAAAATGCTGAAACGGCATTGATTAAGGGTTCAATTGTATTGGCTCGCCTTGCTGATACAATACAATAATACAAAATCCTTTATTCACTCTTGGTACATTATTGTACAACATGAGAAAGTATGCCTACATAAGCTTTAACAATATTCGGATACTAATAATACATGTTTAAGGACACATGATTAGTCAAAATTTTATAAAGATCATTTCATTGAATTTGAAAGTATGGTCATTAGGCAGTCATTAGTTGGTTATGACAGACTTCTTTTCGGGAAAATCCATATTCGAATGTACATGTATTTTAATCCAGTTGGGGATTTAGGACAATTCTTTGTCCCAAATCCCCTCCTGTATTATGCCACCATTGAATAGTCCAAGCCATGCGATGTAAATGATTTCACATGCTTTAGGGACGATAAGATCCATTTTTTAGTCATAGTTCATATGAGTTACAGAGAGTGTGGGCACAGGTTACATCGTGCAAACTTGAATTCAGTGCACAGCCCAATCTGTGCCCTCACCATCTGCATTCAATTACAATTATTCGAGACAATGTAATAGGGAAAAGGAAAATAGTAGTTCATATAAGCCATCAGAAAACAACAACAACAACACGTGTTATATCTATTGAATAGATGGTGATAATGAGCATGTTACACGATCAATATAAAAAGAGATAATAACGAACCTCGCATTTTTACTAACAAAACGTTCATATACACTAACTGGTAGATCTTTATAGGAAGATCCACTAGCGAGAATAAATGAATAACAAACAAAATAAAGACGAAATTTCAGCTGCAGATATATTTGTGTGAGAAACGGTGGCTGAATGAGTGCGGCTTATTTATTTAAAATCATTGCTAAGGGTTACCCATGCATAGTGTGATTGAACTCGGCATAAGCTAGGTCAAGACACTCTGTATAACGGTACCGCAAAGTAAACATATAATAAACAGCCAATCAGGATGATTCCTTGCAGTGGCGCTTTGGGATTGACCTTGCACGTGGACATGTAAACGATTGGAAGGGATTACTGTTTTCCATGAATGAAATTCCGTAAGTTTTATTGTTTTGCTTACTAAATTTGTATTTTCATTGTAGAGAAGTAATTCTATAGTATTAACTAACCCTTTGCCGGATCGACGGCGTTTTGATTATTTCACCAGACAGCCGGTTGCGTGTATTTAGGGTTATCACGTGATTGGGGGAAATTCCACCTGTTTCTAGGTATTTCCCACTTTCACATGTTAGATTTCAAGTTAATAATCATGCTACTTGTTTTCTTGGGATGACTTAGTAAAATTAGTGTCGTCAATTCAAGACGGTGGAAAAGTCACACCGATGATAGAAAAGTGCAAGGATGCCTTATCTCTATTTGGACACTCCAATCGGTTGATTAATCCGGGACGAAGAGAAGTTTTAAAGCTAGATATTAAGGAATACAAGCACTTGTGTAATCCCTCAGTGCCCATTACAACTCAGCTGCTCGGAGACGATTTGTCTCAAACTATTAAGGAAATAGATGAGGGTGCCAAAATAGGCAACAAGATTCGGCCATCCTACACTGAACATAGGGGTCGTGGTCGTGGGATTGCTTTTCGAGGCAGGCCATTCAGGAGTCGAGGTCGTGGTTCTGTCAGAACCTCTACAGATACTGGTACTAGTGGCTATCAGACTGGTGGTTATCAGGCCCCAAAAAACTTCCCAAGGAGGGAGCTCGTGGAAAGTACAAGAACTAAATAAAGTGAGTACCAATAGAAATACTTAATTTGAAGGTGGTAGACTAAAATTTCTATTGAAAAATGGAAACAAATTACAAATGATCTAAGAATTCTTCAAATTGTTGAGAATTGTTGTTTTGATTTTGATATGCAAAAACTTCCATTCCAGAAACAATTTTCTCAAAGGTCTTTTAACCAACAAGAGCTTAATATAATGTATAAAGAAGTACATAAGTTGTTGTTAGACAGGGTAATCACACCTGTTGATTACAATGAAACCTTGTTTCTTTCACCTACATTTCTTAGATCTAAAAAGAATGGCGAATACCGGATGATATTGAATTTAAAAAAGCTAAATGAATACCTACCTTATGAACATTTTAAAATGGAACATTTTGAAAATGCTTTGAATTTAGTAACAGAGAATATGTATTTTGCCTCTTTTGACATATCGAAGGCATATTACTCTATTCCTATAGCTAAAGAACAAAGACGATTTTTCTGTTTTTCACATAGAAATCAGCTTTATCAGTATTTAGTTATGCCCAATGGTGTTGGTCCGGACCCGAGGTTGTTCACAAAACTTATGAAGCCAGTTTACTCAAATTTAAGAAATAAGGGTTATCTCAGTAGTGGCTTTATTGATGATGGCTTACTTTAAGGCCAAAGTGAAGTTATCTGTTTACAAAATGTTTTTGCTACGGCAAATTTTGTGAGTTCCTTAGGATTCATACTTAATTCACACAAGAGTGTCATCATCCCAACACAAATCATCATTTACCTAGGTAATGTGATTGATTCTACACAGATGATTTAATACTTACCTCTTGGGAAAAAAAGATAAGATACAACAAGCTTGTAGAGAGCTTATGTCACATAGCTCAATAACTATCAGACAACTTTCAAAAGTCATTGGTCTCATAGTATCCACATTTTCAGCAGTCGAATACGGTAAATTGCATTACCGTCAGCTTGAAAGAGAAAAAATACACTATCTTCAGTTGTACTTTTTGTTGTACAGTTGAAGGATAATTGTAATTCTAAAAGTACAACGATGTGAGTGAGGAGACAAAATGCCTCCCACCCATCCGACAGTTGTACTTGTAAGTAATATTACTTCAGTCTAAAGTTAATGGCATCATGCCAAATATGAGCTGTAAAAACTGAATGCGCATGCGCGGGCCACATCTCATTTTGTCTCCTCACTCACATCGTTGTACTTATAGAATTACAATTATCCTTCAACTTAACAGGTAGGTCTCGTCTAATTTTTAAATTATGTCAGTGGAAATGCAGTTTTTACTTGCTATAATTTGCTTCGAATGTTGCTGTTGCTGTAAAAAATTCTAGATGAATGATTTTGGAATGGTTTTGGAATTAAATTGAATGAGCAAGAAGAGTGACATTTAAATAAAACTAATTGGAGGTAATCCGATTCGCTAATTTTGTTCATTATATCTCTTAAATAAAATATGCATATAGGTTTAAAAAAAAGTTTATATGTTTTTATGTTTTCCAAACTAATTAGACGCTTCCAAAATTAATAAAGCCAATGAAATCACTGATTTTTTTCTTGCAATTTTTGTTTCAAATTTATTTGTTGATCTAGTTTATTTATGATCTTGGAACACTTTTGAATGGTAAGACTGAGTGTTTGGTATGAATGAATGGAGCGTTGAATGAGCGACTTAGAGTGCTTACCGTTAGCAGAACAGAACAGAACAGATTTTTATTCAGAAATACGACTTGAACACATAGGTTCATCGTCGACATACATACATAATACATAACATACATGAGTATGGACATGATATTTACAAATGATACTAATTCTGAAATGCGGAAATACTGAACAATGAAAGGTCTTAACAAAAATGAATTTGTATAAAATGTTTAGTATTATTGTTAGTTTAAAAATCAATTTGAAACGTTGTTTAATTCAAACTTTCTTTTTTCCATCGCCTTTGTATAAAATATTCCAATACCATTCAACATCGTGAAATTGACATTCATCTCAATCAAAACTATTCTAAATCGCTCACTCAGCACTACATTCATTCAACTAAAAACCTTCACTCATACCATTCAAAACCGCTCAAAATGACTAAAAAATATTTCACTGACATACTTGAAATTTTAAGCGTCTGATGGTACTCATCCTGAACAAAACTAGCGAAATAGGATTACCTCCCTTGAATTTCACTCGAAACTCTCTCATCCGAAATCATTCCAAATCGTTCACCTTGTCAATTTCACGATGTTATTAACTGTAGCCTGTAACTGTAGACTTGGGTTTTCAAATACTCAATCAATACGCTCATAAATCCTTCAAAACGCTAAGAAAACGACACAGAACGCTCTGAAATCGATATTCAATGATCACCTTGGCTTTAACCTAATTTGAAAATCTCCGAATGGTCGGCGAAAACTCGCCATTTAATTATATATATAATACATACTTAGTGTATGATATGAAAAAAAATATCTAACGAGGTCGGGATAATTGATCATTGTCGAGACTCTGCCGAGACAATTATCAATTCTCACAACTGAGTTAGATATTTGTTTCATACAATACATTAAGTATGTTTTATATTTATCTTACAACCTCTATTTGCCTTCTTTTCGTTGATGTTTTTAACTGAAATGCAAGTTTCTAAAAAATACCGCAGTATATTATTGTTCTAAAAATAACTTTGCGATATCATAAAAAAATATCATACGGGATGTTATCATACAGATATTGGTATAGTTATAAGATAAAAAACATTATGTCACCATAATATACCATCAGTCTTTTTCAATTAAAAACTTTAATGTATCAATTAAGTCACTTATCCTGCTAATTTAGTTGTATTCCAAATTCAATCCCCTAGTCTATTTCACGATTTATTGAACGAAAGATCGGTCTCTCAGCGCTCTTTTTCTATCGTTCTCTATACTCACTTGAGCGTTTAAAATGCCCTGAAAGCACTTAAACTGTATGGAACGGGGCTTATTTTGAGTCTCCTCAGTAAAGTAACGTAATACTTCGTAGTGGTTAGTACTTCGCAGTAAATTACACCCAAGAGTCAAAATAGCATGATGCGTTTATTAGAATAGAACAGCTTGAGTGTTCAGCTCAGATTCTCAAACAAGACTGCTCCCTCTCTCTCCAGCATGCATTATTTATACGCTTTATTGACCTTGTGGAATTCTCCAGACTTGGCACTCTCATGGATGCCAACATCTGCTGTTTACAAACTAATGAAGTGTTTTAGATAAATGTTACTAATTAAAGCATTAACTCTAAACTATCTGTCAAAACTTGAGTTTCATTTACAAACATTAAAAATGTCAGTAAACAACTCGACTCAACAATACTACATAACCCATAACAATGAATACAGTAAATACGTTGACTTTACACAATTGGCAACGCCATGCATTCTGGACAATCCCCAAGTTAACAATCATATTAACATTAAACAATGAACACGTGTTTAAATGTCAAATTTGACTTGAACACTGTCCAATAAAAAGACCCATGTATAATACTGCACTTACTGCATGTCAGAGATAATGTATTATAACTCAAATTAATAAGTTAATCTCATAGGTCACTATGTTATAGTAATGAACTAGTGGGCAGGGTCTATTATCACCTCAAATTCTTGGAGCAACATCTCCCTAACAAATAGGCAAATGTGATTGAAACTGACAGAAAGTTATTTGGATGAGATCCACTGGACCAATAAAGTTTAGGTGAGCGATTTAGGGCCATTTCGATCCTCTTGTTTAATTTAGTGTTTGGGAAGCTCGATAATGAAAGATGATCTTGACCTTGCCACTAGACCTTGATTTTGGTATCAGCAAATGCGTATACTATAATTGAGATATATCACCATGCTTAGTATGAGGATTGTATGTTGAATAGGCTTGAAAATATTGGCAATGTTAAGTTCTTTTAGTAGGTTTTTGAGAGATTTGTCCTTGAAAGATGACCTTGGCCTTTTAACATGATCTTGACTTAGTATCAGCAGATGCGTATGATTGAAATCTATCACCATGCCAAATATGAGGCTTGTATCTTAAAAAGGCTTTCAAAACATTTGCAAAGTTAAGTTTTTTGGTTAGGTTTTGTACGGACGGACAACGGTGAAAACATGAGGCTTGTATCTTAAATAGGCTTCAAAACATTTGCAATGTTAAGTTTTTTGGTTAGGTTTTGTACGGACGGACAACGGTAAAAACAATATGCCCCCCTGAGCTTTCGATGCGGGGGCATAAAAAGCAGATGACCAGCTGAAAATTTACTAGGTAGTCAATAATTATTTGTCAACAGAATTGTAAAAGATCTGTTACATTTAGTTTATTCCTTAAACTTTCCCATCTTCTCTATTGCAAACTAAATTCAAATTGGTCATTTATTGATATAATTGATTGCGATTTTCTGAAATTGCTGTGTCACGCAATTCTTCGCCGCGAAACACATGCACCTGCTCATCCCAGCTTTCTATTATCTCAGCATTCGTATGGATGTAAAAGCCAAATCCCGCTACATCAACAAGCAGTTACAGTTAAAAACACCGAGAAATTGACATTCATCTCAATCAAAACCATTCTAAATCGATCACTCAGCGCTACAATCATTCATTCCAAACACTCACTCAGACCATTCAAAAACGCTCAAACCCATTGAAAAATATATAAACAACAACATCATTAAAAATAAACTTTGATAGAGAAAAAACGCGATTTCACTGACATAATTCAAATTTTAGGCGCCTCATGGGTTCTTGAAGAAATAGGAAGCTATGTATAGAACTTTTATGCATTTTTCATTAAAGGGAGGAAATCAATATCGCTAATTTTGTTCATCCTGAACAAAATTTGCGATAAAGGATTACCTCCCTTAAATTCACTCAAAACTCACTCCACACACTCATTCATTTTCATTCCTAAATCATTTCAAAACCATTCACCTGGCCAATTTCACGGTGTTTTTAACTGTATAACCGAACGATATCTCTATCAAGCTATATTGGAAATAATATTGTTCATTGTTTTAGAAAACAATGATTGATTGATTGAATGGAGTTGATCGGCGCATTCAACATCTTTTCAGTTATATCGAGGCGGGTGGAGCACCTAACAGTGGATTGCTGGTATTTTACTCACAAGTACAACCATCACAGCCTTTCCTAGCCTCCAACTACTATCTTACATACAGTTAACAACATCATGAAATTGATAAGATGAATTTCTTTGGAATGAAATTGAATGAGTGTGTGGAGCGAGTTTTGAGTGAATTTAATGGGAAGTTATCCATTATCGCCTCAAATTAGGCTCAAAATGAACAAAATTAGCGAAATTGATTCCCCCCCCCCTTTCATAAAATATGCATTCAAGTTCTATAGACAGCTTACATTTTTTCTTCAAGAACCTATTAGACGCTTAAAATTTGAACTATATCAGTGAAATCGCGAGTTTTCTCTATCCAAATCTATTTTGAATGACGTTGTTGATTCTATATAATTCAATGGGTTTGAGCGTTTTTGAGTGGCTTGGGTGAGTGTTTGGAATGAATGGAGCGCTGAGTGAGCGACTGAGAATGGTTTAAATTGGGGTGAATGTCAATATCACGATGTAACAGGTCTACGATTATTAACCCATTGGTGAGAGACATATAGTCGGAAAGAATGAGTTCCGCCGTCGGGGTTCAGAAAACAAATCCAAATATGTGCCCCTTGTAATCGATAAGATTCTTTACGACTGTTTATCACAAATGTGTTTGTAACTTTGAAAAACATCATACTAAAAACATCGTTGAAAATTATTTTAAGATATATATATATATATATATATATATATATATATATATATATATATATATATATATATATATATATATATATATATATATATATATATATATATATATATATATATATATATATATATATATATATATATATATATATATATATATATATATATATAATACGTAATTGGTGTTTTGTATGAGAAAAAATATCTAACGAGGTTGGAAGAATTGATCATTGTCGAGGCTCTGCCGAGACAATTATCAATTCTCACAACCGAGTAAGATATTTTTTTCATACAATACACTTAGTATGTATTATAATTATCTTATAACTCCTATTTGTCTTGTTTTCGTTAATGTTTCTAACTCAAATGCAAGTTTCTTAAAATAACCGCATTATATCATTGTTCTAAAAATAACTATGTGATATCGTAAAAAAATATCATACGGGATGTTATCACACGGATATTTATAAGTTATAAGATAAATAGTGTAAAAATTAAAAGAAAACTTGATAAAATGATTGAGTGATCAACACTATTATTCAATCATTCCTTTTTTCTGTGATGAAAAGATATAGCGATATTTATTATAAGTTTATTATAAGATCTATGAATAGTTTTCGATTTTATCAAGAACCAATCAGACGCTTACAATTTCAAATTATGTCATTGAAATTCTAATTTTTCTAGGTATTTTTATTTTGAATTTAGTTGTTGATCGTATCATTTAGTGATTTTTGAAATATTTTTTAAATGGTTTGGGTGTTTGGAAAAATGGTTGGAGCGGTGAGTGAGCGATTGATCGGAATGGGTCAATTTAACGATGTTGTAAACTGTACAGCTACGAAATGAAAACGATAACAAGCGAATTGATATTTCCTACCAAAAATGTTTTGTTTGTTTATGGAATAGACAGGTTATCTTCTATCTTCTAACCAAGGACATGCAATTCCAACATATAAATTGTTATATTTCATAACGAAGATGAATGATAAAAAAATGCTGATATACTTTTTTTATGCGCGCCTTTGAAGACGAGACGTAGTATGGGCATTCGGAACACTACTCGGCCGATCTCACGATCAGCCCCGGATGTACATAGACGGACTATTTTTAAAAAGTACGGGAAAACCTTGGATAAACTCGATGACGTCAGTTAAAATGGCGTTAGCCCTCGAAACTGTGAGTGAAAACATTCGACGTCGCCTACGCTACTCGTTTAAGTCATTGACGTGAAACCATCGTACCCTTATATAAATATCTTTATATTCTTAAATAACGACTGAAAAAATCTTAATTTTTGAGAATTTTACAGCCGTTATTTACTGTAAAAGATATAAATCTACAATGCTAGTTTTCTTACACTGTTTCCGGCAAATAAAATGCACGATTTCGTTACATACCCATCCGCATTACAAACATCCGAGGTATTTTGTAGTTTACGGAAATGGCCGAATGATGTTCCAAATAGTAGTATGGCATCACCTGTGGCGTCCGGGCGGCGTGTACTTCTGTGTCCTGAGCATAACTCCGTAAACTTATGTCGAATTTTCATCATTACGGAGTGAAGTGAACAAGAACGGTAACACTACCTGGCCTATTTTTTTTTTTCTTTTTTTTTTTATTACCCATTATTTTTTATTCATACCTGGATCTTGTCCAGAGCATATCCTTGAAAGCATAGCAGCCATGGTCATGAAACTTTAGGGGTATTTAGATCACATCGGGTGGAGGGGGGGGGGGAGAGCAGTGCAAAAGAACCACAACTCTACCTGGCTGACCTTTTGATTTATTGCCCTTTTTTGTTTATTATAATTGGATCTTGTCCGGAGCAAATCTCTAAAAGTATTTGAGCTATGACCTTGAAACTTAATGGGTAGATAGATCTCATCAAGGGGAATTGCACAACAAAAGAACCGTTTCTCTACCCGACTTTTTTGGGGGTATTGCCCTTTATTGTTTTTCGTACTTGGAATTTATCTGAAACATAAGTCTTAAAGTTTAGGTCATATGATTATGAAACTTGATGGGTAGATAGATCTAATCAAGCGGGAGTATAGTGTAAAGAACCAATACTCTACCTGGCTTCTTGTTTGAGCTTTTGCCCTTTATTGTTTTTCATACTTAGATATTGTCGGAGCATATCTCAGTACAGTACAGTAGTTCTGATCTTAAAATTTAAAAGGTAGATTTATTTCGACAAGTGGAAGTGCAGTTCAAAAGACAATGACTCTACCTGGCTTATTTTTTGGGTTTTTGCCCTTTTTAAGTCGCCATTTGTCAAAATGGCAGACTTATTGCGATTAGCTGGAAGGGTGTATATGATGATAGTGTACAGGGTGTCTGTATACTGGTTTAGGCAAATAACTACTTTTTTTCTGGAATTTACTCCATCTCTTTGCACCGGACCCAATGACACCAAAAAGTAGTGTAGACAGTTTAAAAAAGCAGCTATTTTGTTTATTTAATATAATACTTTGACTTATGTATTTTTTCCTTTTGTAGATAAACACAATCTTATGAAAACTTCATAATGGATATCTTGATGTCAAAAGTAAATTTGAGTTGCAAAATTAGTACGCTATTGTCAGGAAAATCATCGATCTTTGTATTGCACGTTTAATCACTAGGTGAGTAGACAAATTATTTTGGCTCGTCCGTCTGTTTTTATTTATTCATCAATCAACGTTGAATTTAACGGAAAACTTCCATCCTCATCATTGATTTAGCCTTTCAAAAACATCGTTCTAGCGATTCTCAAGCAGTAGCCGTAGGCCGCCATATTGGAAAGATTTACGCCCCAGATTAATACATGTAAACAAAAACGGTACCCCTTTGTATTTCACTTCCACATAAATATTCGTTCAATGTATTTGATGAATTAATTAGTGCGTGGGCAACTTATATAAGAAAAAAAATTCTGATAGTGCTTGAGCCGAGGGCTTACATTGTATTGACCTAGTTTTATTTTGTAACCGCGTTTATGATACTACGAATTTGATAATCCAGTACACAACTTTTCAATTCTACACTATATCGGTTTACATTGAACCAATCAAGTAAAGATATTGTTGATAAGAATTCAAGAGTGCTATTTGCGAACGGAATTAAATTCTGAACTCGATGTCAAATCAGTCAGCTAGGTTTTTCTTTCGTTTTGAACTGAAGTGATAAGCTCGGTTACTTCTTTTTCAAAAAGTACGAGTATTCAGAGGTTGGGTTTTTTGTAGTGTTTATACTTTGCATATCTGTCCAATTGCTTGGACCACTAACCGGTTATATTAATATGAATTGTCGTGATCTTGAAGTTTGAAACAAAAACTAGATCTATATGCACTAATGAACAATATCAGGAAATTGAACCAGGTTTTTGTTTTAACTTGATATTCTCTATGAATAACATTTACAATTGATACATCTTGAACTGGAAATTGACATTGGATTTTGATTCTCAGGAGTTTGAAATTGAAATTGAAAAAATGTTTTTGTTTGGGAAAGGGTTAATATAATATATTTTGTCGTCTGCAACTCTTTTCAAATTGTATCACCCGTTTGGTTGATTGATGATAATCATAAACCTAATTGCAATAAAACACTGGATGCTCAGTGAGGATGTGATAATAGTAGTGGGAAATCGAGGTGTAGGTGTTGCATCGATCACAATATGAAAAACTGGAAAACTACATTCGATTAGTCAGATTATGCTTAGAATCTGCCAAACAGAACCCTTGAATTGACAGAAAAGGCTTAGCATTTGAAATTGAACAGCAACCTGAACAAAAAGGAGCTTGTAATTCAGTTGTTTTTAGATCAGTAAGGGCTTAGGGTGAGATATAGTGATCTCTTATCATCTGTTTGCCTGTAAACAATACTGACGGGTTATTCTTGTTTCAAAATCTGAGTTATTGATCACAAATACCCAAAGTTCCAAAATATCGTGGTATCATCCTCATGGCGACTTTCAGGACCTTCAGTCCTCTGATTTCTTACTTATATCCTGTCAGGAGCAAGTCTGTAAGCGTATTTGAGCTATGATCATGAAACTTCGCGAGTAGATAGATTGCATCAAGGGGAAGTGCGGTGCAAACGAATTATAACTCTACCTGGCTTATCTTTTGAGTTATTGTCCTTTGTTGTTCTTCATACTTGAATCTTTTCCAAGGCTTATCTCTAAAAGTCAATGATCTTAAACATAATAATAATATACTCATACTACAATAATTCGTCAGTCTGTCAACACAAAAAATGTCTAAAAGATATTCGTTCAAATCATTTCTATTCTACTCTTAATCCAAAGCTTCACCTACTGTGTAACGGACGTACCATGTGACAATTTGGCACTTTTTCTTTTAAGTTCATCTGAAAATTGTCTTAAAGATATTCATTCAAATCAATACAATTCTACTCCTTACCGAAAGTTTCATCAAGCTGTGTAACGGACGTATCATGTGACAATTTGGCACTTTGTTTTCTTTTAAGTTCATCAGATTTGGCTGGAATGATTTCTGTACAGAGCCTTGGCACATATAATTTATCAAACGCTCTCTGAAATTGCTTCATCAATAAGAGGCAGTTACTTTAAATTTTATAGTTGAAACGGGTCAGCCCTACAATATGCACATCTCCTCTTTGTAGTTGAGCTCTCCCCGAAGTGTCATTGAAATCCAGCCAATGGTCTCCACGAAAAAGCGAGGGAACGTATATTACCTTGTACGTATGCGCTTTCACTAATCAAGGGCAGCAACTCTAAATTAAATAGTAAAACCGGGTAACCCCGACAATTTGCAAAACTCCTCTTTGAAGTGAAGGTTTTAACAACGCTTCATTGAAAACCAGACAATAGTTTCGAATAATATGAGCTGAAACGAAACTCGGACAAACAGACAATATGGCTTCACCAATCAGGGGCAGTAACGCTTAATTAAAAAGTCGAACCGGGTAACCCCGACAATTGGCATATCTCCTATATATAGTGGGGGTTTCAACAACGTTTCATTGAAATCCAGTCAATAGCGTCCAAGAAACTGCGCAGAAACGAAAATCACTCTGTATGTAAATAGCTTCACCAATCAGGGGCAGTAACTCAGAATTCAATACTCGCAGCGGATAACCCCGATGATAGGAGCATCACCCCTTTGTAGTGGAGCATTCCACAAAGTTTCATTGAAAGTCAGTCAATGGTTTCCAAGCGCAATAACGAAACTCGGTTGGACGGACGGAAAGACGATATGGCTTCACCAATCAGTTACAGTTACTCATAATTTAATGGTCAAACTGGATAAACCCCGACGATATGCACATCTCCTCCATATGTGAAGCTTCCCATAAAGTTTCATTGAAA
The DNA here is from genome assembly GCA_948146395.1 of Fragum whitleyi. Lineage (NCBI taxonomy): Eukaryota > Metazoa > Mollusca > Bivalvia > Cardiida > Cardiidae > Fragum > Fragum whitleyi. The sequence continues at coordinate 14,389,055 of OX411558.1, read as the reverse complement.
TCCAGCCAACTTTTTCCAAGAATATCACGAAAACGAATATTACTGTGGATGTATATAGCTTGACCAATCAGGGATAGTTACTCTAAATATTCGGTTCGAACCAGATAACCTCGACGATATGCGCATCTCCTCTTTCTAATGAAGCTTTCCACAAAGTTTCATTGCACTCAGACATTTCCATGAAATAGTGCAGAAACGAAACTCGGGTGGACAGGCGGAAGGACGATATGGCTTAATCAAACAGCGGCAGTAACTCTCAATTTAATAGTCGAACCGGGTAACTCCTACGATACGCACCTCTCCTCTGTGTAGTGAAGCTTTCGCCAAAGTTTCATTGAAATCCAGCCAATTGTTTCCAAGAAATAGCTCGGAATCGAATATAACTATATATATATAAATATGACTTCACTACTCAGGACCAGTAACTATAAATCTAAATGTTAAACCAGGTAATCCCTACGATATTTTACAACAATTCCTCTTTGTAATGCAGCTTTGCACAAAGTTTCATTGCAATCATGCCAATAGTTTCCAAGAAATAGCGCAGACAGACGGAAGGACGATATGGCTTCATCAATCAGGGGTCGTAACTTGAAATTGAATAATCGAAGCGGGTAACTCCGACGATATGCGCATCTTCTCTGTGAAGCGAGTCTTTCCGCAGAGTTCAATTAAAATACCGTAAATGGTTCCAAGAAATAGCGCGGACACCAATATTACTCTGAATGTAAATAGCTTCAGCAATCAAGGGCAGTTACTCTGACTTTAATTGTCAAACCGGATAACCCCGACGCTATGCGCATCTCCTCTTTGTAGTAAAGCTTTTTACAAAGTTTCATGGAAGTCAAGTCAATGGTTTCCAAAAAATAGCGCGGAAACGAAACTCGGATGGACGGACGCAAGGTCGATATGGCTTCACCAATGAGGGGCATTTACTCATAATATTATTTTCGAACCGGGTAACACTGACGATATGCGCTTCTCCTCTCTATAGTGAAGCTTTCCAACAAGTTTCATTAAAATTCAACCAATGGTTTCCAGGATAAAGCGCGAAAACGAATATTACTCTTTATAATATGACCTACGTCGCGGGAGTGAAATAACACCGGTGCTATTACAGTAGTGAAATAACTATGCAAATGAGCTCAGAGCGAATAGCAACGCTATTCTGTAACCGCGAAAATGATGTAATAATATAAATACAGTGACGTCATTTTTAAACGACGTAACAAGTTTCGCGGAAAATTGAAATGTTGAATTTCAAGAATTTTGACGATTTTTCGCTAAAATTTGGGTTAAATTATAAATAGAATATCAAATTTGTGCTCATAAAATACCGATTTTATTAAACTCGTCATCTTAAACAGATAAAAACTCGGCATAGCCTCGTTTTTATCTGTTTATAGATGACTCGTTCAATAAATTCGGTATTATGTATATGTATGTATATAGCTTCGTCAATCGAGCACAGGGCCCGAGATACTCTAATCAAGTTATTTCCTAATTTTATTCAGTTATTTAAAAAACACTTTATTTCTTTTAGATCAATGTGTCAGGGGACAATAACTCAGCACCTTTCTCCTTTATTCTTGGTTTTAGTTATAAACTTGAAGCTCGCATGTTTCCATCAAATTTACACACAGAACATTTTCCCATTCTTGAAAAGTTTCAGGAAAAGTTGAAAAAGCGAACTTTACTGCCTAAAAAAGAATCATTTTAGCGGAGAGTCCACAAGTTCCCTTTTCAAACATTTCCCGGCGGATCAGCTTAAAATCTTCAAAAGGAAGCTACCTTGTGGCCCTTTAATCATCCTCTGAAAGTTTCAAGTTAATCCGATAATAATGATGGACATAATCGCAAACTAATTATGGGTTGAAAGGTTAAATACCTATCAACAAAGGAATCCCTTTCCTGGGTCATTTTGACGTTTTAGCTATATGTTGCAGAAAAAAGTTTTTTTATAGCAGTGTCTCATTCTCTGTGCGTCTTGTTTGTACTGTAAGTGGCACTTTTCTTTGTGTACTGCTGCAATTTTTTTTGGAATTGCAATCGGCCAAATTAATGTTTTCTACTAATGACTGAAAAAAAAACTTAAAGAAATGTTTAGTGAGATAGAATATTAATATTTATATTATAATAATATATTTTTTGGATTGATATCAAAAAAAGAGTACTGTCATGTCATTTCATTTCTTTTGTTTACACTTATATAAAAGATATGTCTTGAAGGCTTAAAAATTGTCGATTTGGAAGATAAAAAAAAAATATCAATTTGAAATGCCGGAAATCCGAAATGACGGCATCTTCTAAGTTCCTGATTGATGCCTTGAAGGTGGCTGGGCTAGTAAATAGTGTTATGACCCTAGGATTTATCATCATGGTAAAGATTCAATCAGAATTTCAACAACGTATACGCTGAGGCAAACGCCGAAGCTTTAGGAATACCTGAACTTTCCTCTTAAAAAGTGGACCCGAAATAGATCCGCAACTTTTCGGAAATCATAAGCTAAAAAAAAAATACCGAAGTTCCCTAATGATTTCATTTGCAAATATCGGTAAAGGTCCGTTCCCACTGCTACACGAACCCAAAACTTATGGTGAACGGACACGACGTAAGAGTGAAAATTCCACCCGTTCTCATACGCTTGATAACAACTGATACTAGCAGTTAAAAATTGCGAAAATAGAACGAGAAATAGCGGACGCGTTACGTATTTGGCCGGGATGTTGAGTGGATGTTCATCGAGTGGATGTGCCTTGCAGATAAGAGCGGATGACAGCTCAGGGGAGGTTACCGGGTGTAATTGTGACGTATACGAATTGCGAATTACGAAGAGCGAATGCTTAAAGCATTGGACGTATACACAACGTATGCTGAGCGGTAACAAAACGGAAACAGAGCGAATCATTCAATTTTACGTGATGCAAAGGCTGACATATTTAAATATCTGTGTTATTTCACTTTTATTAACGTTCATATAATTCTGACCTCTGTACATTTTCATCCAAAGCGGATAAGAGTTACGAGGATGCCTCAAGGATGGATTGAGGATACAGCGGAGGTATAACGGATGGTATCGTATACGTAGGGTTTGATCCTCGTATTAAGTAATTCGCATTTATATCGTACAAAGAGGACAGTTTATCCTTTCTACAAGTTTTGTGCAGGTCAAAACTTTCTGCGCAGATGAAATCAGAATGAACGGACGGCTGACAAACAGAACGTATGCAAAACGTATGTACAGGGTAAGAAACAGATACAAAGCGTCTTTTCAACGAATGTAAAGATTTTCGTACGTTTTACATCCCCTTTACATCTGGGGCCCGTTTAACTAAACATCTTACGCAAAATTAATCGTAAGTCAAAATAACAGATCGTACCTGGTGTTTTCATTCATTAGTAGATTCTGCCCTGCAACAACTCATCGGAATCGTCTTTAGAAGACGATTCCAATAAGATGATGCATGGCAGAATTCCATATTTAGTTATAAAACTAGAAGATACTTTTATTTTTGACTTACGCAAAAAATGATCGTAAGATGTTTAGTAAAACGGGCCCCTGAACCGTGGGGCCAGGCCTTTACATTGTAAAAGATTAAGCGTTCCGAAATGTTGCGGTAATATTGGGTCCACTGCGGTAGTAGCATTAATTCCAAAGGTACATTTCTGGTCTAGCGACGTGTAATTAAAATTATTTTCAAACACTTTTATTTCAACTTATGCAACGAATTTCCACCACAATCTTCCCATTGCTTCTTTAGATATTTCGTCTTTGGTGTCGGATTAAAAACCGCTGCTGACATTGTTTTGGGGTTAATCCCAAGAAACTGGATCGGTTTGGTATGAAAACACCTGGAAGCGAAAGGTGAAATGAGATGCTTTTTATAAACTGTAAGTAACGTCGTGAAATTGACATTCACCCCGATGGATATCTTTCTTAATGGCTCACTCAGCGGGCGCTCCATTCATTTATTCCAAACACTCACTCAAAGCAGTTAACCGGGGTTATCGAGATCGATAAAATCAATTCGAAATACTTCGAACAGATCAGCATTTCATTGAAACTGATCAAACTATTCCATCATACTATTTGGCTGGTCTGAATTTCAAAACGCCCGATTTGTTCGTAAAAACACATAGATACTTTTATTCTGTTTATTTTAATAAGGTAATAAAACATGGTTAAATTGTAATGTTTTCATTTCGGTTTTTGCATAACTAGATTTTGTTGAAAAACGGGCGTGATTTTCGACACCTATGTTATACGATTTCATCAGTGACATGCCGACACAACGGAACTATTTTTGTTTTCCGACTCTGTCGTGGGGTAGTTTGTAGCACCTTGGCCTGATGAATAAGCGGCTCCCGGTTTTGAAATCCGCTGGCGGCACTCATCCTTTCCGAAAATCTGTCTCCCGACAATGGTCGGATAATCTTAAATCTATGTTGGATAACAGCTAGGGATTGAAAAGGATGAAATGGTGATCTGTTGCAAGAAATACCAGCAAACCATTTGTAGGTGATTTAGATGCCGCAATATGACTGGAAATATTCAAAAACCAAAGCAATATCGAACTTATTTTCGATGAGCTAAAACAAAACCATTCGATTCGTTATACCGACTTAGTGATCGTCTCTTGAACACAGTAAAGGTAGTGGAACCGAAATAGTTCCGCAACATTTCGAATCATTTGGTTAATATTGTTAAAGTCCATTACCTCAAAAACGTTGTGGAACTATTACGTGTCAACTAAATTGATACATGGATGGCTCGAACCATCAAATGGCTTCAAACATCTGACTAACAAATTACAAATGTCGTGTGTCGAAAATGCATGTGAACAAAACATAAAATTCTATCAATTGTAAGTGAGCGGCAGTCAAAATAAATCCAGCATCATTGGAAAAAATGCGTCATTCGGGACATCGCTCGGACTTTTCTGTAAACTGGAAAGTATCATGGACGAAAATGTAGTAATTTTGGGTCACTTTTAGGGTAATTCGTCTCCCTGCAGTACTTCGATAAATACGCTTGAAGATATTAATCACATTTTGTTAATTCTTTCAAAACTTCTTTGGAGTTCTTTTGGGTATATTATAATTGGATGACAAAACGCAGTAAAACACTGCATTCTGTTATCAAATTACAATGTGCCCACTTTTATGCTTTCGTTGATTTTGTTTTATGCAACGTCACCTTAGCGGGATCGTTGATGCTTGTGACGTCATATAAACCCACGTGCGAAATGACGCGCCCCCATGGCTGCGTCCGTATTATTCCCGAGGTCTATTCCGTAGAATCGCCGAGGGTTCCCGAGTGGGAATGCGATTTTCGTTACAGGCTGATTACGAATATCATTTTTTATTTACCGGTGTATATGTAAAATATTGTTGTTTAATAAATAGCGATCTTAAGATCAAAGCTTACCAACAGAAGAGTCCAAATCCTCTGCAAAATCCTACCCAATCATCATCTGTACATGGCAAACCGAAAATACATTCCTGGTATCGGTTACAAGACAATCGTGGAAAGAAAGGGCCTTTAGGAGCCCCTATGGAAATCAGACATGCAAGTAGATAAACAAGCAAGGTCATACAACGCATCCTACAAAAACAAAAAGTAAGAATATCCCTTGATTCAAATGGAAACATTTAAGAAATGTTAGCCCGTTTTCTACGCAGGGCTTGTGGGCTAGTATTTGTTAAATTGCGAAAACAAATTTGACACCCTTTTATCTAATTTTCTCTGGGAAGACGGTGATGGTAGATTATTGTATGATTTAATGAAAATCGACACAATTTCACGTTGTTGATTGTACTAGTTTCGCTTTTAGAAAAAAATATTTATGCCTACGATCAAAATGGAAACGCCGCCGTCATAGCGCAGTGAGTAGCGCGTCGGACTGTCAATCTAGAGGTCCCGGATTCGATACCCGACTGCGGCACTCATTCTTTCTGACTATTTGTCTCTCACCAATGGGTTTATAATCGTAGACCTAAATGAGATAGTAGCTGGAGGCTAGAAAAGAATGTGATGGTTGTACTAGTGAGAGAAATAACAGGAATCCATTGTTAGGTGCTCTTGCCGCCGCAATATAACTGAAATATCGTTGAAAGCGTCGTTAAACTCCATTCAATAAATCAATCAATCTAATTGGAAACTTTTGCGTATTTTTTCCCTTGTTTGTTCTGTGGATTAAATCCGAGTTTCTCAAAAATCAATAGCGGCCCTTTTAGAATTTTTATTTGTATTTTATCTATGGTTTCTATTGGGGAGTTGCGAGTTTTATTTTTGTACATACAAAATACTTATTTACGAAATTCTTAAATATGATAACTTTTTCAATAGTAAAGCAGAAAATAAATATCTGTTTTACATAAGATGTGTCTAATAAATTGCGCAACATTTGATTAAGAGCTTATCATTAAATCTTATAGTGCAAAAGAATAAGGATAAAACCCAAGATAACCACTTAAAAGGACTATTCCTCCTTTGGGAATATTTCAAGGGAGATGTAACCAACCGATATCCCTCATTAAGCCCTCCTCGATTATATCGGGGGCATTATATTTTACCGTTGTTCGTCAGTCTTCTGTCTGCCAGTCTGCGCAAAACTTAATAAAAACAGTGTTGCAAATTTCTTGAATTCTATTAATTAAATATAATTATCATATTTGGCATGATGAAAGATCTCACAAGCGCGCACCTGCAGTTGCTAAGGTCATGTGACATTTTAAGGCAATCTGCCTACGCTTTCTTGTTTGTATGTTGTTTTTAAGCAAGAGGGCCATGGTGGCCCTTAATCGCTCACCTGAATTAACAATCTTAAAATGTTATTCTAAGATTTGACCCCGTGACCTAGATTTTGACCCCACTTGACCAAATTTCAATCTTGTCCGAGATTTTATCAATATAATCACTCTGACCAATTTTCAGGTTTAATGGGGAAAAAATATGGCCTCTAGAGTGTCCACAAGGTTTTTCTAAGATTTGACCCCGTGACCTAGTTTTTGACCCCACTTGACCCAATGTCACCTTGTCCGAGATTTCATCAAGATAATCATTCTGACCAATTTTCAGGTTGATTGGGCTAAACATATGGCCTCTAGAGTGTCCACAAGGTTTTTCTAAGATTTGACCCCGTGACCTAGTTTTTGACCCCACTTGACCCAATGTCACCTTGTCCGAGATTTCATCAAGATAATCATTCTGACCAATTTTCAGGTTGATTGGGCTAAACATATGGCCTCTAGAGTGTCCACAAGGTTTTTCTAAGATTTGACCCCCCGACCTAGTTTTTGACCCCACTTGACCCAATTTCAAACTTGTCCGAGATTCCATCAACATAAAGATTCTGACCAATTTTCAAGTTGATTTGGCTAAAAATATGGCCTGTAGAGTGTCCACAAGGTAAATGTTGACGACGGACGACGCACGACGGACGACGGACGACGGACATCAAGTAACCCCAAAAGCTCACCTTGAGCACTTCGTGCTCAGGTGAGCTAACAAAAGGCATTCGAGTTTCACATCACAACTGAATTTTAAGTTCTATTTTATTCCTTTCAATTTTTAAATCATATAATTTCTGAAGTGTTCAATGTGAACTATTGTGATCGATCAATGTCTGGCGTCCGTCCGTCCATAAGTTAAAAAAGTCCCTCCGCCCAAACTATCAAATAGATCTAAAAACAAACTTAACAGAAAGTCAAGTACTTTGAAAATACCGAAATCTTGATTCCTTTACAATTAAAAATATCGTGGAATTGACAAGGTAAATGATTTTGGAATGATTTAGAAATGAAGTTGGTAGAGTTGTGGCGAGAGTTTTGAGTGGATTTAATGGGAGGAAATCCTCTATCGCATATTTTGTGCGGGATGAACAAAATTAGCGATATTCATTTACTCTCTCTAATGAAAAATGCATACAGAAGATATAGATAGCTTCCTATTTCTTCAAGAACCTATTAGATGCTCGCCAATTGAATTAGTCAGAGAATTCGCGATTTTTCTCTATCCAAATTTATCTTGAACGTCATTGTTGATTCTATATTTTTTGAAGGGTTTGAACGTTTTTGAATGGTTTGTGTCAGTGTTTGGATTGAATGAATGGAGCGCTGAGTGCGCGATTTAGAATGGTTTTGAATGAGGTGAATGTCAATTTTACGATGTAACTAACTATAGCTTTCATATTTGACACGAATTATCGTCTAATTCTTGTCATTATACGAAATCAATAAGGTAAGAGCTATACCAGACAAAGAAGGGGGTAATTCTCTTAGTACCCTCCAAAATACCCTAGTAGTTATAATTGAGCCTGTGGTTGGCATTTCCAAGAATTTCATGTGTGCGTGATTAAAATACGTCGAGAAGCCTTAACAATCAAGCAGTGGATTTAAATTAATTTTTGTTCGTAAATAGCGATTTGAGGTCCGTAGCCATCTATTGGCGCAAATTTAAGACTCTGATCCGACTGTGCGGCTGCACAGGCGGATCCGCGAGTCTCAACGTTGCGCAGATGAGAAATTGTTGGAAATGTCACGCACATGCTTAATTAAAATATGCAATATGTCTTGATATGAGGTGATGTAGATAATCTTGTTACACAATTAAAATCATTTATCCGATTACCGTAGTACACAATGATCTGAGTAGATCTTTGTAAATAAAGCTTGCTCTCGCCTCTGTTTTGAGATAAAATATCTATTACTATTAAACTGCTTATAGTTTAGTATAAGGCGTGTCCGAATGAAGGATTTGTACGTTGTGTGAGCCAAATTAAATGGTTTTGATCGGAATTAGAGTCAATTTCACAATTTTCTAGATTGAATTGCATAAGTATTCATACAAAATTGTCCAATTAGAAATGTATTCCATTATTGATAAATATTCAAATTTTCGCTATGTAAAAAAAAAAATTCAATCAAATTTGATAAAGGTAAACTGAATTAAACAACATACCAAATATGAAAACTGTCGGAGACGATTTTTGAAGATTTCGTTCTTTCCTAGACGGAGTCTAAATATGATCTATAAACTTAGTAAACTTAGTGAAGGTCCACTAGATGATGTTCATTAGATGATGTTCCATACCAAACACGAAAGCTTTTAGCTTTCTGGCTTTCTCCTAAGGTAAGCTTAAACTAAATGTAAAATTTGTGTTCACTAGGATTTTTCATCCAATATGCCCCTTTTTCGTGACGCAGCATCGTATTACCAAATACGAAGAAAACCAAGAGAGGCCCATTAAGATAATTCTCAAGAATTCTCCATACTAATTCCTTAGCATATGAGCCTGTCCGTGAGATTTTCAATAATTTTAAATGTGCGCAAAGCAAAGACTCTGACCAGCCTGTGCATCCGCAAAGTCTGACCAGAGTCTTCACTACGCACTTAGTACATAGATAAGGTCTCAAAGTATCTGTAGACAGTCAGGTAACTTTATATTTACAGTTTTTTGCTGGGACTCTCAATGTTTACATGTCTCGAACATTTCAAATTGTTGGAAATGTCACGCACAGGCTCATATATATTTAATAAAACAAAATTAGAAGACGATCCTCTTTCTTTCCATAATAGGGTACCATTAATTGGTGACTCGAAAGCACCAAGCGTCCATATCATTAAACCGATGAGGATATAATACAGACAAAGATCACGTTAAAACGAGTATTCCTAATTCCTGCGTAGCTGAGTTGAGTTCTGACCAGTAACTGTTTTTTTTTATTAACTCACTTAAAGTAGAAGTGCTCAATGTGAGCTATTGTGATCGATTAATGTCAACGCCTATCTGTCTGTACGTTTGTTCGTCAATCAACAATTATGAAACAAAAAATCTTTTCCTGATCTACTGGACAGAAAACTTTACATATGTGATACTTATGCCGTGTATTCCCAAAGTACTATAAAGATTCTGAAACAGGCCAAAATTGATTAAAAAAAAGGGTGTCAAAAGGTCAAATTCAATTTTTGCTCTAGATGTCACAGTTGTGGAACAATCTTCATCCCGCTTGATCAGATTATTTGGCTTGAGGAAGGCGATTTTGGTTTCAATCCGACCTTTGTCAACGGAAATGTACCTTATAGACTTTTGTTTTGTTAACACTCTAAACGATTTCGCTCAGTCTTCCTCGAACTTGCTCAAGATGATAATCCCGATCGGAATTATTGGAGAAGTATGAAAGTGCAAAGGTAATTTCCTGCGATGATTTAGAGAGAAATATTTGTACATTACATTCATCATATTAGACCATTTGTCTTTGAAACAGCAGCCCATTGATACTATGTCATTATTTTGAATTCCGCCAAGTACTTTCAGAGTAGATGTGCCCAGAAAATAGTGAGTGAGGCTCACAGGACGGACAAAAGACATTGTCACTAGCCTAGCAGTTCTTACAAGCCTTTTCGTTTAATTATGGATCCTGAAAATAATTATCAGTGTACATGTATATCGCTCAATTGATCTATTTGGTTATGTTTTGGAATTGAAGGGTCATTTAGAAGAAGTTCCTGTCTAACTACGAACGTTGATCGGTTAAAAAGTAAATTACGTCATATATTCATAAATGACATAGCAGTTACTGAAAGAGTCGACTCAAGACATTTTTTCAAACAAAATGATGACTATATCAACTTTACCATACATACATGTAGAAGGTGTCAATGATTTGAGTTTGTCTACTTATAACACCGTCTTTAAAAAGCAAATATTTAGAACGGACAATTCTTGCATACACATTGATGATTTTTTTTTTTTTTTTGAAAAAAAACTACAATGGTGTTAGATTAAAAAAAAACGCTACCGCAAAGGAAATCCTCCTCAAAATTGTAGAAATATTAGAAAGTATATACAAGTTAACTTATTAAAGCTTGGCATCTCCAAATTCCTATGCTTTAGGACCTACACGAATCATGTAGTCGATCAGAACGCTCTATTGTTATTGCCATAACTAGAAAACAATTCACGTAAACGATAAAGATTATAATACCTGCAGAATATCTCGTTATGTTCACATGAATAATTTTGAATGATAAACTCATTAAATTATTATCATATGCAAATGGGTCGAGAAGCGCCATTATTTGTCGATAGTCACTTACGTATGAGTCAGCTTCAATACCAACAAAAACCGTATAATCAGTTTAAATGTGTGTTTGAGTGGAAAATTAGAATTGGCATTGTAAAACTAGCATTTAAAACCGCATCGAGGCAACAAATCCTCTAATAAGGGGAAATCGTACGCAAAAGTAACATTTGCTAATAATATTTATCCGGAAATATTACCTAAGGCATCATACACGAGAATGGGCATTTGAATGCTTGGTAGATGAAAAAGAGGATTATGATTGTCCTTTATCGTTTACCTTAGTAATCCATCTCATAACTTGTCAACCTTGTTATAAATACCCAGACATTGTTTGATGTACATTTAGAGCGGTTTTGAAAGCAACATACTTTGATTTCGTCCTGCTAATTTGTTTTCTTTCTTAAATTTTCGTAATTTTTCAATTTTTCTGTTACCATGGCATCAAGAGTTATTGATGGAATTGAATTATTCTTACAACGGCGACTCATTCTTTCCGACTATTTGTCTTTCACCAATGGGTTGATAATCCTAGACCTATGTGAGATAGCAGCCGGAGGCTGAAAAAAAAGCGGTAATATAAGCAACTCATCATCGGGATACCGGAGATGAACATACATAAGAATGATTTAAATAGTACAGCAGATTTTCATATTGTCTTTTAAATTTTTTTATTGGCTTCAAAAGTACGCGAAAACGTCAATCTTTAACTCAACGTCATGTGTCAAATCCTGCAAATTTCATAACATTTTCAGTTCTTACAAACGAGCTACACGAATTTGAAGGAGATATCAAAAAGTAGCTGACCAAAAGAGATTACGTCTTACGGCGACGTAAAATTTCGAAATGTTGTCAAATTTTGTGTCGCGCTGGGAAAGCACCAACAGAAACGCTGAACATGATCAAATCTACAAGAAAATATAGAAAAATGCAGGCCAGCTTCTGTACATAAGCAGCATGCGCGTTTTAGAAGCGGACGTGATTCTATCGAGGACGACCCTAGGATATCAAAAGATGAACTGGGCATGTCTGTCGTTAGTGCGCGTTGGTTGCCCCGACTTCTCAAGGAAACTAAAAAAGAATTAAATAGACAGGATTATCACCACTGATAACACCTGGCTGCACCATTATTACCCGGAAACTAAGCGCATGTCATCTGTGTTGAAAAACCCGAGTAATCCTCCACCAAAACAGGATCCGGTCCAAAAAAGCACAGGAAAAGAGATGTTCCTTTACTTCTTGGACCGGCACGGGATGCTATTACGACACGGAATTCCAGAGTGCCAGTCAATCGGCATACTATTCTAAGATAAATTAATCAATCAATAAATAAATGAATAAATCTAAATAAATTAGTCAAACAAATAACAAATAATGAGATACTGATTTACGCAAACCTAAAGAACCGCGAATCTCTTTCTTTAGGTTCTGAGGTGGGATCTTGTTAACGCGATACCGAAGAAGAGTTCCAACTTACCAAGTAATCCTACACCAGGATAATATACCTGGGGCCTGTTTTACTAAACATCTTACGATCATTTCTTGTGTAAGTCAAAAATCTAAGCTGCTCATAGATAAGTAACTAAAAACGGCATTCTGCCATGCATCATCTCATTGGAATCGTCTTCTAAAGACGATTCAAATGAGATATTGCAAGGCAGGATTTTACAATGAATGTAAACACTAGGTACGATTTGTGATTTTGACTTACGATTAAATTTTTCGTAAGATGTTTAGTAAAAAAGGCCCCGGGACAATAAATGGAATCTACACAGCTAGAGATCTCTCTATCGCGTTTTGAGGTCTTGAAGCACCTACCATACAGTCTTGACCTCTCGCCTATGGATTCTCGCGTGTCCACGAATTTCAAGGCACAGTAACTCGCAATACGGTTTGATTCAGCTTGCGACCGTACTAAACAAGACCAAGCAGTTGCGTCGTCAATTTCTGAAGGATTGTATGTGGAAACATATACATAGTGTATAAGCAGACATAGGAAATGCGTGGATCTTGCGGATGACTATGCGGAGAAAGTACGACGTTCGTTGAACTGCGGACACATAGTGGGCCATTTTATGTCCAAATTTTAAATTGTCTGCAAATCATGCCTAATGCGATAAAACTGAACGTTGAAGTACCCGCTTTCGTATTTCGATCATATAAAGGAATTTCATAACGTAGAGTTGACGTCATGACGTCATCAAGGGGCCGACCCCTTTTTTAGGGAGCAAAATCAGTAATTGACCATTTCTTTCGGAAATGATAGACCGATTTTCATTCCGAAAACGCCATTTGCTTCGTTTAAAGACGCCTGATGTTATGTTTTATTGATATGAAGATATAAGTGTAAGAAATAAAATTAAGTGTAACGTATTAAATATTAATGCCTTCTGCGTTGCTGTTTTCGAGTACAGTCACTGGAAATAATGCCCTTTTTCTCGAAAATTTGTCCGGTGACCTATGCTGAAATTTAGATATGTTGCTGTCAAACCAATCCGCTGAAGAAATTTGAAATCAAAACCATGTCTCTTCGGGTTAGATTTTTTTAAAATTCGATTCCGCGAAGATATCGCAAATCAAAAGATATTTCAACGTCACGTCAAATGTTCACAAAAGCTGTCTTTTTAAATGGATAAAACTTAAGTGAATTTTTGTATTTCTTTTTATCACATTCAGATTTTTTTTAAATCCTATATTTTACGATAAAGCTTAATTTCAAATATTTTAGAATACCTTATTGCGCGGAGATTGGTGCCAAATAAGCATAGTGCCGATGGTTTTGGTGCGACGTCGAATTCGACGAAAACTGTTCCAACAACTTCACCAAATCGAATTTAATAAAAAATCTAACCCGAAGACATATCATTTTTATTGGATTTATACAAAGCATATTCTTTGCGCTACAAAATAACAAAAAATCAGCATAGGTCACCGGACGAAATTTCGAGAAATCTCTACTTATTTACAAACAGTGAAATGAAAATGTGAACGTCAAGTCTTAAAATTCGCGAAATAGTTAGCGTTTCGGGCCTATGTTTCTATTTGAATGTGCACAGAAATTAAACGAATAGCTCGGGCGTTTTTGGACTTTCAAAATGAAACTTTTTTCGTGAAAATCGGCCGATTAATTCATAAAATATTTACAAGTAATGGTTTTGGCGCGTCGAAAAGGGGTTGGCCCCTTAATGACGTCACGACGTCAAATGAACGAGCTTCAGACCCTTTTCACTGCGTGTTCGCTAATTCCCGCACTTCAAATATAAATCTCAGAAATTATTGTGAGATTTTAAGAAAGTCGAAATTCGACCATGTTATCTGTACGCAGTTACCTTAAATGACGCTTGGCATTACTGTGACGTCGGCGTGCTCCGGGTTTGAATGGCATGCTGTTTTATTTCTGTAAGGAAAAAGTTTGCTATTTAAGGTACTAGATACTAGATACTAGAAAAATACACAGGAAATGTTTAATAATAAGATTTAATAAAATCTTAAATTTGTGCACGTATATTCTATTTATTTAAACTGCGATTATAACTTGTCCTATAACAATCTTACGAACGCCCAGAACAACTCGCGTATATCAAATATAGTTTCTATGTAAGATACGTAAATCCATGGTCTAAGAAAGCTTCCCTTGGGGACACTGTGTACAGTCCAGTTTTCGTGCAGAGGAAGTTTTTGGGTAACGCTGACTCTTTAGCTACGTGGTCGTAAGTATGAGTCCATCAAGTTCAGTGCAGCCGGGTTCGATACCCAACGGTGGCACTAATCCTCTCCGACTATTTGTCTCTCACGAATGGGTTGATAATCGAAGAACTATTTGTGATAGCAGATGGGGGCTATGAAAGTATGTGTTAGTAGTACTGGCGAGAGAAATACCAGGAAGCCATTGTTAGTTGCTCCAGCCTCCGCATTGTAACTGAAAGATTGTTGAAAGCGCCGTTAACTCCATTCAAACAAACAGATTTCAGTGCAGATCCGAACTTTCTACACTGACTGTTGAGTACATCCAACAGTATACCATGGTCGACCGCGTCAAAAGCAGCACTAAGATCAAGAGCAAGGAGAGATGCTACTTCCTGGTGTTCCATTCCTTCAGGTTTATCATTTACGAGCCTTGGAAGAGCAGATGCACAAGAATCGAATTGTCTGTAAGCTGACCGGTTCTATGGTAAAAGATCAAACTCATTTACATGGTCATTTACACGGTAGAGTGCGGCTTTTTCAATAATTCTGGACACGAAATACAGGTTGCTGACTGTTCTCTAATAAGAATATATGAGCTCAAGAAAAGACTTTCCAGAAGAGGTCTAATAATTTTTGGTGCTTTTTTTTTCGTTTGGGTGGAAAAACGCGCTGTGTGAATGATTTGTTTACAGGTTGTATAACAGATGGTAAAAGATCTCCAAGGAATGATATTAATACCTTGGTTTGTAGAACAACATCTAACTCACAAGATTAATTTTGTTATTGATTTATAAGTTTTTCAACCCCAGCTCAGTTAAACATGTAAACGATTCAAATGTTTCATTAACTTTTAAGGGGTGGTTTGAAGCTCTCAAAGTCCTTCAGAGATACGCGAACTTTTCTTGATCTTGTCCATTAAATAGTCAGCAAACTCATCAGCTACGTTTCTCTCATTTTGTACTTGACGCTTAGGGTTTTAGGAACTTCCGGTTATTTCTTGCACAAACTGATACAGTTTATTAGAATCACTATTTGGATCGATCTCCGTGTGATAATCCCAATTTATATGTTTCTTGGTCAAGGGGCTGTTTGTGTTTGAGTCTTTCAGATCGACGCCACACTCGTTTTAATGACAAAATCTTATTACTGAACCATGGTCTAGGTGTTCTATATATTTGCGTTTTCTCTTTGATTGCAGCATGTTTGAAATTTTTAAATTCTATTTAAAAAGAAATTAACCATTCCATTTACGTATTTTGAAGATAATTCCAGTTGTGACTGGTCAAAGTTATCTTTATTCATATATTTTTAATTTCTATAAGAAATAGGCTTACTATTAATGTTTTCTATGCCTAATTTAGTTACGGCTTTCACTACACAGTCATCAGACAAAAAAGAGCCTGGTTCACATGACGCAAATCTACCCCTTTTTTTAACTCGAGGATAACACGCTAAAGGTTCGAATGACTCTTATTTCCATCGTGGTCCTAACTCATTCCAGATCTTATCCTGCACATAGAGAGCGAAGCAATGTTATGTTACCACTGCTACCCACTTTTACAGCTGAGTGGACTTGGGCCCTGTCTGTGAAGTGTCCTGCCCAAATTTACTACCCGCCTCCGCTCGAGCTCGAACCCGTTACCACCAAGTTACGAGTCGAGCGCGCTAACCACTCGGCCAACGATCCAGACGATACTCTATATGATGAAAAAAACTGTGTGAAAAATTCAATTCAACTTTTTTCTATGTGAAATTTGGACTAAGTATAGCTGAAAATTGGAATAATTAAAAATTGTCAGTTATTGTCTTTGAGGCTCTTTTTGAACTTGCTATTCTAAGAGGTTCTCTATCATTATCATATGTTTATCAAACATCAACAATTTGAAATATTATGCTTCTAGACATTATTCTATTAGCTTAAGCCTTTCTACCTTACAAAATAGCATCATGAACTACAACAACAACTACCGAAATCCCTACATTACATTACATGTATCGCGACATATAACTGATATGTATGATGTAAAATGTATTTCCTATTTATGTCTGTCAAGTGTGTTTGTAATGTAGGTTCTTGTATTCCATGTATACGTGAAGAAAATAAAACTTTGACTTCACACGCCTTTGATTCAACAATTCAATAAATAGATAAAAGTATAATAACTGGATTATCACTAAACACGTTTCGCCTTCGGCTCATCAGTGGTAACGTCGTTATAACGTCTTTGTAACTAACTTTGTATTTATACTTTTGCCGGGCCGGCGTTTGCCGGATTCTTCTTTTCTTCCGTCTGTATACATGTATATAAATATTATGATTTCAGAAAATATATTGATTGTGGTGGTTTTATATGTAAACTTTGACTCCCTTAAAAAAAGAGAAAAAAAGCCTAGCGACTTTGATGCATTTTTAACTTTTTCTTTAAGTTGTGTTACTGAGATTTTGCTATCACAATCCTTGAAGTCTGCGATGGAATGGTTAGAAAGAGTAACACGGAGCACTGATAGGAAAACAATCATTCTAATTCAATAATTAGACCATAATACAGAATTATGAATAATCTACCATAACTATCAATATAATAATTGTCGTAATAGTTCATAAGAATAATACACAAATCCAACCATATTATATTAAAAACGTTGCTTTTAGTATATGTTAACATTCATTTATTTTTTTCTTTGTGAATATGATAAGTGGAGATATAAATAATTTCTGTAGGCTATTCCATATTTCAAAAATTGGAAGATATCTCTAGAAAGGATGGATTATTTTGTCAATATATATTATATATATTTCCAGTTTCAAAAAGTTCCCGTAAATCATCATGGTCTTTTTGTGTGACAATTGACTGTTATTATATTACGTTTTAGCTTCTAAATACACCTCTAGAAATATTCTTAAAGTCAAAATTCTTCTTTTTATTCACCACCAAACCAAACGTTGATTTTCTTAAGAAGGTTTATTTCTATACTTATAATATCTCCTCTTTGCTACTTGACTAAATATAGTCAAAGAGATTACTTTGTGATTAATTTTGAAGAACTAATTGAGGTAAAATATATCTAGAAGAACGTGGAGAAATGCCGTTGTCGACTGTCCTTTACAATTGATTGTCCGATCGTTTATTTCCGAACTTCATATACTTCTTCTTTGTTGTTGGGTATAACATCGCCGGAGACATTGTTTTGTGGTTAATTTTGAAGAACTGGCCTGGTTTATTCAAATAACACCTAGAAAAAATTGAGATAAAATATATGCTAATACTCTGGTTCACCCGGGTTAACCCGATGCAGAGAACTCGGGGGATTCCAGAATTTGGAGGTAAACAAAGAAAGACAGATGCAGCACAGGTCTCTATTTTTCACTATTTATTATTAAAACTCAAAATAATCAAGATGCTGCAAAGTTTCAAACATTGAGTCAAGTATTCTTACGATATACTAATGATAGAGATGAAAGATTTTAGTTATGTTTAAATGAGAAAATTAAATTTGAATTAGAGAATCGTGCTAAATTTAATTAAAACTACACAATATGCTCAGTAACTTTGACAAATCATGCATAAATTTCAAAGAATTCAACTGTACAAAAAATATAGGATATATTCTCAAAGCAAAGGGTTTTACTGTAAAATGTGTTAAAATGTCAATGTTTGTGGTAAATTAAAATTTGAAGTGTCACATTTTATGATACGGGATACTCTAAGGCAGGATGTTGGGAGTTAAGAGTAAGACGATTTTATGATACTGGTGAAATAAGACGATAATTGTACCATAGACATTTTTGATCTTACATCTTTTAAGCTATTTGAGTTAATTTCATGGTATAATTGATCTCAATCAAAACCATTCGAAATCGCTCACTCAGCGCTCCAAAACCATTCAAAAACGAACCAAAACCAAAAACAAAAGGGCCAGCTCACCTGAATTTTATTGCACCCAGTGGATCTCATACAAGTAACTTTCTGGCAAAGATTCATTCACAATTGCCTTGTTGTTGAAGTGGAGATATTATTCCAAGAATTATAAGTGGAAAACGCCATATATGCACCCCGCCATGTTTATGGCCAAAATCATGCCACCACAATTTTTGAAAAGATCACAGGACAAACATTCTGGCAATGTTTGATAAAAAAATTCTAAGGTTAAGCTGGTGATTACATTCACAGAAAGGTCCCCCAAGACACATTCCTTCTAAGTCTGGTTGAAATCGGCCCAGTAGTTACGGAGGAAAAGATGTTCACATATTTTGGTTTCAAAATAAGTCCCGCCCTGCAACGCCCATATTTATGGGCAATCAAAATTTTGCGAACAATTTTTGAAGAGGGTCACCCTAGGAGCATACTGGGCAAGTTTCATTGATATCGGCATAGTGATTCAAGAGGAGATGTCGTTCAAAGATTTCTAGTTCAAAATAAGCCCCGCCCTGCCACGCCCATATTTATGGGCCAATCTAAATTTCACTGACAAGTTTTGAAAAGGGTCACCCAGAGATTATTCTAGCAAAAATTAATTGAAACAGGCCCAGTGTTTTAGGAGGAGAAGAAGTTTTAAGAAAACTGACGACGGACGACGAAGTCGATGTGATCCTAAAAGCTCCCCTTGATGCCGATGTGCTCATGCGAGCTAAAAAGATAAGATCAACAACTTTTTTCAAAATAAAAAAAAAAGCTTGAGAAAAATTGCTATTTTACTGACAGAATTGAAATTATATGCGTTTGGTTGCTTCTTCAAGAAATTTGAAGCTACTTATAAAACTTGTATGCATGTTTAACTAAAGGAAGGTAATAAGTTTCGCCAATTTTGTTCATCCTGAACAAAATTAACGATATTGGATTACATCCCTTATATTTCACTCAAAAGCCATTCATCTTACTCATTCAATTTCATTAAAAAATCATCCACCTTGTCTGTTTGGCGATTCTGTTAACTGCTCGACTTGGTTTACTTGTGATTACAAATTCGACGCATTAAAAAAGAAGTTCAAGGTATTCACCCAGAGCTTTGAATCTCGAAAGCATTCAACAAAACAAAGGGGGAAACAACATTGATACAGTTCTGATAACAATATCGAATATCTGATCTGGACTATTTTGCCAAAATTTATTTTGTGATACATATACATGTATTGGTTCGAGTGGTTCAAAACCGAAGTGGCTTTATTTTTGCATATTTTTGATACATATATTTGCTTTTTAATGGGTTACAGAACAAGCTAAAGTTTAGATACGGCCCATTGATGTTTGGTAAGATACGGATATAGGACTTATGTAACTTATTATGCGGCCGGTAAGGGGCTTTGTGTTGCCAGAGAATATTGCTGCGTGTAAAGCAAAAATACATCACAATTTAATTGACAGTAAATTTAATCAAATTATTGATCAATGTTTTATGTTGTCAATTAGCAGTAGACCTATGTGAGATAGCAGCTGGTGGCTAGGAAAAGATGTGATGGCTGTACTGGTGAGAGAAATACCAGGAATTCATTATTAGGTGCTCCAGCCACCGCGATATAACTGAAGAAATGTTGAAAGCGGCGTAAAACTCCATTAGATCAATCAATTAATGTTGTCAATATATGATCAATTGTATTGCCAATTCTACAGTATTATTGTAAATAAACTTGATTTTAGACTAATTCAAAATTATTGTCAACAATATTGCCAAATTAAATTGATCGTTTAATGGCATATTAAAATCCTTATTACTATCCGCCACTTAAGGTAAACGTATATTGGAATCATTTTGCGTCGGTCCGTCGGTACGTCTGTTCATTTTAAAATATCCCCTATCATTTATGTACGGATTTTCATCATATTTTCACAGAATGCTTCTGATATATGACGTCAGAGATAACCGTTAAAGTTCAAATTTATTATTTTATGTAATGGACCCGAAATAGTTCCGCAACGTCTCGGAAGTTATCAATTTTAACAGTGTTCACCGAGGTTTCCTAATGATTTTTATAAGGAAGCCGCAGTCAACATTGTGAAAGATCATGTGTCCCGAAATGTTGCGGACCTATTTCAGTTCTACTACCTTAATTCGTGATAGTTGAACACCTGTTTTCATTAGACAATCTTCCAGTATTTAAAATAATACCTTAATATGATATGTAACACCTTGCAATCTTTCATGATCGCCTAAATCAAAACTTTATTAGCCACGTTAATTACAGTAAATATTTATCATTATGAAGACTAATCCATTGCAGTTCAGAAGACGCACGATCTACTTTTCTTTATAATCTAAAGATGAAGAGTAGTTATCCAGCTTCAAAAAATGTTTATCCTTCATTCGACTAGACTGGAACATGAAGAGTTATATCTATTTCTAATTTAAAAATGCAAATTGCACATAAGGTTAGGTAGAACACCGCTCATCTATTCTAGAAGAGCAACTTTCAATCCTTTTTATTCCTTAACATTATAAGGTCTATATAGACAATTACGAGAACGTTCATCAGACACAAGCCGCGGATTATCTTTGATACCAAACCAGAAGTGATGGACTTCGAGGCTTGACCAAATGATGAAGTTTCCGTGTCGTACAGGCGTCATAAGCGGCCCACCAATGCCTAACCTACAGAATTACCTCTTGCTAGCGTTTCCAAGATGCAATAATTTAAGAAGTGTGGGACACCGTGCATTTTTATGTTTAGAAACGTTTTTTCCCAGGATCGACTCCATTTGAAGAGTTGATGACAATAATCGGTATGTGTACTTTGCAACAAAACATGTTGGAATTTTTAAACCACCTCGTGTGAATCACTTTCAAATCGAATGTTCAAGACACACATAAAATTTAGTTTCGAAAAATAAATTTTGAAAGATGCACGGGTTGCTCTGAAACCTAGTGACCCCCGATTATATAAATGCATTGGAAATTCACGTAATCGAAATATTTTCATTTTGAATAGAGTTTAATTAAAGCTGGCCTATATTTTTTTATGGTGTAAAATGCCTACCAGAAAAGAAATGCCAAATATTCACGGAGGTGGTTTTTCTTGGCGTCAGTATAGTATAAAATAAAACATGTAAAAGAAGCGCACCCTGTAAAGTTTTTACTGTAATTCATTAAATACGAAAATAAGCAATGCAATATGAAATGTTAAAAGATTTTGTTGTAAGTGATAGAAATACATGTTATTCAATTATTCTTACCCAATGCACATTTAAAGATTCTTCATACCTTTATTACATCGTCATCTACCCCTTCTTCAACCCAATTAGCAAACCAAATTTACGAAATATTCCAGTTCCCAGTATCAATCCTCTAAACTCCCCGCATCATTTTTTAAAGTTACTCTTACTTCCCAATATCCAAAAGAAATCATACCTTGAGACGGTTTTCACACAAAAACAAGTAATAATTTTCACACACCAGTGAAAAGGGACAGCACGTAATGACGAAAAATGACCAAATTTTATAACCTATCTGTCAATTTATGAGAAATGTTCCAAAGATTGGTAAAACTTGACTGAAAACTGACATTGGCATGCTAGAAATACGGAATTTCAACTTCTGAGATATGACACACTGTTTATTCGCTAAAGAACGACTAGGAAATGATCAAAAACTGTTTCCCAGCTACAGAGGACAACTGCTAAAAGAAGTACATACATGCGATCTTGCCTTTGAATTGAATAATCAATGAGAAAATACAGACCTGTGTTGCAACTGTCTTTCTTTGTTTACCCCCAAATTCTGGTATCCTCCGAGTTCCCTGCATCGGGTTACCCCGGGTGTGGTTAGAACGTGAAGAATAATAGGCAATTTATATACAGTAAATACTTTCGTAAAATTGATGCCTGTTCCGATCAAATGCATTCAAAGTCGATCAGTTAACGCTCTAAAAACTCACTCAAACAATTAAAAAACAATCCAATATCACTACTTACATGTATCACTAGATCATCAACTTACTCAACTTAATTTAAAGTAAAAAATGCAAGAAAATCCACTATTTCATTGATTCTATTGATTTTGGAAAGGCCTGATTGGTTCGGAAAGACATAAAAAGCTACTTATAAGACTTGTATGCATGTCTTTTGAAAGGGCGGTAATAAGTATCGCTATTTTGTTCATCTTGAACAAAATTAGCGATATTGGATTACCTTCCTTTAATTTTACTCAAAACTGACTCATTGCACTTATTCAATTTCATTCCAAAGTCATTAAAAAATCATTCACATTGTCAAAAGCACGATGTTGTTCACTGTATATAAACGACCCACTGCAATATATACGGGAGCCACCACCATAGCGCAGTTGGTTAGGCATAAGACTTACAATCTGGAAGTCGTGGGTTCGATCCCCGGTGGCGGCAAATATCCTTTCCGACGTTTGTCTCTCACCAATTGGTATATAATCGTAAACCTATGAGAGATAGCAGATGGAGGCTAGGAAAGGGTATAATGGTAGTACAGGTGAAAGAAATACCAGGAATCCATTGTTAGGTGCTCCGACCACCGCGATATAACTGCGAAATTGTTGAAAGCGGCGTAAAACCCATTCAACAAAACAAAACAAACAATATATACGGGAAAACGGGCGTCTAAACGTCCCGCTTACATTTGCCATATTTAAACATATACAAAAGCAAGGACGACGTGAAATATAATAGTCCTTTAATATACAGTTCTGATAATGTATGATTTTGTGTATACAACAACCGGGAAAAAATGTACCAAACTTTCAGAAGGGTCTCAAGAATTTCCAATGCTGGAGGAAAAAACAATTGAAGTCTCTGAAATTCGGTTACGTTGCCGAATCAGTCATTAGATCTAATCATTCACCTTGTTTGTTCTGCTTCTCTTAAAAGTTTGAAGTTTGGAATCAGTTAATTTTGAAATCCTGTGGATCATTTAGTTTGTTTCTGCACAATTCGTTTTTCTGTTTCAAAAATATTCGGGTGTGAGTTGAAGATTTTTTTCACAAAAGCAATTCTAAACTTTTAGTACAGAGAAGAACATCGTGAAATTAACATTCGCCCCAATTAAAATCATTCTTAATCGCTAACTCAGCGCTCCATTCATTCATCCCAAACACTCATTCAAACCATTCAAAAACGCTCAAACCCATTGAAAAATATAGAACCAACAACGTCATTCAAATATAAATTTTGATAGAGATAAATCCCGATTTATCTAACATGATTTAAATTGTTAGCGTCTCATTGGTTCTTGAAGATAAAGGGAGATATCTGTAGAACTTGTATGCATATTCTATTAAAGGGAAGTAATTAATAGCGCTAATTTTGTTCATTCTAAACAAAAATTGCGATATAGGATTACCTCCCATTAAATTCACTCAAAACTCGCTTCACACACTCATTGAATTGCATTCCAAATTCATTCCAAAATCATTCACCTTGTCAATTTCATGGTGTTGTTGGCTGTATTACCTGTGTTCATATACTTCCATCAACAATTTAAAAAAAAAAAACCTACTCTGAAAAGTTTTCCTGGCAAAAAGGAAACAGATGTCTGTTTACCTTGGGTTGTTCGCCCAATAAAATAATTCTAGTGCCTAGTTCTGTCTAAGCAACCCAAGAAAAAAGAGGTTTTCACATACTACTCAATTACTCTGTTAATTAGAACTCTTCCTACTATATGATGATATATTTGCAATTCCAACAAAAATCAATTCCGACTAAATTATGTACAAATGAACATGTAAATGATTTCTGACTACAGGGATGATTGATTTTCGGTGAAATTAAAGGGTTGTAATCCAATATTGCTAATTTTGATTCGGATGATCAAAACTAGAGATTTTTATTACCTCCCTCTAATAAAGTATACATACAACGTCTACAACTTATTTTACTATTTATTAAAGAACCATTCAGTCGCTACTTATTACAATCATATCAGTAAGATCGCTATTTTTTTAGCTATGTTGGGTCATATTTGTAACAAATCATATATGTAACACATTCGTTACGTACATGATCACATTCGTAACAGATAAAGTGTGTTACAAATGTGTTTGTCCGAAATGGAGGTGGCATGAGAAGCATATATGTAACAGGTTTCGTTGTCTATTTGTAGTCAAACAATGAACAGCAATAGCAACATCTTTAACAGCTTTAAACTATTGATTTTATTCTCGATTGCAAAACAATAGTTAGCACATCAGAGCGATTGAGACTCACTCCAACTTGAATCAACCTCAGAGAGAGAGAGAGAGAGAGAGAGAGAGAGAGAGAGAGAGAGAGAGAGAGAGAGAGAGAGAGAGAGAGAGAGAGAGAGAGAGAGAGAGAGAGAGAGAGAGAGAGAGAGAGAGAGAGAGAGAGAGAGAGAGAGAGAGAGAGAGAGAGAGAGAGAGAGAGAGAGAGAGAGAGAGAGAGAGAGAGAGAGAGAGAGGACGTATGAAATAATGATTTTTTTTCCTAAGGTACCAGTGCATCTCGATCGCGGACGTGAGTGTGTCCAGCAACATCCAAACAGTAAGAAAATTGATCTGCAGATTGGAACTCAAGGCAAAACACACATCATATAGATCAGCCTGCGCATCTGCAGTAGTAGGAGATCGGTGAAAATTGATCATGTCCCGTCTTGATAATGTTTACGAAGTTGCCAGTTTAGTTGCATGAAGGTAATCAGCCTAGTGGCTTTAAGTTGGCAGTCTAGCAGGCATGTGTGGTAGTAATATGTACTGTTTTTAAATCAAAATTGACCTGTGACATATGTGATTTCATGTCACATCAAAAACCGGCATCGATCATATTCGTCAAAAATATGATTTCCGAGTCATATATGTAACACATGTTACAAATGTGATCATATATGTAATAGGTGTTACATATATGATTTGTTACAAATATGATCCAACATAGCTATATTCATTATAAATGCAGTTTTTGATCTGTTTTGAGTGAATTTTGGACCGTTTTAAACGATTTGAGTGAGTGTTTAGAATGAATGAACGAATGAATGAATGAATGAAAGAATGGATGAATGAATGAATGAATGAATCAATGAAAGAATGGATGAATGAATGAATGAATGAATGAATGAATGAATGAATGAATGACGATCTAGAATGGTTTTGATTGGGATGAATGTCAATTACACAATGTTCTTAACTGTAAAAACAAGCTGTAAGCCTTCTGGTTATGGGGACGTCTTCCAAAGAGTTATATAAAGATCCGAGAGTTGTCCCCTATCCAGTTCTCCGCCCCTGGTAGTCCAAATTTAACTGGATCATCAATTTTCATTAAATCATATATAAAATTGATCCATGCAAAATATATTTTCCCTTATAGTTTTTATTTGCCACAGATCAAAAATCGACTTCACTTAAATAAGAAAAGAATGTCCACGGATATTGATTGTTCTGTAAATTTTTATATAGAAATTTACGCTTATTGCGATGAACTATTTGAAAGCCTTTCAGCATTATCACGTCGAGACCAAATTACGCAAAATCTGCCCTTCTGAAACAACACATGAACTTTCTGAATCACCGAATAGTCTTAAATGTTCTTCATCATGTGGTATCTGAATAGCCTTTTAATACCCCCCCCCCCCCCCCCGCGCGCCTCCAATTCAAAGAACAGAGGTACATTGGTGTGCACTTGTAGGTCGGTCGTTGGTTGGTCCGTCCGTAGGCCGTTTTTGTCCGGAGCAAATCTCAAATTGTTTGCCATCTAGAATCAGATAACTTCTCAGGTAGATACTTCTCACGGCGAAGGTAGAATGCACAAAAACAATAACTCTACTCATTATATTTTAAAGTATTATCCCCAGCCGATGAAAACATCGGGGATAATATTTATTTTGTCGTCTGTCCGTCCGCCCGTGCGTTCGTCCACGTTTTGTTTCCGCGCTATGTCTTGGAAACCATTGACTGGATTTCAATGATATCGTCAGGGCTACTTCTTCTTCATGGATTCACTTTACAAATGAACAGATGTTCGAAGCGTTTTTGAACAATTTCGTAGCAAGTTTGAGTGGTTCGAATAAGTGTTTGGAATGAATGATTGGAGCGCTAAGCCAGCGGATGATTTTCAATGGTTTAAATCGAGACGATTGACGCTTTTACGATGTGCCTCAGGAACACAGGGGGCTGGTGTTTATGTTACGTACGGACGTTTTTTTTTCTTTTTTGCATTTCCAGTAACCATTACAATAAACATTTAGAAGTAAAAAAATAAAAAAAGAATTTACGTACGGAAAGTTTTATTCATAAGATGAAAACAACAACTTATTTTTCTTTAGAAACAATTGATGACAAATTGCCCTGAAGGGCAGTTTCTCTAGTTTGCTTTTTTCTCAAATTATTTTTTTTTTAGTTTTAAAAAGATAGATTTTTTGAGAAAATGTTGAAGTGCATCGCTATGCAGTGGGCCTACAGTTAACAACCTCGTGAAATTGACAAGCTCATTGGTTTTGGAATGATTTAGAAATGAAATTGAATGAGTGTGTGAAGCGAGCCTTGAGTGAATTTAATGGGAGGTAATCCAAAATTGCTAAATTTGTTCAAGATGAACTAAATTAGCAATATACATTACGTCCCTTTAATAAAATATACATAGTAGTTCTTTAAATAGCCAGCTATTTCTTTTACAATTAATCAGACGCTTAAAATTTTAGATATGCCAGTGAAATAGCAATTTGGTTCTTGTTTGATTCATTTTGAAGGTATTTATGGATCTTATATCTTGTAGTAATTTTGAGCGTTTTTGAATGTTTTGAGTGAGTGTTTGGAATGAGTGAATGGAGCGCCGGGTGAGCGATTGAGAATGGTTTTGATTAAGATGAACGTCAATTACACGATGTAACTAACTGTATTTTTTACCTGCCAATCAAAGTGCTTACCAGCAGTAAACTCCAAGTCTCCGACAGAATCCAACCCAATGACGTTGAGGGTCTGCACATGGCAAGCCAAATATGCAACTTGCGTATCGGTTACATGACAATTCTGGTAGTGGGGCACTACTCATATCAAGGCTTATAAGTAGATATAACAACAGCTGAATAAACTGCATCCTGAAAATAGATAATAATTTTTGACAGTGAAATACACCATATTAGTATAGCGAAAATGTGTCACAGCATTTGTTTAGTAAACAACAACAGCTATATTTTCACGGGTTGTGGAGCCATGAGTAAATGTTTAGATTTTGTTGTTTAAAAAATGAAAATTAATCGACCTTTATCCACAAACAATGTATAAATAAGGCAGAATGTGAAAGTTTCAAGGCAATTTTTTTAAGGCATGTCGTTTTGCACACGATTGCTATGCAACGTTCATGATGACGTCAGTTTTGGGAAATCGCTTAGATGACGTCAGAGAGGGTGAAATGAACGAAAACGGGGTATAAGTTTCGATACTTTCATTTGTAAGGTGGTGAGTTTATCAATATGATAATCTACCGTTATTCCTCGATAAACCACCGAAAAGCATTAAAGAATGATAAATAATTACTATTGGAAAAAGTGGTACAAGTAGTCATTTCGACAATGTGAAATTGATTCTCGTTCCGACTAAAATATTTCTAAATCATTCACTCGACGCTCTACTCATTAAACGCTCATCCAGACAATTCAGATATGCTCTAAAATTATCCGAAAATGTCCGAGAATTGAAACAATGCTTTTCAAGCAAATCAATATCTCGTTGTAATATGCTATTGTTCGTTTCGAAGAGTCTTAAAAAACACACAATTCTTTTAATAGATACGTACGTTGATATTTAAATGGAAGGGGGGATACAATATCGATTATTTCTTTCGAATTTGATGATAGTACTTTGCGATATTCTATTTCCTTTCTCAACTGAGTCGCTTCACACACTCATTCAAAATCATTTCAATAAGCATATCATTTAAAAAAGTATTCAGCTTGTCAATTTCTTGCTGTTTCTAATGATTTGTGTTTTATTGAATTCGTAACATATCATTTTTTTCGGTTTCGGGAGTAAGTGGTGTTTAGGTCGCTCGGAAACGGTTTGCCGTTCTTTTAATGTCATTGACTTTATACAGTAAGTAACATCGTGAAAATAGCATTCATCTCAATCAAAACCATTTTTAATCGTTCACACTGTACTCCATTCATTAATTCCCAAAATTAACTCACACAATTCATAACCGATCAAAAATGACTGAAACAAGATTTACAACTCCATTAAAAACAATTCTATCATGGCACGTGATTTTATGTCTATACAAAGCATGAAGTCGCATCGTAGTTAAATGAGCGCCAATCGCCAAAAAAAAGTTCCGAGTGGCTGTTCCATTCCGCCCATGTACAAATCTTTATTGATGTCACATTCGGTAAAGAATGTTGGCAAGGCAAAAAATCCTCCAATTTTGTCTATATTACGAACATATTAAAAGGCTGTCAAATAAGTGTAGCCGCGCCGCGCAGTGGCGTAGCTGCCATGTACGCCTATACGCACGTGCGTACAAATTTGAACCACAACTATCAGTTTGGGTAATGATTAATTCCGTGCATACATATTTGACCTTAAGTTTTCTAAATATTACCAAGAGTTTAATGCTTAACCATATGTTTTCGTCTTTGCCTTTGTACCCTTAGCCCTCCTCTTATGTGAACAGATTAATTCCAATGACGTTTCTATTGACGTATTTTGATGTATCTTTAACCTATTTACGTTAGTATATTTAGCCCTGAATTCTAGGTGATATCTAACTTAACTTGAAATAGAGGCACATCACGTCAATGCACGTCAAACGGGCATCATACGATCTAGACAAAATCCCGTTTACAGATTTCACAGACGCTTTACAGGAACCAATCAAATTACACATGAATAAAACTATAAAACAAGCCTTTCTTCTAGAAAATAAAGATAATTGACGAAAATTCTAGGTTGAAATTGAGTCTTAGGGATATGTACAGACGCAAAATCGGTTCATGATGCCTGATACACAAATAGTTTTTAAATGAAGTTATTTTGTATGTAGATGCAATATTCACATATCAAGATTTCGCATAAAGCTGATTCAATTTAAAAACATTTTCCTTTAAGATGGTTGTTAGTTTTAAACGAAAAACTGGTTAAAAACCACAAGGATTCGTTAAAAACACCACCAGCATAGTGTACGTATTTTTTTATTTTTTTTTTTGCACTCTTTAAAGCCTCTGACAGCAGTTTCGCTATTGACCATCTTTCGCCCCTCTCTTTTGCGCACATCTCCTCCTACAGTTTAAATGGGAATGAAGTTAAACCTTGTCGCAGTGCCAGCTGCATGATGTAAAGTTGTGCATACGACCAACATTTTTGACACATCAACTTGCTCCTAAATTATCTACCATCTACAACGAAATAGCTTAAAATTACAGAGAGGTTTTCTTTGTGTGTGTACATAACTCGACAATTTCTAATGGGATGTACTGAATCTTGCCACAATATATCTCTATGAATTTTTTATTTTGCATTAGACTTTAGATATTCTTAAAAGCTCCGGTCATTCTTGAATTATCTGCCCTTGAATTCATCGAAATTCACCGTTTCTTTGTGAGCAGCTCCTCTCACAGTTCGAGTGGGAATTATATGGAACGCCACAGCTGTCATATGTTTTGAAGTATAGTGTTAATATGCCCAATTTCTATATTAAAATGTTTAAATCAAGTGTAATTATGCTCAAATATAGTGTTGATTTGTCCGAACTATATCATATAATGTCAAAAGGAAGTCTGGTTACATGCAAAATGAGTATTGACTGGTCTATACGAAAACTTATCATCCCAAAAGGGACGTTGATTATGGCAACATTTTGTGATGACCTGTCTTAACATTATCTGATTGAGTCAAACGGTGGTGTCGTTAAGGCAAAGCATGGTGTTGACTTGTCTTAGAATTACATCATTATTAAAAACGTAGTGTAATTACGTCTAAATAATGTGTTGGCTTGCCAATGCACTACTTTTGTATGTCGAAAGGAAGCATTGTTATGGCCAAATAACACAATGCTATATTCAAACATGGTCTTATTATGGTAAAAGGTAATGTGGTTCTGTCAAAACAATATGTTGACTTGTAAGAACATGGGCTTATTATGTCCAAATGTAGTGTCATTATGTTCAAGAAACTTGTGCTAACTTGTGTAAAAACGAGTTATTATGCAAATAGTAAAATTGATTATGTTCAAAAATAGCGTTAATTTGTCTACGTTTTATCTTATTCTGTTCAAAGGAAGTGTGGTCATGCCCAAATATCGTGTTGACTTGTCTATACAGTATGTTATCATGTCGAATTGTAGTGTGATTAAGTCAAAACGTAGCGTTGACTGGTTCATGCATTACGTTAGTATGTCAAAAGGAAGCATTGATATGTTTAAATAACACAATGCTATATTCAAGATCGTTCTTATTATGATAGAAGGTAATGTTATTCTGTCAAAACAATATGATGACTTGTAAGAACATGGGCTCATTATGTCTAAAGATAGTGTCATTATGTTCGAGAAATTTGTTCTCTTGTGTAAAACCGAGTTATCAACTTAAGAGTAAGATCTATTATGTCAAAATATTGCGTTTGTTTGTCAACGTTTTATCTTATTTTGTTCAAAGGAAGTGTGGCCATGCCCAAATATCGTGTTGACTTGTCTATGCAGTATGTTATCATGTCGAATTGTAGTGTGATTTTGTCAAAACGTAGCGTTGACTGGTCAATGAATTACTTAAGTATGTCAAAAGAAAGCATTGTTATGCCCAAATAACGCAATGCTTTATTAAAACATGGTCTTATTTTATAAGAAGAAAATGTTGTTCTGCCAAACAATATGTTGACTTGTCAGAACACGGGCTTATTATGTCCAAAGGCAGTGTCATAATGTTAAAGAAATGTGTTAACTTGGGTAAAATCGAGTTATCATGCGTAGAGTAGGCTTGAGTTTGTTCAAATATTGTGTTGATTTTTCTATGCAATAACTTACTTTGTTCAAAGGAAGTGAAGTCATGGCCAAACATCGTGTTGATTTCTCTATTAGGTATGTTATCATATCGAATTGTAGTGTGATTTAGTCAAAACGAAGCGTTAACTGGTCAATGCATTACTTTAGTAGGTCAAAAGGAAGCATTGTTATGTGCAAATAACGCAATGCTATATTGAAACATGGTCGTATTATGTTAGAAGGTAATGTGGTTCTGTCAAAACCAATATGTTGACTTGTCAGAACATGGGCTTATTTTGTCAAAATGTAATGCCATGATGTTCAAGAAATGTGTTTAGGTTTCTAAAAAACTAGTTATCATGCGAAGAGTAAGATAGATTTTGTTCAAATATTGCGTTAATTTGTGTACGTATAAAGTTAGTTTGTTCAAAGGAAGTGTGGTCATGCCCAAATATTGTGTTGACTCGTCTATACAATATGTTATCATGTCGAATTGAGGTGTAATTAAGTCGTAACGTAGCCTTGACTGGTCAATGTATTATCTGATTGTGTCAAAAGGGAGCGTTATTATGCCATATGTATATATTTAAACATAATCTTTTTATGTAAGATGGTAATGTTGTTCTGTCAAAACAATATGTTGACTTGTCAAAACATGGAGTTATCATGTCCAAGGGCAGTGTTGCGATGTTCAGGTAATGTGCTAATTTGGATAAAAAACAAGATATCATGCAAAGAGTCAGCTTGTTTTAGTTCAATTATTACGTTAATTTGTCTATGTATTACCTTATTATGTTCAAAAGAAGTGTTGTCATGCCAAAATGTCGTATTGACTTGTCTTTACAGTATATTGTCTTGTCGAATTGTAGTGTGATTAAGTCAAAACGAAGCGACAAATTAACGCAATATTTTAACAAAATCAATCTTACTTTTCGCATGATAACTCGATTTTACACAAGAGAACACATTTCTTGAACGCCATGATACTACCTTAGGACATAATAAGCCCAACCACATTATTTTCTAAAATAAAAAGAGTATGTTTAAATATATCAACGTGTATTCATGGCATAACAATGCTTCCTTTTGATATAATAAGGCAATGCATTGAGCAGTCAACGCTACGTTTAGACTTAATCACACTACAATTCGACATGAAAACATACTGTTAAGACAAGTCGACACGAGATTTGGCCATGACTACACTTCCTTATAACAAAATAAGTTAATGCATAGAAAAATCAACACAATATTTGAACAAAACCAAGCCTACTCTTCGCATGATATCTCGATTTTACCCAAGTTAACACATTTCTTTAACATAACGACACTACCTTTCGACATAATAAGCCAATGTTCTGACAAGTCAACATATTGTTTTGACAGAACAACATTACCTTCGATCATAATAAGATCATTTTTGAATATAGCATTACGTTATTTGGGCATAACAATGCTTTCTTTTGACTTACTGAAGAAATTCATTGACCAGTTAACGCTTCGTTTTGACTTAATCACACTACAATTCGACATGTTAACATACTGTATAGACAAGTCAACACGATATTTGGGCATGATTACACTGCCTTTGAACAGAATAAGATAAAACGTTGACAAATAAACGCAATATTTTAACATAATAAATCTTACTCTTAAGTTGATAACTCGGTTTTACACAAGAGAACACATTTCTCGAACATAATGACACTACCTTTAGACATAATGAGCCCATGCTCTTACAAGTCAACATATTGTTTTGACAGAACAACATTACCTCCGATCGTAATAAGATCATTTTTGAATATAGTATTGTGTTATTTAGACATATCAATGCCTCCTTTTGACATACTAGAGTAATGCATTAACCAGTCAACGATACGTTTTAACTTAATCACTCTACAATTCGACATGATAACATACTGTATAGACAAGTCAACACGATATCTGAGCATCACCACACTTCCTTTGAACAAAATAAGATAAAACGTAGACAAATTAACGCTTTTTTGAACATAATCAATTTTACTATTTGAATAATAACTCGTTTTTACCCAAGTTAGCACATTTCTTTAACATGATGACACTGCATTTGGACATAATAAGCCCGTGTTTTTACAAGTCAACACATTGTTTTGACAGAAGCACATTACCCTCTAACATAATGAGACCATGTTTGAAAATAGCATTGTGTTATTTGGACATATCAATACTTCCTTTTGACATACTAACGTAATGCATTAACCAGTCAACGCTACGTTTTGACTTAATCACTCTACAATTCGACATGATAACATACTATTTAGACAAGTCAACACGATATTTGGGCATGACCACACTTCTTTGCACAAAATAAGATAAAACGTAGACAAATTAACGCTATTTTTTAACATAATCAATTTTACTATTTGCATAATAACTCGTTTTTACCAAAGTTAGCACATTTCTTGAACATAATGACACTACATTTGGACAAAATAAGCCCACGTTCTTACAAGTCAACATATTGTTTCGACAGAACCACATTACCTTTTACCATAATAAGACCATGTTTGAAAATAGCACTGTGTTATTTGGACATATCAATGCTTCCTTTTGACATACTAACGTAATGCATTAACCAGTCATCATAATATGATGGTGCTTAGGCAAGCCATGACATTATTTTGATGTAATTACACTACGTTTTCAAATAATAATGTAATTCTTAGACAAGTCAACAACATGTTTTGACTTAACGACACCACCGTTTGACACAATCAGATAATGTTAAGACAGGTCATCACAAAATGTTGCCATAGTCAACATACCTTTTGGGATGATAAGTTTTCGTTTAGACAAGTCAATTCTCATATTGCATATAACCAGACTTCCTTTTGACATTACATCATATAGGTCGGACAAATCAACACTACATTTGAGTATAATTACACTTGATTTAGACATTTTAATACAGATAATGGGCATATTAACACTACTGTTCAAAACATATGACAGCTGTGGCGTTCCATAGAATTAAGTGAACCTTGTCACAATGACTCTGTATGATTTCTTGTTTTGCACAAAAACCATTTTAATACGGCAAGTTGTTCCTGAATAAATTACCCTTGACTTTACAGAATTGACTCCTTCCAAAATTGCGATTTGTATTATACTGAAACTTGTAGTAACAGTGTAATTCAACACGGTCTAGTTGTGCAAAAGACTTGAAATTAAGTTGCATTCAACTTAAGAAACATGTCATCGAAAGGATGTGCGATTGACGAACTTTGATAGATTTGCATACCTTTACGACGATATCTACGGCCAGTCTTCGTGCAGCTGTGAGATTTATAAAAACTTGAGTGCATAATGTTCAGTTACAAGAAATCACAAGGTCTACGGCGACGGTAAAAATGAGCTATGATCAGAAATATACCGTATGCCGCCATTCGAGTTTCGCACTGTTTTACGATTACGACGCGAAAACGAACGCCTAACGGGATTCGTCTACATGCCCAAAACGGGATCCGTCTACATGCCAAATAGTAATAAACAAGAGGGCCGTTGGCCCTGGGTCGCTCACCTGAGAAAAAAGCTTCATTACCTAGGTATGTCCATGCAACCACAGAAAAAGAGATTTTCTATTATTCAATTAGATAACATTTGAAATAATCCTTCCCCCCCCCTCTGCTCCTCCCCTGGTCATTATTTATTTAAGCTTTTTTCATAAAAGGTCTGTGATCAGCTAATCTATGCCAGATATACAGGCTGAGTCTGAGACTTTTAAAGTTTTCTTTAATGAGTTGATCAATCCATGTCAAATATATAGGCTGTAGGGGTTCAAAATTCCAAACAAAGCACACACCCCTCCCCCAAGATGCTCT
Organism: Fragum whitleyi; assembly: GCA_948146395.1. NCBI lineage: Eukaryota > Metazoa > Mollusca > Bivalvia > Cardiida > Cardiidae > Fragum > Fragum whitleyi. The sequence goes on along the minus strand of OX411558.1, from coordinate 14,353,546 downwards.
GCACCTGGTGAATCTACAGTCATGATTTTAGCTAATTCAATTAATGTCCATATTCTGATCATCCATATCAATTTTCAAGTCTGTAGGACTCCTGGTTCATTAGAAGAAGTTTAAAGATTTCAAAAATGCTTCAAAGCACTACCCCCTCCCCAAGACACTCAGCATCTGGTGACCCTACAGTCATGATTTGAGCTATTTATATCAATGTCAATATATTGATCACCCATGACAATTTTCAAGTCTGTAGGGTTCCTGATCCAGGAAAAGATTAAGGTTAAAGATTTCAAAATTGATCCAAAGAACTACCCCCTCCCCCCTAATGCTCCGCATCTGGTGGCCCTACATTCATGATTTTAGCTACTTTAATTTAGATCCATATGCTTATCATCCATGCCAATATTGAAGTCTGTAGGGCTCCTGGTTCTTTAGAAGATGAAGGTTAAAGTAGCAAAATTTTCACAAAAGTACTTTCCCCTCCCCCCTGGTGCTCCGCACTGGTGGCATTACAGTCATGATTTTAGCTATTTTTATTAAGGATTATGAGCTGATCCTCCGTGCCAATTTTCAAGTCTGTAGGGCTTGTGGATCAGAAGAAGAAGAAGGTTAAAGATTATAAAATTTTCACAAAAGTACTACCCCCTCCCCCCTGGTGCTCCGCACCTGGTGAATCTACAGTCATGATTTTAGCTATTTATATTAAGGTCCATATGCTGATCATCCATGCCAATATTCAAATCTGTCAGGCTCCTGGTTCAGAAGAAGAAGAAGGTTAAAGATTACAAAATTTTCACCAAAGTACTACCCCCTCCGCCCTGGTGCTCCGCACCTGGCAGCCCAACAAATATGATTTTAGCAAATTTTATTAAGGTCTATGAGCTGATCATCCATGCCAATTTTCAAGTCTGTAGTGCTCCTGGTTCTTTAGAAGATGAAGGTTAAAGTAGCAAAATTTTCACAAAAGTACTACCCCGTCCCCCCTGGTGCTCCGCACCTGGTGGCATTACAGACATGATTTTAGCTATTTCTATTAAGGTCTATGAGCTGATCCTCCATGCCAATTTTCAAGTCTGTAGGGCTTGTGGTTCAGAAGAAGAAGAAGGTTAAAGATTACAAAATTTTCACAAAAGTACTACCCCCTCCCCCCTGGTGCACCGCACCTGGTGAATCTACAGTCATGATTTTAGCTATTTATATAAAGGTCCATATGCTGATCATCCATGCCAATATTCAAATCTGTCAGGCTCCTGGTTCAGAAGAAGAAGAAGGTTAAAGATTACAAAATTTTCACAAAAGTACTACCCCCTCCCCCCTTATGCTCCGCACCTGGCAGCCCAACAGATATGATTTTGGCAAATTTTATTAAGGTCTATGAACTGATCATCCATGCCAATTTTCAAGTCTGTGGTGCTCCTGGTTCTTTAGAAGATGAAGGTTAAAGTAGCAAAATTTTCACAAAAGTACTACCCCGTCCCCCCTGGTGCTCCGCACCTGGTGGCATTACAGTCATGATTTTAGCTATTTTTATTAAGGACTATGAGCTGATCCTCCATGCCAATTTTCAAGTCTGTAGGGCTTGTGGTTCAGAAGAAGAAGAAGAAGGTTAAAGATTACAAAATTTTCACAATAGTACTTCCCTCTCCCCCCTGGTGCTCCGCACCTGCTGAATCTACAGTCATGATTTTAGCTATTTATATAAACGTCCAAATGCTGATCATCCATGCCAATATTCAAATCTGTCAGGCTTCTGGTTCAGAAGAAGAAGAAGGTTAATGATTACAAAATTTTCACAAATGTACTACCCCCTCCCCCCTGGTGCTCCGCACCTGGCAGTCCAACAGATATGATTTTAGCTATTTTTATTAAGGTCTATGTGCTGATCATCCATGCCAATTTTCAAGTCTATAGAGCTCCTGGTTCTGAAGAAGAAGAAGCTTAAAGATTACAAAATTTACCCAAAGTACTACCCCCTCCCCCCTGGTGCTCCGCACCTGGTGGTCCAAAAGGTATGATTTTAGCTATTTTAATTCAGGTCTATGATCTGATCGTCCATGCCAAGTTATAAGTCTGTAGGACTACTGGTTGAGAAGAAGAAGAATTTTAAAGATTTTCTAAAAAATTCACATTTGTTGCCATAGCAACCAGAGTTTTTCATGGATTTCAATTCTTTTAGCTATTTTTGAAGGGGACAACCTAAGCAACATTTCTGTAAAATTTTGTGTTAATCGGCCTAGTAGTTTAGGAGGAGATGTCGTTTAAAGAAATTGTTGACGGACGCCGGACGACGACCGACGACCGACGGACGGACGCCGGATGAAAGGTGATCACAATAGCTCACATGAGCACTTTGTGCTCAGGTGAGCTAAAAAAACAACTATTTCTTAGTAGGTTCTGATGCTATCACACACACACATGGGGCAATTATTAAAAGGGACCAGTAATCCTCCCTCGCCTAAATGGCCAGTTGGCAAAAAAAATGTTAAAGCTAAGATCGTAGTTATGTGACAATGACCGGAAATTCACCCAATCATAGGAGATTCGTCACGCCATTCGAGAGCATATTTGGCACCTCTATAATGCTTTATATTCATTTTTTCCTGTGGGGCTTCACCCCTAGGACCCTATAAGTGGCCCTGCATCCTTCGCGCCCGATGGGGGGAAGGGGAGGTCAAAATCCCATTCCACTGTGCGTACTCTCAAAAAGGCTCCAGCTACGCCACTCGTAGGGGTATTATACTTTGCAAGACTCTCAAATTATCTTGGGCGAATTATATTTTATCGACGACGTAGATCATGACGTAGTTTAAAATTATGACGAGTATTGTATCCGGGTGGATTTATAAATTAAACATTGTACCTTACCCGACTGAGGAGTATTTTTAGAGACAGAAACTTTGAATTTAGTCGTAATCTATGTTCACCTTGTGATAAAGAACCTGGATGACGTTGAATTGATGTTTGCTTTTAAGTTCACAACAACGAAATCGGGAAAATAAAGTTGAGATGGACGATCGACAAGAACATCCATCGCATTTGCTTTCAATTCGTATGTTAACTTCGTTTGATAGTTTATTTGATTGTCAAATACTTTTTCTTATTTGGCATTTATGATTCTTAGCCGTTAGCATTTAGGCTTTATCCTACCCCTTACCTACGCCCCCACTGAGGTTCACTCGATGCAGTAAAAATGAATCCCTGTCCAACTTGAAATTTTGGATCGAAGATAGCGTGATAGATGCATATGTTTGTATGCTTATATTAACAAAAGCGAATTAAGAATAATTAAGTGTGTAATTTTGCTTTTTTTTTCAAATTTAGGGCCAAATTTAAAAGAATCGAAAGCTTATATTGCTTATGTCGCTTACTCTAGTGAAATAGAATAGCGTGCATTATCAAATGAAACTAATCTGCAGTTATTGTAGACTTGGAATCTTCGCGATTATTTCCCATTTGGAATAATGTAGTCATGAAAATGTAGGCATGACAGAATTATACTAACAAATTCTAACCGTTATTTATTGAAAATTTAACCACGCGTCTGAGTTCTAAGCCTCAATGAATAATCCACTCGAGCTAAAGCTCTCGTGGATTATTTATTGAGCCTTAGAACTCAGATGCGTGATTAAATTTTCAATAAACAACGGTAAGAATTTGTTATTCTATAAATATAGCGCTAAAATACTTGAAAACATCGTTGAATAAGTGACTGCCGATACAAGATTCAGTTAGTTACATCGTGCAATTTACATTCATCTCAATCAAAGCCAGTCTAAATCGCTCAACCAGAGCTCCATTAATTCATTCCAAACACTCACTCAAACCATTCAAAAACGCTCAAAATTACTTAAATATATAAGATCAACAATAACCTTCAAAATGAATAAAGCAAGAAGCGAATTGCGATTTCACTTACATAATTGAAATTTGAAGCGTCTGATAGGTTCTTGAAGAAATTGCTCGCTATTTATAGAACTTCCATGCATATTTTATCAAAGGGAAGTAATACATATTGCTAATTTTGTTCATCTTGAACAAAATTAGCAATATTGGATTACCTCCCTTTAATTTCACTCAAAACTCGATCCACACATTCATTCAAACTCAATCCAAAATCGTTCAAAATTCATTCTTATTGTCAATTTCACTTTTTTCTTAACTGTAGCTCAATTTGGGCCGTTAATCTTAGGGTCATGACTTGTGAGTTCGAACACCTGTTCATCAAACTTATAATCAACATTTGAAAAGAGTCAATATAACTTGAGTCGTTTGTCTCAAACCAAGAGCCGTATGATAAAGTATGTCTACTTGGCATGAACAGCTATAGGTTCTGATAAACTGTGTGGTTGTACTGCTGTTGGAAACGTCAGGCAACCTTGGGTAAGTGAAAAGCCGCCGAGAAATTACTGCAACGATTTTGAAAGTGTCGTAAAACCACATGCAAACAAACTCACAAATTAAAAGACTGGCCGAGATCATTTAAATGTTCTGCAAACTAAGCATCCGACCAACAAACGCATGAATTTACACATATCGTGAAAATAATTGGTCTTTAGCTTGCAGAATACTTTAGGTGTCAAGCCTCGTCAGTCTATGAAGACAATGCAAGCTGACAAGGTTTATTTTTGCACTTGGATGATTTCCCGAATAGAGAATAGCAATTCTACCTTCCTACATAAGAACGTTAAAAATGTGATCCCCATGTAGCTATCCAAAGTCAGTCTCTTTTTCCGAGACGGTCGCTTTCTGCGTGAAAGGTCATAAAAACTAAAGATCCTGAAGAGGTTATTTAATAGGTCATTGTAATGGATGAATTGATATTTGAAATTCAGAAAGGATGTCATGAAACCACATTTGTTTTGTTTGAATAGGTTTTACGCCGCTTTCAACAATTTCGCAGTTATATCTAGGCGGCCGGAGCACCTAACAATGGATTCCTGGTATTTCTTTCACCTGTACTACCATTACATCCTTTCCTAGCCTCCGACTGCTATCTCACATAGGTTTACGATTATCTTCCCATTGGTGTGAGACAAACGTCGGAAAGGATAATTGCCGCCACCGGGGATCGAACCCACAACCTCCAGATTCGAAGTGTTATGCCTAACCAACTGAGCTATGGTGGCGGAAACCACAAATTTGTTGGTTAAAAACTCGCGTTGCTTTGCAAAAAATACAAACACCGAGAGGGCAAGAATGGCCCTAAAAGGCTCATCTGAATTTTATTGGTCCAATGGATGCCCATATTAATGGTCCAATTGGAATGTCACAAACATTTTTCTGAAAAGGGGCACACAAAAATTCTTGCAAAGTTTCATTTAAAACAGTCTTTTGGATTAGGAGGTGATTTTGCTCGCAGATTTCGAAGTGAGAAAAGGTCCTTCCCTGCCACGCCCATAATTGAATGTCATTCAAATCTTACCAACAATTTTTGAGAAGGATCACCCAAGGAATATTTCTGCAAAGTTTGGTTGAAATCTGCCCATTGCTTTCTGAGAAGAAGATATTTAAAGATTTAAGGGTCAAATCCTGCCCCACCCTGCCTCTCAAATATATGGGTGTCAATCAAAATTTCACGAACAAGTTTTGAGTAGGGTCACCTTATGAATATTTCTGCCAAGTTTGATTGAAATCCGCCAAATGTTTTCTAAAGAAAAGATGTTAACCTGTGGTAAAAACCTACCCCACCCAGCCAAACACATAATTTGGGGAGGGGGGGGGGGGGTCAATCAAAATTTTACGAACAAGTTTTGAGGAGGGGAACCATAGGTTACTGAGGAGGATTTAAAGATTTTAGAGACAAAAATTGCCCCTCCCTCCCACGCCGGTAAAAATACTGATACTAATATAAAAACATTCTAAAATTGTCTTAAAGCTGAAAGTTTCTACCTTTAGCAGTCTGCGCATTACGCGCAATCTGCCAAGGGTCGAAACTTTTCGATATTTCCAGATGGACCATTTTTGTTTGACGGATCACTGTAAAAGTACCTGTAAAGATGTCTGCGAGGTATCCTCCCACTGCAAGCAACTTGAAATGCACAGACTTATTAACTTCAGAATCGGGTTATCATTGAGCAGTCACGTGAAAATGAAGCTCTGTTTACTAACAGGAATATAACATTATGGTGGCATATTTTTACCATCACATACAGATTAGATGCATTCGGCAAGAATTATATGAATACAAGAGGGCCTTATAGGCCTAGATCGCTTACATAGGTTCTCATACCAATGTATATTATTGCTTTCTGTGACATAAGACAGATAATGTCACATTTTTGTAAAAAGCATTTCTCATGTCCATACAAATAATTTCAGACCAATATTTTGGACCACAATTGTGACCTCCCGTGTGATAACAAGGATAGAGTCATTTATAGTGGAAGCATATTGACCTTAACCTGGCCTTTGTGATTTAAATAAATTAAATACCGGTCGTTTCTCCTCGGCAAAATACGACTTATCTGCGGAATCCAAACGTAAAGTTGGAGTGCACGTGTTGGCTTTGTTAACTCGTTATTACACATGGTGTTCACTGTAACGGCGATATTTGGTCACCCTCATGAACTAGTGAATCAATACATAAATTGAGTTTCTTATTTAAAAATCTTAAGATGCGGATGAGAAAAATATAAATTTTCAAATGTCTATAAATGCAATTTATGTGTTTTGAATGGAAATGAAATGAGATCCCCTCTCTCAGTCGCAATAATTGTTTTTGAAATCGAATCGTCTGCTACATGACTAAGCGCCCCGTATATAGGTAAACTACTAAGTCCACGCATATCTGTAATTTTTACAGTATGACGGAATGCCCATGCTTGATCGTCACGTGCCGAAGTATCTTCGGAATTTATTCATGTGCCTAATTATTTATTCTGCATAAAGGTCAGGTTCAAGTTAATATGCGCCCGCTATACCAATAAACTTCTCTTGTGACATATGTCAGATTGTCACAAAAAATAGTGGTCTTTTTTAAGACTAGATAATCATTGTTTAGTTTGAGAAAGATTTGGCGTTAGTTATAAGTTCTTGAGTAGTAGAGCTTTATTTTACGACAAACGACATAAAACTGACTTTGGGCGACGGGCAAAGAGGTGTCACAAAAATCACACAAAAAACTCAATGTGCACAGGTGTGCTTAAAACCTCGATGACATAAATTTCATAAAAGATTTATCGAAAAAACTCATCATGATTATAGAACTTTAAGTCATTTTCAAACAAATACATTTTCCATTCTGTATTTCTAACATGTGCATTGGAAAATTTAAGTGGAGAACAACACAGCGAGAAGCCACATAGAAAAATTCACAAAGTTATGATTGATTTGCTTGTAGTTAGAGCTCAAGAGTGAAATTTTAAGCTATAAAGGATATTTGCTTTCCTTATAAATGTTTTCATTATTGACTATTTCCCCAATTTTGCACATGCATAGCAAGATTTTCTCTAAAGTTGTCAAGGTTGAATATTGTAAATTTTGTCTATCGATTACGTCAACACTTTTTGTTGTATCATTATTCCATAGGGAATTAACAAAATGAAACCCTTGTCAAGATTTAATTGATTCTGTTTAATTTCAATTGGGCAGTAATTTACTATAACATGTAGATGCTTTGCTGGAGAACCTACTAGTACATATTTGATTAAGCCTTCTCATTTGACTTTTTTTTTCATCGCACTCCAAATAATTTCGAAAATATATCTCACATTCGATAATAAACATATCAGTTGTTGATAAGCACGCATGAAAAGTCTGTGAGAATTTCTTTCCGAATAGAAATACAGACCTTGGTATGCAAATTCTCTTTAAATAAAGTAGATTACCTTGAATTTCAACGGTAACGCCTTTTATTTGTCTGATTAAAATATTTTGTTGAATTTTTTATTTTATCTTTTCTTTTTACGTTAGAAACTTTTTCTAAATTATCGAAATAATTTAGAAAATATCATGAATGAAAAGATAGCACTTAATCGAAAGAAGATACCTAAGGTTTCACCGGTATATACTCAGAATTTTAGTCGGAGACTGACAATGGACTTTCAGCGCAATTATAGTATCAAAAAGTTACTTGATGGGATACTAGTCTCGCTTCATGGACCTCAGTAATGACACCCCCTCTTAAATTCAATTGTTATTTATCTGCAAAACATCAAGTAATGCATCTTCACGAGTCAAGGGTTATCGAACCCTTGGTTCGACAAGATGCAAGTAATGGACCAGAAGCTCAAAACAATCCTTGTTCTAAAATTTTTAGCAGCAATATGGTAATTAACAGGTTGATTTGATATTGTAAGCTAAGTAATTTAATTTGGTATATCTTTTATCATATAAAACTGTCATGGGTATCAGCACTATGCTGCATACACGTAAAAGGTCGCAAGGTTTTAACAAGACATTTTTTATCTTGAATGTATTTAATTGCATTGCGGGATTCTACATTAACTGTGCTTGTTTGTATTCTCTATCATTTACCCATGAAGTGTTTTTGGTTTCACTATTATGTTCATTGAAACAATGATATAGAGAGCGAAAGCGTGAAAGAGAGAGAAAGAGAAATGGAGGGGGAGAGAGAGGGAGGGAGAGAGGGGAGGGGGATAGAGTCACCATTCAGCTACCTAAGTAAAACCCGGCTCCGGAATTATCTGAATTAACTATCTGAATGGCTTCTCTCCCCCACGAATAAAAATACAGCCGTTTCTTTGACATATGATGCACAACGGAGAGAGACCAAATGTTAAACGTCGTCGAACATGGCACATATTGACGATCGTTGACCAAAACCTTTTTATTACAAAGTTTTGATAACTTTTGGCATTATGTAACGTGTCGTAAAGGTTTATTCACTGGTGGCATCGTGAAAAGAAAAAGAAACGACAATAAGATTATCTCTGCATCATTTTTATTTTGCACTGCCTGTTGATTACACTTTCGCGAAGCGGACTAATACCCCCTTCCACCTCCTACAAGCGCTTTACCATTTGCTATCAAAGGACAATAACTCAGTGAAAAGTCAATCGTTATGAACTATCACTTGCACATCCTTGCTTGATACTGATCACATCTGTATATTTTGAAAAATAACCTGGCCATTAGTTGCTGAGAAATTTAGTGGCCACGAAAAAGCTACAGATGGACAGACCGACCGTGGCTCCTATATACACCGTATAATAAATGGATATTAATCAATTGTCCTGCGATTATTATTTTTAACTGTAAAAGGAATGGCTAAGTGTTAAATTAAAAAAAAAAAAAAAAATCAGACACCATTCGAGATTGACAGCCTCGTGTTAAATAGGTATGCGAAACCCGAATGAATAAACCCTAGTTTTAGTATGTTTCAATTACAATTGCGACTTTATTGTATTGCGATGCCTTTACAACACCTGCACACATTGCGTTTTGTTTTTTAGCTCACCTGAGCACAAACTACTCAAGGTGAGCTATGTGATCAGGTGCTGTCCGGCGTCCTTCGTCCGTCGTCAACTTTTACTTGTATGCACTCTAGAGGCCACATTTTTTGGCCAAAGTGTCTTGAGACTTGGTCAGAATGTTTGTCTACATCAAATCTCGGTCAAATTCGAAATTCGGTCAAGTGGTGTCAAAAACTGGGTCAATGGGTCAAATTTTAGAAAAACCTTGGGCGCGCTCTCGAAGTCTCAATTTTGGCACAAATGTCTTGAAACTTGGTCAGAATTTTTGTCACCAAGAAATGTCGGTCAAGTTTGAAGTTTGGTCAAGTGAGGTAAAAAATAGGGTCAAGGGGTCAAATTTTAGATAAAACTCATGTTTAATTTAGAGGCAACATAAATGGCTTCTATGTTTTGAAACTTAGTCAGAACGTTTGTCTCCATGAAATCTCAAGTTCCAAATTAAGTCAAGTGTTCGAGTAAACTCCCGCAGATCATAGGGGAAACAATACATGTCCGCAAATTAAATGAATTTCGACTTCCGGAATTAATGACGAAATACGAAAGAGGGAAGACAAGACAAGACAAAAAAATACGCACAAGGCTTATGTATACATGTACATGTACCAACGTCCGTAAAACTTACGCTGGATCTCAAAATCTCAAAAGACAAGACAAAAAAATACGCACAAGGCTTATGTATACATGTACATGTACCAACGTCCGTAAAACTTACGCTGGATCTCAAAATTATGTATGTTTTTGCATTTAAAAGGAGTCTGTTCACTTTTTACAAATAATACAGAATCCTTGTACAGTTAGAAGCAACGCAAAATTGACGACAAGTTGAATGATTTTGGAATCATATTGAATATTGAATGAAAGTGTGGAATGAATTTCGAATGGGTTTAAGAAGGCCATTCGTCAACGCTATTTTGTACAAGATGAAAATAATAACCGATATTAATTACCTCCCTTTAATAAAATGTGCAAATGAATAGCTTTCAATGTCATCATGAATCTATCAGTTGCTTACAAATTTATTTTGAACGTGTTCGCTGATCTTATAAAATTTCAGTGATTTTTTTAACGCTTTGGTGAGTGTTTTGAATAAATGTGTGATTCAGAATGGTTTTAATCGAGGTGAAAGTAAATTTCACAATGTTACTTTCTGTATCAGACTATTTTCAAAATGTACAGTTGTCTTGCAGGTCTTTAGATAAAGCATTTCGAAAATCAGTGGGCACTTCTGTTTTTAAAGTCCTTAACTTCTGACTGGATTGTCTACACCTCGTAATTCTGATGAACGTAAACGGCCAACCAAAGCTCCATTGGCAAAAATCCGCTGAATTTTGCCTCAATATGAGCTGACCTCCGTCAAAATGCGCTTTTTTCAGATATTTTCGTAAATGGACGATTTACATATCGAAACTACACCTTAAACAAGCTGTGATTACGACGTTTATTTCATGGTATCATACTTATTACATGTTCATAACAATATGTCAAATAACATTCTAAAATCTGAAAAAGGTTTTGCTTTTCGCAGCGATACAATACATCAATTGTTGGCATTCTGACGCAATCGGCATTCTGACGCAATCATTTTGTCACGAGATAAACGTATCGTGATCACATGAGAAATATTGGGATAAGTAAATGATGACCGATAATAATGTCAGAAACATTAACATCAATTTACAAGGCGTCAGTCTTAAAGTGAAGATTTGAATAATCGCAATACCCTTTATCAATTATATACATGTATAAACCATTACAGTTAAGCTCGTGTTAAACTTACACCAAGGGTACCGCCAAAAAGCAGACAATTATAGGAAAGGTCGATAAATTTCATCATAAATTAAACAGCTATTTTGCTAGCATATAAAGATTGTCGTATTATTTTTTATTGAATTGTATTATTTTCGAAACTCTAAGAATCGTTTAATTAAGATGAATAAAAAAAAAATATTTTTTTCGTTCAAGATTGTCCACTTTTTTGCAACAAGTTTTATAAAATGAAGATAGAGAAAGACCAACAGAAGTGTCATGAGAAGCCGTAGGCTTTCGCTTGACCTACATACAAAAACATAACAAAAAAATTTTGTTTAGACACATTTGTAATCATGGTCACTTAATAAAAGTGATCGCTTAATAGAGCACTATCGATTGTGGTTCGTTGAGTTCGTTATCTTGTTTAGATGCGGCATCCGAAGGCCTATATTTCAGATCCGATCCGTTCCATGCGAATGTTAAATGAGAAAAAGTATAAACTTAAAGTTTATTCTTTCAGGGGAGTGTATAAAGGGGTTTCTTTAATGCTTTTCGGTGGGTTTTCGAGAAATAACGGAGATTATCACTTGATAATCTCCCCGCAAAAGCAGTGAAATTATCAAAAACTTATACCCTGCTTTTGTGTGTTTCATCCTATCTGACGTCATCTATGCGACGCGAAATAAGTGACGTCACAATGAACGTTGCATAGCAATCACGTGCAAAATGACGCGCTTTACGAAAATATGTCCTAGAAATTTCACATTTTCTCTCATTTTTGCATTAAAGAAATATAATAATCGTTTGTTTTCAAGTAAGATCGATTAATATTTAATTTCGTGAACAACAAAAGCTATTTTTTTCACACAGTCGTGAAAATAAAGCTTTTGTTGTTCACTCAATGAAATATAAATCGATCTTACACTGAAACAAACGATTATCCTCTATACATTTGAGAGGTTGTGTGAAATATTGTGTCTGTAAAGAGGCACAAAGTATCATCAACCGTCTTTTGTGACTTCAAAGATTTGCGGTTAAGTGGTAAGCCAATGGATAAAGTTCGGTTTGAAAAAAAGAAAACAAACTATATAATGAACTCTTATGATGAAATTTTAAATTGAAAAGAAATCCCCCCCAACAAGTGTCGATTTGTGATACTTATACAAGCGATAAAATCGATGCGCAAAACCAATCAAAGTACTGAAAGCTAGCAAAGTATAGATATTTTAGTATTCTCCCATTTAAAAATTATCATTATACAAAATCAGGGTAACAATAAAGCGAGGAGTTAAAAAAGCGTAATTGAGTTCTCATTTAAATATAGTTCATCCAAGCGACCGTACAATGTAGTGTGCATAGTGAAAATTCTGGTCAAGCTAAATCATTACTTTGCACACATTTGACATTCTTGGAAATCCACATTCCAATACACTGTCCAACCGTAAGTGTGAAATATTTCTCATAAATACTGATTTTTCTTTTTTTTTTCTTTTTTAAATGCTCTTATTTTTTTCTAATTGAGTCCCCTTTCTGACATAAAAAGTATTCTGGTTATTATTCATCACGGGTGAGCCAAATTTTCATGACCCTACGTCTGTACCTTCAGATGAACTTTGCTCTTTCAGAAGGTTTTATCATTTTGACAAACAAGCTGATGACGAACGATGTAGGATGCTTACTGAAATTTTAGTTATGATGTTTTGGCATCCGGCGATATTACGGAAACTGTTGTTTAAGGCATTGTTATCGCACTGTCGATTCAAGGGTGACGAACGTTCTAGGGAGTATGCAGATAATTGTTCTAAACTTATTCAGAATTACGCAGATTTATCCGAATAACAGAAGACAAGAAAATCTCGTAATTTCTAATCCCTCGTCAAACATGTTGTTGCAAACACTTTATATGAAGTCATTGAGATTTCCCCGTTTTCTCTGAAAATGGCGTTTATAAACTTGACTGGCGAGCTTGTCGGAGGGCAGCGTAGATTGGGACAGGTTTATAAGTGTATTTATAAACGAGGAAAGTCGATTGACCTTGCGGAAATGTTTTACGGTAGCGTCTATTCTCCTTCGGATAAAATAACCGTATATCTATTTTAAGACTTTAAGAAAGAGACATTTCGAAATTTTATCGGACGGTCAGAGCTGTATGAATTACGTTTGATCTTACGAATAATTCCCTGATTTGAATTTCAATAGGCCAATCAAAGGTCCCTTGCCATCTGCACCCGACAAAGAAAGGTAATTACAGAAGCGGTAATGACGCTAGCCCGACAGGATTGCGTAAACAAAGACTTGTAGTTTTAGCGACAGTCTTTTACCCCGCGCGTTACACATGACTTGTTTTGGTCAGATATAATATGTATGTTCGCCTTGATTATCGTTTTTTGCACGTGTGGACTTACTTTAAATGCTTCATTAGATCAATTCGTAATGCGGCCGGGGACAAATAACAGTACGTTTTCCTTGAATCGGTATGCAAAATTACGGGAGAACTACTGTTTATGGCGAAAGCATTCATTGATTTAGTGGTTAAGCTACCAAGGGCAGTTTGCACTCATTTGAACTTTGATGCTAGCCCAAAAATTTGTATGTTTACTAAAGCCAGCAAAGCTGACGCTTTGTTAGCCAAAAATTTAGAAACCGACCGCCATTTCTAGGACGACGCTCTACTCTTGGAAGATACTCAGGCAGTTAGGTCGTGTACAGTTAACAAAATCGTGCAATTGATTCGTCAATTTTGATTTAAATATGTCATCGATTTTTGAGCGAAATTTAAAGGGAGGTAATTCAACATCGCTAATTTTGTTTAGGGTGAATACAATTAGCGATACTTATTACCTCCCTTTATAAAATATGCTTTCAAGTTCTATAAATAGCTTCCAATCTCTTCATGAACCAATCTGACCATTACAGTTTCAACTATGTCAATGAAATAGCGATCTTTTCCTAGCTATATTTATTTTGATTGGCGTTGTTGATACTATCTTTTTCAATGTTTGGGAGCGTTTTGAATAGCTTGTCTGAATGGAATGTTGGAAATGAATGAATGGAGCGCAGAGTGAGTGATTTAGAATAGTTTTGATTGGATGAATCTCAATTTTACGATGTGACTGCCTGTAGGGCTGAAATGTTCTAAGTTCGAAGACAATCAGTTATATACAATGTACAATGTATAAGTACCTAAATGAAACACGAGACAAGAATCTTCGGTGATTCAAAATACCAAACATCAAAGATTCCAAAGTTCCAACACGAGAATGAAGACAATCTAAAGTCAATAAAACCGTGAAATTGACTATGTGAATGATCTTGGAATGATATTGAATGAGTAAGAGGAGCACGTTTTAAATGAAAATAAGGGGGGGGGGGGGGGGTAATATATTATCGACAATTTCGTCCGATTGGATCAAATTCGCGATAATCTATTAAATCCATTTAACAGGAGGACCATGATGGTCCTAGAACGCTCACCTGAGTCTCTTTGACCCCTTCGACATCACATCAATTAAATAGGCAGATGTCAAAAAGGAGATAATTTCTACATAAGATCAATACCATGGAAGGTTTTCAGCCAAGAGCAAGAAAAATGTGCCTTTTTGCTCTTTGATTCTTTGTAAAAGGAATGCACCCGGGAGGAGCCCTAATGTGACCCAAGGGTCTTGATATGAACAGACTTGGTAGAGGTCCATTAGATGATGCTACATACAAAATATAAAAGCTGTCCACCTTCTGGTTTCAGAGAAGAAGGCTTTTGAAGGTTTTCCTATTTTCACCCATCATGCTCAGATGAGCTGAAAGGGATGCACCCAGGTGGAGCCCAAATATGACCCCAGGGTCTTGATATGAACAAACTTGGTAGGGGATTACTAGATAATGCTACATACTAAATATGAAAGCTGTGTGTCCTCGGAATTTTCGCTCTTTGATTCTATGTAAAAAAGATTGCGCCCAGGAGGAGCCCAAATATAATCCTAGGGTCTTGATATGAACAAACTTGGTTGGGGTCCACTAGATGATGCTAAATACCAAATATGAAAGCTTTCTGTCTTCTGGTTACAGAATAGAAGATTTTTTTTCTGATTTTCATTGTTTTAGCCTTCGTGCTCAGAAGAGTTAAAAGGGATGCGGCCGGGCAAAGCCCAAATATGACCGAGGGTCTTGATATGAACAAACTTAGTAGAGGCCCAGTAGGTGATGCTTCATACCAAATATGAATGCTGTCTGCCATCTGGTTTCAGAGAAGAAGATTTTTTAAAAATTTTCGCTTTCTGATTTTATGTAATAAAGGTTGGCCCGGATGGAGTCCAAATATGACCCCAGGGTCTTGATTTTGACAAACGTGGTAAAGGTCCACTAGATGATGCTACATACCAAATATGAAGGCTGTCTTTTTGAAGATTTTCATATTTCACCCTTTTTGTTATGGGTAAAGGGAAAGTTCAGGGTGGATTTCATTTCTTTGAACAATTTTGGTAGAGCTTGACCCAAGGAACATTCCTGCCAAGTTTCATCAAGATTGGCCCACTGGTTTATGAGAAAAAGATGCTTAAAGATATTGTGGACGACGCATGACTGACGACGGTCATTTTACTATCACAATAGCTCACCTTGAGCACTTTGTGCTCAGGTGAGCTAAATGCAAGAGGGCGAGAATTGCCATAGACCACCCACCTGAATTTTATTGATCCAGTGGAACTCATCCAAGTTAATTTCTGACAAAGTTTCAATCACATTTGCCTAATTGTTGAAGAGGAGATGTTATTCCAAGAATTTTAACTGAAAATTGACCCTGCCCACCTATTCTTTACTTAGGCGACTCAAAATAAGCCCCCCCCCAATGCCATGCCCATATTTATGGGCCAATCAAAATTTTGCAACTAATATTGAAAAGGGTCATAAAAGGAATATTCTGGTAAAGTTTCATTGAAATTTGCCAAATGTTTCAAGAGAAGATGTCCTTCAAAGATTGTTGGCTCAAAATAACCCCACCCTGCCACGCCCATATGTATGGGCCAATCCACATTTCGGAAACAACTTTTGAAAAGAGCCACCCAAGGAATATTCTGGTGAATATTCATTGAACTCAGTCCAGTGGTTCAGGTTATTGATTGAATGGAGTTTAACGCGGCTTTCAACATTATTTCAGTTATATCGCGGCGGCTGGAGCACCTAACGATGGTTATCTGGTATTTCTATCACCAGTACAACCACCACATTCTTTCCTAGCCTCCAGCCGCTATCTCACATAGGTCTACGATTATCAACCCATTGGTGAGAGACAAATAGTCGGAAAGAATGATTGCCGCCGTCGGGGATCGAACCCGCCCAGTGGTTCAGGACATTTCATTCAAAGATTTCGGGCTGAAAATAAGCCCCACCTTGCCAAGCCTATATTTATGGGCCAATCAAAATTTCGCAATCAATTTTCGAAAAGGGTCAACCAAGAGACATGCTGATTAAGTGTCATTGAAATCGGCCCAGTGGTTCAGGAGGAGATGTCGTTCAAAGATTTCGGGCTCAAAATGAGACCCATCCTGCCAGACCAATATTTATGGGCAAATCTAAATTTAGCGAGCAATTTTTGAAAGGGGTCACTCAAGAAATATTCTGTTTCAGTTTCATTGAAATCGACTGCGTGGTTCAGGTGTAGATGTCGTTCCATGAGTTCGTGCTCAAAATAAGCCCTTCCCTGCCATGGGCCAATCAAAATTTCCCGAACAATAGAATCACCACAGGATCATTCTGATAAAGTTTAATTGAAATCGGCCGAATAGTTCAGGAGGAGGTGCCGTTCAAAGATTACAGGCTCAAAACAAGCCCCGCCCTGCCAAGCGCATATTTATGGGCCAATCAAAATTTTACGACCAAATTCTGAAAAGGGTCACCCAAGGAACATTCAGGTAAAGTTTCATTGAAATCGGCCTAGTGGTTCAGGAGGAGATGTCGTTCAAAGAATTCAGGCTCAAAATAAGCCCCGCCCTGCCACGTCCATATTTATGGGCCGATAAAAATTTTAGGAAAAATATTTGAAAAGAGTCACCCAAGAGACATTCAGGTAAAGTTTTATGAAAATCGGTCCATTGGTTCAGGAGATGTCGTTCAAAGAAATGCCACGCCCTGCCACGCCCATTTTTATGTGCCAATCAAAAGCTAACAATTTTTAAAGAGAGTTACCCAAGAATTATTCTGGCAAAGTTTCATTGAAATCGGGCCAGTGGTTAAGGAGAAGAAGAATTTTTTTCAGACTGTTGACGACGGGCGACGGTCTCAGGGTCACCCCCAAAGCTCCCCTTGAGCACGTTGTTTGTGCTCAGGTGAGCTAAACTAGAAAGCCATGAATATCTTGAGTCGTTTCACAGGCTTGAAATTCTTGTTATAGCAAATCAAAGATTTGACTAGATTTTTAGATATTTTGGGTTCTGCTGTTGAAAATAATTTTCAAAGTTTCCACTATATAACATATAGAGAAATGACCTCCTCCCATAAAAGACATATTTTTCATCCAATGACAATTTCTTTGGCTGCATGCTAAAGGATTACCAAAAAAACGGTTTTTACCAATTTCGGAGTGTTTTTTTGAGTGAGTTAGTGTTTGGAATGAATGATTTTGGCGCTGGACGCATTTAATCCGTTTATAGAGCTAATGAGTCACAATCGGGGACTGATGCACAGCGCAATTGATTTGAAATGACATTTCGAATCAGTTGTACTATTAAATACATTCCAAGCTCCATTGCTTCTAGCTGTCGACCCACTCGGGGTCATTATCCACTCAATTAAAAATGAGGATATATGCAGCCGTCGAGAATCGTACCGCTGGCCTAATGTTTTGGAAGATTGTTTCGCTGTCGACTGCACTAATACCCGGTCCCTGCTGCAAGTACGTACTGTTTAATACATCGTAAAATTGACAACGTGAATAAATTAAGAATGAAAATGAATGAGTGTGATGAGTGAGTTTTTATTGAAATTAAAGAGAGGTTATCTTACATCGCTAATCATGTTCAAGACGATCAAAATAAGCACTTTTTAATACCTTCCTATAGTACAATAGGCACATAGCTTTACATTCTTTAAGAACCAATCAGCCGTTTATAATTTCAATCTTGCTTGTGAAATCGCTATTGTTCTAGGGATTTTTTACTTTGATAGTAGTTGTTGGTGATATTGGAGAGTTTACTGAATGGTTTCAGTTAATGGTTGGATAGAATGAATGGTGTGCTGGGTGGGTGATTAAAATTGGTTTCGAATAAGATGAATGCCAAATAACTAATATGTGTCAACATTATGTGCTTCATTGCAGACGATACATCTTAACCGCATTCTTTTATAAGCCCATTTCACGATTATATTAATCATTATTATTTGGTATAAGTTGGACGATAAGTATAATACGAAAATAACCAACTTTGTGATTACAAGCTCGACGAACACAGTAAACCCGTCTGATAAACACTCAATTGGTTATTGGCCCAATGGTTTAGGACAGCCTTTCCTTACCACGGAAACCTGAGTTTTAGATGGAATTAAATCGTTTCGGATACTCATCCCTTCCAAGTTTCAGCTTAATTTGCCCATTGGTTTAGGAGATGATTTTTCCTAAGATTTTTGGCAATTGTCATCCTTTCCGTTACCATTGAATACAGAGTTTTTGGTGGAATTTAACTTTTTAACAACTTTGGAACTAGGAACATCCCTACCAAATTTCAGTTTGATTGGTCTAGTGGTTTAGGAGGAGAAGAATTTTTTTCTAAGATTTTTGGCAATTTTCGGCTTTTCTGTTACCATGGAAACCAGAGTTTTGATGGAATTAAATTTAATTTGATTTTATCTATATTTGATTAACAAACACGTATTGCGTTTCTTTTAGTAACTGATCAATATGAAAACCAATTTTCTAAGCTTGATCTTTTGCCCGACCTCAATTGTTAGCGCCCCCGAGCACTACAAACTCAATGTGTACAATTGTGAAAGATACATATAAGCACCAATCTGATCATCTAAAACACTTATTGAAACTCTTCTACTCTTTAATAAGAAGACATAGAGCTTTGATATTTGGTTTATATTAGCACCTATTGATCCTCTACTAAATACTTCGAAGAATTACTGTATTCTGAAAATTAGCCCTATGTGATCCCTAATTTTACAAAGGAATTAAGAAGATTTTTTGAAAATCTTCTTCTCACAAACCACAGAGGTTTGACATTTAGTATATATCAATCACGATTGAACCTCCACCAAAATACTTCAAAGAATTACCATACCCTGCAATTAGCCCTTCTCTGTGCGATTCCTGACTATACATGGGATAAAAGAAAGGAAACTTATGGAGATCTTCTCCGAACCTATAAGGCATAGAGCTTCAATATTTTTACATATCAATGACTATGGACTCTCTTCCAAAATACTTGCAAGCATTGTAGTACTCTGAAAATCTTCTCTTTTTCGTGCAATTCATATTTTAAGGTAGGAAATAATAAGAATCCGGAGCCTTATTGTTTTGAATGTAGCACCAACTATGAAAATGTAAGTCCTATGCCTTTCTTGGATCTGGGTTTTGTGAAGGATTTAATAAAAGAATCTTTTAAAAGAAACCCTCTCCAAAACCATTGCGGATGCACAGACTGGTCAGGGTCTTTGCTTTGCAGTTATTTGAAATTGTTGGAAATCTCACGCACAGGCTCATATCATAGTTTATTTTTTTTTAGTAAACTAACCACACAGTACTTTAACAACCCAAAGAAGCGAGGATTTGATTAGTTTTGACTAACCTTTTTCCTGTCAATGTTATAGATGACAAGTAAGATGATAGTTTTGTTACAGATGACGATTTGCCTGAGATTTGTAGATCAACTGCTTTTAATTCTCACGAGACAAACCCTAAAGTGAAAGCTTCCACTCACAATTTTTCTGTTCCTGGAATACCAATGTCTTTTGGGCAAAGTGCTGGATTATTCTATGAAGAATCTTATGAGCTACCAGACTTGTCGTGTCAAATTGGAGGAATCGATTTTTGGCATACAGAAAGTCCCGAGGTAAGTGTTGCTCCACAGGAGTGATAAAGCAATTGTTAAAGATACAATGAAATTTTTATGAGGTTCAGTTTGTGATAGTTTGCAGTTGATATTCTATACAATAGTAAACGAAAAAAGGCATCCCTATGGACCAGAAACATGTTGGAAAAAGGATATATAACTTTAAATCAACTTTAACAGTTTTCTGTGTGACATCCAAAATTCAATGGCAACAAAGGGAGGTAAATGGAAATCTTCTTTGTAACAAATAGGATAGGGTCTCTAACATTTGATTTGTAGCATTATATAGTGTATCCTCTACCAAGTTTGTTCATAAATGGCATCTGGAGTAAACACAAATAAATGATCTCAGAAGATGTAGAACATGGGTACGTATATGGCATATGTATATGATGTCCTTGGAATCAATTTAGGTTCTCTCTTGTAGCACATACAAAGGAAAAAAAAAACGTTTTAAAAATCTTTTTCTTTAAAACGAGAAGGCATGCCAGCTTTATCCTTTGCACTGATCATCTTGTAAAGCAAAGTACAGCTCAGGATGCGACATTGTCACTAAGACATAACTGATCTCTAAGGAAAAATAAAATGTAAGAGACCATAAATATGATTTAAAATACAATGACAAGGAAGACAATTCATTATAAAACCAATATTGTTTCCCGCGTTTTGTTACTCTGTCTGGATTATTTGAAATATTTCGGGTACCAAACTATGTGTACCCATAGCTAGTCAAATACGAGGGTTGATCCAAAAGTTCGTATAATTGGTTAACAAAAATGTCCGACTGTTTCCAATTCAAACATGAATTATACATTCATTAAACATAATATCTGTACAATGAACAAGGGGGAGCAAGAACGTCGGACGCGACGTCGTTATCAACTCTTCTCCACGTAGTCTCCATTTACCCTTAGACACTTCTCATAACGACGTATCCACATATTAAAAATTTCCTCATACCAGTTTGAATCAAATTCGCGAACAATGTTCTGAGTAGCACTTTTAAGTTCTTCATAAAAATCAAAACGGAGGCCCCAAAGTTGTTCCTTTATGACGGGGAAAACACGAAAGTCCATAGGGGCTAGATACGGCGAATAAGGAGGAGGAGACAATCGTTGAAATCCCAGAACACAAACATGTGTTTTTGTTTTTGTTTTTTCATGGAGCTGACGACTTTCGCCTTCTTTTGTGGAGGAGATGCAGGAGTTCTCCACACTGAAGATTGTTGTTTTGATTTTTTGATTCTGGTTCGAAGTGGTGGAGCCAAGGCTCGTCGAGGGTGATAATTCTTTCAAGGAATTCCGTGCCTTCCCTCTTGTGAGGTTTCAAGAACTCCCGTGAACAGCCAACTCGTCGCTCCATATCATATGCACTTAACAGCCGATGAACCCAACGCGCACTAACTTTTCTTATGTTTAAATCATGTGTCAAAACTCGCTGAACAGTTCCATAGGATGTCCCAATTTCATCAGCTATATCACGAACAGTCATACGTCTATTACCATTTACCGCTATTCTGACGTCGTCAATTACGTTGTGACGTAATGCAGACTTACCTTGCCGTTCGTCATCTTCTAAAGAAATCCTTCCCTCCTTGAATCTCCGATGCCACTTGAACACAAGTTGTTTACTACATCTCATTCCCGTCTTCTCCATCATTTAAAATGTCTTTGTAGGTGTATGTCCTAAATCGTGACAGAATCTGATAACTGACCGACATTCTAGTTTCGGCGTTGACGTCATATTTCTTTTTCTCAGATTTTCCGGTCTTATGAAAAATCTTTGTTATAACAAGTTTCAAAACGACGCGAACAATACGACGTGTCAAAATTGCGGTATAACGTCATGCAAATTTGCGCCAAAATTCGAACAAATTAGTGAGAAATCTCGATGTTTATCTTCTTTATCTTTTATTTTTCAATGCTCCCCCGCCCTCACGCATATGCGTTACTATGACAACGTTGTTTACGACCGCAAAAGATAATTTTACAAACAAATAATTTCTATGCTTTTAACGGATAATGAGCTGCAACGTAGTATTTTTTTATACTGAACAAACTGCTAATAAGAAAGTTAAAGGCCCATTTTACGAATTTCTGGATCACCCCTCGTACATCTGATCTATTAATCTGATCTATCTATCTGATCTATCTTTCTGATCTATCTATCTTTCTATCTATCTATCGACCGATTGATCGATCTACCTACCTACCTCTATCTATCTATCTATCTATCTATCTATCTATCTATCTATCTATCTATCTATCTATCTATCTATCTATCTATCTATCTATCTATCTTTAAATTTGATAACTGGTGATTGGAAAGTAACTAAATAGAGTAGCAGTCCAAAATGCTTATTATCCTTTGAAAATACTTGAAACCCCATGACTATAAAGGATATTGGCAGTTTATTAGTATTACTCAATAATTTCTCAAATGGCCCACTTTTTTCAAACCAATTTGGCCATTTCCCCGCGTGAACTTGATTTTTTTGGCAAAAAGGACCTTAATCCAGTTTGTTCATAATATATTGAAAAGGCACATGATCTAGTGTGTTTTTCCCCATTATTTTCTGAGATGCCCCTTTCTTCCGATTGATATTGGATTTCATGAAGTTAACATGCCTATGTTGCATAAAATTGGTGTGAGAATCTCCCGTATTTTTATGTTTTCCAAAGGAGGCATAATCCACCATTTGACTGTCATTCTGTATGTCTGAATCCTCTTTTCCAGTCCTTTATCTAAATTGGATGATATGTCACTTGAATTCTTACCGATATTGTGCTGACACATATGATAGCTTCAATGTCATAGATCAAGGTCAATCATTGAAATAGAGATTGTCCAGAGCATAGCTCCTGCAATTACAGATGGATTTCAATATTACATATAATTCACATATTAAGGTGCTCTTTCGGCTGAATGCGCCGCAACCTAGTATTATCTTCTCCCGAAAAATCAATCGGCATGTAGACGGTTCCGCTCCTGCCAATCTGCACTACTTAGGCTTGTAAACAAAACATCACAGATCTAATTGCATTTGATTTCAGTGCAGCATTCGACATGGTCGACCATAATATACTTTTGAAAGTCATTCATAATCAATTTTGCGTCCAAGACGAAGCATTATCCTGGATAAGTTCTTATCTCCATGAGTGGACATGTAAATTCAGCGTAAACTATTCTGAAATAACCCCCCCAATCGTTGGAGTGTAGCTTTCCACAGTGTAGTTGTTTGGGACCATGACTTTATCTTATATACGTCTGTACCCTGTTTGATGTTTTTCCTCCTTTTCTCTCAGTAAATGGTTTACTGACGACAATATTGCACACAATCAACTCCGCCTAAGCTCTCGCAAGAGTGAATCCAAAGCCATAGAAGAAGGCTGTTCTATAACCATAAATAACTTGATGAATCAAAGCAAATTAAAAATGAATCCCTCGACAACAAAGTTTATATGTTTTGAAGTAAGCTGCAATTAGAAAATTGTGGCATAATTGAAATAAATATAGTTTGGGATATCATTTAGTCCGTAAAGTGTATTCGCCACCTTGGAGCTTATCTTGATGAAATGCTTAACCTAAAAGAACAAAACAAAATAAAAAAATGCTATGCTAAGCTTCCTCATAATAAAAAGCATACGCAAATACCTACAGACAAAGCTACATAGATCCTTGTCCCAAGTCTTGCCATTTTCAATCTAGATCATTGTAATAAGGTTTTATTTGGTATTGCTAAACAGAGACTTTTGTAAGTTTCAGCTAATAGAGAATATGTGTACAAAATTGGTACTAAAACGTAAAGCTATGTAAGTTCTAAGCAGGCCCTCTTTGATAGGTTACCCATCAAGGAAAAAAAACTCACAACATTATCACACTTATGTACCAATGTTCTGAAGGATTTGTGCCATCTTGACTATCAGAATTGTTGATCCTGAAGTTCCGAAAAGGCAACGTCTTAGGCCAGCTGATTTACTTACCCTATAAATCATAATCCCATTCAACAAGAGAAAAAAACATTCGAAGACAGAAATGTAAGTACTATCGATCCCAAACTGTGGAGTCAACTGCCTCCTTAAATCAAACAGTCGAAGTCACTAGAAGGATTCGAAGGCAATCTTAGGCATATCTTGAACCTTTATGTTCTTTAAATGACTGTCGATCTCAACATCTGTAAGCTTTATACTTGGTTAGAGATGTATTATGATAATATTTGTTTATAATAAATCAAGCTATCATTACTCTATCAATTTTATTTAAAAATGTAATACGCCATTGAATACGCCAATGTAAAAATAGGTGTTTAATTAAATATATCAGTTTCAAATTTCATGATATAAAGAAATTACTTAGACAAACAATGGTTCTGATCCATTGGTATTGGCCTGCTATTTGACCTGGAAGAAGTTTTCCTCACCCCACACTCATTTGAATCTCGCCTGTTCTATTCTAGAAGACATTCATTTTTTATATACTTGAAATGGGTTCTCATAACGGCCATTGCATAGTTTGGAATCGAAGCAATGACTGGCAGAGGTGCATGTGAAATTGCTTCATTTCTTTCAATCTCCTTTAAAGAAAGTCAAAGAAGGGAAAATAATTAGTTCATTTGTTACTCTGATAACTGCTCTTCGCAAAACGAAAAAAAAGGTTTTGAGTAACAATGCCTCGTTATAGCTTACAAAAATTCAAAATTAATAAAAACATTAAACAGAATGTATGGAAAAAGTTCATACCAAAAGCGAGTGAGATGCAATTCATGCCAGAATAGAGAAATCTTCAATGAATGTGAAAGTTTACACACCTTCACGGTGTGCATCAGTAATACGATCAGCAAGGCCTAAAAGGCCTTATATTGTTCATGAATTAACTCGTGCTGATTTCTTTGATTTCAGAAATTTAGCAAAATTAATTAAAAACTTTGACAATTACACTGAAAATTCAAAAGTAAATTGGCATAGAATTAGAAAGTTGTCTTTGACAGCTGACCAGACTAACCAAATTCAATAGCAAACCGAATATGATGACTAGGTATTTGTAGAGACATGCCATCGCCTTTAAGATAAGATCTTTAACCACTCTATGAAAGAGCAATCCCTTGTATTTCAAAAGATCAATACTTTGATTTACTTAGATTGTCAGAAGCAGTTAATTCCTAGAATTAACCATCGCTTTTACGTTAACAGCTGAAGACAATCCTCTCAGAATGGAGACCATTCATTATTGAGTCCAAACAAGCGGGGAAGCATGTGCCTATTTGAAATCACCAGAATGTTTTGATGCCCCTTAGACAATGATGCGGCAAAACGTCCATATTATGCGCAAGGTCAGGTAACTAGATTTATTCTTAAAAAGTAATTATTGAAATTTGACCTTAAATGTTGAAGACTCGAGGTCGCACGTGTGTTTTTTTTTTTTTTTTTTTTTTTTTTTTGTATTTTGATATCTTTCCAGGACATTGTAGTTTCAGCAAGATACTGCAAAACAACGACAATCCGCGAAAGATGAGGTCACTACTAGGAACATCCGGCGAAAGTTTCATCCAAATCAAACCACATATTTAGGAGGAGTTATGTTGGAAAAAAAGATATTTGCACACTTGAAAAGTTGCGTGAATAAGGTTTGTGAATTGAATACCCATTTTCTATGACGCAGAAAATATCACAAAGCCTGCCTTCTTTGATCGGCTGACTAGGAATATTCCGTGGAATGTTCTTTTTATAGCTAGCAAAGCCTCAGCTTTGCTGACTTTACTTAACATACAAACTATTGAGGAAGCCTCAAAGTTCAAATGGGTGCAAACTGCCCTCGGCGGCTTCACCACTAAATACTTGAATGCTTTCGCCATAAAAGGTAGTTCTCCCGTAATGTTAAACCGATTTAAGGAAAACGTGTATTTGTCCCCGGACGTTTAAAGTATCGATAATCAAAGCGAACATAAATATTATAGCTCACCAAAAACAAGTCATGTGTAACCTGCGGGGTAATACACTGTCTCTAAATGATTACGCAATCTTGACGGGTTAGCGACTCGTCATTACCGCTTCTGTCATTACCTTTTTTTATCGGATGCAGATGGCGAGGAATTCATTTGATAGGGCCATTGAAACAAACGAAATTCAAATCAGGGAATCATTCGTAAGATCAAACGTAATTAACACAGCGCTCTGACCGATAAAATTTCGAAATATCCATTTCTAAAAGTCTTAAAATAGATCTACGGGTATTATCCGCAGTGAAAATAGACGCTACCGGAAAACATTTCCGAAAGGTCAATCGACTTTCCTCGTTTATAGACGGCATTTTCAGGCAACACGGGAAAATCCCAATGACGTCATATAAAGTGCCTGCAGCAACATGTCTGACGATGGACTTGAATTGACGAGGTTTTCTTGGCTTCTGTTGTGTGGATAATTCTGCTTAAAATTAAGTTTAGAACATTTATTTGCACACTACCAAGTACGTTCGTAACACTTGGAACGACAGTGTGATAACAATAAAGCTGCATAAATCATCAGTTTCTGTTATATCGCCGGGTGCCAAAACATCGTAACTAAAATTTGAGTAAGCCGCATTTTCTAGGCCCGACACGCAAGATACATCTAAGAACCGATTCCAAATAGAACCCCCCCCCATTGTTTCTCGTATAAGTTTGCATGATTAATATAATGAAAGTAATATAAGGTGAATTTGCAACAAAAGCTCGTACCTTCAGCTTCATGTTAAAGCTAGAAACTTAAACGCTTGGGAGAAGTTAATTCTTAAATAACTACCCAGAAGATGTACTTTTGGGGCAAATTATAAAATTACTTTTAATAAGGAAACACGCATTTACAAAGTCTGTAGGAAAAGAGAAATTGTGTGTGTGGGGGGGGATGGGGGGGGGGGGTAGAAATTCCTAACTTTGTAAAACAATCCTGAAATTCCAACATGGAATTAATAACATCCTGTTTTTGGCCTTATTGAGAGCACTGTAAGTCTGCAGTTGCGGCTCCCTCATACTTTATTAAGCGCGTAAGGGTAAATGGGGCTTCAGTATGATGAGCCGTGTGATAATTATATATCCCTCGTACGTCGTTCGTCATCAACTCTAGTGTTTATATCATAGGGGCGACAATTCATGAATTTTGGATAGTAATGTTTGTCAGGTCATTAAGATGGACCGTATGAATCGAAATTTGAAATATTCCACATGAAAACACGAGGATAGGATACCTGTTGACACTTTTTTTGTTTACATTCTAAAGGCCAAATATTTGGCGCATTTATGATGAAACCTGTTCAGTTTATTGGTCAAAAAGATAGAACCTTCTGAGAGAGCAAAGTTCATCTGAAAATACTAACGTAGGGACATGAAAATGTGGCTTAGCTCTGATGAACAATGGCCAAAATACTTCTTATGTCAGAAAGGGGACACAATTAGAGAATCAGATCATTTGAACAGAAAAAAGGAAAGAAAAATCGGCTTGACCAGTTTTTTCCCTATTCACATTGTACGGTCACTTGGATGAACTATATCAAAAAAGAACTTATTCGAAAGTATGCTTTTTATCTCTTCGCTTTATTTTAACCCTGATTTTGTACCAGAATAAGTTTTTAAAAGGAAGGTTACAAAAATATCTATGCTTTGCTAGCTTTCAGTACTTTGATTATTGAATTCCGACCTGTAAAAGGATAAGTTGCGTACACAAGATGGTATAAAGGATCCATTTTCCAGTGATAAAGCAAGTTTTATCGCAAGTCCCAAGAAATATGAACAAGATCAGGTGACTAGGAACATTCTGTGATAACTTCATAGAAAACAACCATTACATATTGGAGGATTAGCGTTCATAAAATAAAAGCAGACCTACGGAAGGGCATACAGAATAGAACAAATATACGACTTCCTTTTGCGGCATGTAAAAAGTTGACATTAAACTTTGCTCCCAGTGTTATGTTTTCTGTGATAGGAGTTTCTCCATCAATAATAGTGTCTTTTTCTATACTCACAGTGTTTACTGACAAGTGCCAAACAACATGTGATTGTTTATTATCTACTAATACTTACCCTAAATTTCAAGCTATTAGCTTTTTTTACCAAACCTCAAGCCGTCTGGCTCAATTTTTTCCCACTTTAATTAAGTAAAAAGCAGACATGTGTATGTAGCCTTAGATTAGACTGCTCATATGTACAGGCTGATATTAGTCTATACAGTTCACTAGTCTCACGTTTATCAGTTACATATTTCATTCTGTCTAAAAATAGCATCGCATCCGAGAAGAACTCTATCCTATTTAGCAAGTGAACTTACCATGTATGTTACATGAATGTACATACCAAAGATAAAGCCAACGTGAAAGTTTCAACTTCTTTATAAACCTGACATTAAAAAACGACATTGACCTTGATATTTGACATTCAGCTTAAATTTAATATAAAAGTCTTGTCCCAATCAATTATCATGTGAAATATGAAGGCTATGTCACTTAACATTCAAAAGTTATGTCCAATGTTAAAGTTTTCTTCTCACAAACAGAGAAACAGACAAACTGATAAAAAGAGAGACCAAAACAATAAAAAGCAGGAAATGCAGGTTTCGGATCCTTTGTTTTTGGTTCTTCAAAAGTTGACTAAACAAGGACATTCCAATAAGTTCTTTACTCACAACATTTGGGTTGTTACTTAAATTGTTAGAGAAATATTGATTGACTCCCCCCTCCAAAATATGGTCGGCGCAGGGCGGGGCATTTTTTTCACGTTAAAATCTTTAAAAATCTTCACCTTCCAAACCTTTGGCCGATTGCAATGAAACATGACATGGATGTTCCTTTGGTGACCCTTTACTTAAATTGTTGACGAAATATTGTTTGACCCCCAAATATGGCCCTGGCAGGGCAGGGCTTTTTTCACTCAAAAATCTTTAAAAATCTTCCCCTCCCTAACCATTGGGTCGATGACACTTGGCATGGATGTTCCTTAGGTGACCCTTCATATAAAGTGGAAATTTTAATTGACCTCTAAATATGGATGTGGCAGGTTGGGTACTGCTTTTCACTTGTAAATCATAAAATATCTTCTCCCAAAATATTGTGCTGATTGTTATGAATTTGGCATTTATGTAGGTGACCCTTCACATTTTTTGTTAAAGAAACCTTCATTGACCCACCAAATATTGAGGTGGCAGGATGGGCTTAATTTCACTTTTAAATTTAAAGAAAAATCATCTTTCCTCAATCAATATAACTTATGTAAATCTTGTCATGAATATTCCATAAATGACTTTTACTCAAATCCTCCATCAAGTTATGTTTAGAACGGTGTACTTTATGCAATCATTTTATGTTGGTAAGAAGACAGGAAAAGGGTAAGCAGGCTAAAGGTGGTTGAGTAATTTGGTGCAATGTGGCCAAGACCAAGTTAATCATAACAAAATAGTTCTAAAGACTTCAAAGTCTTGTTTTCTGTAAAAGTAGACTTTGTTAATGGAAATATAAATGCATCACTTTTTAAACATTTAAAGTCTTTACAAACAGAATGAGACATTTCAAATGATACCAACAGCATAGGGCTTAAGTTAGTAAGAAAGAAATATTTAAAATTGTAAAACAACCCCCCCCCCCTATCTGTACAATATATATCAAAGGGAGATCAATACAGCTTATTTAGTGATAAAATAAACACTGTTCTTCCCTTCCTTATAACTATCTTCTGACAAGTTTCAGGTTATCTTCTATCTAAATTAACCAAGGACTTGATATCAGATGTCTGATAAATCAAACCCTAATCAGTCATAAAATTTTGAAACCATATACACTCCTCAAAACTCCTAAGCGGCCACTTGCTACCTTATTCATATGTTATAAATGCCGCATGGTTTTATTCCGTTTCCACTTGAATAATGTACTAAATTCATTTTTAGTCAACAAGAAAAAAAATCAGCGAAGTAATTCAACAAAAAATGGTTTAAAATTAAACGAAACTAGGAGTACCCTTCATTTCAAGGTTAACATTGCTTAACTTTGGTGGGAGGGGAATTTTTGACATTTCTTGTTAGGAAAGAGAATGTATTGAAAGTTGTGTGATGTCTGTCAATTTTCTGAAGTCCAATGGCGTTCTACCACTGATATCAGTTCTCAAAATTATTAGGATTTGCGAGCAAATGTCGAAAATTTCAAATTTTCCTTAAAATCGTCATATGGGGGGGGGGGGTATATATAGGTATATGTCAGAATTTATCTTACCACATCTGTGTCCTCTATAAAATGAATTCATCTTTGATTCTTCATGTGAAATTTTAAAATATTCAAGTAATGTCTTCTAGTACGGCCACAGTAAGCTTACTTGTTCACCCATTTTTATCCCCTGCCTTTTTTCGGAACTACAACTCTTGCTTGCATAACTTTAGAGTTATTGCCCTTTGTTATTTTTAAGACTTAGATTTTGTCCGGAGCATTTTTCTTAAAGTTTAATAGCTATCAACTTGAAACTGTATGGGTGGATAGATCTCATGGAGGAGAAGTGCAGTGCACAAGAACTACAACTCTTGCTTGCATAATTTTGTGTTATTGCCCTTTGTTATTTTAAGACTAAGATTTTGTCCGGAACATATCTCCTAAAGTATTTCAACTATCAACTTGAAACTTTATGGAAGGATAGATCTCATGGAGGAGAAGTGCAGTGCACAAGAACTGTAACTTTGGCTTGTATAATTTTGGAGTTATTGCCCTTTGTTATTTTAAAGACTTAGATTTTGTAGAGGCTTAATTTCTTAAAGTAGAACCCTCAATCTATTAGGCTTCAGTTTACTATCAAGCTTTCTCGGCGGGAGATGGCCATGTCCGACATGGCTCTTGTTTTTACTTTTTAGTCACGTCCTAAGCAATTTTTTGGAAACTATAATACTCATTTTAGCTCACCTTAGCACATTGTGCTCAAGGGGAGCTTTTGTGATCATTGAATGTCCGTCGTGTTTCGTGCGTCGTCTGACGTCCGTCGTCAACAATTTAAGTGTTTACGATCTAGAGGCCACGAATATTGCCCAATCTTCATGAAGCTTTGTCAGAATGTTGGCCAGGTTACAAGGATGAAGCCTTTCGAAAATAGGAAGGATCCATGTGATAACACAGGAAAAGGGGCCTTAAAGACAAATTTCTTGTGTACACTCTGGAGGCCACAAATATTGTCCAATCTTCATGAAATTAGGTCAGAATGTTGACCAGGCCACAAGGATGAATCCTATGGAAAATGGGAAGGATCCATGTCATATCACGGGAAAAGGGGCCTTAAAGAAAAATTTCTTTACACTCTGGAGGCCACAAATTGTGTCCAATCTTCGTGAAACTCGATCAGAATGTTGGCCAGGTGACAAGGCTGTACCCTATCAAAAATGGGAAGGATTAATGCCATATCATGGGAATAGGGGGCTTAATGACAAATTTCTTGTTTTCACTCTGGAGCCAACAAATAAAGTCCTATCTTTATAATAAATTCGGTCAGAATGTTAACCGGGTCACAAAGATGTACCTTATTGCAAATGGGAAGGATCCATGCCTTACCACGGGAAAAGGGGCCTTAAAGACAAATTTCTTGTTTATACTCTGGGGGCCACAAATATGGCCAAATATTCATGAAACTTGGTCAGAATGTTGGCAAGGCCTCAAGGATGAACCCTATTAAAAATGGGAAGGATCCATGCCATATCACAGGAAAAGGGACTTTAATGACAATTTATTTGTTTATACTCTAGAGGCCACAAATATGGCCAAACCTTCATTAAACTTGGTCAGAATGTTGGCCAGGTCTCAAGGATGAATCCAATA
This sequence comes from Fragum whitleyi, assembly GCA_948146395.1. Taxonomy (NCBI): domain Eukaryota; kingdom Metazoa; phylum Mollusca; class Bivalvia; order Cardiida; family Cardiidae; genus Fragum; species Fragum whitleyi. Next base: position 14,321,523 of record OX411558.1, on the reverse strand, counting down.
AAAAATCGGATGTCCATGCAATATCATGCATTGATCTCATGTGGAAATCATCTCAATGTTGACATCAGCCTATATAATGGGTGTGATGTCCCAGGGGTCAAAGAGACTCAGGTGACAGATCTAGGACCATCATGGTCCTCTTGTTTACTATAACTGTTCAACTTAATCAACTTAACACATTTTAACTATTTATATTTCAACTGTACAACATAGATCAAAGGGAGATCAATACAGCTTATGTGATTTTATTTCATTCTTAAACAGCATACTTTCCTTCTTTGACTTCCACACTATAACAGCCTTTATTAAATCGAATTCTTTCAATGGTTGCCCCCAAATACCTATCATCATCAATTGCTGAAGAGAGGATCTCTCAAGACGGTTACGAGATGGGTTTTTTTTTTATAATTTTTGGTTACACAATCCCCTCTCACAGTTTGCTGTTTGAAATGGCATTATCAGTGCTTAAGCAGCTAACTTCAGAATATTTGGAAATGTCTCACCATGATGTTTTTTATAATCTGTCACAATTGTCCCATATTATCCCTAGGGTACATTTCTCTTTTTATCACAGTTTTGGCTAATGCCCATTCAGGGAATAAATTAGAATGTTGTACTAAGGGTTGAGAAGTTTATTCTTTTGCCTTCTGTTCTTTTCCATAAAAATCAGCCAGTAATATAATTTATTTTTCTCCGCATTTTCAAATTCATCTGCTGAAAGGAATGACAGGTTTCTTAATCCAAATACTCCAAATGAAACAGCTATGTCAGTACTGTCGGAAAGCGCAAATTAATTTGATCTGTAAGAGCTGTAACAAAATCATGTCTGATAGTAGCTTTATCATTTGTAGCTTTCTTGACAGTTCTTCTATGGATGTGGAGTAAAATGCCCTTGAATGTGACACCTTCTTAGTCTTTTACACTTGTAAGCTGATCACCCAAAAATGTTTGATAATGGGACTTTCTTTCAACCACTTTTTTCACCACAGGATATATGTTGTCAACAGCTGGAGTAACACTTGCCATATCTAAATCCGATTTTTGTAATACCAAACTGAGCTGAGATAGATGTGGGATAATATCAATCATGATATGGAGACGAAAAACAAATATATAGTCAGTTATCTTATCGAATAAGTCTTTTCATCCATGTGACTTGTTATTTTCTGTAAAATAACTGACAAGAGCTTTCAGGCTGTGGTACACAGCATACAAAGCAACACAAAATGCCAGCCATCTGATCTCGTGCACTTCTCTGACTTTAAACTGTGGGCTTTCCAAGACTTTTTGCATTTCCTTTAACTCGGCTTTTCTATTTGCAGATTTTTCAAAAAGATAATAGAGGTCTTTAAAAACCTTCTCAAAAGTGTCTTTAATGTATGTATCTGGATGCTTGAGAAGTACAAAGATTGAATCTGTGGGCCATACAGTGTACATTGATTAAATGTGGGCAGATCTCCTTGAACCCTGTAGCAACCCCACTCTTCTTCTCCACTATAACCGAGGCCCCATCACTTCCAAACCCTATCAACTTTCCCATTTGGATACTCTTGGCTTTTAAGAACTGTATAATCAAATTGAATAATATTTCAGCTGTTGCAAAGGATCCCTCCACAGTTACATTTCCAAGAAAATGTGTAGAAGCTATTTATGTATCTGGGTCTATCACTCTTATGTAGATCAAAACTTTCTTAGTGTTCGAAATATCAGTACTCTCATCAGTCATGAGGCTAAAGTATGGACTAGCATGTACTTTCTTAATAGGTTATTCTAAAACACTTCAGCCAGACACTCCTGAAAATAAAGTAACATCTTTCTTTAACCCTTAACCTGAATTTAAAGTTTGTCTCAAATCATTATAATTTTTTTTCTCCATTTTATTTAAACCAGTCTGGTTCATGCTTTCCCACAATAACTAAATAAAAAGAAGGCAGTGTAAGCAAGGCCAGACTGCATAGATATGCAGGACAATCTAAGTCTATACTGTCTGCCAAAGGTTTGGGTACAGGAGACCATTGCCATGAACTGCATGAGAAGTGCTAAATTTCTACCAGATAAAGTCAAAATTCAGAGATGCCGCAGATGAAATTAAAATGACGTTTAATTTGCAAAGTATGTATTGTTGAAAAAAATAAAGAAGTGCTAGTGAAATATTAGATGTTACAACCTTTGATAGTGCGAAAGAGGTGTTCAAATTAATCTTTAACCATAATAAGACCAGAAAATTTTGCTCTTAAGCTGTAAAAAGGGACCAAATAATTCTCAACATGCTCTGTCATTCTAGTCTGAAGTGTAATTAAATCCCTTTTTTTCATTATGATTCATCATACATTTAAAAAAATATCATGGCCATGTACAATTTTCTTAAAAAACATTCGAACAAGAATTAGAAAATATCGTTCAAAAAGGAACAACTATATCTAATAATTCAGAAATTAGCAAATAAATTAATATCCAAAATGTTTCATTTAAAAAAATCCACACAAACAGATGCCATATTCAGCTTTAGGTCCTTAATAGAGAAAACCAAACTTCAAAATGGGCATAATTTTTACAAATATAAATTTTAAAAGATAAAATTATCCCCCTTGGTATTACTGATTTGCTCTTGTGATGGCGAAAACAGATATCGATATTAAGTAAATACTTGCTTGAATTGTATGTGGCATTGTTTCCGACACTCAAACTTCCAATATCTACTCCATGAAAATCTAGGAAGCTGACCAGGCTCCCATATTTCAAACTTCCCACGTTTTCTTTGACCAACCAATATACAACACTCATGGCACGCTGTAAAGCCTCCTGTTTTTTTACTAAATGCATTTAGCTGCACTAACTTGAAATCTTCCCCGCTTTTTGAGTCCAGGATAGCCTGTGAATAGCTGGCATTGCAACATGCCGCTCTAAAGTTGACGTTCAATTATTTGTATTGCCAGTAGTGAACTAATTTTGTGACTTTTGAATTTGAGAGTACATGAATTTTACTCCGTCTTGAGGACTTCCTATTAAATGATTCTACAATTTGACAGGATGCTGACTGACTGGTCACTCTTTGGAATGGAAAAGTTCATAATTCAAAATAAAAATTGAAAATATGTGAAAATTGGAGAAATGTAAGGTGGCCGATTATCAGTCAATTAATTTTAGATTAGGATAAGACAAAAGAGGCTTACACTATTTTGCATCCTTTATCCCTTTCCTTAATCGCACAACAATTTTAGGATGGTCCAAATTGAAATGTGATGCAGAGGACAGATATGATGTCATGTGGAAATTAAACTATAGCCCAGCAAATATTAAGACAAAAGGAGAAAATGATGTTAAGTTTAAGCAAGATTTTAAAGTGAAAACGAATGATAACGCATTTTGATCAGTATGTATATGACAATACAAGTCAGGGGCAGTAACTCTGGGTTTGATAGTCGAACCTAGTCACCCGACGATATGTGCATCTCCTCTTTCTAATTAAGCCTCCTTGCAAATTTCATTTAATTCCAATCATGTTTTCCAAGAAAAAGCACGTAACTGATACTCGGACTGACGGAGGGACGAAATGGCTAAATAAATCAGGGATAGTAACTCCAATTAAATGCTCGAACCAGGTAATTCGACCGATATGCGCATCTCCTCTTTGTAGTATAGCTTTCAACAAAGTTTTATTGAAATCCGGCCAATGGATTCCAAGAAAAAGCGCGGAAACAAATATTACTTTGTACAAATATTGCTTCAACAATAAGGGGCATTAATTCTTAATTTAATAAATGAACCGAATAACTATTGCGATATTCGCATCTCTTATTAGTGAAGCTTTCCACAAAGTTTCATTGAAATCAAGTCAATGGTTTCCAAGATTAATTGCTCTTGAAACCTTTAAAGTTCTGAACAAACTTAACCCGCGTATTTACATGACCTTATTGAATACAAAAATGTAAAATATGATTTAAGGTGGAAAAATACAACAGACATCCCCAAACCAAGGACTGAAAGGTATTGTAAGAGATCTTTAGATACACAGCGGCAGTAATATGGAACTATCTCCCTGCACACTTTAAAGAAACTCCATCCTTCAATCAACATACTCATCAATTCCTGGGATGGAGAAAAGTGTTACAGTCCAACTTGTCATCTGTAAACAAACTTCTACTACTGAATGCTGCTGCTGTGAATCTAAAAAAATATCAACAAGTTTTTAATTTGCTTTGCTTTCAATTTGCTTTGCTTTTTGTTTTTGCTTTTTACTGTTTTATTGTATTGCTTTAAAATTTAGCTTCTCTTTTGTTGCCTCATATCTGCTTAAAATCCTTGCTTAGTTATCTGATCAATATAGCTCAAATCTTTAAGATGCATGTATGTCTGATTTTTTTTATAACTACCTTTATATCTGATTCTCTGCTAGGAAGGGGACAGAAACTACTGTGCAGATCAAGACCCTCTGTCTAGCAAAGATTGTACCTCGATTTCATAAGTGCAATACATGAAGTGTGATGTAATCAAGTGAGATATGCAAACGCTGTGATTCTTTATTTATTCAACTTTTAATTTACCTATCCTAGATGCTGCTGTATGTCTGTTGATTTTTCTATTTACCTATAAACTAATCTCAGCTTTTTATAAAATTTCATCTTCTGAATTTAATAATTCAGGATCTTTTATAACAAGGGAAATAACCATGTGCTGCTTTACTGACATTACATAGTGAATTAATTTTCTTCTAAAAAAAAACAAACTTAATGATCTGAGGAATTGCTTCCTTTTTATTATTTTCTAGAAAAAATACATATTTTTCTTCCCGAACAAACTTTTTTAACGATTTTATTTGTATTGATTTTATGTTCTCTTAATCTGATAGTTATATTGCTTCAAAGTAGGTGTGAAAAGCTCACCAGAGCTTGTATTGTAATTGTTATATGCCTCAGACCTTGTAAATAAAATTTTCTTGACTTGACTTGAGTTAAATTCAATTGTTAAGGCAGAACCAAATTCTTATTCCTGTATGTAGATTTTTGAAACGTCCATGTTCAGGTGGTATATGCCCACCTGTCCCTATTAAAATTTTAAGAGACACAGGAGCTTCTCTAAATCTTATTTTAGCAGACTTTCTGCCTTTTTCTTATAAGACTTCGTCTGGTACTGGTGTCCTTATTCAGGGTGTAGAGTGTTATCAATGTTCCTCTTCATAAGGTTAATTTGTCCTCAGATTTGGTTGCTGGTTCTGTGGTGTTAAACATTCTTTACTATTCAAAGGTGTACATTAATTGCTAGGCAATGACTTATCTGGAGATAAGTATGTTGTTTATCCTCTTGTAACTGACAAACCTTATTTAGGTCAAACAGATCCTATTTTGCAGAAAATAACTGATTTGTACCCTTCATGTGCAGTAACTCGGGGTATGGCTAAAAATAACTTTTTTGAAAAATTCAAATAATATTCACTTAAATACTTTTATTGGTCAATATTTCAATGACAAGATTAAAAAGTCTTTTAATCTTAGTCTGTCAGACAGACTCGTCAAAATTTTGTCAGTCATATCCAAGGTCAAATGACCAAGGTCATGAAACGCATTCAAAGTCACGGCTAATCCAGGAACAGCAAAATACTCACGCGATTTCAAGGTTAAAGATGATATAACAATACAATATGTAACATGTAGCTTATAAACTTGAATAATCTAAGAAATCAGTTTTTGTTTCTCCTGTAAAATTTTGCTAAACATAGTAACAACCATTTCGGGCTGAGCCATCGACATGCAATAAATATTTACAGAAATATTCACAGCAATTTTATTTATCCCAGTGTTAAGCCTGAAAAAATTAATTCTAGTTCATATTGAACCTAAAAAGTGTATGAACATTGAAACCCGTGAACCAAAGATGACACCATCATGGTGGTACGATCAGACTTTGATGACTCTAAATACTCTAAAAATACTACAAAGAAATATAGTTACAGTAAAAAAGCCAAAACATTAAGAATTCCTTAAGATAAGAAAAAGTATAATGTACTTAAACGAATGACCAGACTTATTGTAGAATTTGAATTCAAACCACTATAGCATATTCTGAACAGCTAGGAATATTAATTATTCTTAAAATCGTTTTCGATAAAACCGGTCACGAGAAAAATAATTTTCATGTGATCAAAATGGAAGTTTAAACAAGGTGCCAAATTGTCACAAGATACGCCCGTCACACTGCTTAGTATAAACTGGGGGTTTGAATAGAACTGAGGTTATTTTGAATGAATGTTTTTTGCACCCATGAAGTTTCATGATCCTAGCTGTTATACTTTTAGAGATATACTCCGGACAAGATTCAAGTCTGAAAAACAACAAAGGGCAATAACTAAAAAAATAGGCCAGGTAGAGTTATGGTTCTTGTGCACTGCACTACCCCTTGGTGAGATCTATACACCCATGTAGTTCCATGATCCTAGCTATTATACTTCAAGAGATATACTCCGGACAAGATTCAAGTATGAAAAACAACAAAGGGCAATAACTCAAAAAATAGGCCAGCTAGAGTTATGGTTCTTGTGCACTGCACTCCCCCTTGGTGAGATCTATACACCCATGGAGTTTCATGATCCTAGCTATTATACTTTTAGAGATATACTCCGGACAAGATTCAAGTCTGAAAAACAACAAAGGGCAATAACTCAAAAAATAGGCCAGGTAGAGTTGTGGTTCTTATGCACTGCACTCCCCCCTGGTGAGATCTATACACCCATGAAGTTTCATGATCCTAGCTATTATACTTAAAGAGATATACTCTGGACAAGATTCAAGTCTGAAAAACAACAAAGGGCAATAACTCAAAAAGTAGTCTAGGTAGAGTTTTGGTTCTTGTGCACTGCACTCCCCCTTGGTGAGATCTATACACCTTTTAAGTTTCATGATCCTAGCTATTATACTTTAAGAGATATACTCCGGACAAGATTCAAGTCTGAAAAACAACAAAGGGCAATAACTCAAAAAATAGGCTAGGTAGAGTTATGGTTCTTAAGCACTGCACTCCCCCTTGGTGAGATCTATACACCCATGAAGTTTCATGATCCTAGCTATTATACTTTTAGAGATATACTCCGGACAAGATTCTAGTATGAAAAACATCAAAGGGCAATAACTCAAAAAATAGGCAAGGTAGAGTTATGGTTCTTGTGCACTGCACTCCGTAATGATGAGAAGAACACAATTGCCAAGTTTGAAGTTGATCGGACTTCAAGTGACAGAGTTGTGCTCCGGACAAAGAAGTGGACGCCGCCGGTCGCCCGGCCGCCGGACGCCACGGGTGATCCCATAATACGTCCCGTCTTCGACGGACGTATAAAAATGAAATTTTCCAAATTTACTTCTCAATATTTTTTGAAACAACTTTATTGCAATTTTTTGTATATATTTTTTTCCTACATGATTGAACTTATAGTGAAATAGTTTTATTGTTTTGAACGTACGGTCTAGAAATGGTTTGAGGAAACACTATATAACAGGAATGTAACACTTTCTGTGTCATTTTGTTCTAGAAGTATTTTTTTAAGGAATCGTTTTTAGCTAACCATAAAGATGAAAAGTGTTCAAACCTTTACATTTATAGAATGTGATATCTAAGAGCAAACTTTCAACAAAAGACTTCACGTTGGAGAAAAATTTAATGTAAGAATTACTTATTTGTTTTACATCACTAACCAGCATTTTGTTCTTAAGAAAGGACCATACTTTTAGATTGAGCTTTAAAGTTTTGAATAAAATATTATATCGTCTACACTACACTAAATTATTTACAATCAGATGACTTACATGTTAGGCTTAGTCTTCATACAATCCACTTGGTTACCTCAAACCTAGTACAACGCGTGATTAACAAGAGTGTATCACTTTTCACACAAAAAATATTCTGAGTACATTTAAATTAGTTTTTTGTGCCTTCATTTCAGGAGCATATACAGCAAAGTTGTCACATTTGAAGAGTTTTAGTGCTAGGAGTTAAATGTTTTTACTATGTTATCATAAGTGAAAACAGGCGTGAAACACTAAAAATGTTTATTTCAATAAAAGTCCCCCTTTCTTTGAAAACTAAATTTGATGGATAGAAGTTGCAATTTTTGGGAAGGGAATATGTATTTTTTAAAATTTTAAATACTAGTTATGTCTTATATCTTTTGTTACATTGTTTCAAAAGTCCACAACTCATTTTCTTAAACAATATCTTACTATGCAGATGTAGAGATATTTGAAAACAAGCGAAAGTTTTTTGGTTTTTTTTTTTAAATAATTTATATTTCTAGAAAAACATTGCGAAGGCATCGCTATTAAAAAAGCAATAATAAAGCTACATCAGTTAAATTCGATATTCAGCGAAATTCATAAAGTGATGTGAAAAGTGTTACATTTCTGTTAGAAAAAGGTTAATTTAAGGATTATTAATTTTATATTTTACTTCCAGATTATTATTAAATAATAAATAAAAAATACAATTTAAACCCTAGATAGACAAGTAAACTGTGCCACTACCTACAATAAAAAGAGCATTAAGTTCAAAATGAGTGTCAACTAATGTCATTAACCATGAGCAGAAACCCAAATACTCAAAAGACAGCATGAGAAAATAAGAGTGATCCAAAGTATCAATCAAAACTACAAGAATTAAAAGAGTAAGAGAAAGCAGAGAATACGGCCTTTAAAAATGATATAAAACCATTAAAGAAAAACTATTCTGACCTTGATACTTTATACAAACAGATGCAGAAAAAAGGAACAGATCAAGGGAAGAGCACAAAAAAAGCCAAACTAGAGAAAACCATTAACAAAGCCACAACGAGCAAGACTTTCACCACAGTAAAAACGAAGGCAGTAATACCCAAAAGAGATCAACTTATCAGAAAATCTCTCCCATCTGAGTCAGGCCAATTTCTGCATAAATCTGAGGCACAATATTTATTTTTTCCTACAATTTTAGTTTATCAATGTTTGTGTGTGTGTATGTATTTCCAAGTAGAACTTTGTGTCTCGGCATTACGATATCCAATATTACATTGAGTTTGCCTCAGAAGAAACATATTCATAAGAATTTTTGAGATTGTTCAATCATTAGTTTGAATAAAAGTTAAACTAAAAAATATTGTTTGTTATAAATATAATAACTTGATTATCCCCTTTAAACTGATGCCAATAAGACGAAAAGTTCAGCAATTTTATTTCTGAACCCTATTTTCACATTTTTGCCACAAATTTTCAAACTAACCATATAGGAATAAAGGCGGGCAGTTCGACACTTTTTAAGCCGTCAGCAAGGCAGATCTCAGTCCAAAGTACTTGAATTCAAACGCCCAACTGGTGAACAATTAAGGTGTTAACATATGGATATCCTCAACATACATGTGTTACACGTAGGACCAATTCTATTTCTCGTTTGAATGAATGAACCGCAAGAATGGGTAAGGAACACGCCTCTTCGCTGATGACTGCGTGAAGACAAAGAAAACATCAAAATACTAGAGACAAAACATCAGTTTTACAAGGTAGGGAGATCAAGTAATGGGGTTGACAGGAACATTCTTACAATTCTCCTTTATAGACTGAATTAAATTGAGAATTAAAGGGTTGGAAACTCGGAAATGTACTTGAAATGGTTAAACAACAAGTGGATGATGATGTATCTTTGTAAGCTTTATCTGCCTTTAAATTACCACAAATGCTAATGATACTTGGGAACAAACAGAAGCAAAGATCAACTCTAGACCTAAAATTATGACCTTGACCTTGGCCTTTTTTCAAAAAGCTCAGAATATAACTTGTTTGCTCTAATGTCTTGTTTATTGCCGAGAGTTCCAAGAAACGTTATTTAACATTGCTGCTTCACTAGAAATGATTTAATTTGTCTTCTACATTGTTTAGTATGTTTCCTCTACGAGATGGTTCACAATGGATTTCATAGCTGTTACTTATACTATACGGTGTTCGAGACCCGAGCTGACGTGACGGTACCTATGCAATGTAGTTCCGTCCTTTACGATGGCAAAGTGAGGGCTTTCTTGATGCGAACATTAGCTTCAATGGAACTAGTCAAATTTTGGAATGGCATAATTGGGCCTAGAATCTGTCATTAACGTATGTATGTACCAGATAAATAGGGTCATTTATCACTCAAACAGTCATGACACGAAACCAATTGATTTTTTACACTTATATATGACGTCATTTTCAAAGAAAGTTACACAAATTACGAAACAAATAAAGGTTCCAACTCAACTTCATAAAGCAACTTCAACGGGGCTCAGTACTTGGCCTTCCCATCTTTTTTTTCTGCTCTAACTGTATTATACCGCGATCTTATTGACATAAAGTTGACCCCCTTCTTTAGATAGATAAAAACCTGTTAATCTAAATTCGGCTTTGCACGTGCTTTCATATGGTTAAATTGCTAACGGTGTTGAATTTAAAGCATAATTTAAAAAAAATAACAAAATAAGACATTTAATTGACATTTTAAAAGCGAGTTTTCATACAGTTCGAGTTCGGGTCAATCTAACCAAGGTCTACAATTGTATTTTTGTGTTCAATTGAATTTCTCATGACACCATTTTCTTGTAACCAGTGATCATATTTTTTCAAATCCAAATGGCGTTTGAATGTCCGAGGCGATGAGCAGTTCACGGTGTTTAAGGGGAGGTCATAGAGATCCCCTTATCATTGACTCGGCACTGTCAGCGGTATTTGTTTGTGGTTAGATCCAAGGTATTGACCGGCTTTAGTAAAATGGCACCTGAAAGAATAAAAAAACCCACTAAAAGAACGCAATGTAATATCGCTTATTTCGTCCACATTTCAAAAGATCAGTTTCTGATTGTTAATCTTCAAAACACTTTATCGGAAAAATACCATGAGTAAATGAAAAATAAAAACAATCTGAATCTGGAATGGTTTGACTTAGAATTTACTTTATGCAATCTTAACCGATGGGCCAAATTTGACATCTATGTTCCTTTGGTCAACCGTACGGTCAGCGCACGGTTTAACGGGTTCCGAAGACCTTTTGATTGTTTTTGAAAAAAAGTTATTCAAAATTTTTTCATAAATCGCAAGACCCCTCGGAGTCCGAATCCCATAAACTAGCCATCGCAAGGACGCCGAGTGGACATCACATGGTCACCGTGCATCGTTTTGCATGCAAGTTTTACCGCATCATTCTGTGCGACCATCGCACGGTGACTGTACGATCGCTGTTTGATATAATGTTGATCCAGATGACTTATCGAACAGCCTTCTTGTGTTAGGGGGATCGCGCGTGTGACACCTTGCTTTTTCTTGTTACAGAAATGGAAAAAATCTTGCGATTTTGTGAGCACATATGCCGTACTAAATATAATTGCACGTTGTCAAAAAAAAATCACTCCAAAACACGTGGGGTGCGATATCGTATAGCGTCCGCGGCACCAGGCAGGAGCGATTGAACAAAACACGGCAAATCCATGCGAAACGGTTACAGCTAACAAGATCGTAAAATTGACAAGGTAAATGGTTTTGGAATGATTTAAAAGTGAAATTGATTGAGTGTGTGGAGCAAGCTTTGAGCGAATTTAATAGGAAGTAATCCAATATCGCAAATTTTGTTCAGGTTGAACAAAATGAGTGATTTGATAACCTCCTTATAATAAAATATGTTAATCAGTTCTATACATAGTTTCCTATCACTTCAAGAACCTATTAGATGCTTACATTTTGATTATGTCAGTGAATTTGCGATTTTTCTCTATCCATTTTTTTTTTGAACGACGTTGTTGATTCCATATTTTTCAATGGTTTTAAGCGATTTAGAAGGTTTTAATTGAGGTGAATGTCAATTTCACGATGTCACTTACAGTACATGAACTACATGGACAGTGTTCGAACTCGTCCTAATGAAATTTACGTTTATTTGAAAGTAGACGGGAGTCCTAACACGAATGCTTTTTTACTAAAAAAAATCAACAAAAAACAATTACCTTCTTTTCAAATTTGGTTAAAGAAAATCAAATACTTGTCGCAGAGAGAAAAGGCACCGAAACTGAAGGATTCAGGGCAGATCGCCTAGATATTGTAATGACCTTGGCGTCGGCGTCGTCTAGCCAAAACTTTGATGATATTTTGTGATATATCTGGCTCGACATGTTCACTATCAAAAGAACCTTTACTATTAAAGGAAAAAATTAAAAAAACTATTTTGTGCAAAGTATGCCCATAAGAACCTGTAATATTAAGGGGAAAAACCAATTTCGTGCAAAGTATGCTCCTTTCAATTTAGAGTTTTATCAACCATCCAGCACTAAACAGCCGAGCATAGGTACCCATAAGCGGTGCTCTTGTTTAGCTTCGACTTTTTAAAGTAGGTGATGATGGCAATGGAAATGATTTGGAGATGAAATTAATTGATTGCGATGAGTGAGATTTGAGTGAGATTTTAGTGAAATTAAAGGGAGGTAACACAATCTAGCCTTTGGACGGATATATCGGTATATTTGCCTCAGTTAAAAAAGTAATTGACGGTTTTTGGGTGTACGCAGTAAAAAAACACCGTTAATGAATCCAGTCCAGGCAATAAAATCATACAATTATTTGATTGATTTAAAGTTTTTATAAAAATAAATGTCAAACTGTCCAAAACCGATGTTTCAAGGTATGAATCGCGTGTTTTTGAAATAATCTATGTATTGAAAAATACATCAATAAACAGATGAAAAAGCAACATCGATAACCCTGTATAGCTCCATTCCGTAAAGTACAATTATCGACCCTGGGACATTTTGCTACATTTCTTCGTTTTTATGAATAATTCATGCAACATTCTGATTAGTGATCTCAAGCTTTTTCAGAAAATAATTATCTAACATAGGTATGCATTACACCTCACTTCAATTTTTAAACATGTTCAAATAACATATGCCTACGTCATAGTTTATGTCATCCGACTCATATTTTCGCTAGCCTATTTTCATTATGTAAGACAAGTTATCCGAGCTCTTAGTTAATTCAAAATAGCACTTATCCTACAACTTTACGATGTTAGTTTAAAACCCAGGCTTTCAGAAATACTCAATTCAATCTCATTTTGGAGGAGTAGCATAACGGCAGGGTCATTTTGATTTGCCAATTAAAGTAAATAATTTGAAATAATATTCATAGAAAACGACGTTTTGCTAGCGTATTGTCGCATGGAAATTGAATGCAAGGTAACGTACATGTGCTTAATTCCTAAGCTCCAAGGATTTATTTGTGATTTCAGAGACGGCACGTGGTCAAGAGCGATCCTAAAATTGTATCTTCTATTGAAGGTTGATGTAAAAAAGACAATTTGATTGCCCACTAACGTCCACGTCGTTATACTGATAGCTTACCTGAAGGTGGAAGAGGACAATATCGTTTTTTGAGATAAGTAATTAAATTTTGGTATATATATAAACTCCAGTTAGTGTTATCTAAACGGCGTATATTTTCATTTTTAATTTGGAAATAACGTTACCATGACGTCGTAAAAATGACGATTTGGCGCGCTTTCTACAAACTACCCTATCCCCATTTAAATGCGCTGTGCGATTTAATTTAAGCCGTTTTTGTTCCGAAAATTGTACGGAAATGAAGCTTAATGAATGGTCATAGCGCAAATGCTATAACAAAACATTTGTAACTAAATATATAGACAAATGAGTTGTACAAATTCACACTTTTTACTGTTTCAAAAATCTCACTTTTAACAAAATTTTATAAAATTGGCCCGATGAATTTTGATCAATTTTTTTATATTATTTTCTACAATTCTAGTTCGATAAACAGGAAAAGTTTGAAAAGCTTCCATCGCGCTGATGTTTTATAATCCGGATTTAAAGTGTGTCATTTTGACGTCAAAACTTTGACTTTGACGTTTGAATTACACCTAATATTTTCCTATGATTATTTGAATTCTTTTTCGATCTATTGGAATAAAATGATAAAAATTCACAGACGTGTTCAAAAGTCTTTGAGGAAAGGGCCCTCAAAATTTTACTACGATACACCGATGAAATTCGCGCTACACGTGAATAAACCTTACACAAGTGTTACCGATCGGTGACTTCAATAAGTTTTACGTCGACGTCGCTATATATGAAATTTGACTTTTGTAAGTTTACTTCACAAGCTCGACGTTATGACGTTACTATTAATTAGCACGATCAAAGACTATTTGAGGGTACAGTGAAAAGATTTCAATTAAAATGGGGAAACCTCTATGCATGTTTATGAAAAACGAAAAATCTTTTTCACATTTGATTTTTACTATGTACAGAAATCAAATTAATACTTTTTGTGAAGTCTGTCAAAAGAATTTAGCGAATTTTTTGACGTACCGCGTTTGTCACTTTCAAACTTTCGACGTATGGGTAATAAACTTTGATCCCCAATTGAAAATTTAACTTTTATTCAATCTCGTGTATCGATCTTTTAATATAACAATGTTCTAATTACACGACAATGTTACCAATTCATTCAACTTCATTTTGGTGTATTCCATGAATCACCTACAATTCGATCAGGGTAAGCGTTTAAGAACGCGTAGGGTCATTTGTGAAAAATGGCGAAACCGTCATTTTAACGACGTCATGGTAACGTAAATTCTAAATTGAACGTTAAAAAACATCACACTATCACAACATTTCCATAGATACCAATATATGTGCACTTATCGCAAAAAAAAAACGTTATTGTCCTCTTCCACCTGAATATGACATGTAAACAACCTTTACCATGCAGAGTCCTAGCTGCTAACATGTTTCACCCATGCAGTCTAGCTCAAGTTTAAATCATAATATGTACCCCACGCAATTTATCGATAGAATGGCGGGACTTTTTAACAAAAAAGACGTTGGGCGGTTACTCATTCGCGCAAACCTGACTGTAGCCTGTATATGCGACATACAGTGGCAAAGGGTTGAATTGTTCAGCGGATTCATGGGTCAAAATAGTAGGTCAAACACTTAAGGAATAGAGCGACACTGGGTAACCGAGGACGGCCAATCAGAGATCATCTTGAACGTTGGTTATATACAATACAATACAATACATTTTATTTCATTAAACATACATAATGTTTACAGCGAACAACAAACATTGTTGAAAATGGAGGAAATCAACAAGATTTACAAGTAATATGGTTATTATAGTCAAATTATTTAAGACTATGGGTTTAACAGAAGAACAATTCTTACAACTGTCGTAGAACTTGTGCGTAGTATATGAATTTTGAAAGGTTTCATACTTCATTTTTCAAACGAGATGACATTATATTTTCAAATTTCTTTAGTGTCGGCCAAGGGTAATAATATCGTTTTATGTATTTTTTGCGTAAATCTGAATATTTTGAACAGATTAATAAAAAATGGAATTCGTTTTCTAATTTAGAATTGCAAAACTTACATAGGCGGTTGGATTTCACAATATTTAGGTGTCTTCCACGCTCAATTTCCAGGTCGTGGGAACACTTAAACCTTGTAAGTGCAGACCGATATTTTATATGGACCGGAGTTTCCCTAAAAAAATATTGATAGATCGTTTGACAGATCGCGGGAAATTGAATCAGTCGCCTTAGACCTTACACAATGTAACGACAACATGGCCTAAATAAGTGAGTTCTTCACATATAACGCCCATATGGTGCTAAGAAAGAGGTTTTCCGTTATAGAATTTCCTTCCCCGAAAAACATATTACTTGCACTAGTTAGTATTTTTCAAATTTTTGACTGATTGGACAGGTAGAAGATTTTATGTTTGGCTAATTTTGACATTTCAAATAAACTTTCAATTAAAAAAAAAGATTAGAAACGACTGAAAATTCGATATTATTTGTCAGGTACAAAAATTCCATTTTTAGTCACTCAGGAATATTAATATTGAAACGTTTAAGTTAGAACTAAATAATTTCATCTTTTCTAGGAATTTACGCAGTAGAAAAAGGGAACTGTATTTGAGAGCAGGATTTCGTGCGAGACTTCGCGTTTTCATGACTGCATTTTAATGTTTCGATATTTGGAACTCCGGGGGCTCCCGATTGAATTTTGTTTAGAAATAAAGGGTCCAATAGTACATGCTTATAGATAAAAACACTCGATAACTTTTGCGCTTCTAACTCGAGTTCCTTTTGGAAAGTTTCGGCTGTCGCATCGAGTTTAGATATAAAATACCGCAAAAACCGCAAATTTTGCTCGAGCACCGACGTATATTAAGCGACCAATTATATTTTTATTCGATCATTTTCAAAATTCCCTTTCTAGAATCAAAGTATCTTGCAAACAAGCTGATATTGACTTGGGTAATCGTTTAAGTATTCTACGTTTTAAACTCAGAGAATCGTCTCGTTGAGACGATTCTAATGAGTGCTAACAATATATGCTTTTTTTAAATTCGCCATGTACTAAAGGCCCGTTGTCTTTAACGACCGATTTCTTGATGATCCGAATATGTTCGCGCTTGATACAAGTTTGACAGTACTTACATGCACATAGGACCAACGTTCATACAAAATCCTCGTCTAGTGCCTATCCCACACGGCAATCCGAATAAACACTGGGAGAAACGGTTACAGAATAACGGCGGTGGAACCGGTGCACCAATCAAAGCAAAGCATACAAACAGATGGACCAATGAACGCACTAGCTTCATCCTGAAAAAAGTACAAAATGATCAAAATACAAGAGATGCCATCCAGTAAAAAAAAAAGAATCGACTAATCAAGCTTACCATTAATTCAGCCGAGAAATATTAATTGTGAAAGTCAACATTCAACGTGAAATTGAAGGGATGAGAGGAGCGAGTTTAGAATAAAACCAGGGAGGTAAAATGCTATCGCCTATTTCGCCCACATGGACGATGATAAGCGATACTTTACATCCCTTTAAAAAGTCCATGTTCTTTTTTATGAATGAATGTCTGAAACGGTTAACTCAGATCATTTAAAGCCCGAACAATTAAATTATATCCTGCAATGATTTTATCGATTTGAATGGAATATTGATTAATTACATGTATTACGTTTTCTATTCGTTTTCGAACGATTTCGGGGCGTCTTTGATTGTATGGAGAGAGTGTTTTGATTGAATGAATCGGGCGTTGAGCGAGTGATTTGGAATGGATTTGATTGAGGTAAATCTCAATTTCACATATAACCTATATAACCTACTTCCTTACGGACCGTTTCAATTATAACAATACCTGCCCACTTTGGTGAAATAAATTAGTGCTGTCGATATGTTGCGACAACCGATGCATTTTCTTATTATCTTCTCTCATTCATAGCAACATTTTAACAAAAACATATTATCCAAGCCACCAACTCCTCATCCCACGTAAGCAAACGGGGGCCTTCGGCGATTCTACGGAATAGACCTCTGAAATAATAAGGACGCAGACATGAAAGCGCGTCATATCACACGCAGATTTTTGCGACGTCACAAACATAACTGAAGGGGTTGCGAAAACAAACTCAACGAAAGGTTGAACAAAACAAAGTGTTTTGTTGCGTTTTGTCATAAAATTACAATATGCCTAAAAAAGATCTCCACGCACGATTGTAGAACAATACACGTAACGAAACGTGTTTTTCTTTAAGCGTATAAACCAAAGTACCACCAGAAGCCGAATTACCTAAAATGTAATGACACAAAAGTACGACACTTACGTCTGAGGTACTTTCCGTTTTACGGGAAAATCTGAGCGATTTTCCGAATGCCACGTAGGTATACTATTTATCATCCGGTAAGTGGTCGGAGAAGAGCGACGTCACTCGGGAACCCTCGGCGATTCTACGGAATAGACCTCGGGAATAATAAGGGCGCAGCCATAAAAACGCGTCATATCGCACGCGGGTTTATATGACGTCACAAACATAGGATGACGTTGCAAAAAATAAAATCAACGTAAAGTTAGAATTGTGCATTTTATAATTTGAAAACAAAACGCAGTGTTTTACTGCGTTTTGCTTTCAAATTATAACATTGCAAAATGAACTCCACAGGCGATCGGAAAACACTAAATGAATAAACTATTCTTCCAGCGTATTAACCAAAGTACCACCAGAAGCCGGATTACCTAAAATGTAATGACACAAAATTACTACTTTACGTCCGAGGTACTTTCCGTTTTACGAGAAAATCTGAGCGATTTTCCGAATGCCACGTAGGCATACTATTTATCATCCGGTAAGTGGTCGGAGAAGAGCGACGTGTGTCGCAATGACTTTCGTCAAATAAGAGATTAAAGATAGATAGACGAGGATTTAAAAAATATTGTCGCCTGGATTGAGAGCCAAATAAGTTACATTGAAAAACATCGTAAAATTGACAAGGCGAGTGGCTTTGGAATAGAATCGAATGAGTGTCATGAGTTTTCAGTGAAATTAAATGGGGTAATCGAATTACGCTTATTTGTTGAACAAAATTAGCACTACTTCTTATCTCCCTTAAATGACATACGCATATAAGTTTTACAAATAACTCTCTTCAAGAACCAATCAAACGCTGACAATTGTATTTAGGTCTGTCAAATCGCGATTTTTGTTCTATTTAGATGTAGTTGCTGATCTCATCATTTTTTAGTGAATTTGGAGCGTTTTTTTAATCATTTCGAAGCGTTTTCGGAGTGAAGTTATGAATGAAGCGCTGTGTGAACTATTGAGAATGATTTTGATCTTAAAGGAGTAAATTTCGCGACGTTCTTAGCTGTAAAAAGGTAAATGCCGGAGTACTAAACAACTAACATTCATTAGGAAATTATTCTAAAGCATTGTACTAAAAGAAAAGAAAGAATTCCAAAAGAAAGCTCTTTATTTCCAATAATTTAATAAATAAATTTAGAATCAATATATACCCGTTGAAAAAATATCCCGTCCAAGTCAGCAAACGGTTGAAAAGAGATAAACCGGTCAGTAGTAGTGAAAGGTCATTTGGTACTTCAAACGATGAAAGCCTTGATACATGTAAGTTGGTCAATTTTCAAATTACTTATCGTTTAGATAATTCTGAGTCAAAATTACAAATCGTACCTTGTGATTTCATTCGTTATTACATTCTTACTTGCAATATCTAATTGGAATCGTCTTCTAAATACGATTACAATGAGATGATGCATGGCAGAATTCCATATTAAGTTACTACTGTAAAAGCAATTTTAATTTTTGACTTACGTTAAAAATGATCGTAAGATGTTTTGTAAAACAGGCCACTTGTCCCCAAAATACGAGATCTGTGAACTATATCTACTGTAGACCGTAGGCTTGGCTGCATTTCTCCGTGTTAGTATTTATTTGTTTGTATGTTCTTTTTTCAAACTTAAACTTGTAAATGATTGTCGAAATAGTAAATCCATATGACGCACATTACCAGTAAATAATTGATCGTAGTTGTTGATCTTATCATTTTTAGTTAATTTGGAGCCTTTTAGAATGGCTCGAGTGAGTGTTTTAAATGAAGGAATGGAGCCGTAAGTGAGTGATTTAGAATGGTTTTGATCGGAATGACAGTTAATTTCACGATGTAAGATACAGTATAAAACATCGTGAATTTGACATGCTGAATGAACGATTTCGCTGAGTGAGCGGTCTAGAATGGTTTGATGGAGGTGAATATCAATTTTACGATGTTATTTACTGTATCCAATGAATAGCAATGTACCTTAAGTACCTTTTAGCAATCGCGCAGTCGGAGTGCATGTCATTTTCACGATGTTACTTACTGTATGACTAACGTTTGGTTTGAGGTCAATGTCGGATTGTCAATTTGCAGCTACTTGAGATCGAACCCCGGACCCTAGATATTGCGATTTAATCGCTACATAATAACTTTGCTTGTAGCTTGAGTTTTAGCTACCGGGAAAAAATATACATAAGCACTGTGTGTTTTATCATACACACCAGTATCTGTCCACGCACACATAGAATTGTTTCAAATATCACGCACATGCAAGTTAGTGTCATAAAGTCTTGTAAGAACAGCACAATTTATCACGCGTGATAAACTATAACTCACTATGTAGTAAAATGGCAAGAACGTGTTCAACCCTTGAAATTATGTAAAGTGGAAAGTTTAAAAGTACTTGGCCTTACTCAGCCGATCATACGATATGTTCCTATATATACTCAGTTTCAAAAGAAAGTATGCAGTTATAATTGTCAATTATCTCGAAACTTTTACAACATACCCAGAGCTATAGATGGGGAAACGTTAAGGAAGTTATATCAACAGGGATTATTTTGGGATGTGCCGGACTGCTTTTGAGGACAAACTATTTGTTTTAGACTTAATCTAAAAACAGTTTCGGATGGGCCCCATATATAATCTATTCAAATCTGATGCTTATTTCAATCTACAATAGGTACTAAGGGTTCTTGGGCCCACCACTTTTTCATAATGGCCCATCAATTTTGCAGCTGGCCCATCAAAATCTTAGATTTTACATGTGAATGAAAGGGACATGGGCCATGGGCCATTTCCAACAATTAGACATGTGCGAGAACGCTTTTCATGTATTTTAGTTTTAAAAAATGTTCTCTTCGAATATTTTACAATTCATTTTATTCCATGAATCATGTTTGTCAACTTATTGAAGGTCATAATTCAGCTTATTATTGTCTCTTTCCTGGAATTTTGCACGAATAAATGGTATTTTTAAAAATTACCGTTTTCCCCGAAAATGTATGGAAAGCTATGCTGATATTTTGGTCAAATTCCCGTAAAGGTACACCCTACGAAATATTTTTATTATAATTTTTTTTATTATTATTTATTTATTTAATAAAGTCACGCTATACTCGTCGACTTCATGTAACCGACCGATTTTGTCACGAATCTAGAACTTAGTTCATTAAATATTCTTTGATCTTTACATTAAATGGACACATCTTGCGATTCACTTTTACAGAATACAAGATTATATACATGCATAGGCTTACCATTTGAAGGTATTTAGTTCTCTTTCATTTATTATTCATTGATATATGAGCCTGTGCGTGACATTTCCAACAATTTGAAAAGTGTGAGGGGCAAACGTAGACAGTCACATGAGGGAAATATAAAGTTACCTGATTATCTACAGATTCTTTAAGACCCCATCTATTAAGTAACCCATAGTGAAGACTCTGATCAGACTGTGCGAATGCACAGGCTGGCGAGAGTCTTTACTTTGCGTTTATTCGAAATTGTTGGAAATCTCACGCACAGGCTCATATGTATTTCGTTTATGCTTGTCGGTGGATAATTGTAAAATAACGGTCGATTATCAGTAGATAGTTTCACCGCCAAACCACAGGCACTTGGATGCGGGATTTAAAAACAACCGACCAATACCACTAGTCTATAATAAATAAGGCCATTTTCTAAGGGAACGGATGTTTTGATAAGAAATTTGGTACTCGATTCTAAGTAAATACGTCCTGTGACGGAAGCCAAAGATGCTTGTAAAAACATCCGTTCCATTAAACATGCCGGCTGCATTACCATGTGTATCATTTATTATAGTTATATATGACAGTTCGTATGAATCCTGAATCCAAATGCCTGTGCTCCAAAAACTAACACACTACTTTCGTCTATTTCACCCGATTTGACGCAGTCTAAATCGAGCCAAACAAATGTTGCCAATCAACTGGCACAGGGGTCGCCACTAACACCCGTCCTCGGGTCCGAGACCTGTGGATTTTAGGGAGGACTAGGGTAGAAGTAATAATGCTACAGGTCCTGCAGGCCTGCAGTTTATGGCGGTACTTGGTATTTCAATTCTTTCATGTTTTGAAAAATAATTTCCTTTCCAATTCTAAAATGTGCAATTACCAAATGGAAAACATTGTAGAAATTGAAGAAATTGCCTGTCAATGCAATTTCATCTTTTCAAAAATGTTTTCCTTGCAATATATCCCATAAATTGCTAAAAATCAAACATGTTTTTCATGCAGGACCTGATGTTATTATGGAAGACCTGAACTAAGTTAGGCCTACTGGTCCTTCAGGCTGATGGCAAAAAGTACTTGGTGTTAAACCCTGTTGATTTGAATGGGTTTTTACGCGGCCTGGAGCACCTAACAATGGATTTCTGATATTCTCACACCAGTATTACTTTCTTTCTTAGCCTCCAGCTACTATCTCACATAGGTCTACGATTATCGACCCGTTGGTGAGAGACAAATAGTCTGAAAGAATAAGTGCTGCCATCGGGGATCGAACCCAGGACCTCTAGATCGACAGTCCGATGCGCTACCAACTGTGCTATGACGGCGGCTGCCTGTCTGCAAATGACGCGCCTTTCCACATTCTTCTCATTTTTGCATTAAAGAAACACAGAAATCGGTCGTTTTTCGTGAGATCGATTAATCTGTCATTCGCAAGCAGCTTTTTGTTATGCGATTTGTAAATGTTTTCCTGAGCAACTTCCTTGATAACAAGGTTCTAAACTATTTGGAAACATACATGCAATCAAACTCTTGAACAATGGGCAATGAATACTTTTCAGACAATTAGAACACGGGTGGTAAACGAGGGAACGTGCTCGAAAAAGAGTCAACGATATTGAGTTGCCTCGTGACATACGGGTACTTCCCAGGTAGCTGAATAGAGAGAAAATCTGTCAATAAAGGTAGGTGTCGAACTCATTTTTCAACAAGTATTTCTTTAACAGTAACTTTTAGGAAAATCCAGTGATGTTGTAATATGATGAAATGATTTTTTTCACGATAGTAAACGGTGTGAGTAAGCAGGGTTTTAATACATGTACAATAATTTCTGAACTTTCAGAAACCGAAAGTGAAAACTGAAACTCCAATATTTTCACACACATCTTACCCACATAACTAAATTTATCATGCAACGAAACCTGTATTGACCTGATATCGCCTGTCTGATAACATTACATGTTATCAGGCAGTCAAATTTTAGAAACAATTTGCATAAACTTTTACTATGATTAAGCGGTGAAAAATGATTGCATGATAAATAGAATAACATGTTAGTGTCTTAAAATATCAATGTTATCTGGTCTCGGCTGTGAGAAATTATCATGCCTCGGCACAGCCTCGTCATGATAAAATCTCCCGACCTCGACCAGATATTATTCTCTATGTCAAGAATTGGAATTTGTTCGTGTTTGTAAATGTTCATTTCTGGCGAAACTTGGGCAATTACAAGTAGGTTACCAAAAAGGTAGTTGCGTAATTGAGATTGATTGATTGAATGGAGCTTTACGCCGCTTTCAACATTTTTTCAGTTATATCGCGGAGGCTGGAGCACCTAACAATGGTTTCCTGGTATTTCTTTCACCAGTACAACCACCACATCCTTTTCTAGCCTCCAGCTGCTTTCTCACAAAAGTCTACGATTATCAATTATCAACCCATCGGTGGAAGACAAATAGTCGGAAAGAATGAGAACCGCCGTCGGGGATCGAACCTGGGACCTCTAGATTCACAGTCCGATGCGCTACCAACTGCGCTATGATGGCGGCTTTGCATAGTTGAAAATATCATGAAATGACACTCTTCATTCCCAAGACCATTATATTAAACTAACTCAGTGCTCCATTCTTGTTATTTCAAAGACTAACTCATAAAAAAGCAGGTTTATTGCGCCGTATTAGTCGACAGAGTCACACAAACAGAAAAGTACGTGGATTCTTTTCGAAGGGAGGTAAGAAATAATATCGCTTATTACAGGATAAGCAATATTTTATTATATCCCTTTATTATTAGATCAAAATAGCTTCTCTCGCTCATATATTTCATTCAGAAAAAATTCCGAAAATATTTACCTTGTCAATTTCACGATGTTACTAACTGTAACTTAAAATCCCCCCCCCCCCCCCCCAAGAGATTTGCTGACACTCCTTTCTTTCTTTCAGGATGGATCATCGTCTCCCATTGGTTATTTCATTTGTTTGTCTTGTTCTGATTGGTTCAACACCTCCGGATATTCCATGCTCAGTTTATGATAAATGCGTAACAGGAACCCCGTGTATACACGAAGGAAATAAGGGGATTTGTATCCGGGCTTTCATTTGCTGGTAGTTTTATACTGAACAACAAAAATAACGCATCACTTAATTCGTTAGATATAACTTTTTCCGTAGTCTACAGTTTGAAAGAACGGTTATACCAAAAAAAAAAAAACGTTAACCAATGTTCGATTTGTAAGAAAATGGATGACAACGAGGACATATGCATTGAAGAGTTATAGACGCACGAAGGCGACTACCCCCCAAAATCAAAATTTTGATGTTAGAATCAGTTATCATTGCTCAGTAAAAGTCAATAGCCTGTGAGTTCATGTGCAATGTTGCTCTGAAAGAATGTCTGACAAATGGATTTCTGAATTTTACTAAGAGTAAATCCTAAGATGGATATCCATTTGCTCTTCGTGTTGCTTCAATCTGACACAAAATATTGGGTTTTAGCGCTCCTTTTTTTAACAAACTCGTTTCTGATATACTATCGCTTATGAAGGAGTCGACAGACGGCCCAGATACCCCATCTTTCTAGTTCACTGTCATCACTAGTCCTCGATAAACTGAAAACAGTTACCTAGAGAGTAAAGGGTATCCTGTCATAACAAATAACGATCCGCCTTCCCAATCCTGTCAGCCCCAATGTTCGGCACCGATATTTGCTATAATCGACGTTTTAACCTGACAATGGTCGAGTTATGACCCCTCATGGTAGGTACAAGTGTCCTTGATTTTAATGACCTAATTGAATCAGTTCAATATGATCATGCGCGATGCGGACCGAAATTCAATTTTTCGCTACCGCCAAACTCGAAGACTTGGCTTTATCTGAAAAAAATTTCATGGTTTTTCGCTACAGCCTATATAAGCTGTATTACATATACTTGCCCAACTTAAATTTCGAACGATGTATCCGATCTGATGCATGAGCAGAAAACATGATTATCATATTCAAGTGCCTATGCTCAGGAGAGTAAGGGCTGATTTATAAATTTTAACTCAATTGGTTTACCTACTGGCCGGCCAAAACAAGTTAATATCATAACAGCATATCAGTGGATTTCGGGGCAAAATTATTTGTCATTGAAAGGTGATGTGTTATTTTGTTGTTCAGAAAATATTTCCATCGCCTATTTCAAATTCAATAGTTCTACTCATGATGTTCATGTCATATACAGTTTATAACATCTTGAAATTGACATTCATTCCCAATCAAAACTATTCTAAACCGCTAATTCAGCGCTCCATTCATTCATTCCAAACACTCATTCAAAAACGTCCCAAAACCACTTGTAAGTATAAAATCAACAACTACCTTCAAAATAAAAATAACTACAAAAGTTTAAGAGTCTGATTGGTTCTTGAATCAGTAGGAAGCTATTTTCAGCTTTTGTAATCACCTTTTGTCCGTCATGCGTCGGACGTCGTCAACAATTCTTTAAACATCTTCTCCTCAGTAACCAATGAGCCGATTTCAACAAAACTTGGCAGAAATGTTCCTTGGTTGACCCTTCTCAAAACTTGTCCGTGGATTTTTGTTTGATCTCTAAATATGGGCGTGCCAGGGCGGGGCTATTCTGAGCCAGAAATCTTTCAACAACTTCTCAGTAACAATTTTGAGGAGTTCAACTAAACTGGCAGAAATGTTCCTTGGGTGACTCTACTCAAAACTTGTTCTTTGACATTTGATTGACCCCCAAATATGGGCGTGGCAGGGCGGGGCTTATAATGAGCCCGAAATCTTCAACATCTTCTTCTCAGTAACCAAATGGAGGATTTCAAACAAACTTGACAAAAATGTTCCTTGGGTGCCTCTCCTCAAAAGTTGTTCGTGGATCCTGATTGAACCCAAAGAATGGGGGTGGAAATGGGGGGGCTTATTTTCAGTCTGAAATCTCTTAACACCTTTTTCTCAGTAACCAATGGGAGGACTTCAGCCAAACTTGGCAGAAAAGCTCCTTGGGTGAACCTTCTCAAAACTTGTTCATAGATTTATGATTGGTCCCCCAAATTTGGCCGTGACAGGGGGAAGTGGGGCCTATTTTGAGCATGAAACCTTTAAACGTCATTTCCTCGGTAACCAAACGGACCGACTTCATCCAAACTTGGCAGAAATCTTTCTTGGGTGACACTTCTCAAAATTTGTTTGTGGATTTTTGATTGATCCCTTGTTATTGGCTTGGCAAGGCAGGCTTAATTTAGCCTGAAGTCTTTAAACATCTTCTTAACAGCTTATTTTGAGCCTGAAATCGTTAAACATCTTCTCCTCAGTAACCGATGGGTCGATTTCAAACAAGCAAGGAAGAAATGTTCCTTGGGTGACCCTTCTCAAAATTTGTTTGTGGATTTTTGAATGATCCCCAAATACGGGCGGGGCAGGGCGTAGCTTATTTTGAGCCTGAAATCTTTAAACATTTTCTCCTCTGTAACAAATGGGAGGATTTTTACCAAACTTGGCAGAAATGTTCCTTGGATGACCCTTCTTAAAACTTTTTCGTGGATTCTTGATTGATCCCCAAATACGGGCGTGTTAGCGCGGATCTTATTTTGATCCCGAAATCTTTCTACATCTTCTCCTCAGTATCAAATGGACCGATTTCAACCTTACGTGGCAGATATGTTTATTTGGATGACCCTACTCAAAACTTGGTTGATTTATGATTTATTCCCCAAATATGGGTGTGGCAGGCAGAGGCCTACATCTGAGCCCAAAATCTATAAACCCATTATCCTTGGTAACCATATGATATTTGATATGTGTGTAAGGGGACATAATTAAGTTGCCAAGACAGTCGCATAATGTAATCAGAAGATTTCCTGACTGTCTAAAGAAAATTTGAGACCTTATCTATCAACAAAGAGCGTAGTTAAGACTCTTGTCAGACTGTGCAGATGCACAGGCTGGCCAGAGTCTTTACTTTGCTAATATTTGAAATTGTTGGAAATATCACGCATAGGCTCAAATTTAAATGCAGCCGGACAAAGTTTAACATCCCCGAGCAAATTTCAGGGTACGAAATCGCTATACTCTACGTACAGTTAACAATTCTTTAAATTGACAAGGAAAATGAATTAATTATTTCTGAATGAAATCGAATTGCAGGAGTGAATTTTGAATGATTTTTGAAGGAATATAATACAAAGTCGATAACTTCGTCCTTATTACCTTCTTTTTAATTAAGCAGACTTACTTTTCGGTGCTCGTGTGTTCATGGACCAACTATACACCTTTTAAATCCGCAACAGACAATTTAATCTAGAAATCATCCGATTAATTGGAATTAATTGTTGATCAATTAGGACTATTTTGAAGCGATTTTTAACAATTACGGAGCGTTTTAGAAAGTTTGGAAAGCGTAGTATTAATACCATGAATAGAGCACTGATCGAGTGATTTGGAATGTTTCTGATCGTATTGAATGTCAATAATTTGTATGTCATCTGGATTGAGTCATTCTTGCAAGCCGTTTCTCACCAAAACTTAAAGCGGGTGTAATGAAACTATATACTTTAACTTAAATATTTCAACATATATTTTGCCTTTTTCTTGAAATGCTTGGTTTTATTACAATGTAGTAAATATGCTTTCTATGATTGTAAAATTTCGTCATCACAGGCAATTGTTTCAAAACATGTTTGACCTTTAGATGTGTCTGAGTAAAGAATGGTGAAGCGTTTTGTTTTCTGATTTATGTAATGTGTTTCAATGGGAAATTTTGAACTATGTGTATCACTATTACACATTTCTATCTTAAGGAGTATCCCAAAGTTTCATTTCCAATAATGGCATTCGTTCTTAACAAGGAAGATAATCTATGTCACAGTCGACCTTATCAGTCTATCATTTTTAGTGTTTTTTTTTTTTGTTTGTTTGTTTTTTTTATTATGAATGGCGGGTTTTCCAGCCATTACATGTTATAGTTAAAAATAATCATGGGATTAAATGCCACTTCTATCAAAACCGTTCTAAATTACTCTCCCGGATCCTTTCATTTATTCCAAACAATCATTCAAACCATCCAAAATCGCTTAAATATCACTTAAAAGCTCAACAATTATATTCAAACAGCTCAGAAAAAGTTGTTAAACTACTGACACACTTGAATTTGGAAGCGTCTACTTGGAATTTGGAAGCGTCGCGTAGATAAAAATCCATATCTTAAAGAATCATTGTGTATATTTATTCTTTATGAAGTAAAAAGAAATATCACCAATTGCGTAAATCTTGAACACATTTAGCTATATAATATTACCTCACTTTAATTTTCATTCAAAAGTCACTCTTTTCACTCATTCGAAGTTATTCCAAAACCATTCAAATGGCATTCACTTTATGAATTTCATTGTGTTAACTGTAAAGGCCTGTATTCCTAGACAAATACTGCCGCGCTTTCACGGCGATCAAGCATTATTTAGATCGCCGGAACATGTTCAAACTTTTCGGGGGAAAGAGATACTCGGTTCGGCGTTTTTTTCCAAGACGATATATCTTGCTCCTACAACGCTCCTGCAACAGTTAGTTTAATCGTAAAATGGACATTTATCTCAATCAAAATCTTTCTAAATCGCTCGCCCAGCGTTTAATTTATTCGTTCCAAACACTCACTCAAACCATTCAAAAACGCTCAAAATGACTTAAAAAATATAAGACCAACAACTACCTTTGAAATTTATAAAGCAAGAAACAAATCGCCATTTCACTGACATAATTGAAATTGTAAGCGTCTAAATGGTTCTGCTGATGCATTTTTGATGACACACAAACAGAAAGTACGTAAATCATGTGAAGGGGGCAATATAAATCTCCATTTGGACAAAATTATCGGTATAACATTACCTCCCTTAAATTTCAAATCTCGATCCTCCAACTCATTCAATTTCATTCCGAAATCATTTATTTGGTCGATTTTACGATGTTGTTAAGCATGTCTTTCTCTTACAGGTGCGGTATCAAGGTCCAGATCAATCAAACACGTCTAAGAGAAACTTCAATGATGCAGTTGGACTAACCTTTTCCGATTAACCAATTATATGACATTGTTATGGACGTTAGAATGAATGGAATTACTTTAAATTCCGTTGGAATTAAGAAAATATGAAAATCCAAGTTCAAATGTGTGAACTCGTTAAGCGAAAAGGAATGTGGTGATGAATACAATTTGGAAGATCTTAATGGGTTAAAAAAGAAAAACTAGATAATAAAATAAATGAATGAATAAATAGAGGATAATCGTTTGTTTCAGTGTAAGTTCGGTTTATATTCATTGAGTGAACAACAAAAGCTATATTATCACGAGTGAAAATATAGCTTTTGATGTTCACGAAATGAAATATAAGTCGATTTTACTCGAAAAACAAACGAATATTCTATTACTTTATTGCAAAAATGAGACAAAATGTGAAATTTCTAGGACATAATTTCGTAAAGCGCGTCATTTTGAACGTGATTGCTATGCATCGCTCATTGTGACGGCACTTATTTCACTTATTTTTATTTATATATAGGATTTGATTTGAATTGGGGTTTTACGTCGCTTTCAACAATCTCTCAGTTATATCGCGACGACTGGAGCACCTAACGATGGATTCCTGGTATTTCTCACACCAGTACTACCACCACATCCCTTTCCTAGCCTCCAGTTGCTATTCCACATAGGTTTGCGATTATCTACCCATTGGTGGAAGACAAATGTCTGAAAGGATAAGTGCCGCGGCCGGGGATCGAACCCGTGCGAATTTAGACCTATAGATTAGAAGTCCGGCGCGCTACCAACTGCGCTATTGCCACGGCCTTTATATAAAGGATGAAATGCACAAATGCAGGGTATAAGTTTTTGATAATTTCACTGCTTTTGCGGTGAGATTATCAAGTGATAATCTACCGTATTTTCTCGATGAACCACCGAAAAGCATTAAAGGAAATGGAATGAGTAGGTGGGGCTAGTTTCGAGTGAAGTTAAAGGGGATTAATAAACTATCGCTTAATTTGTCCAAGAGGACGAAATACATGTAATGTATATTGCAATTTCTCCCTTTATAATAAGTATTTGATAAAATGTACTTGCCTTTCTGTTAACGAGTCATAACGAACCAATGAGACGTTTTGAAATCCACACCAGCCTAAAAAGTTCAGCAATGATCATATCCATTTAAATGAGATGTGGACCGTGTGGGCAGTTTCAAAGCGTTTTCGAACGTTTTCGAAGCGTTTTTTTTGGGTGATTGGATTGAGTGTTGTGATTGCAATTAATGGAGTACTGAGCGATCGATTTAGAAGGGATTTTGATCGCGTTGAATGTCAATTTCACGATGTTACAACCGAACGTGTTCGTAGCGTCTTTGTTGTTTTGTTTATGAGTGTTGTTGTTGCAATAAATGGAGTACTTAGCTAGCGATTTAAAATGCTTTGGTCGAGGTAAATATCAATTTCATAATGTTAAAAGCTTTACCCTTTTCAGAAAGGAAGTCCGCAGAAGAAGTTGGGTTCGAATTTTTCGGGAGATTATCCTTTCGGCAATCCCATCGCCAAACCAGTGAATAAACTACCAATCGTACATTTTACATTGTTTGACGTTATCTACGCGGTGCCAATTTTAGAATATGTTACCTACTTAGATACATTCAATTTCATAATGATTCTTATTTCATATACCTAGGTGTTGACAAATTGTAACCCTATAATAGGATCTTTGCTGTTTTAAGTTTTTCATTATAAAGGTCATGACAGTCTAATTAGTTCTGTTTTCCCCTTTCTCTCATGATCTCCAACAAACAGTCCAAAAACATTTTTCACGTTTTTATTTATTTTTTTTTTTTTTTTTCATAATTCTACATTTCGTATAATTATATTCTATGTTCTTACATTCGCGAGCAAAAAATAATGATATATGTGAAATTAGTATGTGTTGTCAACAATGCCGGTCAAAGATGACATGTCAGACTGAAAAAATGATTTAAAATTAATATTTGCCTCGATGAAACAGCGCAACGCGTCAACGCTTTTCATTTCACCTGAGTAGTATCGCTTCAAATGGGTCTTTTTGATAACCAAATATTCGCCGTCCCACACGAGTGAACAATCCACATATTATTCTTAAGTTATCTCCTGTATAATCCAAAGGCGAATGCCATCAAAATTCGAAGGATTAGCCTTATCGACAAAGATCCTTTTCATACCAGTTATACAAAAACCATCGGTAAGGGTTAGACCGGAAGTATTTTTTTTAACAAATTAAGTTTCTTTTTTTTAAATTGTTTCTTTTGAAACAACAAACGTTTCCTTGAAATACATATTGGCTAAAAATCAACCATTTTACTTATATTTTTTACGATCGGACCCTAATGTCATTTTGGTTGTTTGTTTTGTCAAGTTTAGTTGTATATATTTTAAAACACCTGAGTATAAATATATAGACAACGCAAATGAATTTGGATTTGCAGAACCTTTATTAATCGATTGGCCGTTGAAAATTATAAAATGTTTGATTGACCAGCTCACACCTTATTATAATTTAAAAAAATATGGTCTGAGACAATTTTACGTCACCTCCATCAAATAGGTTTAAGCATAGGTCATATGGCGTTAAGAATAGCAACATTTGACTTGTGAATAATTAACTTATTGCAATAGAAATATAGAAGCCAAAACGCAGCAAACCATTTTGTTTAGAAATTTAAATTATGCCTCTCTCATGCCAATCCTTAATTCAATCATGGTGAGTTGGCGTGACTGTGAACATGTAACAAACCCTTAGTTTCTGAAGCTATCGACACTTTTCAAATGATCAGGTTAAATCAAAGTAGTCATACAAAAAAATCAATGATTTTTTCTGATCATGTTTATCATCAAAAATGCTATCGGAACTTGACCATCGGAAATAGGCCTCCTTAGAATTACCCCTCCCCCTTAATGGCTTGGTCATTTTTCATTTACACGCGTATGTTGTCTTTCTTTGACTTCTTTAAGTTCTCATCGGAAAACGGATCATACATGGTACATGTACATCATTCCTGGTACACCTCTTAATTCCTAATGGTCAGAACTGATTTTACTTTATTTTCTTTTTTTACGTTTTAATGGACTTCAGTTCAAATGTAATGGTAATAAGTGATTTTACAGGAAATTACGTACACAGTATCTATGATTTGTAATTTTTGTCAATTAATTAAATGTTTTTAATTTATTGTCTTTAAATAATGTTAATTGACAAATCAATTCCTGGGTATATTTTTCGCTATTGAAAAAAATATTCTTAAAATTACTTAAACACGATCCACATTCATGGCCATTAGAGTGGATTAACTTGTGCCCTATTCTGCGCCTAACCACCAGATTCATTGACTAAGTCTGAAAAAATATGCTGATAGTTGTTCATTTCGTGAAAGGTTACTGACATATTGTTGGGCATGTCATTCGTATTTTGATAATTTCAAACAACAATTACAAAGTCATTGGAGAAAATAAGGGGACGAGATAAAAGAAATAACAAAGCACAAGCCGAAGTCACTCTTTACTGAAATATTCTCGATGAATGGAAGAAGTTGCTTTTCTTACAAAAGCACAAAGTAATCTTTCTTTAAAGTAGTTATTGGATTTGTGATATTGAGTAATTGAAGGATAACCATTATATTCCTTGTAACGCCAATTTATCTGTCAGTAAGTGAGAAACAAAATTAATGTTGTATCTCCACAATTAATAACATAGAATTCTTTTTTTATATAAAATATCAACCATTTACACTGACTTTTTTCATCTAAGTGACAAAATTAAATAGTCAATTTTCAGTAACCTTATTCATAGTTTTTTGTTACCAAGCACCCCCGACCTGTGTGCCGCTATCATTGCGCAGTTGCTAGCGCGTCGGACTATTAATCTAGATACCCCGATTTCGATCCGCGACGACGGCAGTCATCCTTTTCGACTATTTGTCTCCAACCAATAGGTTTATAATCGTAGACCTATGTAGCATGGCTTATGGAGGCTAGGAAAGGATGCACTTGTAGTACTGGTGTTAGTAATATACGGGGAACCATTGTAAGGTGCTGCAGCCGCCGCGATATAACTGAAAGGTTGTTGAAAGCTGCGTAAAACCCCATTAATATAAACAAAAGCAACCTTTTCAATTCGTTAACACAGTTGTTTACATATAGATATTGTGATAAAAGCTACAGGCCGATCTGTTCGAATATGCTGGTCGTCGGTCAAACAAAAAGTTTGAAAATTCTTTTTTCTCAAAAATTCTTTCGTACGAGATAGTTTTTTTCTTCAGAAATGATTTTTTCATAGACCCCTTCTGAGAAAATATAAGGTTGTATGAAGCAGTGTCATTAAAGAGAGACGTCGCAGCGAACTGAGGCTATAAAGCGTAACGTAATTTGACGTTATTTTTGTAGCGTTAAATTGGCGAAAAATCAATCGCGTTTAATTTGAAACAATTATATGCCATATTTTGAATTATACCTAAAGAGGTCATCGTGGTTAAAAATGTGAATAACTATCATGTTCAGTGGCGTTTCAAATATTTACAGGGTGAAGAATCTCTGTAATAACGAAACAAAATTAATTTTATATAAACAGAAGCATTGAATTTCCGACTAACTAAAATGGTATTTAAAAAGACAGAAAACTTATCATTGTTGGTCTTGCTATACTATAAACTCATCAAAACCGAGGAGAACTTTTATTTAAATTTATTCCAGTGAGTGATTGATTTTTTGGCCAGTAATTTCGAAAAAAAAACGATAAAACGTGAAACACGCAACGTAAAACGTCATTAAAATGAGAAAGCGTGACATTTTTTCAGACTTTTTCAGCATTCTCGTATTAAGCGTTAAATTCACAAAATATAGGTTGTTATATATTTTTGGAAATAATAGACTTACCATTTTTTCTAGTTTAATTCTTATTTAATTTCATCGACATTTGGTAAGATTTTGGTAACTCCTCACGAAAATGGTACTGAAAAAATGACGTAATTTCAAAAAGCGTGACATTTTTTCAGACTATTTCACGGGAAAATATTGTATATAATTAAGGAACGAAAATAACTCAAATTCAAACTGAAGAAATAAAAGTCTGACCATTTTTCTTAAATGTTTTTAGATTTGACAATTTCCTTTATTATGTATGATTATTTTTATGTTGAAATTTTTCAGTCGTCTTTTTTGCCTCATTTTTAGCAGCGTTACACTTTCCGCTATTTTAATTACGTGGAGAGATTTTCGTAAAATTTCATCAAAAACTTTCGAAATTCACACTGCATTAGACCCAATAATCTATGTGTTTGTGTGTAAAATTTTATTATGATAAAGAGTGTATCCGCGATTTTATGGCATTTTGAACAAGTATTGAAAGAGAAGCATGTTACGCGTTACATGCGCTTTTTGGCGATTTTTTCATAATAAACTTGATGATATTTTTCATTCACAGCCATGGGTATCAGAATTTAGTGTCTATAAGGTAGAGCTATTCAAACGCTTTAAAATGATGTAAAATAGTACGCTGTTTTAGCCTATACAGCGATTTTATTTTAAAATTAAACAAAAATATGAATGAATTTCATAAAATAGCCTGACGTTACTGCGACGTCTCAGAGGAGCCTTTTTCATATTTAAGCTATATTTAGGTTGAAAAAAAAGGAGGCATTGTTAAAAATTTCTTGTAAACATTATTGTTTCTACGTTATGATTTCATGAACATTTTCAGGACCCCTTATCACCTGATATCAAATACTATTTCATATATCTTCCAATTTTCTAAAGATTGTTACAAAGCGATTTTTAATACTCCTACCAGATTTTTGTCGATTTTGGAGCGACTTTTTAAACGCAAAAAATCATTTTAATAGGTTTCTTTAAACAGAGGTAATAAAATATCGATATATTTCGTCCGAATTTGACGAAATTAGTGATAGGTATTACCTTCTTTGAATTTCATACGTTACTCGCTCTACAAGATCATTCATTTTCATTCCAAGATTATTCTGATTTCTTTCAACTTGTCTATTTCACGGTGTTTCTTAATTTATAAGACCATCCGTGTCCTCTTGTTTGAGATTCACTGGCTGATGGCCAGCAAAATTTTGCCACGGCATGATGTCATCGTGCGTGCGTTTATTTTTATCGAAGATCTTCCCCTAACACGCTTTATTTAGATTATTTATAGGTAATGCCATCGTAAAATTAATAATCACTTCTTAATCTCTCGCTAAAGGCTACATTTTATGCATTTATACACCTTTGGTTCACTCTAAAACGCTTCTTAATTATTCAATACTCTCAACAACTTCGTTCAAATCAATCAATTAATTCTGTGATTTTATTAGCTAGCGTTGGATTGAAAGCTTTTGTTAAGTCCAAGGAAACACCCAAACAGAAATGTACATTAAATCTATTAAAGGGAGGAAATGAAATTTCGCTTAATTCGTGCAAATGGACTGGAAGATATTAGATAATGTAAGAAAATTTTACCATATGATGTATTTATTCATTAAAAAGGAAACGCTAATTCAATTGTATTCAAGGTACAATTACTGTTACAAGAAAGATTTATTACAAAATGTTTATAAATCTTGGTCGCTAATGAATATGCGGTTAGTCTAGGATTCATATTTTTTGGTTTGGACCCAATAAAGAGGGTGTCGTTTTTTTTCAGCGCAAGCGGTTCATCTGCAAAGTATATCCGCCGTCATAGCGCAAATGCTAGCGCGTCGGACTGTCAATCTAGATACCCCGGGTTCGATCCCCGACGGCGGCACTCATTCTTTCTGACTATTTGTCTCTCACCAATGGTTTGATAATCGTAGACCTATGTGAGATGGCAGCTGGAGGCTAGGAAAGGATGTGATAGTTGTACTGGTGAGAGAAATACCAGAAACCCAATGTTAGGTGCCCCAACCTCTGCTAAAAAACTAAAAAATGTTGAAAGCGGCCTTAAACTCCATTAAATCAATCAATCTAAAAAGTATAGACTTTTGTTAGATTGTTAAATAAATATGACCTACTTCGTATAGAAACCTGATCATCCAAAAAAGCCCGACTTGCTGAAAAAAGAAATTAGATTATCAAAGATGACCGCTGGTCCAATTATAGCTGCACCCTTTTAAACTTATTGAAAAAAGTGACAAGATGGAGGCGAATACGTCATCATTATTTATAATCCAATCCGTCTACAACAATTTACAAAAAATGCCACACCTGAGGTTCGGTCGCAACCTTGACCCGTCTTTTTCCATCAATGTTAATCGCAATTGATGTGTAAGTCAATCCCTTATCAAAAATATTGAAACTTTCATGACTCGTGTTTTCTTAGATGCTGTCTTCTTCCTTTCTGATATCAACTAAAATTGTATTACATTCATTCAAATCATTCATAACTAACTAATTCCTTCTGAACGACTCCTCTTGAAATCGTACATAAATCACTCACCTGACCAATTTCAAAGATATTATTTACTATATAAATGTGCTGAATCGATGCCTGTATAACTGAAATATATGTCGCAAATATTGAAGGAGTGTGCAAACGACAATTCAAAATTTGATTTAAACAAGAGTATAAGTCGATGGTGAAATTATCAACTTTCGTAACGACAGGTTTAAAAATCGGTCTTTTCAAGGTTTTGTATTACACCCATTAATTGCTAAAAGGAGTTTTAAAAGAGCAGCAATTACTCGTTATTTTCTTCCTTTCCGATGGTAAAAATGACTGAATTGTGGGATTATTGCTTCAAAAGGGTGTATCTAATAAAAGACAAGTCGAAGAAAGCAATTAAATTTATTTGATCAAAATCAAAATTTATATACACAATTCAAAAATCATACCTTATTGAATAATGAGCAAATGTTTCTATTTTTTTTCCAGTTTAGATAGGCGGATCACGGGTAGAACACTGTTTTTATCCAGGATAAGATGACCCTACAACGTTTGTATGAAACTTTTCCAAATAAAATGATAGCTCCTAACAATGTAAATATCTTTTAAAAACAGTTACTTGCAAAATATGTATCATTTATTGTGATTAGACGTTTGGAGTCAATATCCTTTCAGTAGTATTGATTGATTTTTCAAGAGATGAAGATAGTACATTTTTAATTTCATTGAGGTATGAAACCAAAAGCCTAATCACACTATAAAATTAGTCTGATAAGGTTTTTAGATTCAAACATCCATGAAATTAAGAAACACTCTTTTCATTTCTTAAAATTTAAAATCATGAAGCAATCATGGAAGAATTTCTCCAAAGTAAGACATTTTTTCTTGCGGGACTACTTCTCATGCAAGCTTAAAGATAGCTGCGTACTCAAAATTGATTTCATTGGAGAATAAAACCAATTTTTCAGCCAATCATAATACACGAAAATTGATGGAAACAAATAATATTTAATTATAAGCCAATCGACACTTGAAGTCTTTTTCACTCTGTGTGTACTTATGAAGCTACATTGTAACGTTATCTTACTTGAAAATAAAAAAAAAAGTAAATGGGTCATTATGTCTCGTAGCTGCAGATTAAATAATTTGAAATTACTACAATTTTGTCTTTCCAGGAATGATTAATTCAGTAGCCTTCTGTGTTCGATGGATGTATCTTTATAGTTTTGTTTTTATGAAATGAAAGATCTATGGTTCTTGCATTAAAAGCGAAATGTAATGATATTTCAAAATATGATATTCTTAAGGATTAGGTATCCTTAAATGCGATACTATACAAGAGAATAACACAAAAACATGATGTATATCATAATCATGATGATAATAGGCAACGCTTCAAAGTGACATCAAATAGCAGAAATGGACGAAATATTGGTTATGATATATTTTTAGGAAGTGGACCCATAATAGTTACGCAATGTTTCGGGAGTAATGAACTTTATAAGTGTTAACCAAGATTTAATTTGGAAACATTGGTCAACATTGTGAAAGGTTATGTGGTCTGAAATGTTTAGGAACTATTACGGGTCCACTACCTTCATTTGAACGTTGAATCAATCCGTTTAGTAATTTAACTTATTAAGTGGTAAAATTATCAAATGGTAACCAACTTTGGACATTTCGAAAATCTAACAAGAATAAATAAATAAAGAAAGAAAAAAAAAATACATGAAATCTAAATTTTCATTCTATTGTGCATTTTTGCCAACTACAAATCACTATCGGACCGGCCTCGAGGAAACCAGCGTTAAAGATTTCGAAATACGAATGGAGCGCTGAGCGAGTAGTTTTGATGAATTTGGTCGAGAAGATGGTCAATCGCTCGATCTTGCTAACTGTACAGTTAAGAACATCGAGAAGTTGACACTCATCTCGATCAAATTCATTCCAAATCACTCGCTCAACGTTCCATTCATTCATTCAAAACACTCACTCAAACTATCTAAAAACGTTCAAACGCACTGAAAAAGATATAATCAACAACGTAATTCATAAAAATAAAGCTTGAAAAAAATATCGAATTCGCTGATATAACGGAATTGTAAACGTCTGATAGGTTCTTTAAGAAATATAAAGCCTTTTATAAAACTTGTTTGCATATTTCATTAAAGGGAGGTACTAGATATCGCTAATTTTGTTCTTTCTGAACAAAATTTGCGATATTGGATTTCCTCCATTCAATTCACTCAAAACTAGCTCAACACATTCATTCAATTTCATTAAAAAAACACTCGAATATCTTTCACCATGTCACTTAGACGATGTTGTTAACTGTAATTTGCAGATACATGATTTCTTTTATCCGAGAGGTCAAATCGTGACGGAGGTCAAAGGAGGGATTCATACATGAAGAGTTTCTTGTATATTGAGGGGTCAGCGCAATACTATTGTAAGTACCTATTATTCTGCAAAAGGTACTTACAATAGTATTGAGTTGACCGAAATCGCCAAAAACCCTTCACAACTTCGTTTCATTCGGATCGCTGCGACTATATCATTATTCATTGCGCAATATGAAATGAGCCTGAGTGTGACATTTCCAACAATTTCAAAAGAGCGCAAAGCAAAGACTCTGGTCAGTCTGTGCATCCGCACAGTCTGACCAGAGTCTTCACATTGCGATTTGTAGACAGATAAGGCCTTAAATTATGTGTAAACAGTAAGGCAAACCTCTACTTACACTTAGTGACTATCAGGGCAGCTAAACGTTTGCAATTCGCGCAGATGTGAAATTGTGGGAAATGTCACGCACAGGCTCAGATTTTAAGCGTTTTATTGAACCAGGAAATCTATGAATTAACTTAAATAGTACCCAATCAAAAGGAAGAAAAAGGATATCGCTTATTTCATCCATGGCGAAGGAAAAAAGCGATATTTCTCCTCACTTTCGTTCCAAAATTATTAATATTGTCAATTATGATGTTCCTAGCTGTACTTTAGGTTTCTATATAGATTGTCTTAGGCGAAACAATTATTAATCAACACGAAACTAGAATCAAATTAACAATCATAGATGGCTATTTTACATTCCTCCATATCTACTTTCGTATACCGATAAACCTCTTGTCTTTGGAATAATACAGAAAAATGTTGGCGTTGCTCTTCAAGAATCCCGGAACTGATGCGTAGCACCTGCAAAAATATTTACTTTTTTAGGTTATGATACCCAAAATGTAAAATAATTATTGAAATAAGCATGACTAGTGATTTTTCGGATTAGTATATGTTAGAATTACGAGCCGGAAAAGAAGTATGGTTTCATTGATTTCGTCATTTCATAGTTCAAATACCGTAAATGCCTATACAGTGTATAGACACTTACGCTATATCAGTACTGCCTAGAATTAAATCGAGAAAATTTTAATCGAAATATGTCTGCCAAAGCTTTTCGACAGAGAGCCGATTTCAAAATTTCAAATAGGCGGTGTACTACCTTGAATTAGTTATGAGTAAATATTGTTACATTTAACACAAAAGAACTAACAAACTGAACAATTGCCTTGCTGTTAACTACATTAACAAATGTGACCCGTCACGCGAAGAGGGCCCATCTGGAAACTCTGTTAAATGAATATTTGAAAAAGAGATTAGGGCCAGCAAGTGGTCAATCAGAGGTCGCTTTTCAAAGATATTTCCACAGGAAGAATTATTGATTATTCTAGATTCAAAAAATTAGTAAAGTGCGAATAGTTTCGACCCTAGTCAGTCTGCGCAATCCGCGCAGTCTGTCAAGGATCGAAACTTAACGCTTTTTTCAGATGGTCCCTTTTCGCGAGACGGTTCACAAATAATTGGAAGACTTAGTTCAGCATGCAACGACGTGTAGTCTGAGCATAGCATCCATTGCATGCTTTCTACACAATTACTGGAAAAGATAAATATCTGACAATTGGCAAAAAAAAAACCCTTAAATATCCAAATTTACACCATTTTTATGGGCCTTTTAGTAGTTTTGATCTGGGTTTTGAAAGGGGTTAAACGAATCTGTCATATTGTGACGGTTGTACCGTGATATTTCGTTCACCATTACTGCTATTTTGTACTTAAATATCATATCCTAGTTTGATTAACGATTTTTCTGTCTACCAAAATGATAATTTGATGGACGAATCTTAAATTAAGTTAGTCCATCCCTGAATTTTTTTAAAGACGACATGCCTCGTGACTTCAGAGATAGTGCCTTCTTCCTTTTCGGTTTCAAGTGTATTCTGAAGAATGGACAGTTAAGAACATCGTGAAATTGACAAGATGTATAATTTTGGAATGAAATTGAATGAGTGTGTGGAGCGAGTTTTTAGTGAAATTCAATGGAGGTTATTCAATAACGCTAATTTTGTTTGAAATTAGCGATATTTATTACCTCCCTTTATCAAAATATGCATGCAGGTTATATTAATAGCTTCTCACGAACCAATCGTACACTTAAAAAATTCAATTATGTTAGGTAAATGGTGGATTTTTTCCACC
Source organism: Fragum whitleyi (assembly GCA_948146395.1). Taxonomy (NCBI): domain Eukaryota; kingdom Metazoa; phylum Mollusca; class Bivalvia; order Cardiida; family Cardiidae; genus Fragum; species Fragum whitleyi. Next base: position 14,280,644 of record OX411558.1, on the reverse strand, counting down.
GATTTTAATTTTGAATGCACTTGTTAATCTTATCATTGTTGATGATTTTGAGCATTTTTGAATGGCTTAGGTGAGTGTTCGAAAAGAATGAATGGAGCGCTGAGTGAGCGATTAAAAATGGTTTTGATCGAAATCACAATCAATTCCACGATGTTACTATCTGTATTAGATACGTCACTGAGTACACCATTGTAGTGTCTAGATGTGAAATTGAATAGTCGCCTGTGAAATCTGAGTACTGCGACGACGATGGCGTAAAAATGGCAATGTTTTTATTAAACCGAAGTTTAACGATGCCTCCCGAAGCTTTCCGACATCCAACCGATTTTACAAAACAACTTACGAAAAAAAATAATCGTAAGTCAAAATCAATGATCGTATCTGGTGTTTTTATTCATTGGTGTGTTCTGCCTTGCAATATCTCATTGAAATCGTCTTTAGAAGACGATTCCAATGGGATGTTGCATGGCAGAATTTCATATTAAGTTACCACTGTAGAAGCAACTTTAATTTTTGACCTTGCGCACAAAATGATCGTAAGATGTTTAGTAAAAGCGGACCCCAGGGGTGTACTATCTTAAATTATTCCAACAAAGTCCATTGACACACTCGTACATGATATCACTCCTTGACTGAGTTTTTATATCTTGACCTTTGTACAGAAATGATTAACAAATGACAAGCACGTTATAAAAAAACGTAATGCCATGGATTTTTTCTGCAAGGTGAGGTGAATTGGCAAGCGAGAAAGACGCTATAAATATAATACATACTTAGTGTTTTGTATGAAAAAAAAAATATCTGACGAGGTTGGGAGAATTGATCTATGTCGAGGCTCTGCCGAGACAATTTTCAATTATCTCAACCGAGTTAGATATTTTTTCCATACAATACACAAAGTACGTATTATATCTACCGTATAACGTCTATTTGCCTTGTTTTCGCTGATGTTTCTAGCCGAAATGCAATTTTCTAAAAATGACCACTTTGTGTCATTTTTCTTAAAATATCCATGTGATATCATTAAAAATATCATACGGGGTGTTATCACACAGATATTTGTATAGTTATAAGATAATAAGGTAATCAAACAATTTTTTTTTTAATTTGCGAAAGATAATTACGCAGGCAGTTCGTGAATAATCGAACGAGTGTCGTTTCGTTTGTATATACGGAAAGCGCATGAACATTGTATATGTACATGTACATTATGTATTTACGACAATCCAATACTACTGCAATGGCAACATAAGTCATGATTACCTTTTAAACGGATATTATTCGATAAATGAGATCATAATGATTTCTTCCCACGGCTTTTTTTTTTTCTCAAGTAAAAAATGAACTACCTTAAGTTTCAATGTAATAGAAGGTCGTCTTACCCGCACATTCCAAGAACGCTAATACAAGTTCCGGGGACAGTCTCGATGGCACATGGTATACCGCTGATGCAATGGCTGCAGTGACAATCCTGGCCAAAGGAGCCAATCAAAACTTGAGATATTAATAGAAGAACCAATAGAAGCCCTCGAACCATTCTACAAATAAAACAAAGAAATGCCGTTCTTGTCTCGTAACGATATTGAATGTATATACATGTACATGCTATCTTAAAGCAAATCTGTGATATTAGACATTTCAAGAAATGGTAGGAAACTTTAGACATCGCATGGAATGTCTAATTTGTCTAGCCACTTCTTGAAAGAGCTGAAACTTAGCTCAAGTATGCATGTAACTTATAAAATAATTTCATTTACCGTTGATGTGTCCAAGAATTAGGTCTGATCGAAGAGGAGTTATGCAAAAGGTAAAATCGGAAGGCGAAGCCCGAGAATTTTGCTTTGCGTATAACTTATTCCCCCACCATACTTCATTCATTGACACATCAACGCAAAAATGAAATCATTTCCATCATAACACGATCACATTCTGAAATAAGTCTTTTACCCTCTTCTGGGTGTAAAATAGAATTGAAACATTTGGATTTAAGATTATTGAAAAAGTCATGATATTGACGTTAGGAGAATTTCAGATCAAGCGAAGCTCGTCATTTATACGTGGGTTATATGGCGGTCAAAAGAATCAACGATCGCGCTAAAGATGACGTTCAGTAATAGAAATGGGTGGAGCCAACTGTATACACAGTTAAAACACATGACATATGAATTTTATTGCGAATGAAGTTCAATGCAATTTCTTCTTATTTTATATAAGTCAAACACAAACACAAAAAGGAAACAGGGGTATTCACTCATTTTCAGATACCATAAATTAAGACTTGTTCATTTGTTTCGAAAGTGAATTCACAAGCTGCAAAGGTTGAACTCAAGTAAAATACTGATGAAATTTCAAGCATACATACAGCTAAGAACATGATGAAATCGACTCTCGTTCCGATAAATAAAACTATTCTAATTCGCTCACACAGCGCCCCTTTCTTCATTCCAAATACCCCCAAAACCATTCAAAGGCATTTCAAAGTCACTAAGAAAATGAGATCAGCAAAACTACATTCAAAATAAATATAGCTAGAAACACTAACATGATTGAAATAGTAAGACTATATGTTTGCTTCTCTAAATATGGGAAACTTTGTATAGAACTTGTATGCATACCTTATTTAAGGGATGTAATACACATCGCTAATTTTGTTCACCATGAACAAAATTAGCTATGTTGGATTACTTCCATTTAATTTTCATTCAAAACTCACTCATTCAATTTCGTTCTCGAATCATTCCTAAGATATTGACTTTGTCATTTTCTCGATGTTACCAACTGCAAAATATATTTATTAAAAAAACAACAACAAAAAAACAAGTATTAACATACGATCGGTTAATAAAAATATGACAAATTTCTTGGACATTAATCAATCGATATTTTTTATTGAAGTTAGTAGTAGTTTGTTACACATCCAAGTCTCTCTCTGAAGCTCGAACCCCATTTAAGGTAGTAGACCCGTAAAAGTTTCTTACCGTTTCGAAAGACATGGACTTTAACTGTGAATCGAGGTTCCAATGATATCATTATAAAACCTTGGTTACATTTACATGTAACATTGTCAAAGATCATGCGGTCGGAACAGTTGCGGCACAATAACCTCTCCACCTCTATAACTTTTTTTTGTATTTAAGAAATGAAGAGTGTTTTGTTTTTGTTGATATCATTGAGTTACGAAACTAAAAACCTTATCAACCTTATGAATACCCGAAGCTCACAAAATAGATGCGTACTCAAAATTGTTTTCCTTGAGAATAACTATTTTTTCAACCAATCGGAAGGCACAAAAAATGGTGGAATCATCCAAAATTAAAGTATTTTGACTTACTTTGAAGAATTAGTACTGTTTGTCTAGGTTTAAGCTAAAGGGTTAGAATGATTCAGGCTCGACTATCATGCTCTTATCTTCTACCTGAAAGTAGAGAATAATAAAACGTGTTGGTGCTGAATGATCGTAAGTACCTTAAAACGTATAGGTATTTAGGACGTTTAGCAAGAGTAGACAATTATGTGCTTATTGTCGGTGTAAGTTGGACAATCCTTGTTCAAAGGTAAAGATACTGCGAGGTCGAATCTAGATTTAATGGCCGACCATCGCGTCTTTTCCCCACAGATTTGCGGATGTGAATAATTTGCGCTTAGACAATATCGCCCCCCTCTCGAATCAAATTTTAGTGTCGCCTATCGAACATGAGAGTAAAGAAAAACAATATATAGTTAACAAGATAGTGAAATTGACTAGATGAATGATTTTTGAATGAAATTGAATGAGTGTTTTGGGCTAGTTTTGAGTGAATTTAATGGGAGGTAATCTAATATCGCCAATTTTGTTAAGGATTAACATAATTTGCCATATCGATTACCTCCCTTGAAATAAATATGCATGCAAGTTATATAGATAGCTTCCTATTTCTTCAAGTACCTATAAGACGCTTACTTTTTGAATGATGTCAGTGAAGTCGCAATTTTTCCCTTTCAAAATTATGTTGAATGACGTTGTTGACACTCATCTCAATTACAACCATTACAAATCACTCGTTCAGCGTTCCATTCTTTAATTTCAAACACTCATTTCATAAAAAAATCTAAAAATATTCACCATGTCAATTTCACGATGTTCTAAATTTCACCACACTTCCTGCATCACCCAGATCAAATGTCGTGGAATGAAAGTGAGCCGAGCCTAGGTTCGAACGCTCGAAGGCTTAACACCCCAACGCTTGACCGATTGAACTTGCAGGAATAGCCGTTTATAACAGAACAAAAAATATTAAAGCACAATTTAGCCTGTGCGAGTGAGTCATTTACCATAAATTTCGCATATGCGTGAGGCACAAATATTGGGCAGCTTCTACAACGACGCAATTTCTTTAGGATGTTCTCGGACCGTATAAAGAGTGATTTAAAACCTTATCTAACCACAGAACGCATAGTGAAGACTCTAGGGCCCGTTTTACTAAACTTCTTACGATAAAAAAATATATCGTAAGTCAAAATCACAAATCGAACCTCGTATTTTCAATCATTGTTAGATTCTATCTTGCAAAATCTCATTGGAATCTATTTAGAAAACGATTCCAATAAGATGATGCATGGCAGAATTCCATATTTAGATACTACTGTAGAAGCATCTTTAATTTTGTCTTACTCAAAAAATGATCGTAAGATGTTTAGTAAAACAGGCCCCAGATCAGAGGCTATACTTTGCGCACATGTGATATTGTTCGAATTTTAATACATTGGCTGGCGTAATACATTGCAACCCTTTTTATATAGTGTGGTGTCCATGGTGAAAGAGCGTCGGCCCCTTGACCAAAAGGTCCCGAATTCGATTCCAAAAAGTGGCCATCGTCCTTGGTTCTTTGATTTGCGAACCTATCAGCGCGAGAACTGGTGAATGTTTTAGGAAGCAGGACCGAGAGGGGTTATCCTAAGTTGTAAGAATTTGTTTCCCAATAGATGTGAAATGAATATGTTTAAAATAAAATCATTCCAAAATCATTCACTTTGTCAATTTAACGATTTTCCTAACTGTACTTTAGTCTGCACAATCACTTCAGCTTGACCGACCGATAGTTTTCGCACAGCTGAGATTTGAAAAAAATTAAATTAAAAAATATATCTTACTTGTTGAAGGGTTTCCTTTCCAAATGAAAGAAAGCACCCTTGAAGAAGCGAGGTGAGTATGACTAGATCTCACAAGAACATAAGAAATTTGACTAGTCATAAGAAAGGGGGTCATATAAGAGTTCGTGAATATACGCAATAGACAAAAGTATGGCAACGTCCTATTTAATATATGTACAGAACATCGTGAAATTGACAAGGTGAATGATTTTTGAATTATTTCGGAATGAAATTGAATGCGTGCGTGGAGCGATTTTTGAGTGAAATGAAAGGGGGGTAATCTAATATTGCTAATTTTGTTCAAGATGAACAAAATAAGTGATATTAATTACCTTCCTTTAATAAATTGTACGTACTTTTCTGTTTGTACGTCTTCGTAGACCAATCAGACACTTCATAGTCCACAATAGCTAATAAAATCGTAGAATAAATAAATCGATTTGAATTTATTGTTGTACGCCTTCAACGTTTTTAAAATGTTTTCTAATGATTTCGGGGCGTTTTTGATCGAAATGTGTGAGCGTTTGGAATGAATGAATGATAAAGAATGATTTTGATCGGAATGAGGGTCAATTTCACGGTGTTTTTAACCGTGTTGATCTGGCGATTTAACACACAAGAAAACATTTTCAGTTAACCTTATAATCGGTAAAAGACTTGAAAGGCATTTTTCAGGCAATTAAATTTTCATGGCAGCTATTAAAAGAACAGATTTTATCAATTATACGAGCATTCTGGGTGAAATATCAAACTAGTTTGTCTTTAAATTAAGAGTAATCACCACACTTAAATGCACAGCAAGTATCAAATTTATCAAATACGACGAGAGTCGAACCACTCCTCTTCTCATAAATTTGATCAGAGCGGGGAAATTTTAGAAGCGCAGCGAGAACGCAGTTTCATTTCCTTAATAGCAGCATTAGCGCATTTAGATCGCAGTTGAAACGTCTTACAGTCGCCTCAAAACCGACACAGAGGGCGATCCAAAGGCGCACACTATGAGCATACAGTTAGTTACATCGTGAAATTGACATTCATCTCAATCAATACCATTCTAGACCTCTCACTCAGCGCTCCGTTCGTTCGTTATTTACACACTCAAACCATTCAAAAACGCTCCAAAATCAATAGAATGACAAGATCAACAACGTCATTCAACATAAAAAAACTATCCATAGAATCTGTATGCATATTTCATTATAGGGAGATAATAAATATCGCTAATTTTGTTTATTCTGAACAAAATAAGCGATATTGGTTTACCTCCCTTGAATTTCACTCAAAAATTGCCCCAAACACTCATTCAATTTTTTTCCAAAAACATTCCAAAATCATTGTTAATGAATGGGTATATTTTTTTATTGTATTTAGGTGTTCAATTTATACCTCATGAATACAAATAATATTCGCTGTGTTTTTTACACTATGTCGTCGATCAAATTGTAAAAGAAACCTTATTTTTAAGTATTTCCTATCGATTAAACAGTGAAAATCTTACAAAAAAAAACAGTTTAACCATTGAAATACGACTTTCTTTCGGTACTTCATAAAAACATTTTGTTCTAATCAACGACTTTTAAAAAGAAATAAAAGAAAATACTAATCAGTCGAAAATATTGAATGGCATCGTGAAATTGACAAGGTTAATGATGTTGAAATAATTGTGGGATGATTTCGGTTGACATTGATTGAAGGGGAGGGACGATTGTTTCAAGCAAATGAAATTAAGTGGAGGTATTTAGTAACAAATAGCAATATTTTATTACCCCCCTTTAATAAAATCTCCAACCTGTTTGCCTGCATGGACATATCATACGCATCAAATGCGACCCCTGCTGTTAAATGGTGGAAATATTCGACCGAACTGAATAAAATTTGAAAATTTTGAACAATTTTAAAGCGTCTTAAACAGTTTCGGGGCGATTAGGAGACAGTGGAGTTAGTGTTATGACTGCTACAGTTTGAGTGGAACGCTGAGCGAGCGATTTAGAATGATTTTGATCGTGGTGAGTTGAAAACTTGACGAAGTTTCTATTTGTAATGCAAACCATCACCTACTGTTGTGATTGCTTGACATCACTAGGCAAATTTTCAAGAAAGGGGGGGACTTTTACCGATGATTCTCTATCCACCCGTAACTTGTTTACGAAAACCGCTGTTGCTATCAGTACAATCACAATTACAATTTTTAGTTTTTACTGGAGGCGAAAAAATAACAGAAATAATGGACCCAATAGATCTACCTTTCCAAGACGATTAGAAAAGCGTTTTAATTTCAACAATTTTCTAGTGCTGATGCTAAAAGTATGTCAACACTCGGTACAAAGTACGAGTACATATAACGTAATTCCATGTATCACTGAGCTTACACAGTTTTATTATTCATGGCCATTCGCAGTTTTATAAGGTATCATTTTTTTGAAAAAAAAAATGTTATTACTTTTAATTCGGAACCGTGAAATATCTTTAAATAGCCACAAGAGGAGAAGCGGAATTCCGCCATTCTTCTTAGGAATTTCCGATGCGTAACTACCATATCGCAAATTACAAGAATTGGGGAAAACGGACCCCTGGTCCACTCACACCGGTTGGTACTATGGAACATTTGTACTTTGAACCCCCGATGATGCATCTTGGTATCTCATTTCATCTAGTTACAGGTAAAATTATCGTGATATTGACAAGGTGAATGATTTTGGTATAGTTTTCGAATGAAATTGAATGAGTGTGATGATAGAGGTTTGAACGAAGTCTCAAGTAAAAGATGTTCTTTCTTGAAAGCCTGGCTGACTGAGTAACATGTTGAAATCGTGTCTAGGTGTTTCAGCTGCCCTGTTACTACAGTAAATAAATCGTTAAGTTGACTCTTATCCCGATCAAAACCATTCTTAATCGCTCACTCAGCGCCCCATTCATTCATTTCAAACACCCACTCAAACCACTCAAAAACACTCTAAAAATAAGAAATAGATAAAATCAAGAACTAGGCCTACATTAAAATAAAAAATCGCTAGAAAAATCATAGAGTTACCATACTCAATTGTATTTTGATAAGCGTCTGATTTAACCGCGAAGACACAAAAGGTTATTCATTGAATTTTTATGCATATCTTATTCAATGGAGGTAATCAATATCGCTATTTTTGCTCATCTTGGACAAAATAAGCGATTTTGGTTACTATCTCATTTATTTCATTCAAAACTCATTTTCTTGTTCATTCAATTGAACTGTACGTTCAATTCCATTCAATCATACAGTAGGAGACCTACAATTGATAACAACATGAAATTGACAAGGCGAATGATATTTCAATGATTTTGAATGATTGATTGAGTGTGTGAAGTAAGTTTTAAAGTAAATTTAAAAAAAGTGATGCAATATCGATAATCGGACAAAATTGTCGATATTTCATAACCTCCCTTTAAAGAAATCTAGTTTTGTGTCTTCATGGTCCAATCAGACGCTTAAAAATCTAAAGGACTTATTTAATCGTAGATTGAATAATTCGATTTGAATTAAACATAAATGAAAACGACGGATTTGAATGATTTCGAAGTGCTTTTGAACAGTATCAGAGCCTTTTAAACGATTCAGAACGTTTTTGATTGGTGTGAGAGAGTGTTTTGAATGAATGAAAAGAGCGCCGAACTTGTAAGTGAATTGGAGTGTTATTGAGTGTATCTCTTATCGCACAAGAACATTCTATTTAATTACGGCTGCCTAGTGTGATGAAATTTTGAAATCCTGGTTAGATATTCCGGCTGCCTTGTTGTTACATTAAACTCAATTCAATAAGTCAATCATTTAAAACCGGACCTACATGTACGCGTTTCTATGGTAAATAAGATTGAACTTAATGGGTAGAGAAAATGCTTGAAATCAGATTTTCTAAAGGTGAAATGATGTTGCGTCAGCCGTTAGTTGAGAATAGCCTTCATAATTCAAATGTCAATAGCACTACTGATAAGCCAATGACAACCAGACACGTTAAGCATAACGTCACGTGCTTTTTTCAATGCCTTCTGGCTAATATGTAAGTAGCATGTCCAACAATTTGACAATACGTATACCCAAAGTAAAGACTTGGACCAGCCTGTGCAATCGCAAGGTCTGGTCAAAGTCTTTACTATGTGCTGTGTAGAAAGCTACTACAGTTATTAACATCGTGAAATTGACATTCACTCAATCAAAACCATTCAATATCACTCATTAAGCGCCACCATTTATTGCAAATTCTCACTCAAACTACTCAAAACGCTTCTATTTTGCTAAAAAAATATTCGAAATTTTTCATAACGATCATCGTTTACTTCAATTCTATCAAATGATTCTGCCACTTTTTTATTATCAGATGTAGATTTCAAAGTGTCTGATTAGCTCGAAAAGATATGCAAACATGAAAAGTCGTTCTTTTTAAAGGGAGGTAATTAATTACCTTAAGAAGTTCCATATTTATTTGATTAGAAGTAGATTTATGAATTATTGGGTTTGTGTATCCCTAACAAAAGCCCTCTATTGTACGAAACGAAACTACAAGGGGGGCATAAGGGGAAAATTGACATACACGTACTAGTGACAAAAACAAAATCCTAATCTATCTTATATTTTTTTTACCATATATTAATTCTTAAATTTGAATACAGTTGAAAGGAGTTGGTCTACTATTATTTTTAAAAAAATGTTTGCTGTCTTTTGCGCTTGCTACTTATGTACATTATTTTTCAATTGCATGGTCAAACGAAAAAAAGTGTTTTTTTTTTTAAATATGTTATTAGATGAATCAGATATGTGATTAAGGTTGATTGACGGAAAAAGAGAAAAGAAAAATATCAGTTTCTATCAAATAATGACAAATCCCTTTTGATATTCGCATTTTCAATAAACTTACCTAAATAAGTTAATTGTTTTTATTAATAGAAAGTTCAATGCACTAATGCATATTTGGTTTTAAAGTGAAATACCAACTATTGTATATTTTCCTGATATCAGCATACAAAGGATGGTGATGGTATTTCAACGACAAAGAGTAAAATGAATCACAAAATAAAAACCGATATGAAATCGGAAATATGATTATTAACTAATAAGCGAATGTTCATAAAATTCAGACGAAGTTTTTTTCAAAGGGCTCGTTCCATCATAACTAGATTTCAGGACTCTACAAAAGACGATATATTTCGGTTTCACCAAACATTCTCGATTTAGACGTTAACGTAGCTACCGTGATTAGATACATGTAACAGCATCTTAAAATTGACATTCGTTCTGAATAAAAGAGTTCCAATTATCTCGCTAAATACAATTATGTCTAAATACTCAACTAATTCAAAACGTTCATGTCAAGCAATTTATTTTACTTCTCCATCAAATGAAAACTTAGGCCCTTGGTCCCTTACGCAGAGAAAAGTGATGGGGTTTTTGAAATTACAACTAGATTTCAAGACAAATTTCGATTAGTAACCATGCGTCTTAACCATGAGTTCATAATTGTGTGGTATGAAAGGCCGTTCTATAAACATTTCGCATATGTTCCCGACATATTTATGCTTTACACAAAGGTTTTGCTGACAATAAAAATCAAAAGCAGACTGATTTTAGCCTAAACTGTCTGCTTATTAGTTAATAATCTTAAAATAACTTTCCAAATTGGCTTCAAAGGTCTATTTATTTGAAACTTAATCCAAATTCAGGAAGATAAGCGTTACCCTTTTCAAAATCAAGCATTCTACATGTATATGTTTCAAGCTTATCTGATAACACCTACTTATGGAATGACTTCACAATGACATGGCACCATAGTACATTAATGCGATGAATATTAGCAAGCTTATGTCATTTTTATATGACATATTGCTGTGAAATTGTCCATAAGACGTCGGCAGAGAAAGATAGTTTGTTTGGGTCTACAGAAGACGATATAAAAACAACGCATAAAGCGACAACGCATAAAGCGACATTTTTAGCATTTATTTAACAAGCGTCCGTTTCTTCAAAAGAATTAGCAATCAAATATCATCTCAACTGTTATTTCGAATGAATTTATGTTGCAAATACCGTATATGAATATATTTAAAAACACAGAATCGATAATCAAAAGTCGTAACATTTATCCGAGTACTCAAGTACGCAATCGGAGAGTTCACCGAGTACTCGATTAGTAAACTTGGTACCCGTTACCATCACAACATATTGTAAATGGAAAATCAAATAATACAAAAAATATTGCACTCGTCTTCTAAAACAGATAACAACCCGACAAAGTCTCGTCTTCATCCGTTTATAGATGACTAGTTTAATTAATTCTGTATTCAATGACCATTCATTCAATATCCTGTATGTATTACATTATTATACTGCAAAGAAAATTCTAGCATTTTCATTGGTTAATGCTGACCTGACAAACATTGATAGCTACGGCCGCTCCGGTATTACCTCTAATGTTTCCTTAAGGCGCCTCGACGTGAACATAGTTTCAGCCAACAAACGCTTTCATATTACAATAGCGCAGAGTGTAGTGGTGTGACGTCACAACGATATATGACGTCACTTTGTACATGTTTATTTTTCATAGGGGCGCATGAAGGGTTATTGGTGGTTTAAAAGAAATCGGTGTATACGAACCCCTAAAATAGGCAAAAGACAGATAATTGGCCCTAAAACTTTGAAGTATAATAAATTCGTAATACGGTTTCTTGCCTGGGTATATGACGATTTATTCCCGGCAGTAAAAATGATGTCAACCCTCGCCTACGGCTCGGGTGACATCATTTTTCGGGCCGGGAATAAATCGTCATATACCCCGGCAAGAAACCGTATAACTAATACTATGTAGTAGGAATTTCGAGTACAGGAGGTAGGTATTCCGGTCAGATCCTTCCAGAATTTTGGCCTTCTTTATTCGTCGAACATTGCACAATATTTTGGCGTTGTATCGCAATCGACAATATATATTTTGTTCTTCCATGACATTAGCATTTCATCTTCATTTACAAGAGTAAAACAAAGTTGTGGGTAAATGAATAACCTGTTTTGGACTGTTAAGTATATTAGACGCTTACAATTAAAATTATGTCAGTGGACACGCAATTTTTCTCTATCCATTTTTTTTGAACGACGTTGTTGATACTATATTTTTTCAATGGGTTTGAGCGTTTTTGAATGTTTTGAGTGAGTGTTTTGAATGAATGAATTGGGCGCTAAATGATCGTTTTAAAATCATTTTGATTGAGGCGAATGTCAATTTCACGATGTACATAACTAACTGTACCATGACGGCAATGTGTGGGATTTTGAAGTAGAGGTGAGCGATTCGCTAACGCCTGCATTGTTGAAAGAGACAGATTCGGTCGGTGCAGCATCATGGTGTGGGGTTGGATAATGGGGAATTTGGAAACTTACCTGGTAGTTGTACACGGCAATCTCAATGCTGCTGAGTACATTAATCAGGTGTTGAGAGCTGTAGCTGTTCTATTCACCCGCCAGCACGTTCCTGTCACATTTATGCACGACAATGTTCGCCCGCATACGGCTCGCATCACTCGGCATTATTTGAATACAAATGGCGTTGAAATCTTGCATTGGCCAGCCGTTTCCCTGACATTAACCTTTTCGAGCATATTTTGGATCTGCTTGGTAAAAAAGTAAGGGCCGTACTTAATGTTAACAATTTGCAGGCGCCGGAGCTGGCTTTGCGGGTCGAAAGGAACCGCATTCCTCCGTTGGTCATACATCGTTACGTCAACTCAATGAGAAGTCATATTGTACTGATAATACGTAAACATGGAGGACTTACCCGATATTGATTAAATTGTTTCATAGACATCCTTTGAATTTTCTAAAAATGTTCTCAATCCGGATGGTTCGAAACCAGATTTACCGACATCTGAAATTTTGTGTATTTATTAATTTGACCTCTTACGTAGTTTAATAAATATCACGTGTCTATACAATCTTCCAAACGAAGATTGGTTCCCAAACGAACCACCCCATCTTGTGGATAATTGAATTATATGTATTCGGTACCAACTTTGTTTAGGTTTTGGTCATATAGATGCTAGCAAAAAGTCCCCAAACACAATGCCTGGTTTCTTTTTCGTTTTAGTATAAATTTATTAAAATATGCTTACAAGTTATATCAATAGCTTACATTTGTAAAAGAACAAATCAGACGCTTTCAAATTTATTTAAGTCAGCCCTTTTTTTCAAGAACCAAGCAGACGCTTGCAAAATTCGAATAAGTCAGTCAATTCGTGGATTTTTTGTACCAAGTATTAGCTTGATGTGTTTGTTGATCTTGACCTTTTTAGTGATTGGAGCGTTTTTGAATGGTAAACGTGAGTATTACGAATAAATGAAGGGAGCGCTGAATGAGCGTTTCAGAATGGTTTTGATTGGAATGCCAGTTAATTTCACGATGCTCTTACCTGTACGTATTTTTTTATCATTATTTTGTGTCTTAACGCCACAATCATGACTCTTATATTTGACACTTTGTTCGATTTGATTGAAATGTAGGTCGTTTTGAACGATTTTGAAGCGTTTTGAACAGTTTCAGAGCGTTTTAGAGCAATTGGAGTGAGTATTTTGAATGTATGAATGGAGTGCTGAGCGTGTGATTTTGATCGGTATGGTTGTCAATTTCCTGGTGCGATTAATTATATTTGTCCGTGATGGCATAAAAAACCCCCAGAAAATAGTTTAGAAGTTATCGAAAATTTCGTTCCATTCGACAAAATTAACGATATTGTATAACCTTCATTGACCTTCACTTAAAACTCACTAATCGCACTAAAAATATTTCTTTCCAAAATCATTCACCTTTTCCATTCCTCAATGTGCTAAACTTTTCGAATCATAGCTTACATTCTTGGGTGCAAAAAAGTTCAAATAATCCATTTTTGAGAATTCTTTATAATCGATAGATTCAATATCACCTAAACAAAAAATCAATTACATGTAGTAGATATAATAGGATTTCAAAATAAAATGCATTTTTGTGCCCCCACCATCCTAGGTTACCCCGGGTTCTCGCTATTTGCTACGCTATATCGATATTATGATATTTTTTATATACTCTTCAAAAAAGTTCTTTGACATTTGATCTATATGCAGACTATAATTTTGACATAAATATCTATATGTATGAGCAAAGTCAATCAAAGGCATAGCAGTTAGATAGAAAAATCCCAAATATCGTTACGCCATTCAACGTCCTGGACAAACGTTGTTATCCAGCGTCAGGCTGATCTGGTTGTATACATAACGCTGTGAGGCATGTTATAGCGGTACAAGAGGTACAATATAGTCTGTCCGGAAACAACAAAGCCATTTGCAACGGCTTGTCTTATAGAGCCTGCTTTATGGCGACCAAAAAATTTAAAAACTTTATGACGTTGTTCCTCCGTTCGCTTGACATGTTTTCATTACGGGTGTGTGCCTAGACGTTCAATTTCAAAAGCAATCAAGCAATGGCATTTCATCCAAAACACAATGGAGAGCTATCAAGGCTTTTCAGTTAATCTGGAACTGTACGTGCTGAATGAGAATTCAGATTTTACGTTATTTGACGTTGACGTCTCTATGGAGAAACGCGGTCGAGTAATTTATCGCAATTGTGATATTCATAAATCCTAATTACTGTTCACAACTCGATCAAATTTTATTGAAGTTTTTACATGAACTCAGAAAAATCGTATGTTAAATCAGTGTCAAAGAACTTTTTTGAAGAGTATATTTTGAAGGAAAAAAAAGAAGATTGGTAACGATGACAACAAGGTGGGTTTGTTGAACACACCGTCCCAGCCAATTTTTCTGATATTTTCAACATATGTGACCTATAAAAAATACCTAGATGGTGGTTTCAACACAGGAGTTATAAGAAGCAATATTCTATCCATGGCCAATCAAAAGTTATGGCAAATTTAAAACCTATATGGGGACATACGGTCTATCAGACAGGAGGAAAACAATTGATCTATAAATGCGGGGACACATCACCGAATACCCCGAGATCTCCCTGTTTGCTACGCTATATCGATAAACCAAGTTTTAGCTTGATGTGTTTGTTGATCTTGACATTTTTTAGTGATTGGAGCGTTTCAAAATATATAAAGAATGTTTTTTGTTACATCATTTTTTTCAATATAAAAGTATGTTGAAATAGGTAGTTGGTTCGATACATGTACATGTACTTTTCTTAATTGCATTTAATTTCGCGTAAAAATATTCCTCAGTTAAGGAAGCTTGCTCGGCCTTTTCCCACTATCAAACTTTTCTTTAAACCTTACTTATTTTACATAGATTTATATGTTTTATTTCGATTTATGAAAAGAGAGAATATGGTCACCGTGCTAGTTTTTTGTCAGAGCACTGCGATAATAGGTACCGAAAACATTTTGTGCTTTGGAGTCCTTACCTTCGAATTTCTTTGAAAGTTACTCCCTTGATTTGAAGTTCTTATTTCAAAACACATTTTTCAAAATTGGAAATATCAAATTTGTTCATATTTTGGTTCGGGGATATGAGGCAAGGGTTCTTTTTACCATTTTCATAAGTTTTATAAGCTTTCTATCCGAAAGGCAGGCAAGAGATTATGTTGAACCAATGCTTGTCGTTTTCTCTGAATACTCTAAAATGGGGAAA
The DNA here is from genome assembly GCA_948146395.1 of Fragum whitleyi. Taxonomy (NCBI): domain Eukaryota; kingdom Metazoa; phylum Mollusca; class Bivalvia; order Cardiida; family Cardiidae; genus Fragum; species Fragum whitleyi. The sequence continues at coordinate 14,264,872 of OX411558.1, read as the reverse complement.
ATGCTCCGAAAAATTGGCGAAAAAAATAAATCTTTGACTTTATACAATTTTTTGCGTGTTTTGCAATTCTTATACATACAGTTCTATCCAAAAAGATACTTTGAATTTGGATTCATAGTCTTAAAACGATCACACAAACGCAAACATTTTTAATGACGGAAAATCCGAAACTAGATGAGCGGACGTTCTTAAGGTAGTGGACCCGTAATTGTTCTGCAACGTTTCAGCAGTAATGAACTTTAACAGTGTTAACCGAGGTTTCCTAATGATTTTCATTAGGAAACCTCCGTTAACACTGTGAAAGATCATGAGTTCCGAAATGTAGCGGAATTATTACGGTTCCACTACCTTAAAGATTGGTCTTAAAATTATCCTTAATTTTCTGAAATGCGCTATGTTGAAATAGCGACCACGGTAAAATGAGTTTTACGAGCTTGCTTATGATTCGCAACAGCTGATTCCAAATCGCAAACATTATGGTCGAAGAAAGATATGCTTTACTTTATTAAACAAGAGGGCCAGGATGGTCCTAAACCGATCACCTGAATTTCATTGGTACAATAGAAATCACCCAAATAACATTCTGGCAAAGTTTCATTCACACGACTGACAAAAGGACGACGGACGAAAACTAACCTGGAGCACGTTGTGCTCAGGTGAGCTAAATACAAAAAGGCCATTGGCCCTTAAACGCTCACCTGATGCATATAGTTGACAAAGGTGGCAAATTGTCAACCCTTCTTATTTGAAATTCATTACTGACTTTACAAAAGTCAAAGATATCAAGCGACAAACAAAAGAGTAACAAATGTTGCCTCTAAAGAACCTTATGAAATTTGAAGGTGTCCTTCTTTTTTAACCTCTTTCAAACTTGTTTTAGGTTTCAAGACAAACATTCTGACCAAGATGCAAAATGTTCAATCCAAGAGTGCAAACAAGAGAATTCATAAATTTGATCCTTGACCTCAGTTTTGACACCACTTGACCCAGTTTTGAACGTGACCTTAGTTATATAGAGACAAACATTCTAACCAAATTCAAGACATTTGAGTAAAAATTGTGGGCTCCATATTGTTCACAATTTTTTTTTCTAAAATTTTACCCTTTGACCTAATGTTTTACCCCACTTAAACCAACTTGACCGAGAATTGATTGAGAATAACATTCAAGTTTCAAGACATTTGGATAAAAATGTGACCTCTTAAGTGCACCAAAGGTTTTTCTAAGATTTGACTCCTTGATCCCTTTTTTGACCCTACTTGACTAATGTTTTACCCCACTTAAACCAACTTGACCGAGAATTGATTGAGAATAACACTCAAGTTTCAAGACATTTGGATAAAAAATGTGACCTCTTAAGTGCACCAAAGGGTTTTCTAAGATTTGACTCCTTGATCCCTTTTTTGACCCTACTTGACCGAATTTCAAATTGATTGAGATTTGGTGAAAACAAACATTCTGACCAAGTCTCAAGGCATTTGAGCTACAAATGTGGTCTCTAGAATGCACATAAGGTTTTTCTGAAAGTTGACCCCTTGACCCGATTTTTGACCTAAGTTGATCGAGATGTGTTGGAGACGACGGACGATGGACGCCGGACTGCGTCCGTCACAATAGCTCACCTTGAGCACTTCGTGTTCAGGTGTGCCAAAGGGTGTAAATGTTCACTAACACTAAGGAACAACCTCAATCACCAAATGTAATAAAACTAAAATGCATGCTTTTAAAATTCATGTCTCCTAAATATATTTGATAATTTTTTACACTATCCAGTACTTTTGTTTGAATCAAAGAACAAATGGGATATTTCTTGTTTCGCTTCTATCAAGCGGCAAGACATTAAAAACTATCCCAAATAAATGAAGTCATTGACAAAAAAATCTCTACAGGCAAGAAGGACCCGCAACGTAGATTTGAGTGTGAGTGTTCCCTAAAATCGGGACTGAGTGCTTGTGATAGTGTCGATTCCTGTAAATGTTTTGGCCATAAGTTATTTTGCATAATAAGGGTCAATTTGGCAAATTTCCAGGTATAAATAACGGATCGCAGTAGTTAGAGTTACAATAACAAATGATGCCGTCACGTGTCTTGTTACATCCGGGCTTCTCATGTACCAAACTACAGCCTGATACGGCACCTAAAAAAGAAGATAGATCGAAATATTATTGATGGATCGAAATATTAAAGTTGAAATGTTAATTGAATTTGAGACACATCTAAAAACCAATCTAATCAAGAAGATGCAGTTTTAACACGTTATCCCTAATATCTATACATATCATTTCTTCATTCATTAAACTTACATTTTTTTGCAAGAAATAAGACGCTTTAAAACCCAGAACAGCACATTTAAGGAGATAATATTTAATCATTAGTTTCGCCATTTTCCACAAAATTATGGATATTGTATAGTATCCCTTTAAGCCCTTTTAGATAAACGTATTTAATGTGTCTTAATGGACCAATAAAACGCTTTTAATCCACATCATGCAATAAGATCTTTTATTTGAATTATTTCAATCAACTATTGATGGTTTTGAACGATTTGTATTGTTTTTGAACTATTTCGGACCCCGTCTGAGTAATTGGGGTAAGCAGTTTGAATACATTGAAAGGATCGTGAAAAAGAAACAGTGATTTGGAATGGTTTTGACATAGATGAAGGTCAATTTCACTTTTACGGATTTGGATAACTCGTGTACTCGATACCAACGATCGCTCACGGATAGAGATAACACTAATTGCCTTTTGTGCTTGGGGCATAAAAAATAACGAGAAAAACAATTAAAACTTAATCAATTGATAAGTAATATTAAATTAGTGAATCGACAATCTTGCAGCTCGTTTGCATGAATCCCTTGCGATTATCAAAGTATTCTTTAATACTTTTCGGAGGTTTATCGAGAAATAACGGTAGATTATCGCTTGATAATCTCACCGCAAAAGCAGTGCGATTATCAAAAACTTATACCCTGCTTTTGTGCATTCCATCCTATCTGGCGTCATCTATGCGGGGCGAAATAAGTGACGTCACAATGAACGTTGTATAGCAATCACGCACTTTACGAAAATATGTCCAAATTTCCAATTTTTGTCTCTTTTTTGCATTAAAGAAATAGAATAATCGTTTGTTTTTCGTGTAAGATCGATTAATATTTCATTTCGTGAACAACAAAAGCTATATTTTCACTCGTGACTCTGCCACTCGTGAAAATATAGCTTTTGTTGGTCCCTCATTGAAATATAAATCGATCTTACACTGAAACAAACGATTATCCTCTATGTAACCAATACACATGTACGAGTTGGTGCAATTTGAATTCGTTCGAGCCGGTTTCGGGTCTCCCAAGTTCGACTTCTTTCCCCTTGTTGCGTCGCAAGTTGAATACTTTGTTTAATGCTTTCTGGTGGATTATCGAAAATAACAAAAGAACACCACTTGGTTACTTCAACGTCAAACCAGTCATTTACCAAAAGAATAAACATCATTTCTTTCTTTTCACTCTATCTGACATTATCTATTATAGGCAGATTGTGCCATTGTCGTCATTAAGGTGCCTTGTAAACACGTGCAAAATGAAACGCATTATGAAAAGTTGTCCTTGTCGGTTTTTTTTTATTTCGTCATTATGTTGTTGGAAAGAAATGAAATAGTCATTTGTAGGATCGATAAATCTCACATTTCGTAAATATAAAAAAAATATATGTTCACTCGTAACAGCACTCGAAACATAGCTTTTGTTGTTTAATCATTACAAGATGAATCGAGCTAACACTGACACTAAAATAAGCTGACTAAAACGTTTTAGTACAGAAAACATACTGAATCCAACTTCTTCATAATAGCATGATCCGGGACAGTCTACTGTGTCCTCAATAAACCAAATAGGACCAGCACCTTCATAACACATGATCACCTTTCCTGTGGAAAATAAAGAAACGATCAAGGAAAAGCAGCTAATACAGTCAGAAAGATTGTAAAATTGACTTGGTTTAAACCTATTTATTTTACATCGATTGGGAAACAAGTTCTTACAACTTAGATTAATCCCTCTCTATTCTGCTTCCTGGAAAATTTACCTGTACTCGCGCCGAATGTGTGGGCCAATGAAAGAACCAAGATCGATAGCCGCTCCCGGGAATCGAACTCAGGACCTTTGGGTCAAGAGGCCGACGCTCTACCTCTAGACCACGGACACCACAGTAAAATTGACTTGTTGAACAAGCGTGATGAGCGAGCTTTGAATCAGTTTCAGGGGAGGTAAATCATAATTGATAATTTCGTCCAATTGGACGATATTATCGATTATCATATACCTAACGTTAACTTTCTGATTTTGTGCCTTTACAGACAAATCAAACGTTTAATATGTTAATACCAGTCTATAAAATCATGCAAATGTTTGATCGATTTGATTGAAATGTTGATCATTTAGAAACATTTCGAAGCGATATCGAATTATTTTGGACCATTTTTGAGGAATTGATTTGAATATAGGAATGAATGATTGGAGCGCCGAGCGATTGATATTGAATGGTTAAGGACAAGATAAACATCAAATTCCGCATGCGATTAACTGTAAAATAACAACGTAACAAGAGGCACATGAGGGCCTGTATCGCTCCACTGACTTAAACATATTTAGACTCTCCTTAACTAAAGCTTACTTTGCATGAAAAATACACTTTGAAATCTCTTAAGACCTAATTTAAAATGGTAAACTGTGTCTCGCCCACATTGCAACAAAATACTCAATTACCATTAATTGCATACCTTTTACCCATCTTATTAAAGGTGAAGCTTATTGCAATTATTAGAACGTTCTAAACACAAGATTTTTGAGATTTTAAAGTGAAAATTGGCCCCGCCCTGTCACACTCACATAAATGGGCCCATCACAATTTAACTACCAATTTAATTAAAATTGCAGCTAGGGAATATCCGTGCCTTGTTTAATTAAAATTGACCGAATGAGAGGGGAATAGAAGAATATAAAAAATTTAAAAATGAAAAGAAAAAAAAAACCGCCCTGCCTAGCCCATATTATCAAAATATCTTGATCAATTCAAGTAAAGGGTAAACCAAGGAACATTTATACAAAATTTTGTAGAGGTCGGCCCATTGGTTTGGGAGGAGAATTTTTTTTAAAGATTTTATTAGGAAAATAAGCCTACCCCCTCCTACCAAGCACATATTTTTTTGGTCAAACGAAATTTCTGTAACAATTGATGAGAAGGAGCATCCATGCCAAGTGTTATTGGAATCTGTCAAATGGTTTGGATGGAGAAGGTTTTAAAGATTATACGCTGAAGATACCCCCCCCCCCCTTGCCACGCCCATATATATATATTTATATTTTATAATTATTATTTTGGGGGGGGGGGGGGCAGCCAATATTTCTTTATCATTAAAGTAAAGGGTCACTCAAGAAACCTCCATCTCATGGTTAATGGACATGGATGATGGGAAAATTATTGGAACGGTTTTTCTCGATTTTAAAAAGGCATTCGACCTTGTTGATCATGAAATTTTATTATATAAGCTTAAATTACATCATTTCACAGATAATGCTTGTAAACTTTTCAGTTCTTATCTAATCGGTAGATTTCAAGTCATCAAAAATGGCTCAGTCACATCAAAAATGCAACTAATATCGTCTGGTGTTCCCCAAGGATCAATCTTAGGGCCCATTTTGTTTTTATTATACGTAAACGATCTGCCTTTAAAAATTCAATCTAACATCGACATGTATGCGGATGATGCTACACTTTATAAATCAAGTGAAACTCTATCCGAAATAAACGAATGCTTACAAAATGATTTGTCTAAAATAGATACTTGGTCAAAAAATAACAATATGATTTTAAATCCAAAGAAAACCACATGTATGATTGTAGGAAGTAATAACAGATTAAAAAATCTACCAGAACTTCAATTAAAGGTGTTAAACAACAAGATCGCGAATGTATGTATTCAAAAGGTTCTCGGTCTATACATAGACAATTCACTTAGTTGGAAGACTCACGTTGACATGATCTGTTCAAAGGTTTCATCGAAAGTGCATTTACTCAAGAGAATTAATTGTTTTCTCACGCTTGATATGAAACAACTGTTTTATAATGCATACATTGCCCCTTGTTTTGACTATGGTTGTATTTCCTGGAGTCAATGCAAATCAGCGTTTTTAAACAGAGTTAGTAAATTACAAAAAAGAGCTGCATGTATTATATTGAAAAAACCTAGAAAGACTTCCTCTAAGTCGAATTTCACCTCATTAAAATGGCTAAGCATAAAAGGTCGCCAAAAATATTTCACTATCATCATGGTGTATAAAACGCTTTATGGTCTGGCACCCCCTTACATGTCTAATGCTTTTAATTATTGCAAGAACCAACATTACTTACTTAGGTCTGAGTTAAATAATGATATAATGAGCAAAAGCACAGTACCTAAAACAGAATTTAAAAAGCGCACATTTTCCTATATTGGGATGCAATACTGGAATTCGATTCCAACAGATATACGATCTATTGACAATTTAAGATGTTTTAAACACAAATTAAGGAGCTTTCTATTGTCAGTTGATTTCTAATTAAGCATCTACACTCTTCCACTGTTATATTACATATAAAATGATTGTACAGCAATTGTTTTCAAATCTAATATTATATGTGTATGTCTTACATGCTGTTTTTTTTTTCCAGGAGTTAAATTGAAATTCATTTGCTTCGTACTTTATGCATATATATTACATGTAATTGGTAGCCTATGTGCTTGTGTGGTGTGGTTTGAGTTTGAGTGAGTGTGTGTGCGTTTGAAAGAGTGTGAGTGAGTGAGTGAGTGAGTGAGTGAGAGAGAGGAGAGAGAGAGAGAGAGAGAGAGAGAGAGAGAGAGAGAGTGAGAGAGAGAGAGAGAGAGAGAGAGAGAGAGAGAGAGAGAGAGAGAGAGAGAGAGAGAGAGAGAGAGAGAGAGGAATACGAAGTTCGAATATTGTTTTGTTTTGTTTTTTCAAGAGGGCCATGTTGAAAATAAGATTGTATATGTATCTTAACATGCTACCTTCTATAAATAAAGTTATTATTATTATTATTATTATTATAGGTTTTATTCAAATCAGCTCAATGGTTTGGACGATTTTTAATTTTCTTAATGAAAATAAGCCCCGCCCTGCCCATTTTTGTTACCCATGAAAGTTTAATGCCAAGTTTCACTGAAATTGGAAGGAGAATATTGTTTAAATATTTTCAAGTGCAACAATACCACGCCATGCCAAGCCCATATTTTGGGGTCAATCCCATTTCTTTTAAAAAATTAGAAGAGGGTTTCCCAAGAAACATTTCAACAAAGTTTCGTTAAAATCGGCCCATTGGTTTAGGAGGAGAAGTAGTTTAAAGAAAAAGTTTACGCACGGACGGACGGTCGGACTGACTGACTGACCAGGCATGTAGACAGAAAAAGAACAATTTCATGGAATGTAGAAAGAAAAAGTACTAACTTTTAGGTGGACTAATAAGAGTTAAGTGATTAAAGAGACAAATCCTCCCATTTTCAAGAATGAAGATAAATAAAAATGGATAAAAAATATTAATCCACTTGTACCCTAAATTTATAAAACATCTTCCACAATTTTTGGTGAATAAATGCGAGTAAACAATATTTTTATAATAGGGGACAGGTTTCACCGGGGCGGGGGTGGGGTCGGCTGGTTACCCCGGGTTACGTAACCCCGAGGATAGTTTATCCGGGGAACAGGTTACCGTGGCACACCGGAATCGAGCCAATTTTATTATTTCTTTTTGGGGTTGTAGAAATACTACCTTATGAATTGCTATAATGACATGTAAAATGGTACATGTATCATAATATTATCCCATAAAAAAACTATTGGATCCTTTAAACACGCATTACATGCGCTTAATTAAGATATTCAGGGTACAGTTAACAACATCGTTAAATTGACAAGGTGAATGGTTTTGGAATGATTTTCGAATGAAGTTGGATGAGAGTGTTGAATGAGCTTTGGTTGAAATTTAAGTGAGGTAATCCAATATCACTAATTTTATTCAGGATGAACAAAGTAGCTATATTTATTACCACCCTTTTATAAAATATTCGTATTTTTCTGTTTGTGAGTCTTCATGGACCAATCAGACAAATTACAATTAACAGCAGCAAATGAATTCGTAGAATTATTTGATTGATTTGAATGAAATGTTGATCGTTTGGTCATTTCGAAATATTCTATAGATTTTGGAGAGTTTATGATCGATTTGAGCGAGTCTTTGGAATGAACGAAAGGAGCGCTGAGAGAGCGATTTGAATGGTTTTGATCGGAATGAGTGTCAATTTCATGATTATTTTTTACTGAACCACCTTTGAAGTGCCGCTTCTTTTAAATGGTTTTGTTCAAATCGGATTAAACGCTGCTTTCAACATTTTTTCAGTCATATGGCGCGGCTTGAGCGCCTTACAATGGATTCCTGGAATTTCTCACACCAGTACAACCATCACATTCTTTCCTAGCCTCCAGCTGCTATCTCACATAGGTCTACGATATTCAACCCATTAGTGGTAGACAAATAGTCGGAAAGGATGAGAGCAACCGTCGGGGACCGAACCCGGAACCTCCAGATAGACAGTCCCACGCGCTACCAGCCTGCGGTTTGACGGCGGAAAAGGGCGGTTAGTCAGCCTTGTTCTACGTTATAATTCACCTTGCAGGGAGTGGCTTAGCCATGATGTAATTCTTTGAATTAACTTTTAGATATATTTCTTTCGTTCATGAAAGTAGGTCGGCAATCATCGTTTACGCGTGCAAATGACTGTATCACAGAACTAAAAGGATAGGCGTAATTCGAGAAACTGAAAAAGGTACCAAATTCTCGTAAGGTCAGCTTGGAAGTTACGAGGGTTTGGCTACCAACCTACGATTTATGATATCAAGTTGTATATTTCGACTATCTATAAAAGTGAGTAAATATTAAAAAGGCTGATTTACCCTAACATTAAGGGCAGTGACCCGTTACTTAGGCTCCGCCCTGCCAGAGCAAAATATAACGGAAAATAAAAAGGGGACGAAAGTTGCAAGCAAAACGAACTTACCTGCTAAAGTGTCTAAAGCTAACAGAAAATGAATAAGTCCAATGAATAGTCTCATGGTTTGTTAGCTTAATTTTCATTTATGAAAGGTTAACTCATCACTCAATATACTTTACCCGTGACTCATCATGATAAGAGGACCATTATGGCTTTACATTGTTTAGCTCTTTCTGTCTGACTCTGCCTTGACAAAATTGTTGCTCCCAGAGTGCAAACAAGAGACTCCTCAGATGAATTAAGACAGTTTAAGAAAGATTTTGGCCAAAAGATGGGAAACTGAAGTGGGAAAAAAGTCCTTTAAGGCCCACATTTTCGTGACATACCGGTAAGTTCGAATGCCGACAAAATTATTATGGACATTTCTTTTGTCCATACAATCATCCTGAGTTGAGAAAGAGTACGTCAATATTGCGACCTCTAGAATTGGAATAATACAATTATCAATCAATGCTACCGAACTCAATCAAAGCACTGAAAGTACTGAAGGTGGACGTTTCTGGTGGTATTGTAGTGATAAGAACGAGACGAAAGGGGAAACAATACATGTAAATGTATTATGAATGTAAAATGTTTGGACCAAAGTTCTGCTAATTTCAATGTTAATACAAATTTAACTGGATTTCTACTAATCGTTAATCTATGTTTACGGCTCATAATACGAATTTTAATCAATACCCAGATTGTCCTTTTTTGAATGGCGGGTCACATGAATAATTTGGGTTATAAACGCTTCCTGATATTTTTACAAATAAACGAAACACAGTATGCTCCATGTATTTTTTCATACCTATTTGTTCAAACGAAAACTACTTCATATGTATGCGAGGCGTAATTATCTTAACTTTTTTTGGTTTTCTATTATTTCACTCCTTGATGTCTCAGTGACGTTTCCCGATTCAGATTATGTATACCTTCGTGATTCGAAGTTTCAAAATTATCTTAAATATCATATCATTATGGTATTTTTTTTTTGTAAACTTTATATTGATTCATTATTATTAGCGGCCGTCTGAAATAAATATAGATTACAGACGCCAGACACCAAAGCATATTCACTGACTGAAAATAAAAGTGATGAGAACGTGAAAATTCATTAAAAAATAAGGAATTTCACAAAAATTTCACAGACTTTATTTTTGTTTTCTATTGCCCATGATGCAATATCTGTAAAGACATCAACACGAGAGCCAAAAAAACGAGAACGACAATGTGAAACAACTCAACACTTATGAGGCAATATAAATCTTATCACACTTTTTGGATCGATTCAGTTTCACCGTGGCATTAGTTAAGGTAGCAATGGACACATGGCGTCATTTTTTTCCGCCCAATGAATTTTTTCTTGCTCACATATTCTGTAGATTAACATTGTGTAGTCATTATATCAAAATTTGAAGGTACCTTTCCACGCTCGTTTTCATGCTAGAGTTGTCTGCCCTTGGCTGGTATGGGCCATTTTTCATTAAAACGGTTATATTCGTTTTATGTTTAGTATAAACTCAGCACCAGCTTATAGCTATAAAACACATACATTTTGATAGACCATATACATGAACACAATGGACGTTGCCATTAAAATCTCTCTTTGATCAATTGTATTTGCACATTTTGCCTTCAAAAGTTAAAAATGCGCTAAGTTTTGGAATTTTACGGGGTAAAAATGCAACAAAAACGTATTTTTTGAAGAAATTATCCAATGAATTTTTCTTATTTTCCGATATGTTTAAACCCAATATTTTTCCTTTATTTGTTAAAAAATTCAGCATACCTTTCCATGCAAATAAGAAATTTTCTTCATTTTACAGTGACCCCTCCTGATTAAATGACGCTTTTAACGCATTTTTAGTGTTAAATTTAATAATCCAGTCGTTCAATTGATATCAAATGTTAAAAAGAAGCTAAGTTGTGAAATTTTACCATCACTATTCTACGTTATTTTCATAAGCAGAATCTTACGAAAACCGATCCTTTTAAACAACGCGCAAAAAAAGCCGTGAAATAAACGAAAACCCACTTCCGGTTTATAGAGTCGGGAGACCGCTGTCCATTGTCACCTTTAATTCCAATAAACAGTTTGAAGTGTTGTATTGGATATAAACTACCTCGAAACGTTAAGCGGTACATTTATGTTACCCAACACCGTGCGCGACGTCAGTGCATTTATTTTTGTTTAACTTAAATATTTTTAGCAAGAAACACTTTCTTTATCTTTCTTAAGTTTTAATAACACTTTATATTTACAACATTAACAAGTGGATACCAGCAAAAATGCTGGGTAAAAGTTGTCGACGGAATTTGTACTTCTAGAAAAGAGCAAACACTTTCTGTTTTTCCTAGTGCCTAATCGCAACCATTTTTCAAACGAATCTGCTAATTTTTTTAACTTGTCAAGCTGAATTAAAAAAAAGCTAAAATTGCATGAAAATCAACGTTCTGAAGGTACTTTTTTCACTAATTGAAGTAAGTTTTCATTTACGAATACAATTTTTAAACATTTCTAATTTAGAAATGAAAAATAGTTGGTATATACATATGTGCAGTCTGATCACGACCCGTACCTCCTGTCATAGCAGTTATATTCCAGATTCAGCATGAAAAAGGTTAATGATTAATTAGTTACTTAAAGGTACACATCCACAAAAAAACCCTAACACCACTGATTAATGGACATATCATATCTCGCAAATACAGCTGCAGTTTCAAAGTTAACAACGACCATTCAAATTCTATATACGTATCATAAAATCATAAAGCATAAGTTCGCACTCGCTGTAACTTCTATTGCATGGGTGACAGACAAAGAGATGTCAGCATGATGTCACTAAGATATCGTAACAAAAGCTAATTCATCGGAAGATTCTAAATCTAAGTGTCGCTTGTTGCATAAAAATGAATTGTAAGGCGCATATTTTCCGTGAGTTTTTTTAGGAATATTAGGGATTCTAAGTAGGAAAACGAATCTTTCACTCAACAATTCGAAAATTGTTCCAAAGTTTGCATTTTTGAAAAGCGAAACTCTAACCACAATACAACGTTTACAATAAATGGGGAACAAGTTGAAATAGTCGAAAACTTTACGTATCTCGGTAGAAAATTTCACTATACGGGTACGTTTAAAACAGCAACCCGTACTTTATTTGACCAGGCTTTGAGGGCGTACCACAATTTATTAAAGCTATTTGAAAGAATACCATTAGATGTCCAAACTAAACTTTCTCTCTTTGATTCACTTGTGGTACCTATCCTATTATATGGATCCGAGGTTTGGGGTGTATATAATTCCAAAGACGTTGATAAGCTTCACTACAGATTTTTGCGAAGATTATTGGGAGTAAAAATGCAAACCCCAAATTATGCTTTATTTGGCGAATTTGGAAGGTTTCCGCTATCAATTATTTGTAAACAACGATCTCTGAAGTTTTGGTGTAAGCTTATGAAAAACGATAGCTCGTTTATGTACGAAATGTATACGTACCAGTGTAATTCCATGCGAAGAAATTGTTGGGCAAACAGAATTAATTCAATCATAGACCATTTGGGATTAACAAAAATTCGAACACACTTTAACACAGAACGCAATAATTTCTTCTTATTGAAAACTCGATCGAACGACCAATTCATTCAAGATTGTGAACCTTATCTGTATAAAATACAAAACAATAATTTATTGAAAAGCTTTGCAAAATTCAGACTAAGTTCGCATAAATTATCAATAGAAACGGGACGATATACTAATATTCCAAGAAATGAACGGTGTTGCACTATTTGTAATAAAAGATTTATAGAGTCAGAGTATCACTTTTTGATGGTTTGTCAAAAATATTCACATCAAAGGAAAACATATTTAGGTAATATATCCTTTCCGACGATTGATAAATTTGCTACTTTAATGTCAAATACTAACAACAAATCAATTCTTAATATCTGCAAATATCTTAATAGTAGTTTTGAAATACGTGAAAAATTTATTACTGATAATTCTAAACATGTATTTATTCACTTTTTCTTCTATTGTCAATGTTCATAAACATAAACACTCCCGAAAGTGATCTGTTATACATGCATTTTGTATTTTTCATATTTGTATCTTTGTTTGTATTTGCCATATTTTCTTTGTTATATTTGTAAATGGCCAAAGACATGTTATGATGTCGATATGCCAAGAAATGAAATGAAATGGTGTTTAAAATCTCATACCCAAGCGGTATTTTTGCATCTTCTCTAACTATCGCACTTTTGGTTATTAAATAGCTATAAAGGGTGAAAGAACTAAGGGTATAGCACAATGCAAATATACCGTCTGCTTCTACTTGTCCCACGCTATCAAATTAGGTCGCAGTAAAGGGTATTTGTAACATGTTGTCCCCCATAAACCGACCCACCAGTTCAGACATTTACATGTAGATTTTATCTCCCTTAGACCATGGAAAACCCCCAATAAGCAAACTACCGCCTTGTCATTGACTTTAATTCTTACGCGAAAGTTTAGTTCGAGTGGTCAAGCTTTGGGACCTGATCTTTCTTTTGAAGGGCGTTTTTGAATAACCTACAAATTTTATAGAATTCTTGTATAATGCCATTTGCAAAATGCACAGTTGTCTGACAGATTCAAGTCTTGGAAAAGAGTAAATTGAACAAAAGAGGGCGCTTCGTTTTTGAAAAGCTATTAACATCCCACTGAATTGTTCCCACGTAGTATAACTCTGGTGAACGTAAACGTCCACCAAAAAGGATCTTCCTAACATGAGACATACGTCCTGAGCAAGTTTGAGATATATTGAGCTAAATTGTTATCAATTAACGCTCTTATCTACTGATGCCACCGCTGTCAATAGGGATCTTTCTTTTATCTAGACAAACATTCTGAGCACGCTTGCAAACAAGATTGAGACAAAATTGTGAAATCTACAGTTAACGACATCATGAAATTGACATTCATCTTGATCAAAACCATTCCAAATCACTATTTCAGCACTCCATTCATTCATTTAAAACACTCACTCAAACCAGTCAAAAACGCCCCAAACTCACTAAAATACACATAATAACATCTTGGTTGAAAGTAAATGTAGCTGGGAAAAATCGGGATTTCACTGAATGAATTGAAATTATAAGCGTCTAATTAGATCTTGAAGAAATAAAAAGCTATTTATAGAACATTTATGCATTTTTTATTCGAGGGAGGTAATCAATATGGCTAATTTTGTTCATCCTGAACAAAATGTACGATATAGGATAACCTCCCATTAAATTCACACAAAACTCGCTCCACGCACTCATTCAATTTTTTCCTAAATCATTCCAAAATCATTCACCTTGTCAATTTCATGATGTTGTTTACTCTAACAAGGAAATCGTCAATAACCCTCATTTTTCGTGACCCATGTCTGAATGCCACCAATAAAGGGACTTCCTTTTCATGAGAGCAACGTATTCGGAACAACACTCGGCCAATCTTACGATCAACCTAGGATGTACATAGACGGACTTTTTTTAACAATTACGGGTAAACCTTGGATAGAACTCGAGGATGTCAGTTAAAGTAGCGTTAGCCCTCGAAACTTTGAATGAAAACATTCGACTTCGCCAACGCTACTCGTTTAAGTCACTGACGTGAAACTATTGTACCCATCGTATTTTTAAAAAATTTAAAACATAGTATGTTGTAATACATATATGCATAGGTTGTAGGAATTTTGTAAAAATAAAAAAAGAAAAAGTTTCATATTTAGGATCCGCTCCGGTCTCGAATTACTGCCGAGGTCGTTGTACCCTAAATGATCAGAAAAAATGATGTTGCGGGTCATACATATTCATCAAGTAAGGCCTATATTTAGATCATCGCGTCATAATCATTTGCATTGCCGAATATTAGAATGACAAATTCAAGCTAATCTTTGAGAATGAAAGTCTAGTTTTGTGAACAAATTCGTCTAAGATCAATGTCTTGCGTTTCGGAAATGTTTACGAACGCAGTCAGGGGCTTTAAGTGAAGTTTAGGCAAATGATGAGTTTCGAAAGCAGGTCAATGTCTGTGAAAATGCAAATCTTACTTTTGATTTAATACAGTACTCGACCCTGTTTTTTTTCCTAAATTTAAGAAAGTAGGTCAAAGGTCATTGTCAGGGTCAAGGGTTTTACAGAATACCAGAATAAAAGTTAATAATCTACCATCCTTTATTATTGATTTGATAAAGATGTAGCACTAATAATTCAATATCAAAGAAATAGGTTAAATATCACATTCAGGGTCATGGGTTCAACAGGATGCCAGAATAAAACAAGAGCCGTCAGTGACGGGTTATGCTTCCAGAATAAGTGTTTGATAATTTAGTATGCTTGAAATCAACAGTCAAAATTTACTTAAAACAGTTTTCTTTAACATATTTTATATGTAGATTATAAGAGCACATCCTGAAGGGTTCCTAGGGTTTTGAAGAAAAAGTTTAGGTCCTTTTCCTTTTAGCGTCAAACTTTTTCAAAGACAGAAATTGAAATCACTTGTCAGTTGGAATTTGACATTGATCCGAGAGCGATTTCCGAGAGCGGCTATCGATCCTGGTTCTTTCATTGGTTCATACATTCGGCACGAGTACTGGTGAATTTTCCAGGAAGCGGAATTGAGAGGGATTAAGCTTAGTTGTAAAACTCGTTTCCAAATCGATGAAAAATAAATAGGTTTAAACCATTTACCTTGAATGTTTGACATTGAATTTGGCCGAGAGCCTTGTCTTTATTATCTACTGAAATGTCTCGTCAAAAGTAATTATCATATGAAATATGAAGGTTATATTAATTACCGATGCAAAATGATGGCCAATTTTAAAGTTTATTTTTCAATTTTCTTAAACTTTAGAAATGACTTTGATTTTGACAGATGGCCTTGAACTTACTCACTTTCCTTTATTATTTATTTGAAGAGTCTTAAACCCTATAAATATAAATTTAAGAAAGTAGGACAAAGGTCAAGAAATGGTTCAAGGGTTAAAATAATTCCAGAATCAAAGAGAGTCAACTACCAACCTTTAGAATTAACTCAATATGGACATACACAAAATCGTTCATATCTTATGTCCAGCTTTAGATATTTAAAATTTTTGATTTTCTCCATTTTGGCCCCTTTTTTTCCTCACGTGAAAGCCTGCAGTACCCAGTTCATTGTGCCACAAAAACTAAACTGAAAAATCTGAGAGAGCATATCCTTTGGATCATTTCAGTAAAGTTTGGTTAAATTCTGATTCAGAGTTTCAGAGGAGAAGATTTTTTTTTTATATTTCACCAATTGGGCCCCTCATTTGATGACACGTCAGCCCTTAGCGCACGGAAAATCAACCCGACCTAAATTTAACGAAGAAATATTGAAGAGCAGGTCTTGGGGTACATATCTGGTTGAATTCTAACCAGTAATTTCAGAGGAGAAGATTGTTTTTATACTTCTCAATTGAGTCCCATTTTTTGTTACCGACAGCCCCCTAAGTTATCAACCCGATCAGAATTTTACGAAGGAATATGAGGGAATGCATCCTTAGGAATATTTCTGTTAAATTTGGTGAAATTCTGAGATGATGTTAAAAGGAAAAGTTAACACACATGACAAACAGCGGACGACACGCCACGACATACGCTGCACTGTCCTAAGGTCAAGTGGAGCTAAAACAACCGCAACGTAGTAAAAAGACTTCAACGCAGCCAGGTTAACATTGTTTTTTTTTTTCCAAAGGATGAACAATGTTTCCGGCATCATGGTAAAAAAGATTTCCAAAGCAAGAAAGTAATACCCGCGCTAAAAAGTGAGAAATAGTTCCCTGTAGGATGGTTCAATAATGACCAATAGCAAATTAAAACAAAATAGTCTTTCCTCGGAATGGTAAAACATTTCGACCACAAAGATGTAAGAACATTTCTTGCATCGTGGAAAAAATATTCCTGTGTCAGTGTTGCACCCACCCTTGATCGTGAAAAATGTTTTGTCAGCTTTTAGAAATATTAAGGAAAAATCCGACAGCGTAGAAAAAAAAATCACTGCAACGTGGTTAAGAATTTTCCAATTTTCCATTTTACTTGCAGCCAAGTAAACATACTTCCCTTTGTAAAGATGAAAAAATATTCTCGGAATCGTTTAAAATGAATATCCCACAGCAAAAAAAATTAATTCGGCGCAGAAGATAAGGATAAAATCAATAAAATAAAAAAAAAATATGCCTTGCATCGAGATAAACAAAATCTTTTTCTCCGAATGGAGACAAAAATGTACCACAGTGTGAAAAAAAAACCACTTTTATGCAGCTATGTAAACATTTTCCCGCAGCCAGGTTGACAAGAGCCATGTCGGACATGGCCCTACCCCGCCGCGAAAGCTTGATACTAATCTGAACCCTAATAGATTAAGGATTCTTTTGTACTATAAGACATTAACCCCGTACAAAATCTAAGTCTTTAAAATAACAAAGTGCAAAAACTGGAAAATTAGCATTTCTCCTCTATGAGATCTATCCACCCTTTAAGTTTCAAGTTGATAGCTATTATACTTTAGGACATATGCTTCCGGATAAAATCTAAGTATCAAAAATAACAAAGAGCAATTACTCCAAAATTATGCAATGAAGATTTGTAGTTCTTGTGCACTGCACTTTTCCTCCATCTGACCTATCCATCAATAAAGTTTCAATTTGATAGCTATTTTACTTCAGGAGATATGATCCGGACAAAATCTGAGTATCAAAAATATCAAAGAGCAATAGCTCCAAGATTATGCAAGGAAAAGTTGTAGTTTTTGTGCACTGCACGTCTCCTCAATAAGATCTATCGACCCATAAAATTTCAAGTTGATAGCTATATTACATTAGGAGATATGATCCGGACAAAATCTTTGTATCAAAACTAACAAAGGGCAACAGCTCCAAAATTATGCAAGCAAGAGTTGTAGTTCCTATGCACTGCACTTCTCCTCCATGAGATCTGCTATTATACTTTAGGAGATATGCTCCCGACAAGTTTAGTGACAGAATGACGGAATGACGGACAGACACTATAAAAACGGCGGGGGACTAAAAAAAAATCCATTCCTTAAGGTGAATTATGTTCCCAGCATCGTTGTTTAAAGAACTACGAACAGAAAAGAACATCAAAGCACTGAAGTACTGATGGTGGACGTTTCTGATGGCATACTAGAGTGATTCTTCCATTTGTTGAGAGAAGAGAAATTTTACATGTAAAATTACGATAAAAGGAAAATGACCTGACCCAAGTTCGCATCTTGCTTCCGATATTCATTTCTGAACATAAAACGTCGATTGTCAACGAAAGTCCTGTAATTACAAGGTTTCGATAAAGTTCGGCATTATTCCGGGTGTTGTTGAAAGAGTGATTGTCTGATCCATTGGGAATAAAAGGAAAGAAATGACAATTAGATTATCTAGGTATCATTATTTTTTTAGCAACACTAATCGATTATTCGTGGTCACAATCAAAAGTCTGGTGTTATCTGCTTGAAAAATTCAATAAAGGGATAATCATTTAATGTTCCGCGATTTTCATTTTCAAATGGAAAAAATAAAGAGTGAGCAAGAAAAAATATTGCAGACACTCTCGAGATAGAATATCGTGTGTCGAAAAGTAGTGTAAAACCCCATCGCAAAAATCTTTATCGCACCACCTAACTGCTTTACACAACCTGCTCGCGTTGTATCTGTATTCATGTATGTGATCTAGGTTATTATTTTATTATTAGTAGTAGTGTCAGGGGAGGTTACCATTCCAGTAATTCCATGTACCAAGTTTTCATGAATGACCTCCCATAGACCATAGTGAAACAAGGGACAAATTACTCACTCTGCCTGAAAAGTAGTTCTACGCAAGCAAATCGTTCACTCGATCTCAGAATTGCGTATGATTTCGCGCTTAAAAGATGTCTTTGAGGTTTCAATAAGTTTTGAAGAACCTTGTTTCACTCCGTTTTAAAAATGCATAGTTGTCTGACAGACACAATTCTTGAAAAAGAGTAAATTGAATATAAGTGAGCACTACTGTTTCGAAAACCTATTAACAACTGACAGTATTGTTCTGACACAGTCTTTGCACTGGTGAACGTAAACCTTCACCAAAATCTGAGCTGAAAAGTGAAAAATAATTTCCTGTATAAAAGTAAAAGGCTAGCCTCGATACAAGATTAAAAAAGTTCACCTCGGCAGGATGACGTTTTTGTAAACTCAGCAACGAAGAATAATTCCCTACAGCGCGGTAAAATCATTTCTGTGTCAATGATACACATTCTGTACTCCAGATCATGGGAGTATAGGTTAAAAAATTATGTCGCTTGATGAAAAACTATATCTTTTAATGTTACGAATACTCCCCCTATCATGGTTAAATATTTTGCGAGCAGTATTGAAATAGATTGACTGCAGCAACGTAAAATATTTTCCCATTCTTTTTTGCCAAATCGCCACGCTCTTGTAGCGTGTTCATAGCGAGTACAAATGTACGAGTAACGCGTCAGTAATGTGCCAAGAACGAGTTTATCAGCTTTCTTGAGCGTGTCGTCAACGTTCCCGGAACGTGTTTGTAACGCGCAACCAACGTGTTCGTAGCGTGATTTAGATAGTAAATTGATTGATTCTACAGGTATATAATTGCCCTTCCAATTTTTTTTTATCATAGATAGGCCACCGGCTTATACACATAGTTAAAAAGTTGAAAAGTGCACTTATAGCCATGCTAATTGCAAAAAATAATAGTTTTAGAATGACTCAAGCTTCTGGATTTTTTTTAATCGAAAGATATTACTGAAAATAAAAAAAAACTGTTCGACAAAATAAATTCCGATTGTTTTACTTAAAAAAATAACCTCTTTCAATTGCCAAAAATTTAAAAAGGAATCCGGGAAGGGATGAAATATCAAAATTGTGGTACATATAATAGAGAAATATTCTGCACCCAACAGAGTGGAACATATTTTTCACGTCCAGGACTGATTGATTGACTGAATTGAAAATTAAACCACTATCAACATTTTTTTGTTAAATCGCGGCGTCTGGAGCACCTTACAATGGATAACTGTTATTTCTCTCACCTGGACATCCATCACATCCTTTCCTAGCATCCAGCTGCTATCTCAAATTATCAACCCATTGATGAGAGACAAATGATCGGAAAGAATAAGTGCCGCCGTCAGGGATCAAACCCAGGAGCTCTAGATGACTGTACGTCCAGGAACGACAATGCACTTTAAGGAGATATAGATAATATTGTATATGAACATTGGTGATCACACAAAATTCCAAGTCATTTAAAATACAAAGATTGCTGCATCGTTTCTTCTGATACAAGGTATAATTCAAGAACTAGACTTGTGACCTATGTCTAGGAAAAATAACTTTTGCCTATACAAAATAATTTTGTCTATCACTCATTTCTTTTCAAATCTTGTCTTTTTAACATATTGAAAATTACCAAATTAGACCTGAAACTCCGAAACGAAGACAGCGACTCCTTTACAATTATTTTATTAAAACCAAACCGCTGGTATTCGCTAGAAACACGTTCAGCACGTTTGAGACACGTTCCACACGCGTTCCGAACACGCTCGGTTCGCTTGACACCCTAAAAGAATCTTTTAAAACTTTGGGTCAACGTCTTTCTAGCGTGTTCGTAGCGTATGTGAACGTGCTCGTGGCTCGTCTCTAGCGTACAGTACTGGGCGTGTTCGGAACGCGTGCGGAACGTCTGACGAGCGTATTTCAATACGCAAGGCTAATGCTGAGAATTCTTTTTTTGCATGCATAAAACTTTTCGAGATACTAAGCGTATCCCAACGTGTGCCAGCGTGTTCGTAGCGTGTGCAGAACGCTTCCATAGCGTACCCGGCGTGTTCGCAGCGTGTTATTAAAATCCAACACGTTCCACACACGCTGGCCAAAACGCTTGTGGGTGTGACAGACCTAAAAAGGTGAAAATGTTTCCGGCATCTTCGCAAAAAGAAATTCCAACAACACAATAAAGAATGTGCTGAAATGAGAAATAATTTAAATAAAGAATTTCCACGATGAAAGGTGAGAAATATTTCCTTGCATAAAGATACATAATCTGCTTTCTTCTCAATAGATGTGCTAGTAGTACACAGATACCTTTAATTGATTGCATTTTTAAACGCGTCTCCATGTTTCACTTACTTACTCTATATCTTCTTCCTGTGGTAGGTTTTTTGGTGGTTACTAGCGTCAACTACAGAAGCATATACACCTTCATCCATGTCCTCAAACAATGTTTCAGGTACGTACCGATCGGAAAATTCGGAACGTCTTGAATGGAAGCCATAGCCTTCGATACTGATGATTCAGACAATATATCGTGTAGCACATTCAACCCTTTGGTCCACGAGTTTCGGTAACCCTATCGGACAGGAATGCAGATAAGTCGTCGAATGCATCGGTGTTTTCGTTATCCAAATCTGAGTTCAGAGTTGAAATCGGGTCTATCTCTGTCGGTTCTTTGAAGAATATACGAAGGAAGTTTCCTTGTAAACGACAATGGCCTTGTCTGTTCTTTGACCGAAAACTACCAGTGCCCCATCTGCCGGCTTTTCAAATTGAACGTCTTCCAGAGTTGTCACTTGACATGTATTTCGTATTTGACTTAGCAAGGAAGATTTTAGTTTAGATCTGTACTTCTACCATAAGTCTTTTTGCAATTGGAAGACTGTTAATAGCAGATCGTTTGTATCACGAATACCGAATTGGGTGAGCATTATTGATTTCTAAATGATACAAACGGTCTAAATCGTTGGCCATGAACGGTAGGATTTCAGTTGCAGGTACTCGAGATATCGCATACACTTCATCCTGCCACTTCTGCAGAGAATGTAAGGTGTTCAAAACATAATCAAGACTGGGCATTTCTTCGTCGCTTCTTTCCTGAAGATCTCAGTTACCTAAAGTGTTTGTATGAGAATCGCCTCCGCTGAATTAAAGTTCGGGAGGGGTTAATAAAAACCGAAAAAATGGAAACCTTTCAATAAGCTTTACATTTGTTTCAAGAAATCGTTCGACCATCTGTCTTATTTCAGGTATTTTGATTGAAAACTTTTTCGGTCTCTTTGGGTTGTCTTGGCCGAACGTGTCGACCAGATGTTTCCATATTTTATCCCATAATGGCCGTTCGAATGTAACATGAAAAATCTTCGTTGATTCTAATGACCAATAGCTGAACAGGAGTTCACTAAACGAGTATGAATACATTTCACACAGTAAATGCGGTACGAAGTATTTAGGAATGTTATAGTAAACTGGTGTTGTGAACATATTTTTGACTTAGCACTTATTTCCATACATTAAGACTGGCTTAAAAGGGGGGAAAGATCTAAAGCTACCGTCTGGACTTACTACTACTAGGAGAGAGCTTTTATCCTTATTGGCAACGCGCTCACATCCTTCTTCGTAATATTCGATTTTAGGCAAAACACTGGAATGATTCTAGACACAACTGTAGCGATTCCATCAATTTAATGTTCACTTCCGTACCTAATATTTCTGCGCTGCTCCTCACTGAAGCTGGGTCCTACCTCTTTCCCCAATACAACCCTATCGAAATGCATTTGTTGCTGTTTTCAATTGACCTAGTCCAGCAGCTGCATTACAAGTACTCCCCGTTACCATTGCTGCTTTACGGATATCAAAACACTGATCGAAGCGCTATTTAACTAACCTGTATTCACCAGTTGGTACGTTCTCCTTTAATCGGTGATAATTACATTGTCTTGTTAGATCAACAACGCCTGAACATGAATACAAATATTCTCAGCCGTTCAATGTTGCACATATGCGACATATATCATTTGTTATATGTAATCCCGATCTGATAGATTGTGTAACTTCATACTTAGAAACCTTTAAACTACTTATCACAGGTGCAAATCGGCTCTTTCTCTTTTCTTACTCCCATTGCATTCTCTTAACTTCAGGAACTTTTCAAGACCAATTTCTAAATGGATCAATATTTGCCTCAAATCCTCAATGCGTTTGGTAATTAAAAGAAGTATTTCATTCATCTCATTCACAAGTTTCCTTTTGTAAGAGTTTGGCAAATTCTTGGCAAAGGCAATATTGAGTTTTCTACACATATCAAATAACTCTTCAATTTTGTTTTTTCGTATCTCTGTCAAAACTCTTTGTCCTTCAATGTTGGCCTTTTTTCAAAGCCCCAGCAATCTTTATCTCCTATTTTGTTCACCCGATACTGGAAGAATATTTTGCCTACAGCATAGTAAAATTTCCCCGCAGCAAAGTAAAATATTTTCCAAACAGAAATGTAAAAACAAATCCAGACAGCATGGTTAAAATTTTCAACGCAACGTGTAAAATATTCCCCAATGCCTGGAAATTTTTTCCCATCAAAAAAGTGAAAAATTTCCAGGCATCGGCGTTCAGACCTATTAAAAAGACTTTCCCACAGCAAAGTTAAGAACTTCTGAGCTGAAAGGCCCAAACGAAGACTATTCCGGCAGTGTTGTAGACTATTCCGGCAGTTTTGTAAAATGTAAATTATCCAAATTACCATTTGGTAAAACAAGATATCCAAAAGGCCTTGTATCACTCTCCACTGGCAATTCACTGTAAAGGACGTCCACTCATCCGGTTCTGCATTTTCCGCCATTAAAAAAACGCATGCGTCAAAATATTTAAAAAAGTAAGACTGTGTCCCTAACTTTTTTCATATCAAAATATTCTACATTATGTTACACATTTATATTGAGTGTATAAGAAAAAGTTTAATAGTAGAACTATATTTATTTTACTGTGAAGCATGTATTAGTAGCCCTCAAAATTAAAGGCAAAATACTTCTTTTAAGGACCAAATAAATATGTCATATGTTTCTTTTACTTCATCAGTTATAAATTCATATAATAATATATATTTTTTAATGATTTTTTTGGAAATTTTTGTCGTTTTTATTAAAACATAAAGCAATGGTTTTTAGAATATTTTGATTGTCTACAAATAATAATTTCAAACAAAGGATGTATTTTTCAAAGAAATTCAAAGGTAAGAACTCAAGGCCAATATATGTTATTGGTATCTATTTTCATATGGCTCTGAGGAAAAAGTATGCACGGTAACCCCAAATTTTCGTTTAAAAGTAGGAAAAAGCCGAAAGAACTTCCTTAAGGCAAAATTTCACGAAAATGCAATGATAAGGGTCGGTAAATGTAATGATTGATATATAGTCAGATGCAAAGTTCAAGCGTCATTCCTGTGAAATTTAGAGAACTAGACTAGTGGAGCTAAAAATCGAAAGGTAAAGCTAGAAATACACATACAGAGATGGACCAAGTCAGGTGACTTAGAGCAAAGTGGACGAAATTGGTTATTTGATTGTTTATTTCTTTTTATTTATCGTCGCTACCATAGCATATGCCCATATAAGCGACGCCCCCCAGAAGACGGTAATTGTTGCTGGGGATAGTGCAAGGATACATGACAAAACTACTGCCGAGATCCGCTATGGTTCTTTTGTGTACTCTGTAAAAAGCACCTTCTCATGAGACTTCGGTTTAACGTCTCATCCGAAAGATAATTAGTTTTTAAGTGTGCCAGCCCGGGAACCGAACCCATGCGATCAACCTTCAATTGTTTGAAGTTCTCCGGTACTCCGGAGCTAAGCGGTATGGCCGTTATTGGTGATATTGATATAACTCTGTCTTGTATCATTCAACACTCGTTACTCACACACATTTCGTTCCGTTCCGAGATCATTCCAAAATTATTCAAAATGTCAGTTTTAAGAAGTTGGTAACTGTATACAATCATCGGCCGGATGCGAATTCGTCATAATTTGTAAATTATATAATATGATCATTATATTTGTCAATGTAATGAAAAAATATTTTCGCTATAGGAATGTGCATAATGCTGAAATGAAGAGACCACTTTGTTAGGAATTCATATAATAGACAAAACAGCCATCATCATTTTTACAAGCATGACCCCTCCCGCAAAATAGAAACATATAGGATCCCCTTTACATAACATTTGTAAACGAGGTTGGTTTCATTAGAAGTCAACAGGAGATTCCATTTCATAATTTTCTTATCCGTTATCTAGGAAAACCTGCCTTTATGAAAATTAAATTGTCAATAGACATAAACACACTCCTCTAAAAGTACAACATTTATTAATATTCACAAAACATGAAAAATGCGTTATTTCCATACAAAATAAGATGCTTTTTGTCTGTTTCTGTAACCATTTTCAACAAAGAAGATTTTTTATGAACTGAAAGTTATAAAAAGGGAAAACATTTAGGAAAAGGGAGAAAATGCTTGTTTCAGACAATTTCTCTCTTTTTCCCAAATGTTTTCTTCAATAATGTCCATTTCGATTTCAACGCATGTTGAATTCAAAGTTGATTTTTTTAAATTTGAACAATTTCGTCTTTTTCAATGTCGGTATGGCGGCTGAAATTACTAAATGACATCCTCTAGGCAAGTTTTCCTGGAAACAGTTCTGATCATCGTGAAAGTGACATTCATCTCAACCAAAACCATTCTAAATCATTCACTTTGTACTCCATTCACGTATTCGGAACACCCACTCAAACAGTTCAAAACAATCCAAAATCACTTTGAAAGTTAAGATCAACAGATACATTCAAAAGGAAAAATTATTTAAAAGAAAAACGGGATTTCACTGACATAATTGAAATTATAAGCTTCTGATTGGTACTCGAATAAACAGGAAGCTATTTATAAACCTTGTATGCATTTCCTATTAAACAGATTTAATAAATATGGCTAATTTGTTCATCCTGATATACATATTAGATTGTCTCTATTTGATTTCATTCAAACTTCACTCATCAAACTCATTCAATTTCACTCCGAAATCATTCCATAAATATTCACC
The DNA here is from genome assembly GCA_948146395.1 of Fragum whitleyi. Classification (NCBI taxonomy): domain Eukaryota; kingdom Metazoa; phylum Mollusca; class Bivalvia; order Cardiida; family Cardiidae; genus Fragum; species Fragum whitleyi. The sequence goes on along the minus strand of OX411558.1, from coordinate 14,238,873 downwards.
TTGTCAATTTCACGATGATGTTAACGGTATGTTCAAGAGACGGCTCCAGATCTAATTTTGTGCTAGCCTATGAATTCCAATAGTCATTGATTATTCTAGCATTAAATCCTGGCAGGGAGGGGGTTAAAACTGATAGAAGGGCTAAAAGAAGAGATATTAGTATACAGTTAACAACATCGTGTAATTGACAATTATCTCGATTAAACCGTTCTAAGTCGCTCACTCAGCGCTCCATTCATTCATTCCAAACACTCACTCAAACCATTCAAAAACGCTCATAATTACTAGAAGATATAAGATCAACAAATGCCTTCAAAAGGAATAAAGCAAGAACCAAATTGCGATTTCACTGACATATTTGAAATTTTAAGCGTCTGATTGGTTCTTGAAGAAATAGCTCGCTATTTTATAGAACTTCCATGCATATTTTATAAAAGGGATGCAATGCATATTGCTAATTTTGTTCATCTTGAACAAAATTAGCAAAATTGGACTACCTCCCTTTAATTTCACTCAAAACTTGCTCCACACACTCATTCAAACTCAATCCAAAATCATCCTTCTTGCAGATTTCACGATGTTCTTGACTGCATAAATGAATCAACATAAGCATAAAGGTGTCAAATGAAGTATTATCATTAATAGTGATTCATTCATATAAACTAGTTCTCTTCTAAACATTTGAAGGAATCAATTTCTGTGAAAAAAAGATCATTTAGAAGTCCATATAACCATAAAATGATCACCTGACAAAATTTAAGAGAGAATAAGTCGATTATTTTCTATTTTTGGTAAAAACCTTGATAAAAAGATGAAACACAATCGCCAATTCTTAATCGCTCTGACAGCGCTCCATTCTTTCCTTTCGAAAACTCACCTAAACCATTCCAAGAGCTCGGATATCACTCAAAGCGTTCCACGATTGTTTGTCAATTACACTTAGTACATGTAACATCATGATATTGACAAGTGATAAGTGTACCGACTTTTGAATGAATTTCAATGGGGTAATTGATTAATCATTCCTCTTTTTTCAAGATGAAAGAATATCGGTATTTTTTACTTCCATTTAATATAATATAGATACAAGTTCTAAGAATAGCTTTTATGTCTTGTAAAACCAATCAGACGCTAACAATTTCAATAAAGTAAGGGAAAGAGTGGATTTTTCTTGCTATTTAGAATGTTTTTGTTTGTCTTATCTCTATAAGTAAGTGGTTTTGGAGCGCGTTTAAATGGTTTGAGAGAGTATTTGTAATGAATTAATAGGGCGATGAGTAATCGATTTACAATGATTTCAATGGAAGTGAATATCAATTTAATAATATTTCTAACTGCAGCTCAAAATATTCCCTGGTTTCAACAGCTTATAAAATATTGAAGGTTGAAGATACACAAACCAATTTATAGGATTTTGATGGACGTTTCCATGTCCACCAGTGTTAAAATGTGTGAACAATCCAGTCAGCAGTTCATAGCATTTCAAAAAGTAGAGCCCACTTATGTGTTTGATCTACGTATTTTTTTTTTCAATCTTAATCCCAGCTTGACAAATTTGCATTTTGAAAACGGCGAAATACAAGAATTCTATGAAGTTCGAAGATTATTTAAAAACTTTTTTTTTACGAAAGGAGTCGCTAGTTTTAACCAAAGCGTATTAAATTTCCGAACAAGCTTATAAAGGGCGAGGCACAGATTCTCCTATTGTGTTTTTCTGTGGTCTAAGGGAGACAAGAATTAACTTGCCACAATAGTAGCCCGCTGTCTGAGACTCAACGCGTAGTGAATAAACTTTTCTGCACTCTTGGCAATAGAGTACATACTCTAGGTTCTCCTGTCTAATTATGTCTCAAGTTATGGAACACATCCGTTTAAATTATTTCGCTTTTTTAAGGAATCTGACCGAGGATAAGGTGAAGCGGAATAGACAAAAAATTCCGCTCTCTGAAACATAATTATGACTTTACAGATATTGTATCAGGGGCAACAAAAGAGAAAAAAAATCTGGGAATCGTTGAAGAAATTTCTTACTTATCTTTTATAATCATGTTGTCTTTCAGGACTCTAATTCTTTTCAGTCAATGCAATATCCATTGGCGTCAGGCGTCTGTAATCTACTTTTTTTACTTCGCGATCTTTCCATCGCATTGTCATCAGCAACTCCCTATTTTTTCATGATTTGGCCATGTATTTATAGGCGACCATAGTGTCGTAGCTTCATATTTTATGCAGATATGTAATTGGGGTCGACCGTCTACGGTTTAATGGAATAATGGGACCAAAGTGATGTTTAACAGTCAGTATAAATAAGGTTAACTCCATTTAGGATATCAGTCGAATGTTGACACCTACTTACATAATGAGGCTTGCTCTTACCCTAGGTATGGCTCTTTTTATTTCAGTAATATATGGGCGTGTACACACTGTATTTTCCCAAAATATTCAACCATACTCGGTTTTCCTTCAAATACATTAAAGATCGGCTTTTGATGTATTTCATTTATAGCCTATACGTAATTAGACATTGTATAATTAATTGCTGATATTTCAAAGCGCGGTGATAGTCACGTGGTACATGTATACTGGCTCATGGGTGTATATTTGGAAAGTGTCCAATAGGTTAAACGATTAGAAAAAGATAGCTTCCCAATTAATCTAAACTTCCGTTTACCTTATTAACACATTCATATGACGAAACGCGAACCTGGTCATATCTTGGCATTATGTTGTTGTTAAATGCCAACAGGATTTGAGTTTATTTTGAAATTGCGTTAAAAAGAATTGCACTTTTTTTCTCATTTGTTCAAAGTATTTATTCTTATTACATTTTTTACGGAAAAAATGATCATTTGAGTGTATTTTATCAAACATTTGATTGGAGGGCCATAAGTGAGGTTCCATTCGAAAATGGGGCTTTCTGGCGGAAACAACGGGAAAAGGGAACATGTAGATTTTTAAAACGTTCTCGTTTACGTGATAAATTTCACCTATATTTTTAGATTTTTTAAATTTTCACAGTATGACTTTGGATAGTGTCATGAGGAATATTTCTTTCGAAAATGGGGCTAATTTGTCGGAAAACAAAGAAAGGGGGCCTTTCGGATTTTTCTCTCAAAAGTGCTTTGATTACGTGATAATGTCACAGATATGATTAAACCTTGTCATGCTGAATAAATTTTGGCTGAAAGTTTTCAACAAAATCAAAGGGCAAAAAGCACTGAAAGTACCTACAGTAGGTAAATTACTATTTGAAAAACTAAATCTATTGGCAAATCTGGTTTGAAAGTGAGAAACAGGTGGTGTAGACTAACATCAGACTGCGCATATGTGCAGGCTGATGTTTGTCTATAGCTTCTGACTAAGCAGGAATATTCAGGGTTCAGCATGACAAGGGTTAAATTTCTCTTGAAACTTTGACATGATGATTTTATGGTTTTAAGTATGGCTGTGTGTAAAAACTTCATGAAAACACAAAAAATGAAACATTAGGATTATTGCTAAAGACAAATTGAAGAAGAGAAATGTGCTTGGTTATTGTCATTTTGCCCATTCGTCTTAAAGAAATACACTTACTGAAATATTAGATTAAATGAGAACAAAACTTGAAGTAAATACATATCGGAAAGAATCAACAAAATGTGTTTGTCTTAAAGATAGTTAAATAAACGATTACCGAAGTACCACCAGGAGCCGAATTACATAAAAAATATGAAAATAACTACAATTACGTTTACGGAAGGTCCGGATTATTTTCCGAATGCAGTCGATCCGGTTGCAGGGATCTATTAATACAGCGTTGAGAGAAGAGCGTATTTTCCATAGTTCCTTTAGGTATCAAACTTAAAGCATCAATACTCTCGAATTCATACATACGTTTGAGTACGTTTTTTATTTTTATACCCCCATGGATTAAAAAGCTCATATTTCATAAGGTAATGTCACGAAGCAAATATTTCATCATAGGAATGCGAAATCTTGACACTTAACGTTTAATTACTTGAAAGATAATTTAAATCGTTGCAGTCATTACCGCGGTTACTGTCTGCCTGATAATCCCCAGTACCCACGCATGGTTTAACCAGGAAATCTTCAAGAAAGAAGCAGAGCAATATGTAATTGATGAAGATGAATTGGCAAAATGCAGTGAATTTGACAGATTATCTGGGACATTTCATTCTTGTTTTCGGGATATTGAATGTCCAGGGTGCGAAATCGTCGCAATGATCCTCACTTTCATGGCGAAAATGTGCAGGTAGGTATAGCCTACAGTAAACAACATCGTGAAATTGTTACTCATTCCGATCAAAATCGTTCTAATTTATTAACTCATCGCTCCATTCATTCATTCTAAACACTCACTCAAATCGATCCAAAACGCTGCAATAATGTCAGAAAATAATCGAAATCGTTTAAGGCGATCAACGTTTAGTTCAAATCGATCAAAGTATTCTATGGTTTTATTGGCTTGTGTGGATTTTAAAGTGTCTGATTGGTTCTCAAAGACACACATATAGAAAAGTATATATATTTGATTGAAGGGAGATAATATTTATCGCTAATTTTGTTTAAGATGAACAAATTTAGCGGTACTGGATTATCTCTCTTTTATTTCACTCAAAACTCACTCCACACACTCATTTAATTTCATTACAAAATCATTCACCTTGTCAATTCCACGATGTTTTTAACTGTATAACATCATTAAATTGACAAGGTGAATGATTATGGAATAATTTCGGAATGAAGTTGAATTGGATGGAGGAGCGAGTTCCGTATGAAATTAATGGAGGGGGGGGGGGTAATAAATATCGCTAATTTAATAAGAGATAACTTATCGCCTCCCTTTTAAATCTTCGTTGTTTCTGTCTTTGTCTTCACGTACAAATCAGACGCTTTAAATCCGCACCGAATCTCTGAGTTAGCAAATTCGAAGCGTTTTTTTAACAATTTTGGAGCGTTTTAGAGTGATTTGAGTGTTTCATTGCATAAAATGGATTGTTAAAAAAAAACTTGGTTTTAATCGGATTTAATCGAGGTAGATGTCAATTTTACGAATATGATCGAAAAAAATATGGCTGATTCAAGTTGCAAATATCTCATTATAAATGAGTTGAAATAAAATTACAATTAATGACATCGTAAAATTAACATTCATCTCAACCAAAACCATTCTTAATCGCTCACCGAGCGCTCCATTCATTGTTCAAAATACAAACTCAAACCATTCAAAAATACTCCAAAACCACAAAAAATAAAAGAAAAACAGCTACTTTCAAAATACCTAGAGCTAGCCAAAAAATCGCGATTTCACTGACATAGTTGAAATTATAAGCGTCTGCTTTGTTCTTAAAGAAATAGGAAGCAAGTTATAGAATTTGTATTTATTTGTTTTTTATCTAAGGGAGGTAATAAATATCGCTAAATTTTGTGCAGGATGAATATTTTCTTACCACCCTTGAATATCACTCAAAACTTTCTCCTGGCACTCATTCAATTTCATTCCAAAACTACCCACTTTGTCAATTTCACGATGTTGCTTACTGTATCTCATAACAAACAAGTGTTTTGAATGGCCAAATGATTATTTGATTGACAGTTGCGATCTTTTATTAGAAGCGACCTATTTCGCAAAAAGGGATTTTCTACGAAATCGGAAGATTTATTTTCTGGAATAAGATTAGACCAATTAGACATTAACCGGAGGTCGTATTTCGAAAATTAAAGGAAAGGTAGACTTTTAATTCTAGACTTAGAAATTTTTGGTAAGCGAACAGATCTTGAACCTTATTTGGATAATAATATGGGATTAGCTGATCGTTTTTAGTGACTTTAGTTTGGCGTTTTGAATGGTTTGAGAGAGTATTGTCAAGATTTGGAATGGTTCTGATCGAAGTGAGTGTCACATGATATTTTCTACTGCAAAATAATTTATATTCCAGATAATGTAAATGTATCTTTTTTCCAAATAATATAGACACTAGATATCACTTCATACGTAATGCTCACCAATTTGACAATTTCATTGTTAATTCAACTAGCTCCAAACCTACGAATATGCCGGTTTTTGTCCGTTAACGTACGTGTACTACCACCCGAAATCGTTCATTCCATGCAATGATTTGTGTTAAAAACGTAATCTTTAGCGGAACTTTTGATCATTTGACGTCATAAAACCCACGCTTTTTCACAGATTCGTCTGTGTTATTCCCTAGGTCTACTCGAAAAAAACACCAACAGCTTGAGATTGCAAGTTATCGCTTTAGGTACAGTCAACGACATCGTGAAATTGACATTCATCTCGATCAAAACCATTCCAAATCGATCGTTCAGCGCTCCATTCATTCATTTTAAACACCCACTCAAAAACGGCCAAAACTTACAGAAATACATGTTCGTTAAGAGACACTACGGGAAGAGTACTTTGGTTTTTCTAAAGGGAGGAAAAATATCGCAAGTTAAACGAAATTAGCGATATTTCACTACTCCTTTTAATTTTATTCAACACACGCACGTGCCACTCATTTATTTTCATTCTGAAACCATTCCAAAAAAGTTCAATTTGTCAATTTCACGACTTTGGTAACGGTTCAATTCGTTTCGAATTCATCATTTAAAATCATTTTTGTCACAATGGTTCCAAAGCTTTATTTTTTTATGTGTGTAGGATAGACCAAAATCACCGTGTTTCAACGTACACCGGATATAGCGATTAGTGAGTCGAGGGAAATGTCACGGGGTGTTGTAATCACAGAGCTTTTTTCTCTCTTTTTTTGTTAAATCACGTAAAACTTTCCTGTTAGCATACAAGACAGGCGTTACTGATATAATCCTGTAGCTATCAACCCGTATCAAATGATTGGTTAGCATCCATAAGCAGCTACAATTAAAAAAAATACCCCCCAAATCACCGATGATTTCTGTTTGTCAATCGCGAAAATACTGTTTTGACTGAATTTTTAGAGTTTCTCATACTAAAACCCATGATAAATTGCCTAACATAACACAGAAAATCACTAGAAACACTCCTGCCTTTCTTATGAAGTGAATATACCGATAAATTCACATGTTGTTTCTTCTCCCGGTGCACGGCCTATAAGGAGATGGTGTACGTCGTATAGCAAATCTCCCGTTAATAGTGTACGGCTTATAGCAAGAAAAAATACTTCTTAAATGGATTGTCTAGCGCTAAATTAAAACGTGTTTGATGGATAAAGTTATCTTTTTGTCTTTTGTACATTCGATGGAGCCTTTTCCCTTACCAATGCAGTTCTCATGACTAATTTAGTCTTTACCACAAATGAATACCTGTTTCAGTATAATGTTATAGTCAAACCTTGGTAATTGTGTGCTTTTAAACAGGCTTTAGACAAGTATGATATGTATAAATTGGGATCAGCGAGATCCTCGCTGTCATTTTCTCCGTCTCGACTTAAAGAGCAAAGAAACTCAGCATTACTGGCATCTCTTTCATCCTTTCCAAATTTTGGATATTAAGGTCAGACGAGTCGTACTGTTACTGCTCTTTTATCCCTTACTCAGTTTGAAGATATGATTTTAATTTAAATTGTAAATAGTGACCATTCTTTCGGTGAGAATCATTTGTGTTTAATTTTGAATGCCCCTATAGCTTTTATCGGTATAAACATGGCCAAGCTTCATGGATATATCCAAAACATGGGCATTGTCCATTTGTCGTCGGTACCGTAGTTGTCGTCGTCGTATGATTAGAAAACAAAATTGAAATACGATTTTTTGGTCAATTTAATCACGGCCGTGCTTCATGGGTACATCCGAAGCATAGACATTGTCCAATTGTTGTCAGCATCGATGTTCGATTCCCGACGGCGGCACTCATTCTTTCCGACTATTCGTCTCTCACCAATGGGTTGATAATAGTAAACCTATGTGTGATAGCAGCTGGAGACAGGAAAGAATGTAATGGTAGTACTGGTGTGAGATATACCAGGGATCCATTGTTAGGTGCTCCAGCAACCGCGATATAACTGCAATAATGTTGAAAGCGGCGTTAAACCCCATTCAGTCAGTCAGCCGATTTTAATTACGTTAGAATCCATACCCCCCCCCCCACTCCTACACACACAACAACAACAAATTATTACATAAATTATACCCCTATAAATTATACGTTTTCTTACCCTGTAAATTTCTTAGCATGCGCATGTATTGTTATGTTAATGGTCTTTTACAATTTAAATGCTCTGGGTGTTTGAGACGCACAGCAAAGTCTCTATCGATCGCCTTTGCTTTTTAGCCAATGAAACTAAACTATACAAAAAGTATATCCATCCCACTTTCTGCTCAACCAAGCGAAGTCTAGAGTAATTGGGTCATAGGGGGCAATGACTGTGAAATCCAGACAGTGACGTCATATCGAGTCTGGTGAACTGTCTGCAACGAGGGTCTATTTTACCCTTAATTCGGCGATATATTTTTCGAATGCGATGGTGATAATTTCGGCAAATCTTTATGCACAAAATAATCTTCAAACTTGTAAAGGTCAGTTCTTCAAATTTAAACGTTGGTGAAAAGGTTATCTAGGGCATTGTATTGGGTTTCGATTTAAGTTAAGAATATTACAGCATCGGCTTAATTATTATCACATAGCCTATTGCTTAAACATGTTTCTACAAGGTACGGACGCATTACACTTACTGGTGAATTGAGGATGTTAAACTTACGAAAATTGTTACATACGCTGAAATGACGCCATGAATTTGTTTTGTACCCGGTGCAAAGGCTTTGCATACGCTCTTTACTTCAAGGGCCCACCTACTCAAATTTCGTCCGCTCAGAAAGTTTTGAGCGCTTTCTAAACCTTTGCTCTTCCGCCGTGTCCGTTTTGCACACCCCTTGTCCCTGTTTGGCAGTCAGACCAGCCCTGCGTTCAGTTACCAAAACACTTGTTATTTTCGAAAATGATACCGCGCTTTGCACGCAAATGTTAGTGTTGGGCAAAATTTGCAAATTGTTTCTCGAACATTTTCATTCAGAAGGCAGGGCGGACCTCGAGGCCTGAGATTCGTAATTAAAATTTTACTAGTATCCTTGTATTATGACTTGTGATTACGATAAATTTGTATACACTAACTGGCCAAACCCTGTCATATGTTTACGATTAAAACGTTTGCAGAACGTTAAAGCAACGGTACCATGCTAAATGGAAATCCCCATGTGGAGATCCGTTCTAAAACTAAGCTAACTTTTGTCACCAATAACTTCTTACAGCAACAGCCTTCGACTGCAAGAGATTGTGTTTTGATTTTGTGTAGTAGGTTTACTATACTAATCTACAAAACGAAATTGGATTGTAAAACAATTGTATGTGGCTTCGGCTAATCTATCAATTTCAAAACGGTAAAGAGACCAATCCGATTTATATTTATTATTGTATACCCCTACCTATCTGGGAACGTTTGCATGATGTAGGTAAACGGTATTTCAACCAGTCATGCATTTCGAATATCAAATCGTTCCCAAGCGCTTCCATTTTGAACCACAATTGAGACAGGCTTGAAATGGATTTTGATGATGTCTTTTCTAACGTATTCGTTGGTTCTTATTTTTCGGGGATATTGGATATAGGAAATATATGTCAATTCAATATTGTTATCGGTCATATTGATGTGCGTGAATAAACATGGTTCGAAAATACGCGTTAATTATTACCATGTGAATATCATAAATCGTCTGAGGCCGCTCAAATGTTTTGGGTGGAATCGTGATTCTTTAACAACCTTGTTAAAAATCACATCTTTTTCTCTCTATCTGTTAATATTTTGATGTAGAAAGGTATCTTGTAAAAGTCAAAGACCCCATGGTTTCAACACCGCGATTATTGAATGACATAGGACGATAGGGTAAACATTTAAATGATAGTATTCTGATATATTACAAGAAATCGACCTGCTATCCGATTCTAAAACAGTTCGTAAAACTAGTCTTACATTAACCTGACGCTCAATCTGTAGAAATGCTAAATTTTAGCTTATAAATTGAATTCAACGAAACAACTTGGTTTCACAGGAAGTTGCCTTCTGCAACGGGACTAGCCGTTGTCTAAGAAAACCATGCACAAAATATGTTTACAATCAATGTAATGAATAATTATGTTAAGAGGTTCATAAAGTTCTGTAAATGATTATCATCTATATTTTTTAATCAATAGGATTAACGATTCCCCCGTTTTTCGAGAAAAACTAGAAAGAATCCTAATCGAAAACGCCAAAATGTTACTACAGAGTCATGTAGGCGTTTTCATACATAATTTCTTATTTTGCGCTCGTTCAAGTAAGGATATTTTACCCTTCCCTTGGGCTATATTCGTACACTACTTTTTCTATCGTTCGTACACTGATTTGAAATTGTCTGCTATAGGCCGTACACCGGTAGATTTTTTCCTATCTAAATATTCCAAAAACAAAAAAAAATAATCTCGCAATAAAATTTAGTATGTAACATCTTTGGACAACAAAGAAAGTATAGCAAAGTAAATCGTGGGCCAGTTACGTAAAATATGAGCATTTTCATTCGATTTCGCAGAAGGCCAAGAAAATTGTCAGTGATTAGACGGTTTATTTTCCTTTATTCTATGACAGAAACAAATTATTTCATGTTTTCCAAAGAGACAAACATAACCGACTACCTCAGTGGTAAAAATTCGTTTTTCACTAAGTAAAATCACAACAATCACAGAAATAATAAAAGAAATACTAACCATGGATCCCACTTCGTAGATATTTCCCTCGACTCACTAATCGCTATATCCGGTGTACGTTGATACACGGTGACAATGTTAATAGATAAATATCAATATACTTATACAGCACACAGAATGAGCTGAGAGACTGTTTTGCCGCCAAAATCGGTTACTGTGAGAACGCAGAAAATCTGACGTCATATTTGAACACGACGCTTAGTCTTTGTGATGGTAATGACGTTCCTACTTACTTGAAACAATGTAAGTTTTCATTTTAGCTCACGTGAGCATTAAGTCCTCGATGTGAGATATTGATAATGTTTCTGTCAATTTGACACTCAAGTTGATGCCATCACCATGTGAGCCTGTGCGTGACATTTTATACAATGTGACATGTGTTTGAAAGGCCAACATATACCTCCCTTAACTGCCATGTGGTATAATTAGAAGTTTGACTTTCAAAAGACACTTTTGGATCCTATCTTTCTACAAAGTGCAAAAGTGAGTTCCCTGGTCAGACTGTGTAGATGCAAAGTCATGCCTGAGTGTTTGCTTGGCGCATATTTAAAATTGTTGCAAATGTCTCGCACAGGCTCATGTGATATGAATATTCGTTGATCGTTTTAAAAGGGATGATTACATTTTTCTTTAATGCTTTTCGGTGAATAATCGAGAAATATTTGTTGATTATAATTAGATAAACTCACCGCTAGCCCAGTGAAATTATCTTGAACTTATATCCCACTTTCCTTAATTTCATCCTATCTGACGTTATCTAAGTGCAGCCAAATAAGTGATATCATTTGCATCGTTGCAAAGCAATTACTTGAAAATTTGATCTTTCAAAAAATATGTCTCAACAAAGCCAACATTATCACATCTGGTCTCATTTTTGTATTGAAGAAATACATGTAGAATAATCGTTTATTTCAAGTATTGATTGAATGGAATTTAACGCCGCTTTCAACACTATTTCAGTTATATCGCGGCGGCTGGAGCACCTACCAATGGATTCCTAGTATTTCCCTCAGCAGTACAGCTATCACATTATTCCCTAGACTCTAGTTGCTATCTCGCATAGGTCTACGGCTATGTTCATTTCAAGTAAGATCGATTGATATTCCATTTTTTGAGCTTTCGAATATTTTTCAAGTTCAAATATTTCAATAGCATGTAAACATCTTATTTTTTTTGCCAGTACATATACAATATTACAAAACAGTACAGCATGAGGACTAGAGAATTGTTATTTAGTCAGGAAACATGTGAAATCATTTTCAGAACTTCAATTATATAATACCTATGACAAAAAATATATTCGAATATGTAGGTAATGATCTCCTGAGGACATAAACTACTCTTATTTAAACATGGCAAGGATAACGTTGAGCGTAATGTTTAGGAAGAAGGAACCCATTGGTTGATGTGTTCTTCCTCCAAAATACCACACTAATACTTTACATCCCGAATTCAATTTTCCGGTATAAAGCTCATATCAGACAACAAGAAAGAAGGATTTGCATAGATAAAAATGGAAAGTTCACACTTTCATATTTTGAATGATTAGAGTACTTTATCATAAGTGATGAATACGAAGAAAATGAAAAAAATGCTATTGTTCGTTTGATGTATTTATGAAATCTCAAGTCTATATTTCGCTATGGTTGGTGTGTTTGTCTAGGGGAAAGGCCATAGGACATCATGAATGATTCAGTAGGCTGATCCATAAGTTCTCCCCAAAACATTACATACTAATGACTATTGACATATCATTATCTAACCTTATATGCTTTTTTCTCGTAAGTCGTTTGCATAATATATAAATTTTCTCAGATTGAGAATTGTTCTTTTTTGTATATTCCAGCAGAATTTTGAATTTTGTGAGTGAAGGCCAAGTTGTATAGTACTTAGGCAGATGAGTCACTCTCAAATTTTGATAAAAGGGACATATTAGAAAGAAACGGAACTCACTTTCAACTTGATTGCCCTTGCACACCAAACGCTTTTTCTCTTCTCTAGGAGTATTTCTATGTCTTCAAACCTCAATAAGAAGTTTATGAGAAGAACATACAAATCTACATAGAGCATTTTGGTATTTTGGTTCCTTAATAAAATCAAGATAATCTTCAAATGCATAGGTCTGTTTAAAAAAAAATTCTGCACGACTCTAGCTTGGGAGAGTCATGAATGTTGCTATAAAAATCATTAACATATTGATCATAGATCCTTTGTATGAGCACTATTAATTTGAGAAGTATCATCTACATTTCTCAAATAAGAGTGTGTGAATACATTCAGATTCCATTCAATTACATGATTACCATTTCCATCTTTCATGCTAAAAATTTTGAATATTAATGAATTACCTGATTTACAAATTTTACACCAGTACTTAAAATTGGATATGAGCAACAAAAGCTTAATTTTCCCTCGTGGCACTGCCACTCGTGAAAATAAAGATATGTTGTTCACTCAATTAAATATAAATCGATGCTTCACTGAAACAAACTAGTATCCTTTACAGTTAAAAATATCGTGAAATTGACAAGGTGGATGATTATGGAATGATTTTAGGAATGAAATTGAATGAGTGTGTGCAGCGGGTTTTGAGTGAAATTAAAGGGAGGTAATTCAATATCACTAATTTTGTTCAAGATGAACATCATTAGCGATATTAAATACCTCCCTTTAATAAATTATAGGTACTTTTCTGTTTGTACGTCTTCGTGGACCAATCAGACACTTGAACGTCCACAATAGCTAATACAATCGTAGAATGAATAGATCGATTTGAAGTTAAAGTTGAAAACACAATTTTTAAATGTTTTCTAATGATTTCGGAGTGTTTTTGATCGATTTGAGTGAGTGTTTGGAATGAATGAATGGAGTGCTGAGTGAATAATAAAGAATGATTTTGATCGAAATGTGTGTCAATTTCATGATGTTTTTAACTGTATGTATACACACAGCGCACAATGAAGACTGTTCAGACTAGACGGATGTAAAGGCTTGACAAAGACTTTGCCTTTAGCACATGTAAATTGTTAGAAAAATCACACACAGTCTCAATTTATTAAGACCTATACTCATCCAGTACCAGAATTATTTTGGGGCCGTTCTTGAAATCGCTTGTCTTTTTTAATCACCCTACAAAGTCGATTTCGGCTTGACGGTCGTTTTTCATGCAAGGGGATAATAACGGTCCAGTATAGCTCGCCTGCAGTGAGTCCCAATTTCTAAAGCCTTTCTTCAATTCCGTTAAGAATTATAAGGGAATTAACAACACAGGTCTGGACATTTCAATGTATCCGGTATATTCAAATTATACTGTAAATAGTTTTGGTAAATGTGAAACAATGATACAAATTTGAGAATTTGAATAAAGGAATGGAATTAAAGGTTTTTAAGAAGTCTTTCCTTTATAACCTGTCTCTAAAGTGTTGCCCATTTGATCTTTGGGTTAAAATTCCAATTATTTTACAGAAATCAATAATCTAATGATTCAGTGCTTGATGTAAGAACAATTTCATTGAAATTTGGTTAAAATCGGATAGATAGTTTTTAGAGAAAACATTTAAGCGTAACGTTGAGCATAACGTTATTAAGGTGAGCTTTTGTGTTTAATAAATGTCCGTCGTCAGACACTAACAATAATGGTGATTACAGTTAACAACATCGTGAAATTGACGAGATAAATGATTTTGGAATTATTTGGAATGAAGTTTAATGAGTGTGTGGAGCGAGTTTTGAGTGAATTTAATGGGAAGTAATCCAATGTCGCAAATTTAGTTCAGAATGGACAAAATTAGCAATATTGATTACCTCCCTTTAATAAAATACGCATACAAGTTCTTTAGATAGCATCATATTTCTTCAAGTATCTAAAAGACGCTTACACACACTTTGATTTATGTCAGTGAAATCGCAATTTTTCTCTTTCCAAATTTATTTTGAATGACGTTTTTGATTCTATAATTTTTTATGGGTTTGAGCGTTTTTGAACGGTTTGAGTGAAGGTTTGGAATGAAAGAATGGAGCGCGTAGGGAGTGATATTGAATGGTTTTGATCGAGATGAATGTCAATTTCACGATGCAACTAACTGTACCATCTAGAAACTAAAGCTACATACCAATCTATATGAAACTTTTTACAGAATACAAAAGTTTGAAGTCCTTAGATAGCTTTTTATTTCACAGATTTGAATCCCTATTACGATGTCGATATAAAAAAGCGATGTATCGTAGAGGACGTTCTAGACTTTGACAATATGACTAGTCCACAATGCAACATGACAGCCAAACCTTCGTTCGATGGAGGAAACACCGTTGGTGAAAAGCTGCAGTTATATCTAGAGTAAGCATTTATTTCACAGAGTATTTGATTTGTTTTAAGATACAGAACATCATGGAGTAAACAAGTACAGTTAGTTACATTGTAAAATTGACATTCATCTCAATCAAATCCATTCTAAATCACTCACTCAGCGCTCCATTCATTCATTCCAAACACTCACTCAAATCGGTCAAAAACGCTCCAAACTCACTGAAAAACATGTAGCAACAACTTCGTTCAAAATAAAAATAGCTGGGGAAAAAAATCGGGATTTCACTCAATTAATTGAAATTGTCAGCGTCTGATAAGATTTTGAGGAAATAGAGGCTATTTATAGAACATATTGGCTAATTTTAAAGGGGGGTAATTAATCTTGCTAATTTTGTTCATCCTGAACAAAATTTGCAATATTGGATCACCTCCCATTAAACTCACTCAAAACTCGCTCCACAAACTCATTCAATTTCATTCCAAAATCGTTCCAAAATCATTCATCTTGTCAATTTCACGATGTTGTTAACTGTACAATGGTTTTGGAACGATTTCGGAATTAGATTGAATGAGTAAGTGGAGAGGGTTTTAAGTGAAATTTGAGGGAGATATTTCAATATCAAAGTTAGACGAAATAAGCAATATCTATTACCTCCCCTTAAAAAATCTACATATTTTCCAATTTGGTTGTTTTTCACGGACCAATCAGGCGCTTTCAATTTCTCACAAGCCAAAAAAAAGTAAGTTGATAAAAATGTTCCATTTAAATGAAAAGTTGATAGTTTTGAACGATTTCGAATTTATCTTCAAGATTTTGGAGCGTTTTTTTAGATATATGAGAGAGTGAGTGCTTGAAATAAATTAATCGAGCGCTGCGTGAGCAATCCGTGTTAAATTGTTGGAAATATCACACACAGGATCAAATATCAATAGCAAACAACGATTTTCGCGGTTGAACCCTGTTTCTTTTCTCTCATCATCTCAGGGAGATAAAATGGTATGTGGACTGCTTTAAGACAACCAACCTAGACGGGATACCTGCCTCCTGTCCAGCTAACGTGACTAGACGTGTGTCCTACGTCATATTGATGACGTTTCAACAAATGTGGAGAGGATATGGCGTTAACTTCCTATCGATGATTTACGAAGTAACAAATGTAAGTATACATAGTAAGTTTGACACGGTTAGTGCCTCTGGTTCTTTCGATACTGTAAGACAGCGGGATACCAGTGTAATAGTTAGTAACATCGTGAAATTGGCATTCACCTCGATCTAAACCATTCTGAATCGATCACTCAGCGCTCCATTCACTCATTCTAAACAATCACTCAAACCAATCAAAACGCCCCGAGACAGTTAAAAAACGCTTCTATATCGTTTAAAAAAAAAGCAACATCTCAGTCAAATCGATCAAGTCATTGTATGATATAATTTGCTGGCGTTAATTTGTAAGGTTTAGATTTGAACGTGAAGGCACAAAAACAGAAAAGTACGTTAGGTTTATAAAAGGGATGAGATTGGAGGAAATGTTCGATAGTTATTTCTCCCTTAAAATTATCATCCAAATGCGCTCCTCATACTCCTTCAATTTCATCCCCGAACTTACCAATTACACGATGTATTTTTAATGTATATGCGTAGTGTAACGAATATCGTGGAACAGTTTTCGTTAAAATTCGCGAAATTTGCGATATTAGTTTTCCTCCCTCTCCAAATTGTAAATGTGTCCGTACGTCTGTCCATTAAACGGATACATGGGTTTTGAAGAACAAATCGGACACTTCCAAATTTAATCAGCTAATCAAATCAAAGAATGCGATATGATATATATTCGAATGAAGTAATGGACGTCTTCACTTATTTCGGAGCGTTTTGGGTGGATTGAATTGGAATTTAGTAAGCTATCATATGACTGGAACGAAGAGCAACTTCGTATGATTTTGAGATGAGTGAGTGTCAATTTCACGGCTGTTCTTAACTGTGAATGACTTTGGGTTTTAAATGAGGTAAGGTAGAGTTATAGAAAGAGTCGACACTTTCGATTTTAGATTCAAATCTAAATAATCTGATTTAAGGTGTGTCCATCAAAATTCGTGCGTTCTGATTGTCTGAAAAAATAAATTTATTTAAAAAAAACAAAACAAAAAAACAAAAAAAAAAAAACAAATTTGAGAACGTAGTTGGTTTGTGATCTTCCGCAAAAATAGTCCCGTAAGAAATCTGTTTCTTAACTGACAGATCTTTATATCTGTACTGCATACTACAAATGAAGATATGAAGATATTATAATATACTTTGATATTGTCTCTATGTATTTGAACGGGAGGAAAGTGTGCAATATTTTTTGATATTGCATACTTTGATATTGCACTAAGATTATTTTCACGTGCACAAATGGACTGGACTATTTTTTTGGTTGCTACCTCGCCATAAGTCAACATAAAATAACATTATCAACGCTTTCTTTTTGCGTTCAATATTCGAGAAATAGTTTTGTCAGAGTAAAGAAATATGTTTCAAGTTCTTTGAATGCCTAAAGATTAATTCACCAGTGTTTGCTTTCATCTATTTGAAACATTTTCCAAGAAATAAACCACTTCATCCCATCCCCATCTCCGTCGACCCAGATGCCCCCCTCCCTTCCCCCTCAAATTTCTTCCAAATCACTGTTTTTGTTTCTCTTTTCTGTTGTTATTTTATAACATAACTCTTTCAAAACTATTTCATGCCCATCCCTTTGTGTCTATCATAATTCTAGTATCTATCTCTCTTCCTCCCTATCTTTCAATTTATTTCGTCTTTCACTCCGTCCCGTCCTTCATGACTATCGCTAGTCTGCTCCGGAATCAAGTACGCTGATTTAGTCAGTTCTGGAACGTGTAACTGGTAAGAATAACAAATGAACAAGTTTTTATAAATATCTTTATTTCATTTTTATTCCAAGTAAGTCGAAATCAACGCGTATTTAAAGATCGAAAATGCGAATCGACACAAAAAATGTCCGACGTCTTTTTTGTTTACACTGTTACTTCATAGCAACGGATGTATTCATCCGAACGTAAAAATATAACGGAAAGGATTTTGCGGGAAAAGGTCTATTGCGTAACTGTTATTCAAAAGCGGTTTAAATTTAACAACAAAATCGTTCTTGAAGTATAGGTGATGTAAAAAAAAAATAATAAATAAGAAGTGAATATCGTCCAACAATATCAAAGTATACAATAAAAAGGTTATTGAATTTAAATGGGAATATTGTGTCGGACTCGTTCTTTTGGCGTAGTTGCCCTCGCAAGCTCGGGCACACTGCCAAAAGAACTCGTCCGACACAATATATTCCCATAAAAATTCAATAACCTATAATATTTGTTGATTTCTCTGAGGTATGAAACTAAAAACCTAATCACATTCGTATATGAATCCGCTTCGCGTATTCATAAAATGTGGCATTTAGATTAATAGCTCCATGAAATCAACAAATACTCTCTTCATCTCTTAGAAATTGTTTGTATAAACTCTTTGCTGTGGGCATTCATTGGAATCGTCTCGCCGAGTTCCTACAAGATATTGTTTCTTCGAGAAAAAAGATTTTAGTCTGGCTTTACCAATCTAATCTGTACCTCGGAGGTATACAGGGTTTCTCGTGCGATTTTATTTGAAACAAGCTGATCTCAGCCGAGTCTAGAATAGAAATGTTATTAACCCTTTGCTGTTCAGTTCCTGCTTTTAACATGCCTGTGATTTTATGATTGAGAAAACATTGTGAAAAAAGAAGAAATTACTCCTGACAAGCAATTTCTTCTTTTTCCACACTATTTCCTACCCTACTGAATGGTTATTTTTCAAATTAAATCCACTCTAAATTTTCGTCTGCAAAACCTTTGAATTCGGACAGGTCCAAAATTTTGTAAAACAGGAAAGGGTTAAGGGAGCCTTGGTGAGCTTAATAAGATTTCTTTTTTAGCTAAAGTTGAGATCAAATTGTCTCAAATAAATCGAGAATATATTCTCTTTTCACAAAAACAAAATTCGTACGGTAAACCCCAATTTTTGAAACGATTTGATGACAGAAAACCCGAGAAAACGTGCTTTTGATGATGTCATGATGACGTCATTTAGAACGCGATCCTAGACATGTGTAAGACAAGGATATCCCTTGCGGCTGATCGTTATAGAAGACAAGGGGAGCCCAAACAGTTCACAACATCGTGAAATTGACAAGATGATGACATGAAATGACTTTGGGATGAAATTGAATGAGTGTGTGGAGCTAATTTTGAGTGAAATTCAAGGAAGGTAAAACATGATCGCAAATTTTGTTCAAGATGAAAAAAGTAGCGAGTTGTATTACCTCCCTTTGATAAAATATACGCATTTTTCAATTTGTGTGTCTTCGTGGACCAATCGAACACTTTAAAATCCACACCAGCCAATGAAATCGTAGAATAATTTGATTGATACTATTTCGAAATGTTTTCTGGTGATTTCGGAGCGTTTTTGATCGATTCTATCGAGTGTTCTAAATGAATGAATGAATGAATGAATGAAGCGCTGAGTGAGCGAAATTGAATGATTCTGATTGGAATGACAGTCAGTTTCATGATGTTAGTAACTGTATGAAAAGACGTAAGAACTGCTACTTCTGTAA
The DNA here is from genome assembly GCA_948146395.1 of Fragum whitleyi. Taxonomy (NCBI): domain Eukaryota; kingdom Metazoa; phylum Mollusca; class Bivalvia; order Cardiida; family Cardiidae; genus Fragum; species Fragum whitleyi. The sequence goes on along the minus strand of OX411558.1, from coordinate 14,219,186 downwards.
TCCACTTGTTGTAAGTAATAAAGCGTACGTTTCTATTTGAATGTTTACTTTTTGTTTATCTTCTTTTTCAGGCCTAATATGCTTTGATTAAACTACCGAAGGACTTAATATTGTTAACTATTTTGGAAATTATGTATGGTCAAAAGTAATTCTCTTTGTAGCCTCCTTCATGAGTAAAGAAAGAAACAAACACCAAAACTGTGTTTGTTAAATTTAACCCACAATTTATAAAAGAAGCTTTTCGACCCTGGTCAGGTTATTCGAAATCGTGAACTACGCTAGAATTTCAATGGTAGCCTTCAACCAAAGCATGATTGTAGTTTTTCTCCAAACCTATCACTTTCAAGTAGTAAAACGTTTTAATATAGGGACGAGAGTATTCTTCACTGCGGTTATTGGAGTATAGAGTGCAATTGCCGTAGTACATGGGAAATAACGCCCCTATAGGTATTTGTACTCCAATAAACGCTTATAATTGCAATCCATCACATCTAAATAAATAAATACTTAAAATACTCGGCCAAATAATAAAAGGTTCCAAGCCTCCTTTCGGTGCGTGTATAGATCAATACGCAAGATCTTTTTTTAGGTCGTATTTTAAACGTGTATTATTAGGACGCTATCGAAATTTGATGGCATAAAGTTTACAAATGGGACATAAATAGTTGTCAACTTTGACATTCTAAAAGGTATTATGATCAGAAAATTATTTCTACCTAGTATTGCTCCATTTCAAAGGAAATTGGTGTGATCGAACGAGGTTCAGAGGGTTGCTTGATGGTCTTCGTCGACTCTATGTAAATCAGAACTGCGTGATTGTAATAAAAAATTCTTTTGTAATTCTTAACCGATCAAGTAGCGATAAAGTGTTACAGTTAACAACATCGTAAAATTGACAAGGTGAATGATTTTGGAATGATCTAGGAATGGAACTGATTGTGTGGGGCGATTTTTGAATGAATTAAATGAGAGATAATCCAATATCGCTAATTTTGTTCAGGATGAACAAAATTAGCCATATTTATTATCTCCCTTTAATAAAATATGCAAACAAGTTTTGTATATAGCTTCCTATTTCTCCAAGAACCTATTAGATGTTTACAATTTGAATTATATCAATGAATTCGCGTTTTTTCTCTATCCAAATTTACTTTGAACGATGTTGTTGATTCTATATTTTTCAATGGGTTTGAGTGAGTGTTTTGAATGAATGAATGGAGCGCTGAGTGATCGATTTAGAATGATTTTGATTGAGGTGAATATCAATTTCACGATGTAATTAACTGTATGAGTTCCTACGAAAAACCTATTACATTATATACAGAAATAATGTGCTACGGATTTTCCAAAATGGTGCGATTTAAAACAATCAAAATTACTTTATTTGTTTGCAATTATTGTAAGATATGACACGTTCTATCACCTTAGAAAATGTGATGACAGTGATCTTACAGTTGCGGGTACTCAAATTTTACATAGAAATAAAGATGGATATCTTTAAAAATCCCCTTTCAAAGTTGAAGGCTTAGAGGCATCATATTTAGACCTAATTGTATTATTTAGGTATTGTGCAAATAAGAAGATTCGGTGACTTCTAAAGTCACAGTTTAAAGTCGATAATGAAAAGCAACAACCCTTTTATTAACAGGCTAGCGAAAAGATGCGGGTCAGAAAAGTAGGTTTATATGCGGGTCAAACTTGCCCTTGATGACTACATTACGTTTATGTTTATTCCAAAATGCTGGATCGTATAAAGACGTCTAATCAAATATGTTTCTCTGTGAAGTATTTCCACCAATTTGACTTAAGGATAATTTATTTGAAGTTTTGTTGAAACCCAATGGCTAGTTTGGGAGGAGATTTAAAAAAAAAAAAGCGTGGACAGACAGACAGACAGACGCCGGATATTGAACGATAAGTAAAAAATAATTCCTTGTAAAAGAACGTCTAAATTTTTTGAATGATCATGAGGGAACCCATTGATTCATAACAATAGGATCCCAGCCAGTATTATTCGATCCTCGGAATCCCGAGACAGTGTTAGTTTACAACCCAGGGCCCCGTTTTACTAAACTTCTTACGAAAAAAAAAAATACATATATCGTTGGTCAACGTCACAAATTATACCTGAACTTTTCATTCATTGTTGGTTTTGCTTTGTAATATCTCATTGGAATCGTCTCAAGAAGACGATTCCAATGAGATGATGCTTGGTAGATTTTCAAATTTAGTTACTACTGTAGAAGCAGCTTTAATTTTTGACTTACACAAAAAGTAATCGTAAGATGTTAAGTAAAATAGGCCCGGTCCCCCATCACCAACAATAGTCGTAATTACAGTAACAGAATATTCCACCATCTTTTCCGAGTTTTTTTCCTGCATCCGGACTCTTCATAAACCAACGAACAGCTTGCTTTCATGTCAGACCCTGTAATAGAAAGCGTAATGAATACCGTTTTCAGATATGCAAACTTATTAGAGAGAGAGAGAGAGAGAGAGAGAGAGAGAGAGAGAGAGAGAGAGAGAGAGAGAGAGAGAGAGAGAGAGAGAGAGAGAGAGAGAGAGAGAGAGAGAGCGAGAGTGAGAGAGAGTGTGAGAGAGAGAGAGAAAGAGAGAGAGAGAGAGAGAAAGAGAGTGTGTGAGAGAGAGAGAAAGAGAGAGAGAGAGAGAGAGAGAGAGAGATAATATGCCCGTCCGCCACGCTTAGTTTATTTGTTTAAATAAAGAGACCAATAACAATTGTGCGAACTACTTTAGAGAATGTCTCAGAAAACAATCATGATAAGTTTGGTATAAAGCGACTGAGAGATTTCATTTATATATAATAATTTCAAAGGAATGCAGTTAATAAAATCGTGAAATTGACAATCATCCCGATCAGAACCACTCAATATCATTCGCTCAGCGCTCCAATCATTCATGCCATACATTTACTCTCATCACTCTAAAACGCTCCAAAAGAGATAAAAAAATGCTCCGAATACGTTCAAAAAAATCAATATTTCAATCAAATCCATCAAATCATTGCACACTTTCAAAGGGTCTGTTTAGCCTAAAAATATCCACAGCAGGGAAATGGGATATTTTTTTGTTAAAGGGGTGATACAGTAAGTTACATCGTGAAATTGGCATTCACCTCAATCAAAACCATTCTAAATCGCTCACTCAGCGCTCCAATTATTCATTCCAAACACTCACTCAAACAATTCAAAAACGCTCAAACCCCTTGAAAAATATAGAATCAACAACGTCATTCAAAATAAACTTGGATAGAGAAGAATCGCGATTTCACTGATACATGTATGATTCAAATTGTAAGCGTCCAATCGGTCTTGAAGAAATGGGAAGTTATCTATAGAATTTATTTGCATATTTTTTTAATGGAGGGTAATCAATATCGCTAATTTTGTTCATCCTGAACAAAATTTACGATATAGGATTACCTCCCATTAAACTCACTCAAAACTCGGTGCTCACACTCATTCAATTTCCTTTCTCATTCCAAAATCATTCACCTTGTCAATTTGACGATGTTGTTAACTGTACATAATCATCGCTTATTTCGTTAAATTTCATTCGATACTCGCTCCACATACTCATCCCATATCATTCGAAAATCGTTCCAAAATCATTCAACTTGTTAATTTCACGTTATTGTTAACTTTAATAAGCCCTCCACGCTAACAGTAAGAGACCCATCAAAATTTCAATAACAATCTACCGGGAGTCACAAAAGAAATAGCCAGAAGAAAGAGAGAAGTTTTAGAATTCTAAACAAAAAAATAGCCCACCACCCCTATCCACCAGCTATTGCTCAATCAAAACTTTACAAACGCGTATTTAAAAGGGTCACTAATTTTTCTTAATATTTAGTATTGTGGAAATTAAACGATTTCTTTCGTAGAGGACGCTCATAAACTTCATAGTGATAATAGGCTAGCCAGCCTTGCTCAACCTAGGACCAACCAAAATATTACGAAATAGTCGGATGAAAGATCACCTAAGGAACAATGACTTTTTCTTCTTTTCAAATAGGAACAAGTATTTTGGAGAAAGAAGACGTTAATGATTTCAAAAACCTATAACGAGAGAAAAATTTGAACCTTAAGATCTTTGATTTACTTCTTTCAAATCAACATGTTCATTAACATGTATGGCCCATTTTCGCCTCATTTATGTATACATTTTTTTTTAGAAAAAAATAGTGTTTTCTTTTATTCCTGAATAACATTCCAAGAAGGCGTCTGTCAGGTATAAGTGAAATTATGAAATTGAGAGCAACTAACATACCAAGTTCAATTCCCTCCCGTTGAAAGTAGTAATAACACGACCCCGGACATTCAATCGAGTCGAAATAAACTGGGAATAGGCCTTCACCAATGTAACACATGATATTTTCTCCTGAAATAAAAGAGGACCACATTGGCTCTAAATCGTTCAGCTGTGTTGGTAGTTTATTACAAGCTTTAATTGCAGTGTCGATGCTCAAGCAAAACAGTATACTTCAACCACTCTGCAACATTCCGGATCGTTACTACACTGACTGTCATAAATAACGCCTCACATGCATTCAGCTGTGGTTAAATGTGGGACACTTAATGTAAGTGCTGTATGTTTTTGACGGAAGATACTGATCGAGATGTTATTCAAAGGTGAAGTAAGGTAAAACAAAAACATTTGCTACATTTTATTCAAGATTAGAAATGACCACTGCCTTAAAGGTGAGTATGTCCACCATGACTAGCAATCACTGCTTCTCATTGTCTGCGTCTCATTGAGCCACACAGGTTACGCAGAAGGAACTTCGGGATGCGAGTCAACTCCTGATGAAGAGCGCCAGTCAGTTGTTGCACAGTTTGAGGTTGTGGCTGACGTTGACGCTAACGAAGTCCTAGGATATCCCACATAGGTTCGATTGGATTGCAGTCCGGTGAGTTGGCTGGCCATTGCAGAACGTCAATATTATTGGCTTGGAGGAAGTTTGCGGTGATACGCGCCGTGTGTGGACGTGCGTTATCATGCATATGAGTGAGTCCAGGTTGTCAGCGAAAAAGGGGTTGGACAACAGGCTGTAAAACTTGGTTTTATGTATCCCCTGGCATTCAAATTGTCTTCAACAACAAACAGATTCGTTTTGAATGTATGGTTGATGGCGGCCCACACCATTACCCCGCCACCACCGAAGCGGTTATGCTACAGAACACAATTACGCACAAAACGTTCATTTAGCCGAATGCGTCCGTCGGCATGTGAAAGGTTGAACCTTGACTCGTCACTGAACACATTTCCCACTATCGCCGTCCGATGTTATTTTGAGCCCATACCCGACGTTGTTGTCGATGACGTTGTGAAATTATCATACCACGATAAGGCCTTCTGCACACAACCCCACGTTCACGTAACCGGCGCCAAACTATGTTTTCACTAATATTCCTACCGTGATTAACAACAACGGCTGCAGATGTCGATGCAGCTGTCAAAAAAAGGTCCCGAAGGTGCCGTTGACAGATGAAGTTGTCTTGACGTATAGACGATGAGCGAGGCATACCAGATCTACGCCTGTCCTGAAGACTTCCTGAGGCGTTCACACGTCTAACCAAACGCACTATAGTTGATCTTGATACGTTAAAACGTCTAGCTACGTGGTTTTGGGAACTGCCCATTTCCAGCATGCCCAAAATGCCTGCGCGATCTGCATTATTTAGTCTTGGCATTATGGATATGAATATTTGTATTCTTCTTGGGTGAATTTCGAGTTGTGTTTTGACTAACGAAGCCACTTGTACAGATTTCGAAAAACAAAATCATTTCTTAAAGTCGCACGGGGCGCACGATTAAACCCTTACGACAAACTTACCATGGGAAGCACGAGTTCGTAAAAAGAGTTTGCGATAGCAGAATATGTAGAGTTTAGGCAATAGTTCAAATTTATAGATAAAATCATTGTCTTCTGCTAATAGAAGAAAAGTTATCTCAAAGTTTTGGTGAGGCCTTTTTTATGACAGTCAGTATAGATTGAAGAAAATCGTAGCAGCCTGAGTGCCGTTCTATATTTCCCTTTGTGACCTATTTTGTCTAACCCTGGTTCAAAAAAAGTTCGTTTATGAAAAAGATTCCATTCGGAACATCGCTCGTACCTTTCCGTAAACTGGAAAGTACCTCGGATGTAAGTGTAATAATTTTTTGTCATATATATGATGATTCGGCTTATTGTGGTACTTTGGTTATTAAATACGCCTGAAGAAATTCTGATTTTGTTAATTATATCCGATCGTCTTCGGAGATCTTTTGAGCATATTATACACAGTCGTTAACCTGGTACAGTGTAGTTAAAAGTCTCCGGTGTAGAAATATGCAAGATGGCGGACGTTAACAACAATAAAGTGTAAGAACTTTTCAATCGCAAAAATACAGGTTAATTTCACTGACGGTGTTAAACAATACACACTTTTTACTACACTGAAACAGTTATACGACTATGTTATAATTTGATGAAAAAACGCAGTGTTGTATTGAAATTATTATATGCTACTAATATTATTTCGTTGATTTTGTTTAATTTAACGTCATTATAGGCGGGATGAATGATGTTTGTTACGTCATATATACCCGCAGGTTTGTGAAATGGCGCGCTTTCATGGCTGCTCACGTATTATTCCCAAGGCATATTCCGTAGGATTGCCGCAGGTTCCCGATTGCATAAATCAGTCAATATAACAACCCTGGAACCCAGATTTTACACATTTCCCGACAAATCTGAGAATGTAATCAAACTTCAATTTAGAATAAATGCTGATATAAATATCGATGCCAAGAAAAAATGAAACAATGTTTTTTTCCCATGCTTTCGGCAAAGAGCATCTTTTTACCCCAAAACTAAAGCAACAGTTAAACCGTTATACAATACCGAACGCGGTAGTATACTGAAATGAAAAGTATAGTCGGATGATGATTTGCTAAAAAACAAGGAATTTTTCTATCGCATCAATCATTGTACATTTTCTAATATAAGAAATGATTATCAAATATTCAGTTTCTAACTGGTCATTTAGATTTTATTTTCATTAAAATCACCCAAAAACGGTCACACTGAAAATTATCAGGATAAAAAAGGTTTTTTTACGTGTGCGTCAAAATCTGGTTGAGATTTGAATGAAAATTCAATTGCTGAATAAAATGCCAAGAACTTAACATACTTTTCCACAGACACGATTTTTGAAAGTTTAAACAAACAAGTACCTTATCGACGTTTGTGTATCAATGGCGTTAAAACGTTCTGATGATTTATTACAAGCATCAAGTCCACACCACAGGGGATTCGGTTGTATAAAAGCTTATATGTATCGTGCATCACATAAAAAGCAATTGAATTGTAGCAACTTTTATGCGCGCACGCCGCCGTCGCTCTATTCCGAGAACTGCATTTACAGTTAATAACATCGTGGGATTGACACACATCTCGATCAAATCTATTTAAAATCACTCGCTCAGCGCTCCAATCGTTCATTCTAATCACTCACTCAAATCGATCAAAAACGCTCCGAAATATTAGAAAACAATTAAACAATCAATACTAAATTCAAATTTACCAATATATTCTACTTGTGCATTTTAAAGCGATAAGTCAGTGAAAACACACTAAGAGCAAAGTAGGTACATATTTTATTAAAACGAGGTAAAAGATTATCGATAATTTAGTCCAATGCACTCAAAACTCGCCAATCACACTCGTTCAATTTAATTCCAAAGTCATTCCAAAGACATTCTTATTGTTAATTTCACTATGTTTTTGACTGTATTTCTCACGGGGATAATGAATGAAGAGTAACACAATGCTCTATGCCCGGGCTCTGATGATTTTAAAGATTAAAACGAAATTTACCTGAAATATCATGTAATGTAAAAAGAATAGAAAACAATCCCACAGACAGCTTCATGGCGTATTTCTTACCATCGAGAGGTAAACAGTTGATTCAGTAGAATGACTCGTGGCACTTAAGCTGGAAAGGAAGCACGCTTGAAAATTGAAGAGTTTGTAACTTGTGATGAGTTTCTTTGTTTTTGAATAGTTTTTGTGATAATTATTTTGCGTAATTAATGAACTGGCAGGACGGAGCTTAACCGTGACGTTGTTTGGCGAGTTTACTTTTCAATAGTTTGGGTTCTTTCAAATTTTAGTCGCTAACCATCGTTAACGCGTGCAAATAACTGTATCCTAGAACCTAAAGGATTCACGTGCTTTGAGAGAGTGAACACATTTCATCGTTTGGTTACCAAATCCTCGTAACTTCAGCTTGATTAAGCTGAAGTTACGAGGATTGGGTTACCAATCTACGATTTAATGTCTCGAGTTATTTATGTCGACTCTCTTTAGAAGAAAGTTATTTTAGATAAAAGCTGATTTCCCTTAATTTTAAGTGCAACGACCCGTTACTTAGGCTCCGCCCTGCCAGGGTATTTAACATGGATAATACATGTACGCCTCTCTATGTATCTTGATTTAAGTAGTATGTGCTGAAACCGTATTCTATTTCTAAAAAAGGTGACCCGTCTCAAGAAATGTATAATGGTTAAATGGTGCCGATCTTGTCAAACTGTGCGATCTGCGCAGTTTGACCAGCGTCATCACTATTCATGTTGAACAGATTACATGTATTTGAATTATTGTAGTTACTTCTGTATAGTACCTTCCTATATAAATTAGTACTCTTTCAAAACATTTCTTTGTCACTGATTTAACAAGGAATATTCTGAATTCATGCAAAAGCTTTAACAAATTTTGTTTGATTTGTGAACAATTATTGTTATTAAAGAAATGTACGCGAAAATGCGAATAAATACTCGAAAGGGTTTCTGGATAATGACGTCAAACAGGTGATCTCATTAGTACTTTAACTAGGGAAGCAATGGTGGCATGACATTGTGTCACAGCATTTGACAAAAGTTATTGTCAGAGATCCATTTTTCTCCAATCAATAACGTAAAACATCTTTTCTCCCTAAGCCACTGGGTCCATCGAGATAAAGCTTGACAGCGAGGTTCATTACGTGAAGCTCAAGTGTGTAAAATGTTGTATGGTCATTGTTCTAGACCTTTTACCGTGGTCTTGAAGATCAGTCACCAAATCTTGCATTCGGAACATCGCTCGGACTTTTCCGTAAACCGGAAAGTACCTCGGACGTAAGTCTTTCCCTTGCACACCACCTAATCAAGATACACGTTTCGTCTCTAGGCCCTTGAATTTGAATGGAGATTTCTTTACGGAATCCTTCGTTATTTCTATGGCAATTTCAGTACCCACATTATAGGGATACAATCAAAGATATTTCGATAAAGTACTATATGTTGAAGCCATATGCAAAATATAAAGGCTCTAAGCCTCATGGTTTGCATTTTTTTTTTCAAAAGTTTCATTTCTTCGTTATAATGTAAAATATGAGATCCAACAACATGGAGCTTTACAATAAAACATTACTTTGAAGTACTTAAGTAAAAGACCACAATGTGATTTCATATGCCAAAAATATAGACTCAAACCCTTACAGTTTGAAGATTTTTTAAAGATCTTTTTCGCGCCGTTGTCATGGCAACCAGAGTTCTTCATCGATTCCAATTCTGAAAGAACTTAACCTAAGGATCATATGCGTGAAATTTGGTTTAAATACGCTGGCTAGATTGGGAGGAGATGATTTTTCCATAATATTTACAGATTGAGGAGCGGACAAATGGACAGGCGGATGCCGGACATTGACCGATTGTAATAGCTCACTTTGAGCGCTTCGAGGCATAATTTGCAAATAGTTTGTAGCGTGTTGTCATCCCGAACGCAGGCCAAGTGTCGTATGATGATTAAGACAGGGAAATTATGGAGACTTACAACGAAACAAACAATTGTACACATCTTGGGAAATCATTTGGAAACCTCGGTTAACATTGTGAAAAATATCTACTTCCGAAATGCTTCGGAACTATTATGGGTCCGCTACCATAAGGCAGTTTATGCATTTCTGGCACAAGTCGTAATTACAGTAACACATTTTTCGATCACTTGTTTCATGACAACCGGTCTTTTCTTTCGCCAAGCTACATCCTACTTTGGCCCCTGAAATGGACATTGGTTGAATACAGGTAAAACATCGTGAAATTGACAAGATGAATGATTTTATAAAGATTTCTGAGTGGTATTGAATGAGTGAGTGGAGCGAGTTTTGAATGAATTTAAAGCGAGGTAATCCAATATCGTTTATTTTGTTCAAGATGAACAAAATAAATGATATGTGTTACATCCATTTAACAAAATATACGTACTTTTCTGTTTGTGTGTCCTTATGGACCAATCAGACACTTTCAACTCCACACCAGCAAATAAAAATGTACAATAATTTGATCGGTTTGATTAAATGGTGATCATCTTGAACGATTTCGAAATGTTTTCTTATGTTTACGATACGTTTTTGATCGATTTGAACGAGATTTTGGATTGAATGCATGGAGCGCTGAGTGAATGATTTAGAATGACATTGATCGGAATGATTGGAATGTTTGTCGATTTTCCGATGTTTCCATCTTTAGTGTAAATCGCGAGATCTATTTTCGCTAAAAGTAGAGACCGATTGAACTAGTGAAGATAAGGCCATCGCTTAATTTCTCATAATTTATATTGCAAAACAAGCTTTTTTTGTAAAAGACCAATGCCCACCTCACTACCATTTTTTAAGAAATTGTCAAAATATCTGACCCTCAATATTTACATTGACCTTAAATGATGACCTTGAAAGTGGAACCAATCGAAGATGGATTTGTACCAAGAAATAGTCAATGAAATGTTGAATGAAATTGGCAAGATAACAAGAATTCGTCTCAAAATTTAGCAAAGAAATAAGATAAATGGTGTAAGTTATCCACCGTAAATCGACTCTATTTTTTCATGCTTTTATTTATTATGCTATAAATTAGGTATAAGCTTCAAACTCAGACAATTCTATGCTTAATTTGATATATTGTAGTTGAAAAATGTCTTCAGCCCTTTTATGTAGCTTGCTGTGAAATAGTGGTAGATTACCTCTTGGTAACCTCGTCGTTAAACAAGTGAAATTACCAACGCTGCTTTCGTTCATTTCTCAAAAGGATATTAACGATAAAAGACCTACTATAAATAGGCTTCTCTTCAAAGTAACAAGACCCAGGACAATCCACGATGTTCCAAAATAGAGGAAAGTGACTTTCGCCTTCGAAACAAAGGGTTATCCTTCCGCCTGAAAAACCAGCAATTAAAACGTTGAAATCAATAAGGGCATATACCTCCTGAAACACTTGATTTCGATTGAATGGGTTTAATGCCGCTTGAAGCGATTTTTCAGACATATCCCGGCGGATTTAGCAACTAACAATGGTTTCCTGGGGCTTGTCTTACTAAACGTAATTATTCGAAAGTCAAAATCACAAATCGTACCTGCTGTTTTCATACATTGTTAGATTCTGCCTTGCAATATCTCATTGGAATCGTCTTTAGAAGACGATTCCAATGAGATTATGCATGACAGAATTCCATATATAATTACTATAGTAGGCAACTTAAATTTTTGACTTACTCAAAAAATGATCGTTAGATGTTTTGTAAAACGGGCCCCTGGCCTTTGCCGAAACCTTTCTACCACTAAACCCTTTTCTAGCTTCGACCAGCTATCCCACTAGGATTTACGTAACCGTAAACCTTAGTGGGATAGCTGGTCGCGGCTGGGGTATGTCTGGTAAATCTCTAAAAGTGGCGTTAAACCCATTTGAGGGAGGCATATGTCGAAAAAATGTTTACCGCCGTCGGGGATCTAACCCGTGATACCAATGGTTTGAAGATTAGTGGTAGTACTTTTAGCTAACATGAGAACGAAGTGCGCAAGGTGGTTTTTATGTTCGCGCGGTGTCGGTCATGTGTCGTCCGTCAACATTATCTTGTAGATACCCTGGAGGCCATAATGTTTGTTGATCAACTTGGCAAGAATGATTATTGTGATGGAATCTCGGTATTATTGGAAATTGGATCAAGTGGGAAAAAAGTCTAGGTCACATGATTAAATCTTAGAAAAACCTAGTAGACACTCCTTGAGAGGCTACATTTTTGAATCAATCAACCTGAAGAATGGTCAGATTAATTGTCTTGGTCAAATCACGGTCAGGTTTAAAATATGGTCAAATATTAGAAAAAAGCCCTTCTAGACACTCTAGAGGCATTAGTATTGCTAAAACAAACTAATTATAACACTTAAAGTACCGCGATGTTGGGATGCGTCAAATGCCCGCCGTCCCTCATAACATTCTGTTGATTTTACAAAGACACATATCTACGTTAACAGCTTAAAACAATCCGCTCTCCGTATGGTGAGCTTGAATAACTGAGTACAACCAAGTTGGAATACACGTGCCTGTATGAAACCAAAAGCATGTTGTAAGGCCCCTTTTACAGCGATGCGGCAAAAAACCCCAACATTATGCACAAGGTCAAGTAACTGCGACCATTCTGTAGAAAAGAAGGATCAATGAAATTTGACATTTAAAGTAGAAAATTGGAGTTCGCTCGTTTTAGACATTTTGTATCTTTTTCAAGGTCGCAGCAAGATACGGGGGTTTTCCGGAAAGTTACTGAAATTCTGAAATTCTCAAAAACTATTTCCATTTTATTCATAATCTTTATGTAAATCGCTACCTTAATTATCACTGACTTTATTCCAGAATAAAAATGTGCAACATTTTTATTGACATGTATATGACAGTTGCCTTTGCAACCCCAACTAGCGGCACCCGGAGTACGTCGAAATAACAAACATTTACCGATAACGATTGAATACATTTTTTTTTCTTCAAAGGTTAGATATTTAGAGAACATAAAAATTAGCATGTATTTCTTTTGCCCACTTTATTTCTTTTGTTTTCAATATTTTCAAAATGATCACTTCATAAAAACTCAAATGAATGAAGAATATCATAGTAAATCGTACCCGAAATAGAGCAGAAAATGACATCATCAGACATTGTGGTGGAGCAGCGTCTAATCTACATTTTTTCTTTAGAATCCGGGAATCGCGAAGAAATATACCTCTGAATCATTAATAACAACTAAAGGAAAAAAATGCAAATCCTTTTCAACTAATGATATTTGTCACTTAAACATTTCCAGTAACAAGTAATGAATAGTGTTTTAGCAAAGCTGCTTTAATGTGAAGTCTGCGTTTTAACTGGGAACATCATTATGACGAAACACCTTTCGATTGAAAAAGTCTTATATGAAACTTAATGAAAATTCTTCTAGCGCATTGAATAATACAGACAAATGAGGTTTGCTCGTTTTGGGTATGGCTTTTGAGAAAACGAACGTTTCAGGACTGACAGTGATCCGTGGTGCACATTACCTTAATTTGCCACAACTACCGGCAGTTGTTGAAACATTTGAAATTTTGTCGAATTTCTTTAATTTTGGGATCAATTATTGAGATTGCAAACCAAAGAGGCGAAAGTGGGTGCTCATTTTTTCCCTGGTTATTAGCAATGTACATTCTTTCTAATAGTGGACAAGGCTTGCTCTTTTAAAATCATAGCATAATAAAACGGGAAAGTTGAAATATTGGCAAACAATCGATCAATAACTGTAATTGTTACTCTAAAAGATTCTACTAAAACTAGCCGTATTTTAACGTCGACGTCATAATGTGCGTTACAATGTCATTTTGTGCTCCGCACCAACTAACATACCTTTACAAAATTCAATATAATTCCATTATTTATTAGAAAATCTCCTTGAAAATTTGCATAAAGGCTCTTTGAATGGTATAGAATATTTACATGTAATGTTAAAAAGCCCTAAACATACAAATGTATGTACTAGACGATGTCTACAAACTTTCCGTACAACCCTCAAACTTCAAAACCCAGACAATATGCCTAAGATGAGGTGACTAGGATCATTTTGAGAAAGCTTCATCCAAATCAAGCTATACAGTCCGGCAAATATTAAGCTGGATCTGGTGGTGTAGTATACTATTTTTTTTTCTTTGTTGATTTTGGTAGACATTGTACATCAAGAATCTGATCGATGACATCTTGTCATCATTGACCGTTTTGAAAAAAATAGAGATGGCGGACATGACTATCGTAAAAAACACAAACTGATCACTAATTTGCTATACGAGGGGTGTACGAGAAGTCCCTGGGTTTTCTTTATACCTCGCAAACTGTTCGACATAAATCAGTGAAATTTACATTTAATGAATATTGAATATGAAGGAGCTAATGAAAAGTATTTTATCCTTTTAATTCACAAAACGCGCTAAACAGACGTTGCCATAGAGACATACATAACGTCTATTCATTATGTTACTTCAATACAAAAAATATGACCTAACAAACAGATAAGTTTCTCAGAATTACGTTCTATATTTTAATACTGATACAATAACGTTTCCGGAAAATAAAATCGATTGAAACACTTTCATTACTCAAACAAAGTAACTTGATCGACAATGGTGGTAGATAGACAACAGCCACCAGGACGTCAAAAATGTAGGGTTTCACTTTCCGACTAATAGAAATTGATTTAAGGTGAGAGCAGAAGATCAAACGCGTTGTCACTTTCACCCCGTTAAGCACTTCTTCAGAGATATTTCCACAACAAAACATATTTAATAACCAAGTTCTATAATTCTAAATATAGAGTTTCTAAGTGATTTATTGAAAAAATGTGTTTTGAATATCCCGACGTCAACGACGTACGTGAGAGGCTCGATGTGTGCACCGCTCGGCACACAGTACATGTCCTTTGTCGCTTATTAAATGATTGATATTCGGCGTACATTCATCATGTTTGGTGCATGAGTAAAGCAAAGGTAACCTCATAAAATAATACAATTTATAAATCAAAACGAGCAGCAGTGTTTGTGATATGAAGCTAGTCCACGAACTACTGAAACACCCCTCGTATTTATATTTCTGAACTTTTTTTCAGTTATATTTGTCATTAAGATGTTGATTGAAACTCTAAAAGTAAAAGTAAATGCATGTCTCAATTGAAATTGTAAATAAGATGGCAGCCTAATGAGATTCTGGATGAGTAGAAAGCCATGTTATGACCGACTTTAACCTAAGAATAGTTGCAAACATTGGTTCAAAGGTTTCTTTTTTGAAAAAAACGGGTAAAGCAATGTCGTCATTTGATTTGACCTTTTTCGAAAATGGAAAATTGAACTTGACAGTCAGAAATTCTCGTTTCTGCTCAATTCAAATTTTTAATCTTAGAGATTTTTGTCATGCCAGTTGAAAAGATTTCTAAATTGATTGTTGTTGCCAATGCATCATGTATTAATACTAATACTGATAACACCTTGTGGTCATCGAGCTTTTTTTCTAATGAAGATGGCAGCCAGGGCTTTCATATGATATACAAGCTTAGTAGAAGCATGCTTTCTACATATTTCTTAAAATATTTTTTCACGTTTCTAGCTTATAAGAACTGGAAAAACAAAAACTTGCTCAAATTCGGGCATTTAATTAGAATTGTAATCAAGATGATAGCAAAGTGGAATTCTGTAACTCATTTTCCGACCAACTACAATCTTGGAATAACTTTTAACATTTAGTTCTCAACTAATTTGACTTGGAAACCAATTTTGAGAATAGGCGAATTAAACCGACTTTCAATTTCTTGCTGAAATTGGAGGTGACAGCCAGGAATAATATGAGAAACAACCCTCATATCTAAAATGAATTTTACTCACCATTTTACTGTTTAAATGCCCTTTCGAAATAGGTGTCAACGAGACTACCTTAGATAAAACTGTAAATGATTATGGTTATAAGGATAGTGTCTTTAGTTTGGCCCTTTATAAAAATTAAAAGGCCATTTCTCTGAAAGAACTCTTACGATATACACACGCCATTTAATAATGAAAATAAATTGTTCTAAGGTGATTTTAGAGATGAGATCATGCTTATTTGAAACTTGGATGGATGACAGCCTTTTACATGTGTATTTTTGATGAAAAATCAAGATAGAAGTCAGAGATGTGAAAAATAATAAATTTCTCTAAATGAAACAAAAAGAGGCCTTTTGCTTTTTGATATTCAATATAGCAGCAACGAATAAAAATATATACATGTGAATATAAAAAGCCTTTTTGTATCAGTTTATTTTCAGCCTTATACATTGTATTTGCTCTAGATTGTGCTATAGATATTCTACTTTTAAGATGCAGACTATATATCGGAATCATGTAATCATGCCGATAATAATGCAAGCCAATTTAAGTATATAGAGGATAATCGTTTGTTTCAGTGTAAGATCGATTTATATTGCATTGAGTGAACAACAAAAGCTATATTTTCATGAGTGGCAGATCCACGAGTGAAAATATAGCTTTTGCTGTTCACGAAATGAAATATCAATCGATCTTACACGAGAAACAAACGCACAAATGAGACAAAATGTGAAATTTCTAGGACATATTTTCGTAAAGTGCGTTATTTTGCGCGTGATTGCTATGCCACATTAATTGTGACGTCATTTTTAGCCCCGCAAAGATGACGTCAGATAGGATGAAATGAAAAAAAAACAGGGTATAAGTTTTTGATAATATCACTGCTTTTTCGGTGAGATTATCAAGTGATAATCTACCGTTATTTCTCGATAAACCACCAAAAAGCATTAAAGAAAATGACACATCTAAACAGAGGAAAAGTTTCAAATGTTTATCAAAGATGATTTTTTGGACCTAGACCATTGCCCATTTTAAGATCACAACATCTTCAATGTGAGATGGTATCCAGTTTTACCGATCGCCCTATTTTTTCCTCCAATGAAAGGCCGCTATTTCGTTTGAAATTCAAAAAATATATCCCATAACCTGATGGTCTGCTCGAATAAGTGAGCTACGTGACTTTAGGTCATAATGGGCGGAGACTACATTCAAAACCAGACAGTGACGTCATAACCTTGATTGATAAAATGTCCCGAAAGACCCTTAACTTGCAATCTCGTATTTATAAAAAAACGTTTTGTGAATATTCTTTTGAAGTTATGCTTATATTCAATTACTCATTAAAAGGAGGGAAAAGTTCTTGAATGATTTGTCTGCACGTTTATGAAGACAAGATTTAGCGGATAAATCAACGATCCTGATAATAAACATTAATCTACATCGTATACAGCAGTAAGAATGATATCGACGAGTTTGCTCGAACCGAGCATTTCTGTACTCCACTTTTTCACATTGACACAAAAAAAAAGAATAGACGACAGGGTTGAAACTATATAAAATCTCGCTTCTTTTTTAAAATGATTACTTTGGATCTTTTGAATGGCATTTTAATTTAATAGTACTGCAAATGTCCATATTCTAAGGATACAAATATTTGCAAAAAGAAAGTGATTCGAAGCATGTTAGGCCTGTAATAGCTGACTAATATCGAAAAACGGTGTGACCCGTTTAACAGTGACGTATCGGTTGGGAACCAAAACTTGGTAACTAGAGATTGTCAGTGCACTTTGAATGTTTTCTACTAACGTGTTATTGCAAACTTGTTATTATTGATAATGAATATGCCGTGGTTTTTTTGGTTTCTATGTGGTTTAACACAGCTTACAACAGTCCATCGGCTGGAGAACCTAACAATGAATTCCTGACATTTCTTACACCAGTTCTACCATTCCTTTTCTAGTCTCAAGTTGCTATCCCACATTTGTCTACGATTATCAACCCATAGGTGGGAGACAAATAGTCGGAAAGGATGAGTGCCTCCATCGGGGGTCAAACTCGGGTACAATTTAAATGGTTGTCCGACGAGCTCACACTGCGCAGGTAAATATGCCGTGGTAGATAACCGTTTTTCTAATAATACAAAATCCTTAAAGGGAGATAGAATGTCCAAAAAACCCGAACTAAAAGGAAAACAAAATCCACTAGTATAAATCACGAGGTTTTGTTCACCGAACGTTCTCAACTGATATTGTCTTTCCAAATGACAAAATTATTACAGAAACCCGGCGTTGATTAAATTCGCTCCTCCCACTTTTTGTTTACCTCGATTTGATTGAAGAATGTATGACGCAACAAAAATGAATGACATCAACGATTGACGTGAAACTCAATTGAACTAGCGTTATTTGATGAAAAAATAAGTCGATCGGTAAAACAGTTATAGTTCATATTCTGGCAATTTACGCGTATAACCTTGCGCTCCGCTAACGCTCCGCTTAGGTTATATCGCGTAAATTGCCAGAAATGAACTATAACTATTACTTAAATACTAAATGTCTTATATTCAAAACATATAAAATGAAGGATCGGGAGGGCGCATCATACACTCCTCGAAGCGGTCTCGCGAAATAAGGTATGGAATTATTCATTTGACATCTGTTTAGCAGATCCAAAACGCTAATATGCGTTATCTCTGGCCTGAACGTCATTCAAGGGCGAATTTCACGATTGTAGCCAAAATGTCTTATGTGTAATAAACGTTAGTAAAGACATCCTCCCACGTTTGTATCTCAATTTTATTTTTTTTTAAACAAACGTCTGTTTTAAGTTCTTATATATTAGAAAATCATAACATCCTAATTGCATGATGGCAGCAAGTTTTAAGAATCTTCTAAAAAAATTCTTTTAGTCTGATTCACCACATATCCACCAAGGATTGTCAAAGAGTGATATTCATTTGTGCAATGGACCTCTCTGAGTTAGAATTAGGACGTTAACCTTATGTATTTTGGGATATGACTTCATATCAAATTATGAAAAGAGGATGAAAATAGGATTGAAATTAGGTATATATTAAAAAGAATTCAGAATAACTTTCTTAATCCATGTGCACAGTTCAATGTTGCCAAACAAGCAACCGTTCTGTTTGACAGCCATCTTAACCGATAAACTCAATTTTGATTATCGTATTTGCTATATATCAGGAACCGGAAAGATAGCAGATTATGCAATATTGAGTACAAAAGACATTTGATTTTTCAATCAACCAAATAGTATTATTCTCAATTCTGAATTCCTGGCTGCCACCTCGAAGCTACCAAAGCAATTTACTAATGGTGATGGCGCTATCAATCTAATTTTAATCAGGTAGGACCACATCTACAATCATGTAACATAACTTAAATTGAACAAATTTAAAAGTTTGGTTTGTCTAACAGAATCCATTATTCACTAAATGCCATGTAATATTACTATTTAGCAGCCTTGTTGTCTTCAATAGTTATTGATTATCTAGTTTTATGGGTTTATTTAGTCATAATACTTAAAAGTAGAATCTTAACGACAAAACGTAGATCAATAATTCATAAAAATCTATCGTCAAGACAAGTCAAGTGGTGTCATGTATTTGTTCAAGGTGTCCTGGCTGACATCTCAATTTTCTCAAAATTCTCAATGATGGCAAGGTGTCATCAGACAGATTCTTGATAAGTAAGAAGTGTGCTACAGGAATCAGCTAACAAAAGTCTTTATACCATACTACTATGTTCAACTAAAAGTGCCATTTTTTCTGCCGGACAATATAAGCCCGATCAGAAATTAATGAACAAATCTGATAGAGCTAAAGGATCAATCCTTTGACTTTTGGTTGGATTCTGACCAGTAGCCTAGTTTCAGAAAAAAAACCAACGGACACCAGGTCATGACACAAGCTTCGCTGGTCTTAGTCCAGTGGTGCTAACAACATCGCAAAATTGACAAGGTGTATAATTTTGGAATCATTTTGGAATGAAAATGAATGAATGTGATGAGTTAATTTTGTGAAACTTACTTAAATGATAATATAAACAACCTCATTAAAAATAAATGTAGTTAGAAAAAAACTTACTTGTTGAAGATTGAAAAGCGAACATGAAAAATAAAAGTCCATAGACAAGTTTCATTTTACTTAAGGTTGACACCACTTTCGACGTAAGTACAGTGATACTTGTTTTCTCTTCAAGAATACACGGAGTGGACATGATTCATTTATGACTCGTTGCTAGAAACGCGGTGACTATTTTAGAAACACCGTAAAATGAATATTTGAAAAAAACAGTACACGTTGACCGGATGTCTCCCTAATAAACTCTTTGTACAGAAATCCAGAATGATCACTCTAGATTCTAACAGGAGCACAGCAAGCGGGTGCTTACGCTCGGCTGTTTATTATTTCTTAGGCAAATGCAAACATATGAACTTGAACCTACAGAAAGGCCTTGTCCCAAGCAATGATCAAGTGAAATATGAAGGCTCTTTGACTTACTATTCAAAAGTTATGACCAAGGTTAAGTTTTTTAAAGAAATTTGAACTTGAAAAATGACCTTGACCTTGACTGTTGGATTTGGACTTGGTACCTACAGAAAGATCTTGTCCCAAGCAATAATCATGTGAAATATGAAGGCTCTTTCACTTACTATTCAAAAGTTATGCCCAAGGTTAATTTTTTTAAAGTAATTTGATCTTGAAAAATGACCTTGACCGTGACTGATGAACTTGAACTTGGTACCTACAGAAAATATTTGTCCCAAGCAATGATCATGTGAAATATGAAGGCTCTACGACTTACCATTCAAAAGTTATGCCCAAGGTTAATTTTTTTAAAGTAATTTGACGGATGACCTAGAACCTGAAACCTACAGAAAGGTCTGTCCCAAGCAATGATCATGTGAAATAAGAGGGCTCTATGACTTACTATTCAAAAGTTATGACCAAGGTTAATTTTTTTTTAAAGAAATTTGACCTCGAAAAACGACCTAGACCTGACTGATGACCTTGATCTTGGTACATTTACCTAAAGAAAGGTCTTGTCCCAAGCAATGATCCTGTGAAATATGAAGGCTCTATGACTTACCATTCAAAAGTTATGACCAAGGTTAAAGTTTGTCACGCCAACGCCAACAACGCGAACGACACCAAGGTGATCATAATACCTCGGATTTTCTTCGAAAACAGACGAGCTAAAATTCAGCAGCGTCCTATCTTTTCAAACCTTGCCAGAGTCCGCAGTCCTCGCAACCTGACTATAGTAACTAACCTTAGTGAAGTTGTATTTGTTTTTATCTAACAAAGATAAAATATCGTTTTCAGAAATAGCGGAAAAATTCATTGGACTTTTTTTCCAAAAAAGCGGATTTTTATAGCGTTTTCCCTCTTAGATGATCAAAATAAGTGCGATTTCAACTTTTGATAGCATATCGTGTAAATTTCATAGATAAAAGAGAAATTCCATCAGCAATTCACGTTATTGTGTATATGTATATGGTCTATCAACAGGTATATGTTTTAAGGCATTCTCCCATCATTGAGCTTACACAAATCAAAAGTGAATTAATAACATTAAAAAAAATAAACTTATCTTCTAATATTGATTAAAAAACAACTTTCAATTGGACCTTTTCTTCTAGCAATTCCTTAGTCTACTGATAAAAAGGTTCGATTTATCAATGAAAATCATGTAGGAAGAGAAATGAATTATTAATGTATAAGCAGTGAGTATGATTTTAGACATTGGCATAGATTAAATACTGTCAAAGCTTTTTTCTTTCTTTGTATGAAGCATACCATACATCAAACAGAAATATCAAATATCGATGACGTCCAGAAAAGAAAACACTTTCTTTCACATGAAAAAACTAAACAAAGTGTATAATGTTATAATTTTATTTAATGATAAATTTCGTCATTGCAGGGATGCGTGTTCGACATTGTAGGGATGAGTGTCTTTTTTTTATTGCGTTCTTTGGAGTATGGACTATAATTGCATCTAGTACATTGAAGGGCGTTATGTTTAAGTCATATGCTGAGAGCAACCAAAAGGAAAATCCACCTTTATATTTAAAATCATCCAGATTTAGGAAACGATGAGTCGGCTAGATAATTAAGATACACATCTATTTTCTGCTGATATTGATCAATCATGTGAATCCGAATCGCGATATCGCTATTTAATTATGGTGATTTTAGATATTGAATCTTCAAAGATGACAATATTGACATTCGTAGCAAAAAATATTTCTCCTAAAAATTTTGTTCGATTTCAAACGAAATCCTTGGGATAGAGCGTAGGTGAGACGTTTGCTTGATGTCTTTGTCAACTCTTTGTTAATGCAGAACTGCATACTTTTAAATAAAGATTTCTTTTTGAAAATATAATAATCGAATATATAAGATCTTTATTTCGTTGATTCTTTATGTATGAACATATACTTCGAAAAGATCGACATTCAAATGTTAAAGGTAGCAATAGACATGTTAGGCCATTTTTCACGCCCAATAAATTTTTACTTATTCATTTATGTGATTGACTAACATTTTACAATTAATATAACAAATCTTCGCGCGATATCTTTCCAAGCTTTCATACTAGAGTTACCAATGCAATTATTTCCTTCGGGAGAATTAAATGAAAGCTGGTCTATCCTACTAAATCTCACAAATGCCCCTAAAGAAACAAATTAACGCCTTTCGGTTGACATAGTCCGGAGGTCGATATCAAATGCGTCCTTCATAAATATATATCAACAAGTCCTACATTATGCACTTTATTATGTTATGAGTAAGAAATTCCTTTTTTAGCTCACCTGAGCACGAAGTACTCAAGGTGAGCTATTGTGATCGTACAATGTCCGGCGTCAGTCGTCCGTCGTCCACAATTTCTTTAAACATCCTCTCCTCCTAAACCAGTGGGCAAATCTTGATGAAACTTGGCAGGGATGTTCCTTGGGTCAAGCTCTACCAAAAATGTTCAAATAAATAAAATCCACCCTAAACTTTCCCTTTACCCTTAACAAAAAGGGTGAAAATATGAAAATCTTCAAAAATCTTCTTCTATGAAACCAGAAGGCAGGCAGCTTGCATATTTGGTATGTAGCATCATCTATTGGACCTTCACCAAGTTCATATCAAAACCCTAGGGTCACATTTGGGCTCGACCCGGGCACAACCCATTTTACAAAGAATCAAAGAGCGAAAATGTTCAAAAATCTTCTTTTCTGGAACCAGATGGCAGACAGCTTTCATATTTGGTATGTAACATCACATAGTGGGCCTCTACCAAGTTTGTTCATATTAAGACCCTTGGGAAATATTTGGGCTTTGCCCGGGCGCATCCCTATCAGCTCTTCTGAGCAAGAAGGGTAAAAGGATGAAAATCTTCATAAATTTTCTTCTCTGAAACCAGAAGGCAGACAGCTTTCATATTTGCTATGTAGCATCATCGAGTGGACCTCTACCAAGTTTGTTCATATCAAGACCCTAGGATCATATTTGGGCTCCACCTAGCCACAACCCTTTTACATAGAATCAAAGAGCGAAAATCTTTTAAAATCTTCTTTTCCCAAACCAGAGGGCACACAGCCTTTATATTTTGAATGTAGCATCATCTAGTGGGCCCCTACCACGTTTGTTCATATCAAGATCCTGGGGTCATATTTGGGCTCCACTCGGGCATCCCTTTCAGCTCATCTGAGCACGATGGGTGAAAATAGAAAAACCTTCTTCTCTGAAACCAGAAGGCAGACTTTCATATTTAGTTTGTATTATCATCTTATGGACCTCTACGAAGTTTGTTCATATTTAGCCCCTCGGGTCCAATTTGGGCTCTACACGGGTGCAACCTTTTTTTACATAGAATCAAAGAGCGAAAAGGCATACCTGAAAACATGTCATGGTATTGATCTTATGTAGAAATTGTCTCCTCCTTAATTAATGTGATGTCCCAGGGAGCAAATAGACTCAGGTTAGCCATCTAGGACCACCATGGTCCTCTTGTTTAGCGATTAGAGTGAGTATTTTTATGTCATTAATGGAACGCTGATTGAGTGATTTAGAAAAGGTTTGATCGGAATGTCTAATACTGATACAAAGTCAATCCGAATGAACCCAGCGTCCTTAAAAAACATGAATACATAACTTCTGGAAGTCTGACAAAAGCAGGGAATTTAGTCCCCCTTTTCAACCTACGTGGTCCTTGCAACCTTAAATCTTAAACATACCTGATGGACAATGTTCACGTTTATAAAAAACCTTACAATACCCCCATTTTAATGCCCCGAAAGAAAAGAATTTCGAAAACAATATAAAGATCAAAGTACTGATATTACTGAAGGCCAGAAAATATTCAAATTTGTAAGAAGATACTTAAAGAAGTTGTCAATTAAAGCCTGCGGAAAGAGATATGACCTGAAGTTTCTTGTGTCTGCGATTAACATTGTTGAAAGACGGATTTGAATTACTACTATCAAGTCATTACTACTTTCCACATTGATTTTTACAACACTAACCTAGTCCAGTCTTCGTGATAAAAAAGGCGATCACGAACAATTTCTTCCTGGGACACACACTGGATAGACTTCCAATGACGTTGCAAGGTTTTATCACAGTTCAGAATATCATGAAATTGACATCATAAATGATTCGGGAATTAATTTTGAGTGAAATTGAATTAGCGCGGTGGGTAATTTTGAATGAAATTAAAGAAAGGTAATCCATTATCGCTAATTATTGTTCAATATCAAATGAATAGCGAAACTTATTACACCCTCCCCTTAGCAAAATATGCCTATAAGATCTATAAAAAGCTTTCTTTGTCTTCACGAACCAATTAGCCGCCTTCAAAGCGCGGTTGGTAGCGTGTCGGACTATCAATCTAGAGGTTCCGGGTCCGATCCCTTATGGCGGCACTCATTTTTACGACTTTTTGTCTCTCACCAGTTTGTTTATAATCGTAACCCTATGCGAGATAAAAACTGGAGGCTAGGAAAGGGATACAATTATAGTACTGGTGAGAGAAATACCAAGAATCCATTGTTAGGTGCTCCAGCCACCGCGATATAGCTGGCAGATTATTGGAAGCTGCGTATAATCTAAATCAAACAAACTAACCAATCAACCAGTTACGAATTCAATTTAGTGAAATCGTGAATTTAATTTTTAAAAGAAGATGTTCCTCTTACCCATTTATGTGATATTTGAGTAGTTTGGAATGTGTATTTGGACTCAATAAATAGAGCGATTTAGAATGGTTTTGATCGTGGTGAATGTCAAAATAATGAGGTGATTAACTGAAACAAGGCGGCCGCGAGAACTTATACTTGCTTTACCTCCTAAACATCGTAATTGCAGCTTGAAAGCTGAGTATGTTCGAGCTAATGCGTTATATACCGTCTCAGATTTTCTTTAACATTTTTCGGTGCCTTCACTCGGCTTTTCAGTTGGCTACATTTGCTTGCATAGGCCAACAGCTTGAAAAAGCCACAGATACAATATTCCGGTCATTAATCAACAACTTGCTTTTTCTCTACTGTCAGAGACATAGTCTCTTAAACTATTTGCACATTTTCTTTCGATGTGGCTAATTAAATTCTATTTTGAAAAAAAAACTGAAAGCCGTCGTTCAGATATAAAGCCATAACATCGAAATCACATAGCCTTCGCCCTTCGGTGTTCGAACTAAATGTCGTACCTAGAAAATGAATAAAGTCTGTAGATACAATATTTCGGTAATCCACCAACAACTTGGTTTTTTCTACAACCCCCAATCCCTTAAAGTCTGCATATTCTGCTTTCTTTCGAAAATTGTCATTGACTCTATGACGTCATATGATAGTGACTCTATGACGTTTTTAGATGACATCATCGATCCCCGGCAATACCATTACTGTGGTTGTAGAAAAGAATGTTGCGCGGTTTTCATCAGCGGATGAATATGGACACCTAGTCTAACATTTTTCAATGAAAACAGTTCTGAGAGGAATTTCCTGGCCTAATGAGGTAAGGCTTTTAATAAGTAATATATGCATTTGCCGAATCTTTCCCTCAACAAAAATAAATATTTCACTAATTTCATACGCCGTCTTCTATTTGTTTCATTTAAGAAAAGTCATGTTTCTGTCGATATGTTTCTCGCATTAAGTGAACAGAAGCTGTAATTACAGTAGCAAATTGTTCGATCACGTGTTGTCTGACATCCGGGCTTCTCATATGCCAAACTACATCCTACCACGACTCCTGAAAAAGACAAAACACTTAATATCATCCTAAAAAGAACACCACTCACGCTCATAAAACAGTCCCTATCGCTTATCTAAGGCCCGGTCCAACTGCCAAGCGGAGACAATATGTATTCTAAACGGACATGCCGAAGGAGTGATGATTCCACCCGTTTCATACGCTTGATAAAAACTGAAAATAGTGACAATTATTTGCGAAAATAGATCGGAAAATATCGGACGCGTATAGTATTTTGCCGGGTTGTTGAGTGGATGTTCATCGGAAGCCCTGACAATAAGAGCGGATGACAGCTCAGAAGAGGTTACCGGAAGTAATGGTGACGTATACATTCAGCGGAAAGAGTGGATGCATAAAGCATTGGGCGTATACACAACGTATGCTGGTGGAAAGAAAACGGATCAAGCGCGTTTCATTAAACAAAGCTTACTTTGACTGAAAACAAGATTTTGAAGTCTCTGTAGAATTATTTTGTAATGATTTACTGTGTCTCCATACTGCACCAAAATTATCAATCACCTGCATACCCTTTATCCATCTTATGTAACAAGTATATATGTGATTGCAATAAGTGAATTATCCTTATATTGTTTCAGGGACAATTATTGTAAAGGATCATTCATTGAGCATGTGAAATAAGTCCAACTGAATGGATGGAGAAGGTGTTTATATGATTTCTGAGTGAAAATTTGCCTCGCTCTACCACACCCACATTTATATACCCTTCAAAATTTCGTGACCAATTTAAGTAAATGTGTGCTTAGAAATATTCATCATTGAAATCGGCCGAAAAGAGTTGTAAGGAGATGATTTTTTAATATATCAAAGTGTAAATTAGACCCGCCCTACCAAATTGAAATTTTGGATGCAATCATTATTTCCTGAACACCCTAAGTTAAGGGTCGCCCAAGGAACATCCATGCCAAAGTTCATTGAAATATGTCATGTGTTTGCATAAAGCTTAAGTTTTTTAATAATGAAAATACTGGTAAATCCTGCCCAGGTTAAGGGATCAATCAAAATTTCTTAAACCTTTTAAGTTAAGGTCCACACAAGGAACAACCACGCCAAGGTTCAGTGATATCAACTCAGTGGTATTAGATAAGAAGGTGTTTAAAGATTTTATAATGAAAATAAGCCCCACTCTGCCACCCCCAAAGTTGGTGGTCGATCACATTTCAAGTTTCAGTAAAGGGTCACCTAAGCAACATCAATGCAAAGGTTCATTGAAATCGGCCTAATCGTTTGGGAGGAAATTTTATAAGATTTTATAGTGAAAATAAGCCCAACCCTACCAGACCCACATTTGAAGGTCGGCCAATATTTCCTTAACAATTTAAGAAATGTGTCACCCAAGGAACATCCATCCCAATTATCATTGAAATCGGTCCAGCGGATTGGGAGAAGAATTTTAAAGAATTTATAATGCAAATAAGCCCCGCCTGCCACGCCGACATTGTATGGTCGATCAAAACTTCTTTTACAATTTTTAGAAAAGGGTCACCCAAGGAACATCCATGCCAAGTTTCATTGAAACCAGCCCGATGGGTTTAGCGAAGATTTTTTTTTTAGAAATTTTGTGGACAAAATACCCCGCCCATGCATAGGTGTCAATAAATTTCTTGAATAATTTATAAAGAGTGTCTCCCAGGGAATATTTCTACAAAGTTTCGTTTAAATCCGCCAATTGGTTTATATGTTTAAGGAAAAGGTTCATGGTCGGGCAGACGCACGACAGATACACCGCATTGACAATAGCTCGTTGATCTTATTCAGTGGAACTTTCATTCGGAACATCGCTCGGACTTTTCCGTAAACTGGAAAGTACCTTGGACGTAAGTGTAGTAATTTAAGGTCATTTTTAGGTAATTCGGCTCCTGGTGGTACTCTGGTTAAAACGCTTGAAGAATAGCAAATTCCTCTAATGCTTTCTGTTCGTCTGTGGAAATCGTTTTTAGCATGTAATAATTTGCATACAAAACGCAGTTTAACATGCGATTTGTTTTCAAATTATGATATGCCAAATTTAAAACCTACGTTGATTTTGTTTTTCGCAACGTCATCCACAATTATGTTTGTGTCGTGCGAAATGACGCGTTTTCATGGCTGCGCCCTTATTATTCCCTGGTCTTTTCCGTAGAATCGCCCAGGGTTCCCGAGTGTGGAGCTTTAACACTTTGTCCGAGGAAACACCTATCATAACGAACTAGTTTTTTATTCGATTTTAATTACTTTTAGGTTATAATGTCGATTTGTAATTTTAGTTTGAAAAACGTGATCTCGATCAAATGATGAGTCGAATGACTTAACATACGAAATCCGTAATCGGTCTCTTCAAAGTAACAAGATCCCGGACAATCCACAACGTCCAATAAGAACGGCACTGTACCTTCTCCTTCATAACACAGCTGAAATCCTCCTGCAATAAAATGGTTTATCGTGGTACAGTTAGTTACGTCTTGAAATTGAAAGTATTAAGAATTTATAAATGATTTTGAAATGAAATTTTATGAGTGCAATGAGTAAGTTTTAAGAGAGATTAAAGGGAGGTAATACAATGTCGCTATAAATATTACCTCTTTTTTTTATATGAAATATGCATACACGTTCTATGGCTCCCTGTTTTTTTTTCAAGAAACGAGCAGACGCTTACTATTTCAATTATGTCAGTGAAATTGCGATTTTTTTCTCGTTATATTCATGTTGGATGTAGATGATGATCTTATTATTTTTAGTATTTTTTTAGCGTTTTGGAGTGGGGTTTTACGCCGCTTTAAACATTCTTACAATTTCATCGCGGCGCCTTACAATGGATTCCTTGTTTATCTCACGCCAGTACTACTATTAAACCCTAGAGGTTGCAGTCTACAATATGAAGTTAAGAAGTTATAACAAAATATATGTTTCAATTAAGGAAACATTATTGATTGAGCCAATACCTAAAGTAACCGTTTTAAGCACTGAAAATGGAGCAGCTGAAGTTACAAGAATATGGGGTTTCAAGCCGAAATATTTAAGAAGAGTCCACGTCAGACTCATATACGCTAGCGAGTCAGGGGAATAACCCTTTAGAAAGTATTCACAGAAAAAATTATCCATTATAATGAATATTTATTCCATTTGAAATTCTAAGCAAAATGCGCCTACAAGTACTTAACTTTGCACAAACAAGACAAAAGATGTGCAAAATTGAAAAAGAAAGTTAAATAATCCTAGCTCTGAAAACAAGGTCATTAACCCTTTGCTGTTTAATCCCTGCTTTTTACATGCCTGTGATTTTATGATTGAGAAAACATTGTGGAAAAAAGAAGAAATTGCTTCTGACAAGCAATTTCTTCTTTTTCCACACTATTTTCTACCCTACTGAATGGTTAATTTTCAAATTAAGTCCACTTTAAATTTTCGTCTGAAAAACCTTTGAATTTGGACAGGTCCAAAATATTGTAAAACAGGAAAGGGTTAAAGAATTGGGCTATAAATCCCGAAGCCGCGATTTCGACCCCATTAGCCTACATGTATCGACCATCTTGAAAATAGTCATTGTGACACACGTGACCTGTCTTACACCAATGGACTAAAGTAAGTCTGAGTATGTTAGCTGGTCAATTGGAGGAACTTTTGCAGTCTAAGTGTTGTGAGTAACGTCAGTGAACCATGGTTAGCTGCATAAGATGCGTTATATATGCAATACTATTTTAAAATTGTGTTAAGGATGTTATGGGAGACCACTCTTATACCTTGGTTAATTTGACCCGACTTTGACCTTTGTGGAAAAAATGCTTAAATAACAA
Source organism: Fragum whitleyi (assembly GCA_948146395.1). Classification (NCBI taxonomy): domain Eukaryota; kingdom Metazoa; phylum Mollusca; class Bivalvia; order Cardiida; family Cardiidae; genus Fragum; species Fragum whitleyi. The sequence continues at coordinate 14,189,388 of OX411558.1, read as the reverse complement.
TTATCGACATTTTTTAACAATTAACAAAATATAAAATTACATTCAATACCGTTTGTTATTCATTCCTATGAGAGCACGTGCAAAGCCGAGTAGGAATAATAAGATTTTTATGCATCTAAATAGCAGGGGTCAGATTCGAGTCAATAAAACCGCGCTATACCAATGTCCTGCATAGCTTCGTTGGTTTAAATACAGTGTCTGACACCTGCGTCAGGGAAGATCTTCTTTGTCTCAATGGTAAGCGCATTGGACTTATAAACCAATGAAAAATGTTATAATCGGCATGGCTCGTATTTTCTAGGCGATGCCTTTTTTCATGTCCGATAACAACACAAATATTGATGTATAATCATTGATAACGTTATTTCAGTGCTTAAATGCCTATTATCGCCGCCACCATAGCGCAGTTGGTTAGGCATAAGACTTCCAATCTGGAAGTCGTGGGTTCGATCCCCGGTGGCGGCAAATATCCTTTCCGACGTTTGTCTCTCACCAATGGGTAGATAATCGTAAACCTATGTGAGATAGCAGTCGGAGGCTAGGAAAGGATATAATGGTAGTACAGGTGAAAGAAATACCAGGAATCCATTGTTAGGTGCTCCGGCCGCCGCGATATAACTGAAATAATGTTGAAAGCGGCGTTAAACCCCATTCAATCAATCAATCAATTAAATGCCTATTATTTTGGAACTAATAGCGTTTAGTATATAGTTGATTACATCGTGAAATTGACATTCATCTCGATCAAAAACATTCTAAATTACTCACTCAACGCTCCATTTATACATTCCAAACACACCCTCAAACCTTCAAAACGCCAAAATATGAAAAGAATAGCTGAAGAACTTTACTCAAATTGCTGTTAAAAAATCCTCGATTTCACTGAATTTCATTAATTTTCGAAGCGTCTGATTGGTTCTTGAAGAAATATGAAGCTACATTGTGTCTCTATAGAACCTGTATGCAGATTCATTAAAGGGGGTATCAAATATTGCTGATTTTGAACAAAATTAGCGATATGGGAATACCTCCCACTAATTTCATTCAAAAGTCACTCGCCACACTCATTCAATTTTATTCCGAAATCATGCCAATATCATTCACCTTATCAAAATCATGATTTTTTTAACTGTACAAATATGACGATGACCTTGCACGGAAACGTTTGATAAAGCCGGCCTATAATCATGTGACCCGAAGCTTTTCGCCATAGAGCCATTTTTAGCAATTTTTCATAAGGGTGTATTGTCTTAAACTCCGTACAAACAAAGACTCAGAAATGGAATTCGTTTAAACGTAAACTTACTCGTTAAAGCCAGAAACACAAAAAACAAACATAAAACTCCAACAATTTTTCGCATTTTTAAAAGGATGAAGCCTTTTTTAACATCCGAACTTGACGAGTACAGTATTTGTTCTTGAGACTTTGAACCTGTTCTTGTTCAATTAAGATAGTGTTTCATACAAAAAGCCCTTTTTGGCACTCCATGTGTCTTGCGTAGGTTTATTACGAAACAAATAAGTAGAAAATAAAGAGGAGCTTAAATTCGGACATGTCTTGGCCCGAGGTTATGAAGCTTTTCTCATTCTCAATTCAAAATTTTCTCAAATTTCACTTTGAGATTAAAGCTGTCATTCTGCTTAACTACTCGTTTTTATGATTAACATAGAAGATATAACATAGAAGATAATATCAACTTATTTATATTAGCTTTTTATTTTCATGCATTTGTTTAAATTTGAGAAAATTTCTCAGTTGAGCCTGAGAAAAATTTTATAACCTCGGGCCCTGATCAGGTTGATCTTTATCTACACAGGAATGTGACGTAAACGATGTGAGAATAGTTAGGATAGGATTTCTTTATAAATGTGATCAGCAACTTAAATGGGCGTATCTTGAAACTGAAATTAAATGGCGATTTGAAACAATTAAGGTTGCATTCAGTTGATATGCGAGGTATAGACATTCACCCAACTCGAAACCATTCTACAGTTAACAAAATCGAGAAAGCGACATTAATTACCTTACTTCAAAAAATGCATATATGTTTCATAAATAGCTTTTTTTTTTTTTTTCAAGATCTAATCAGGCGTTAAAAAATTCTATTTATTAAGTGAAATCCCGATTTTTTCCCCAGCTATTTTTAATTTGAACAAAGTTGTTATTATATGTTTTTCAGTGAGTTTGGGGCGTTTTTGAATGGTTTGAGTGAGTGTTTCGAATGAATGAATGGACCACTGAGTAAGCGATTTAGAATGGTTTTGATTGAGACGAATGTCAATTTCACGCTGTATTTAGTTGTAAATCGCACTCTATTTAAGGTCCGTGGGTCAGGAGGGACTCACCATGCACACTCTCAGGACTCGAAATAAGTGACAGGGAATGTTCGCCGTACCTTCCTGTGTGATAATTGAGATGTTAACTGGTGGTATTTTGGGTCTCAACTGCCATTCCGAGCGGTTTTGTAGAGACAGCCGTAAAAAAACAAGAGGGCAATAGGGGTTCTAAATCAATCACCTAAATTTACAAACTAAAATAAGTTTGAAGTAGGCTTCTGAAGATGAACGAAATAACGACATGAAAAAGTAATACTTTCTGTTTAAATCATTCATGACAATTTCAGGTTGACTAGGTAAAAAGTGTTCTTTCAAGATTTTTCTAAGATTTGATCCTGTGACCTAGTGTTACATACGAACTGTCCTCAACTGAAGCATAGCTGAAAAATATCCGACTTGAGCCGGCCTCGAACCCACGCGGGCAGCAATATTTATATATATACATATTTTTTTTTACCAATGGGCTAACCACTGAGCCAAAGAAGATCTTCCCTGACGCAGGTGTCAGACATTGTATTTAAACCAACGAAGCTATGCAGGACAGTAGTGTCCCACAACAACCCCCCTTAAGAGTCATTATATATTGATGATGATAAGCCTATCTAGGCAGCAATATGCTTTCTGAACTAACCAAGTCGGTCCAATGCCGACATAAATGGCTCCATTGCCAATCCAGGGCGAGTCCCCATGTTACGTGCGAATTGTCCTCAACCGAAGCATAGCTGAAAAAATATCCGATGTTAGCCGGTGTCGAACCCACGCAGTCAAGTATTACTCAAATTATTGGTTTACAAGACCAATGAGCTAACGACTGGGCCAAAGAAGATCTTCCCTGACGTAGTTGTCAGACATTGTATTTAAACCAACGAAGCTATGCAGGACAGTGGTGAGAGTGGTCTCCCATTTTTGACCCCATTTGACCTTTTTTCGAAATTGTGTGAGATTTTATCAAGATTATTATTCTGAGCAATTTTAAATATTGCCTCTAGAATGTAAACAAGGTCTTTCTTAGATTTGTACCCGTGAGTTAGTTTTTTAGTCGTCTTGACCCAATTTCGAACTTGATCGAGATTTCATCAAGATAATCATTCTGAAAAAAATCACAATGATTGGTTTAAAAATGTTGCCTCTAAAGAGGCCACTGGGGTTTTCTAATATTTGACCCCGTGACCTATTTTTCAACCCCACTTGACCCGCTTTCGAACTTATCCGAGATTTCATTTACACAATTTTTCTGATTAAATTTCAGGTTGATTGGGCTTTTAATCTGGCATCAAGAGTGCCCTAATCGTAAATGTTGACAAAGGAACGACGGACATAAAGTTACTTAAAAATCTCACATTGAGCACTTCGTGCTTAAGTGTGCTTAAAGCAAATTACCATAGAAACACTATACATAGATATTTTCATTTCATTCGTTTTCGAGGGACCAAAACATGCCTATTTCGCTTTCTTTTAAAAGCCTTTTTTTCTTGAAAGGTTTTCGAAGATCCCATCTACCTAAATACGAAATCACAACCAATTCGATATAGGAATTATGCTATGTTTTCTTTATATGCTTTTAGGCAAAAGGGGTTACCACGAAGTGTGCTAAATGATCCTCTTTTAGAGACTGCTAGCCTGTTGTTAAGGTTGTGGATCCGTAATATTTCCACAACATTTCGGAAGTTATGAACTTTAACAGACACTGTGAAAGTTTATGAGTGTCGAAACGTTGCGGAACTCATACGGGTCCAATACCCTAATACGATGCAAATCAAGTTGTCAACAGTCCTTATTCGGGGTCCTCACTGCCTTTTCTTGTGTTTTCTATATGGCTGCCAATACAACTACGTTGCACTGAAACGAACTTCTAAACGACCTTCTGAAAGGCCGTTCAATTTAGCGTATTCAAGAAGCAGAATGCATTTGAATTTTTATGCTTGGTGTCTGTAGCAAACGGTCCAAAACAAGGACCCTCCTTCACGAAAAAAAAAGTTGCATATTTCAAAATTTCGGTCTAAGAAATACGCGAAATTAATCTTATAAGTGACAAACTTCGGTGGCTATTGTGTGTCAGATAGCACATCACTGAAAAAAATAATAATATGATTATTTTGTTTCTTTCAAAAGTATAAAATGTTAAAATTACCCCACCAACCAATTTTAATTTTGAAATCAGGGGTATCCTAAGATTACCGTCAAATTCACTGCTTTCCTTACATTTTTTTTTCAGTTTGATGTTAATAAACGATTCTCCTTTAATGATTTTCTAATAGAATTCGATTACTTCCTATTTCAGATACCAAAGATAATATTACTCTTTCAGCAAAAACAAAGTCCCCGTTCAGAATTTCTTTTCAGTGTAGGTATCCTTTGATTTTCAATAAAAAAAACTATGCTTTAAAAATAATTGAAATACAAAAGAAGCCCATACAAATACTCTGTCGCTTTTTGTATATATATAAGAATGCCTATATCTTGGTGTTGTACCATATATTCTCCGTGACTGCCATTGACAACACCAAGAAAGCCAGACAGAAAAAATATCGACTGTTTACAGCTTAATTTGAACTTATGGAGATCGTTTAATCGAATGGAACAATTTTGGAGCTTCTTGTGATTGGATTCAGTATTTTTAGTGTCACGAATGGATCACTTATTGGGTGATAGAAATGTTTGTCAATTTCACGAAATTGCTAACTGTCGCAATACGACTCAAACTTTTATGTGGCAAATCCAAACGAGTACAAATTAAGCGCACAAGAATTTTCAGAGTGTGCATAATCTGAAAATAATCTGTCATTTGGTATATTTAGTGAAGAAAACATTATTTTCGTTTTGTGTAATGTCACATTGAACAAAACTATTAACGGCACCAAACAAAGCCGGATGATGACAATAGATCACATTAGTACTTGGTGCCATGGTGAAGTAACTATATAGAGAATAACATGTCAGTTACTTAAAATACCAATGTTGTTTGGGAGGAATTTATCATGTGTCTTTGCCAGAGACCATTTAACATTGATATTTTAAGACTCTTACAAGTTGTTCTTTTATCATACAACATTTTTCACGTTTAATTTTAATAAACCTTTAAAAATAAAAGAAATTCAGGCGGAAGTGCTTCATGTTATGTTCTCAGACAGGTGATATCAGGTTAATAAAGGCTTCAATACACGATAAAAAAAAATCAAAATCTATCTATACAACAAAGAGAAGTATTGATACTATGTTCAAATTGGACATTTCTGTCATAGATTTCGTTGCCGTTCCGCATGTTTACTCTCTGTCGAAGTCTTTCGAATCGTTTGAAACTTGTCAATGTAAGCAATAAAATTTGACCGTAGAATGTTCAAACCTTTTCAAAATTGCGAAGAATCAACAGTCAGAGCAAATATAGAACTAGACCAAAGAACATTTCATATAAGAAAGTCGAAAATGGAATCGTGGCTATTTCTGTTGATTAGACATAACTTATTTTATTAGTAGAAGGTAATTCAAGTATGTATTCACTCTTCGTTCAATTTTTGCTTAAAGCTACCTCTACCTTAGACCAGTCTTAAAGGGATAATACACTCCGGTCGGTTTCTGATCATATACCTCATTTTGATGCCAATAAAAAATAATATTACAGTTAGTTACATCGTGCAATTGACAAACATACCGATCAAAACAATTCTAAATCGCTAACTCCACGCTCCATTAAGGACGATTGCTAGATTTTATTTCCTGAGATAGATTTTTCTTATATTGTCAGATTTTGTAGATTAAAGTATGGCGATTGCAAAAATGGAAAGTAAAAAGGGGTCACCGAATCAGATTTTTCGTAAAACATCATAGAATGTCATAGGTTTCGAGTAAATTTTTTCCCCAATGCGTAAAAACTGGTATATCGAAAATGAACGAAAATATTGTCAAAATTTATTACTTTTGATCAAATTTCACAAAAATCCTGAGATAGAAAATTTTATTTTTTTCTATATGTTGTACATGTAGATTATTATATGTTCGTGTGATATTGATACAAAAAAAGGTATTGTCACCGTGCTAATTTTTTAGAAAAATGCAAAATTCTAGGTCTCCCAGTTTTGACGCTAAGGTTAAAAATCACTCCTTTTCTCGTGCCAATCTTATGTACAAAATCAATGATATTCAATCCTTCTTAAATTAATCGATTATGGAGTTGAATTCCCCAACAATTAGGGTATCACTTTGTTTTGCGTCAACAAATCCCAAGGTCAAATCATATGAAAAGGTCAAGGTCATATATCAAGGCCAACGTTACATAAATCACGCAAAAATCTAGTATTTTCAAAAATCTTCAAGCCTGTTGAAAATAGAATGCTCACATATGGAATAATAATAGATCTTGTCAATAGGCATCATCAAATTCCCTGATCAAAATCATATTATGAGATCAAGGTCATCTACCTCGCTCACACCCAATCCCCCAAAAGAATTTCAAATACACACAGGTCTGTTAAAAATAAATCCAAACATTGGAAATTAAAAATCTGACAAGATCATTCGACAACGACAGGATCGTTTATCAAGGCAAACCTTTCAAAAATTAACCCCGTCAAAATGAAATGTGACGGTTACATGTAGCTTTCGGATTCACGACTGATAACGTTGTTTGATGTCTGATTATGCGCGGGAACGTTAACGTCACGAATACCTACAAAAACGACGCTGATGTCATATCCTTTATACTATAAAAAATGGCAAAGATAATCTATATAAATATGTTTTAGTGATAAGATTAGTTTATCGTCTTCATGAAAGCATTTTCCGCGTAATACAGAAATTTGGAGGGGTTTTGTAGTGTTTTTGCTACGTCCGAGATAAGTGCAAGTTTTGAGCGCCTACTCCTTTTTGAAGAGTTCGATGCGCAAAGACCTTGCGCAAGAACGAACTCCCGAAATCGTCCTTAATTCATTCCAAACACTCACTCAAACAATTCAATAACGCTCCAAACTTATTTAAAATGATAAGGAAAAAAAACTACCTTCAAAATAAAAATCGTTAGGAAAAAAACACGTTTACACTGAATTTATTGAAGCGCGTGTAAGCGAATGATGAATACTTGAAGACATAAAGGATATTTATAGGACCTGGATACATATTTTATTAAAGGGAGGTTATACATATCGCTAATTTTAGTTCATCCTGAACAAAATTTGCGATATTGGATTACCTCCCATGAAATCCACTAAAAAATCTCTCCACACACTCATTCAAGTTCATTCCAAAATAATTCCAAAATCATTCACCTTGACAATTTCACGATGTTATTAACTGTAATATTATTATGTCAAACAATATGAAAAAAATGACCAACTGTTTATGCCATCTACAACTTCTTTCAATTTTGGCCTTTCTAATATTTGTCATTTATGTTATGATTTACTAGTCTCGATTACAGTAAAAAACATCGCTAATTAACATTCATCTCAATCAAAACCATTCTTAATCGCTAACACAGCGCTTCATTTATTCATCCCAAACACTCATCCAAACCCTTCAAAAACGCTCAAAAATCAATAGAAAAGATCGCGACTTCACTGAATTAATTGAAATTGTAAGCCTCAATGGTTCTTGAAGAAATAGAAAGCTTTTCATAGAACATACGTGTATATTTTTCAAAGAGAGGTAATAATTATAATATGAAAATATCCCGAATAAAATTAGCGATATTGGATAAGATCCCTTTAGTTTCACTCAAAACTTACCCATCACACTCACACAATTTCATTCAAAATTCATTCAAATTGTCAATTTTACAATGTTTTCAAATGTAGTTCCATCTTAAGGGACGCAGAAGCTGTAATTACAGTAGCAAATTGTTCGATCACGTGTTGTCTGACATCCAGACTTCTCATTTGCCAAACTACAGCCTACTACAACTCCTGAAAAAGAAAATACGCTTTGTAACATCGTGAAAAAGACGCCCCTCCTACTCGGACGCCCCTCTCATTCAAAATAGTTACGAGCCACTTATTTGGAACCCTTTTCATATTACTGCTGTTGTTTCAGTTAGCAATTTTAATTCAAATGAATGTTTTTTCACGAAGCAAGACATTTAGCTTCTAGAATACATACATCTTTTCTATGATCTAGTATTTTAACCTAGTAATCAACTTTTTAACCTGGCATGATAAAATTTTAAAGTCTTAAGAGATAGCATGTAGACAAAATGTTTGTCTTTAAATTGGAGCAAAAATATCACTTCAATGGCGCATGCAATCTTTTTCTTAAATTTGGGCAAAAGAAATGAGACCCGTCACGCAAAAAGGGACCGTCGTGGAACCTTGTAAAATAAATATTTGAAACAGATATTTTGTCAAGCAAAAATAAACCAGTGGTCGCATTTCAAAAATTCTTTCGGAGGAAGGTAGATTGACCATTCTTGATTCAGAAAATTAGTAAAATGCGAAAAGTCCCGATCCTAGTCAGTTTGCGCAGTCTGGCTAGGGTCGTCACATTACGCACCACCCAGATGGTCCCTTTTTTACGTGACGGGTCACGAATGTTTTCTATCTGACTTGGGCCAATTGCAAAATCATCCGAGATATCTGGTGAAGTTTCGAGACATTTTAGCAAACTTTTCCTTTAAGGAACTTGACCTTCAAAGTGCACAGAAGTAATTTCTGAGATTTAAACCCATGACCTAGTTTTATACGTGACCCAATTTTGAGCTCATTCGAAATATCAATGTGACCCGGTGTTTGTCCGGAGTTTTGCCCCGGCTCTTACTTATGAGTACGGATAAAAAGAACGAGTGGTCCATGTTTACAATCTTTACTTAAAATTAGGCAACCAGTCAAGATAAAAAAAAAAGATTATATACAATATGCTCATATGTTCATGTGCAGGCAATGGGTCCATGACATTTCGTCGAAAGACAATTCGTCGATTGGACAATTGGTCGAGTAGACATTCCGTCTCGGATATTTCGTCAAAAACTAAAAAAAAAACACAATTTTACGTAATGACAAAATAAATTTCGACCAGTTATCGTTTCTACATTAAACCACAAACATCGAATCTAAGTCCAAGTTTGGTTGAGTTTACTTATTAAAGAGACTGATTTATTCTAAGCCCTTTAACAAACAAACTTACGGTAAACCATGAATTCATTTCATCTTTTCATGGCCTGGTTTCCGTCGCGTGTGTGTCCTTACGTGCGTCTGTGTTTCCTTAAACTTTTTTCCCAAAATACCTTTTCTAAAACAACTTGTTATATTTCAACAAGATTACAAAGTAATGATCATTGGGACAAGCTCTTTCAGATTTCTTCGTTTAATTTAATGTCGGACTGTTAGCATTGTTGCTACGGTCTATCGCATCACTGAAATATGGTAAAGGTCCACTAGATGATGCTACGTATCAAACATAAAGGCTCTCCGAGTGAAGCCCAAATTTAAATTTTAGGTCGGACTGTTAACATAGTTGCTACGGGCTATCGCCTCATTGAAATATGGTAAAGGTCCACTAGATGATGCTACATCATTCGGAACACCACTCGGCCAATCTCACGATCAACCTCGGATGTACATAGACGGACTTTTTTTTTCGAAATTACGGGAAAACTTGGAAATGACGTCAGTTAAAAATGGCGTTAGCCCTCGAAACTGTGAGTGAAAACATTCGACGTCGCCAACGCTACTCGTTTTAATCACTGACGTGAAACCATCGTATCCTAATATAGATAGATTCTTAAATAACGGCTGAAAAAATCTTATTTTTTTTTGAGAATGATTCGTCATTCTCTAAAATTAAGATTTTCAGCCGTTATTTACTGTAATAGAAATGAATCTACAGTGCTAGTTTTTTCTTACACTGTTTCCGACTAACAAAATGTACGATTTTGTTACATACCAATCCGCCCTACATACATCAGAGGTCTGTTGCAGTTTACGGAAATGGCCGAGTGATGTTCCGAATGGATGCTACATATCAAACATAAAGGCTCTCCGATTGAAGCCCAAATTTGACCCAGGGGTTTGATATGAACAACATGACAAAAGGTCCACTAGATTATGCTACATGCTAAAAGCTGTCTGCCTTCTGGTTTCGGAGAATATATATATACTTTTTCTAAATCAGTTTCTGTGTAAAAAGGGATGCGCACTGGCGGAGCCCAAATGTAAACCCAGGGATGATATGAACAAACTTTGTAGAGGTCCACAGAATGATGCTTCATACCAAATTTGAAAGATGTCTGCCCTCTGGTTTCAGAGAAGAATATTTTCAAAGGTTTTCCAATTATCACCTTTTTTGTTGCCATGGCTTTTTCTTGTCATGACAACAAGAGTTAAAGCCGTATTTCTATTGGTAGAAATTGATCCAAGGAACATCCATGCCAATTTTCATCTGAGACTGGACCACCGGTTTAGGAGGAGAGGAGGTTAAAAGAAATTGTGGACGATTGACGACGGACATCGAACGATTTAAATAGCTCACCATGAACACAGCTCATTCCAAGGCAAAATCCTACGTCATCGGTCACATAATATTTAATAAAGAGTTTTAGAGTTCATATTACAAATTCGTTTAACATATGTCCGTATCCAAAATGAAAACAAACCGATCTGGTCACTGAAACCTTTCTGCTGCGTCAATTTAAATCTTGTTCGAGCGTAAAAGTTCCATAGATTTTTTTCAAATCGGATGACCCAGCAGGAAGATAGGAATGGCAACATTTGGAATGGTCGTAACACGAAAAAAAATAAAAATGTCGAAGTGTCCTATATAGACGATTCCAATGAGTTGTTTCAAGGCAGAATCTTACAATGAATAACACCACGTGGTACGATTTGTGATCTTGGCCTACGATGAATTTTCCGTAAGAAGTTTGGTAAAACGGATCCCTGTTCGTCAAAGTTATTCACCGTTACCTGATAACGTGAAGGGTTGATTGCTTTTGTTCAACATACGATTTCCTATCCCTGTTAAATGGCGAAGGTTGCCAACCCTATTATACAGTTTATTTTAACATAGGGCCAACTTATTTCTCCCACGGGCGGGGCCCGATTTGATTGTTTTTCAGCCGGGCCACAATATGAAACCCGGCCCTGTGTTCCGGTTGACAAGATGCTACAAACCGTTTTCTAATTATACCCCGCTTTGCGCGTGCACATGCTTGCAAAAACGGGTATAATTTAAAAACAGTTTGTAGCATCTTGTCAGCCGGAACACAGGGCCGGGTTTCAAATTGTGGCCCGGCTGAAATACATCAAAATCGGGCCGCGCCCGGGTGAGAAATAAGTTGGCCCACAGTGAAATTGCCATGAATATAACCCCCGATCAAACATATTAGCGCTCCATTCATTTAAAACACTCAGATCACTCGAAAATGCTCCGAAATCGTTCAAAAGAGCCTCGAAATAGTTGAATACAACCAACATTCCATTAGAAACGATCTAATCGTTCCATGATTTAATCGTCTAGTGTGGATTATTAAGTGAATAATTGGTCGCTGACGACACATAAACACAAAGACAAAATATTTTTTATCAAAGGGAGGTAATGCACTATAACACATTTCGTCCAGTTGGACGAAAGTAGCGATATCATATCTAACCCCATCTAGAGCATTCGAATTTTACCCATTCTTTTTGATTCCCCACCAATACCAAAATCATTCACCTTCTTAATTTCACGATTTTTTTTTAACTGTACCCTCCTCAAACTTTATGATACATAATGTCTAATATTAATTTTGATTAAAAGAAAAGGTATAAAAAGTTATCTCGATCAAATGTTTAGTAGTATAAACTAAACATACTAAATCCGTATTCTGTCTCTTCTAAGTAACAAGATCCCGGACAATCCACGATGTCTAATAAAAACGGCACTGTACCTTCACCTTCGTAACACAGCTGAAATCCTCCTACAAAAAAGGGAATAACATGTCAGTGTCTTAAAGTATCAATATTATCTGGTCAATGTTGGGAGAATTTATCATGACGAGGCTGTGCCGAGTCATGATAATTTTTCGCAGCAGAGACCTGATAACACCCTGCCATGCCCATATTTATGGTCTAATAAGAACGTCACAAACATTTTCTGAAAAGGGGTACCATAGAAACATTCTGGCAAAGTTTCATTTAAAATAGTCTTTAGCATTAGAAAGTGATGTTGTTCACAGATTTCGAAGTTAGAAAAGGTCCCTCCCTGCCATGGCGAATTTTTGGGGTCAATCAAAATTTATCAAACAATTTCACCCAAGGAACATTTCTGCTAAGTTTGGTTGAAATCTGTCCATTGGTTACTGAGGAGAAGATGTTCAAAGATTTCAGGGGCAAAAACTGCCCAACCCTGCCATGCACTTATTTGGAGGTCAATCAAGTTTTCACGAAGAAGTTTAGAGAAGGGTCACTTAAGGAACATGTCTGCCAAGTTTTGCTGAAATTGGTTACTTAGTAGATGTTTAGAATTCAGAGTCAAAAACTGCCACGGCTACATTCAGGGGTCAATTAAAATTTGACGAAGACGCTGTTAGAAGGGTCATCCTAGGAACATATCTGCCAAGTTTGGTTGAAATTAGCCCACGAGTTACTGAGGGGAAGATGTTTAAAGAATTGCTGACGACTTCCGACGGACGACGCCCGAACAACAAAAGGTAATGATAAAAGCTAAACTTGAGCACGTTGTGAACATGTGAGCTTGAAATGTAATCGGCATGGCTCTTGTTTTTGTATGATTTCGTTTGTCCTTTAAGATTGCTACAGAAAAATATATACGCATATTTTTTTATTATTTAAGTAATGCCATTGTTTTAATGTCGTAAGTGCACATTCAGCATGTTAATACTGTTTCATATACGACGGTGACATATAAAAAGAAATGTTTAGTTAAACCGAAATATAACGATATCTTCCAAAGCTTTTTGACATCAAGCATATATCAACAATTTTTCATCAGTGGTGTATAGAGAATTATGTGTTAGTGTCTAAAAATAACAATGTTATCTGGTCGAGGTTGGGAGAATTCATCATGACGAGGCTTTGACGAGTCATGATAATTTCTCACAGCCGAGACCTGATAACATTGATATTTTAAGACACTAACATGGATTCTATGTATCATGCAATTATTTTTCAGTGCTTGAGTATGATAAACCCTTAAAAATCAAAGAAATTCAGGCGAAAGTGTATGCCAATTGTTTCTAAAAATAGACTGTCTGATATTATGTTATCGGACAGGTGATATCAGGTCAATACAGACTTCATTGCATGATAAATCAAAATAAACATGCAAGATGGATTTCGTGTAAACGTAAACTTACTCGTTACAGCCAGTGACACAATAAACAAGGATAAAAGTCCGAATATTTTTTGCATTTTGAAGAGGACGGTTCTACTTTCAACATTAGAATAATTATGACTGTTTACCATTTTAGAAATTAACATTATCTTGTTTAATTTAGATTTTATTTCACACAAAATGTTATTTCTTTAGAGATTACAACATGTCTCGCTAAAGTTTTGCCTAGAAATAACCCACGAGAAATGGGACAATGTGGCATAAGATCAGACTACACGTCTGTTCAGGCTGATCTAAGTCTAACCGTCTGACAAAGTTTTGTTTTAATCAGGAGTATGCTGTACATCGTGAGAAAGGTTAAGAGTAGATTGTTATACATGCGCAGGGTTCGACACTAGATTCTATGAGTAAGGAGTTCATTGGACTTAAAAAACTATCAAATAAAGGAGTCCAAGCTCAAAGTACGGAGTCTGAATTATATAATGTGGCAAACTTTGTTGGAAAGAAGAAATTGCTTGTTTCTTTTTCACAAGTTTCTGCATGAAAGAGATGGTGTTCTTTCATAATCTACAAGTTGCTAGAAAATGTTATCTCAAATAATTTCTATATTGAACAAGATGTAAATCTTTGACGAGGATTGATTGATTACAATGTTCGATGAAATATTCTTGAATAAACCGGGGAGTCCATGGGACTCCTTACATACAAAATAAAGGAGTCCAAACAGGTAAACAAGGAGTCTCGGACTCCCCTTAGTGTCGAACCTTGATGCGATCTTCCACTCAAAAATAGGCCACCTTAAAACAGAAATTAATGTGTACAGTTTATAAATCATGAGATCGACGGTCATCAAACTCGAAACCATTCCAAACCACACTCTAATTACAGCATTCCAAATACTCAGGCAAATCATTCAAAACGATTCAAAACCACTCATAAATCTCCATAGCTCATTCGACTTTATCAAATCGTCTTATCATGTAGTGGCTTTCCTAAATTTGAAATTACTTATTGATTCATGGTGCAATTAACCACATCGTGAAATTAACATACATTTCAATCAACCATTCTGAACCACTCGCTCTGCGCTCCATTTATTTATTCGAATCACTCACTCAAGCCATTCAAAAACGCTCCAAACTCACTCAAAAAGATAAAATCAACAACTTCATTCAAAATGAATAAAGATCGAAAAAAAAACGCGAATTCATACACATAATTGACATTGGGAGCTTCTGATAGGTTCTTGAAGAAAAAGGAAGCTATTTATGGAACTTGTATTCATGTTTTGTTAAAGGGAGGTAAAAATTATCGCTAATTTTGTTCATCCTGAACAAAATTAGCCATAATGGATTACCTCACTCTAAATTCAACCAAAAACTCGCTCCAATCACTCGTTCAATTACATTCCAAAATCATTCCGGAATCAATCATCTTGTCAATTTCACGATGTTTTTAATTGTAACAGATAAAGCTCACGTGGTTAAGATTTACCCGCGTTACAGCTTCTTCTCTAATAGGAGCTTTGAGTTTTATGATATTGTGGAAATTGACAATAACATTTCAAGACAAATGGTTTGTTTTACATAAATAGGTATTACATTATGGACACAGCTCACATGGTTAAGATTTACCCTCGTTACAGCTTCGTCTGTGTTAAGAGTTTTGTGTTAATGATATTGTGGAGATTGACAATAACATTTCGAGACAAATGGTTTATTTTACATATTGGCCTTACATCATAGACACAGCGCACGTGGTTTAGATTTACCCTCGTTACAGCTTCGTCTCTGTTAAGAGCTTTGAGTTTTAATGATATTGTGCAGAGTGACAATAGCATTTCGAGACAAATGGTTACCTTCCATATTGGTCTAACATAATAGACACAGCGCACGTGGTTTAGATTTACCCTCGTTACAGCTACATCTCTAATAAAACCTTGTGTTTTTATGATATTG
The DNA here is from genome assembly GCA_948146395.1 of Fragum whitleyi. NCBI lineage: Eukaryota > Metazoa > Mollusca > Bivalvia > Cardiida > Cardiidae > Fragum > Fragum whitleyi. The sequence continues at coordinate 14,173,837 of OX411558.1, read as the reverse complement.
TGGAGACTGACAAAAACATTTCGAGACAAATTGATGGCTTTAAATATAGGTCTTACATTCTGGACAGCTTTGTAATCGCTATGATATTTAGTCAATAGCCCTAAGCCAGATTGTGAAATGGCGTTCTGCGATTTTCTAGTTATTGTAAAGGAAGCCATACGTTAAGCGAATAAATCACAATATCAAACAAGAACGCTTGTTTAGTATCGTGGTAATTTTCTTTCGATATATTAAGCTTCGTTATTGTACGACGACGTACTCTGTAGGTCTAAGTTGTTGCATAGTACATACGTGTGATAGAGACATAATTTTATTGTAAACAATCTATACAAAATTGAAATGAATGTCATTCAAGAAACATTCGTCGAACGCGGGATGCTCAAGTAAAATAAAATCAAAGATCAAATTGAGCCGAAGATTTTTGCGCGTTGTGTGTGTTTATTTTTTTCTTTTTTTATTTATTTATTTTTTTTCAATTATTTTTATTTTTTATTATTTATTTATTTTTTATTATTGTTGTTGTTTTGAAATTGTTTTTCTCGAAAAGAGTGTTTGCCCATAATTCTTTATGGATTGACTTTATTTTATATCAGAGACGATAACAGATTACGGCTACCACATGTTAAGTCCGGAAAATGGACAAAAGTTGAAGTTCGTGGACGTCTCTAAGACGTAGGGTTTTCAATACTGAGTGTGAAAACATCATTAAAAAAGAAATGAAAACCTCCTATCTCTTTGTAGAGCGTGTCAGGGTATCGCTTCAAAATAACTCCTCAATGAAACGTAGTCCGCAGCACTTGAATGTCTGCCATGAACAATGTCTACCATGTCGAAAAGGGTGTTTGTCCATAATATTGAGTTATGTAACGCGTAAGTTTTGCGACGGTACGTTGTGAACGTTTTGACATTTTTAATACTTAATTATTTAAATACCGATGTAATTTCGCAAACACAAAAAGTGGTTACGGGTCGATGACAAATTACAGGTACCACATGTAAATCCGGAAAATTGACAAAAGATGGAGTTCGTAGACACCTCCAACATGCAGGGTTTTCATTACTTGGTGTGAAAGCATCGATAAAAAAGAAAAGAATACCTCCTAACTCTTTGAAGAGCGTACCAGGGTATTGCTTCAAAATAACTCCTCGCTGAAACGTAGTCCGAAGCACTTGAATGTCTGCCATGAACAATTTCTACCATGTCATAGCGTTAATTTTGCTTATAAAAGGTTATAGAATGTCATTTTACACTTGAAACTGTGCAAAGGTATAAGGGGTCCCTGGTCCCGCCTTTTAACCTCAGTTACAGCACAAACTTCAGATATTATACGTGTAAGCCCATCCTCGAAATTGTTTTAAAAAATAGCGGGAAACGGCAAAGGCCAATAGTGAATCCTATCTAAATGAATGATTTGATTGGTAAATCGATTTTTTAAGGAACAGCCGTGATGTGTTGATCGCGAAGATATCTCTCAGAATTACCTCCCAAAGCGAATTTACTGACGTTAAAGAACATTGTTACCACTCGAGTATCTGATGGCTTAGCGTCACTTTCTTTTGTGGCAGTAGAACGTCATGAAGCTTTCTTTAAAAAAACGTTCATCTTTTAACTCGTATAGTTTGGGGACACGTGCTTTGATTATCTTATTTTAGAAATGATAATTTGAGTTCTTTCATTTTTGGACGCTATAAAAATTACTAAAGCAATTTACCAAAGTATCTTTAGAAGACTGTAGATAGATCCATTTACGTATTTTAGGGCGTTAACATTTGAAGAGACCACTTGGTTTTGGCGTATGTTGCCGCGGCCTAAGCGCTCTTGAAAACTTACTGACCTTCAAACTATGAGGTCCCGGCTTCGACGCCCGACAGCGGCACTAATCCTTTTCGACATTCATTTTGACTACCAGCAATGGTTTAATTGTCGTAAACCATAATCGGATGAGCAGCTGTAGACTCGGAAGGGATAGAGAAGTAGAACTGGCGGAAGTACAAAGAATCTATAATAAGTAGCTTTAGTCGCCCTAATATGACTAAAAAGCTAATAAGGGTGGCGATAAAAACTATTTCGAACAAGGAAATCTGATATGGTATGTTACAGCGCTGCAACGTGCATGCAGAAAGATAACTGAAGAGTTCATTAAAATATAACTTTGTTGATCTTAAAGTTAAAGTTCAAAATACACATATTTAACTTACTTTTGACGAGTGCTCGACTTTCCAAATTCTTGGTCAGACATCTTAAGATTATCATCACCATGATAAAAGAAAAAGGAATGCAGAATTTTTTTCTCTATATGAATAATTAAAACCAGTCTTACCGGGCTAAGAATAAAGGTCCAAAGTAAGAATACTAGCCTTACACAGAGGTAAAGAGGGGGAAAAGCCAGTCTAAAATCTTCATTTATCATGCAACGAAGCCTGTATTGACCTGATATCGCCTATCTGATAACATGACGCAGTCTATTTTTAGAAACAATTTGCAAACACTTTAACCTGAATTTCTTTGATTTTTAAGGGTTTATCATACTTTAGCCCTGAAAAATGATTGCATGATAGATAGAATAACACGTTAGTGTCTTAAAATATCAATGTTATCTGGTCTCGGCTGTGAGAAAATATCATGATTCGGCATAGCCTCGTCATGATAAATTCTCCCAACCTCGACCAGATAACGTTGTTATTTTTAGACACTGATATGTTATTACATATTATTCTCTATTTCTCAAAGATATCTTCTCGTGTGGTTACTTATTCGAATCGTCTGGGCGAGATGTTTAGTAAAACAGGCCCAAGGTTTTTACTATCGATATTGAAACACTAAGCTCTGCTAACAGTAACATCAGTTCATCTGCAACTATGTATTCCAGATCATATTTGGGTCTGCATCTTTCTGTGATGCTTTATTACCATTTGCTTTACTGTTTGATAGGTTGATATGCACTCCAAAATCTCTATTATAATACGATGGCGTAAAACTAATTTCTGAAAAAAGAAGAATCACAATAAAATTCATATATCACGCGGCACGCTATGAACGAACTTTTCGATACAAATTACTCCTTTATATTGCATTATCTTAAAATATGAGCAAATCTTATCCAACCCTCATGCAGTTGTTTGTTCTGTACAAAATGTCCCTTTTCCAAAAATGTTTTTGCTTTACTGCTATAGCTAGGGCAGTCTTATGTTGCTTGACTGTCTGTGCTCATCTAAAGCTTCATTTTGATATATGCTATACCTGGACATACTGGTTTTCCTTGGCAAATGAAGTTCCCTTAAACTCGTGTCTCACACACTTTACATAGATCTACACGTTGTTATGCAAGCAATTTTTGTACTTATTTTATAAACACATTTGTCATATAAGTCTTTCTTATTTTGCAAAAGTGTAGATCTATGTAAGGTATTGTGTGTTGTCACAACATATCTGGACATAAATAATGTATATACTTATACATTATATATTCTTTAGCAATGTATCAATTTCTATTTCACAAAATAATGAATATATAGTTCTTCTTTGTTATAGATTATTGACTTCAAAAGACGTAATTTTGAAATAAATAAAAATAAATATGTTACAATATTGAAGTGTGATGTTGCACCATACCCAGCATCTATTTTAATTAGTTTTATATCTAAGGTTGAAGCAGTACCTAGTAGGTTCAAATTGAGGCAAATTAATCCAGCCGAAGTGAACTTGTTGGTTTGGAACAAAATATCCTTCCATAATGGTTTGGCTATTCTATTATGAGATTGGGGCTCTTATATTGTGCAACTGCTTGTATTCATTCACAGCTTCAATTTGATATATTGCTTAGTTGGTCAAGCTGTCTTTTTTTTGTAAAAAAAAAGAAAAAAGAAGTAGCATTAAATTGGTTCAAAAACTCTTAACATGAACCTTAAATTCATTCAAAGTTCATTCCTCCAATTTAATCATTTTCATCACAAAATCATTGTCCTTGTAAGTTTTATGACCATCTTGACTTGATATCAAATTCATAGTAACGTTTCTAGAAAAGGGACTTACATTGTACAAATGCCTTAGGCGACCGGATCACGTAAGCTACAAAAAGAGCTTACAGAAAAGTAAACAGCATTGTGAAATCAACATAATGAATAATTTTGGATCGGTTGTGGAATAATATTGTGTGAGTGGAACCAATCTTGAAAGAAATTAAAGGGTGGTAATACATATCGACCATATCGTCCAAATTGGATGAAATTGGCGATTATTGATTACTTTCCTTGAATAAAATTCATCGTATTTCCGTTTTTGTATCTTTTCAGCCCTGCGTTCAGGATCACCTTACGGTGCAATCAGTTATCAAATTGTATCCCGTTTTGCACGTGCACTTGCGTGCAAAGCGGGGTATGATTGGAAAACTGTTTGCACCGTTAGGTGATCCTGAAGGCAGGGCAGGATATACAGATGTTTCATAATGCATATGTGATAATTGAATTGTGCAATGATCTTATCGTTTTGAATGAATGCTTGATTATTTTGAACGATTTTGAAACGTTTTTTGAACAATTTGGAGCGCTTTGAATGGTTTGGGTGAGTTTTTGGAATGAATGATCTTAACGCTGAGTGAGTGATTTATAATGGTTATGGTCGAGATGAGTGTCAATTTCACGATGTTCTTTACCATATTTCTGACTGTTTTGTGAACACTTACACACAATTGATAAAAGCCTTTATACGACACTCGAATCGTCTATTTTTCAACATAAAGCATTCCTACATTCACAATTTATATGATAATACAGTTAATCGCCTCAGAAATTTGACAACAATCTAGCTGTCAATCCAGAGCATTCCATAAATGGAAATTTAAACACTCACTCAACTCATTCAATCGCTTAGAAGGCATTCGAATAGCCACACTAAATTCTTTGAATGTGCCCATTGAATATTTAATTGGCTTGAGTACATCTTAAAGCGTTTGACTGCTCAATAAAGAAAGAGCTTTCCTTTTTTGAAAAGTAAGTACACTTTTAATGTAGGTTATAGAATACTTTTCATCTAAACGAAAGAAAGCGATGGTGGTCTATTATCTTCCTTTGACAATCGCTCATCCAATTTAACCAATGGCATTCCGAAATCATTTTTAAATGAGTACATCAAACATATATAAACTGTGTTGTAATTTATTTTATCTTATTACTATACAAATATCCGTGTGATAACGTCCCGTATAATATTTCTTATGATATCACATAGTAATTTTTAGAACAATGATATAATGCGGTTATTTTTAGAAACTTGCATTTCGGTTAGAAACATCGACGAAAAAACGACAAATAGAGGTTATAAGATAATTTTAATACGCTCTTAGTGTTTGTATGAAAAAAATATCTAACTCGATTGTGAGAAGTGACAGTTGTCTCGACAGAGCCTCGACAATTATCAATTCTCCCAACCTCGTTAGATATTTGTTTTTTCATACAAAACACTTCGTGTGTATTGTCCGTCACAATCCGTCACGTGACTGGGCAGCGGCATGAACTTCTTCGTCCATACTCATCCATGTTGCCCGCTGGCAAAATGATGTCACTCTGTAGCTTGTGTAATAAACGTGTGGTGTCCGTTGTTTACTGGTAGATCGTCGGCCTCCTGCACCAACGGTCATGGGTTCGATTCCTGGGAGCGGCTATCGATCTTAGTTCTTTCATTGGCCCACACATTCGGCAGGAGTGAATTTTCCAGGAAGCAGAATCGAAAAGGATTAATCTAAGTTGTGAGAACTTGTTTCCAAATCGATTTCAAATATTTAGGTTGAAACCAATAAACGTGCGAAGTATCGCATTTTTTCGGGATTTTATCGGAAAATCGACATTTTTTTCTATATGTATGTCGCTTTTAGTGGCTTATTCTTTAATAAAAAATAACACAATCTTGGTCAGATAATAAAACAGTTATTTTTATGGTTATTCGAGGAACAGTGAAAAGCTATTGCGCTCTGTCATCGGTCAACAGTTCAGAGCGTTTGCCCTTCCAAAAAGCGATAAAAGTTTTCACCGAACCTCATAGTACTATGAAATAACTGAAAAATCAATCGGCATATTAATTCGAAATTGTTCTTACTGTACGAACAGATAAGCCTTCAAAATAGCATCTTTGCGTAATTGTAGTTCAAAGTCATTGAAGAGCACCATATAAGGTAAATACTTTCCTTAATTTATTTATATTTGTTTTGTTGGCTTTCAGGAAGAAGCTTTATATCATTAGAGGAATTCGATGTCAGAAATGATTTGTTTGTTTGAAAAGGTTTAATTTCAGGCATTTCTAAGTTCCATCCCTAAATTGGTTCGAAAATGGTTGATAAATGATATTGACAGTGAATGAGATATTCCTCACTGATTTACATTGATGACAAATAAATACATTTCTAACTTGAATATCTAAACATACAGTTATATTGAAAATCTAATGGATTTTACTAAAGTTACATAAAGAAAAATAACATTTCTTTAACTTGACAGTAACTGCCTGGTTACTATTGTAACCACCTTTACAGAAGAAATCCAAATCATTTTATTTTTTTCTATTTCGTAATAAAGGACTAGATGGTACTTTCTTAAATAGGTACAATTACCCAAACTAGCTGCATTTAAAAAAAAACGCTTCAAGATTATCGTCAAAATATGACATTTTTAAGGAATGTTTTACTCATCTCAATATAGTATCGTATCGAATATAAATAGACCCTAAATGAATTAAAATTGTCATATGATGATTGGAGAATAAAGCAATTTATGAAACAAAGGAATTTTATTGTAAAGCTTTTAATAAGCAAGATAACTAAGCTAGAAAAAATCTTTTTTGTGCTTAATTTGCCATTTTTATAAAAAGAAAACTTTGAGATTAGGTCCCATGACAAAATGATTCGACAAGAAACAGTTACTTTATCACAATGGCAATAAGATCTGATTATCAAACAAATTTATACTTAATCCAAGACACGGCGTGTAGCAACCCAATATAAAGGTGGAAGCGCTTACAGAGAATAGTATTAAAACCCAAGACGACAACAACATCGGCACTATAATACCAAACCGATTGTGACATCGATCTCTATTCTTCTTAGCTTACCAGGCCACAATGTGCTTAACGTAAGCTATTTTGATGGTCAATTGTTCGCGTGCGGCGTCCTCCTTCTTCAAAAGACACTTTTTCTCCGAAAGCGGTAGGCCTATATTATTTAACCCTTGCCTGTTTTACAAAATTTTGGACCTGTCCAAATTCAAAGGTATTGCAGACGAAAATTCAAAGTGGATTTAATTTGAAAAATAACCATTCTGTAGGGTAGAAAATTTTGTAGAAAAAGAAGAAATTGTTTGTCACAAACAATTTCCTCTTTTTCTACAATATTTTCTCACTTACAAAATCTTAGGGACGTAAAAACCAGGGATTAGACAGGAAAGGGTTAAACTTGTCAGGAATGTCATTTGAACATGACAATACCGAAGCTCTTCTAAGTCCTAAATCCGCCATCAACTCTGGTAACTCCAGCTACACAGAAATAGAAAAAGACATTATTTTAAAGGATCCACGTGCAAACCCCTCACCCCCCCCCCCCGCGAAAGCTTGATAGTTAATTGAAGCCTAATAGATTAAGGATGCTTTTGTACTTAAACCCTTTGCTGTTTAACCCCGGCTTTTTACGTGCCTGTGATTTTATGATTGAGAAAACATTGTGAAGAAAGAAGAAATTGCTTCTGACAAGCAATTTCTTCTTTTTCCACACTATTTTCTACCCTACTGAATGGTTATTTTTCAAATTAAATCCACTTTAAATTTTCGTCTGCAACACCTTTGAATTTGGACTGGTCCAATATTTTGTAAAACAGGAAAGGGTTAAGAGATTAACCCTACAAAACCTAAGTCTTTAAAATTACAAAGGGCAAAAACTAGAAAACTATGCAAGCAAAGTTGTAGCTATTATGTACTGCACTTCTCCTCCATGAGATCTATCCACCCATAAAGTTTCAAGTTGATTGCTTTTATACTTTAGGAGATATGCTCCGGGCAAAATCTGAGTATTTAAAATAACAAAGGGGGGTAACTCCAAAACTATGCAGGCAAGGTTTGCTGTTCTTGAGCACAGCAATTCTCCTCTATGAGATCTATTTACCTATAAAGTTTTAATTTGATAGCTTCTATACTTTAGGAGATATGCTCTGGACAAAATCCAAGTGTTTCAAATAACAAAGGACAATAACTCATAAATTATGCAAACAAGAGTTGTAGTTTTTGTGTACTGCACTTTTCCTCTATGAGATCTATGCACTCATAAACTTTGGTATCAACTGGAGGTCGTCAAAGCAAATCACATGAGAAATTTAAAAGCTGTAGCACTTTCCATGGCAATGAAATGGCAAATATTGAAGTTTAAATTCTAAATAAATTTATTAGTCCGGCAGAAAAATGGCATATTTTACTTGAACCTAGTAGTGTGGTATAAAGTTTTTTTCTTGGCTGATTCTTGTAGCCCAAGTTTTACTCATCAAGAATCTGCCTGATGACACCTTGTCATCATTGAGCATTTTGAGAAAATCGAGATGGCAGCCAGGACCCCTTGAACAAATACATGTTACCACTTTTCTTGTCTTGATGATAGGTATTTATGCATTTTTGACCTTAGTTATGTTGTAAAGATCACACTTTAAAGTATCATGAGGAAATTAACCCATAAAACGAAAAAAATAATAACTATTGAAGACAGCATGGCAGCCAAACAGTTATATTACATGGCATTTAGAGAACAATAGATTTTATTTGACAAACCAAACTTTTTGCATTGGTTTAATTCCTGTTTTGTCTCTTGATGATGGATGCAATCCCATCTTCTTAAAATTAGATTGATAGCCTATCACCGCTTGTAAATTGACTTCCTGGCTAGATGGCAGCCAGAAATGCAAAAATGAGACTGATACCATTTTGATTTACTATAAATGTTAAATTACCTTTATACATTTATTTCAAGTTTACTTTTTATCTGCTAACTTGCCATTTTCTGATAAAGCAAATACTTGTACTTAAATTGATAATCAAAATTGTGTTTATCAGTTAAGATGGCTGCCAAACAGAACGGTTGATTGTTTGGCAACATTGTACTGTGAATAGGAGTTGACACAGTTTTTCTCAATTCTTTTGTAATATATATCAAATTTTATTCTCTTTCCAACCTCTTTCCATCAAGCGGATTTTATCTGTCACTACATATGAGCCTTTTTTCTCAGTTTGAGATGGCAGCCAGGAATGTGGATGACAGCAACTTTAACCCTATCTGTATGCTGATTGTTCTCTATATAGATTTCCACTTGTTTTGCCCTTAGATCTTGTATTTTGATATCAAGTCTTACCCAAAAATACATAATGTTAACATCCTTATTTAGAATCAGAGAGGTCCAATGAACAAATAAATATCAATTTTCGACTTTCCTTAGTGGTTATATGGTGACTCTTACTGGTCCACAGACAAAAAGAAAAAGAGAGACAATTTTGTTTTTCTTAAAACTGGCTGTCATCTGGAAATAAGAATCTGATGATTTTCTAATTGACCATGATTTATAAGGATGGCGTACAGAACTCATAAAACAGATGTTTGAGTCATAAAATTTAGATACAAATGTGGAAGGACATCTACAAAAGCGTTTCTTACACATAAGTTATTTTAGCTGCCATCTTGAAATGTGTCCTTAAATACCATGCGGACCAGAGGTAATGCATATAAATGTCTTGGATCTGCTTCAAATGAATAATTCCACACCTTATCACGCGATATCGTTTCGAGAAGTGTATGATGCCCCCTCTAATCTATGATTTTGACATGTATTTGGATATAACCTAATTTAGTTGAAATGAATATTGAAATCCTAAATTAAGATGCATTGTAGTAAAACTGCGTTGCTTAGAGCACTGGTGGACACACGTTCGTACTATTTTTGCCTCGACCGGAGATCGAACCATGGTGCCTATGGTTGAGAGTCCGACACTGTGCAATGGTCTAGGTCCAAAATATCAACTGTGATAACCATTTGAAACTTTTCCTCTGTCCAGATGTGTCATTATACTTAAAATAGTTTGCCCTGTATTATACATAATTACACGATTTCCGAAAAAAAGTCTGCATCTTTAAAAAGGAAGTTCTACAGCAGAATCATAATCAAATGCAATATGAAAGGCTTGATATAAACTGATACAATTTTTTATATATATATATTTTCATTTGTGGCTGCTATCTTGAATATTAAAAAAGCAAAAGGCGTTTTTTTTTTAAATTTTGTTTCATTTAGAGAAATACATTTTTGTCTACATATCTGACTTTTATCTCTGGTTTTATGACAAATATACACCATTAAGGCTGTCATCCACCCAAGTTTCAAGTAAGCATGATCTCAGATTTAAATTCAAGCAAGAGCAATATATTTCAATTATTCAATGGCATGTGTATATTATTAGAATTCATTTGGAGCTTTTGCCTTTTACTTTTTATAAAGGGTTCAACTTGTGAAACACTATCCTAATAACCATAATCAATAAGAGTTTTGTTTAAGGCAGTCTTTTCTCACCTTTTTTGGCAGGGAAGGTTAAAAGCAAAAATGGCGAGTGAAAGGTTTATTTGTTTTTAAGGTGAAAATCCACATTTCATTTTTTCCTGACTGACTTCCAATTTCAGAAAGAAATTCAAATTAGAGGTTGGTTTTATGAGCCAATTTTCAAAATTGGCCAGATTACTTGCGGACAAAATGTTTAAAGTTATTTAAAGGTTGTTGTTGGTTTCAATGTGACTTTCAGAATCTCACTTGGCTACCATCTTAATTACAAATCCAAATTTATATTAAGTCATGGCTGCCATCTCCATTTTGAAAAATCTCAATGATTACAAGATGTCATCAGTGTTATTATTGATGAATGCCTTGGCGAGAAGAATCGATCTAGCTAAACTGGCCTCAAAAAATCTTCCAGATTGACAATGTACTTTGAGCACAAATTTGCATTTATGCATTCCTGGCTGCCAAGTGAAATTTCCGAAAAAGAAATCAAATTAGACAACTAGATTGCTTTACCCGTTTTCAAATAGAAAATGGTTTCAGCATCTGAACAATATGGTTGAAATCATTCTGAGGTTGAAGTCTGTCATAACATGGCTTTTTACACTGTTTACTAATCCAGAATTCCATTTGGCTGCCATCTTGATTACAATTCATAATTCAAATTTCAATTCACACATTGATTTATTTTGTAAGTTCTTATGAGCATCTTAGTGACCAGAACAAGTGAAAAAATGGGTTTAGAAAAATAAATATAGCAAGTTAATGATCAGTTTGTATATTTTACGATAACCCTGGCTGCCATCTCCATTTTTTCAAAATGCTCAATGATGACAAGATGTCATCAGTCAGATTCTTGATGCGCAATGTCTTACCTACCAGAATCAATCAAGAAAAAAACTTTATACCACACTACTAGGTCCAGCTTACTTTCTGCCAGACTATATTCTTTAAATTGGCCTTTACCTAAATTGATCCCCTTGAAGTTGGTACCTACGAAAAAATTTATTACAACCAATGCTCATGTGAAATTTGAAGTCTATCACTTACCAATCAAAGTGTAATAGGCAATGTTTAAGTATTAAGCAACAATAAAGCATGTGCGTGACGATTCAAAAAAAAAGCTTAGGGCGAGATCTAGATATTGAGCAATTTACACAGCGATACATAGTTATACAGCCATACATTTGAGCCATTTTATTCCCTAACTCTTTAAAGGAAAATTGAGTTAGTACCTATATACAACGTACAAATAAAGAATCTGGCAAGATTATGTGGAGGCACGGACTGGTCTTAGTCTACTTTAAGCAAATAAGAAATAGTTTGAAATACAGCCCATAGGCTCATCTGGTACCAAGAAGGCGGTGCAGATAAATAGAAATAAATCATAGTATTTTTAATAAATTACATTGTATCATAAAATTTAAATGTTGACACATTTTTCAAATAATTGTCGCTTTTAAAGTTATGATTTACCTTCCTATTTCAGCTTAAAGAGTTAGACCTTCATAGATCAGGATGTATAACGTCACCTAACCCATTATGTGTGCTGTTCAATCATTGGTTTATCTGTTTGTCTTGTTCGTTCTGATTGGAGCACCCTTCTCACCACCACCACCACTACTATGCGATAGATATACGGAATGCTTGATCGGCCTGCCATGTGCAAAGGGAAAATATGTCGGGTTCTGCATTAAAGCTTTTACTTTCTGCTTGTAAGTATCTGACATTTAGCTGTGCGTGTAATCTTTCCACCACTGCGTTGAAATAAGAACGAATTCTAAGATACATGGATCTTAAATCAGATTTACAAAATACATAGATACGCTTGTCAATGCTTTGGGAATACACCCACAATTGCTTTGATTGCAATTCCATATCATAGTCGTCCTCCAAAGTGTTTTGCGGTTGTGTCCATATCATATATCGGTACAGTTCTGCTTATCGGTGAGTTATATAAAAACATCAGTGCATAATAACTTGATTATTCTTTTAATTAGCGTACATATATATACAGAGCAGAAATCCTACCGCGTCAAACCAATGAAACTATCAAAAGATATAACCTGCTTTCGAGCATTTCACCCTATTTAACGTTATCTAAGCGGGAACCATTTAACACATGATGTCGCGACGCAATCTGATGCACTTTGAAATAAGGAATCATACAAAAAGTACCAAAGTTCACTTTTCGTGTGATTTTTTGTAATAGATGATAATAATAATCGTTTGTTTAAAGTATAAGATCAATGAACTTTACAGTTCATGAAGAACGAAAACTATATAGTCACTCCTGGCTTCGCTACTCTTCTTACTTTCTCTCACTGAAAAATAAAATTAGCAGTGAATCAAGAAATAACACTCTTTATGCTTTCCCTTAGATTTATACTTTAGCCAAATGACACGGAGTGAAATAACTTCATTGGTGTATAATAAAGTATGTGATAAAGTAATCACACTTAAATTTACACATGCTTTTCTTTTTCAGGTGTAAATTAATAAAACCCATGCATATTCTCCAGGGTAACCACAAGACTATGTCAATGAGTTTACTAACTCAAATTCCAATAAAAGGAAGTATTTACCAAACAAAGAAAAGAAATATCCACAAGTTATTTTTGTAGTAGATGTCTCAATCAAACAGTTTCAAAATGGAAATAATTTTATATAAGTTTGTGTTCCAAAGAATGGCGGATTGCGAATTGAATTTAGATAATTAAGTAACAGTTATGGAACAAACTTTGTGCATGGTAAAGATATTTTTGTTGCTGTTGTTGTTTTGTTAAAGTACTTTCACAAAGAGAAAACGGTCGATTGAGGATTCTATCGCTTAAGGTAATTGCGGACACATAGTAGGTCATGACTTATGCTCCAAAACTGGACGAATAGCACAAGTGCTGGTGGCACGAATAGTAGTTAAGGTACCTAAGAACATACACTTTCGCATGTCGACCACCAAAATGGACTTTATTCCTTAGTGTTATCGTCATCAAAGATGACCGGTGCCCTTTTTATTTCGTTTACCGAATTTCCCCGTTAACGACACATGGTGACTTGACAATGTGATTTGGGGATGATTTTGGAATGACATTGAATAAATAGAATAAGAGAGGTCTGAATGAAATTGGAGAGAGGAAATATATTACCGCTGATTTAGTTCATTCTAACGAATTAGCGATAATCATATACCCCCTTGAATGAAAACCTCTATTAACTATTCTATAAATTTACTTTTTTGTCTTCGTAGACCAATCAAAAGCTTCAAACTCAAGATCAGCAAAAAATCGTGAATAAATCAACCAATTTGAGTAAAGCTATTGGACTTTCATATCCATTTCGGAGCGTTTTTGAATGATGTCGGTGACTGTTTTGAATAGTATGAATGAGTCGCTGAGAGAACTATTCAGAATGATTGTATTGATCGAGATATTTGTCAATTTCAGTTGGCTATGTTACATACTGTACCGACGAGACATTAAGATCGCTTAGTACAAGAATCAACAAAGGGTTTTAAAATCATTTTGAATAACATTCAAAATGATTTTTAAGAGCCTTTGTTGCTGCTTGTTACGTGATCAATGGAATCGAATAGATTCTAAACGCACTTGATGCTTTTAAAGTGATAATAAATAGGTCTTTCAGGACGTTTTCGTTTTGTAAATTGTAATATGCGCCGACACGCTGAAATGGGAATTATTAGGATAAATTGCGAGTACCCCAGAACTGTTACAGCGCAATGACAAATGAAGCCTATTGAGAGGAATATCATTAGATTGACAAGGTGCAATATTTTTGCATTTTTTCGAATTAAATTGACTAGGCGACATAAGCAAGATAAGCATGATATTAAAGAAAGATAATATAAAATATTGCAAATTTCGTTCAATTTGAACGAAACAAGCGATTTTTACATGTACTATCCGAAAAATATACATACTGTTTTACAAATGGAGTTGTGTGTCTAGGTCAATTAGATGCTTTCAAATTTAGGCAAGCCAGCCAGATACTTTTTTGAACGCTTTGAGTGATTAAGTGGCGTCTGAAGTTAAATATTTTGAGTGAGTGCTTGGATATACAATTGTCATTATTGGAGTTCTCTAAAATTTCAAATTCGTGGGTGACTACCAAATAAACGATGCTGTTTATTGTATTCGATGCATTTTACAAAATGAAAGACTGTCGCAAGACCTTGGTTTTCTGTATCAAGCATAGGTCACCGGACAAATTTTCGAGTTAAAAGGCAATATTTTCAGTAACTGTACTCGAAAACAGCCACGCATAATGTATTAACATTTAATTCGTTACACTAAATTTTATCTCTTACACTTATATCAATCAAAACATAACATCCGGCGTCTTTATACGAAGCAAATGGCGTTTTCGGGATAAAAATCGGTTCATTAATTCCGAAAAAATGGACAATTACTGTATTTGGTCCCTAAAAAAGGGATCGGCCCCTTGATGACGTCATGACGTCAAATCTACGTTATGAAATCCCTTTTTATGACTGAAATATGAAAGCGGGTATTTAAAAGTTCCGTTTTATCGCATATGATTTGAAGACAATTTATAATTTGGACCTAGATTGGCCCTCTATGTGTCCGCAGTTACCTTAAAGGGCCATTTAAGGTCCAAATTTTAAAGTGTCTGCAAATCATGCCGAATACGATAAAACTAAACTTTGAAGTACCCGCTTTCATATTTCGGTCATAAAGAGGAATTTCATAACGTAGTGTTGACGTCATGACGTCATTAAGGGGCCGACCCCTTTTTTAATGACCAAAATCGGAAATAATAAACCGATTTTCATCCCGAAAACGTCATTTGCTTCGTTTAAAGACGCATGATGTTATGATGAGACTTGGCGTGACATTTCCAACAATTTCATATGTGCGCAAACAAATACTGTGGATAAACATACTGGCCCGAGTCTCCCATTTGAATTTTTTAGATAGATAACCTATGAAGCCTTCTACAATCGGTCAACGACCTATACCTATTGCTGAATTATATGTCCATCACGCACATATGGAATTGTTGCAAATGTCACTCACAGGCTCAAGTTTAAACGACGTTTTAATATCTGAGTTGTGACGGATGAAAAGAGGCAAGGCCTGCGATCAATCAATCTCATATTATCACAGTCAAAAACAGTGTGAAATTGACAAGTTTAGTGACGTTTTAATAAAATTGAATGTGCGTGATGGGTGAGTTTTGAGTGACATTCAAGGGAAGTGATCCAATTTCGCTTATTTTGTTCAGGATGAAAAAATAGCGATATTTATTGCATTCTTTGAATAAAATAAGCATACAAGTTCTATAAATTGCTTCATATTTTCTCAAATACCAATTTGACGCTTAAAATTTAAATTATGCCTGTGGAATCCCGATTCTTATTTGCTTTTTTTATTTTCAATTATTCTTTGAAGTGATTTTTGAGCGTTTTTGAATGGTTTGATTTGGTGTTTTGAATGAACGCTGGGTGGGCGATATGAAATGGTTTTAATCGGAATTGCAGTCAATTTCACGATGTTGTTGACTGTATATCTATTTTTTTTCATCTCAAGGATAGCAGAAATCTTCATTGCAGTAGCAAATTGTTCGATCACGTGTTGTATTACATCCGGGATCCCTGTATGCCAAACTACAGCCTAGGACAAACCCTAAAAAAAGAGGATATTGAATGAGTGGTCATTGAATACCGAATTTATTAAACGAGTCATCTATTTACAGATAAAAACGAGGCTGTGCCGAGTTTTTATCTGTGTTAGATGACGAGTTAGATAAATTCGGTATTTTATGAGCACAAATTTGATATTTTTTATATAATATGACCCGTATTTTCGAGAAAAATCGTCAAAATTCTTGAAATTCGACTTTTCAATTTTCCACGAAACTCTTAACGCCGTTTAAAACTGACGTTACAATATATTCATTATGACGTCATGTTCGCAGTTGAAAATAGCGTTTCTATTCGCTCTATGCTCATTTGCATAGTTATTCCACTAGTGTCATAACACCCGTGTAATATCAAAAATATTCAACGGGTTTATTTCACTCCCGCGACGTAGGTCATATTATAATAGAAGTTATGAATGTGTCTCGTCACGTGAAATGGGACTACCTAGATAGCTCGTAAAGTTCCGACCCTATTCAGTGTGCGAGGACTACACATGCTGACGAGGGTGGACATTTTAAGCATATGAGTGATTTTTCTGAATCTAGAAAGTTCATTCTACCTTATTATGAAAGACTTTTCAAAGTGTAGTCTCCGCTTGAAATTTACTCGATTCGATTTCCTTATCAAAGACTCCATTTTACGGAGTTTCCTGATGGTCGTTTTTGAGTGACGGGTCACAAATATTGACGTGAAAAGGACGCTTTGCCACTGATATTTTAATTACTCAGCAAATGTAGTATATAAATGTAACCCGTCACGCAAAATGGGACCATCTCGGAACGCTGTGAAATAAATACATGAAAAAAGAAATTGGGTCAAGCATTGATGATAATAATAATAATAATATTTTAAGTTCATGGAGGTAGAACATTACGACATTTTTCAAATGAAAATAGCATGAAAATAGTCTTTTTTACGAAGTTGCCTTCGTTATCAATGAAAAAATATTAATGGAAAGTTTAAAATGGTAATGGTGAAAAGACAAAAAACATGCCTCTATAGTATATGAATAGCAAAAACAAAATATGATAACAATATGATGAATCACAGGAAATTAATTAGGGAATAAGAAATCCTCGGACAGACACAGCACTTTTTAACATGTTTGTATGCTTTGTGACTGGATTTTAGAATTTCGTAAAAGCAAATGTTATTTTAGCTGATTTTTGAAATTCGATAAAGAATTTGCGGCTCGAATAGAAACAGGAATTTCGTTCCACTCATTCATACTGAAGTATGAAAATGCATTTTTCTTGTATAATGTATTGAATTTCGAGTTGGTAATATCATGATGAGCAGAAGACCGTAAATTGTAGTTAGTTTTTTTTACAGAATATAACAATGTCCTTCATATATCCAGGTTTAAGATAAGTCGAACTTCTTTTAAGTAAAGAAATTTTGTTGGCAATTTGAGAAATTTTTTAATTTGAGCTTATACATTAAAATCGTATGATCTACTTAATCAATCGCCTTTTTTAAACCAGCGAAATTGATCCAAATAATCTTTCCGGAATCAATTTCTTCTGACCATTCATCAATTAGCCGAAGAAGGGCTGTTTGACTGGAGTGTTTTTCTCTTAACCCTGACTGGTGATTCGCTAATACACCATTTTATCCAAGAATGAAACCAATTGTTTATACACATGACGTTCAAAATTTTTTGAAAGAGTCGGCAGTATTGAGATCAACTATGAACTCACGAAACAGCATAATTGATGAAAAGAGATCCAAGATTCTTATCGGGACTATAATACATTGTACATGTATACGTAACTTAACTTTGGCTTTGAAGTCTATAGATTCAAGACTGAGCTCTGATGTTTAAGATGAATCGAACACCAAAGGTACAATTAATAACATCGTGAATTTGACAATGTGAATGACTTTGAAATGATTTCCGAATTTATTTGAATGGTTGAGAGGAGCAAGTTGTGAAATTATAAGGAGACAATACAATATCATAAAGGTAGTGGAACCATAATTGTTCCGCAACATTTCGGAACACATGATCTTTCACAATGTTGACAAAGGTTTCCAAATGAAAATCATAAGGAAACCTTGGTAAACACTTTAAAGTTCCTTTCTTCCGAAACGTTCCGGAACAATTACCAGTCCACTACCCTTATTGTCGATATTTTTACCTCCTTTTAAAAAATCCACCTTCTTTTCTTCTATAAATTGTATTGTTGGTTTGTTTGTTTTTTGTTGTTGTTGTTTTTGTCGACGCTTAACAAAAGTTGATAAGAGCATTAAATGACTTGTTCGAAATGAATTTAGTTGCGAAAAATTTTCAATGATTTGGAGGCATTTTAAAATGGTTTTTGAGCGTTTCTGAATGGTTTGAGTGAGTGTTTATAATGAATTAATTGAGCGCTGATTGAATGAATAAGTTTGATTTCGGTCGGAATTAGTGTCTATTTCACGATGTTTCGGTTACACTTGATTGCATATCATTACTCTCATTTAAAACCAAGAAGAGTCCAAGGAGGTGCCCTCGCCGAAGCCAATTTTTTCATAATAAGTATACTTAAGCCCAATGAAAACGCACCATCCCAAAAAACTGGCACAAACTACCCTAAATTATAAAATTTGAAATCGACCAATTTTTGAGAGTCGTTCAACATATAACGGAACAATTAGACATTCCATGTCTTAAACATTAGCCAAAAAACGTCGCTGTTTGTTTTGTGGTCATTGAAGAGGCCTTTTTGGCTTGCTCGTTTAAATTTACTTTTGAACAAAAGTTTTAAATTGCATAATTAAAAGAACTGTTTCTAAGAGAAAAATACAGTATTGGCTTTGACATTTGTCTTAAGCAAAAAGCAGTAAAGTAATCTCAACTTACATACGTATCGGATTGACTTTGAACAGTATGTATTTTTTCATAAAAATCGAAGAATCGTAAATAATCTTTGGGTACTCATGTTTGTGATTTGAACTCCAAACGACATGTTAAGGTCTATCATGGACGCCGAGGGTACGATGAAGACCTAGAAGTTAATTTGCGTTAGCCTATGCACAAATCAACTGTCTACACTATTCAACCGTTCCACAAAGTGATAGCGAGCATTTTGTACTTGGTTAGAGGTCATGTTACAAAAAAAACCGAAAGGAAGAAAGGGTTTGCAAACCTACTTTGCAGATAAGATGAACAATTTTTAACTTTTTTCTTGTTTTAGGTTCAAAAACCTTCGACCGTTTCTGAGCTTACTCTAACATTATTGTATAGTAAATGGTCCATTACCAATTTATTTAGATTGGTAATATTCATGTCTGAAGTTTTGGTATATTAAGAGAAAAAAAAATGAGGTAGTGCGTTTTCATTGCTCGAGAGTATAATTTATTATCAGAATAAGGTATCAAAAAAACTTTTTTGTTGTTTTTGTTGAGCTGCGATACTTATCTAAAATATTGGTACGGCGACCTATATATACTGAGCACAAAAGGTTTAGAATTCGTATATTTAAATATCAAGATGTTTCAAATGGTGGAATCAACTTGCGAATCGTTTATCTGGAAAATCATTGTTAAATAAGGCCAGAGTCTTTTACATTTGTGACCCGTCAGGCGAATGAGGACCATTTGGGTAGAGCGTAAAGTGTCGATCCTAGCCAGACTGCGCGGACTGCGCAGTCTGACTAGGGTCATGACTTTTTTGCACCGTGCCTATTTTCCGAATCTAGAAAGATCAATCTACCTTCAAGTGAAAGAATTTTTGAAATGCGTCCTCTTGTTGACAAGAGCTGGACCCAATATCTTTTTCAAATATTCATTGAACAAAGTTTCCGTATGGTCCCTTTTCGCGTGACGGGTCACATTTAAGAAAAAGTTACTTTAAAGAACATTAGGTTCATTATAAAAAATAACACTAACGGGGCATTATGTTTTAACATGTTCTAAAAACCATTAATCAGTTAATTTAAATGCACTTTTTCATATATGGAAAACGTGTTAGTGTCTCTTTGTAGTAAATCTCTTCAAACGCCATAAAGCGCTTGTAAATAGAGCTATGTGGCTTCTGTATTTCATACGTGTTCCCAAACTCCCTGTTAAGTGGTAACCTGTTATCGACAAAAGTCTGAAATTGTCTTTATTTGTCTGCTTTAAAATATTGCTGAAACTACTTATTTTACAAAATCGACTTGAACGAACGAAAATGAACCCCGAGAAAACACAACTTATAGCAAACTACTTACATCATATGTGCGCGAGCATACGGATGATTTAAACCGCGTTTAACGGAACAATTCCGGTGTTGATCTCCTATTTACGATAACGCTGTTACATCGCGACGTCGTAACGTTTGCTCTACTTCAGGCGTTTTCATGTTAGTTTTATTTACTGC
This sequence comes from Fragum whitleyi, assembly GCA_948146395.1. Lineage (NCBI taxonomy): Eukaryota > Metazoa > Mollusca > Bivalvia > Cardiida > Cardiidae > Fragum > Fragum whitleyi. The sequence goes on along the minus strand of OX411558.1, from coordinate 14,153,249 downwards.
CAAAATAAGTTTTAATAGGCCAATATACGACTATTATTTTAGGTCAAAACGTCCATTGGCCTTTCTGCATGTCATTTCTGTATTAAACAATCAAATAGAACTATTTTAGTCAAATTAGGTTATTCCATGCGTTTTTCTCCAATCGACATGTGCCTTGATACAGTCAAATGACTATCGTCGAAATTTAGCTTACAGAAATTTTGATTCACGTGAGCGTCATTTCACATTTACTCACAAGACGACTAATATATAATACGGAAGTATAAAGTGTATTGTATGAAAAAATATCTAACGAGGTTTGGGGAATTGATAATTGTCGAGGCTCTGTCGAGTTAGATATTTTTTCGTAAAATACACTAAGTACGTATTATATTTATCTTATAACCTCTTATTGCCTTGTTTTCGTCGATGTTTCTAACTGAAATGCAAGTTTATAAAAATTAACCGCATTATGTCATTATTCTAAAAAATATCCATGTGATATCATAAAAAATATCATATGGGATGTCATCACACGGATTTTGTATAGTTATAAGATAAAAAAGGTTAGATTACACAAAATTGTTACTCAAAAAATACCCTGTCCGTGGCATGTGTGAGCAAGGGGAAAAATCGACACTTAAAACGTCAAATATGGTCCAACTCATATCTCAAAGAAATTGAGAACTTTTTTTTTCACTTTATGTAGATCTATATACATGTATATCATTTCGGCTAGTGCTTATCGAGTAAAAATACCTACTTTTATCTCAGAATAGGAAGCCAGACAATTTAATGTTTAAAAATTATGCAAACGTAAAACTTACCTGTTTCATAACTTGTTTTTTATTTATACTTTTATGTAAGTAAAAACAAACAAGACAATTTAACGTATGTTAACACATCTTTAAGACGTAAATTCTAAATTGTGTTACTGGTATTTTTTTTTATTTCTACTTCAGCAATCTGGACGATGCAACGTAAAGTAAGTTACATTGTGAAATTGACATACATCCAAATCAAAACTACTCTAAATCACTCACTCAGTGCTCCATTCACTCTTTCCAAACATTCACTCAAATCAATCAAAAAACGCTCAAAATGACTAAAAGGTATCCAATCAATAGCTAGATTCAAGATAAATATAAATGGAAAAAAAATCGCAATTTCACGGACATAATTGAAATTGTAAGCGACTGATTGTTTCGTGAAGAAAAAGGAAGCAATTCACATAACTTTTAAGGGAGATAATGAATATCGCTAATTTTGTTCATTTTGAACTAAATTGGCGATATTGAATTACATCTCTTTAATTTCACTAAAACTCGCTCTACACACCCATTCAATTTCATTCCGATATCATTTCAATATCATTCATCTCGTTAATTTCACGATGTTTTTGTATAAATAAGAATTTAGGCTTTGATGTATACTGTTAACCCATAACTGATACCAAGATGATTCACGTTTAATGGTGTGTTAACGATATCATTGTTGCCTAACATGGAGATTGCGCTTACGAAAATCTTGAAAAATCCAGATAAATGATTTTGGAATGAGCTTGATGGGTTGGATGGGCGAGTTTGGGGTTATTTTCAAGAAAGGTAAAGCATAATCGATCATTTTTACCCAATTTTACATTTTAGTAAACTGTATAAAAATGATAATGATATAAGAGATGATATATTTACTGATTTGATACAAGCTAATGATAGCTCAGAATTAAACATTCCAATAACGGTAGATGAGGTATCTCTAGCCATCGCTAAAATAAAATCAAATAAATCTTCTGGACCCGACGGTTTATGTGCGGTAATGTTTAAAAGTATAAGCAGTGTTATTGTTTCTTTCTTTGTGATCTTTCTAATGTAATCTTCCAAAATGGTTCATTCCCAGCCGGATGGAGTCACAGTCTTATTTTACCAATCCATATGAAAGGTTCGACGAGCGATCCAAATAATTACCGAGGTATTTCATTGATTAATACTCCTAGCAAGATTTTCATAGGGTTATTAACAGAAAGATTAAGCAAATGGGTGGAGGATAATGATGTTATAGATGGGTCACAGGCAGGTTTTAGAAGGTTATAGTGTTATCGATAATTGTTTTATTTTACAAGCGTTGATTCAGAAATATCTATCAAAAAGAAAGGTCGTTTCTATTGCATTTTTGTAGATTTTAGCAAGGCGTTTGACAGTATTAATCATAATATCCTTTGGAATTCTCTGGAAAGAAAAGGTTTAAATGGAAGATTCCTTAAGAGATTCCAATCAATGTACAAACAGATGAAATCCGCCGTCAAACTTAATGCAAATAACTTAATCACAAAATTCTTTGAATGCCAAATTGGTACACGACAAGGCAAGTTCACCAAAGATATTTCCTATTTTCATCAATGATCTTATTGAATATTTGAAACGCGAAATAGTATCATATTATAAATATCTAGGTACATTTTTTTAGTAATAGACTATGCTGGACTAAAACCCTTGAAGAACAAGCGGCATAAGCAAATAAAACTTGCTATTGTCTTTATAAATTCCCAAATAAATTTGGTTACTTTAATCCAATTGATGCATTTAAACTTTTCGATACCATGATTAAACCGATATTATGTTATGGCTCAGAAATATTGGGTTTTCAGTAATACGGTGTTTTAGAACGAGTTCATGTACAATTCTACAAAAGATTGTGTCTATTAAACAATCATACCTGTGATTCTCTAATTCTAGGAGAATGTGGGCGTTTACCTTTAGCAGTAAGTTACATTTTACAATGTATCAAATATTGGTTAAAGCTTATATCAATGCCCTAACACAAATATCCAAAACAATATTATATCATGCTACGTAACCTTGATGAAATAGGGAGGAAAACATGGACATCAAAATTGAAAACGCTCCTCTTTCGGTACGGTTTTGGATATGCATGGATTTCAAACGAAGTTGGAGACCCACAAGCCTTTATATAATTATTTCAACAACGATTGGTCGATACATCTTTTCAACACTTGCGTTCAAAAGTAGAAAATTCACCAAAAGCTTGCTATTACAAAGAATTTAAATCTCTATTCGAAATCGAAAAATATCTTACATTAGACTTAGAAGTAGAAATGGGTAGGCGTGAAGGTTTAGATAGGCAATTTAGAATTTGCAAATATTGCCAACAAAATAATGTTTATACAGTTGAAGATGAATTTCATTTCTTATTGACATTTCCTCTATATAACTATTTAAGAAATACTTATTTTGATATGGATTGGCTCAATTCTCATCCAACCCTAATTTTATTAAAAAGAATTATGTCTTGTAAAAATCAATCCCAAATAAAAAATCTCGCAACTAATATTACGGTTGCAGAAACAGAAAGATCAGAATATTTAAAAAGCTTAGAAAATCCATAAAAAAACATTATACTTTTTTTTTTCTTTTTTACATATAAGAAGCATCGAATACTTATTTAAATGTCATTTTATGAATTGATATAAATTGAAGTCTCGATTCAATATCATTTTTTACGTGACTCATATCTATTTTGTTATATGTTTATATTGTGGGTCGGATCCCTAATATTATTTCTGAATAAAATCTTGAATCTTGAATCTTGATCGATTTGATTGAAATGTTGATCAAATCAAGGTAAGACAAATATCTTTATTTCGCAATACAATTTCTCAGTACAATTGAACAAGAATAATGCCAATCCGGTAAATAACTTTGAATCAATCAAATTACATTTATTTTTTAGTTTTATTTATTTTTTTTCTCGATTCATATTTCTTATCGGCCGATAATTAAAAAATAACGCGGGCCTCGCACCGGCTTTATCAGGTCAAAAAAATATATTTTTCAGTCACATAAAGTCCGGCCGAAGTGCCGATGTCGTATTTCTTATGTATTGATAATGCATGGCCGATTAAACATAGCGTGCTTATGATACGCCGGTGAAATTTCGTCGACTAGTTGTCGATGTTCCGGCAAAGCACAATGAAAATTATGTTTATTTTTGCCATATCCGTAGAACGGTACCTCAATTCTCCAAGTTAGAAATTTACATTCGAACAGTAATTTTAATTTCATAAAGGGCCTCTACCAAATTTTGAGTAATATAGGCTACAGTAAATTACATCGCGAAATCGACACTCACTCCAATCAAAGTTATCTAAATTGCTAGCTTAAACCATTCAGAAACGCTCCAAAACCATTCGAAAATACCTTGCAGCTGTTCAGTATGCTTAACAATTTCACGCAAATTGAACACATCAATCCTTGGTTTAACATTCTGATGTAGATTTGAAAGCGTCTACGAAGACACTTAAACCTTTTAAGGAAAAGTACGTAGCCTTTTTTAAAGGGAGTTAGTAAAACATCAGTAATTTCGTTTAATTTTGACGTTTGCGATATTGTTATACCTCCCTTAAATTTATCCACCAATAGCTCAACATACTAATTCAATATCATTCCAAATCATTCAACTTGCAATGTAACGATGTTTCGAACTGAAGTATAAATATACAATACGTACTAAGTGTTTTGTATGAGAAAAAATATCTAACAAGGTTGGGAGAATTGATCATTGTCGAGGCTCTGCCGAGACAATTATCAATTCCCACGACCGAGTTCGATATTTTTTCATACAATACACTAAGTGCGCATCATATTTATCTTATAACCTCCATTTGCCTTATTTCGCAGATGTTTCTAACAGAAATGCAAGTTTCTTAAAAAAAACGCATTATATCATTAATCTTAAAGTAACTATGTGATATCATAAAAAATAACATACAGGATGTTATCACACGGATATTTGTATAGATATAAGATAAAAGTAAACATACGAAATTCCTTTTCTTCACAGTAACAAGACCCCGGACAATCTACTATATCCCAAAAAGCAGGCAATATACCTTCACCCTCATAACAAAGCAGAAATCCTCCTACAAAAGAAATGTTCAAACCTGGAAAGCATTTGTCGCGGGTACCGTTCGATATCGCAGCATTATTTTCTACGGCGTCTTTTTCCATAAGTATTTGAGCTATGCCCGCACGTTTTTTTTTTTTTTTTTTTTTTTTTCAATAATCTATCACAAAAAAATGCGGTACCCATGTGCCAATCACAATAAACAGTTAAGCACATCGTTAAATTGACATTCATTTCAATTAAAATCATTCTTAATCGCTCACTCAGCGCTCCATTTATTCACTCCAAACACCTACTCAAACCATTCAAATGTTCAAATCCATTGAAAAATATACAATCAACAACATCATTCAAGATAAATCTGGATAAAGAAAAATCGCGATTCCACTGACATAATTCAAATTGTTCGCGTTTCACAAGTTCTTGAAGAAATAGGAAGCTATTAATAGAACTTGTATGCATTTTTTTTAAATAAAGGGAGGTAATCAATATTGCATATTTTGTTCATCCTGAACAAAATTTGCGAAATAGGACTACCCCCATCTCTCTAATTTCAATCAAAACACGCTCCACACTCTCATTCAATTTCATTCCTAAATCATTCCAAAATCATTCACCTTGTCAATTTCAGGTTGTTGTTAACTGTAATTGCAAGGCAATCGCGCGATCCCTGCACAGTCAACGTGCGGCCAGTCAACTTAATCTACTGTACTGTAGATGATTCGGCCGATAGTGATTTACAAGCGAAATATCGCACTGTGACTGTGCGATGTCCGTGCGGCGACATTCGGTGCATCTATGACGTGTCCACGGGCAACGGCTTCCGTGTAGTCTTGCGATTTTCAAAAAAAAATTATAACTTTTCTTATTCAAAATCGCAGATCTACGGCGCCCGTAAACCGTGCTATGATCGCACAGATACCATAATACTCTGTGCAGTTTACGCGGTTTTTGAGTAACGGCAAATTATCGGGCGCCGTACGGTCTCCGTAGGCCAAATGTAAACTAGGCTGTAGATACGACATTTGAAAACAGTCATTATGTCACGTGTAATATAGTTAGTAACATTGTGAATTCGACATTAACTTCTATCAAAACCATTCTTAGCTCTCCATTCATTTTGCTCCATTGCCTTTCCAAGGCATTTCTAAATCATTTATAACGATCGTCATTTCTTTCAAATATATTTTTAAAAAAATCTACATTCTAATTGAACTGGCAGGTGTGAGTTTTATAGCGCCTGACATGTCATTAAGATAGTAATACAGAAAAGTCCAGTCAATCTTGCTCGAACGACCACGTCTATTAAGCGACCGTCTTTATTAAGCGACCGTTTTCCAAATCCCATTCCTTAAATCGAGATATCTGAAAAAAAGTATATATCATTGGTATTAAAAAAAAATTAAAAAAGAACGAATCCGATATTGTTAAAACTCACCAGAATCGTCTCAGTGAGACGATTCTTATGAGTTTTCACAGCATAGGATTATTGAGAATTTCGTAAAAATATACATATTCAATCAAATCGTTTTGGAAATAAAACGTGTATTAAGCGACCATTTTCTTAAACGACCGCTTTTTGTTGGTCAAGATCGTGGTCGCTTATTACAAGTTTTACATAAATTTTATAAAAATTGAGGTAAAAACATTGGACGAAATTATCAATAATGATTTACCTCCTTTGAAAATCATTCAAAATTGGCTCATCACGCTCATTCAATTTCATTACATAAAATGCGTGTAAAAGTGAACTTACTCGTAACAGCCAGTGACACAAAGAGCAACGATATAAAACCGAAAGTTTTTCGCATTTTGAAAAAAAAAAAAGGATAATGCATGTACATGTACTGCTTATAACATCAGAATAACGATGACTATTGACCATCTTATTCTTTGAACCTTATCTAGTTCAATTAACCCTTTCTTGTTTTACAAAATTTTGGACCCGTCCAAATTCAAAAGTTTTGCAGACGAAAATTTAAAGTGGATTTAATTTGATAAATAACCATTCAGTAGGGTAGAAAATAGTGTGGAAAAAGAAGAAATTGCTTGTCAGAAGCGATTTCTTCTTTTTTCACAATGTTTTCTCGATCATAAAATCACAGGCACGTAAAAAGCAGGGATTAAACAGCAATGGGTTAAGATTATATTTAAACGAAATTACGTTTTGGGGGAACTTTTCAAACTGTCTTGCTACATTTTTTCGCGGAATATTTAGAAAGAAACAGCATTAGATCAGACTACACGTTAGCTCAATCGGATCTTAGTCTATACTGTCCGACAGAGTCGACTATTTATATGTGTTGTACACAAAATGAGGAGGAAGGGTTAGGAATTTGATTCAAATAAGCTTCGTCATACTAAAAGGGGCCTAATATCGTGTAGCTTTACGTTTTTTGTAAGTCGACGACTCATTATTAAACTGTCTATTATTTCTTCAAGATTATTCAAGTTAAAGTGCATAGTTTTTGTATTACGGAATTTTTAATGCCATCTTTATAGGCAGAGCATATAATGATTGTCAAGGTAAATTGTTTAGCCATTTTTGAGCACGGAAGTCCAAAAGAATGCTACTGGGGCTCCGGTCGTTGACCCGTAATAGTTCCACGTTTCCGCAAAAATGAACTTTAACTGTGTTAACCGAGGTTAACCGAGGTTTTCTAATGATTTTCATTAGGAAACCTCTGTCAACATTGTGAAAGATCATGAGGTGCGACATGTTGCGGAACTATTACGAGTCCTCTACCTTAAGTAAATTGCGTTAAGTAGACTAGTTGCTATACTTTACACGAATTTGACGCACTATTACGCATGTTCGATTAAGATTAGTAGACTAAAAAAGACACTTGAATCTTATACACAAAGCTCAAAAGCGAGGAATTAGCTTATCGAACATACGTTGCTAATTATCAGAATCTCATTGACATTTTCAATAATTCAGTGAAATGTCATTACCAGTATTAACAGGATGACCCTGGGGAACAAAATTGTTGTGTTTGCTCTTATCATTTTCCCATAATTAGGAAATCATTTTTCTTTCTATATGGCATCGACACCAATATTCAAATGTAATGAGTGAACGATACATAACATATAGTCATTCCTGTAGTAAGATAAAGTATTCAAAAAACCCAATTCTCTTCATATATATTTTAAGACTTTATACATGTAGTTCACAAAAAATGGTTTATGTGCTTTAAATTTTAATATCACAAAGTGGAATAGAAATGCCGTCTGTTTAGGAAATCTGCGAAAAAAATATACATCGTCTTACGTATAAATTATCAGCAAATGAAAATATACCGGACATAGGGAAATATAGAAAAAAATGTCAGTATATTACAGAGGTACAGATGAGAGGGGGTACATCGTGAGATTGACATTCACCTCAATCTAAACCATTCTAAATCGCTCATTCAGCGCTCCAATCATTCATTCTAAACACTCACTCAGGCCATTCAAAAGCGCTCAAACCCATTGGAAAATAAAGAATAAACAACGTCATTCAAAATAAACTAGGATAGAGAAAAATCGCGATTTCACTGACATAATTCAAATTGTAAGAGTCTAAAAGGTTCTTGAAGAAATAGGAAGTTATCTTCAGAACTTGTATACATTTTTTATTAAAGGGAGGTAATCAATATCGCTAATTTTGTTCATTCTGAATAGAACAAAATTTGCGATATTGGATTACCTCCATTTGAATTCACTCAAAACCCGGTCCACACACTCAATCAAGTTCATTCCTAAATCATTCTAAAATCAAGCTCATTGTCAATTTCACGATGTTGTTAACTTTAAAACTTTTCTAAAATATCTACTCCTCAGTGAACCCCTAGGTTGTGGGTATTCATTAGAATCATCTCGACGAGATGATTCTAATGAATACTAACAACATAGTTTTTGCGCTTAAATCATAGAAATGCTGTGATCTAAAATTCCCACTATCTGTAAAGTTAGCTCTGAATCAATCAATTTCCTTTATCAGCTATTATATCCGTTTCGGTTGCATTCACATTCCCTTGCTCAGTCTCCTTTTTAACATCTTCAAAGTATTTCTCTACGTCATCATTCCTATCTTTGTATTTTGAAAACTGGGACGCTACTACTGCAATAGGCAAAGCTATAATCATCAAACCCTCAACAGCACACATTGTTCCGACAACATAACCCATCGGCTGTGTAGGGTGAAAGTCCCCGTATCCAATCGTTGTCATGGTGATAAGAGCCCACCACATGGACGTTCCTGTGTCTGGAAACATGTCACTGTTCATTTCAAACGCGAAAATTAACCCTCCGTAAATAATCATCGTACATAAAAGCACCAATAATAACAGGCAAATCTCTTTCTGACAACTTATAAAGCTTAAAAAGACGACATTGAATGTCGAATTGAGTTTGTTGAATTTAGCCACTAGCAGTATACGAAGCGTGTTTAAGCTCTTTATGAAAAACCAAATGAAGGTAAGTTGGTCATTTGCTAACAAATCCTTCCGGAATTCAAACACAGTGCTGATTAACATACTGAAAGCTACGATCACCTTGACGGACCGTAAATAGTCTCTCATAAAACTCATCTTGAAGGGACATACAGCGAAATGGATACAAAGTTCCAGCGTAAAGAAAACGGTACAAAAACAATCCATTACAAGTGTTACAATATGTGGGTCTTTCAAGAGTAATCTCTGTATCTTATCATTAAAAGTTTTATTTGGTTCCATGTTGTACGGCATAAGATAAGGCTCTACTCGAAGATTTGGATCTAACCAGATGAGGTTGAGAATCACACTGACGAGGGCAATAAACACATAGACGAACGACCAGACCTGGAAAAGAAGATGAGATAATTCTCAAAACGGCGTTGATGGACAGTTGGAACAAACTTTTGAAATCAGAACTTGATTCTCCCTGTGTAGCCAAGGCTTTCAATTAGCTTTGGTTTCGCCATGCCTTCTGTTTAGATGAGCTTTCATACTTAATATGTATGTTGAAAATTAAATACAAATGCCAGAGAATTGTTTTTTGTTGTTGTATTTGGTTCTCATTTCATTTATACTTTTTTTCAAAAAATGATTCATACATATAGTTACGATAAAGCTAGCATAATATTTAAAAAAAAAACACCTCACCTACTAATTCCCTATTTATCTTAACTTACAATAAATGAATTCAATGTTGACTATAATACAGATAAACATGCTAAATACGTTTGACATTTTAAAAGACATTTGACTACATGTACATCGTATAGATATTATTCCCCGGCTGACTCCACCTTAAGAATTAGAATTCGTTATTGTGACTCGTCGACTGTACTGTAATCCCAAGTCACAATAACGTATTCAAGTTATACATTACGACTTCTCATTCAGATTTAGCCAAACATTAAACTTGGTATGTGTCTTATCAGAATAGATCATTTCAATATTTGATCACCTGGATTGCAAAGTTCGTATTTCTCGAAAAAATATCCAGTTAAGAACAGCGTGAAATTAACAAGCTAGATGATATCGAAATGATTTCGGAATGAAATCGAATGAATGCAATTGGCGAGTTATGAATGCTATTAAAGGGAGGTAATCCAATATTGCTAATTTTGTTCAATATAAACAAAGTCAACGATATGTATTACCTCCTCTTGATAGAATATTAATGAAAGCTTTATAAATAGCTTTCTATATCTTCATTAACTAACCAGACGCTTAAAAACTAAGAAAGTCAGTGAAATCGAGGATTTTTTTCCCATCATTGAATGTAGATATTGAGCTTATTTTGGGTGATTGGCTTTTTCCAATGGTTTGATTGGGTGTTTGGAATAAATCAATTGAGCGCTGAGTGAGTGATTAAGATTGGTTTTGATCGAGGTGAATGTCAATTTCAGAATGAAGTAAACGGTACCTTTGCAGCAAGAGACGATCTCGGCTCTTCTATAAAGAGCCAAATTCTGTGACGCAAGGTATCTTTCTCCTGTTCTGTCATATCTTCGTTTGTGATTTCACCCATGTTCCCATTGCTCCCTTGTATTATCTCTTTAATATTCTTCGAACCAATCTTTAAATCTTTTTGAAATGTCTTTGTGATCTTATCGAGAATTTCCAAATCCTCTTGAGCACTGTAGTAAGATTTCCAACAACACGGAGCGATCATCGATTTTGGAATTTTCCAAAATTCCATTTCTTTTCGAAATCTGAGTGCACAAACATCTTGTGGAACATGTATTTCACCGTCTCTGTGAGCAGCCAGAATGCTAGGAAATAGGTTTGAATCCCTATCAAAGCAATACGTATTTGATCCACGATGAAAATAGCCTGACTCCTTGTCCAGAGAGGCCAATAAGCTCCCTGGTATAGATTTTAACACGGCGTTAGATGTATGGAACTTCCTTCCTTCCACATTAATTATTGTATCAAACGGTTTTTCTTCCAACGAAGACATATTCAGTATCCAAAGAAGGTACATGTACCAAATTAGGCTTTTCAGGTTATAATTAGGACCGTCACTTTTACATGCAATTATTGAATCGTACTGCAATCCATTCTAAATGTATATTAGGAATACAAAGACATAGAAAAGGCAATACATTTTTTCACAGTATCTTTCTTCATATTGTTTTAGGTAACGAGACTATATATCTTTTTATTATTAAATCGATAAGTACATTTGATTTGTTGAAAGTGAAAAAGGAGAGATTAGTAGTTCATATAATTGCAAATTCATCTCACGTACCAGTCTTCATTTTTCAAGCAATCTCTGAATGTTTTCGTAAATAGATTTCCAATAGTTTCAGTGAAACAATAAAGCCACGTTTCTTATTGTTTGAACAATATCTCTCTTAACAATAGGACCAATATAAGTTATCCATTAGTGAATCGCACATAGTATCCCAACGTATCAGCGGTCTTCTGCCTAGAATTCTGTCTTTTGATTATAATACAGTTAATCGTATCGTGAAATAAACTGCCATTCCAAGTCGCTCACTCGGCGTTCCATTCATTCATTACAAACACTCACTCAAACTACTCAGAAACGCTCCAAATCACTCGAAATGGTAAAATCACACTTGTATTCAATAAAAAAATCGCTAGAAAAAATCCACGATTTTACTGACTCACTCGAAGTTTGTAAGCGAATGCGGGTTCTTAAAGTGGTAGAAGTCTATTCAGAAAAACCTATCTGAATATTTTACTAAAGGGAGGTAATGATTATCGCTAATTTTATTAATCATGACAAAATCAGCGATAATGGATTACCTCCATTGAATTTCACTCAATAATGAATCCTCCCAATTATTCAATGTCATTCAAAAATCATTCCAAATGAATTCTCCTTGTTAATTTCACGTTGTTGTTAACTATACGTACAATCGAAATGCTGCACAAAAACATTCGCATTTCCTTTAATATGATCATTGTTTTGTCGCTAATTAGATTTGTCTGGTAGTGCTTCCTAAATGATATTGTAAAATGTTCTTCGCAATAAATAATTAATACAGTGTGATAGATAGAATTGTCCTAACTATTCTTCCGTGTAAAATAATTAGAATGCATTCTGTCCCAGTCCTCCATTTGTTGGCAGCTTTTTTTTGTGGATGATCTTTAATGAATTATTCCTTCTCTGTCGATTTAGTGTTGGCATCTCATTCTAGGTTCGTGTGCTCGATTCAACTTTCTCGGCCAACTTTCATTCGACGGTTAAACTCTTCAATTCGTCTTTCACTACCATCAATCTGGTCTAGATTCATTATTGTGCTATAGCTCGCGCAGCTGGAAGTTCGTCGGACTGTCAATCTTAAGGTCCCTTGTTTGATCCCCGACGGCAGCGCTGATCCTTTCTGGCTATTTGTCTCCCACCAATAGGTTGATAATTATAGAACTATGTGGGATATCAGCTGTAGGCTAGGAAAGGAGGTAATAGAGTGCCACTGTTAGAAATATAGGGATTCCATTGTTTATGATTCATGCTAGCCAGTTATTATGCCGAAATAAGAAAACTTAGATTCTTTAAAGTTTTGCACAAAAGTGACGTTTGACAAAGGCAAAACGTTATTGGGTTTTCGGTAGATTTTAAGCAGGATTGTCTTTTATTCAAATTGTAGGCCGAATAGCTTGCCCTCACCAAGATAATAGGTCACGCTCAAGGCGCAAAAAACAGACGTCAACGCGAACTGGTGGTCAAATCACCCCAATACATGTTTGCAATAGCTTCCGATCGTCTTTGAAGACGGCTCGGAACACATACAGACCTCAAAATGAATGGATGAGCGCATCTTTTATACGTCCTTTATTTAAACAGGTCGTGTTACGTTCTTATACGGCTGTTCGGGAGAACGTTTAAACGCAAGACCTTCGACAAGATCAAGTTGATTGGAGTACGTTATATTGTAGAAATAGGAAATCGACATTGACAAAATGTTCTTTTCACAGAAGAATCAAGACTCTTGATACCATCTATTTGTCCGTTCTCAATTAAACAGGTTAAGATTGACTTCCTTGTATTGCCATCTCTCCTCATCGCAAAACTGCAGAGCATGTGTTCGGCAAATAAGCATGGACGATGTTTAAAGCTTGACATCATATCGGAAACCGACAGCAGCTCTTCAAGGATCTTATGGATGAATGAAAGGCCATTCTCCAGTAACGTATAGAGCTAGTGATAACTAGAAAAATTTCTTATTACAGCCAAATGAAACATTTTCTCCCCAGTTAGGTGAATTTTTTTTCTATCTGGCCTGATGAAAAATTTTCTTCGTTACCAAAGTGAAAAATTTCTAATTACAGCCAATTGAAAAAATTCTCCCCAGTTAGGTAAAAAAATTCTATCTGGCCAGATGAAAAATTAAATTTTCGAATCCATTGGGATTCGAATCCGGGACCTCTACAACCCAAAGGTAGTGTTCTACCTCGTGGCTATTAAGGCTAGCTTGTATGGTGGGCAGTACAAACACCCCTTAAACACATACCGGCTACACCAGATGAAAAATTCTCCCCAGTTCCGGTGAAAATTTTTTTCTCTATCTGGCCAGATGAAAAAAAATTCTTCGTAACCAAGGTGAAAAATTTCTAATTACAGCCAAATGAAAAATTTTCTCCCCAGTTAGGTGAATTTTTTTTTTCTATCTGGCCAGATGAAAAATTTTCTTCGTAACCAAAGTGAAAAATTCCTTATTATAGCCAATTGAAAAATTTCTCCCCAGTTAGGTAAAAAAAATTCTATCTGGCCAGATGAAAAGTTAAATTTTCGACTGCAATGGGATTCGAACCCGGGACCTCTACAACCCCAAGGTAGTGCTCTACCACGTGGCTATTAAGGCTAGCTTGTATGGTGGGCAGTACAAACACCCCTTATACACATAGCCCACCGGCTACACCAGATAAAAAATTTCTCCCCAGTTCGGGTGATTTTTTTTTCTATCTGGCCAGATGAAAAGTTTTTCTTCGTAACCAAGGTGAAAAATTTCTAATTACAGCCAATAGAAAAATTTTCTCCCCAGGTAGGTGTTTTTTTTTCTATCTGTCCAGTTTTTCTATCGGGCGCAAAATATTTTCTGCAATTTGCAGTTCTCCTCGAAAATGGTGGTCATACTCGTGATTTCTTCAAACCAGAAAAATAAGACGTTTGCTCCTAGTCACTGACTAAAAACAGGTTGTTTGTGTTCTCCCTGCACGTCATTGTTAATGAATTAAACAACGTGTATGCTATAAATAAAACGTTCAATGCTGTATGGGTGTTATTGTTGGTGGAAGCTGTCTATTGACGCTGAGTAGATCTATAGTCAGACTGCACGAACTGCGCAGACTGACTAGGGTTGAAACCTTTCGCAATGTGCTTTCTGAATCTAGAATGATTAATTCACCTTCTAGTGAAAGAATTATTGAAATGCGACCTCTGGTTGACCTATGCTCGACCCAATCTCTTTTTCAAATACAGTATTTATTTTAAAGAGTTCTAAGATAGTCCCTTTTTGCGTGACGGGTCACATTTTAAATGATAGTGTAGAATATCCTTTGCAATAAATTATTTATATATAATGATAAACAGAAATACTGCAACCATCCTTCCATGTAAAATTTACCCTGTCCTAGAATGTCATCTGTTTGAAAGTGTAGAGGGGAAAGAATTTCTCACATGGTCACAATTGGTTTCTACAACGATCAGCTTTTATAGATATACAATGTACTTGACTTACACTTTGTAAGATCACTCTTTATATGACGTCAACATGATATCATATAAACTCAATTTCGTTTGCAAGCCAATCTTAAGCTCGGCTTGAATAGAGAAGTTCGTCTAGATTCCCTTTATGTAGAATTGATCTTTGATCACTCACTTGATATTGCTGGTCTATACATACGTGCTTAGTAATACTGCGTTTACACTCTAGAACATTGTGAAATTGGCATTAACTTCGATCAAAACCATTCTTTATCACTCAGTGCCCCATTCTTTCATTCCACACACTAATCCAAACCAATAAATAACACTTAAAAGTCTCCAAAAAAAAGTTCAACAACTAGATCTACCTTTAAAACAATGCAACAAATCCAAGATTTCACCGTCCTCGGTAACCCAGAGTCGCTCCATTGATAGCTGTCCGCGCAGTCTGACTAGGATCAGCATTTGAGCAATACCCTGATGGTCCCCTTTCGTGTGACGGGTCACCTATGATATTTTTTTAAATATCATTTTATCCAATTTAATCGAAAATATGACTCTCGATCAATACAATTGATCTTGGATAGGAAGAACAGTAAGAAACATCGTGAAATTGACATGTTGCATGAATTTCGAATGCACCTTTTGAATGAGTGTAAAGAGAGTTTAGAATGAATTTTAAGGGAGGTAATCCAACAATGCTAATTTCGTCCAACTTGGAACAGTAATATTTACTACCTCCCCTTAAAAAGTCTACATACTTACCAATTTGTCTCTCTTCAAGAGCCAATTAGACGCTTTTAAGTCCACACTAGCCAAAAAGATCGTAAAATAATTAGATTTATTTCAATGAAATGTTGATAGATTTCGTATTGTTTTTAACGATTTCGGAGTCATTTCGGAGTTATTTTAGTCTTTTGAATGAATGAATGAATGAATGAATGAATGAATGAATGAATCGCTGATTGAGTGATTTAGAATGGTTATGATCGACGTTAATGACAATTTCACGATGTGTTTTACTGTAAAATATCGGCCACTATGAAGGGTTGACACATGTGTATAAGTCAAACCTCTTGAAAACATCTTAACCTTTACAGGTCTGGCCTAAAGAGTCACATGAATCTTTGAATTAACCTTTCTGTTTCTCAATAAAAACCTACGTAATGGTTGTTCGAGTATTGAACGAAACCACAAGTGACAATATCAAATAACTTATAGGAAAACAATAAGTATTATTAAATAATATATATTTAACACGCATATACATTTTTGTAATAAAATGTTTTGATGCTGCCACCTATGAACAAAGCCCCAACAGGACCAAACCCTACTTACATAAAACGCGCAGAGGACCAACAACCATCAAACAAAAAATGCATACATTTTTCACCGCGATGAGAGAATCCTGGACGATTTTCTCAAAGTCATTATAGTCAATTTTGTCCAATGTTATTCAGCGACCATTTTTATTTAGCAACCATTATAAATATTACCTTCATTGCAAGGAAATTGTCTGAAAAGGTGACATCCTTAATAGAAAATAGTTTATTTTTGAACCTTGTATCTTTGGAAACTCATTGAGACGATTCCGAGTTCGATCAGTATAGGATTCAGTTAGACTTATGCGATAATCTAGATGTTCTAACAAAATGATTTGTTTCACCTATCATTAACCTTTTATTAACCGAACAATCATAATTTTGACCGTCCCATTAATGGTCGCCAAGCAGAAGTTTTACTTTATATCTCTATTCATACATTTTTCTTTAAAAAAATAAAATACAAACAAACAAAAAAAAAACCCATTTGATTTACAAGTTTTGGTGGTGTACGAAGGTGTAATTTCAAAAACCTATTACGTAAGCTTGGATTTAGTTGTAGTTAATGTGTTTTACAATAATGCTCACTATATGTAACAGCGTTTCTAAATGGTCTTTTTTATACCTCAGATTTGTCACATTTTATAAAGAATATATGTTGAGGAAAAAGAAATTCTGCGATGGCTGCCAATCTGCGCGGGCTGTGTAGACTGGCCAGGTTCAAACATGGGTAAGGCAGTTGTTGAAATTCAGCATACATTTAAAACATCGTGAATTCGACAGTGTGGACAATTATGAAATGCTCTCGTTACGAAAACTGAATGAGTTGGAGGAGCAGGTTTTGAGTGAAATTAAAGAAGGCTTATATAATATCGCTAATTTGACGAAATTAACGCTATTTTGTTACCTCCCTTTAAAACTGTCTACGTAGTTTTCTGTTAGCGTGTCCTCGCGACCAAACCGGGTGCTCTAAATTAAGCACCCGGTTTGGTCGTGAAGACACACAAACAGAAAACTACATTGAGAGTTTTAAAGGGAGGTAACAAAATTTAAAGGGAGGTAACAAAATATCGTTAATTTATCATCGAATAAAATAGTGGAATAATTCAATCGATCTCAATGAAATGTTCCTTTTTTACTTATTCGAGGTATTTTGGAGGCGATTTCGTCGGAGCGTTTTTTGAGTAAAATATAGGAGAGTGTTTTGATTAAATGAACGAAGCGCTGAGTGAATGTTTTAGAATGCTTTTGAACGGAATGAGTGTCAATTTCACTAACTCTACTTGTTTTTCTTTTCATGTACAAAATATACTTAACTCTAAAAGAAACGACCAACATTATATAAATTAAAATAAATGTAAACCCGTTTGCTAATTTTAATCTTTCTTCACGACGTTTGGTAGAACAATCATATAACCATATGTAGGGGAGAAAATAATGATGCTACTCAAGACCGTTGTTGATGAGAAGCGCCTTGCTTGACACCACTATCAAAACAAGAGGACCGTTGGCCCTGGGTCGCTCACCTGAGAAAAAAGCTTCATTACCTAGGTATGTCCATGCAACCAAAGAAAAAGAGATTTTCACTTATTCAATCAGATAACATTTGAAATAAACCCCCCTCTGCTCCTCACCTGGTCATTATTTATTTAAGCTTTTTTTCATAAAAGGTCTGTGATCAGCTAATCAATGCCAGATATACAGGCTGAGTCTGAGACTTTTAAAGTTTTCTTTAATGAGTTGATCAATCCATGTCAAATATAAAGGCTGTAGGGATTCAAAATTCTCAACAAAGCACTCCCCCTCCCCCAAGATGCTCTGCACCTGGTGGATCTACAGTCATGATTTTAGCTAATTCAATTAATGTCCATAATTATGCTGATCATCCATATCAATTTTCAAGTCTGTAGGACTCCTGGTTCATTAGAAGAAGTTTAGAGATTTCAAAAATGATCCAAAGTACTACCCCCTCCCCAAGACACTCAGCACCTGGTGACCCTACAGTCATGATTTTAGCTATTTTTAAGTTGGAATGCGGAGCAATTCCAACTTAGATTTAACAAAACCGCAAAATGAACACAAGATAATTTCATTTCGGGTTTTTTGATAACACATATCACGTGAACAGGATGTGAATACACTTCGGTCTATTTTGTATATCTCAACTTGACATAGACATACAGTTAATTGCGTCAAAAAGAAATAGTGTTGTACAATTACACAACTATCACTTTATGCATATTATTAAGACGCTAATTTATGTTTTAAACGATATTTATTAAAAGTTGCGTACGAATTTAATAGTATCACATGTTTGCATTACTATATTTGGAAATCATGTGATAAGTCAAGTCAAATAATGTCAGCTATCGACGATAGCACTAGCCAATCACGTGATCTGCTTACTTGGTATTGTCGCAACCACTTTTTCGTAGAATTATGTTATAGCATCTTATAGAGGTCTAGTTTCTCTTTCTTAAACGACCTTATTACACGCTTCAACACAATGGTTCAAATGTTTTGTTAATTATTGTTCCGTAAACCATCATTAGAAAGCGCAGCCTCTACAGATTATTTATCTGTAAATAAAAAACCCGATCCAGTAAATATTCTCTTTTATTATTTCTCTATGTACAGTAAAATCTTTTTCCCGTGTACTCTCCTATGACACTAGTTGAACTCACGCATGTGTACTCGTGAGTTACGAAAGGTCAAGTTTACAAACGAATGGAATGTTCCTATATATATATATGAAGTAAAATTTACCCCAATACCAGACGAACTATGTGAGCACCAATATAGACGAACTATGTGAGCACCAATATATACTAATTGACAAAAGTCTTGTCCGGTTTCGCGAATATGCAAATAAGGCAAAACATTTTTATGAGACATAGAACATGAATGAATGAAGCATTTTTTAAAGTAGACAGTTAAACATCTCAATCTACGTTAGTTTTGTAAAACTTTGATCTACGCTCTAAGAATAAAACGACGATTAAACAAACGCGATGGATGGTCTAATTACGCCTCGACCTAATCCAAGCGAGGGCAGAATTAAATGAATAGAAATCATGCATTTTGTACCCAATATCTTGATGATATCGCGCATAGATTTTCCTAGAAAATTGAAATGGGTTAACGTCGTTTCAATTGTTCTGACTGACGTCGTTAAATACGCGACCTTTTAAACACTAAAATTCAGATAAAAGATATCACTCTTCATAAACAATGCCAAAATATTTAAACGCGTGTTTCGTTAATCAAAAAATGGCAGAAGACGTCTTTATTTCATAATCCAACGACAAACCTGCGAAAAAGTATGGCGCACCCAAAATGAAAATAGTGTCTCTCAAAGCCAACCAATTATCTTCCATTTTTTGTGTGTTTTCCTTTTTAGATTAGAAATAAAGAATGGCTCTCGTACAAAATTTTACCATGCCATGTCGTTTGCTGCGTGAAAAAGTTAAAAATATCACCAACGTCGTTGGGACTAACTCAACGTCATTTGTGATTCAATGCCGGTGAAAACAGTCCCTATGTTTTGAAAATATAGTCGATACTACTAAGCAATAATTTCGAGATATTAATTTTCAAATTAATGCTTCATTGGATAAGAACTTTTGTGCTTAGGTATATTTTCTTGGTTTACTACATTACTATTACTTTATTTTCTTGGGATCATTGGGTAATTTTTTATCAGACTACAATAAATGTTGTTATTAGATGAAATATATGTCTTTTATAGGCACATGTCATATCTCTATATGTTATATAGTAGAAACTTAATCATTTTTTCGAAAACATAAAAGAAGGATATCGACCATATTTGCATGAGTTATCCTTTGGTGACCCTTTATCAGATTAAAAAAAAATGAATATCGTGATTAGATGAAAAATGAAAAATACGTCTTTTCTAGGCGGAAGTCATGTCCATGTATGTTATGTAGTGGACACTCTCAAAACCATTTTCTCCGAACCTAAAACTTGGATATCAACCAAATCTAAGGCATGTGAAGCTAATCACCCGCTAAAACCGCTTTACTTATTGAATTTTAAGAAGCAAAAAATGATTTTCTTTGCTCTACAAACAACTTAATTTCAAAATGGTTTGACTCTTGATTCTGTGAAAACTTTGAACAGAAAGAGCCCAAGCTAAACAAGGGATACTTAAATACTAAGGTGAAAGTGTGGACAAGAAAGTGCTTCTGTAAAACAAATAACAACTTCTTTTCGACAATACTTGCCAATAATAATATTGATGGCTCAGTGTAAAACAGTTGTAACTTTCTATAGGCATTGAAGAAGTTACAACTGTTTCGCTCTGAGCCATAAGTATGTTTTTGTTAATTTTTGAATGATATGTAATTGATGGAAATACTTGTACCTGCAAAAACTTGAACAACATTTTGACTGAAACATCGAAAAAGAAAACCCTGCCTTTGTTTAAGTGATGATACACTTTTAAAGTTAACAAGTATTTTTTCAACATATTGTAGTTTGTTTTCCTTCATATTGCAGTTATCTACATGAATGTTTCATTGTCAAAACCCAATAGTCATCCAATAAAAGCCTGGTCACCACATCTTTAATGGAATTTTGAATATCTTTGCCCAATTGCGTCCCATCGTCAAGATAATTTGCCATTTGAAACAAACCTAGTAGTTCAACTTTTATCTTCACATTCTTGAAGACATTTAAGAGCACCATCCTACCCCTAACTCAGAAGTAGAGGAGCATATATTGATTTCATCATAACTGTCTGTCCATTGCCCATTTGCTTTCCGCTAGCTAAACGGAGAAGCAATTGACCTGCAACAACGAAACTTTACACAAATGATGCCCATGACCTAAAGAAATGCCCTATTGTTTCGAGGTCATACATGTCAAAGCCATAAGTAAGCTTTAACTGTTAACAGTTTCCACTCTAACTGAACAACAAATTGACCCAAATCATAAAACTTGACACAAATGTTGTCAGTGACCCAAAAGTGCCCAATTTTGGAGTCACGGAGGTTGAAGTCACCATTCAACTTCCAAAAATTTCATGAGATTCCAACTCATGAAGTAAAAGGCTTCCCTACGAAAATAGCTTTTCGTCAGGAACGTAGCGCTTGTAAATGTCCACTTTGCGACAATTCTAATTAAAAAAGTAATTCATAACTCAAATTGAGCAGAAGCCATTTGAAAATAGCATAGTATCTGTTTTGAGTGTATAAGTGTCCGCCTGTGCGTCCATTAGTCGGCTGTATGGTCCGTATCATTTTCTTCCTCATTTTCATTTTTCTTTCATCAGATTCAGGCCTGTATAGCGATTCAGAGGTTTCATCGTATCTCGTTGTTGAAATAAATTGATTTATATACGCCCGTTACAAGGCGCGACATACTATATAAAATCACCTGTGGAGGGCGGGAGGCGGCAGCTTTGTTAGTGGCTTGAGGTCACCGTCTCTTGAACGCATTCCAACTTATCAGTACTTTCAGTACTTTGATTATTAATGTCATTATATTGATCACCCATTACAATTTTCAAGTCTGTAGGGTTCCTGATCCAGGAAAAGAATAAGGTAAAAGATTTCAAAAATGATCCAAAGTACTACCCCCTGCCCCCTAATGCTCTGTATCTGGTGGCCCTACATTCATGCTTTTAGCTATTATATTTAAGATCCATATGCTTATCATCCATGCCAATATTGAAGTCTGAAGGGCTCCTGGTTATTTTAGAAGAAGAAGGTTAAAGATTACAAAATTTTCACAAAAGTACTACCCTCTCCCCCCTGGTGCTCCGCACCTGGTGAATCTACAGTCATGATTTGAGCTATTTTCATAAAAGTCTATGAGCTGTTCATCCATGCCAACTTTCAAGTCTGTAGGGCTCCTGGTTCCGAAGAAGAAGCAGCTTAAAGATTACAAAATTTACCCAAAGTATTACCCCCTCCCCCCTGGTGCTCCGCACCTGGTGGCCCAAAAGATATGATTTTAGCTATTTTTATTCAGGTCTATGAACTGATCATCCATGCCAAGTTTTAAGTCTGTAGGACGACTGGTTGAGAAGGAGAAGAATTTTAAAGATTTTCTTAAAATTTCACTGTTTGTTGCCATAGCAACCAGAGTTTTCCATGGATTTCAATTCTTTTAGCTATTTTTGAAGGGGACCACCTAAGCAACATTTCTGTAAAATTTGGTGTAAATCGGCCCAGTAGTTTAGGAGGAGATGTCGTTTAAAGAAATTGTTGACGGACGCCGGACGACGACCGACGACCGGACGACCGACGACCGACGGACGGACGCCGGATGAAAGGTGATCACAATAGCTCACATGAGCACTTCGTGCTCAGGTGAGCTAAAAAAGTTCCTAAGCGTACAATTGGTATTTCCATCATGTATAAGGGTACCCATTTCGCAAGTGAACTCTACTATGATGTCCACACAATAAATCCGTGTCAAAAAAACTTTGCATTTTGTCTGATAGATCTTTCGTAGCTCACTCACATTGCATGGTTGGAAAGTGTGTGGGGTAAGCATTACTTCTGTGAACAGTGTGAAAAATTGCCTTATGAGGATAATATCTGGAAATTATTGCTTATGGACGCCTGACGAGTTACAGTTGATTTGACAATCATTAAGCGGGCTTTTAAGTTTGTATTGATAGTATAACGCCTACTTTTAATGGCTTGCCTTTGTAGACCAAATTGGCTGATAACGTTCTGACGTATCTTTTGACGACAGCGAAAATTTAAAGATTTTAGAAAGGTTTATTGCCAAGTGCAAACATGTCTTTTAATACACATTAAAGATTTTCATCAAACCTTTGTGTATCAAACCAGCAAAGTAAGAGGCACTTTTACGTAGAAAGCGCTTCTACGAAAAAAGGAACATGGAACTCAACCGACAAAAGCCCGGTCTATAAAAGATAGTCAGTTTTGACAGGAATTAAATTAAAAAATGCAATAAAGTGATAAACGGTTAAGGTTTTAAGAGAACATGTATTTGTGGACATAACTTTTGGAGTTAAGTATACTATTTATGGTACTTGGTTTTCAGGTTATCTTAACTTAATTCAATTGCCACTTCATTTATATGAATTTACGAATAAGCCCTTACAATCCTTGAAACACACAGTTAAGATCACCGTTAAATTGAAAAAGTGAGTGATTTGGAATCATTTCGGTAAGAAATCAATTTAGTGAGTTTTGGATGAAACTAAAGGGAGGTAATCCAAAAGCATTGATTTTGTTAAAGATGAACAAAATTGGCGATATTTATTACCTCCCTTTAAAAAATATACAAACATACAGGTTCTTTAAATAGCTGTCTATGTATGTGCACGAACCAATTAAACGCTTACAAAACCAACAAAGTCGGTGAAATCTTGGATTTTTTTATAACGATTTTTATTTGGAATGATAAATGTGTTGATCGCATGGTATTAAGTGGTTTCGGTGCGTTTTTTTTTTTTTTTTTTTAAATTGAGATGGTTTTTGGAATGAATGAATGGAGCGCTGAGTCGAGGTTAATGTTAATTTCACGGTGTTTCTAACTGTACTATTCTCGAAGTCTATAAAGTTTACAAATATCTTCGCACTGATGTGGAAAACGGAATAATTAAAATGGGACAATATCTTAAACTGCTATGGTTGCTCTTTGTGTTACTAGCCATAACAAGTAGGTTTCTTTTTGCACTTTTCTCATTTATATTAATCGACTTTTAAGGTATTATGGGCGATAAGCCATGACACTAATAGGTTCATATAAGTGGATTAACACTTTCCTATTTAATAAAATTTTGGGCCTGTCCAAATTCAAAGGTTTTGCAGAAGAAAAATAAAAGCGGATTCAATTTGAAAAATAATCATTCAGTAGGGTAGAAGATAGTGTGGAAAAAGAAGAAATTTTTCACAATGTTTTCTCAATCATAAAATCACAGGCACGTAAAAAGCAGGGATTAAACAGCAAAGGGTTATGAGTCACGTGCAGTGGTTTTCGAATTAGAGTTTTATGTAAGTGTTATTTCATTATGAAATAATTTTATTTCCACGTTATTGTGCCCTCAGATAAAGTCTGACAGAGGAGATAATACATGCAAAAGGTAAAATCCGAAGGCGAAGACCGAGGATTTTAGCTTTGCATGAAACTCCTCCCCCCATAAGACTTTATTCTTAGACACATCAACGCATAAATGAATCATTTTCATGATTACACGATCACAATTCTTAAATAAGTTTTATTGTCATTTTCTGGTTGTAAAATAATTTTATTACATTTTTCTGGGTGTAAAATCAATGAAAAATGATGATATTGATAGAAAAAAAATCACAGAAAAAAAGTGCGTCATTTATTATGTGGTTTATATGACGTCAAAAGTAGCAACGTTCTTGCTTAAGATGACGTTGAGTATAAAAAATGGGCGGAGCTATCTGTGAACACAGTAAAACACATGACATATGAATGTTATTCCTAATATAGTTCTTTGAAACTTCTTCTTATATCATTCATGTATTAAAGCCATCGTGCTGTAATTGAAGATTTATATAAATGCCATTTACTATCTAATATGAATCTGTTCGAGACAATTTGAACAATTTGACATAGGCAAAACATTAACCTCAGAGCAGTCTTTCAGTCCGCATATCCCTACCGAAGTCTTCGCTGTTCGCCAAAATCTACACTCGGCACATCGCTCGGACTTTTCCTTAAACTACAATCTGAGATTTCGGTGGAACGGCAGTATTTTCATGAAGTTTGCTCGGTTATGCAACGAGCTGTCATCTTAGGTGGTACGTTTGAATCTCGTCTTGGGCAACCTTAATGTGCCATTTGACTTATCTATTTATTTATATATTGATATTTTGTTGCAAGATATATATTGAGAACGTCGTTTTTATGGCACCAGTCTTCAAAACCTAACCTGGATGACGTAGAAAGCTTCGTTAAACTTCAACAAAGAACAAACAATATATTTATTTTTATTTATCTTCAGGAGGCGAGATGATTGAATGTTATGAAGGTGAAGGTCAAATACCCGCATTTTGGGACCTCGTGGATTGTCCGGGGTCTTGTTACTTCAAACTGAGTTTTTTCGGATTAAGTATGTTTGCCTTTTTTTATTTGACACATAGGGACTGTTAATAAAACATGAGGGACTGTTAATAAAACATGATAAACAAAAGGCCCAAGAGGGCCTGTATCGCTCCACTGGCTTTAACATATCCAGAAATCATTAAACAAAGCTTACCTTGAATGAAAACAACATTTCGAAGTATCTTTAGAACCTTTTGGTAATGATTTACTAGGTCTGGCCGGCCCACATTGCACCAAAATACTCAATCACCATTAACTTGCATACGTTTTACCCATTGCATCACCAACATCAAGAAATTTGCAATAAGTAGACCATTCCTGACACATTTTCAGGAACAATTTAAGTACAGGGTCATTAAGACCAAGATTCAATGAAATTAGTCTAGCCGGTCTTGAATAATTTGCGCTTTTAGTTTCAAACCTCGATGCAATCAACAAATACTCTCTTAAATGAAAGTTAAAGCTCTCTGAATACCATGCAATCATTGAGCAAAGGCGGAAGTCCTTTTAAACCTTCAACTTTTTATCGCGGGTGAGCGATAAAGCCTAGTTTACATTTGCCACGGTCGCCGTACGTTATCGCAGCCTGCGGTTTTTCTTACGATGTTTTGGACATCGCAGACAGCTACGGTCTACGGCGTATGTGTTCACAATGCCGCACGGTGACCGTGCGATTTTGAAAATATTTGAGGGGGGACATACCTTGAGAAGACCGTACGGATCCCGTGCGATATCGCAAGATATTCGTGAGATTCCCGTGCGGAGATCGTACGGGTTCCGTACGGATATCGAGAGGATACCGTGCGGTCAACGCACGATTCTACGGGTTTTATTTTGGATGTTTGATAGTTAAGATATCGTACGATTTCCGCGCGATCATCGCAAGACTTCCGTGCGATGTCCGTACGGCTACCGTGCGGTGTCCGCACAAGACTACGGGCTTGCGATTTTTAAAGATGTGTATAACATTTATTTAAACGAGATCGCAGGTGTCTGTGGTGCCCGTAAGGCCGTGCGATGATCTCACGGGCACCGTATGTCACCGCACGGGTACCGCACGATTTTATGCATACGGCGAGATACGGGCACCGTACGGGCTCCGTAGGCCAAATGTAAACGAGGCTCAAAGGACCATCATGATCACGAGAATTTGTTGATTTCGTGGAGGTATGTTATCAAAAACCTAATTATAGTCCGTTTGACTTCTCTATGGACCAACATTTCGCCGAAAATCTCAGAAATTAATTGATGAAACGCATATTTTTCTTGACATATCATATTTTCCAGCTAATACCATGACGAATTTTATTTTTCAGAATTTTTGAATGTAAAATAATGATTTTGTCCGTCCGTTTACGTGTTAACTTCCAGCCTTTCATACCTACTTGTGACTGTATTAAACGGAACAGCGAATTGTATAACCAAAATTAGTACTGATTTGTATAGGGGCCGAGTCAAAAGTGTAAGATTTTAAGTGAATTGTTTTAGTATAAAATCGAGTATTTCAATATAATTAAGTTTGTCGAAGATTTTTGCTACCGTTTGATATCAAATCTGAGTATATTCTCTCTTTCTTCAGAAACCGTTTGACCATATAATTGATTATTGTTTTTATTTATTCTGAAATGAACCCTATATTTACATTTTAAATAAAAGATCTTTGCTTTTGTGTAAATAACTTTTATTTTTAACCAGCTCCCAAGTGATATATATTTTAACGTATATTAAAAAGAACCAGGTGCTAATTATGTACACTGTCAGTGTGAAAGGGTTAATTGCCTTTTTCTTTTTCTTTTTCATTATAATTTAAACAAACCACAAATTTCCCGTCACATATAAACGTTTTTCTACATTTATTAAATAAGACGAAAACAACTGTACCATTAGCAACTGGTTCTTACCCTATATTCTTTTGTGTAGCAACTGTTTTACGGTTAGAATTGTTTTAATCATGTAAGTCTCTTATAATTCTATATGTGAATGGTCATGTACTTTTTAATGTTTGTATAAATGTTTGTAAATGATGTACATGAATGAGACTATAATAAAGATATATATATGCTGAGACCAATCAAAAAGCTTTATTAAACGAAGTAGATGGGAATTTCACGAGGAAAACTTGATGAGAAGTCGAGTAATAACGGTAAAAATCACATGCTATTTAAGTTTAAGATGACATGACCGTCGATATGCTAATTAGCATGTCCAAATAAGTATAGGATAGAAAACGAGTGCCGTGGTATATGGGAAATAGACACGAGCTTTAGCGAGTGTCTATTTCCCATATACCGCGGCACGAGATTTTCTATCTGACTTAGACCACGCTTCTTTAACAACTTTCGTTTTTTAATTGAACCATACAACAATAATGAAATTCGCAATAATATTTGGCAACAATGTAAAAATATCCTGTAAGAACTATGATTCGAGTATATTTGCATTTTATTATCTGTTTATTTTTTGCGTTTGTAGAATAATGTGTATTGTGAAGAATCGCAGAGAAAACTTTTTGATACGACTCGGTTAACGAAAACTGTCGAGATTCACGTGCTAGGTATCTATATCGGTCTTTACAACGCTTGGGTTGTATATGTGATATATATTTTTGAAATACTGCTCCCTGATTGGCCAATTCACTCAAAGCGTGGTCTAAGGAATAATGGACATTTCATCTGTCAAATGTTTATAGGTAAACCATGCTATCTGAATGTTTATAAACAGACTTTCGACGAGTTTAATATAGAGAAATTGGGACCAACAATTCTCTTGCTGTCACGGTCTTTTCGCTATACTGAAGGATCACAGAAACACGAAGGCTACTGGAATTTATACAATTGCGTGTAATCCTTTGAACTACACCTGTAAACGTCATATGTTATAGCGTAAAAGTAACATGCTTTCGAAACCGACTTCATCATGAAGAAACTAAAATTGGAACGGCAAAAAGCATGGAATATAGATTGGGAGAAAAAAAGTGTTTTACTTGATGAGTTTCTTTGCTGTATCAGTATACAGGTGATTGCATCTGAAATTAAGTACCGTTATCTCACGCTTGTTTAATTTCAGTTCAGTCCACCCCTACTCATGGCTATTCCACATTTTCCCGCGTTTTCGAATACCCTGGTTGGACTATAGTATAAAACCACTTGTTTTTACTATATACATGTACGTTTACAATTTCTTACTATTAAACAGCCTCCACCACCCCTCGTGTTTAAGAGCGGAAAATGCGAAAATATTAACATTAACTAGATAGAAAAAATCGTTATTTTGAAATCATTTTGTTTTCAAAAAAAAAAATTTTGGAATGGTTTAACGCTGAAATTAAGATTTTACTACATACAAATCCTTCTTTCAAACGCAATTTTATGTAATTGATGAAAAGGTTGGTCCATATAGAAGTCAAACGGACTATACACTGTATGAATGCGCGAAACGGGTTCAGACATGAGTATGATTTGGTTTTTAGTTTCATTCCTCCATGTAATTAAAAAACAAAACTCTATCCATATCTTATAATTTGATACCATGAACTGGAAGAATTTCTCCATAATTGGACAGATTACTCGAGGGACTACCTTTCGCCGAAGCATACAAAAAGCCGCATGCTCAAAGTTATTTTCAATGAAAAATAAAACCTTTTTTTTCTGCCAATCAGAATGCGCGAAAATTGACGAAAACTAATTAAATTAAGTTATAGTACAATGAATGATAGAGATGAGTTGTGTCCTTAAAACCGACGTCATGGTATTGGTAGGAAGAGTGGTTAAGGAATGAAATTAGTTTTGGATAAAATCAAGGGTCGTAAGAAAATTGAACGCCGTGGTCTAGATTTGCGCTTTTTTCCATTAACCAGCCTCAACATTTCAAGTAAGCCATGGTTGACTCCAGCAAATATTTGAAGTAATGAGTATGAAGTTATGGGGCGTTTTGAGCGATTGAAGCTTGAGTGAAATAGTGTTTTGAATTATATGAATGGAGTGATGAAAGAGCTTTTTATTCGGGCTTCAATTATATTTTATCCTCTAAAGTCATGGACCAATTTATGTGAAGTGGCGGATCCAGGGGGGGGGGGGGGGGGGGGTGTCATACGAACCCGCCTCCATATGCAAATTACTTCGTTGGACATAGGGGACAAATTCAATAAAAAATATGCAATGCAAGATCAATGACGCCCCTTTTGTAGTGTTCTTATTACGAGAGCGCGAAATTCTACAAATAAGAGATATCGCTGATATGAATGATTTCGAGGTGAAATTAGATGGCCCAGGTTATTAGATGGCCCATATTTGTAAGGGAGTTGTTTCAAGATCGCCAATCTTGTTCTT
Source organism: Fragum whitleyi (assembly GCA_948146395.1). Lineage (NCBI taxonomy): Eukaryota > Metazoa > Mollusca > Bivalvia > Cardiida > Cardiidae > Fragum > Fragum whitleyi. The sequence continues at coordinate 14,123,467 of OX411558.1, read as the reverse complement.
ATTGCACTCTATATTCTGCACATTTTCATAGACTAGACAGACGCTTTAACTATTCACGTCAGACATAATGGACTCGTTGAAGTTTGAAGAGATAACAGTAAGCAACATTGTGAAATTCAAATCGTGAAATTGATATTTACTAGTAACTCGATCAAATCCATTCTTTACCGTTTACTCAGCGCTCCATTTATCCATTCAGTCAAAACTAACACTCAAACAATTAAAAAACGGTCCGATATCATTTAAGCGATCAAGATTTAATTCAAATCAAATTCAAAATAGCAATAGTGTATAATCCTCCCATGAAATTCATTCAAATCTTATTTGTCTCACTCATTCAATTTCATTCTCAAATCACTCATCTTATCAATTCGATGATGCTGGTAGCTGTAGTATGAAGCTGTAGAACATTTTTGGCCAAATATGTGAGAGAGTATATGGAATAATTAATATTGGGCGAAAAGCGACCTTTTCAGAATGGCTATATAATTATATTATGTACCAAGTGTTTTCTATGGGAAAAACTAACGAGGTTTGGGGAATTTATAATTATCGAGACAATGCTAATTGCCACTACAAATACCGAGTTAGATATTTTTTCATACAATATACTAGGTATGTATTATATTTATCTTACACATTCTATTTGTCTTGTTTTCTTCGATGTCTCTAACAGAAACGTAAGTTTCTAAAGATAACCGCATTGTGTCATTGTTCTAGAAATATCCATGTGATATCATACAAAATATCATATGGGATATCATCACATGGATATTTGTGCTGTTATAAGATAACATTGTATTTTACGTTGTAATACGGGAAAAGTAACGCAAAGCGCCCGAAGGGCGCTTTGCGGCTTTTCCCGCTTCTAGATAACGCGTGTAAAACATTTAAATAATCAAAATCAAAATGAAAAACATATACCATCAAAGTTTAATTTTGTGTCGTAATGGCGGCCTACATGGAGGATGATGATCTCGCGAGATTTCGCCATTTTGTTTTATTATTTATTTCAATTTATCTACTTTTTTCTTCGATTTTATTCCTGTCGATCATTATCAAAATTTAGATTGAAGTGAACGTAAATTTTGGATAAGAATCAGCCCATGTAGAAAGTTGCACATTTTTGCTTAGAATGTCGTCTGGATGACGTTTTCTTCTTTACCCTCCGCATATGACGTCATTCTGCACTTTTAAGACGTTACATTTTCCCGCTAAAACAACGTCATTGTTGTTGCGTTTTAACGTCGGGATTAAAAGCGTGATAAGACTTGAAAGACTATCGATGAAATCTTTTGCGGCAATATTCTCGGTTAAGCTTTGGAAAAAAATGAAATCTTTAACAAAACTAGTTTGATTTTTAAAAAACATGTAAATACAGTTATTTTAGCTAGATCTATGCCGGCCAACATCTTGTCGGAATCGCATCCTTTAGAATTTAGACCTGACGCAGTTTCTATAATACGTGCGCCCATATTCAAAGTACCCCCTTACATTTTTTACAAAAAAAGACAATAAGAATTGTATTGAGTAATTTCTTCCGATGTTAGCACTTATCTTAATGACTGTGACTGTGGAAATCAATCTAGAAACAAATGAGAAAAATCAAGTAGCCATTGATTTGATAAATAGCCTAATTTGGTCTTCTGAAAATTAGTTATCATGTGCGTGTTTTGTACAGCACCTGGGGAAGTTTATTACACATTTTAACTGCACTTATTTTTTCCAGTGACAATACTCTTCGGAGTAGAAAAGGGTCAATAAAGGATTCTATTTTCTTTGTTTTGTTCGCATATGACTTGAAAATGACGAAAAGCGGCCTTAAACCACATTCAGGCGAAAAACAGAAAGAGCGTCGGGACAGACACACACATAATACTTGAATTTGATACATCCGATTCATACTTGTCGATTTGGCAAAAGGTTGGGGTGCGGGAGCTTTATTGTTAAATTCGGAAGCTTAAGTTGAGTAAATTAGTAAAACAAGAATGGTTCTTTCTTCAAATTACTTTTCCCGTCTATAGGTTAAACCTATTATTATATTAACGTTGGTAACCATGTGAAATTAATCGCAAGTTTAGCGATTTATTTATCGCATTCATACCATCCACTCAAATCATTTCAAAAAGCTCAGAACTAATTCAAATACACTCTGAAATCGTTGAATTGATACACGTCACATTCACATCGGTCATTTCTATCCATGGTCTTATCGGCTTGCTCAGATTTGGAAGCGTTTGATTGGTCGACTAAGACACGCAAAATCGGAAGCAGTAGCTTTATCTAAAAGGGGAAAAAGAATATATCTTTTTTCGATCAACTAGATAGAACTTTAGCGTTTGAATTATCTCCCTTTAATTTCATTCAAAACTCACTCATTACCCTCTTTAAAAAATCAATCAAAAATCATTTTTGAATTACCCATCTTGTTAATTTCACGACGCTTTTAACTCTATGCTCTTTTTCAGGAAATGTTGCAGGTTGCCGGTTGGTACATGAGCAGACAGGATGTAAAAGAACACGTGATGGAGAAATATGTTACTGCAATTACAGCAACTGTTTGCCTTGAGAAGAGGAATGAGCCTGTGCATGGCAAACTCAACAATTTCAAATGTACGCAAAACAAAGACTATGGCCAGTCTTTGCATATGCACAGTCTGTCCAGAGTCTTTACTCTGCGCTTTGTAGATAGATAAGCTCTCAAAATATCTTGAGACATTCAAGCAATCGTCTGATTAAACTCCTTTCGTGATCAATGCTGCTCAATGTTTGTTTCCCACGCACAAGTAAAATTTTTGGGAATGTCATGCACCGGCTCAAATACATATTATTGATGAAACTGCTCACTTACTGTTAAGAATATCATGAACTTGGTTCAAGATGTATAAAAGTTAAATTTAATCGGACGTTAATTCTAGCCAATGAAGATTATTGTCACTGTCAATTGGCGATGTTGAATCAACAAACCTGATTGGCTAAAAATAAGTACTTTTTGAAATTATGATATATATTTGCCCAAGTATTGTCTTTAAGACCACTAGGGACAACTGATGATTTGGATTGATTTCGGAACTGAATAGAATAAGTTGGATGGCCTCGGACTGTTCGATATTAAAGGGAGAAAATACAATATCGTTAAATACGGTCATCGTAAGCGGTGTTTTATTACCCAACTTTGGTAAATTCTATGTAACGTCTTTTACATATATATTTGTGTCTTCGCAGACCAATTACTTGGTTCCAAACCACGCCATCGAATAAAATGTATCGATTAGAATTAAGTTATTTTCCGCTTTGAAGCATTTCGAAGCGTTTTTAGCTCAAAACGTGTTAGTCTGTCGCGTATCGTCCGTCATTTACAATTTGAAATTATTTTTTTTCTGAAGCCACTTTGTCGATTTTAATGAAACCTTGCCAGAATATTCCTCAGGCGACCCTTTTAAAAATAATGATTGGTCCATATGGACTTGGCATTTCTTCTCTATGTATTCTTTAAGAGGTATCTCCTCCTGAACCATGGTACCATTGATAAAACTTAACAAGAATTTCATTGCATGTCCCTTTCACTAAATTTTTCGCGAAATTCTGATAAGCTGCCCCCAGATATAGACATGGCAGGAAGTAGCATTTTTTTAAATTTCAACTTTTTGAGTAACATATTTTCCTGAACCACTAGACAGCATGAACGTTTGCAAGATTGTACCTTGGATAAATGGTTCACGCCCTGCCACACCCATATTTATGGGCCATTCAGAACTTCGCATACAATTTCGGAAGAGGGTTACACATGGATCATTCTGACAAAATTTGATTTAATCGGCCGAGTTGTTTAGGAAATGTCGTTCAAATATTTAATAGTGAAAAATGCCACGCCAATATTTTTGGGCCAATCAAAATCTCGCGAACAATATAGGAAGGGAGGTCAGCCTTAGCCAATAAACATTCTGTGACAATTTCATTTCTAAATTGGCCGAGCGTTTAAGAGAAGTCTATATGTACTTTTCTACAAACTTGTAGCTAACCATTAGACGTTGTTAACATTTCAGTGTTTTTCATATATTTGTTATATATATGTGACCAGTCACGCGAAAAGGGACCATCTTGGTAGTGCGTTAAGAGTCAACCCCAATTGGATTGCGCAGGCTGACCATGGTCGAAACTTTTCCAACTTAGCTCATTTTCTGAATATCAAATGGTCATTCTACCTTTCTGTATAATGCTTTTAGAGTACTGGACCAATTCTCTTTTACTAAAGTTTATCTTACAGAGTTCCCAGATGGCCCCTTTCGCGTGACGGGTCACATATATATTTAAATCCTGAATTAACAAATTAACAATTACCGGTCCAATTACTTTGCACCGCGCAATTACTGTGCTTACAGCACTTTGATATCTTTTGTTTTGTCAATCGATCAAATTTGCGATCTCTTACATTGAGCTTTTGATTCGAGGTCTCAAATGGTAGACAAAGTTAAACAGTGTACCTATTGGTTGAAAAACCTACGCGCTACCAGCTACAAAATGGAAGAAATGACTATATCATATGAATACTCCTTGCATACTATTTTCGAAGTTGCGTATTGCGGCATTTATTAATACGTAGCTCGAAATTATTTCATTAGGTGAATCTTCCACTTACCAAAATGATTCAAAATAACCAACGGTTTAGTTAGTTCTTGCATCAGAATCCCTGGTATTTATAGTAAATAGATATGATAAACTGCAATAACTCATAAATTTACAATAACTATATACGTTTATACGTATATTGCTCGTGAGAGAGGAAACTATCCCTGTGCGCTTATGGAAATGTGATATCATTTTATGACCAAAAGGTGTAGACCCGCCTTTACTACACCCTTCCGAGCGTAGTATAAATAAGCTGAAAATGTAAACGAAGATATCGACCATTTCAGCTCATTTTTATCCTCGTCCTGAGAAAAAAATGTCTGTACATTGTGTATTTATTGCTTCGATTAGGAGAGATCAAACCAAGTAACAATACAAAATTAGAATTTTATGTCAAGTTACTGTACAACGTGTGTTCAAGTGACTGTACACGATCGTTTTTCGATGGCTTGTTTTAAACGAGTGTTTACCAAGACCACAGAGATTTATTACTCTGTATCGTCATTCTTGACTAGAACTTGAGCAAAGAATCTTTTTTACTACTCTGTCAAATGAAAAATCATGCTTTTTTAACAATATTTAATGTATTATAAACTTTTTTTGTGCAAAAACATCAATCTTCTTTACCGGGTAAATCTGTTACAAACATTTAAATCTGTAAAAATGGTCGTTTGCGTACACCTGTGCATCTGGAATAACCTCAAGTTTTTTGCAAACATTTTTTCAATGAAAAATCAAATATTACGTCAAACTAGACTAGAAAAAAGAGACAATGTTACCTAGGGTCTCCATGTCATAATCAACTTTGCTTCTAGTCATCAAACTCCCAATGTACACAACCACAAGATACAGTTTTAATTAGCAAACTGTTCACTTTCGCGCCTACTCTATACGAGAGAAGTATTGTGCGAACAAAAGACGTTGCTTCTTTTTTCACGACACTTTACTATTATACGAGTACTGTGTTCGTTTGTTTGAATAGGTTTTACGCCGCTTCCAACAATATTTCAGATATATCGCGGCGGCTGGAGCACCTAACAATGGAATCCTGGTAAATCTCAAACCAGTACAACCATCACATTCTCTCCTAGCCTCCAGCTGATATCTTACATTGGTCTACGATTATCGACCCATTGGTGGGAGGTAACAAAAAGTCGGAAAGAATGAGTGCCGCCGTCGGGGAGTTTTTGAAAATATGGGGGGTAATTTCAAATAGTACAACATGAGTGGTGTACCTTATATAGCACGAACCGACGGCCTGGGAGCCAGGCTAGATCAACCCTCGTATATGCAAGTTTGATGCGCAAATTAGGTTAAGTATAATTATTATAATTTTTGCAAATAATTTTTGTAAAGGAAAGGATCACCAAGGGAATATTTTGGTAAATGTTATTTTAAAAGTGGCCATTGGTTTTGAAGGAGTTGTAATTCAAAATGAAAAAAGGACCTTTAGGATCAGAGTTACGCCGAAGCTTTTTAAAGAGGAGCACACAAGGATATGTAGACGATAATCATTTGTTTCAGTGTGAAATAAATTAATATTTCAATGAGTTTACTACAAAAGCTACATTTTCGTGAGTGGGAGAGCTTTAAGTGAAAATAAAGCTTTTTTTGTTCATAAAATGAAATATCAATTGATCTTACACGAAAAACTAGTGATTATTCTTTTTCTTGAATGCAAAAAACGGGACCATATTTTGAGTGACAATTTTTTAAAGCCATTCTTTTTGCATGTAATTGCAATGCAACATGATAACATCATTTGTTTAATTTGCTAAGCAGATAAGTAGATAACCTCAAAAAAGGATGAAATGAAAGAAAGCAGGGCATAATCTTCTTTAAAATTCGACTGGTTTGGTGGTGAGTTTATCAAATGATAATATACTGTAATTCCCTATAATAACCCAAAAAGCATTATAGAAAATATCAAGGAATTATATGACAATGCTAACAAGACCACAACAACCATGACAATATTGACGACTACACCAAGGCTATAACAATACATCAGTATCAAATATAAGTTTGGTCACCTAATGAGTGTATTTATGAAATAAAATAGTCCTAGCTGTAAGCATTCAGAAAATAAATGCAAGTTTTAGCAGTATATTAAAGTTTCAAAAGTAGGTCAAAGGTCAAGGTCACAGGGTGAAGCATCTTTGTCATAGGTGAAAGTCTATCAACCAACGATTGTTGATATAAAGCAGGATGTGGTACAAGCACTCAGAAAAAAAGCAAGGTTAAAGGTTTTGGTTAAAGCTTTTAGAGGATCAAAGTTCAAAGTCACAAAGTCAAGGGACTCGATCACAGGAGAAACTTATAAGGATATGAAGTAATGATGTCCCTAGGTAAAATCATTCAGGAAATATAAGCAATGTTAAGGGTTTTTTTGTTGTTAAAGATTTTTCTACGTCTATTAAAGGTTAAGGTCAGTAAAATTGTGAAGGACCTTGAACCCTGGTGAAAGCCTTTAAATTGACTGGTGTGTATATGAAGCAATGATGTCCCTAGGTAAAAGCATTGCAAGAGTTGTCCTTGGACAATGTAGCTCAACCAAACTGCTGTTTATCACAAACAGCAGTTGACAGGAGATCAAACTTCAAGGACATTTTTCCTATGTGTAAGTCCATGATCTAATATAAATTATCAGTATAATCTAGAAGTAAGAAAGAAATATTTTTGTTTCAAGTACACGTAAAAGGTTAGGTTACAAGTGAAAGCCTACAGCCTGATGAATTCACCTATGGAATTTCATTGTACAAATAATAATGTATTAAATAAAGGTTGATCATCTAATCTGTGCATTTATGAAGGAGAAAGCCTATCTCACCTGTTGAGTAGGGATATTAAGTATAATAGTCATAGGTATAAGCACTCAGATAATATAAGCAAGGTTTAAGTTTTTTTGTCTAAGTTTTTATAAGTACAAAAATGGTCAAAGTCAAATTGTCAAGGACCTTGGTAACTGATCAAAGCCTTCCATCTTGTGAGTGCAAGTATGAAGTTATGATGTCCCCAGGTTAAGCATTTAGAAAACATAAGAGAGGCTTAAGTATTTTGGTTAAAGTTCTTGGTTAAAGTTTTTCTAAGTTGATAGTAGGTCAAAGCCAAATTTTAAAATAAAATTGATACGGAAAAAAACAACATTAATCAAATGCGGACACCAGCACTAACGCTTATGCCGACACCAACATCCAAAAGTATGACAATAGCTCTCCCGAGACATTCATCCCAGGCAAGCTAGATAAGGCCCTATCACTTACATTAAAAATATATGTCCAATGTTAAAAGGTTGCGGGTTTGTTTGTTCACAGACAGAGTAATGGACAGATAGATAAATATCAATATACCTCCAAATCTATAGACATGTTGGCACAAAAAGAATTAAGAAGAAATAACTCAACATATATCACAGTTTATTCAATTCTTATAATATTATATGTTTTGTATATAAGCAAAAGATGTTTTTTCTCTTTTTATAAAATTCATTAAATTATGCATAAAATTTATCACTATATTGGCAATATGTTTAATACTTCAACGGATACCCTTGCTTTATATCTTAATAAGTTTAGACACCACAACCTAAGTTCATAATTGTAAATAATAAATATTCTTAAAATACTTAACAATACTGTACACAATAAACCACAAAACAACTACACAAAAATTGCTGATCAATAATGTCTTGTATATGACCTATCAACATGCTGCTGTTTGGGATGGCCTGTGTGTTTCTATTCTGGCTGGAACATTCTTAAATCTGGAAATACATGGGAAAGTAATTCTTAACCCTTTGCTGTTTAATCCCTGCTTTTTACGTGCCAGTGATTTTATGATTGAGAAAATATTGTGGAAAAAGAAGAAATTGCTCCTGACAAGCAATTTCTTCTTTTTCCACACTATTTTCTACCCTACTAAATGGTTATTCTTCAAATTAAATCCACTTTAAATTTTCGCCTGCAAAACCTTTGAATTTGGACAGGTCCAAAATTTTGAAAAACAGGAAGGGGTTAAATAATGCTTGAAAATATATTTAGGAGACAATTTTGAGTAATGTCTTCCCTCTAATGGATGTTTGTCATCCTTCCTACCTAATGCAATAATTTGAGGGTTCAGTGCAACTCTATTTTTAGTGCCTATAAAGCTATAGGTACTTACAATAGTGTTGCACTGACCCCTCAAATTGTTGTTCACATTACAATTTACCATGAAACTATTTTAAGCAGTAATGATTCTCATAAATGTGACCCGTCACGCAAAAAGGACCATCTGGGTAGTGCGTAAAGTGTTGACCCTATTCAGACTGGGTCGTTTGCACAGACTGACTAGGGTCGAAACTTTTCTCATTGTGCTTATTTTCTAAATCTAGAATGTTTAATCTACCTTCCAGTGAAAGAATTATAAAAATGCAACCTCTGGTTGACCAATCCTCGACCCAATCTCTTTTTCATATAGTCATTTTACAGAGTTCCCAGATGGTCCCTTTTTGCGTGATGGGACACAAATATGAAATATCTTCCTTTGATGCTTTTTAGTAATTTACGAGAAATGAAGGTAGATTATCATTCAATTAACTCATTGCCTAACCAGTGAAATTATGTTATTATTTGTGTGATTTTAGGATATCATCAGCACTTAGCTACGGCCCTCAAACATCTGGCCAAATGATCTATGATATTTGTCAGCTCCACAGTTATAAGTCTGCAGCTCTCAACAATTCACTTTTCTAGAAATCTTCATATTTTTGGACTTTGATTTATCAACATTCAGAGTATAAGAAGTCATCCTACTCTTTGTGATTAATATGTTTTTTTAAAAGCACAATCATGTAATTTTAAGAACTATATTTGACCAATCACTTGATTCATATTCAATACTACTCACAAACGATCAATAATATATGGCCAATCTACAGTATTTAAAATATGAGTAATCATGCATAGGTGCATATTGAAAAATGATCAATATATTTATTTAATATTATTGTCAAATGATGGAATAGACCCCTTGGGTCAGAGAAAATACCTACATGTATTGTAGTGCAAACTAAAGGAATAGACATGGCTATATAACATTACCTGGTCATTTTAAAAGGAACTTTTTCTTCTGGTTTCTTTAACAATGCTTCTCGCAGTCTTTGAGCCTCATTCTGTCTTACTGCACTTTTAGGTTCTGATGGAGCTAAAGATTGGGCTTCATTACCTTGTTGCCTAGAAAAAGTAAATATAAGATGTAGTAGTGAAAAATAGTCTTCTTAATCCTTGTCATGCTAGATAAAAAATCTTGGCAAAAAATGCACTATAATCAAAATGCTCAAAGCAATGAAATCTATCATTTGAAGTCATTATTTCTTTTGACAATATGATATTCAAAATTAACAGGTTTGAAAATGAAACCAAGGTGGTAAGGATTAAGATCAGCCTGCACACATGTGCAGGTTGATCTTTGTCTATACACTTAGCCAAAGCAGAAAGAGTTTGGTTTCAGCATAAATAAATTAGCAATATTATTACCTCCCTTTAATACTTTTCTATTTCTGTGTTTGTGGACCAATCAGACACTTTTTAAAGCCACACAAGCAAATAATATAGAATAATGTAATCAATTTAAATCAAAATTTGATCGCTCTTAACCATTTCGAGATGTTTTCTTACTATTTCTGAGTGTTTTTGATCAATTTGATTGGGTGTTTGGAATGATGAATGGAGTGCTAAGTGAATGATTTAGAATGAGTTTGATCGGAAAGAATGTCAATTTCACTATGTTCTTAAATGCTGCTATATAAGCAGTGACAAGGATAAATCTGTGCAGCTTGTTTAGTCTGATCTTAGTCTACACCACCATCTTTTTTTATTTTTAAGTGAATTGGTACAATTTTATGCAACTGATTACTGTTTATAATAAAACTATTATGATAACTATTTAATATATAGTCATTTTACTTAAACAAAATTTTCTTTCTATATCAAGAAAACAACATCATTTTGAGAAAATATATGTCATACATTTTTAGCTTTTCGAAGAAGTGGTTGATTGCATACTTGTAATCCATTATCACTATGTAACAGCCCAATTTGAAAGTCATTCATTGAAGTTACACCACAATTGCAAAATGCTTGAATTTTACTTTTTTGCTATTTTATGGTAGAAAACATTGAGGAAAATAAAGAAATTGCCTGTTACATTAGCAACCTCTTCATTTTGCCAAATGGTTTCCTATCTCTTTTTGTTGAGAGACGTAAAAAAGAGGCTTTGTATGGAAATGTGTGAAATGCTAGATTGTGAAATCAAGAATATCCAAAAATCAAAATGTTTCCTTATCTTTAAAGGGAAATGGTAAATTACCTAGCATGTCAGGAAATTTATAAATTCGGAAATACATTGTTTCTTATAATTATAATACAGTCCTGGAATATCAAAATGGAATAGGAAAACAACCAACCCTTTACCAAATTATCCTTTATCACACTTCAACATACTTCAATGAAAATATTTTTTTCAAAAATCAATCTAATTGTTGACATGCAACCAACCAAAATTCATTTAAAATCTCTCAGAGTGTTCCATTACTAACATTTCAACACCCATTTAAATTATTAAAAGTGCACTACAACTTTGTTTGGATTGCTTATATTGAACAATTTTTTAAATGAGCTTTGTATTAGCATGGACATCCAAACACACACAAGGCTACAAAATTAATCAAGGTTTATTGAAGGTTGTTTGATATTCAGTAATACCAGGGTATAGAACTATGCGGTTGTGCATAACAAGAGTGAGTGTTTAAGGATTTGGAACCATAATAGTTCTGTAAAGTTTTGGAAATAATGTTAGTGTCAACCATGATTCTCTAATGATTTTCAATAGGTAACCACAGTTAACATTGTGAAAGATCATAAGTTCCGAAATGTTGCAGAACTAATATGGTTCCACCACCTTAATATCATTGTTTTTCTAAGAGATATCACTGGCTGTTTTCCCAATTTTAGATAGAGACAGTACAATCCACAATTTTGAATCCCAACAGATTTAGCAGGTTGTGAGGTATCATCATGATTCTAATTGAATTGCTAGAAGAAGCCCATGACTGAATGAATTCATTCCAAGCAATCTTAAATATTCAGAAATCCTGACACATCCAGAAGTTGGGTTTATTTCAAGATTGTGCATTTACACTTTCTGTAAATGTATCTTATAGGAGCTTGGAGGATGATTATATAGAGGATAAATAGCTCTACCTCTAGATCACAGACACCACAAGAGTGAAATGAATGAAAGGGGTATAAATTTCAGATTATCTCTCTGGGAAAGCAGTGAGCTTATCAAAATTAAATCTACCATTTTTCCTCAAACCACCAAAAAGCAATAAAGAAAATTTGATTATTTCTAAGTGACCGTTTACTTGATACACCGCACACATTTAATAAATACCTCATATTTGAGTGTACTACTGTACTTGATTTTCCAAAATTTACAGAGTATTCTGATTGCACTTTCGGTTCGATATGAGGGGGAACATGTGTCATATTTCTGTGACGGAAGCGACCAATATCCTGTTTTGTTTGCCAGTCCTGGAGCTGCTCTTGCCACTCTTTCTCGTAAGCGTACGAGAGAATTTTGTTGATTCTTGGTTTCTCTTTGTTGTTTGGTGTATTAGGCCTGTGGAAATAGAAAGTTGTTATATATCTATCTAAGTCTATAAGGTTAGTAAAAGCAAGGAGTACATGTATATAGGTTTACTATCTACATTATTAAGCCATATAATGCTGAATCTATTAAAAAAAATTAAAACAAATTGCCAATTTTGTGTGCATTTAACCACCCTAGCTCAAGTTTTTCATTCAAAGTAGAGAGAGTAGGCTAAGATCAGGCCGCACCTCTGCACAATGGTTCAGTGCATAAACAGTTGTAACTGCTTATAAACATATAGGTAGTTACAACTGTTTTGTGCTGAGCCATCAATGTGCAATTTCAATACTTTTGACTTACTCCTTGACAAATTTGCAGTTTCAAATAAAAATTTTGGTATTATTGCATACCAAATATGTTCCAAAATTATCTGAGAACCAACAAATAATCAAATAGAGATAAAGCAAATTTCATTTTGAACTGATGTTAAACAAGAATATGAAAGTACTAAATAAGTGCAGACTAAACTACATATATATGTGCATATAATATGTGCATGGCTTGTTAAGTTATAAGAAAAGTCATTGAAAATTGAAATACATAAATGAACCTCTCTATGAGAAAAACAACCATATGTTTTTGAAACAAAAACAAGAGCTGTCACTGTAAGATGACAATGCCCCCGACACCGCTTTGATTTAGAAGTTATGGCCAATGTTAAAGTTTTTGGACGGAATGACGGACGGACGGACAGACGGACAGACGGACGGACGGACAAGTCAAATTTATGATGCCTCCCTATCGGGGGCATAAAAACATATTATGGAGAAAAAAAATGTTTCACATTTTGTATGTTGATTCATTACCAAACAGTTGTAACTGCCTATAAACATATAGGCAGTTACAAGTGTTTTGCATGGAGACAACCAATTTTCTTTGTAATGAAACAAATGTGCAACAGCATTATCTCTAAAATTAAGACACAGATTGGTAGCACAGTAACCATGCATCTACATTGCTAGGTGGATTATTTCGTTGCTTGTTTGAATGAGATTTAACACCACTCTTATCAATTTTTCAGTCATACCATGACTGTTGGGGCTTTTAATAATACATTCCTGGTATTTCTTGCGCCAGTACAACCATAACATGATCCTTTTCTAGCTTCCAACTGCTAACACCACTCTTATCAATTTTTCAGTCATACTACAGCAGTTGGGGTTTTTAACAATGGTTTCATTGTATTTCTTAAACCAGTACTAGTGTTACATCATTTCCTAGCCTCCAACTGCTATCCCAATTCAAGGTCCACTATTATCCATCCATTCCATTATTGGCAGACAAATGTCTGTGACAGAATAGTCGAATTTGTGTTTGAAAGGATCACATTTCTCAATGGTTGGTGTTCTTATAGAAAGGCTCAAATTGAAAAAGATGAAAAGATAAAAATATGAAAATTCCTATCTAGTTGTACCTCTTTTTATTCCTGTTTAAAAAACAACAACAAAATGATATCATTCAAATTTTCTCATTTGACTGATTACAACTGAACATTCCTCCTAATGCTTTCTAACACAGGCAATTTCCGGGGATCATCGTAAATTTATTTGTTAAAAGGCAATTACAAGAGTTTTGAACTGACCCTTCAAATCAATTGATCAGTCTGAAATTGTTCATATTATTCTCAGCTGGGTTAGAAGTTTGTTTTAAAACAATCATTCATAAAAATAAAATAAAAAATTGAGTGGAAAAAAACTATGACCTTATAACAGTTGTTTTCAGAAGACATTTTAGTAAAACTTGACCATATCAAATAATTTTGATCTTGAAATCAGCAGGTACAATATGAGCATTTTGGTGCTGGCAACTTAAACTTAAAGACAAAAATAAAGATTGAAGGTAAAGATATTTATAGGCAGACAGACATATAAAAAGACAGATAGTAGTAAAAGTGATAATTTACTGCTTGACAGAAATATCATAACTACAGTTTACATGGGGTTGCATTTGACAAATATCTTGGCTAACTAACAAAGATATATCTGATGTCTTCAAATGTCTTACAGTCTATAATCTATGACATGAAAAGTTGGAATTCTGACCATTTGTGCAGGAGACAAATTACCACTTTCCTGTTTTACAAAATTTGGACCTGTCCAAATTCAAAGGTTTTGCAGACAAAAATTTAAAGTGGACTTAATTTGAAAAATGACCATTCAGTAGGGTAGAAAATAGTGTGGAAAAAGAAGAAATTGCTTGTCAGAAGCAATTTCTTCTTTTTTCACAATGTTTTCTCAATAATAAAATCACAGACACGTAAAAAGCAGGGATTAAACAGCAAAGGGTTAAACTCTAACAAACAGCTGAAGATAAGAGGGAGAAGTGAATATCATAATCTTTTTTTATTCAAACCCTATGTTGTAAGACGATTCCAAAGAGTTCTCACCAAATAGGATTTAACCCTTTGCTGTTTAATCCCTGCTTTTTACGTGCCTGTGATTTTATGATTGAGAAAACATTGTGAAAAAGAAGAAATTGCTTCTGACAAGCAATTTCTTCATTTTCCACACTATTTTCTATCCTAAAGAATGGTCATTTTCAATTCAAATCCACTTAGATTTTTCGTCTTCAAGACCTTTGAACTTGGACAGGTCCAAAATTTTGTAAAACAGGAAAGTGTTAACTTAAAGATAATGCAATTTTTCTTTTTGAAAATGAAATCACTGGCATTATGTGGTACTTTACTTACATCATTAAGTATTTTGGTGGGCGTGGTCCTCTGCCTGGATCTGTTTGGGCTGATGGCGGTTTGTTTTTCTCCTGACTTTTAGGTATCCGTAAAGGCTTACCGCTCCTGATGCCATAGCCTGGCTTCCTGACCTCTGGAAGTTTTACTGTTTTATCTGTGACATTTTTTGTATCTCTCTCAAATACAGAGAGTCTGTCGTAACCAATGGGGCCTCGTGCTGGACGCTCGTATAAACTACTGTCCTCTGGTTTATATCCCTCGTGAACCATATAGTCTGGCCGGAGAAAATCATAGTCTCTGGAATAGAAGTGCACTAAATGAAATGAGGCTGTGCATGACATTTCCACCATTTTTTGCCACTTGCCACACTGACGTTTCTAATATCTTTGGGTATGCCATGTCACTCAGGTCAAAGGGCAGGGGCAGATATCAGTCAATAATTTTGTTCTATATGGTTATGACATCATATGGATTATGAAAAGCACAAAGCAGTATGAAACATAGTAAATTGTTTAATTCATTTTTGACCAAACCCACTAAGCTGCAGAAGGGTTCATTGGACCCACCCCCCACCCCCCAACCCCCCTTCCCCACCCCTCCTGGATCCCAAAATGTATCTGCATCTTCTCTCATATCAGATGTGTCTGAACTTTTGTAATCTGGTAATAGGTGAACCGTCAAATTAAATTGGATCATTAAGAAAAGTTTTCATGAATAAAATTATGAAAAAGGTATCAAATCCATTACAGTAAAGCCACAAATGGCATTTTGTTCCTGAAATTGTATGTAGAAGTGATTAATGACTCTTAAAATACAAAGGCTAGCACAAGCTCTTTTTCTAATTTTAAATAATCTTCAGAGTAGGATAATTATCAACTTTTATTAATCAGTACATTCCATGCAGTCTAACTAGGGTTTTTACATTTCCTACTCCATGGGTCAGGTAAACTTACATCTGATTCCTATTTTTCTCTGCCTCATCCTCCATAGCATTATCTTCAAGATAAAACCATTCATTTCTCGGATATAACACTGGCTCACGTTTGTCTTTAGAATTCTCTTTCATTTGAAGGAGATCTGAAATAGGGAAAATTTTCGATAATGTATATTACAGAGAAAATGCTGTTGAACATTATGAAACAAATCGATAGTTCAGTGCAAGACTGTAGATATACACTGAATATACACTGGATATACACTTAGTACAGTCTTGCGCTAACACCTCAAAACATTCAACAGCATTTTCTCCATAATATATATGTTAGGATTTTTTTTCATTCAATATATAAATCATAAACAAGAAAGACACCAGCCCCTGGTCACCCATCTGAAATAAATACCAAGGCATGGTCAAAGATACCAGATGCCCATAATTTGACTAATGTGGTCTTCTACTACTTCCCAATTGGGCTATACATGTATTTCTTAACCTTATTTAAATCTGCTATATCCTCCAAAGCCTATGTTTGAGTGTGGAGTTTCCACATCCTATGGTTTAAACCTATTTATTTTACATTGATTGGGTAATAAGTTCTTACAACTTAGATTACCGGTAATCCCTCTCGATTCTGCATCCTGGAAAATTCATCAGTACATGCGCCGAATGTGTAGGGAAATAAAAGAACCAAGATCGAAAGCCTCTCCAAGGAATCAAACTCAGGATTTTTGGGTCTAGAAGCCGACGCTCTACCTCTGGACCATGAACACCACATTGTATGTGAATATTATCCTTTGCTGAATAAATTTGGTATCCAAATATGTAACACCAACATAATAATCGTTTGGTGGTAAAATTACTGAGTAATTTTGTTCTACATTTTCATTTGGAAAATTATTTGATCCATTACAAAGCTCTTGTTTATAGAATGATATTTTGTTTATATAGATGAAACACTTACTAGCTCTACCACCCTGTTTGGCAAGTCTGATATAGGCAGTATCTGAATCCTTCAACAGAGGTCGTACTGGGTCAGAGGGTAACCCATCATCCTCTGCCAGTCCCGGGATCTGTGACATCGGAGGGTACAACACAGGGTCCGCATGTTGTCTACGGGCTGGGGCATGGTAAAACCAACCTGAAATTGTGTCAAGTAATTGAGCCTGTGTATGAGATTTCCAACAATTTCAAATATACGCAAAGCAAAGACTCTGACCAGCCTGTGCATCCACAATTTATATAAGAGGCAAGAATTTACAACTCTTGAAATGGGGTACGGACAAAAGCCCCCTAGGACAAAAGCCCCCAGGGACAAAAGCCCCATGGACAAAAGCCCCATGGGACAAAAGCCCCATGCCCTTAACTGAAAAGTGGACAAAAGCCCCATGGTTATAAAAATGTGTTGTTTTGTGAATTTTTGAAAAAAAGTCATAAAACGTCATGATTTTTTTATGAATTTGTGAAAATTAATTTGTCAATTCTTTAAAGATATGAATATTTTAGTAATTTTAATGGAATGATAATAAACATATTTTAGGGGGAAGGTATTCATTTGTGTATCAATATCCGTGAAAAGATAACTTGGAAAATATCCTCTATTTGGTTTTATATTTCATTATTGAATTGTTTTTAAAAAATTACTGTTATTAAAAAAAAAATAGTAATAACAAGAGCTGTCACTGTAAGATGACAATGCCCCCGACACCGCTTTGATAGTAATAAGGAAGTTATGGCCAATGTTAAAGTTTTTGGACGGAATGACGGACGGACAGACGGACGGACAGACGGACGGACGGACAAGTCAAATTTATTATGCCTCCCTATCGGGGGCATAAAAAGTTCATAAAAGGTGTGCAAAGACAAAGATATACTGTTTTCATAATAAATTTTGTCACCACCTTCCATTTTATAAACTACATGTATAGTTATACTTGTGCCCTCGAAGGTGTGAAATAAGTCAATGAAAATATTGATTATGTTTCAATGATGTTATGAATGTAAAATGTGTGAATAAAAGAAAAATAAAGGAATTAAATATCTAGGGTATTCCTTATCAATGTACACTTCTTTGCTTGCTGGAATATCTTAAAAAATCTTCTTAAAATAAAATTCAAACAAAACTGATTTGGAGTTGGTAGAAGAGAGGACTTAAACGATGGTTTAAGAATTACAAAAATTCACCTTTGATAATGGCAAATAAAGCAAACAAACAAAAAAAGGATCCATTTTATTTAAATATTCAGTAAAAAGTTATAGAAATGTAATTTATATACCAGTATTTATTATATTGTGGGGCTTTTGTCCTAGGGGGCTTTTATCCTAGGAGGCTTTTGTCCCAATGGGTTTTTGTCCAGGGGGCTTTTGTCCTAGGGGGCTTTTGTCCCAGGGGGCTTATGTCCTACACCCCTTAAAATGTAGGTAATTTCATTTAACTGAAATTGGGTATTCACTGTTAGTTCATATTGTAGCAGGACCTCAACTATTAGGTAGAACACTCAAATTTGTATGTCATATATATCAAAAAGATAAGAAAATTTGAATGGCTTAAAGGACGAAATTTCTTGAATAAAAAATTCTCCTGACCTTATTATCTTAATGTTGTAATAAGGTAAACAGGAAAATAGCAGAAAGTTTAATGCTAAGAACCGGAATATAAACTAATTGAGTAAAAAGTTTATTTCTACATGATTGATTCATTTTCATTTTATTAATATGATACTTGTAGCTTCTTCACATTTGAATCCTTTACCATCAATGAGCAGAATTATAGATAATGCAAAAAGAATGCAAAATATGGGAGAATGCATCAGTATAAATTGTGCTCAGAGTAGAAACTAGAGGCGCTTGAGCGCTTGATTCGCTCCACAGGCCTGAATATCCTGATAATGATTATAGGATGATAAGGCTGTATAAAACACGGATCATTCCAGTGTAATTTGTTTGAAATCCAAAAATAAAAATTTCAACACTAACAGAATGTTACTGCACAATATACTGGTCATTTTTAGATCTTTCCGCTTTTCATTAATGACCACTATTAGGGTGTTACTTCACAATAATTGTTTGTCATCAAAACAAAATTCTAACTAATGATAAGAAGAAATAAAATATTAAATCCACATATTTTTTCTGCCCAATGCCTTAGAGTGCAGTCAACTCAGCTCTTCTTCCCCACTCTGAACCTCAGTAAGGTCAGTTTACACCACTTAATTGTCCTCTTTGTGCAGTCATCCTCTGTTCTACTAAACTGACCAATTCTCAGGGGGTATCTTAGGCTTCCTATTTCACCTAATGCTCCTTCATATTTGGATTCCAACAAAGCTTATGTTCCTTCTAACCTACAATCTTTACACCTATTAAATTTAACGAGTCTAAAAAAATTATCATTTAGGTGATACCAAAAGTGATCAAATATTCACTTTATATGTTGAAATGTCCTATGTCAATAAAAAGCATGGTGTTCATCTAATCAAACATTTTTTGCAGCCTGATTAAACTTCACATATTTAAAATTACCATAATATTTGGTTGAAATCCATCTGTTTAAACTTTGAAAAAAGTTTGTTTTACCCTATATTGGATATTACACTGTAAAACATATGAAAAGAAATGACATCTGACAATAAAATACATATTTTGCATCTGATCACAATAACTTTTTGCAGACTGATAAAGGATCACTTTAGAATCATTCCAGTGAATTTTGGATGATGTCTATCAGTTAGATTCTAAGAAAATGATTTTCAAAATTTTCAATATACAACACATAGAGAAATGACCTCCGCCCATAAAACACTTATTTTTCATCTGATCACAACTATTTTTACAGACTTGTAAAGGATCACTAAAGAATCATTCAAATGAAATTTGGTTTTTCTGAGAAAATGATTTTCAAAGTTTCCACTATACAACATATAGAAAAATGACCTCCGCCTATAAAATACACATTTTGCATCTGATCACAATAATTTTTTGTAGACTGATAGAGGGTCACTCAAGGATAATTCATGTGAAGTTTGGTTTATATCTATCAATTAGTTTCTGAGAAAAGCCACCTATAACCATATATGGAAATAAGCCATGCCTACTAAAGCCATGATTTTCAACCGATTAAAAGGAATCTGATAGAGGGTCATCCAAGGAACATTCCTGTGAAATTTGATTGAAATCCATCCAGTACTTTATGAGGAGAAGATTTTTAAAGTAAAAGTTTACGGACGGACAGACACACAGACGAACACACGGACGACGGACACCCCGCCATGACAATAGCTTGCTGGCCTTTCGGCCAGTGGAGCTAAAAAGTAAGACATGTAAGTCAGTTTGGTGAAAGACGCAAATGTCAGTTGATGATTTGATAGCACAGATCAAAAACAACCCCACTCACAAAATGCATAAGTAAGGTGGCACAGCAGCTGAAAATTTATTGATTTTTATAAATAACCGTGAATAGCATGTAGATATTTGAAAACATTACAAGACAAGATGAAACACATGAAATATGATAATACCCCTGTAGAATTAAAACCATTAGATAAAACAGTCAAACTCATATCAAGCTACCGCTCATGGAGTAATTGCTTATACTAGACAAGGTAGCTTAATAGTGGTGGTCATTTTAGCAAGATCGGCTGTATGTTAACTTATCTAAAGTTAAAGTAATGTTCTATAATCATTCGTAATAGAATCTGTCTTGAGATCTTTTAGACAAGCTGATACTTAACATGGCTAGAATAAAGAATGTTATTAAGTGAGCCTCATCTATACTAAGACTTTACTAAGCTTGTATGTCTCAAAGAATTTACAAGTGATTCTTTTCATTAATTACAAAACACCTAAAAAATAATACATTTGATTCAACTATGGCAAAAATCACAAAATGGTAACAGGTATGATTATCTTTTACAGATTGATCCTACACAAGTATGTATGAATACCCATGTGCATGTGGTATGTTACCTGGATGATTATTGTCATTCATGTCTTCATCTGACAAGTCTACAATAAAATGTATGATCTATGTAACAAATTTCTTCCTTAGATTAAGATATTTTGGAGTTGAAAAAAATACACCAAGTTTTTCCAGAAAAAAAAATAAAATAAAAAATTCAATGTGACATTATTCTCTATTCCTTATTTCAAAATTTCATTTCTAAATGGCGGAAAAAAGGCTGACAAACAAGTATAGACATTATTAAAGTTAATGGGAAAAAAATCTCATCCAGGAAGAATTAAAATAATTAGGGCATCAAAATCTGTGAGCGTCAAAATAGGTGCTTGGACAATATGTATTCAATATCTGCCAGTAATACCCGAAAGGGGAGTCAGGCAGTATATATAAATAAGTTCACGGAACTCCTAGTCTAAAGATTAAAAAATTCTGAGATCATGTGTTTAATGTTATTTTATATGCTAGCTACACTGTGATCATTTATTTTATGTTTTAGCATGTAATGTCATGTATCTTTTACCTAAATAAAATCTATCTAAAATCTATCTGAGTCTAGAGGAAAAATCAAGACAATCCGAAAAATAGGAGTATCCGAATATGAGATCAGTAATGTCAACAACGTTAAGTTTATTCATAACGTTTGACAGTAAAGAAACCTTCTCTATAACAAGTGATTAGTAAAAATATCCATGTAAATTCTATATGTTTAAGACGTAACTATTTACCTGCTTCGTTTGGGTTGATGTTTGTTGACATTTTTTTGTGTAACCTAACAGATCGGATTTCCCCAACTTCGACCGTGGTTTACATGTAACCAAGCAACAAAAAGCCAACACGATAAGTTCGTATTATATATTTAATCCTTGATTATCAAAAGTAGAATCTTTTCTAAATTCAAACAATATTGAAAATAATTTGATTTGTTTGATATTCATTTTACCTTGCGTTTCCATGTAGATTTGTCACGATATGAAAACAAGCAGTTACGAATGTTTCGGAGAAAAGCGTCTGCATCACGTGACAGCACGTGCCTCGATATGCAGACGAAACCGGGCGAAACTGCTAATTGGCATTTGATACTCGCCGGCTGTGCTGAATCCTAGATGTTCTCATACATGCGATTTGTTTCTAGATGGCTTGGTTAAGATGATTTCGATCAACATTCTCTACATGCAAAAAAGTCAGCGATTTCCTCTTATTGAAAGGAACATTGAAGACTCCGTCAGACGATTCGGCAGATCTCAAAGCTCGTTTTTGCACTCTGTAGGATAGGAGTTCTGTTAAGTAAGCTGGTGCTTTTCCTACAGTGCAATTCGATGGCTCAGCGCGAAACGGTTGTAACTCCCTATAAACATATAGGGAGTTACAACTGTTTCGCGCTGAGCCATCGAATTGTACATGTACAGTTGTTCAGGCAGTAGCGGATAGTTAACGAAATTATCGAAGTGTATGTTTCTATTACAAAACAAAATCTATATTGTGTGGTACCAATTTGTAGGAAAATCTGTATTCTTTTAATTGAAACCTATTTCGGGATAGTAATGTTGTTTATACGTCAGATAAACGCTTTCTGCACACAGCACTAATTAGGTCAATAGCGGATAGGTTCGGGTAATAACGGATATGTAGTTGAGGGAATGTCTCAAACGTGACAAAGACACTCTTTCACCGTTTTTAGGTGCTGAAAGAGCTGTATTTAAGCGAATTTGATCCACAAAAGCTCACAGATCGAACTCAGACAGAAATTAAGCAAATTTATATTATTGAAAAATCGGCAGATTAACAGACTTTGAAAACATTTTGGTAATGCAGAAAAATAATCATTGGTTTGATCCTACAACCTCGTAGCTGCAATTTTTATTTAGCTCTTAAATTTTAGAATGAGAACGACAACATACTGCTTTAACGATCGTACTTTTGATGCATTTCTCACACGAAAATGGATAACAAGAAATTCCGAAAAACAAATATATTTGTTCACCAGCCTATAACTTCTTAAAGAAATATTTGCCCCAAGATGCCAGCTTTCGTACGGATTCCCCCAAAAAGATTCGGCTTCGGTCATACTGTGTAGCTCGTGTTCAAGTATTCTCTTAAGCAAACACATACAGTATCCTGCCTGGCTTGGTGATTAGTACAGTGATCAACAAATTATCCTAGACGAGGCACTCGAAGCAGTGTTTAGCTCCCAGACCCTAGGCGCAATCGTGGACCACTTCAGGCCTAGCGACGGCCACTGAGCCGTCCAAAATCGCCGCTCGAGGGCTGGTAACCTGCGTAGCGATCGATAGAAATGCGGGGCGAATTCCGGGGGCTGGGGGGCACAACACTGCTTCGAGAGCCGAGCTGCATTCGCTGCGCCGCTTAAATCGCGGCTCGACGACGTCGAGGAGCGACTCCAGTGCGACTCGCTCTTGCTCTGCTGCTATCCACCGCAGCCCCACCAAACTCGCCACAATTGTAGGGCTTGAATAGGGCAACACGAGGGTACCAACAACATAGGTATTGGTCTATTGGTTCAAGCCCTGCATCGAGTGTCTCACTCGAGTGAACAATTCGCCTCTGAGCGATCGGCCCACTGCCGCCGCCTAGCGACGGCCACCGAGCCGTCCAAAATCACCGCTCGCGGACTGGTAATCTGCCTAGCGATCGATAGAATTGTGGGGCAAATCCTATGGTCTGGGAGGGAGATCTCCGGTAAGCTACGGCCGTTGAGCCGTCCAAAATAACGGCTCGACGGACCCATTCACTGCCTAGCGACCGATAGAGATGCGGGGCAAATTCGTGGGTCTGGGAGCAAAACACTGCTTTGAGAGCCGATCGGATTGCCTTCTTTTCATGTTCCTTTTCATAAAATCAAAAATGGCAAAATCAAACCATAATAACCAAACGGTCATTTAAGACCGGTATATATGCAAAAGAAATAGATATGCAAAAGATAATATATTAATAAAATGAAGATGTAGTCAAAAGTACCACAAATGTATTCAAATAACTTCACTCCGAAATGGATTTCTAAGGCTTAACAATTGTCAATGACCTTCAAAATTGCTGATTGATGAAATGAACCTTAAAAGTTTATTCTTAATATCATCACTGTAAAAAAATATGTTTATGAAGTATCGTTTGTAATTATGCAATCAATGGACAGCTAATTAAATTTCATCATCAGTTATGAATATACTTAAATATGATTGACTAGCACTATAAATATCCATCTATCCGTTTCTTAATTTTGACTGGTCAAAATGACAGAGTTATACATTGATGTCGCAAGAATGAAATTTGTCATACTGCAATAAATCGGAAATATTCAAGATTTTATGGGGTTTAGACAAAGATTAGCCAGAGCATTCATTTTAAGTTTGTCTTAGTCTTAAACAGCTGTAATATTTTAAGAGAAGAGGTCGTTTGTGAATTCCATTGTCATAAAAAATAATTGATCACAGTAAATGTTTTAGTGCTCACAATAATTTTGTTTAATTTTAGTGGCTTAAAAAATCAGCATACCCCAAGCCGTGTATTGATGAATAACTTTATTTGTGATAAAAGTTAAAATAACTCTTTTAACCCTTTGCTGTTTAATCCCTGCTTTTTACGTGCCTGTGATTTTATGATTGAGAAAACATTGTGAAAAAAGAAGAAATTGCTTCTGACAAGCAATTTCTTCTTTTTCCACACTATTTTCTACCCTACTGAATGGTCATTTTTCAAATTAAATCCACTCTAAATGTTCGTCTGCAAAACCTGTGAATTTGGACAGGTCTAAAATTTTGTAAAACAGGAAAGGGTTAACATGAACTGACTGTTTCATGCTTTAAATTTGTCTTTTTCAATGCATTGAGAAAATCTGAATCATGATTTTTAGTTTTTTGGCAGTTGATGTTCACTTTGAGACAGCCCCCATAAAACCATTTCCACTCGCAAGAACTATCCGTTACTACCCGAATCGGGAGATGTTTCTATCAGGCTATATTTTAGTTAATTTTGGACAATTTTCTATCCAGATGTGTTGATATAGTGGGAAATAGGGTAATCTACAAAATGATACCAAAAACTTGTTGATTGGTTTTGATTTACATGAACATTACACGTCCGAGCGCCTGCTATTGCATTTACTCTGGACCTGAAAAATGCAGCTTCCGGTTACCTCGTTTTGGTTGCAGCGAATTGAAAGTACAAAATCAAATGTAAACAAAAGAGAATTTGGCTAATAAACCCCTTGAATATTAAATTATGTCATGGTAAAATTTATTTTATTGAAATAATCACTTAATTAATATAGAGATCGATTTAGAAACAACCTATCCGCTATACCCTAAAATCCGCTACTGCCTAAACAACTGTATGTGAGGTCATGTAAAGCCTTTTTTGCGCTGTCATACTTGGAACGAATAAGCACGAGTTTAGCACACATATTCTGTATACCTTGAAGCTTTGATAATTCTGTTTTTGAAATGCCCTAGAGAATGAGGTTACAATAGTCTAAATGGGATATAAGTAAAGATAAAACCAGAGTTTCAGCAGCTTCCTTCGACAAATATTTTCGAATGCTCTTAATTTTGAAGTAGATCTAATTCAACATTCAACGTTTTCAGTCTTTGATTTAACCCATGTGTACTATGACTAGTCATGTTTAATAAAAGTTAAAGTATGACTAGACATGGCACAACATATCCTATACATTATTATGTATAGATCCTAACTCCACCACAAACTATCAGTAATACTTCAATGCAAAACTTTACTAAAGTAAATATATGGATAGTTCACTTGTACAGTAAGTTCTTCATAAAACTGAATTGTCAAACAAAAACCAGTGGTTAGTGTATAATGTTGAAAAGTGTGGACACCTTGTAAGTCGATTATATTGTACTGGAAAAAGAAGAAAATGATCGGAACTTTTGTGCAGTATACTATCAGCATTGTCCAATAATTACCATGGTAATACTTAAATTGGATATTCCCAAATTTAACCAGTGATTGATGTAAAATACTGAAGGTATGACGACACCAATGTAGGCTAGTTGCCAAACAAAAACCAGTGGTTAATGTATAATGTTGAAAAGTTGGGACACTTTAAGTCGATTATATTGTCCTGTGTGAAGAGATGAAAATAATCGGAACTTTTGTGCGGTATACTATCAGCATTGTCCAATAACTATCGTGGAAATAGTTATATTGGTTATTCTCAACTACCGGATATACAACATTCAATTTTCATTTTCAATTTGATGAACACTTGAAAGCACACTGAAATCGCGATCCATAAACTTGTTTCTAAGTGGACACATATAGTGGACTAGTGGACTATTTACATAAGGCTCATTAAAATGACCCAATACTCTCTACAGAAAATAGAGGGCTGAGCCGATATTCAACAGCTGAAGGATCAAAGAACAACAACAACAACATAGCGGTTTTACACTTTTTGTTCACATGATCCTTGAAGCTTAGTGACTCATCTAAAAAGGCATCGAGATATCTGATGCATTTTTTAGATTTGACAATATCGCCACATATATTAATTTGTTTTTTTTGTACATTTCGTGAGCTGTTGACGACTTCCAAAAAGAATGAACTCTGTTTTTGAATTATTCATCTTAAGTTTATTGCTGTTCATCCAGTCGTATATAAGGACAGCGCATTCTTCCATTTCTTGGATAGCAATAGCTTCCTCAGTTGGTGATGGTATTATGAGCAGAAAAACGCCTACTCATAACGTGGGGATTTCTGTTGTTGTTGTGGATCATGCTTGGTGGAAGGTAGGAAGGGTCACTCAAGTAATGGAGAAGCAGGAAAACAAGTGAAGTTTAATAATTTAGTCTTGTAAATAAACAAAGGTCCAAAAGTCCACAAAGCTAATCAATTCAACAAGAGATTTTTAATAAAACACAAAGTCCAATTCACGCCAAGTTGAGTCCATATATTAATTTCTGACACTTAGATTTCTTAAAGAAGTCCAAAATGAAGCACAGAGCTAAAACACAAAGTTCCTATCTATACACTGAGTTGTAACTGACAATTAAACACAAAGTTTCTAACTGAACACAAAGTTCTAACTGAATCACAAATTATTATGCTTCTTATTTATAGTGGTTCACAAGGAAGTTGAGAACTGTTAAACATCTATAAATTGTTATCAAATGAAAGACAGACCTTTAGGCAATAATAAGTTAAAGATTATCTTATATAAAATGACAATATAGAAGAAATACAATTGATAAAAGATGCAAAGATAACCAATTATAACAATGGTAAAGAATGAAGTTGAATAGATTCAGTAAATAAAAGTTAAAAGAATATTTGATTTATTATGGAGAAAATGCTGCTAAACATTTGCTTCATAATAATTCTTCCCTGCCTATTTAGCTTTGGACCCCAAAGTTATGAAGTACTTTACTCTCTGCTTCAGACATTTCATTCATATGCCTTAGAGTAGTTTTAATTCCAGTCTTTTCTTCAAATTTTTGTAGTATTTGACTTGTTTCATCATCAGGTTTACTGACAAATTTTCCCCAATGATGATTACATACAGCAGTGAAATGGTTGGTTTTATCACATATAAAACAATGATTCATGATAGCTGGGCAATCTTTTCTATCATTGTGAACTTTAAGACCACATCTTGAGCAGAAATTGAATTTATCTGATAAGTTTCCTAAATATGACGATGCTTTTTCAAAGTCCTTTTGACATAACCCTAAGGCTATTGTGGCGTTTATTCAATTATTTTCTAAGTTGACTATATGTTTGTAGAGAACATTTAACTGTTCATTCAAGTTGGTTACAGTTTCTTTGGAACTTTCAAGTGATAATTTCGATGATTCAATTGTATCAGTTAACTGTTTTATCTTGTCACATAGAGCTGAATTCTCATTATTAAGCATTTGATTTTCAGTCTTTATTTGGCCAATAACGAAATTTGAGTTCTCTTTGTCTTCAGTTAGAGAAGTAACTTTAATTCTTAGGATTTCGTTCTCAACTGTAAGTCTTTCCATGTTAGAGTTAGGTGCAGTATGGCTTTCTATGAGAGAAGTGAATTTAGCTAGAGTCTTATCCAGTTTATCTTCAAGACAACCCAGTTTATTGGAAAGTGCTTCTGCATTTTGCTCTGCATTCACATGTACAGCGCTTATTGTAGATTCTTTCCTCTTAGCTACTTGATTCAATTGGTTGTCTCTCTGAATCTGTTTTGAAGAGAAGCACAAAGAAGCATAATGTCCATACTTTTTACATGAGTAGCACTTCCTTCCTCGAGCTGGACACATATGAAAGTCCTTGAAGTAATTTCCACATTTAAAACAACTACTTAATCCATTAATATTTCTATCAACACAGTTCTGTCTAATATTAGGGGAATAACTTAGCTCGCTTGGACTGTATTGTGGAGGTAACCGAGGAAACGATACCCGGATTCTCCACCAAACTATTATGAGCAGAAAAACGCCTACTCATAACGTGGGGATTTCTGTTGTTGTTGTGGATCATGCTTGGTGGAAGGTAGGAAGGGTCACTCAAGTAATGGAGAAGCAGGAAAACAAGTGAAGTTTAATAATTTAGTCTTGTAAATAAACAAAGGTCCAAAAGTCCACAAAGCTAATCAATTCAACAAGAGATTTTTAATAAAACACAAAGTCCAATTCACGCCAAGTTGAGTCCATATATTAATTTCTGACACTTAGATTTCTTAAAGAAGTCCAAAATGAAGCACAGAGCTAAAACACAAAGTTCCTATCTATACACTGAGTTGTAACTGACAATTAAACACAAAGTTTCTAACTGAACACAAAGTTCTAACTGAATCACAAATTATTATGCTTCTTATTTATAGTGGTTCACAAGGAAGTTGAGAACTGTTAAACATCTATAAATTGTTATCAAATGAAAGACAGACCTTTAGGCAATAATAAGTTAAAGATTATCTTATATAAAATGACAATATAGAAGAAATACAATTGATAAAAGATGCAAAGATAACCAATTATAACAATGGTAAAGAATGAAGTTGAATAGATTCAGTAAATAAAAGTTAAAAGAATATTTGATTTATTATGGAGAAAATGCTGCTAAACATTTGCTTCATAATAATGGTTTAAAACGTCTATTCGCTGTGTGGTCATCAGTGAATCCGTACACTGAAATGGATGGAGGCACTATGTCAAATATAGTTCCTGCGTAAGCTAAGTAAAGCCATGGCCCAAGACAGCTTCCCTGGGGGACACTGCAGTCAAGTTCTCGCGCAGAGGAAGTATTTGAGTTAACACTGACTTTACAGCTACGTGGTCGTAAGTATGAGTCCATCCATTTCAGCGCAGATCCGGAAATTCCATACTGACTGTTAAGTACATCCAGCAGTATACTATGATCAACCGTGTCAAAAGCAGCGCTAAGATCAAGGGCAATGAGAGCTGTTACTTCCTGGTATTCCGTTCCTTCAAGTATATCATTTACGAGCCTTAGAAGAGCAGATTCACATGAATGATATTGTCTGTAAGCCGACTGATTCTTTGGTAAAAGATCAAACTCATTTACATGGTCATTTATACGGTAGAGAGCGGCTTTTTCAATAAGTTTGGACAAGAAAGACAGGTTGCTGACTGGTCTGTAATTGGAATATATGAGCTCAAGACCAGACTTTTTTAGAAGAGGTCTAATAATTGCTTCTTTCCATTTGGATGGAAAGACACCCTGTGTCAGTGACAGGTTTACAAGGTGTGTAACAGATGGTAAAAGATCTCCAAGGTAGGCTTTTAATATCTTGGTTGGTAGAACATCTAACTCACAAGACTTATTTTGTAATTGATTTATAAGCTTTTCAACCTCGCCCTCACTTAAACATGTAAAAGATTCAAATGGTTCAACACTTTTTGCAAGTGGTTTGTAGGTTTCAAAGTCCTTCAGAGATACGTGGATTTTCTTGATCTTGTCCATGAAATAGTCAGCAAACTCATCAGCTACATTGCTTTCATTTTGTACTTGAGGCATAGGATTTACAGACTTGCTGCCAGGCATTTCTTTCACAAACTGATACAGTTTTTTAGAATCACCTTTTGAGTCGATTACCTTTTTGCTTAAAGTATTTTGCTTTTCAGTTCTTAGTTCAGTATGATAATTTCGAAGTGCCAATTTATATGTTTCGTAGTCAAGGGGCTGTTTGTATTTTCGCCAAAGTCTTTCAGCTCGGGGCATCACTCTTTTTAATGACATAATTTCATTACTAAACCATGGTTTTGGTGTTCTGTAAATTTGAATCTTCTCTTTGATTGGAGCATGTTTGTTCAGTAAATTTTCAATTTCATTTTCAAAGGAATCGACCATTTCATTTATAGATTTTGAAGACAATTCCAGTTTTGACAAGTCATTAGTAAAGTCATCTTTATTCATATCTTTGAAGTTTCTATAAGAAATAGGGTTACTGGTAATGTTTTCTTATCTTAATTTAGTGATGTTTTCACTACACAATGATCTGACAAAAAAGGGCCCGGTTCGCATGAATGTACATCCACTCCATTGCCAATTTCTGTGATCATCAGATCAAGTGTATGACCTTGTATGTGAGTTGGAAAATCAACGTGCTGTCATAGACCTATGGCAGACAGAGAATTGTTGAAATCATCAATAACATTACTAGTTTCATCAACATGTAGATTAAAATCGCCCATGATCATAAGATTTGAATAATTTTGGACTAGATCTTCCAGAAATTGAAAGAATTCTGTATTGTATTGAGAAGGTGTGGTATGTGAAGGTGGTCTATAGAGACCAAGACAATGTATTGTAACGTTTTTAAAGACCAACTGCCATAAACCATGTTCAAAACTTGTTGTAAGACCAGAGGACAGTTTACGCATGTTAACCTCGCTGCGACAAGCCAGAGCAACACCTCCTCCTATTCTTTTTTGACGATTTGAAACACTTATTTTATATCCATTTTGATTTAAGTCAGCTGTTGCGTATTGATGTTGTTTCTCATCTGAGTACCAAGTTTTGGTTAAAACTGCGAAATCAATTTTCTGATCACGGAGCAATTGCCCAACAAGAACATCTTTTTTAACAAGTGATCTACAATTAAGGGTCTAACAGCAGACATTCTTTGTAAAATTTTTGATAATATTAGATCGTTTTGGATATAATAAATTTGAAAAATTAACACCAGTTTGGTTTCTAGCAATAAAGTTTATTTTGGATTTTTTGGTCCCAGCTCGTTTACTTCTATAATCTAATATACCGAGACCTTTTATTCTAGCTAGTGTATCGTGATTAGGTATTTAATATCGCCTAGATAGTGAACGAAAACTCTTCAATTCACGTGCAGTATAATGGATAATTGAACCCGTAGGTAAAGTCATCACGGTTAATCCCAGTAAGGTGTTCACCCAGGTAGATTTACAACAATGACCTAATTTGTAAAATCCTACAGTTTGTTTCAAATACAAATAAACTAAAAACAGAAACGAGATAAGAAATACACTTTCATAATCAATATGTATTAAAAATAGTTCTCCACATAAAAATGAAGTTTTAACAATAAATATTTCTTTTTAATAGAATAAATTCAATAGATATCAGGATACAAATTAGCAGCCTATACAGTTGGCGCTAGTTGATTTTCAGCCAGAGCAAGGATTATATGTTGTCCTTGCAGGCCAGAGTACTGAGGGCTTTAGCCTATAAATTTTTAAGGTTCAATTCTACAGTCTGCTAATCTAATAGGCGTATCTAGGACTTTGAAATCTATACGCACTCAGAAGGGGACATCTAATGAATATATAGGATAAAGGCCATATGTGGACTGTGACAAAACATGAATGCCCTCTGTCCCCTCCCTTCATAGGATAGGAGTGTTGGTGAATAATCAAAACATCGTAACTACAGCTTGAATAAGAGGATTATTCTTTTATGCACTTGAGTAAATTGCGTAATGGGAGTTACACCCTTGAATCTGAGTTCACAAAATTTTCAAGGGGTTCAGCAAAAGACTGTACTGACTGAAGTGTCTGTCTAAAGCTTCCCATGAATAAGTGCTAATTTGGAAGTCTGTTGATTTGCTGGTGTAGTATTCAGCATTATCATATACAGGAGTTTTACCCTGCACATACAAAGTTCATTCATTTAGGAACAGGGGGATAGAGACTAGTTTTTTTTTCCCGCTCCTTGCCTCAATATTTTTGAGAAACATGAAGAATTGCAAGAGATTGGGATCATTCCCTAAAACAGTCACTCCTGTTTCTCCATCCAATCTTGAAATGTATTTCCTATTGTGAAAAATTAAAATGTAATTGACAGGGACTTATCTTTCTTGTGGCAAGACCTGGTTCCACTTGTCAATATAATTCATTGAAGTCATATATCGGTTTATTTTCAAGGTAAAACATCTATATATCAACAATAAATTAAATATGAAGGCCATTTCAATAGGAAATAAAGAAATAAGATACATACAGTTTCTTCATAATTATGCCCCCCTTCCAAGAAGAGGGGGTATTGCTTTGCTTTAGTCGGTCGGTCTGTCCATAGATCATTTTGTATCTGGTGCATGTCTCATAAAGTATGCAAGCTAGAATAATGAAACTTCACAGGTGGATAGATCTCATTGAGAAGAAGTGCAGTACACAAGAACCGTAACCCTACTCATATGTTGTGATTTATTACCCTTTGTTGATTTACAAAAGAATAGGCTATTTACCTGCTTTTATGGGGGGGCATTAATTTTTTACAAACATCTTTTGTTCTAATTTTGAGGTTATGGGTAAATAGCAAAGTAGAATCTATTTGTTAAAAAAAAGAGAAAGTTTCAGGGGCATAAATTACTAGAAAAACTTGTTTCTAAAAGTAGTTAAATAAATGTCCTCAAAATCTATCTATGAAATCTTATCATTTGCCCTCTCTTTTTGCACAGGGTTAACTAGCTTTGTGGTCAAGATAAATATTGTACTATGAAATAATGGTTCTAGTTTGAGATCTGTGACAAAGATAAAGGAGAAATAATATTCCAGACATGAGATTTTGTACTTATTTTGGTAAAGTAACTTACATAATAATAGTTTCTGTTGGAATATATGGATGAAAAACTGTATTACCAGTGTTATTGAACAGCTTTTAAAAATCAGAGTTGAGATATGATTAATTTCCTCTAAATTTAAGATCAAATTCAAAGGACTGATGGTACTGTAGATCAAACATTTGAAAGTTTTAAGGTCATGTGGCAATAGCCTCCTTCATAGCACAGTCAGTTGGTATTGCTTCAGGCTCATAATCTTGTTCAA
Organism: Fragum whitleyi; assembly: GCA_948146395.1. Classification (NCBI taxonomy): domain Eukaryota; kingdom Metazoa; phylum Mollusca; class Bivalvia; order Cardiida; family Cardiidae; genus Fragum; species Fragum whitleyi. The sequence continues at coordinate 14,090,300 of OX411558.1, read as the reverse complement.
GAGCTGTCCTGGGTTTGATCACTTGTGCCGATACAAATTGTTTCCAACATTTGTCTCCCACCAAAGGGGGAATAATTATTAAGTGGGACAGCAGGTTAAGGGTAGGAAAGGATGCATTGGTAGCACTGTCATTTGAAAAATTTCATCAACTCTATTGTCAATTACTTCACATTTTGGCTAGGAAAGAATTAGAACTTATTGCACTTTCCAGATTGTTTCTGTTTACTGCATTATTTGCCTGTATTTTTTCATCCTCAACAATTGTAAAACATTACTTTTTACAGGTGTATTTGTGCTGATCATTCTGGTCAGTGATGTTGAATATATCTGTAAGGACATTGATACTCAGTTATGTCAGATAATGAAAGCACAAATCTTACATATCTGCTTTGATCCAGCTTTGTCCATAACAAGTCTGTAATTTCTCACCAAAACTCAGTACTGTTGGCCACTTTTGAACTGGTTTGATAAGACGATTCCAATTGATATCCTCAACATACCTAAGGGTCAGTACAAAACTATTGTAAGTGCCTATATATATATAGGCACTTACAATAGTTTTTGACCCATCAATATGGTTTGATCTGTGAAGAATGAAAGATGATTCTGATTCTTAACTCGCTTTATTGGTAAAAAATACTTTTTTCAGGTGTAACTATACTGGCCTCATTGATTTTGAATGTTGATAGTATCTGTAAGGACATTGATACCCAGTCATGTCAGATGATGAAAGCACAGAATTCCGAGATCTGCTTTGATCCAGCTGTGTCCACGACAGCATGTCCAAAATTCTGCAACAAGTGTGGTAAGCGGTGATCTGCTAAGTTGAAGGGACAATGTCCCCTTGGTCTGAAAAAAGAGGGGTCATTTCACAAAATGTATAGGTCATACATACAATCTACCTGCTAGGGTTATTGAACTAAGGAGACTGTCCCCATTGTCGAAAAAACTTGGGACATCTTTAATTTTTTGGGTGCAATTGTGCAAAAACGCATCATTGGCATATCAATATGTAAGCAGCTTCGAAACATAAGGACAAGTCAACATTAAACTATTTTAAGAGCCTACATAATCATAGGAACCTGAAAAAGTTTTTCACTGCCCCCTTTATAAACTGAAATGCTTTGTAAGAGACTGACCTCTGCACTATACGAGGGTGGATCAAAAAATACGTGGACTTTTACTATAACTTTGGTATTTCCCAACGGAAATCAATGAAATTTTGTACACGTCTCAAATCATTTAATGTTGACAAAATATCAAATTTACAAAAGTCTACTATGACTCTGACGTAAAAAATCAAACTTTTGATATACCTGGGTAGGTGCTACCGGCGCAACTCATTTTGTAACGTTACTTACTAGTGTTACTACCTGTAAATGTCCCATCAATTTGGACCAAACACTTCCAAACTTCGCCTAATTACGTGTTGACGTTATGAGTTAGGATATTCAAAATTTTAGCATAATCCATTCGCTTTTTTCGAATTTAAAGTAAGTAAACTAAAACACGCGTCAATTTTTAAACTTCGAAACGACGGCACCGGCGCAGCCAGAGACAACCAGACAATAATAAAGTTCTACTGGACCTATGGAAAATCTAATCGAGAGGTTTAAATGATGAAATATGCTAAAATGTCTTCAAATGTTAGCAGATACCTTCTTTTTAAATGGTTTAAAGGGTTTGTTTAAGAATGGAGAGTGTTTCTTAAGGATGACACTCTGAGAATTGAAAACGTCTCCTCGGCTTTAAACTGTAATTGTCACAGAACAACATCAGTTCAGAATCGCTCAGACACATTACACATTTAAGTTCATCGTTTTGGATCAGATGAATATGAAAATAGTACTTATCCAATGGATAAGCGATGCAGAAATCGTGTTTATTATTGAGTTGAGTATTTTGAAAAGTGCTGACTTTCGAGACGATTCTTATCAATATCGTAGCGTCATATTGACGTCGTTACCGTGCGCTGGTACCAAATGACTACATGTTTTAGAATGGTTGCTACAGGTGACCAACTATTTGGATTTCATCCAAATTTACACGACAAAAAGAAAAATGCCTCAATTTAATAACAATGTAGTTTTCTCTTCAAAGTCTGTGAAACCGAAAATTTCTGCAACGCTAGTCTACATAATTTTTGATCCACCCTCGTAGTTGCTCTTGTCTGAATACAAATACAGTTAATTTGAAAAATGAAAATTGTCATTATCATAGGAAAAACCAGGGTAAAGATTTTATTCTGGGTAGAAAACAAATGTGAAAAAGAAAAAAAATGTAATTTTTAGTACTTGAGAGTTGATTTGTATCTGATCTTCCAATATTTGGCAACCAAAGTCTCATATAACCTCAATGAAGGTGACAATAGAAAACATTTATAAACCTGGAATCTTTTTATTGTAAGCATTATTTAGTCTTGCTTGTTTACTTTTACTTTCAGCTCTCACTTGCTATTCCTGTTCCAATGATGTTTCTAATCCAAGAGAGTGTAATACTACAACAACTTGTCAAGTTGGCGAGGTAATTGTTTTTACAGCTTTTAATGGTGTGTTGTAGAATATTTGATTAAAACTGTGGATAGATTTCAAAGTAAATTCACACAATTTTTAACCCTAATTATTTTTTTCCTCATTTCAAATTTCAAGGTCACTGTTAAGTTCAAGGTCAAATTTTAGACCAGATTAAAGCATTTTTGGACCCCAGAGATGGTACATATCCTTTCATGTCATTTGTTTCCGACCAATGGCTAGATAAATGTAAAACTTAGTTGGATTGATGATTGAGGCTTCCAAAGATTATAATGGTAGTACTGCTGTGATGAATACAAGAAATCCATTTTTAGATGCTACGGCCATGGAGATATTGTTAAAAGTGGGATTAAACCCCATTCAAACAAATTTACATTTTTGGATTGATTTTAGAATCACTTGGTACAGAATTTTACACTTGAGATAAAAAAACATTTTAAATTAGTTATCAGTATAGATTAAATGTCACTTTTCAAGGTCAAACATTTGTTGGTTCAAGGTGTTGTCTCTTGGCAATGCCAACCATTCTAGTTATTGTACATCATCCAATGAGAAACTTTAAAAACATTTAAAAAGAATCTCTATTTTGATTGTAGTTTTGTTTGACACAAAGAGTAAATACTCTAGATGGGGCAGAGATGTATACAGTATCATGTGCAAAGCCTCAGGTAATTTTCTATCCGGTGTATTTCAACTTCTAAAATATTATGAATGTGTTTATATGTAACAGATTTTTAGGGACACAAGAATAAATAACCAACTGGTTAGAGACCTACAGTAGTGTGACAAAGTAAAAAGGAATTTAAGTTATTACTTGAAAATCATACATGCAGGAATTGACACAAACTCCTGAGATAAAGGAAGCGATTGGACTCCTAGCACATGAAATCAAGGAGTCCAAGATCAAAGTCAGGAGGACAAATTTTCATAATGGGAGATCTTTGTGGAAAAGAAGAAATTGCTTGTTATAAGCAATTTCTTCTTTTCTACAATGTTCTTCCAAAGAAGAATTGTTTCTCAAAACACATCAGGAAAAAAGCAAATTTTTGCTGATTAAAAGATCTAGTTTTGACAAATGTTAGAAAGGACACTGCTCTGCACATTTGTTTTTCAAAATATTCTCTTTTGACCCTTGGAAACCATTGGACTCCTTTTTTGTAAATGGAAAGAGTCCCAAGTGGTAAACATGGAGTCTTGGATTCCCCTTAGTGTCAAACCCTGCATATGGCTAGGCTTATTTTAGCTCAGGTATTTTCGGAGAAAACCTGAGGTATAATGATCACCTTGATGTCAATAGCGTTGGCATTGTTGTTCACCTTAGTCATACCTAGTTTTAGGCAATCGGTTTCAAATCACAATTTAATGGTTTTTATTTGGAAGAGTAAATCAACTAATGACCAGATTGTACAATTGTTTTCTTAGAAAATAATACAGCACTCCCAGTATTATCCTTGGAAGAATAGAATGTGAAAGTTTAGTTAAAACTAATGACCTAAAGACTCTTTCTGCAGGTTTTTCTACTAACTTTATGGATCAACATGAAACCGTTGTAACTGCCTATAAACATATAGGCAGTTACAACTGTTTCATGCTGAGCCATCAAACTGATGTCAGTTTCGAAAGCAATATATAATGGCTTTCATTTATTTGTTAGGAACTGATTAATTGAATATGAAATCAAAAGCCCAAACCAATTGTCTATCTATTATAATCGATTAATCTGCCAATCACTAGTCATACCCCTATTGTTATTAAAGATATCTTCATGAGACTTGACATGTGTGTTCACTATTACAAGAGCTATCCAGACAATCAAGGGGAATAACTCTGAAAACATTTGTGTGAGAGTTATGTCCCTTTTTTATACTCTCTGAAACTATGTTTTGGGGGCATTAGGGGTCAGCTTGTCAGTCCTTGGGTCTGTCAATTGGTCGGTCCATCTGACTGTAGCTTTTTTGTGACCCCTCAATTTCTAAGCAACTAATGCATGGATTTCAATGAAACTTTACAGATGTGATCAGTATCAGGCAGAGATGTGCAAGGAATATTTTGATTATGATCCAATGATTTTTGACAGGGTTATGGCTCTATGATGAAAAATAGCTTTTTATTATTTACAAGCACTTGTAGATAGGTATTTGTCTGCTTTGCACAGTCTAGTTGACTTAGTTTTTTGCATTAGCCAGCACCGGCAGCCAAGCATTGCACCCATAGGCGGTGCTGTGATTCGAAGATTGCTCTAAAGCATTAAAAGATGTAGCTCTAGTCAATTTCAACTGTTAGTTGCTCTTAACTTATGCAATTTTTCTAGTTATGAATAAATTTCTGGGCCCAAGGTTATAAAATTTTTCTCAGGCTCAACTGAGAATTTTCTCAAAATTTAAGTTTAAATAAATGTATGGTAATAAAAGATAATTTTAATAAGTTGTTATTTATAACAACTTATTTATATTACCTTTTAATTTAATACATTAAATGAGTATTAAAACAGAATTACAGCTTTAATCTGAAATTGAAATTTGAGAAAATTTTGAATTGAGAATGAGAAAAAATTTATAAACTCGGGCCCTGATCTTAAATCTGTGACCAATAATACAAAAAGGGACCATCAGGGTAGTGCATAAAGTGTTGACCCTTGTCAGACTGAGCAGACTGACTAGATTCCAAACTGTTCCAAAATGATCTCCTGAATCTAGAATGATCAATCTACGTTCTTGTAATGAGACCTCGAGTATACCTGTGCTTGGATCGATCTCTTTTAAATATTTATTTTGCGATCTCTTTTAAATATTTATTTTGTGTAGTTTCCAGATAAGCCTTTTTTGCATTAAGGGACACACTTAAAATTGTAGCTATTTCTTGTATGTTTCTGTATGCCTGCACATAATTTCTATTTTACTGAATATGACTGACCTTATCTCTCCTTCATAATAGTTGTTATATGGGGAATTGCTAAAAAATGCAACAATTCAAGATGAAATATATACATTGGAAATATTAAATTGAGAATAATTTCCTGTCCTTTTCGTATCTAGCTGTGTGATGGGCTAGTGGGTAAAAGAGACCTTTCCATCCAGTGTTGTTCAGACGACCTTTGTAATGGACCTACATCTGTTTCTACCAAAAACATCAATATGACAGGGTCAACTGTTGCCATGGCAACTAAATCTGAAGTGATGATAAGTTCTTCCTCTATGCTTCCAACTTCTTCATCTGTTGCTACCAGTGATGCTGCCGTGACAACCAAACCAATCATGACAACCAAACAAGCAGAAACCACTACAGCAACATTGCCTCCTGTTGCCATGACAACAACAGCTAAGAGTAAGTTGGAAAACATGGGGATGTATGTGTTGTGTTCGGATTTTGACTGTATACATAACACATAAACAATATTTTCTCCAAAACTCAATGCACACCATGATTGCTAGGAAAATTTGAGTAAGGAAGGTAATGTTTCAATACCTGTTCCAACACCCTGTGAAAGCTTCTGGCTTTTGTTTGTCCATCTGTAATAAAATTTCTGCTTGTATTTTATCTGGCTAAATAAAAGCAAAATAATGAAAACATGATAAGAATATGGAAATTTTGAGGGAGAAGGACAATTTCTTTCCCGGAACCAGAAATCATAGTGCCTTTATAATATCAAGCATTAAGAGTCCTACATTAAGTACCTAAAATCATAATGAAATATCTGAAACCACCTATATATTTGTAGGCAATTGCTCTACTATAAGTGGCTTTAAACATCTAAGCTAGCATGTACACAAAGGAAGAACAAACACCTCTAAGCTTCACCCAGCTACCTACATTGAGATTCCTTCATCAATATTCTACATTCAACATCATCAACTACCCAATTACATAGCCACCACCTCATGTGGAGTATTAGCTAGGGGGCCCCAAGGATAACCTGCTGATTTATATTCCACACCTTGTCAGACTTTGAACCAGGGATCTCTTGGTCCCAAAGTGTTTTTATAATGACACGGTAGTCTTGTTCTTGTCCCAGGATCCTCCAAGAATCCAAAAATTATGGAAGGAATGTCATTAGATCTTGAAAGCAAGGGATCCTTTTTATATCTATTAAATTTCAGATTTTCAAAAGGAAACCATTTTTTCAAGCCAAGTTTCTAAGGAACAAAATGAAGTTAAAACTCATGCTTGAGAATTATATTGTATCACTATCATAATACTTTTCCTTGCTCTTTCTTTGAAATTCTACATATGTAAATGAAGGAAGGCATCCCTAATTATCGAAAGGGATCCTTACAGCGACATTCCATTGAAAAACAGTATATGTTGACCCTTGACAGTGCTGTCACTTTTGGATAGAGATGTCCCTGGTCGAATGCCATTAGTCAAATATTTTTGAGTTGGTTACATGATCAGCAAAGGTAAGGCTGAGGTTGGAGGGAGAAGCCTTTAAACAAATAACCAAATGAAGGGATTACTGGAGAAATCCACAAAAATACTAAGAGACCAATTTATGATGCATTTTGCATGCATGTTCGCTATGTGTTTTTCTGTCAGATGCAGGGTTGTAAGGGACATAGGATTTACGCATCTGAGACTAAAAAATAAGTAGCGAGGACCCTCAAAACTACATTATGTGCATCCAATAGACTCTCTAGGGCTCAACTTCAGAAAAGAATTGAAGACTGCTTAAATCAGTCTTCAATTCTTTCCTGAAGTTGAGCCACAAATATTAATATACTTATACGAATGGTAAAATGAAAATGATCAAAGGTGTAGTTAAATGTTGTACAAAGCAACTAACAAAATTGAGTTTTGATTTTCTAGATAATCTGACTTAAAAACCATGTTTTTTCCTGAAATTTCATGGGTCCCCAGTCAATATATTCCAGATTCCCATTACACCCTGGATACACACATGAGCATCCAATCATATGGCACCTTCATTAAACTTAGTCCTTATTTCAGGTTGTTCACGAGATCTGATCTTTGTGGTTGATGAATCCACTAGTATGGCCCTTGTATTCTCCAATGTCAAACAGTTTATAGCTGATCTGGTCTCCAAACAAACCATTGGATTTTATGATACAAGAGTTTCCATGACAACCTTTGCTCTTATGGCTCATAATCGTTGGGATCTGAACAGGTATGTTTGATCATCTATTGATTATTGATTGAATGAAGTTTTACACCTCTTTCAACAATTATCAGTTATAATGCGCGGAAGCTGCAGCGCTTAACAATGGATTCCTGGTATTTCTTTCACCAGTACTACTATCACATCCTTTCCTTGCCTCAAGCTGCTATCCCACATAGGTCTATGATTATCAACCCATTGGTGAGAGACAAATAGTCAGAAAGAACAAGTGACACCGTCGGGGATCAAACCCAAAACCTCTAGATTAACAGTCCGACACGCTACCAACTGTGCTATGACGGCAGCTTGATCATCAAAGTTTGTTGTTAAATTGAATCTATTGTTTTAAACCTTTCTGGTTTAAAAGTGAAATTCAGGTGGTATAAACTAAGCTCAGACTGCACATATGTGCAGGCTGATCTTTAGCTATACCTCCTGTCAAAGCAGGAATATTCCGCGCTCAGCATGACAAGGGTTAATGTAATATGTTTAAGGATTCATCAACAGTTATAGTTATACCCTCAACCTACGAAGTAGAGGGGGGTATATTGGTTTCACCATGTCTGTCTGTTTGTCCATCCGTCCGTCTGTCTGTCCGTAGACCTTTTCGTTTCCGGACTCTAACTCAAGAACCAAATGACCTACAATCATGAAACTTTATACAAATGTTCCTTATGACCCAAGGAAATGCCCTATTGTTTTTTGGTCATGTAGGTCAAAGGTCAAGGTCACAGTCAGCCTTTGTTCAATTTTCATTTCCGGACTCTAACTCAAGAACCAAGTGGCCTACAATCATAAAACTTTATACAAATGTTCCTTAGGACCCAAGGAAGTTCCATATTGTTTTTGGGTTACATAGGTCAAAGGTCAAGGTCACAGTAAATTTTTGTTCAATTTTTGTTTCCGGACTCTAATTTGAGAACCAAGTGACCTACAAGCATGAAACTTTATGCAAATGTTGCTTATGATCCAAGGAAGTGCCCTATTGTTTTTGGGTCATATACATGTAAGTCAAAGGTCAAGGTCACAGTCACTTTTTGTTCAATTTTCATTTCTGGACTCTTAACTCAAAAACCAAGCAACCTAGAATCATGAAACTTCATGCAAATTCTACATATGACCTCAATATTAGTTACAAACACTGTTCAATTTTCGTTTCCGGACTCTTTCTCAAGAACCAAGTGGCCTACAATCATGAAACTTTATACAAATGTTCCTTAGGACCCAAGGAAGTGCCCTATTGTTTTTTGGTTTCAAAGGTCAAAGGTCAAGGTCACAGTAAATTTTTGTTCAATTTTCATTTCTGGACTCTAATTCAAGAACCAAGTGACCTACAAGCATGAAACTTTATGCAAATGTTGCTTAGGACCCAAGGAAGTGCCCTATTGTTTTTGGGTCATATAGATCAAAGGTCAAGGTCACTGTCACTTTTTGTTCAATTTTCATTTCTGGACTCTTAACTCAAAAACCAAGCGACCTAGAATCATGAAACTTCATGCAAATGCTACATATGACCTCAATATTAGTTACAAACACATCATGCACTAATAGCACTTGCATTCTGACAAAGCGCTTGTGGGGGGTATTAGTCCACTCTGCGACAGTTCTAGTTGTTTATGTAACAATGATAAGTTCTTTTTCATTTATATCAATATTTTTTAGACTTGGTAAGATACATTCATTTTCAAACCCATACACAGAAAACTTGGTAAATCTTTGTGGAAACTGCACCCACACAGAAAAATATTTTTATATTTGAACCAATTTGAACAAGCCCTAGATTTTGTTGTCTGGCAATGAGTTGACTATTAACCATTTCCAATTTTTAGCTCTTCTTTTTTGGAGAAAACCTAAAGTAGTGCTATAGCCCTAATGTGGTTGTTGTCTTTGTCATGCAAAATCTTTTGAAATTTTGTAATATCTCTGGTTTTAGTGAAGGCATTCACTTGAAACTTGGCAAATATGTTAATCATCAAAAAAGCAACCAAGACTATCAAAGGGGATACCTCTACATGCATCTTGTGTGAATTATGCCCCTTATGCATCTGCTGGTACCAAAGTCAAGGTCATGTGACAAGGTCAAGGTCATCTGACAAGGTCAAATAACTCAAAAACTTAACCAAAATACTTAACATTGCCAATATTTTCAAGCCTATACAAGATACAAGGCTCATATTTGGCATGAAGGTAGATCTCAATGATCCGCATCTGCTGATACCAGAGTCGAAGATCATGTGACAAGGTCAAGGTCATCTGTCAAGGTCAAGTTTCTTAAAAACATAACAAAAAAACTTTCATTGTTCAGTATATTCAAGCATATTATAGATAACCTGTCTCATAACTGGCATAATCAAAGATCTCAGTGATATACATTTGTAAAGTATCAAAGTCAAGGTCATGATGAAAGGTCAAGGTCATCTGTCAAGGTCAAGATTTTGAAAAAATAAAGCTGTTATGGGGGCATCTGTGTTTCACAAACACATATTGTTTTACTTAGGTTTTAAGGTTCCACTATCAGGCACCCAACAGCCAAGTGTTGAAATCATTACCTCTTCTATATAAATATACATAAACATTAATAGTTTGATAGTTTATGGCACTGTTTCATCCATGCACACTTAGCACCTAACTATTGCCTGCTTGCGAAAGTGACATCATCTTGTTGAACATGTGATGAAACCTGCAGAGTGCCTCAGAGTGTCTTAGAGATTGTATCTGAAAATTTACTTTTTTTCTCTCTTTGTCTCTTTATAACACGTTTTTGAATGTTAACATATTTACCCAATATTGATCAAGTAATAAAATAGTTATGTCATGGTGATTAATGCAACAGTGAAAAACTATTGCCCTATGTATCGGAATGACATTTTTAATTGTTGCCCATTGTCTTCAGCAACATCCCAGAAAGTCATCCCATCCACTTTTGGACAATAAGTTTCACTATTACACGAAACATCATGAAATAGCTGTATACTGACTCACACAGTCTATCTTTTGTTTATCATTACAGTCAATCTTGCTTGAGGGACCATGTCTATTAAATGACCATTTTTATTAAGCAACCATTTTCAAAGTCCCCTTCTTTAAATCAAATATCTTGAAAAGTAGGTACAGTTAGGCCAATAATTATTGAAAACGAATCCGATATTGTTAAAACTTATTAGAATCATCTTGACCCAAAGGTCCTGAGTTCGATTCCCGGGAGCGGCTATCAATCTTGGTTCTTTCATAGGCCCACACATTCAGCATGAGTAATGGTGAATTTTCCAGGAAGCAGAATCGAGAGGGATTAATCTAAGTTGTAAGAACTTGTTTCCCAATTGATGTAAAATAAATAGGTTTGAACCATTAGAGACGATGAGTCAATGAGACGATTCTATTGAGTTTTAACAACATCGGAGAATTTCGCAATCATATGCATATAAAATCAAAAATGTTGTTTTTTATTTGTAAACAAAATGTGTATGAAGCGATGATTTTCTTTAACAACCGTTTTTTGGTTGTCCCATTAGTGGTAGCTTAAAACAAGTTTTACTGTCTTTCTTTAAGTTACACCAACAAACAGCAGTTGCTGAATGCGATTCTCACAATGAAACCTAGTATTGCTGGTATTAGCGATGGTCTTTCTGGCTTGAATTATGTCATAAACCATGTTGTAAAGTCACGATACGGAGATAGATCTGATGTTCCAGACGTTGTCGTCTTCATATCCGATGGAGGATGGCACAACAATCTGCTCTCGTTCCTTACGGGTAAAAATGATCAGTTGAAAGTTACGTCTCAACTGCACCATGACAGTAGTGATGTCATCGCTATCGGAATTGGACCGGCTAACACGGACATGATACATAGTGTGGCCACCGATTCTGTACACTCCTTCATGGTACATCGAGCAATTGACTTGCTGAATATTGAGGATCAAGTTTTGAAATTAATTTGTCAATGATAAATTCCTCTGTTTCCTTTTGGATGATGAAAGTAAGTGAAAAGTAACTTAAAAATGTTCTGTTTTTTTTACTTTTTATCCTTATGGCTGAATGCTAGTTTTACTTATAATAAGGGAACTTGCTAGAAGAGTTTGATGTGGGTTTGCCTGAAAGTCAAGGGAGGTAATGTTTCACAACACTTGCCATAAGTATTTGCAGTGCTTACATCCCTTGTTATAGGCAGTAATCTCCCAAGGTTTTTAGAGAAAGGGGACAAAGTTCCCATGGTCCTAAAAAAGAGCGGACATTTTACAAAATCCATGGGTCACACTTGGAATCTAGGTACCATGATTATAGAATCAAAAAGACAGTGTCTCTATGTTTTTAAATAATTGGGGACGTCTGTAAACTAGAGGTACAGATAAGAGGGGTGAAAAATCTAAAATCTTAATTTCTCATTGAACCCCTATGTTGTGGGTACTCATTTGAATCATGATGAGCAAAATGAATGGCAATGTGTTTGAAACAAAATTCAAATTCTGCAGGGAAGGAGTTTGAATGCTAAACCAAACACAAAAATGATTAGGAGGCAACCAAATATTCTGACATGGTCTTTCATATGTCAGATTTTCTGAAAACGAAATGGTCATTCTATCATACTGTGCAAACCCACACTGAGTGATTGAACTTTGATGGATCATATCACAAATATTCAAGCAGAGTCAAGTTAGCTCAATGAATAATGTTTTAATCTGTCAACTCACGGGATTTGCAAGTTATCCCATGATTTGACAAACTTTCATTCGACTTTGACAAAAGTAATTGTGTCACAAGACATTGATGTCTCCCACAAATGAATGAATAATATGTGACCCGTCACGCAAAAAGGGACAATCTGGTTAGTGTGTAAAGTGTTGACCCTAGTCAGACTGCGCAGACTGACTAGGGTCGAAACTTTTCGCACTTTACTAATTTTCTGAATCTAGAATAATCAATCTACTTTCATGTGAAAGAATTTTCGAAATGCCACCACCAGTTGACCTCTTCTGTAACAAATTTCATTTTTGCGATTTCTTTTTTACTGATTTCCGAGATGGTCCCTTTTTGCGTGACAGGTTACATATGTATAATGCCTTAGTTGGATGAGCAGCTGGTGGCAGGGATGAGGTGTTGCTATTTTTGGTGTGAGAAATGACAGGATACCATGCACCAGCCACTTGTGATGGGCAGATTAATGAATTATAATCAATGATCAGTTGGTTTGGGCTTCCGATTGTGATAATTGACTAAGAAATTTTATAATCGATTAATCATTTCCTTACACATAAATGAAAGCCATTATACATGTACATTGTTTTCGAAACTTACATCGTTTGACGGCTCAGCTTGAAACAAATGTAACTGCCTATATGTTTATAGGCAGTTACAACTATTTCAAGCTGAGCCATGAAGTTGGTAGAAAGAGTGTTTAGGTCATGAGTTTTAATAAACTTTCACATTAGATTCTTCAAATGGATGATACTGGGAGTGCTGTGTTAATTTCTAAGAAAATGATTGTACAATTGATCATTAGTTGATTTACTCTTCCAACTAAAAACCAATTATCGATTGTGATTTGAAACCGTTTGCCAAACACTACCAGCCACGGCAATCAGTGGTAAACACTTAAACTGTTTTTCTATGGGGTTCTGTAGGGATCCCTACTTGTTATTGCAAGGATCCCACTAGTAAACCTGGGATCCATTTCTTTTTAACACAATTTTCATTTTAAAGAAAAAGCAAGAAAAAGCATAGATAAATTATATATTCTAGTATTTTTCCAAGCTAAGGTTTTATTACTCCACTATGTTCCTTACATTTGTAAGGAACACAGAAGAGTTATAGAACCTTGGCTTGGAAATGGTAGATTCTGATTGAATGACCTTCTAAAATCTATAAATAATAACCCTTGTCATGCTGAACCCTGAGTATTCCTGCTTAAGCAGAAGGTAAAGACAAAGATCAGCCTGCACAAATGTGCAGTCTGATCTTGTTTCATACCCCCTGTTTCTCTTTTTTGAGCTAGAAAGTTTAAAAACAGCATTTTCAAGATTAAAACTGACTTAAAAAAAATCTGTGCATCCAATTATTTAAGTACTTAAATTTTAATGTAATTTTGCCCATATATTCATTCCGCATTACAAGGGTTAAAAAATCCTGAAGGAATCCCTTGCTTGAGCTAATGGGATTCCTCCCAATTTTTTTTGAGTCTTCTGGATCACAGGACACTGTTATTATATACGGAATTATTTTAATTTGATTGTGATGAAATCTTAAGCTTATAGAATTGTTCTCAAGCACTCAATCCTGATGTTTTCACATCCCTGAGAGAGAAGCAGTGGTTTAAACCCACTGCTTCCAAATTCTACAGCTGGGTGAACTGGAGCTGGCTATTATGTATTTTGCCCATGAACACGCCTCAACAATCACTCACGGTTGGAACTCGAAACCACTTTCCTACAGGACACGTGTGGAGTGCATTTACCACTAGGCCACTGAAGCACTGTTAGTGTTGAACTTTGACAATACAACTATTATAGTGTTGAAAGTGGTATTAAGCCCCATACAAAACAAATATTGAAGGCAACAGTCAAAGCCAGGTAAGTAGTGTACCAGGCCTTCGAAACATTAGGGTCTCTGTTTCCATCCAAAGCAGTGGCTTAAGCCTTCATTCAAGAAGAACCTTACAGAAACTTGTGTTTATTGAATATGTAAAAACTATTTTTGTTTCAGTAGAGGTCAAAAGGAGATTACATTTCAAGAATTTTTATACAGGAAGGTAGAATGATCATTCTAGATTCAGAAAATCAATTAAACGGAAGAGGTTTTGACCCTAGTCAGCCTGCTCATTCTGCCCTAGTCTGACTATAGGGTCATACCCAGATTGTCCCTTTTTTGCCCGCTGAACCACATTTTTATGCCCCTCTATCGAGAGATCGGGGCATATTGTTTTACTCATGTCTGTCCGTCCGTCCGTCTGTCCGAAAACTTAACCCGAAAACTTAAGCTTTGCCTTTTCTCCTAAAGTATTTGACATACAAAGCTGTACACCAAAGTCAAGGTCATGTGATAAGGTCAAGGTCATGTGATAAGGTCAAAGTCATCTGTCAAGGTCAAACTTTAAAAAAAAATGCTGTTCCGGGGGCATTCATGTTTCACAAACACATCTTGTTTTTAATCTGATATTTTCTCACCATTGAGTTGATCATTCTATGCCCAAATGAGATCAGCAGCTCGCTAAAGCTTGGGTATGATGTAGTGGTTGTACTGGTGTGAAAAATGAAAATAAAACAACACCATAGTTTCCAGCTCCAACCAGTATAATTTAACAGAAATACATTTAGAATGAAGTTGGAATTTAGAACCCTATATTTGCTCCTTTTTTGCATGATGGTTCATGTATCATTTTCAAGTAGCATATATACCATTTCAAGTGATCTATTGGAGAATCATAAAATGCTGGGCTAGCATAAAGCTATCTCAAATTCTTTTAAATTATTTCTGTATATAGAATAGTATTACATTCATCATTTCAAAAATATGTATCACCACAAAATAGGGACATGTATATCGAGACAATAAAAAAACTCACAAACATACTCTATTGTTACATAGTCAAAGCCTTTTTACTAGAGTTCTGGGTATGAGAAAGTTTTTACAGTTTAAAAATTTCATTTCTCATTAAAACCCTATGTTGTTGGTACTCACTTGAATTGTCTTATTGAGACGATTCAAATGAGTACCAACAAGAATGGGTATGGTGTAAATTTTTCCGATATTTCATACTTTTGAGTAGTTTACTTTATTTGTCTGACGGTTTTCTTAACCCTAGTACCCAATACCTGTATTGCTAAAACCAATATTATGACAATATGGGCAAATATATACAAATGGATTATACGCTTAACTTACTTCAAGATCGTTGGACCATATGTTGATTGTGAATATTTGTTTGCGTTTCTTTTGAGGTCTTTTGTGCCTTTTTATTTAATAATAACAAATCCACTTTTTCGCTCGGTTTGACAGTGAATTTTTGTGGCAGATGATCTTTTTGGTCAAGTGTGAAGAAGGGCTGATAAATAGTTTAAATACTTTGGAATACTTTCATTCTTTCATTATTGATCTATAGAATTTCAAAGGATTATTACTTGAATATTTCCACAGGTAAATAATTGATTTCTTAATTGTTGAATTCAGTTTATTACTTACTGGTAAACATGTTTCCATTTTTTATTCAATTACACAAATGTAGGGTAAGAAGAATCAATTTATTGTCACCTCTTTTCTTTTGGGAGCTAAACATAAAATGGTTAGGGAGCTCCTATTCAGTATGCATTTTGGAATTGAAAAAAATCATCAAATTTATGTCTGTTAGTCCTTTTTCCTATAATTTGAGGTGAATTTCCTATAAACAAACATATAAAGGACTGTTTAGAAGAAATTCACATCAAATAAGAGAAGAAATCTCAACAAGTTCTTAAAATTTAGGCATTTGAAGTGGGTATTCTTAGTAAAAAAAGAAGGGGTGCTACTATTAGGGAGGGCGCTATTATTAGGGGAAATACAGTACTTCTTTCATTATAAAACACTAGTTGCATCAACCTTGGCTATCAAAGGAGCTTCCAAACTTCCCAAAGGAGCTTAAAGTAAGGTTAACTCTATTTGGTAATGATAGAAAATAATAGAAGTACAATATTATTTTTTATTATACAATGCTATTTATTGCAAAGAAATGAAACCCATGATTTACAGTGGTAATATTACATAGAGATGCAATGAAGTGAACAATATGATTTGTCTCATGTAAATTTCAGGTAGTAACAGTGGCAGATCGAGAGGGGGTTTGAAGGATTCGAACAAAACCCCCTCTCTATCAAAATTACTTCATTGTAGTGGACAAATTCAATCAAAACCTTGCATCACAAGCAAATCAACCCCCTTTTTGTAGTCTGTAAATAATGTACAGAGTTTTAGCAATTAGTCCCATAGTATCCCTCTCTTGAAGATAGGGATACTATGGGATTAATTACTCGAATTCTAAGCAGACAGTGAACCCCCTTTGAAGAAACCCCGGATCTGCCGCTGAATGGACTGGTAATAGTTCCGCTTCGGAAATCATAAACTTTAACAGTGTTAACAGAAATTTCCTGCTGATTTCATTAGGAAACCTTGGTTAACTTTAGGAAAGATTACGAATTCCAAAATGTTGCAGAACTGTAATAAGTGCACAACCTTCATTTAGTTTGTACAAACTTTCAAAAAAATCCATTAATTCTGTTACTGCGTAGCCATTCAATGGCAATTATACTGATATTTACACTATTTCATGTGCATGTGCATGCATACAAATACTTTTAAATGAGCAAGACATGGCGTTTCTCCCCCGCTGTTTTGGCAAAGGTGATAAAGTAATGGTCTCCTTCCGTCCTTCCGTCACTAAACTTGTCTGGAGCATGTCTCCTATAGCATAAAAGCTATCAACTTTAAATCTTTATAGGTGGATAGATCTCATGGAGGAGAAGTGCAGTGCACAAGAACTATAACTTGCTTGCAAAATTCTAGACTTATTGCTCTCAGTTTACTATCAAGCTTTGATGGCGGGGGATGGCCATGTCCGACATGGCTCTTGTCATATTTGAAGGAGACACCTTAAAGGATTAATTTGCCCTCATAGGAGAGAAAATCTGAGTTATTTTACTTGTATGGGGTTCAAGGCCACTTTCAACTTTATTGCAGTTAGATGCAAAGGCTGGTGCACCTACCCATGGTTTCTATTCATTTCTAACACCAGTGCAACCACAACATTTAATACATGTCACTAGCTGTGGCAATCTCAAACAAACTGACTTTTCTCCCTTTGTAACATGCTTTCTCGTGTGTTTTCTGCTTAAACCTTGTAACTTCAGCATGTATAAAGCTGCAGTTACGAGGCTTTATCAGAAGATCAACAATTTATAAATGATTTTGATACAATCCCTTGATACAAATGAAAATTATTCAGAATGACCAATCAGGATTAACGCAACCTTATTATACAAAACATAACAGATTGAGGTCAGCTTACTTATTTGAAAAGGGGGTTTAATACTACTGATTGGTTAAGACAAAAAGGTTTTTTATGGATTTCCTCTTGTGCTTTTACATTTACCAAGGTCCGTTCCAATCGATGTTTTCTACGCCCTTGCATGGAAAAGATTTGGGGGCATATTGTTTTACTGTTGTCTTTCTGCCAGCCCCTGTCTGTCTTTCTTCAAGACTTATCCTAAATGCTTAACACTACCAATTGATTAAAGGCTATTTAAGATACAATGCTCATATTTGGCATGATGCTAGATCACATAAATACATAATGCAGATACCAAGGTCAAAGTTGTGGCAAGGTCAAGGTCATCTGTCAAGGTCAAAAGAATTGAAAAAAGGCTGTTTCAGGGGCATAAATTCATGTTTTGTGAACACATTGGTCCAACATTATTTTCTTGCATTTGATTTCTGCATTGCTTGAAATTGTAGCATTATGTACATTATCAATCATAATCGATCTCCTTGTCATGCCCCCTGCATTGATAGATCAAAGTTAAATTAGTTTTGAGCTGTCTGTTTTGAGCTGTCTGTTGTCCATTTGTTCCCCCTGAAACATTAATATTGGCATAAACTTTTGTTTGGCAAAGGATAGGGGACTTCATATTTCACATGATTATTGATTGTGTCAAGACCATTCTGTTGGTACCAAGGTCAAGGTCGTCGGTCAAGGTCATCTTTAATATCAAATATGTTGAAAAATTTTAAAATGGCATTTGTGTGGGTTTTATTGTTTAATAAACACATCTCTATCAGTAAGAAATATAAAATAGAGCCTTGTTGCCTCACACAGACTCAATATCAAACAAAAAATGATTTACAAAATCTTTAATTCTAATCTTCTGTTTTCAGATGACCAGGTACAACAAAAGTTAATTCAGATTAGTTAATCCTCCAGTAATCTAACTGTAGTGTATTTGTGTCACCTTTATCCAAAACTTCTAGCTCAGTTGGTCATGCCTTCATTTAGTTACCATTCCTTGGGTAGTGAGTTTTAACTTCAGCTAGTCAAACTTTCTTTTGAGATTCCTTAATTCCTCCAGTAATAGTGCCCTTCCGAATAGTAGCGCCGCTACATTTTAAACTAAGAAAACCCACTTCAAATGCCTTAATTTTAGGAACCTTTTGAGACTTCGTCCCTAATTTGTGATGAATTTCTTCTGGACAATCATTTATAAGTTTGTTTAGAGGAAATAAACCTCAAATTAAAAAAAAAGGGCCTGAAAGACAACAATTTTAATGATTTTTTTTTTATCAGAAAATGCATATTAAATAAAGGCTCCCTAACCATGTTATGAATAGCTCCTGGGAGCATTTATTAGGAGAAATATGGTATGACATAAGATCATTATGACACAGTTCATGTGGGTTACGCCAAATGGCTAATATATCATTCACCTCAGTGTGATAGGCAGCTGGTGGCTTGGATGAAAAGTTGAATTGATAAATAATGATAAATAAAATAAAGATGTGCTAAACTGGGCTTTACTTACAGTGAAAAATTCAATATTTCTCAAGCTTAAACATGAGTATTTAAGTTTATCAAAGCACAAGGGACAATATTTTGATAAAAACTGTTTAAAAGTAAATACTTGTAAATATTTAAAGAGGAATGTGAGAGCTTGTGGTTAGGGTGACCAGACCATGACAGTTTATATAGAGAAATATTGAATAAATATACTTCTAATCTAATTTAACATCCACCTAAATAACATAAGTATGTCTGCACTGATAAGCTACTGTCACTTATCTAGTAGCCTTTAAAACTGCTCTTTCACAGATCAGGATAATGTGATTTTTGAAAATTTTCGTAAAATCAATTGGAAGTAACGACCTCATCATGTTGAAGCCTTTAAAATGATAAGATTCAATCTGGTGATGCATGGAAAGAAAGACTGATATTCATGAATTTAGCGAAATTCATTCTGAAAAAATAAAGCAACTACTAACGCCTAAAAAATAATTCTTTAATTTCTAGCAAACTATTTACCCCTGTTCATTCCGCATTATTGCCTTATTCAATCAAAGATTAAGGTTAAAGTATTTGACAGATGGAAATTTCATATCAATACAAGCAAAAATGAAAGATTATTCACAGAAAGGAACAATTTTGTAATTTGTAGACAGGAAATACATAGACTGGATCCCTTACTGATCTTGACACTTCGAACAAATACTATTTTGCAAAGTTATTGAAATATGTTATTTTTAGTGCCAATGACCTTGGGCCATTCTTAATTGTCTAAAAATACACACATTTCCAAATCTAAGAACAAGTCTTGTATTTTTCTATGAAAAACTGTGAAAGAGCAGCTTTAAAGCTGCTCTCTCACAGTTCTTCATAGAAAAAATACAAAACTTGTTCTTAGATTTGGAAATTTGTGCATTTTCCAATGTTTACAAATCGCTCATGGGTATGGCACTAACAACAACTCATTTCAAAATATTTGTAGCTTGAATGTTAGATACAGCAAGGTCAGTGACGAAACCAGTCTATATATATTACCAAATTGTTATTTTTCGTGTATAATGTTTCAAATCCACATGTATCAATATGAAGTTTCCCAATTGACAAATACTTTGATCTTGACCTTTGATAGAATGGGACAAACATGCAGAATTGCATTTGTAAATAGTTTGCTTAAAATTTAAGAATAATCTTTTTGATATTTAAGTAATAACTGTATTTTTTCAGAACGGAATTCCACTTAATTTAGGAAAATCTGTCTTTTTTTCTTGTCTAACCAGATTGAATCTTATCATTATAGAGTTTTTCTACACAATGAAGTCATAATTCCCAATCAATTTTACAAAAAAATTAAAAATCGTATTTTCCATATCTGTGAAAGAGCAGCTTTGAATTCATGACTGATAGTTACTTTTAACTGTCAAGTCTTTGAATTGCAGTCAGTGAGACAAGTGTGTTCAGGAAGGGAAAGCACCGGCTATCGTTTGGTAGTGCTTTCCTGCATTTTCCTATCCCTAAATGTGTGCTTGCTTGGGGCACTTAAATCTTGAAATGCTGAACCCAGAATATTCCTGCTTTGGCAGGAGCTATAGACAAACATCAGACTGCACATATGTGCAGCCTGATGTTAGTCTACACCACCTGTTTCTTACTTTCAACCCAGAATTGTCAATAAGACTTAAAAATGAAAATTGACAATAAAAATTGACCTACAGATGTACGGTACTTTCAGTGCTTTTTGCCTTTGATTTGGATGACAATTTTTAGCAAAAATAATTCAGCATGACAAGGGTTAAATCTGCAAGTTAAGTCAAAAGGTGACTAGCATATATGATTATAAAGAAATAAGGCCAACTATTTAACCATTATCCATTTTCAGATAATCTCTTGAAAGTAATAAAAGTCTCAAAGTCAAGAATGTGATAAATGATACAGTTGTTGGGTTTTCCCACAATTATTGAGATCTTATCGAATTTGATTTTATGTTAAGTTAATTTTGCGTTTCAAACTCCATTTATGAAACGGCTAATAGATGCTAATTTTAACCTTTCCCATATGATTACTCAGATTTTTAAGTTGGAATGCGGAGCAATTCCAACTTAGATTTAACAAAACCGCAAAATGAACACAAGATAATTTCATTTTGGGTTTTTTGATAACACATATCACGTGAACAGGACGTGAATACACTCTGGCCTATTTTGTATATCTCAACTTGACACAGACATACAGTTTATTTCATCAAGAAGTAATAATGTTGAACAATTACACAACTATCACTTCATGTAAATTATTAACACGCTAATTTATGTTTTAAACGAAATTTTTTGAAACTTGCGTACGAATTTACTAGTAGCAATTGTTTGCATTACTATATTTGGAAATCATGTGATAAGTCAAGTTCAATAAAGTAAGCTATTGACAACAGCACTGTCCAATCACGTGATCTGCTTATTTGGTAATACGCGACCTGTTTTTCGTATAATTGTGACAATAGCACAAGCCAATCACGTGATCTGCTTATTTGGTAACGTCGCCACCTGTTTTTCGAAGAATTATGTTATAGCTTCTCTTAGAGGTCTAGTTTCTCTTTCTGAACGAACTTTTTACACACTTCAACAAAATATCGTAGTTCAAATGTTTTTTTTTTTTATCTAATTGTTTCGTAAACCATTATTAGAAACGCACAAAATCTGCATATTATTTATCTGTATTAACAACCCGATCCAGCAAATATTCTACTTTTACTACTTCTCTATAAAACATGGAACCCCACTTCCAAATCGAGCGACAATTTCACTTGATGGTGGACGCAGCAAAGGTTCGGTGAAGGTATAGATCCACAAGTTTAAGTGATAGATCAAATGTTAATTTTGTCTTTACCTGTATAGACAAAATTTACCTTTGATCACTCACTCTAAATTGCGGGTCTATAGGCTAACATTTATCTTCTCTTTCTGCTTTTGTCCATTTTCTTTAAAATTGCTGATACATAAATTCACTTGTGTAAAAATACGCACGTGCGCAATCCTTTAAATATCATTGAAGACTATTATAAGTTAACTACAGCCTTTGTTTTTATCAAATATCTGATTGAGTTTACCACGTGTTTTGCCTTCAGGGGCCACGTTCAAGAAAGGTCATACGACCGAAATTTGATCGTATCGCAATCGTACGATTGAAATTGGCTTTCAAGGAACATTTTTGGCTTTCAAAAAACATGTATCGTTTAATTTACGCATAACTTGCGTTACCTAAAGGCTAGTCTTGAATTTTGCGATTTTGACTGTGCAAACATAGTATTTTCTCGGATTTCATTTTTATACGCAGCTGGAAGCGGTCGTATATTGGCGTCATCTTCTCCCTTACTGTCCGTCCGTCCGTACGTACGTCGACTTTTCTTGTGAGCACATCTCCTCCAAAATTTCTTGTTGGATTTGGATGAAGCTTTCACAGAATGTTCCTAATCACCTGACCTTGAGCATAAATTTACGGTTTGGTGAATTTCAGCCGCGTCATGGAAAAAGAGGCCTTCATGTAAAAAAATGTTAACACAACTTCTCCCTCATTTATGGACCGATTTCGATGAAACTTTCACAGAAAGTTCCTAGTCACTTGACCTAGTGCCTCTTCTCACGGTTTGGTGAATATTAGCCGTGTCATGGAAAAAGAGGCCTTCATTTGAAAAATCTTGTGAACGCAACTCCTCCTCAATTTATGGACCGATTTGGATGAAACTTTAACAAAATGTTCCTAGTCATCTGACCTTACGCATATTTTAACGCGGTTTGGTGATTTTTTTAGTCAAAAGTCGCGACGTATTATGTGATCACCTGGGCGGGAGGCGTCAGCTTCGTTAGTGGCTTGATGTCATAGTCTCTTGAACGCATTCCAACTTATCAGTACTTTCAGTACTTTGATTATGATCTGTGGGTTATAATTAAAAGAAAACAAAAAGAAAAAAATATTGAATATGTATGATATTTCTAACAATTGACAATTGTGCTCTTTATTGAGACATAGATCAGCCTTTGCATTCTGAAAGTCTGATTTAAGCCTTTACTTTATAGTTAGTAACATCATGAAAATGCCATTCATCTCAATGAAACCATTCTAAATCACTCTCCCAGGGCTCCATTCATTCATTACAAACACTCAAACCACTCAAAACGGCGCATGTAGCTATTTTTCCTCTGTCCTGTTACACAAAATGCTCCAGGGTTTTAAGGGCCGCAGGTTTTGGGAGTCTGAGACTCTTAAATAAGTGGCAAGGACTCTCGAAACCTCCTGATGCAAGTCCTAAGGACCCTCGTGGGACCAACTTCAGAGATGAGTTGAAGACTGTTTTAAAACAGTCTTCACTTCTTCTCTGAATTTGATATTAAAAAGTTCATTTATAAAGATAAATATATATATATACACACAATACCTTGAGTAGCTTAATCCAGAGGAAATTCGTATTTATCCAAATATTTGATGATAGCCCAAAAGAAAATAGTCGACATTTTTAAACATGGACTCTCAAAGCTTAAGCAAGGACCCCTATGAGCCTTATTATTGAGTCCTTGGGACCCCATTTTGTTGATGTGACACTAAAACCCTGATGCTCAAATGAAATATGGAATTGATTCTGACAGACTTCAATCAGACAATTTTAATCACAACACCTTTGTATTGTACCTCATGGCCTCTTCAAATATTGTCAAAATCTTAACAATAACCCTTGTAAGCTATTATGAGTGCTCACAAATTTAATACCCCCTTTTGTACTGAAGTGATATGTAGAGATTATTTAATTTATTACCAATTATTATTTGTAAATACTTATTTTACCACCTGGGTTCCAAAATTACGGGGAAGCTAATGTTGTGACCGGGTGACCCATGTTCATTATAGATTGTTACTTAGCTTAAGATGGGGACCTACCTATTCACAAAAAGGGTGAAAGATGGATAAATTTAAAAACAATTGCTGGGTCTTTCGCTTCAAAATATTTGGTAGCCCTATGAAAAGTTGAATTTGCTAGATCTACCTATAGTTGAGAAAAAGTAGAATTCACTAGCTTGACTATTGGACAGTAAACAACTGTATTAAAGGCAATCATTCAGGTTGAATTTTGAGATGATATCCCTTAC
This sequence comes from Fragum whitleyi, assembly GCA_948146395.1. Taxonomy (NCBI): domain Eukaryota; kingdom Metazoa; phylum Mollusca; class Bivalvia; order Cardiida; family Cardiidae; genus Fragum; species Fragum whitleyi. The sequence goes on along the minus strand of OX411558.1, from coordinate 14,066,010 downwards.
AGAAATACAAAGTTTGCTGCAAATTTGCTGCAAATTTGCCGCAAACTAATCTGTTTGCAATAACAGTAAGCGGCAACTTAACATGTGTTTGCGGCAGAAAATCCATTTGCTGCAAACATTCTGCAAACTCCTTGAATAAAAAAATGTGTTCCTGCAAACTATTCGCAAACAGGAAGTGTGCAGTAAGTTTACGAGAACACATTTTTTTATTAGTTAGATCATGCATTTAGCAGGAAGTTTGCAAGAAGATGAACTTTGAAAAGAAAAAAAATCTTTCAGTTTTATTCCAACTGTAAACAGCTATTTTTAGTACCAGTAATCATTCCCTCTTCCCATGATGACCAAAGTATTTCCTGCTATAGGCCTACGCAAGGCTTTAGTAGACAGTATAGACTAAGATGAGCCTGAATATATGTGCATTCTGGTCTAGGCATACACTGTATATAAGTGTGAAAATACAGGTGGAAGAAAAACCAAGAATTTATTCTTATATGATCAAGTCACTTCACTATTACTTAAATACTGTTTACAGCAGCCCAATACTCTATTCAATCTAATATATCATTTTCATTTAAATAATGTAAGATATATGAATTTTTATGCACAAGCTCAAAGAATTTTGGTACAGTATTAAGTGAATATTTAAAAAAGAAATCAGATAATTCAGCAGAGGTCACCCACTTGCCCTGAGATTCAATACAGAAAAGATCGTTATATGGTTAAGGAATATTCATTCTAGATTAAGAAAATAATGTAAACCGGAAAAGTTTTAATTCTGGCCAGCCTACCCAGATAGTGTAGTCCGTCCCCAAGTTGATACTTTTCAGCCTCCAAACATGGTTTTTTTGGCTAAATGGCTCATACATAAAAATTTAACTACTTCATCATTGCCGCAAACTTTCTGTCTGCAAACTGTTTGCGAGAACAGTTTGCGGCAAATTTGCTGCAAACTGTTTGCGACCACTGTTCTCAGCAAATTTGCCTCAAACTGTTCTCCCAAACAGTTTGCAGAAAGTTTGTGGCAGATAAGAAGCCATATTAAGTCTATTATTATATAAAACATCATCTTAACCATCTGCCTCAGTGGTCCAGTGGTTGAGTGTAAACCATCTGCCTCAGTGGTCCAGTGGTTGAGTGTAGCAGTTAAAAAGGTATGGTTTATCAATATCTACTTAGATAGAGTAATAGTTAAGTGATCTATGTTATAGTTGAAGGTCAGCATAGGTTACTCTTACAAGTGAAAGTGGAATTATGAAATTTGAGAAAGAAATCTTAGATCTACATATCAATAAGATATTTTTTGAACCTGTTAACTAGAAAACCCCGGTTCAAGTCCTGCAGAATCCACAATTTTTTATTATTTTTTTTTAACTAAAAACCTTCAGAACCCAAACCATTGTACATGAAAACATTTATGAACTATGGATTACAAATGCAACTTACAAGAAATGAAAAAATACTTTATTTATAGTGAGAGAGTTGTTGAAAAGATTGTTTGCCGCAAGGTTGCAGAGAGTTTGCCAAGTGTTTGCGGGATGTTTTGCGGCAAGGTTGCAGAGAGTTTGCGAGAACAGTTTGCTGCAAATTGGGAGAAAACTCATTTGCATACGAAAAACGAATTTGCCGCAAATTTGCTGCAAACAGTTGCTGCAAATTTGCAGAAAATTTGCTGCAATTTGCAGCAATTGTTTGCAAGAGCCAATATATTTTGGTAAGGGATTAGCAGCCATAGAAGCAGATCTTCAAGAACAAACAAGAACAAAGAACATCTTAGGAAGATATTCTTTTCTTGAACATCTGGGATAGATACAGATACAGATTCTATTTTAGACACAAAGCTATTACAAGCTCATTAGTCAAAATACAGGCATTTAAATGAACATGCTACAAAGCATGTCCAACAGTGAGAAAAATATCAACGGTAGGTCAATTTTTATTTGAATAACTAAATCTATTGACAATTCTGGTTTGAAAGTGAGAAACAGGTGGTGTAGACTGACATCAGACTGCACATATGTGCAGGCTGTTTGTCAACAGCGTTGCCAAAGCAGGAATATTCCAGGTTAAGCATGACAAGGGTTAAGATTACAATTAAACATTGTTAGAAAGCTTTGTCTATGAATCAAAACTTTAGTATAAAATTTTTTAAGCCTATTTAACATGTACCAGTATGTGCCCTATCCCTTTTGGCTACTCATGCTTTTTCTTTAAAAAAAATGTTCTCTTATCAGTGAGGTCTAATGTCACACTATGTTTGATATTATCAAGAATTATGCTGTCATAAAATTCATATAAACGAAGGCATTGGTCTAAATTTACAGTTTGGTAATAAGTTACAATCACTGACAGCTGCCCAAATGAAAATGTTTTGAAAGTATTATATCTACTCTAAGGACAAAAAGTGAAATGAAATGGAAAGAGTTACCGAAAGGATGCAATTAGGAAAGTTCAAATTTAATGGCTTTTGGGTGACAAAAGAGTTCATATTTTAATGCTTTAGTCTTTTTTGATGGAAATGAATTATTTTCTTGCATGAGATTTTTCACACCCTGTTAGGTCAGGAATAATTGAAATTTCTCTACTTTTGAACATAAAACATATTCTATTCTATAGATCTAATTCAGAAAATGAAATCATTTTATCATTTCACTCTTAGCTTTGTATTGATAGTATAAATTGAGATTGTTACAATCTTTTGGACTTCATACATTGTAACTTCATGAATAAAAGTCAAAATAATATTATTTGTATGCATTTCTTTTGCACTAATCAATTCCATCTAATCTAATTTGATAAGTTTTGTATTTTTTCTAGAACTATAAGCAGGGGTGTGGAGTTCCCATGCCCAACTCATTCGACCCGGTCTGTTCCACTTATGGGCAAGTGAATTATACATGGTCACTTGTCCATGGACAAGTAAATGCCAGAGTGAATCTCCATACAGTACAAAAGAGATCTAGGAAAAAAGTCATCCTTTTGTTTGTACCAAAGGGGAGAAGTTGGTTAGGAATAAGACTTCCAATCTGGAAGTCGTTGGGTTCGATCCCCGGTGGCGCAAGCAAATATCCTTTCCGACGTCTGTCTCTCACCAATGGATAGATAACCGTAAACCTATGTGAGATAGCAGTCGGAGGCTAGGAAAGGGTGTAATGGTAGTACAGGTGAAAGAAATACCAGGAATCCATTGTTAGGTGCTCCGACCGCCACGATATAACTGCGAAATTGTTGAAAGCGGCGTTAAACCCATTCAAACAAACAAAACCAAAGGGGAGAAAAAATTGTCTTTAATGAAGAAAATGCTTGGTTACAGCATTTTCTTCATTAAAAACAATCATTAAATGTTTTTCTCAATATTTATCAATTCATTTTTTGTGGGCAAGTTCATTTTGATCCTGGACAAGTAAAATGGACTTTTACTTGTCCATGGACAAGTGGAAAAAGTCCTATTTCCTCACCCCAGCTATAAGAAATAAATAAATCTTTTTAGTCCCCTACCGGTGTTCACACCGGAGGGGACTATAGGTTTGCCCTCCGTCTAACCGTCCGTCCATCCGTCTGTCCGTCCGCTCAAATCTGGATCCCGGGATAACTTAATAACTAAGCAAGCGTTTTTGATGAAAGTTGGTATATGACTAGATGGCAATGTGTAGATTATACACATCATTTTATTTTTGTTTTTCGACTTAAATTGAGGTTGCTATGGTTACAGAAATAGTGAAAATATGGCCAAAAATGGGATCCTGCGATAAGATAATAACTAAGCAAGCTAGTTTGATGAGACTTGGTATATGACTATATGGCAATGTGTAGATTATGCACATCATTTTATTTTTGTTTTTAGACTAAAATTGTTGTTGCTATGGTTACAGAAATAGTGAAAATATGGCAAAAAATATTGGATCCTGCGATAAGTTAATAAGTAAGCAAGCTAATTTGATGTGACTTGGTGTATGACTAGATGGCAATGTGTAGATTATGCACATCATTTTATCTTTGTTCTTTGACAAAAAGTGCGGTTGCTATGGTAACGGAAATAGTGAAAATATGGCAAAAAATGGATCCTGCAATAACTTAATAACTAAGCAAGCTAACTTGATGAAACCTGTTTTAAAATGTAAAAAAAATTATAAGCCATGTTAGTCAGGGTGGTGATGCAGCAGTATTAATCACCTCCAGTGAAAGTTCTCATTTCTTACCAACAAGACTGAAGAAAAACATCTTGGATCAGACAAGGTAACTGTTATTGATACTATTTCTTGCATCTGTCTATTGCTTGCATGAATTGTATAGTGGGCACAGCAGAGACAACAACTCATGTAAGTCTTGTTTAACCATTTCCAAAACAAGACCAGGTTTTGACGTCCCTGATAGAATTGGCGTGGGAAAACATTGAGACAAACGAAGCCGGTAGGGGACTTTATGTGTTGCATACAACACCAGATACTTGTTATTCAAGGAAGTTTGAAATTATCCAGCACTGCAGTAAAGAGTTGACACCTGTGTGCTGAAGTGCATGCTCTTTTTGGTTTTTATGACAAAAAGAAATATTTTTCGTTGACAGATATTGAACTTTAAGGAATTTTCTCTGACGTCATTTCTGATCAGTTGTTTGCTGAAATTCAACAGGTCTAGATCATCTCAGTTAAATGGGGTTGGTGTTACAAATATAAGGAATATTGGTTTTCATTTCTCAACTTTTATTATCACACAATTTGAAATTCTTTAAAACTGTTTAGATTTAAAGCCATAAAACAGACATAAAATGATGATTAAAATTATAGTGTGAAACTTTGATCTAAAAAGAAGTACGGGTTGAGCACATTTTATTTAAGCTGACTACCAAGAAACAAATAATTTTCCGGATTATTTTTAAGTATTGTCCCAATTATAATGGTTCTTTAGGCCAACCTTGCTGAACCCAGAATGTTCTTGCTTTGGCAGAAGATATGGACAAGGATAATCCTGCACATAATGTGCAGTGTGATTTTGGTCTTTACCACTTGATTTTCCTTTTCAAACCAGAAGTAAGTTATATAAAATTATTTATCAAAATAAATAGTGACTCACAATTAGTGCATCCATTACTTTCAGCAGTATTATTTCAACGAAATTTAGCTAACAAGGGCGCAGCCCCCATTATGCACATTACGCAAGTGCGTAATAGAAATAAACTCTCCTTCAAAGCATGTTGATGAATGATCAAAACATTGAAATTACAGCTTATTTAAGTTTCGATAGTTTGATTATTCACCACCGCTCAAATCATAAAAAGGGGAGCGGACGGAGGATATACATAACATGGTTATAAGTTTTATTTAGAATGCATTTCTGATTTAAAAAATTCATTAAAATTGATGTCTATATATAGGCCCCTTTCCTTTTATTTGAGGTGAAATTCGTCTAAACCATCATAATAATGATTGTTAAGAGGAAATTCATCTCAAACAAGAGAAGAAGACTAAAAAAGTTCCTACAATTCAGGCATTTGAAATGGGTTTCTTTAGTAATCAAAGTGCTGTCAGCACTGTAAATCGTACATCATTGAGAGACTGGGATAGTGCAATAGTTCGCCAATCAAAAGGGCTCAAATTTGGACAATAAAAGTTGGTAAAATCTTTAAATTTGTGAGTTTTTTGTCTTAACACTCCATCTTTTCGAGGACATCGCCAGCTCATCCAACCTCGTGGGTCCGATTTTGAAAGTTTGCTGATTCGATAGCCCTCTGCTAGGCTAAATTATTTCTTAGCAGATTTTTATGTTGTTATAATGAGCACGCGCCAAGCTAAAAGCTTGTCTGTTAATATTATTCCTCTCTCTATAGAGTTTAAAAGCCTGTTTAGCAACAAACATTTTTCATTAAACTATTTACAATTTTGATTACCAACATGTTTGTATTTCAAGCATTGGGTTTTCCCAAATACTGTAAATGCATTTTCCCTCAAGAAACACGTGAAATCGCCAACTATGCTATTTATATCTTTGGTTTCTGACGAATCGATTAAATCTAGCAGCACTCTATGATTATTCATGAGTTGTTCTAAAAATAGATCGCTCTTGCTGCTATCCTAGGGGAAATTCAAATGGCAGCCCGAGAGACGCGTGAGATGATGTAATAATCTAAAATTGACTGTAATATGCATGCGCAGAAAAGACATTCATGTGAACGGAGTTACCCACTGGTGGTAGTAAACAAACTTCTCATTTACCGCTCCAATAATTAATTTACCATGAAATATCGTTATCCCATTAAGAAATGTGATAAACTCGTGCAAAATACTATATAAAATAAGAAAAAAAGTATTTGTTATTTAAAGTAAAAGAGAATATTTATTTTTTTGTAATCAAATTGTTGTGCACTATTCTCGACGCCATTTTGGAACCCAAGTAACACCGGCCTGACCCAGGATCAGAAGTGTCGAGGTTGAAAGGTTACAATGACATCACTAGTGTCGAAACCGAGGCCGTTCTGATGGAAACCTGGTTAACTCAGGTCGAAACCGAGTCCGATATGAACTTACCCCTATATCAGTTTATCGTATGTTTTTGTCAGTTTATTTGTTGTTGAATAATTTTTCTTCATACTCAAATTTGAATTTAATGAAAATAGGATTGGAGCGTGATCAGAGTGCTCATTGAAATCAAATATTTCAAAATTACAAAATTATTTCTATTTATTAACACATGCGAAAAAAAAGTAAACTTCCCACGCTCCCTGTTTGAGTGCAGACGACTATTGACTAATGATAAACAAGTTAATTGACACATTTCGAGCAGACGATGTCCATTTGCATCTATACCACGTGGTCTGAATTTACGCGTGGGTTTTGACCGAGTACTAATCATAACAGAATTTGATTGGTTGTCAGCCCTACAACTGGTAAATGACCGTTCGAGAAAGTTCAGAGTAGTAATATTGTAAGTGCTACAAATTAATTATACAGTTAACCTATTGTACGTTTCAACTCCTTTACTCAACCGAAAATCTTATTATAAACACTGAAAATACTAACTGGTAATTACTAAAAGCGAAAATTACATCAAATTTTGTATTAGCCTCTTCTCTATTTGTCGAAAAGTAAATATGGTATAAACAAAGTTTGTAGATTGTGACTGAAAAGGCTGTTTCTTCGGTGTTTGAAAACACATAATTTGGTTTGAACACATTGCTCAGAAGATAATGGTAAAAATGTAGTGGGTCAAACAGACTGGATTTCTGGAAAACGGTAGATATAAATCTACTGCTTCGCAGTACGATTTAAAAATGTAAGGGTGCTACTATTAGGGAGGATGCTATTATTAGAGAAAATAAGGTATTTAAATTTATGAAGCATTCTTTGATTCTGAGGAAGCATACTGCAGCTTGACCATGCCAAATTAGAGTCTCAGTTTGATACCTTATAGTGTTACTCGCATTAGGCATCTGGATAGGACATTTCCAACAATTTCATGACAATGACCTTGAGGCTAGATATTCCAAGAAAACATTTTTTGTGTAAGTGCACAATTTTTGTAAATGTTATTATATTGGCACTTATGATGTTTTTTTTACTGAACTATTTGTAGAATAGAGGAGATATTCTGGTCACCCAGGCAATTGCATTGGCATCAGCATAATGCTTTGGTTAAAGTTTTAAATGTAACTGTATCAAATCTCTGTTTCTACTAAAGCTATTACTTTGAAACTGTCCATGCTTCTGTGACCATAATATTAGTCTCTAGACAAATATTAATTACTTTGATAATGAATTAGTGGAATTTTAACCATTTTAGTACTTACAAATTCTAAGTAAAGTTTTTACATGCAACTGTTCTATATTAATTGTATCCATATTGTTTCTACTAAAGCTACTGTTTGTAAACTTTGCACATGCTTTCATGACCATAATATCATCCACTAGACTAAGACTTAATCTTATTTTTCATTTGATATAGCTTTTCTTTGTTGATATTGATTTGCTGTTACTATCCGGCACTATCGCCATCCTCAGACAGCTCTTATTTGCTAACCTCTCACTGCAGAAAATTAACAGTTTAATTTGAGCTATCTACAGACTTGATTGTGAAGACTTAAATCAGATTGTGCAAATACTTAATTTTGTTAGAAATGCCAGTTTCTTCTTGTTTTTTTTTATCTAAAAAATATGTTAAGGGTATTCAGGTGTCCCTTGAGATTTGAAAAAAAAAGCAGAATTAAGAGGGATTCTTAATTATTTTCAGGAATTTGTAACCGAATTACAGGATACATTCAATGTTTTAAAAACCATTATTTTTTTTTACTTTCTGTGAAAAAACTAAATACAAGAGCAATATTGTAAGGGGGAAAACATCAATTTCAAGTCAATAATGATATAAAAAGATGAAATAGGTCATGATGTATGGCTCAACAGCTGAATACAATAGCAAGGTGAAATAATCCATTTTTATCATTTTCTTTTGTTGACAATGAGTGTAATAGAAAGTAAACAAGAGAAAATTGACCAAAAAAATTTGGATGAAATGACTTAATTATTTCAGTAACGATAAAACAGGAATTATACCCAACAGTCTGAAAAATCCCTTTCTTACACTGCATGTCTTTGAATTCTCTTTTTATATTTTCTTTATCATTGAGACACCAAATTTCAAGTTTTCATTAAATTTTCATGGCTTAAATAAAACAATTCAAACAATATTCCAATTATATTGAAGAAAACCTTAATCTTCAATTTCATAATTACATACACTAATAATTTGATTTGATCATAATTTTTCAACAAATCTTAGCTCTTGTAATGTTCATAAAAAAATGGCAAAATTGAATTAAGATCATAATAATGAAAGCAATGGAGGTACTAATTGTGAGTCAGTATTTATTTTGAAAATATGATTTTCAAACTCTTTATCCAAAATGAAAAATCAGGTGGTGTAGTCTTACATCAGAGTCTGATCTTTGTCTATATTTCCTGGCAAAGAAGGAGCATTCAAGGTCAAAACAGTAATACCATGCAATAGGCTTGAAATGTCTTACTAAATGTCACATGTATTGAATAATATTGGGTGCAAATAATGTAAGAAAGTGACAATTGCTTGAAAAGAAAAAAGACAAGAGCATGGTGACCTTCCACGGCTACAACCCTCATCTGCAGAAGCTAGATATTCTAAAAAGTTTAAGTCGATAAAGAGGCACAACTGCTACAAAAATGCTTTCAGAGTTACCCTACTTGATAGTCTGGAAAGTTCTTGTGATGGTGAACAGTGAATACACAAGCCAAGTTTCATAAAGTTCTTCAATAACAGTAGAGATATGACCAAGGTTAAAGTTATTTGAGCCTGTGTGTGAGAATTCCAACAATTTCAAGTATGCGCAAATTTAAGCAAGGCTCTGGCCAGTCTGTGCATCTGCACAGTCTGACCAGAGTCTTTACTATGCGTTTTGTAGATAGATAAGGTCTGAAAGTATCTGTAAACAATAAGGTTACTTTATTCTCAGCGTTTGTGGCTGTCTATGCCTCTCAATGTTTGAACCTCATCAACATTTCAAATAGTTGGAAATGTCACACACAGGCTCATTTTATGTAAACGCTGATGCAAATGACACCAAGATGATGACAATACCTAAGGTTTTCTCGAAAACAGCCAAGCTAAAATAGTATAAAAGGATAAAAGGAAGAATTCACATTTTGTCTTGAACATTTTCTACTTTTCCAGCATTAATTCAATATTGTCTTGAGTCAGTTAAATTATGGTGTTTATCTCATAATGGACTGAAATTGTGGGTGTGATACCTTGAACTGAACTTTTTAGTAAATAGAAACTTTTTTTAACTATCAGAGTTCAAAGTTGAAGAACTTCATACATTAATTTTAATGGTAATTAGTTCAGTTATTTTCCCCATAATTAATCAACCAGAAAGGTATAAAGATGGTATCGATAAAACAAACCCTTTCATGTTAGCCAATCAGATGAAAGAAATCGACAGGTTTTATTGTTTAGGAATATTGGTGTTCAAATTGACCCTTACTCTAAATTTCCTATTTAACTTTTATGTGACTATTACGGTCATCTGGAAGTGGCGACAGCATAATGCTTTAGTTAAGGTTTTAACCCTTTCCTGTTTTACAAAATTTTGGACCTGTCCAAATTCAAAGGTTTTTGCAGAAGAAAATGTAAATTGGATTTAATTTGAAAAATAACCATTCAGCAGGGTAAAAAATAGTGAGGAAAAAGAAGAAATTGCTTGTCAGAAGCAATTTCTTCTTTTTTCACAATGTTTTCTCCATCATAAAATCACAGGCACGTAAAAAGCAGGGATTAAACAGCAAAGGGTTAAATGCAACTTAAATATTTCTGTTTCTACTAATGCCAGCCGCCGATTCATAGCGCATTTGGTAGCGTGTCGGACTGTCAATCTAGAGGTCCTGGGTTCAATCCCAGACGGGGGCACTCATTCTTTCTGACTATTTGTCTCTCACCAATGGGTTGCTAATTGTAAACCTATGTGGATAGCAGCTGGAGGCTAGGAAAGGATGTGATGGTAGTACTGGTGAGAGAAATACCAGGAATCTATTGTTAGGTGCTCCAGATGCTGTGATATAACTGAAAAATAGTTGAAAGTTGCATAAAACTCCATTCAATCAATCAATTAATTCTACTAATGCCATTGTTCTGAAACTTTTCACTTATTTTTTGTGACCAGAATATAAGCCCCTTGAAAAAGATACATAACTCTGACATTAAAAATAGTGGAATTTTGAACTTTTTTGACAAAAAAAAAATCCAGAGTACGGTATGTGCTTATGTAATGATTGTAATTTTACTCTGTTTCTACTAAAGCTGTTGCTCTGAAAATTTGCAAATACTTCCATAACTATTATCAGCCTTAAGACAAAGATTTAATACTCTTGACATTTAAGTCAGAAGAATTTTAACCTTTTCTGTACCTAGAAATACTTTTTAAGGCTCTGTGTGCAACATGTAATAATGATTAGTCATAACTTCTTAACCCTTGTCATGCTGAATAAATTTTGGCTATAAATTTGCATCAAAATCAAAAGGCAAAAAGCACTGGAAGTACCAACTGTAGGTCAATTTCTATTTGTGAAAAACTAAATCTATTGAAAATTCTGGTTTGAAAAAGAGAAACAGGTGGTGTAGACTAACATCAGACTGCACATATGTGCAGGCTGATGTTTGTCTATAGCTCCTGCCAAAGCAGGAATATTCCGGGTTCAGCATGACAAGGGTTAACAGCTTATGCTTGCTGTCTAACTGACACCTCTTGTTGCATGAGGGATCAGGCATGCTTGTCTTTTATTCTAAGCTTCATAGAATCTGATATCCGCAATGGTTCTTTCACGTGCTTGTTCTAAAGCACTGTCTCATGGGACCGCAGTTTAACATCTCATTTGAGAGAAAAGTAGTTTGTTACTGTGCCAGCCCAGGAATCAAACCCACGTGGTCAAATTTCAGTGGTTTTGAAGTCTGGTGCTCTACCAACTGTGCTTATCGGGCTGACATCATTAAGTCAGAAGTTAGATGACACAGTTTTTATCGGGTCACAAAGTAATCAACAAATTCACAGCCCAGTTATTGTTAAGTTACCATATCTAATCAAATTGAGTCGATATATTGACAAAATGTGGATAAAACTGTGAAAGGCTTTCAGTCCAGTAACTTGTTCATTAGAATTGTTTACCTCTTTCAAACATGATACAGTATTGATTTAGTCATGCACTGTGGTGTCAACTCATTTCACAGGTATTGTTTTTATCATAGTAATAAGCTTTTAGTTTGATATATTCATTGTATATGTAGAATTCGCTATTTTGACTTGCCGATTCAATACAAATGTACGAAAATCACAAGTCACAATACCGTATTCGAGTTATATTTATTGAATATAAACGTAACCATTATCAAGTAATTTTTTCCAAAATTTTTTAATGTTAAGAAAAGAGGACATCTTTGCTCTAATTTATAATCATAACTGACTTTACTCAACCAGTACTATTATATTGCCCCAAATCCTGCCCTGCGTTCAAGATCACCAAACAGTGCAAACAGCTTTCCAATTGTGACCCCGCTTTGCACACAAGTGCACATGCAAAGTGGGGTACAATTGGAAAACTGTTTGCACTGTTTGGTGATCCTGAAAGCAGGGCAGGTCTTAACAGGACCAATGTCACCTGAGCAAAATGTTTATTATAGTATGACCAGTGTCTGAATGATATACAGATCATTCTTATAAGATTTTTAATGCAGGAAGTTTAATTGAGAGCCCTCTGGTCAACACATTTAATTGCTGGAAGAGATGCTGCAATTCAAAATCAAACCATCACATCTGTATTATTATGCCCTCCTTCTAAGAAGAGGGGGTATATTGCTTTACACTTGTTGGCTGGTCTGTTTGTAGACCGTTTTTTGTCCGGAGCATATCTCATGATAAATGCAAGCTAGAATTATGAAACTTCACAGATGGATAGATCTCATTGAGAAGAAGTGCAGTCCATAAGAACCATAACTCTACTTATCATATTTTGTGAGTTATTACTCTTTGTTGATTGACAAAGAATAGGTTATTGACCGGCTTTGATGGTGGGCATAAATGTTTTACAAATATCTCTTGTTATTATTTTGTTTCTTTTGTTTACCAGCGAAAACAGCCTCCCAAGGAGTCATGGTCATTAAAGTTTTCGATTTTAATGTGGCCAATTAGACTGTTGAATTGCTAAAAAAAATCTAAAAATAGGAAAATTGATTAGTTGTAGTTATGTTTACTTTACACAAGCAGATTATTATTATTTTTCATCAAAGTTTGTGAGCTGGATCTTGAATTAAGCCAAATGATTGGATTGGATACAGCGATATCAAAGCTTTTAACTTGGAATCCTTGCTAATTATGTTGGAACTTTGAAAATATTACAAAGTGCCATTACTCTTCCAATAAATTTATTCAGAATCTGTAGCATAATTTTCATGTAATGCTTGATGACTTTTTATACACACTTCGATTGAAGACAGGATGTGTTATAATTATGATCACCCGTGGTGTCCAGCGTGCTGGTGGCTTCCATTTCCTTGTCTGGAGCAGAACTCTATCGCCTTATGTCTGATTGATTTTAACTTTGCACTTAGGTTTGTTCCTCTATTAAATACAGAGTTCAGTGCACAAGAACAGTAACTCTAGCTAGCTTAATATTTTAGTTATTTCCCTTTGTTGTTTTTCATCCAGCAGTGCTATATTGCCACAGTTATTATGATATTATCTTCCTTTAACATTTCAAATGGTCAGGATGTCAGGAAACCCTAACTTTTAGATGGTTTAAATATTTCTCGTTATGGGTGCTACCTTTAATAGATTGATTTAGAACAACCAGACAAGTGGTTCAATACTTTCTAGCCTGGGATACTCAGATATCCATTTACATTCCATGTTCTGTAGATGTCTCGGAGAGATAATAAGCATAGACAGGGATAGTAATTACAGAAGGGTATTTTTGTTTTGATTCTTTATACCATATTTCCTCTAATAATAGCACCCCTACTTTTTTTACTAAGAAAACCCACTTCAAATACCTAAGGAACTTTTTGAGACTTCTTCTCTAATTTGATGTGAATTTCCTCTAAACAATCATACAAATGATTGTTTAGAGGAAATTTAACTCAAATTAAGGGGAAAAGGGTCTAAAAGACAATGAAAATGCATACTAAATAAAAGCTCCCTTACCATGTTATGTATAGCTTCCGGCAGCATTTATTAGGAGAAATAGGGTATATCCCATCAATAAAGCCAGTGGGCTTCATAAAACATACAAAAGTGTTTGATACAATTCGCAGAATTTCATTTTCATCTCTATGTTGTTGCATCATACAAAACTTAGATCTTGCTTATATCAATTGAATGTTGATTGAATGGAGTTGTACGCAGCTTTCAACATTTTTTCAGTTATATCGCGGCGGATGGAGCACCTAACAATGGTTTCCTGGTATTTCTCGCACTAGTACAACCACCTCATCTTTTCCTAGCCTCCAGCTGCTATCTGGCATAGGTCTACGATTATCAACTCATGCTTATATCTAAAGAAGAGCTGCATTGAAACACTTAGCTTACTTTAATGCATCATTCACTCCAAGATGTCATGCTAAACAAAAGCTTGGCATATATCATTCAAATTTATGTGCTGAGAGCACTGGATGCTGAACTTTAAGACATACTGTGCATAAGCACGAAGCAGACTCTGCCTAAGCACTAGGGAAAATCCGCTTTATTAATGGATAAAGTCTTTTAACTTATGGAGCAAAGGATGGGTCTTCATCAATATTATTTTTCTTGCTGATGAATGTCAAGATGCCATTGCAATAATAGATCTAAAAGAGTTTTAAATAAAAAAGTTTTGAAAAACATTGTTGTTGTATTGTCATTGAACTAATTCATTGTATTTCTAAGACACCATTTGGTTGAAATTTCCTATATTTAAGCAATAAAAGAAATTAATCTATCACTTAAAGAGGGTTGAATTACATGCATTAATAGTAAATCTCAGTTCATCTGTGGATGCTGCCTTTAAAATTTCAAAGATAAAAATTCCATGCAGTAAAATGACTAAGATGAAATTCCCTCTTTAGAAAGCTAAATAAATTTTCAAAGACTAGATTTCCCTAGGCGTTTTTTCACAAGGTTCTGTGTCCGCCTATTGCTAGCAGGAAAAACTGAAAAATAAGCTTTTTCAGCGCGTATTCTGTCTTCATTCTGGGCGTATTCCACTTAATTATATGTATGGGCGTGGTTCAGTAATTATTGTGGTTTAAAGAGGGGAATCCAGATGTATAGTCTTATCTTAAATGCAGACTAATTTATGCTGGGTTCAACATATCAAGGAATAATGTCGTTTATGACATAATTTTATTTATACGTTGATGTGTCCATAAATAAATTCTGATTGAGGAGGAGATACATGCAAAAGGTGAAATCTAAGAGCAGAGCGAACATCTCCACCCCCTTCAGACTTTATTCATGGACACATAAACGTGAAAATGAATTCATATCCTTTATAATACCATCAAAATTCTTAAATTAGTTTAATTACCCTTTTCTGGGTGTAAAACATTTTTATAACATTTTTCTGGATGTAAAATTTATGAACAAATAATTATACGAGCACATGTGTTATTTAGCGCTTGGGTTATATGACTTTAAAAGCATCAACATTCTGGCAAAAGATGAT
Source organism: Fragum whitleyi (assembly GCA_948146395.1). NCBI lineage: Eukaryota > Metazoa > Mollusca > Bivalvia > Cardiida > Cardiidae > Fragum > Fragum whitleyi. Next base: position 14,050,807 of record OX411558.1, on the reverse strand, counting down.
GTTGAGTATAATGAATGGGCAGAGCTATCTGTGTAACACAGTAAAACACATGATTTATGAATTTTATTGCGAATTAAAATCTATGTAATTTCTTCTTTTTTTTCATCAATGTGTTATGTTTTTGTTATAATGGAATATACTGCTTTTTGTTTTATGATGAGCTTCAAATGGCCAAAAAGACTCAAAATGGGGATTTTATTGATTTAAGTCAAGATTAATCTTCTTCAAGATTAACACTTTATGATTTATGAATAAGCCATTATTTAACTTATCTTATAGTACAATCCTTGAAAGATCAATGAATAATTTATTATGTATTACTAATAATCAGTATGATGCCAAATAAAGACAAAAGACAATCATTAGACGTTGCCTAATACTACATCCACTGAATATTAGTGTCTGATGAATCATAGGGCATTTATTCATAAGCATTTCTAGGACTTTGAAATTCATACATGCTCAGAAGATGACGACCAATGAATATGTAGAATAAATGCGATATGAGAACTTTGACAAAGGATGAATACCCTCCGTCCGTTCCCTTTTTTAGCTCACCAGAGCACAACGTGCTCAAGTGAGCTATTGTGATCACCTTTCGTCCGGCGCCCAGCCGTCGTCTGTAGTTCGTCGTCCATCAACAATTTCTTTAAACGACATCTCCTCCTAAACTACTTGGCCAATTTTAACCAAACTTGGCAGAAATGTTTCTTAGATGATCCCCTTTAAGTATTGCTAAAAAATTGAAATCGGTGAAAAACTCTGGTTGCTATGGCAACCAAAGTTAAAAATTTAAGAAAATCTTTAAAATTCTTCTTCTTCTGAACAAGCAGCTCTACAGCCTTGAAATTTGGCATGGATGATCAGCTCATAGACCTTAATAAAAACAGCTAAAGTCATATCTGTTGGGCCACCAGGTGTGGAGCACCAGGGGGGACAGGGTAGTTCTTTTGTGAAAATTTTGTAATCTTTCACCTTCTCCTTCTGATGAACCACGAGCCCTACAGACTTGAAAATTGGCATTGAGGATCAGCTCATAGACCTTAATAAAAATAGCTAAAATCATGACTGTAATGCCACCAGGTGGGGAGCACCAGGGGGGAGGGGGTAGTACTTTTGTGAAAATTTTGTAACTTTAACCTTCATCTTCTAATGAACCAGGAGCCCTACAGACTTCAATATTGGCATGGATGATAAGCATATGGATCTAAAATAAAATAGCTGAAATCATGAATGTAGGGCCACCAGATGCGGAGCATTAGGGGGGAGGGGGTAGTACTTTGGATCAATTTTGAAATCTTTAACCTTTTTCTTCTCCTGGATCAGGAACCCTACAGACTTGAAAATTGTCATGGGTGATCAATATATTGACATTAATAAAAATAGCTAAAATCATGACTGTAGGGTCACCAGGTGCTGAGTGTGGGAAGGGGGTAGTACAGTAAAACCCCTTCTTCCGACCACCCCGGAAAAACGGGCACCCCGCTATTACGAACGATTTTCGCCGAACGGAATTATTTGTTCTCTATCTTAATGGTCGCGACCCCCTCTAATGCGAGCACCCCGCTATTCCGAATTACGACCACTAATTTCAGTACAAACGTCGTATAATACACTATTACGAACCTCGCTAGAAAGACCAGTAACTTCACACCTCCGGATCGACCATCTGAATTTCTCGCTTAGTAAGTACAACACTAATTGGGTACGAATGGATCAACAATGGATTATCGAATTTTTCGATATCGTGATTAAACCTCTATTGTGTTTTGGTGTTATTTTCAAACAAACAACTTTAAGCGATCAATTGTTTTGATACACTGCATTCGTCTATCAATTAAAGATGTTACCTGGTTAACTGGAGTAAAGAAACCGAAAGTAATGCTAATTATGGAAACATACAGGAAATCGTTTTCGGCGATCTGCTGACCGATTGTAAATTTGCTTATGATGGGTTTCGTTTTTAGGATTTTACTAATGTATGCGCTACTTTGCAGTTCGTCAATAATTGCCCTTATTTTAATATAAATAATCCGAGGTAGGTTTTCAAACCAGATCAAATTAAAGGGAAGGGAAAGCAAGACAAAAAATTTAAGACAACAAAAGTTTTACATGTAAATGCTATTTTATAGATTTAATTACGTAATTTAAAAAAAAAACATGATATAGTTTAAATCATTATAAAATAAACTGAATTACAGTCTCTTCTATTAGGAATAAATAGTCTAGGAAGTTTGAACGCATCCGACCAAACCTCAGAATTAAGACCACCCCGCTATTAAGACCACTTTCAAAAAGTACCCCAAGTGGTCTTAATAGGGGGGTTTTACTGTACTTTGGATCATTTTTGAAATCTTTAAACTTCTTCTAATGAACCAGGAGTCCTACAAACTTGAAAATTGGTATGGATGATCAGCATAGGGACATTAATTGAATAAGCTAAAATCATGACTGTAGATTCACCAGGTGCAGAGCATCTTGGGGGTGGGGGGAGTGCTTTGTTGAGAATTTGAATCCCTACAGCCTTTATATTTGACATGGATTGATCAACTCATTAAAGAAAACTTTAAAAGTCTCAGACTCAGCCTGTATATCTGGCATAGATTAGCTGATCACAGACCTTTTTGAAACAAGCTTAAATAAATAATGAACAGGGGAGGAGCAGAGGGGGGGAAGGATTATTTCAAATGTTTTTTGATTGATAAGTGAAAATCTCTTTTTCTGTGGTTGCATGGACATACCTAGGTGATGAAGCTTTTTTCTCAGGTGAGCGACCCAGGGCCAACGCCCCTCTTGTTATGATTTGAGCATTGGTGAATGATCAAAACATCATAACTACCGCTACAACTACAGCTTTGATAAGTTGTAGTTTCCATGCTATGGTTATTCATCATTGATATTTTTCAACAGAGGATTATTTCATTTACGTACTTGCATAAATTGTGTAATGGGAGTTAGGCCCTTGATTTTTTCAGTTTTGCAATAAGGTGAGTCTATCATTAATTTATGAGTAATGGCAGTAAAAAGACATTTTAAAAGTAAAGTCAGACAGGGCAAAGACAAATTAACGTCATGCTGTGGCATTTTCCTATTTATTTTGTAAATTTGGATGCAATCCAATTAGATGGTCACCCTATACCCAGTTTAAAACATAATAGTCATTCGGTACAGGCACAAGGTAACAGCACCAATATGATTCTACATAATTGACAACTGCCAATGTAAGTCAGCACTTATCAAAAAAGACATCTCAACAATCAACACAATTTCTGTCATTTTCATCCATTGAATAAGCGCTATTTTCATACCTATCTGATCCAAAATGATCAACTAAAGTGTTAACAGTTACTTCACTGATGTTGATCTGTAATAACAAGAGATCCAATGTTGAGGAGATGTTTCCCATTCTCAGTGGTCATCCTTCAGAAACTCTCTCCATTTCAAAAGAAGTTTAAACCATTTTAAAAGAAAAAAAATGCTTACATTTGAAGACCTTTTCTCTTATCTTATCATTTTAACTTCTTGTTAAGGTTTTTCATGGGTTCTGAAGAGGTTTATTATTACACCTGCGCCAGTACCATCATTTAGAAGTTCAAAAATGTATGCGCGACCTTAGCTTACTGACTTTGATTTGAAAATTACTGAATGAATTAAGCTAAGATTTTAAACATGCTAACAGATTACGTCAACATGTAAAAAGCATAATTAAGAATGGTTTGTATAAATTGAGGGGACAATTACAGGTACTACGATTAGGAATAAGGTTCAGATTTTTCATAACAGTCATAGCTTAAACTCTTGTAAATTTAGTATTACAGTCAACATTAAATGGTTTGAGACATGAACAGAATTTTGTTCATTTCTGTTGGGAAATTTCAAAGTTATAATTAAAGTCCACTTATTTTATATTTTAATTATGGTTGGCTTAGCAGTCTTGGAAAACACCCATGAAGTGAGGTCATTGCATGATTATGTAAATATCTGGGGTTGAATTTGATGGATCATTTTAGTATCATAACTATGTAGAAAAAAGTTCTTATACCTGAAACAACTTCTGTAATGAGTCACAGCTTAAGAGGTGAGAAAAAAAATAACAAACATTTATGGTTAGGTGCTCCAGCCCCTGTGATAAGACAAAAAAACCTGGTGTAAATCGAATACAAACATATTGTTTTGCAATAGTTCAATTTTGAATTGCTGCATCTGATTTTGGATTGCTTTGAACTTTTTAACTTTATCAATTTAACCCTTGTCATGCTGAATAAATTTTGGCTAAAATTTTCAACAAAAACCAAAGGGCAAAAAGCACTGTAAGTACCAACTGTAGGCCAATTTTAATTTGAAAAACTAAATCTTTTGACAATTCTGGTTTGAAAGTGAGAAACAGGTGATGTAGACTAACATCAGACTGCACATATGTGCAGACTGATGTTTGTCTATAGCTCCAGCCAAAGGTGGAATATTCCGGGATCAGCATGACAAGGGTTAAGAGTTAAGTTTAAAAATCGGTAGCAATGGAATTTTAATCCAGTTATTTAGAGATGATAATGATTCTTGAGACATTAAAGATTTATTACCATCGGTTTATATCAATTGGTAAGCAAACACTTGAATGTTACCAGCGGATTTCAACCTATTCATGATAGCCAAGCAAACAAAGTTGAGACTCTTAAAGGTTGATTTAAAAAATCCTTATCAAACTTTTTACTTTAATCTGTCATTAAGGTTATAATCCATCCATCAACATTTGGAGCAGTCTGGCTACTGTATTAAATCAATTGATCCAAGGAACTTTTAACTTAAACCTTGTCTTGCTGAATTAAGAAAAAAAAATGAAAATAAAAATTTAATATTTCTTTGTTTAAACATACTAGTAATAAGCAGGGCCAGAAGTTATAAAATTTTTCTCATGCTCAACTGAGAATTTTCTCAAATCTTAAATAAATGTATCAACATAAATGATAATATAAATAAATTGTTATTTATAACAACTTATTAATATTATGTTTTATGTTAATGCATTAAAATGAGTAATAAAACAGAATTACGGCTTTAATCTTAAATTGAAATTTGAGAAAAATTTTAATTGATAGAGACCAAGGTTGTATGGACTAGGGTCAGACTCAGTGAGCACAAAAGATGCAAGCTTATCTTTGTCTATACCTACTGCCAAAGTAGGATTATATTCTAAGGGTTCAGAATGTCAAGATTTAGAAACAAACTGTTAGGCTAATTGCTTCTGTATAAATATTGATACTGATGTATTGATCATTCAGTCTCAATTTGTCATTAAATCCTACTACCTTTTGACATTGAAAAACTACAAGATCATTATAAACTATTTTGGACTTAATTGTAAAACCATTACCTTGATCAAAGCTGTAGTTAAAAGGTTTTTGAATTTATTCTGCTCTATATTATGTATGTCATTCAATGATTTAGAGGCAGTTGCTGTAATCTGCACAAACATTGAATGTGCATGCTGATCTTTGTCTTTACCTCTTGCCAAAGTTGGAATTTTTCAGGTTACAGTATTTAATTGACAACTGACAACAGTTGATTATGTATATTGAAGAATATGAAAAAATGTGTGAGATATCATATTTTTATCCCATCAATATTGATATACTGCAAAACAAGCTGTGTTTGTTTATTATGCAAGAATTGATAGTTTTAACCCTGAAGGGGACTTTTTTCATCAAATATACTGAAATGTTTTCCAGGTTTGTTATTGATAAGGCCTCATAGCAGTTTTCTTCATTCAGGCAAACAACACCTTGCAATAACTGCAATAGCATGGGTAGTGCTGCAAATTTCAGAGAAAATTAAAAGTATTTCTAAAACTAAAATATTTGGCCATTGACTGACTTCATTACCCTCAAAAATCTTGAAATTAGGGATATCTCCGGTACTTAACCCTTGTCATGCTGAACCTGGAATATTCCTGCCTTGGCAGGAGCTATAGACAAACATCAGCCTGCACATGTGTGCAGTCTGATGATAGTCTACAGCACCTGTTTTTCTTTCTGAAACCAGAAAAGCTTAAAGTTTTATTTTTCAAGATTAGCACCAACTCACATATAGTGCATCCAGTGCTTTTAGCCCTTTGATTATATAATAATTTTGTGAAGATTTTTTTATTCAGCATGACAAGGGTTAAGGTAGTGGAGCCGCAAATGTATTCATGAGAACTCATGATCTTTCAAAATGTTAACCAAGGTTTCCTAATGAAATCATTAGAAATCCTCGGTTAACACTGTTAAAATTCATGACTTCTGGATTGTTGCGGAACTATTACAGGCCCACAACCTTAAAGACGGACTGTGATGATTGGCTTAAAGCTTTGGATATATATGCTCACCATCTTGGAATTTGATCCTGTGTGTTGGATTTCCAACATTTTCAAATAACCGCAAAGCAAAGACTCTGACCAGCCTGTGTATCCTTACAGTCTGACCAGAGTCTAACATTATGCATCTAGAAGAGAGATAAGATCTCTAAGTATCTGTAAACCATCAGGTAACTTTATATTTACAGTATGTGACTGTCTAAGCTGCTCAATGTTTGCCCTTCAGGCGCATTTCAATTATTTGGAAATGTCACACACAGGCTCATAATAATGTTCACTTTCTTTGTTTATTGAAAACTTAATCCTTCTCATGCTGTTTAAGACATATGTAACCCGTCACTCGAAAAGGGACCATCTCGGAACTTCGTTAAATAACTATTTGAAAAAGAGATTGGTTCTAGAACAGGCCAACCAGAGGTCGCATTTCAAAAATTCTTTTACAGGAAGTTAGCTTGATTATTCTAGATTCAGAAAATTAGTAAAGTATGAAAAGTTTTGACCCTAGTCAGTCTGCCCAATCCACGCAGTCTGACAAGGGTGGAACCTTTACGCACTTCCCAGATGGTCCCTCTTCGTGTGACAGGTATTCAAAGCTCAATTAGCAGACAGCATTATAACTAATATTTCCTGAAATTTTGTTGAAACTGGACCATCATACAGTTTTGTTGGCTGATAAGGGGTCAAATTTTTGTCAAAGATCTAGTTACTTATTTGTTCGATTGATAGATAAAGATTGGTTTATTGTTGTATTTTTCAGCCTAAATGGATTTGTGAACACAAAGACCAATATGGATTGTATATTAATAACAGATTAGGAGATTAACCGGAGAGGTAATTATATATCTGACTAATCAGGATTGAAGGAGCTATCTTGGGTTTTGGTTTATTGAATAAGACTTTATGCCATTTTCAACAATGTTGCAGTTTTATCTTAGCCCATGAAGTTAACTTACCTTTAACCATGTGTTTCCTTAATATCACCATGCTAGTCTGGGGCTATAAATTCTAATATTTGTTATATCCCTGCATTGATAGAATGAGGGCCTTTTATTTTTCCATTGTCCATCTGTCCGTCCATCTGTCTATCTGCAAAACTTAAGCAAAAGAACCCTTAACATTACCAATTACTTCAAGTCTTTCAAGATACAATATTCATATGTGGCATGATGATAGATGTAAATGATATGAATCTGATTTTACCAAGGTCAAGGTCGTCTGTCATGGTCAAACTTATGAAAAATTTACTGTTTAAGAGCCATCCTGTTTCACAAGTACATCTTGTTTGGTCTAAATCAATTGATAGGAGCATGTTACCACATATATAAAACAGAGTTTACAATATGCAAAGTAAATGGCTAATCTATCCTTTAGTAGAGTCCTATATATTTAACCGAGTAAAGAGCCTTTTCCAACAACTTCTAAGCTAGAATTTAAAAATTCAATCCATGACCATTCAATGGATTACAGAATGGTCATGGAACACTTACACCTAACTTCAACCTTTTAAGATATTCTCAGATTATATAATCCAAAACTGTTTGTTCAGGTATGCAATAATACATATAGGAGTCAGCTTGTTGGTTGGTTGGTCAGTCTGTCTGTACATGTGTAGATTTTTAATGTCCACTCAATTTCTCAGCAATTAATTGACAGAAATCATTCAAACTATGCAGATGTGATTAGTATCTAGCAGAGGCGTGTGTTTCCTATTTTGGTAATGGTCCATTGACTTTTGACAAAGTTATGGCCCTTTGATTGAAAATAGCATTCCATTATGGATAAGCACATGTGGTATTCGAAGGCCTCTTCACAACAATTTAAGTTATTTCGAATTCAAGAGTCTGTATTAATTGCTTTTTCTGGCAATTTGTTAAAAAGAAGATTCCAATGATAATCTATTGACAATGAAAGTGTAACACATTTTCATAACCCTGGAGCCAGCCAGCTGTTGGATCGGCAACAATAACATGCAGTTAAAGCTCTTATATAACTCCTTGGTACTATTACAACCAACAAATTTGTGTTAGAATGGCTGGGGTATTATTAGATTCTATACATCAAGGGATCAGTGCAATCCTATCATAAGTGCCTATATAAATTCATAGGCACCTACAATAGTATTTCTCTAACCCTTGCTGATGTTAAGGTGCCAAGAATTTGCCAAGGATGCCATAAGCCTGAGATCAAAACTATGACTGTAAATAAGTCAAGATAAAAACCAAAGGTAATTCATGAATGAATATAATTCACCATAGTGTAGGGGTGAACATTTAACTAATATATAGAAAGTACAGAAAGCAGGGTTGGAAGATTTAAGAAAAAGGCACTTACGTCTTGCAGGGCAAGTGACTTGAAAAATTTGATCATCCTGTTTTGAAGGGGATTTAGAAAAAACACAAAACATTCAAACATCTGAAGACATCATTTAAAATGTGCAGACAAAAAGTAAGTACAAAATAAACGATGCCAAAACCATTAAATTCCAGGTCTTAAATACTGGTAAAATGATCCAGACCAGTGAAATAATTTATTTGTTAACATACAATATCATTGAATTTTTCATGTACACTTTATTTATTGTGACTATATAACTCAAAATACGTAGTAAATAGTATATATAATCAAAGCATGTGAAAATGTTTATCATTTTTGACTTTTTCCATGATTTCAAGATCAATTAATATTTAAGATTTACATGTACTGGATGATATTGTGCAAAAACTGAAGTCAAAATCAAAATACATGACTGTTTACATTTGGATTTGTTGCAAACTTCTATCCCTGTTAAGTTTTTTTTAAGAGTGACTTCTCTGTATTTTATAAGCTCACCTGAGCTCACTTGCTCAAGTTGAGCTTTTGTGATAACCTTTTGTCAATCATGCCTCTGTTGTCATCTGTCGGAAGTCATCAACAATTCTTCTCCTCAGTAACCAATGGATGGATTTCAACCAAACTTGGCACAAATGTTCCTTGGGTGACCCTTTTCTAAACATGTTGATGGAATTTTGATTAATCCCAAATTATAAGCATGGCAGGGAAGGACGTATTTTGAGTCCGAAATCTTTAAACATCTTCTCCTCAGCAACCAAAGGTTGGATTTCAACCAAACTTGGCAGGACTTTGGGTGACTCTTTTCAAAGCTGGTTTCTGATATTTTGATTGAACGATCCCCCCCCCTCTCCCACACACACATACACATATTGGCATGGCAGAAGGGGGGGGAGGCAGTTTTCAGTTTTGCATAATGGACACACAATTGTGTAGAATTACATGTCAACAACTAGGCAAATGTAAATGAAAATTTGATACTTAGGTGATATCCACTGGACCAATAAAATTCAGGATAGCGGGATAAGGCCATTCTGGCCTATTTGTGGGTTTTTACTCTGGCACTATAGACATTATTATTTAGTGCCATTGATCCTTCACCTGTCCAGCGGATGACTGTCTAAGAATTTCCACTCGTTCTTCCAGATATCTTACTTGTAAATACAAGCGGATGAGTGGAAATCCATGGTTAGGTGTACCATATCTATCAGAATCTAAGAGTAATTTGTGTAATGAATGATATAGTTTCCAAAAAACTGTAGAAAGCTAAAATACTCACTCCTGGTCTGAGTCTGCAGACTGTATTGTTGTATCAGCAATTAGCCTGAACCTGAGATTTCGAGGTTTGAATTCCGTAGTACCAATTTACTGAGCTAGCCAGTCTGTCTATTTTATTCATAATTATATTGTAGGTTGAATATGAAAACCTAGTAGCTATAGCTTAATCAAATCTGTAGTTACTAGGTTTTAGTTATCAAACTTATTATATGATGTGGTCTTTAACTTAGCTGTTATGACACCATTAACCCTAGGATGTCTTTCACTTTCCTCAAAAAAGCATGAAAATTGTCAAATTAACTTAGGTATAAATTATAGGCTTATCAAAGTTAATTGAATTGTTAAAATATTTCTGGACCTTATTTTTTCATTTGAATAAAACCTAAACCTAAAAATGTTTTTACGCATTGTATTTTAGAATTGTGTGGTTTCGAAGACTGTGCTAATGAGAAATGATTCGTTCTTTTGACTTAACACTGTACAGACAGAGCCAAAGTCCACCCAGTCCTGTGTTCAGGATGTAAAAGTGTTTTGTGAGCGCTTTGAGATGATACCCCACTTTGCAAGTGCACATACGTGCAAAGCAAGGTATCATTTCAAAAGCCCTTTGCTAACATTTTCATCCTGAACGCAGGGCAGCTGTAAAGATGGTTAGAAGTGGTTAGAATCCATTGCCTCTTTAGGATCTGGTTTCAGTGAAAGACCACAATTGAAATCATTTAAAAAATAATTGTCTCTAGAACATGCTAACCTCAGAGAAAAAAAAGAAAAGAAAAAAAAAAGGATTTTGAGATTCATGTTTTTGAGGGTATAGACCAAAAAAGTATTTTTCATAGACAAAAAAGTGGCTAAGCACACTTGCATAACAGACTCTAGAGTCTCCACAAATGTTGACACTCCACAAAATGAATTTGATGCTATTATTGCATTGAACCAGAAGGAAATTAGTTGGGTAACACAAGACATTTTGACAAAAGCCTTTTAGATTTATAATGCATGTGAATTAAATTTGCCTTGATATAACTGAATGATTGTTTGCGGTAGTGGGCCTGAAATAGTTCCACAACCTTTCAGAGCAATGTCAACTTTAACAGTGTAAACCAAAGTTTCCTAAAGATTTCATTTGGAAACATTGGTTAACATTGTGGAAGATCATGAGTTGCAAAATGAAATAGAACTATTACAGTTCCACTACCTTAAAACAGAATAATTTAGACTCAATTCAAAATTTATATCACTGTTTGAGTTCGTTGATGTCAAGAAACATTTATTATTAAAAATATGGAGCTAAACTAGTTTGACTCTAATACGGAGATGAAATTGAAACTAAATGTCCGACATTGAAAAATGACATATATTATTATTCTGCAATAAAACGCCAAATTTACCCCTAATTGGACTAAATTACACGAATCTAAAGGGTGGCCTCATTCCTTACTGCTAATCATAGAGTGGCATCTAACAATTATTGAACTTATAAAGTTTAATAAATTTGACCTGTCTCTCGGAACAGTACCAACTGGTCAATGAGAGAGGTACTGCCTCTGGTCAGACTGCTTGGACTGCTCTGGCATTTTGCAAATCTAGAGTGATAATTTGATCTTTCCATATGATTATTTTCTAATTGAAAACTCAAGTCTGCTGGGTCCAGTCCTTTTAAAACTCCACTGTCAGAACGCCACTGAGGCTATTTTCATGGCGCTGTATCCGTGTGTCTATCCAATGGCATCTATGCATCTGGTCGTAAATATTTTCTTTGAAATCTTTTTCTCAGAAACTTCTTCTCAGAAATTTCTGGGTATATTTCAACCAAACTTCACAGGAATGATCCTTGAGTGACCCTCTTTCAAAGTTGTTCAAAGATTTTTGATCCAATATAAAACATGGCTTTAAAGGGTGCGTATAATTTCTTTATATGGTAGAAATTGAATTTTCTCAGAGCCTTATTGATGTATATCAACCAAATATAACATTTATGATTCTTTGAACTTTGAAACTTTGAAATCATTTTCTCAGAACCTAACAAATGGATATTAACCAAATTTCACAGGAATGCCAATAATACCCAAAAGGGGAGTTGGGCAGTATGTATTTATAATAGAGCCTACCAGAAATCCATTGTTAGGTTCTTCAGTTGCTGGATATAACTGAAAAAATGTTGAAAGCGGCGTAACACTCCATTCAAACAATCTATCAATCAATCTTGGGTTACCCTTTATCAGGCTACAAAAAAGTATTGTGGTCAGATGAAAAATATGCATTTTATGGGCAGAGGTCATTTCTCAATATATTTTATATTGGAAAATGGCGGAGGTCATTCCTCTAAATATTTTATAATGAAAAGTTCAAAATTTCACTTCAGTGAATCCTTGGGTGATCCATCAAAAAAATTATTTCAAATTTAAAGGAAAAAACAACTTTTATAAACAAACTTATTTCCATACATGGTAAATATAATAAAACTTTTAATGAAAAATGGTATAATTTTCAATTTATTTCTCATGAAAGTTCTGAGCTAGGAATTCATGTAATGCTGAAAGTATTGTGCATGTTGGTTACTACTCTTTTTTTCTAAATAGCAATTATCATTCTTTTATAATCATTAATTATCAAAAGATTCCACAGGGCATTTTTAGCTTTTTTTTAAGTCTTACATGTATATATAACAACAAGGGAAGCAACTGACAAATACAGAAAAATCTACCTGTCCCCACAAAAACACACGCCCTGGACAGACCTGAGTTAGACCAAGTAATTTCGACATCGACCAAAAATGTCGCGAAACCGGCTTCTCTAGCGAGAATCCCCAAACACTTTGTTGAAAAACCACTTTGTTTTTTGCTAGATAAATATATAAGGAGTAAGTCAAAGAAGATCACATGTAATTATCTTTAAAATTAACAAAGTAATGTGTGTTTTTGTGGGGATGGGTAGATTTTTGTGAAGGATGCATCCCTTGTTATTATATATGTAAGACATAAAAAATGCTAAAAATGCCCTGTGAAAGATTGACAGGCCGGTGGAGCCAATCAGTCTCTAAAGCACCTCTAGTTTTCAAATATTTATGTTATGGATTTCTGAGATGGTCCTTTTTGGATGACAGTTTACGTTTACGAAAATGTTCAAGTGTTCGAACTGAAAAAAAAGGGCATCTTGATTTAGTTTGTCCAACAGTTATAGTTCCACAACACTTCCAAACTCAAAATCTTTCACAATGTTGACCGAGATTTCCAAATGAAAATCCTTAGGAAACCTTGGTTAACTCTGTTTAAGTTCATCACATCTGAGACATTGCAATTTAACTAATACAGGTCCACTACCTTAAATCGTAGAAAAAAGAAGTAATGATTTTTAAGGATATCCCTAAATTTCATTTAAGGTTACAAAACTGTTTTAGACTTTTAAGTTTAAAGGGATTTAAAAGCCTATCTCAGTCAACTTTTATTTGACATTTGACAAAATTCAATGTGGCCCAAGTCATTTGGTTCCACCAATGGTAACTACTATGCCTAAATTGGATGATCAGCCGATGAAATATTCTGGTTGTACTGGTGTGAGAAATGATAGGAAACCATGGGAAAATGGTTCAACAGCCTCTAAAATATAATTGAAATAATGTTGTAAGTGGCAATAAACACCCTAAAAACATAAAATATATGCAAATAAAATGTGTAGGAGATTGTTCATATAAAAGGCCTCACTAACAAAGTGCATTATCACAGTTACAATCAGTTCAAATGCACTGAGGCTATTTGTGTTTCCATTAATGCATTAAATTTGACAGGACATTATCCTTGGTAAATAATGACCTTTTCTCCATCAGTTCTTAAGGTACAATAACAAAACATATTGTTAATGTAATTCTCAAACCTCCTAACTGTAGCTTGATCAAAGCTGTAGTTATGAGGTTTTAGATTAATTATGACCATATTTTTAACCTGTAATTCTTAACTCTTACCATGCTGATAGACACATATGAAAATTTAGCAGTAAAATTGAAGTGCTGATAGCACCGAATGCACTAGGCTAATTGTGGGTTGGTAATTGTTTTAAAATTCTAATGTTTAAATTTTTCTGGTCTTAAAAGATAACAATTAAATGAAATAACATTCCTGTCATCTATAAGTATTAACCAGTATCTGGTTTACTCTGTCTGTTGTCTGCCTTTTTTCTGCCTTTCTTCAAAACTTGCATGAAAAATATGTCTTAACAAATTTCTAGTAGCAATGCCAAGTATTTCAAGACTGTTTGAGATACAATGCTCATATTTGGCATGATTAACAACCTCATGAATATCAGATTCTGTGTATACCAAGATCAAAATTGTCTCACAAAGGTCAAGGTCATCCATCAAGGTAAAACTTAGCAATGGTTAACCTAGAAATAAAACACTTAAAAATTTTTCCAAGCATTTTAAGGATACATCCCTCATTGCATGTATTTGGTGTGACAGATTATTGTTTATTTATATTTGCAAACTTCTTCACCTGAAATTTCTCATTTTACGGCTGTTTCTTCAATTTCCAAAATTGTTTGGTCTTTTTATTATCGGCAGTTACAACTCTTTGGTGCTGAGCTGTGGAAATGTTTCAAAAAGTTCATTTTTTGAGGATTCATAGGTAATGGATTAAAATTGTGCAATATATAAAGTGTTGAAGTGATGGTCCAAATTTTTAAAGAAGAAAAGAGTGTTGACAGATTTGATTGTCATCTTGTTTGTTTTATTAAGACTTCATACTTTGTTGAAATGGACCGCCCAAGAGGCTAAGATTTAAACGATTACCTGGCAAATAAAATTTTGTTGCCCTTAAATCTTGTCCTTGATAAATCTATCAGTGCCTTAACAAAATAAATGTAACCCAACATGCAGTGAAATATACAAATGGAGCAGGAAAAGAAAATGTTATGGTTTTAATTATTTACCTGTATTTCTTTATCCAGACACTAGATTAAAAAAATTGTACTAAACTAATAATTTTTTCAACCTTAGTTCAAAAAAAATTCTTACTCTGGTAACAACTTATCAATATTATCTTTTTAGCTCACCTGAGCACATCGTGCTCAAGGTGAGCTTTTGTGATCATTGAATGTCCGTCCTCCGTCGTGTGTCGTCCATCGTCTGTCGTCCGTCATCAGGTGTCAACAATTTAAGTGTTTACACTCTAGAGGCCACAAATATTAACCAATCATCATGAAACTTGGTCAGAATTACTGTCAGGTCACAAGGATGAACCCTATTGAAAATGGGAAGGATCTGTGCCATATCACGGGAAAAGGGGCCTAAAAGATAATTTTCTTGTTTACACTCTAGAAGCCACAAATATGGTCCAATCTTCATGAAACTTGGTCAGAGTAATTGTCAGGTCATAAGGATTAACCCTATCGAAAATGGGAAGGATCTGTGTCATATCACAGGAAAAGGGGCCTTAATGACAATTTTCTTGTTTACGCTCTAGAGGCCAGAAAAATGAACCAATCATCATGAAATTTGGCCAGAATGATTGTCAGGTCACAAGGATTAACCCTATTGAAAATGGGAAGGATCTTTGTCATATCACGGAAAAAGGGACCTTAGTGACAATTTTCTTGTTTAAGCTCTAGAGGCCACAAATATGGCCCAATCTTCATGAAACTTGGTCAGAATGATTTTCAGGTCACAAGGATGAATCCTATCGAAAATGGGAAGGATCCATATCATATCAAGGGAAAAGGGGCCTTAATGACAATTTTCATATTTAAGCTCAAGAGGCCACAAATATGGTCCAATCTTCATGAAACTTGGTCTGAATGTTTGTTAAGTCACAAGGATGAATCCTTTGGAAAATGGGAAGGATCTGTGTCATATCATGGTAAAAGGAGCTTTCATGATAATTTTCTTGTTACACTCTATAGAGACCAAAAGTTTTAAAAGTTCAATTATTCCTTTTGCTGGAAAATTTTTATACTAGTTAATTAAGACAAAGATACACAGGTGAGCGATATAGGACCATTATGGTCCTCTTGTTTTTTTCATTTATAATACAGTCAAACCTGTATTAAGCAAGCATCCAAGGAGCTTATTAAAAGTGCTTGCTTAGTCTTAATAAGAAAGGTGTTTGCATAATACAGCTAACTTTCAGTACAATAATTATTTTGCTTTATTTGGGAACCCAGTGGTTGCCTTTTTAAAGACAGGTTACTTGCTTGCTGAATACAGGCCAGGGACTGTTGTGATAGGTTTGAATATAGGATAGAAAACTAGTGCCGTGGTAAATGAAAAACAGACACGAGTGTCAGCGAGTGTCTATTTTTCATATACCGCAGCATGAGGTTTTCTCTCTGACTTAGACCAGGCTTTTTTAACACTGTCTGTATTTTATAACGGAACCTCTAAACAATGAAAATGAGTAAATCTTGCTGTGTTATAAGTGTAAGATGTGTAATTATGGTTAAATTACTTATGAATCTGTCTCCGTTACTTATCACAGATCTTTTGTCATTTATGGCGTCTATAGAAAGTTTTTTAGCAACAGCTCTCATATAAAATTATCGTTATCGTTGTGAAATGACTTGGCATGCATATTATATGAAAATCCATGTGCATGACACACTTCAACTGCATATTCTGTAAATACAATGCTCTGAGTTTTATCTGTGATTTAAACTTTTGAAATACTATTCTCTGATTGGCCAATTCGCTTCAAGCGTTTTCTAGCTGTAGGTATACAACAGAATAACAGCTTGATCCTCAATTTGAAGTCTGACTAAATCATCAATTGAGAACTAAAAAAGGTTTTATAATCTTGGGCCCTGATAACATTAAAAATAGATTTGAATGAATTTTTAAGGATGAAAGGGCACAGACATAATAATGTAAATAAGCACATAAAAGTTAATTTTACTTTTAAAGGTGACAAACATGGGCTTTAGTTTTGATAATACAAATCTGAGGTCAAAAGTTTTGCCCCTTTCTTACATTTGTTGTGGCACCACCATTGAGCGAATAATGGTAAACCTGTTGGATGAGCAAGATACTGGACACAAGGAATCCATGATTTGGTGCTCAAGCTGCAAGAAGGCCGAAAAACTGATTTCATCATTTGGCAATCAAAGTAATATTGTAGTTGTTTGGAATACATAAGGATTGAGAAGCACTGTGTTAATCATCACCTGAAGAGTGAAGGAATTTAGATAAATAATCACATACCAAAACTGAAAGAAAATGTTTCATTATTTATCACATTTGTTTGACAGGCTGTTTAGACATTTAGACTTTGTAGAAAGAATTTAGCTGGTAGTCTTTAAGGTCAGTTGTTAGGTTGCATACCCTAGTCTGTTTGAAAGTCCTAAAATTGCATGCCCTTCCAAAATATGCTATTCACATATATTCCTGCTGTGCAAAAAGCTTTGGCAAACAGTATAGACTAAGATCATCCTACACAGATGTGTAGTCTGATCTTAGTTTACATTGCTTGCTTTCTACTGAGTTATTGAAAACTCTTAATCAAAACTGGATGAAATATCCAAATAATTGGCAATTTGTTAGAAACAAATTTGGACTCTGTAAAATAGATATTTGTAAAAGAGATTTGAACAAAAGGTCAACCAGAGGTATCATTTCGAAATTTTTTCACAGGAAGGTTTATTAATCATTCTAGATTCAGAAAAAAAAAGCAAAGTGTGAAAAGTTTCGAACCTAGTCAGTCTGCACAATTAGCGCAGTCTGACTAGGGTCAACATGTTACGCACTTCCCAGATGGTCCCAGTCACATATATCTAAAGAGCATAAACTCAAGATGAGTACTGTAGACTAATCTTTTCATTTCCTCCTAGGACTTTGTGTGACATTTAACACTGTGGTTCAAGCCCTAGACTGGCTGCATATTTTTATCTTTCCTAGCCATGGAATTGCCATGGGTCATTTATAGGGGTAATTTACTGGATCTTGGCTCTTATTCTGCTGAATTTAAAATCTGTTTAAAACAAATCAATACTTCAATCTGATGGCTCAGCAAGAAACAGTTGTAACTACCAATAAACATATAGGCAGTTACAACTGTTTTGCAAAAAGCCATCGAATAAGTCTAGCACAAGTTTTTCCCACAATAAGTAACAAGAGGACCATGATGGTCCTATATCGCTCACCTGAGTATGTCACTCATAACTTGTCAACCATGTTATGAAAACCAGAATTTGTTTGATGTACATTAAGGTTGGTAAAAATTCGTCCTATTGCAACTTGATTTTTTTAAGTTTCGTAAATTTTCAACTTTTCTCTTATCATGGCATATTCTTTTAACAACTTTTGAAGACCTTTACCCAAGGAACATCCCTGCCAAGTTTCAGCTTGATTTACCCAGTGGTTTAGGAGGAGAAGAATTTTTTCTAATATTTTCAGTCATTTTCGGCCATTTTTCATATTTTCCGTTACCATGGAAACTAGAGTTTTTGATGAAATTAAATTCTTTTAACAACTTTTGAAGACCTTCAGCCAAGGAACATCCCTGCCAAGTTTCAGCTTGATTGGCCCAGTGGTTTAGGAGGAGAAGAATGTTTTCTAATATTTTCAGCCATTTTCGACCATTTTAAGACTTTACGTTATCATGGAAACTAGAGTTTTTGATGAAATTAAATTCTTTTAACAACTTTTGAAGACCTTCACCTAAGGAACATCCCTGCCAAGTTTCAGCTTGATTTGCCCAGTGGCTTAGGAGGAGAAGAATTTTTTCTAATATTTTCAGCCATTTTCGGCCATTTTTCATATTTTCCGTTACCATGGAAACTAGAGTTTTTGATGAAATTAAATTCTTTTAACTACTTTTGAAAACCTTCACCCAAGGAACATCCCTGCGAAGTTTCAGCTTGATTGGCCCTGTGGTTTAGGAGGAGAAGAATTTTTTCTAATATTTTCAGCCATTTTTGGCCATTTTTCAGATTTTCCGTTACCATGGAAACTAGAGTTTTTGATGAAATTCAATTCTTTTAACAACTTTTGAAGACCTTCACCCAAGGAACATCCCTGCCAAGTTTCAGCTTGATTGGCCCAGTGGTTTAGGAGGAGAAGAATTTTTTCTAAGATTTTCGGCCATTTCGGGCTATTATGTAACCATGGCAACCAGAGTTTTTGATGAAATTCAATTCTTTTAACAACTTTTAAAGACCTTCACCCAAGGAACATCCCTGCCAAGTTTCAGCTTGATTGGCCCAGTGGTTTAGGAGGAGAAGATGTTTAAAGAAATTGTTGACGGACGGACAGACAGACGGACGAACGATGGACAGTGAGTGATCACAATAGCTCACCTTGAGCACTTTGTGCTCAGGTGAGCTAAAAAGGGGGCAGGCAGTGTAGTCTAAGATCAGACCTCATGTGTAGACTGGTCTATACTCACTATCTGCCACAGTCCTGTAAAGAAGGAAAATGTCATTAACAGCATAAGAAAAGCTTAGCAATAAATTATAGCCAACAATGTCCAACATATCCATATTTCTCTATTGAGCAATTTTGTTCCACACTTTTTATATAACACTCTGATGATCTGAAAAAAATATGTTTGATTTTAAATTGGAAAGAAAATAAGAATTACCATATTTTTCCTAATTGAAACACTTGTGGGATCTATACATAATATGGTCAGGGAGCTTTTATTTAGTATGCATTTTCTGTTTAAAAAAAATCATTACACTTATGTCTTTTAGGCCCTTAATTTCCCTTTAATTTGAGGTAAATTTCCTTTAAACAATCAAATAAATTATTGTTTAGAGGAAATTCACATCAAATTAGTGAAGAATTTTCAAAAAGTTCCTAA
Organism: Fragum whitleyi; assembly: GCA_948146395.1. Lineage (NCBI taxonomy): Eukaryota > Metazoa > Mollusca > Bivalvia > Cardiida > Cardiidae > Fragum > Fragum whitleyi. The sequence continues at coordinate 14,031,067 of OX411558.1, read as the reverse complement.
GATTTAGGCATTTGAAGTGGGTTTTCTTAGTAAAAAAATGTAGGGATGCTACTATTAGGGAGGGCCCTATTATTAGAGGAAAACGGTTTTATTACTTCTCTTAATATTGGAGCTTTGCTTAACCATTGAAGTCTGAATATTCCTACATTGGCAGGAGGTATAGACAAAGATCTGTCTGCACATAATTATGTGCAGTCTGATCTTAGCCTGTACCACCTGATTTTCCATATTAAACCAAGAGTCTTAAAACGCATTGTCAAAATAATTACTTATCAATGCATTTGGTGCTTTCTGCACTGTAGTTTTAATACCATTTTGCCAAAGTTTTCATTTGCCATGACATGGGCAAATTTAAAATTATGTGATAAAATTGCATATAGCAAGGTTTTTTGTCATTACAAAAGGTATTGGTTTAAGGATTCCATATCTTCAGTGTTAATCTTCATTGCAAATATTATCTAATTATCGTTTCCTTTCATGACAAAAGCAACATTGCAGGGCTTAACTCTGACATTTCGATAATCCAGGTATTTGCTTAACCAATCTTAATCCTGTACACTTTGAAAGATAAAAAACAAATACAGAAAACAGTAGCTCCGCTGTGTCTTATTGAGGGGTTTGAAAAAGGGAGATAATGAACACAAACAGTATGTCAGTCTTTTGAATTTTTTCCCTCCCTTACAAAAGCTTAGAATATTTTTTTCTTAGCATAACCCTTGTCATGCTGAGTATTTTTTTTTTTGAAAATTTCATTAAAATCAAAATGCTGAAAAAATGGATACTCTATTTGTGAGTAAGTATTAAATTTTGAAAATACAATTGTTAAACTTTTCTGGGTTTAAACTTTTCTGGGTTTAAAAAAGGAAATAAATTTAGGTGATATAGACCAAAATCAGCTTTCACATTATGTGCAGAGTAATTTTTGTCCATAGCTGCTGTTAGTTTAGACAGTTTAGCATGTAAAGGGAGACAATAAACACATAAGATTCTGTGTCTATTGAATTCCTCTCCCTTACATAAACTGCAAACAGTTTCCTTTCAACATTATCCTTGCTGCCGCCATAGAGCATTATTCAGAGCATCAGACTTTTAATCTTCAATCATGAGATGTTATGGGTTCGATCTGAAGTTGCTGCACATATACTGTTGGACATGTTTCTCTCACAAATGGATAGATGATTTTGAACTTAAGTGCGATAGAATCTGTAGGCTAGGAGAGGATGAAATGGAAGCACTGGTGCAAGAAATACCAGAATTTGATTGTAAGGTGCTCCTGCTGAGGCAATATGACTGAAAGATTTTTAATAGTAACATTAATAGATTAAAGATAGTGTCACAAAAGATATGCCTTCTCAGGTAACATCATAGAACGATGGACTAAGGCATCATTAACCCTTCTCATGCTATTCACTAGTGTTTACAATGGATAAACGGTTTTTAGTTGGAAGAGTTAATCAACTAATGAACAATTGTTCAATTGTTTTCTTAGAAATTAATTAAGCACTCCCAGTATCACCCTTTGAAGAATAGAATGTGAATTTTTTTTCTACCTACTTCATATCGCAGCGTGAAACAGTTGTAACTGCCTATATAGGCAGTTACAACTGTTTCATGCAGAGCCATCAAACAGATGTCAGTTTCAAAAAATAATATATAATGGCTATTTTAAAAAAATATAAATCATAATAGCTTTCATTTATTTGTTAGGAACTGAGTAATCAATAATAAAATTTCTTAGTCGATTATCACAATCAGAAGCCTAAATTCTTACTAATTATCAATTATAATAGATTAATCTGTCCATCACTACTGTTTAGAGCATAATTCTGCTACACATTACACTGTGTCCCACAACCCCGAATTTCTACTCCGAATTGAGGCCACGGTAAATCTGACTGTCTGACAAGTTATCTGTTCCATTATCTATTAAAATGCTATTAATTACTGGGTCTGTTTAGATGCCCCTCTTGACCCAGGCGATTTACTGACCCCAGAGTGTTATTTTAAGATTTTATGATAAGCCAGAGTACAGCTTGTGCTGAATTCTCTCTCTGGGTACATTCATATTTAATATTGAAAGAGGGATTGATTGTCATTGGGAAAACTGTAGTAAATGTCTTTATGAAATACTAACAAAAGTAGGGTTCACACGGCATGTTTAAGCAGATATGAAAAAACAGACATGTTTTGAAACATATATGTTTTTGGGGTTCAGACGGTATGTTTTACATATCTGCTTTGTATGACCGAGATCAGTTATTTCTGAGGTGAAGTATTGTATTACATTACTGGAATATGGAGATGGATATCTATTTCTTACCCAACCGCTTTGCCCTTTTTAATAAACATGAAATAAAAAGAAAAAAAAGTACCATACTAGTTATCAAAAGACAAGCAAACGAACAGCATCAAAGAGTATTAAAATGCACTTCTCAAACAAACAATAATGATTATAATGATAAACACGATAATAATGATAGTATTTTTTTAATTGGTTCAAATAAAAGTGTTTCTTTTTCAAAATTAAAAATTTCCCTTATATAAATTTTCTTCTTATCAATAACATGAGTATAACGAAAGCAAATGTTGCTCATTCTGTGTCTGTACAATAAATCTGTTAATTGTAGCTAGGATATCAAACTGTTACTGTCATAACTACAGCTGAGAACAAGATCTGCGATTTCATAGCTCAGACTTCTTCTCAGCTTTTTATTTTTACTGCATTTTCTTATTATGTATTTACTCTAAAACAAGGGTATGTAACACCTTAGGTTCGAATGGTGTTTTACGCTGCTTTCAACAATCTTTCAGTTAAATTGGTGTGACTGGTGCACCTAACATTGGATGTCCGATATTTAATACACAGGCATCATATTCTTTCCTCAACCAATTGTCAACCCATTGGTGGGAGACAAATTGACGCAAGGATGAGTGCCGCCGTTGGGGATCGAACCAAGGACCTCCAATTTGCAAGTATGACGCACTTCCAACTGTTCTATTACGACTGCCCATATCACTGTAGGTAACAGCATGAGAAAGGAAGCAAAGGTGTTTGCATGCAGTTTTTTATTGAAGACAGGTTTACCTGTCTTTCAATATAGGGATCGTCGCCATCGGATTCTGATAACAAACCTACATGTGTCATTACGCTCAAAAAAGTAGACCCCTTCATAAAAATAAACGCGGCAAAAATAATCAATAGTGTAGCAATATACAGTAAAATTTTGGCGCTGACCTAAATTCTGGCCGGGACCTCAGGGGAGTGAACACGTGATCCATGCAGAAGTTGCCTGCAGAAACGTGTTTTACATTCGTAAATGGTGCTGTTTTAGGGCGTTTTCGGCTGCAATCTTTTGCATTTGCTCCAAATTTTCAATTGCATCCTACAACTGTTTTTATACATAGCATTGGCAAGCTATTTTCAGTTCCCCATTTTAGACTCCCTATCTCGTAAAATTGTGTGTTTGTGTGTCCTTAAGGTTGCTTTATTTATCCGTCTCCCGGGCCTGTCGTAGTGTAAATGGATAAAATCTAAAATAGCACAAGGCTATTTGAATAAACTCGTAAACCCTTGGAATTTCCTAGGTTTGAATTTTTACTTTGATTTACGGAGAAATTTCGATGGCTTATCAAATTACTTTATTATTAGGCTTGTTTTGTCTATCCACATTGTACAGCATTTGGAAAATCACTCGGTCATATCCGTAAACGGCAACAGATCGTGATCGTGATATTCACTCGGCAATCATCGGGCGATCTCCGAAGTCTCAGATAAATGTAGGTTACGGAATCGGCCGAGTTGTGACGAATGCGTTAGATTGGCCGAGTGGTGTTCCGAATGGCCTATACAGTAGTACCACGCATGCGCGATCCCGGTTTTGAGTTTCCGCTTTTGTTTTCGACAATTTTCTGACAATAACAGAAACTGTTTTGGAAACTGGAATGGATTTATTTGTAACATTCTGGAGTTGACTTCTCAAGGTGATAAATGCTGTAGCTCGGGATTTCATTTAACGATCTGTCATTTGGGCAGTTTTGTCAAAATTGATAGTTCACCGGATAGTTCAATCCGAATCTTGATCTAGAAAAGCAGTACCGTGGAAAAGGCCCGAAAGGTTGGTTGTCTTAACAGGTTTATCTATTATTTTGTAGTAAAAATAATTTTCTACCAAGTAAGACAATCTGCAAGGAGAATAACTTGAAATGGAGATCGAAATATCTCAATGGAAAAATAGAAATAGAATGTTTCACTCCTGGAAGAAACTTATACCGTATTCATAAAAAAAGCTACAGCTATTGTACGGGAAAATACTTCTTCTTAGTATTGACTTTAACTAGTAAAAGTATAAGAATATTGGTATTACTTTCATTGCTTCTTCTATGTGGAGATAATTAGTCAAATCCTGGATCAGATAATAAATGTAAAAAAAAATTTGAACAAATTTCCAATTCAGTGCAATATTCACCATGGCGATGAAATGTTCAGCTCTTCATCAAGGGGTAAGCAATGTGTGTAATGTGGCTTAACATTTTATTTAAGATTTTTACACATCCACTTAATAAGTTTGACTGGAAAAAAATCGGATTTGGATCATATTGGATTGCTGGGGATAATCTATACAATTTTATAAAACAGGGTTGCAATAATTCATATGAATTTTTAGAATACAGGAATTGCCACCATATTTCTGTTGGTTAAATGAATAGTTTTCATTTAGGATATTGAAAACTTACACTTGGGGATGAATAGCGATTATGAAGGCAGTTACCCTCTTGTTAAGCTTGAATTGGCTAGAGGGATAGGTTTATCTGGAAGTGATGAGTCTTCAAAGTAAAGCATATTCATTTGTTAGGAAGGTGCAGTTTCCATATGTAACCATCAATGATTGTTTTAAATTTTTGATTCCCACTCAAGAGGTCTTCTCAAAACGCCACAATTTTCATTCCAATTGTTAATATTCAGTCCTGTCTTCAATTTAGGCCTTTCAGGCCTTTGATTCTATACTTTGTACTGCAAGAATACCGATTCTTAATTAACATCATAAAACAATTAGAAAAGTATAGAAATGAGTTATCTGATAATGATTTACTCTTTAGTTCATGTAACAAGAAGTTACATCATGATATTTATATACCAAATACCAAATATTTCTATTCATACCTCTATGAAAAAAATGGAAAGTGAGTACCATATTGATCTGGTGAATATTCTGTGAAAAAAGTGCCACTAACTGGTATTCTTGCAGACAAAAAAAACTATCCATGGAAAAATATCAAGAATCTTCATATTTCATTACTTAATGATATCAAATTATAACATCCTAAAAACATTACTTCATTGATTTATGAAACAAATAAAACTAGTTACATTACTACTATGCAAAGAGTGTGGACTGACAATTTGGCTTTATACCTCTATCAATTAAATAATAAAATAAAAGTTTTTTTGGATATTGTGTGAAAAGAAAAAGAAATGTCAGCATGTATGGTAGTTAAAATAGTTTTGCTCTCCATTGACAAAACTAAGATAAGTCATTTTGGAAGCCACATTTTTTTCACTTTTTTTTGGGGGGGGGGGGGGCGAAGCTGAGTGTTCAATAGTGTTTTATAGAAAAAAATCAAATAGTAAACTCTTTTTTAATTCATAGCTATAGTAGGATTTTGCTCGTGGAGCTTTCATTTAAATGAATGATTATTCATATGATACCAAAAGTAAACAATTTCTCCAGGTAATTGACAAGTATAAACAGATGTTATCAAGTCATCTCGGTCAGTATCCCAAGAAAAGCTTCTGATTGGTCAATTCGGTATGAAAAAGCAGGCGAAATAGAACATGTTCTATTCCGTCTGTAAAGCAGATCTGTTAACAGAACGCTCATTATCTAGGGGTTCACACGATGTGTTTTTGAAGATCTGAAAAGACAGATGTGAAAAAACACATCGTGTGAACCCCACTAAACACTGCAGTCTTGCACTGAAAATTTGATTAGAAATCTTTTCTGCTGACTATCTGTATTGTAAGCACAAAATTTGAGGTTCGTCTATATATAACCATTCCATCACAGGTAATTGTTCCATAATGGAGTTTAGTGACAAAGGTGAAGACAACCATAAGAATGTGAAACAATCGGCTATGGATTTTAAAATACATAAAGAGATGACAGAAACCAAGTCAAAATTCAATGCAGTTGGAGACGAAAAATTTTGGTTTCTTAAATTCTAAAAAGAAGACGAATAAAATTAATACAACTTTGTATATTTTGGGTAGAAAACAATATTGAAAATGAAGAATCGTTTTTATAGTTTCTTCTTTTACACTATGTTTTCCTAATATTTATAGTGTCTTATCATACTCTCAAAAATAACGCCATTTTATTTTAATTAATTCCAAGAAGAACAGCAAGAGTATGCTTATTAAGATATTTCTTAACATCTGTGATAGCAAAATCTTATCCGGCACATTTGAATATTCTGAAAACTTTTTCGTAAACCATATAGAAATTCATTAAGAGCTGAACAGATTTTCTTAATACATGGAATTATGAAACAAAAAACATAATTAGCCTGTATGGTTTCACGAAATGGATTTAATTTTAAGTATGATTGTGTCTTTAGTCACATACCTCCATGAATTGGAAAATATATGTGCCTGTGTGTGTGAGATTATCAACAATTACATATATGTACATAGCAAAGACTGTGACCAGCCTGTGCATCCGCACAGTCTGACCAGAGTCTTCACTATGCGTTTGGTAGATAGATAAGGTCTCAATGAGCACAGTCAGGTTACCTTATATTCACAGTAGGTGGCTGTCTATGCTGCTCAATTTTTGCACCTCACACACATTTCAAATTGAAAATGAAATATTACATTGCACCATGAAGATTTTTTTTTAACATTTCATAATTTCATATATTTTTTCCAAATCATTTCTCTCACACACGAGTGAGTGAGAGAGAGAGAGAGAGAGAGAGAGGGAGAGAGAGAGAGAGAGAGAGAGAGAGAGAGTGAGAGAGAGAGAGAGAGGTACAGAGAGAGAGAGAGAGAGAGAGAGAGAGAGAGGGTGGGAGAGAATCTATGCATTTCGTGCAAATTATGTCCCTTTTTTAACTTAGATTTTTTCATCATATAGCAGTCAACAGCCAAGCGTAGGCACCCGTAGGCAGTGCTCTTTAATTTACTTTATATCTCTTCAGGATATAGTTTTTAGACACAAATACAGTTATATATAGATATAATTATTTAAATCATTTAACTATATTTATTGTTAAATTCAAAACCCTATTTGGATTTTTTCTAAAATGTTTCAGTTTCAGTGCACGTGTTTAAAGGTATGCAGCTTGATATGAAATATTTGAAAGCGGTCAACAAGATGAAATTGTATACCATAAAATAAAGATGTCTGTCTTCTGGTTTCAGAAAATTTAATTTTTATTAAGACTTTTTATTCTTATTTCTATGTACCGGTAATATTAGAGTGCCTGGGTGGAGCCAAAATAAGATTAATTCCAGGTGCATGATATGACCAAACTTGGAAAAGGTCGACTAGATGAGGCTATATACTAGTTTCAATTATGAAAGCTGTCTTCCTCCTGGTTTCAGGGAAGAAGATCTTTGAAGATTTTCATATTTTCCCCTTTAAGTTTCCGTGTCAACTGGAGTTAAGGGTCGATTTTATTTATATATACTTCTTTTTGATAATTTGAGCCGCCGTCATAGCGCAGTTGGTAGCGCGTCGAACTGTCAATCTAAAGGTCCCGGGTTCGAATCCCGACGGCGGCACTCATTCTTTCTGACTACGTGTCTCTCACCGATGGGTTGATAATCGTAGACATATGTGAGATAGCAACTGGATGCTAGGAAAGGATGTGATGGTTGTACTGGTGAGAGAAATACCAGGAATCCATTGTTAGGTGCCCCAGCCGATATAACTGAAAAAAAAATGTTGAAAGCGGCATAAAACTCCATTCAATCAATCAATCTTTTTGATAATTTGGCATACGTTAATCAAGAAACGATCTAGCCAAGTTATATTGGGTTAGCCTACTTGGCAAGGAGGAGATGTTTAGAGAATTTGTGGATGTAGGATGACGCACCTTCAAAAAATTCAAATTGTTGCCCCAACATTAATGAACTTGAACTTCCTATGCTATGGGATCCTAGATTTTACACAGAAACAATTAAAGAACAAAATGTTTGAAAATCTTCTATCAAAAGTATCATATCCCGGATATGAATTGAGAAGGATGCACCACCAATCTTCTCTTTCTAAATAACAGAGCATAAATCTTTCAAATTTCTCCTATAACCCCTTTCTCTTTCAGATCAAAATTAGGCATAGGTAATTTAAAGTTGCAACTCGCTTGAGCAATATTTGACTATCAATATCCTTTTGTCGAATTTAATTGAAATACTTTTATTTTGTAAACACAAAAAATCTGACCGTATCATACTTAGAAAAAAATATTTTATTTCTGATGAAAGAAAGCATGCAAACATATGCTGAAAGCCCAGAATGAAAAAATACCCAAGGCATTAAGTATGGAAAGGAAGAGGATGTTGTTTTTTTTTAATTATTTCCATACTTAACCGATTTGCCATTCTTATGATTTCTAATCAAGACCGTACCTGATTTGTCATTCTTAGTATTTCTTTACCAGGGCTGTGGAAATATGAATTTTCTCAACTTGTCCATGAACAAGTAAAAGTCAATTTTCTACTTGTCCAGGGTGAAAATGAACTTGGCCGCAAAAACAAATTTGTTGAGAAAACATTGTTTTTAATGAAGAAAATACTGTAACCCAGCATTTTCTTCATTAAAAACAATATTTCCTATCCTTTGATACAAATACTAGGATGTTTTTTTTCTCCTTGATCTTTTGAGTACTGTTCCAAGATTTGCTCTGGTATTTAGTTGTCCACTTGTCCGTTGCCTAGAAAAAACGATTTGCCACTCTTATGATTTCTAAGCAAGAATGTAACTGATTTGTCATTCTTAATATTTCTTTACCAGGGCTGTGAAATACGAATTTTTTAACTTGTCCATGGACAAGTAAGAGTCGATTTTCTACTTGTACGGGATGAAAATGAACTTGTCTGCAAAAAAATAAATATTGAGAAAACATTGCTTTTAATGAAGAAAATGCTGTAACCCAGCATTTTCTTCATTAAAAACAATACTTCCTTTCATTTGATACAAACACTAGGATGTTTTTTCTCCTAGATCTTTTGAATACTGTTTAAAGATTTGCTCTGGTATTTAGTTGTCCACGGACAAGTGGCCTAGAAAAATGTACTTGCCCACAAGGGGAAAAGAGGCTGTGTCGGACAAGTCGGGTAAGGGAATTCAACACCTGTCTTCACAATGAAAAAATGCTCTAATGGTGATGGATTGATAACATGAGCATGACATTTCTTTGTGGTTTGAGAGGAACACGTTTTACAGATAAAATTCAGGATACCACAACACAGGAATAAGTAGTTTTCGATACCAATCAAGATATAATATAATGATTTATTATCATCAAAACAAGCCTTTGTGTTTATAAATGCAATTTACTTATGTCCACATGTAAGCCATGCACACACCATCTCAATCATAAGGTCTTATGTTTTTGGATATGGAGGTGCTGTAAGATATGCGTAAAGTATTCAAAAAGATATGCAAAACTTAGTACATGTATAAAGATATGTCTATTTCATTTTCAAAAATTACAAAATAATAACATTCTAAGAAGATGAACATTTCAATTTCTATTTCTCTTTTACTACTGTTGTTATGATTTTAATCGTTATTTTTTACAAAAGAAACAAATTTTCCAGGATTTAGATGACTTATCAAGCAATTGTCATTTTAAATACTGTCTTGGGAAGAAATTCATTTAAACCGGTTCTTACAGTATGAATTGAAGAAAAAGAAATATTCAGTTGATTAATAAGAATGTCCATTGACCCAGAACAAATAAACAAACCAGGGGTCTTCTGCCAGTGCTTTGGGTAATTAGACATTATAAATCAGAAACATGCTGGGCAGTTTGTCGTTTTAACTGTACATCTTATCTGCTGGATTTGGAGGAAAAAATCTCAGATCCAGGGTTGAAGGCTACACTGATTAAGCTGTGAGAGACAGTGTAGACTAATATCCACCTCCACAGATGTGAAACCTGACCTTAGTTTACACTGCCTACTTTATACATATTGTGGGTCGAGTTGTTTTACGCTGAACCCTAAATATTCCCGCTTTGGCAGGAGGTATAGGAAAACATCAGCCTGTACATACACATGAATGAGCAATTTGATCCTAGTCTTTACTACCTGACTTTCCTTCTTAATCCAGAAAAGTTTGAAAATCATTTTTTCAAAAGAAATACTGGCTCACTATTAAGTGTTTCTAGGGCTTTCAGTGTAATGATTTTGCAAAAATTTTTATTCAGCATGACAAGGATTAATAGGAAAATATAGCAAATAATTGAGCTTTGTCAGCATTTCACACCTGTTAAACATATTCAGTTTACTTTCTCCAATAATTATATACTGTATTTGTTAGATCATCCTTTTATATTGATCACCTTATTGTGTGCAGCATACACAAATGGAAATTTTCTGTTTTGCCCTGCAAATATAGACTTGGGCATATTTTTTACATGTGTCTGTCTGTCTGTCTGCAAGAACTTAACCTGCAAATTGATCAATTTCCAATAACATCAACACTTTTCAATTTAAAATGACCTATATGGTATAAAGGTTCGCTTTATCAACCTGCATCTTTGAAGGAAGAGGTCAAATGACAAGGTCAATGTCAATTATCAAGGTCAATCTTCTGAAAAAAAACTGCCTTAATCTTTCTAATCTTTAAATCATTTTATCTTTTCTATTACAGAGTCCGGACAGAACTGACAATTCCTGAAATATTTGCTGTAGACAAAACTGCTGGACATAACAATGGGTTAGATGTAACAAAGGATTTAGATAAAAGGGTTGTACTACCTAATATAGGAACATCATATTTATGGCAACAGCTCAAGATTTTATGACTTATGAAATCAATTGGAAATGAAATATATCATGATTATGATGTTAGCCACATAAAATTGGAATAACATATTTCTACATCAAACTTGTGTGAACAATTCAACCTGTAAAAAATGAGTGGAATGATAAACCACTCATACATATTCCGGATAACATGGTACCAACAGTTGTCATGGTAACCATCAACCACAATCGACGCCATCCTGTAGTTATTTTAGAATTAGTTTTACAAGTAGATGATGGCACAGCCAAACAATTTTACATCTCATCATCCAGCCAACTCATCGACAAACTGTACTGAAGATGACCCTAATCAAACACCATACAATAGCTTTTCATCTTTTAAGTACATAGATAACACAGTTGTTTCTGCTTATGAGGTTGGAATTAAACATGGAATATCTGCAAATACTAGGAATAGCTTAAGAACCAAAAGTGGAAAAAATGTGGAAAGAACAGATTTTCCTGTGCCAAGGGAACGTAAAAGTTTGGCACGAAAACCTCCAAGCGGCGCAAAACTAGAATACAAACTACTTGGCTCAATCTCAAAATCAAAATCGCTCTCAGAGATAAACACAATTAATAATAGAGGTAATAAAATACTTGATAGCAATGTAAAAAGGTTTGATAACAAGCCATTGAGCCACAATAAAACTACGTCAGACGGGTTTAAATCAACTGTGAACAATGAGGGAGCATGTTCTGTGATTAGTTATAATAATGAGGGATTTAATAAAACTGTTATCTCAGTCGTCAGCAACAATGGAGAAAAATTAGATGATTCTGATAAGAGAAGTTCATTGGATGATATAAATAGAACTGCTAGAGACCAAACGGAGATATCTGATTCTGTTTTATGTGAAAAGGAAAAGAAAAATGATAATGTTTCAAAGTTTTTGAAACAAAGTGAGATCGATGGAAATAAGTCTAGTTTTAATAGAAGACATTCTCTCCAAGATGGCATTGGCTTACAATCTTCAAATCTTGTTAAAGTTGATTCAGGTGAAATTCATAGACATAGGTTAGGTCATGGAGAAAAGGGTAAAAGGTATTCAAGATGGAGGCATTTAAGCTTGCAGACACCTCCATCAGCGACGCAGTCAGCAGTTCATGAAAACCATGATAGTTCTATGACTGATGGCAAAAGCATCAACTTGATTGGGCATGAACCAGATTTATCACAAAGTGGAAACAATGTGATAGCGTCCAGAAGAAAGTTGCCAAAAGTCCCAGCAAAGGTCAACTTATTACCAAAGAATATGGATGATTTAGACCATTCTCTGCTTGAAAAATTTGGGGAGCAAGATCCTCCTACCAATAGACAAAGCTCACATAGTTTGGAAACTGATCAAAAGACTCAAAACATCTGTCCTTCTTCAAATGTAGGTTCAAGCATAACTATTAGCTCAGGTAGTGAAAATAACCCAAGTCCACAGTGTGCAAAACCTAGTCTCAATAGAGTTGAAACAAATTACTTAAAATCTCAGCAACAACAACTTAAAACTAGAGTAGTGTCAAAAATGACAGATTGTGAAATTGACTCAAATAAAATGGAAAATATACATAAGTCATTACCTAGTCATGATGGTTCTTTTATAACTCAGGGTATTAAGGGAAGGAGTATTGAAAGGGAAGTTAATGCCCAATTGGATAAGCAAGTAAGTGACAAGGGAAGAGATAGAGTGAAATCAAGGATAGGCAATGCAAGTGGTGTAGAGGATAATTTTAGGAAGAAATTAAAAGAATTTGTTGCCAAAGGTTCTCACAAAAAAGCCAAAGATTTGACATATGGCAATGTCCATAACATATCAGAAACAAACCAAATTAGTGCTGAATATATAGAAAATGATAGTGTTAATGACAGTACTTTAAGAGTGCCTAATGAAAGGAATAAGCCAAACCTTCCTAGTCCAGCAAATAATAGTGCCAAATCTCAGTCTCATGTGGTGGAACATGGACATATTGTCAGTGAGAGTAAGATTGGAAGTGATGGAGAGCTGCTAGCTCAGTCAATAGAGCATGAATTAGAGGATAGAAATGATTCAACATCAAATACAGTATTCAGTTTTAACCCGGATGTTATACAAGAACTAACTGATGGTGTTATGGTGAGATCAGAGTCCAGACCAGATAGTCAGGTTACAGATTATGGTGATTTACAAGATTCTATATCAGAGTCAAAAGAAAACTCAAGTTCTATTGCATATTCTACAGCATCAGAAATTAGTGCTTTAACTGATACAGATAAAAGTGTAGAGCCAAATTTTATAAATAGTCAAGGTGAAAATGTTGAACCTGATTCTATTGATGGTAAAGATAAGATTATAGTTATTAACTCTTCTGATGTTAGAGATGTGAATCCAACAAGTGAAGAAAATGTCTATCAAAAACTGGAATTAGAAGGCAAATCACACGATGGAAAAACAGTTCAATGTAGTGAAAACAACAATATGAAAGCTAGTGCTACCACACAAAATACAGCAGATATTAACTTACAAAATCACGAAGAAAATCAAAAGAAACAACTTTCACAAAAACAGACGCATGTACTCAGGACACCATCTTATAGAAAAAGGGTTATGGCGAGGGCAAAGTTAAGGTACGGCAAGAAAAGTCAAAACTTTAAGGAATGTTCTTGTGTAAGAAGCGACAACGGTGATATAGAAAAATGTGATTTTTGTAAGAATTTTGAGTTAAAGCAGCGTAGTAAGACAAGTCTAGGTCACATACCTTTAGGGGAATATAGTGATAGTGAATGTAGTGAAATTGCTAGTCCACGTCGAGCTTTGACCCCAGAACTGACAGGCAGATGTGTGGGACATACTCAAAATAGTCCAAGATCTGTCAGGAAAGTGAATGTGTCTCCCAGAGTTGACGTACTCCTCAGCTCAAACTTATTCAAGAAGCATTTACAAAAGCATGAAAACCTGATACACAAACATACAATGTCATATAAGAGATTTGGTATGCAGAAGTCAGTGTCTAATTTAGATCTGTCGGAAGGATTTACTACCGAAAGTGAATCAAGTTATAAAGATAATGCAAGTGAAATCAGTGAACCAGCTCAAATGAGTGATCTTATTGATGATAATATTGATAAATCGTCAAAAATAGTTGAGGCATTTAACAACAACTCAGAACCAACAAACAGGAGGCATTCACTGACAGGAGAATCAACTATAACATTCAGTGACTTTGAGCACAATGTAGCAATTTCAAAAAAATCAGGAGATACTTTGCCAACATCATTTACAAAACCAAAGTCAAGGCCAGGAATTGGGGGATTGTTTGATAATGCAAGAACTAAGAATCAAAGTCGCAATTATATTCCATCCTTTCATGAGTTTAAAAGACAAAAAGAGAAAGATTCTAACACAAAGAGTGATAAACATATTGAAAGTATGGACAAATGTGATTGTGTTGACACTGCAAGTATAAATACTACAACTGATAGTGATAATATGTCTTCCGCTGAGACAGTTGTTGATCATAATCTACAGACTGTGATAGAGGCTGATGAGCGAGGCAGTCGGGAGAATTTATTAAACACTGCTGTAAATGAAGACTTGACACAAAAACAAGGTGGAATAAACCCTGAGGTAATTGTAACACCTGCAGTCACAAGTCATGAATACAAACTTGATAAACCTCGCCCAAGATTAAAAGGAAAATCTAGAACGTTACCAAATATTGACCTGAGTGTGATGAGTGATAATTCTTCTGACAGATCTAGTAACCAATCTGTAAGAGAGAAACGGCGAATTAATGCTAAACGTCCTCGATCTGTGATTTCTAAAAGGTCCAGCCATGATTCTGATACCCCTGATACTAGTGACAAAGATCAGGCTGCTCAACAAACTGTTTCAGCAAGACCAAAATTGAAAGGTCATGGAAAAAGGATAATTCGGTCTGAATCTGACACAAAATATGAAACTGATAAAGGAAAGGCTGATGATATTGAAGAGTTGAGATCAAAGGGAGTTCACTCCAGACATCTTTCCCTGCTAGACAAGGGACATAACTCTGTCAGCTTTAATTTAGATGTACCAAGCAATGATGGAGCATCAGACAGGTCATCTTCTGTAACAGAGAGCTATCTGTCAGATAGTATCTATTCTGAAGTAAGTATGTTTTAGCTTATTGTCGATTTTCTACGAGTCGCCCTGACAATCTAGAGGTCCCGGGTTCGATCCCCGATGGCGGCACTTAATTCTCCGACTATTTGTCTCTCACCAATGGGTTTATAATCACAGACCTATGTGAGATAGCAGCTGGAGGCTAGGAAAGGATGTGATAGTTGTACTGGTGAGACAAATACCAGGAATCTATTGCTAGGTGCTCCAGTCGCTGCGATATAACTGAAAAATTGTTGAAAGCGTTGTAAAACTCCATTCAATCAATCAATCAAAGATTTTCTACCAAAACCTCATAACTACAGCTTTAAAGAAGCTGTAGTTACAAGATTTTAGCAGAACACCAACGTTATACTTATTTTTTTAAATGAGATAAGACTTTAGCCTTTGTTGAGTCAGCATTTGTATTATGGTTTTCGTGGTCATTATGCCCTAACTTGGTTGTATTTATAATATCTCTGGTTTAGCTAAATACATTCATTAGGAATTAAAATAGCAAAAGATTTATATTCGGAAAGTTAAGGGATAAAAAAGACTAACTACTCTTACGTAGAATTCTCATGAAATTTTGAATAGATAAATTTGTGTTCCTTCATTAGGAAACAATAAATAGGAAAATTAAATACTTTGTCCATAGCAAGATCTTGTTCTCTGAAATTGATTTCCTGACTATAACAAATTTAAGAATAAAAAGTAAAATAAATATTCAAGAAAACAGTACATCTAGCAGAGGTCAATTGGAAGGTAGTTTTGGAAATAATTCTTTTAAGGAAAGAGTAATAATCATTTCTGATTCAGAAAATTTGAGAATTCTGAAAATGCAAAATGTGCACAGTCTTACATGTTTTTTAGAGTGAGTTGAAAAATCGCCTTAAATTATGAAGATTATTAAAAATTCACAAAAAACGATTTATAATTGTTCCATCTTCCATCGTTGAAAATCTTAATCATATTTTTAAGAATCTTTACCTAGGAAGGGCACCTTAGGATCCACACTTGAACTTCCCAGCTGGTCCCTTCTCCCATGACAGGTCAAATATAATTCGGCCTGCAGGGTTTTCCATGATCCCCTGTTTCTTTGAATTTGGACCCCCCTTTTTTGGAAATGACCCTCAAAATTGTCAAAGGAACATACCTTATCTAGTTTAAAGGGGTCACAATGTGGTAAAATGATACCCAGTTTTGAACATTGAGGGAAAACCCTGTATCATTTTGCATATTACGCAAGTGCATAAAAGAAATAAATCTTCTTTCAAAAAATGTCGTTGATTAATGATCAAAACATCGAAACTACAGCTTATTGAAGATGTTGTTACAGTGGTATGATTATTCACCAACACTCAAATCATATAAAAGGGGAGCGGACAGAAGACATTTGTCTTTTGCCACTTGCCACATATAGCCTTTAATCTTTTTATTCTTTGTTGGTCGCCTTCTTATGTTCTTGATAATTTTTCAGTCCATTGTAAATGAGACGGTAACATCTACGAATGAAGCAGACAGTATAGATGTGTCCTTGCATGAGTTATCAGCGACCAGCAAAGATGATCTGGCCGTAAGTGTCTTAGTGGTATAATATGTATGGATCTAGAGAGCTGTGTTAACCCTTGTTTTTAACAGAGCAACAGATAGGGGGGGGGGGGGGTGTCTGGATTAATATCTAAGTAATTCGAGGGGACAGTGCAATACTAATGTAAGTGCCTATAAATATATAGGCACTTACATTAGTATTGCACTGACCCCTTGATGTCAATATCAATAGTCAAAATCCTGTGTAGTTGGTCCTCATCGGAATCGTCTCATTAAGACCAATTCAAATGGGTACCCATAACAAAGGGTTTTATCAAGAAATAGAGATTTTAGACTGGCCTTAAACCCCCACCAAACCCCCAACCCCTTCCTTCTTACCTATACCTCAGTATTCCTGCTTTGGAAGGAGGCATAGACAAAGATCAACCTGCACTTTTTATCTTCCTTTTTAAGCCATAAAAAGCCATTAAAATAGTGTTTTCTTAATAAACACTGACTATCAATTTGTGCAAGCAGTTCTATTATGCTTTGATTTCTTGTCACCTGGTAATGGATTAAGGCTAGAAAAAAAATATCATGATATTCTGTCATATAGTGTAAAAGCTAATGATAGAAAGGGAGAATATTCATAGTGATATTGAAAATTTGCTTCTCACCAGTTTGTCTCCCTTCATATAATTTCTCTACAACTTTTTGGGGAAAGGTAATCCTCTTGAGGTCAGACCCCACCCGATTTTTGGCCTTCTTTGTTCTATATAAAATTGTTGTTCAACTTTCAAGTGCTGCAGGGCATTCCACAACAAACTGCTTACATATATGTCAGCGCTTCATCTACATTGATTGTTCTATCTTTTGAGACTAAAAAAAACTGAGTCTCCCAGGTTCAAGTTTTGGGCTGAATATATTCAAGCCTGAGTAAAGACGCTGTCTTTTTCCCATCTATGAAGTGGATAGTTAGTTTGAGTATGTCTCCTGTTGCTTATCCATCCTCCTGGAAATGAAATCATGGACAAAAAAGATTGAACCAAGTGTTAAATTAAATAAGAGATGCAAAACTAGCAAAAAATCAAAAGGACATGGTTGTTGATCACTGTTCTCCACTTCAAAATGCAATTTTCAAGCCGCACTATTTTTTCTTTCAGATCTACTTTTACCATACAACGACCTCCGGAAGTAAATTCCAATGAGGTCACTCCTTTAATGAAACCCTTACAATAGTAACTACCTACTGAATACATGATGGCCACTTACATTATGTTCAGTTATAACCCCCCCCCCCCAAAAAAAAAAAGTGGATTTAAAGAAAAGATAACTCCTAATAATAGCAACAAATTAGTTGCAAATCTGAGTAGCAATTGACTGCACGCTACTGTATTTTATTTTTGTGCCTTTTAATCCTTTTCAAGCAGTTCTTGATATTTTTGCTGCCATGCCCAAAGTCAATAATAAAGGTTGGTAGACGATTGTCTTTGATTCTGGTATCCGGTTGAAACCTTGACCTTTGACCTACTTTCTTGAATGTAGAATAATAGGATCTGTTTTAAATCAATAATTGTGGTTGGTAGAGGATTGTCTTTGATTTGCCATCATGTTGAACATTTGTGTCTGATCTCGATATTTGACCTACTTTCTTAAATATTGAATTAATCAGTATAGAGCTATTTTATGTTACTGACAAATATAAGGAGATGATTATCTTTTATTCTGACATTATGGTTGACCTGTGACCCTGACCTTGACCTTTTAACTTCTTTCTTATATTTCTTATTATAAGGTCTAGGACTGTTTTTGTCACAAAGAAATTTTGGCAGATTAAAACATCTATTTGAACCATATACTGAAACCTTGACCTGCTTTCTTTAAGCCAAATTAATTTAGATTTTACACTTAAGCAAATTAATGTTTCTACTGGTTTCCTTCAGGCAAATGTCAGTAGAGCAATACTTGGCCCTTCTGGATCTCAAGTATTTCTTGTTAACCCTTGTCATGCTGAATAAATTTTGGCTAAAAATTTTCACTAAAATCAAAGGGCAAAAAGCACTGGAAGTACCAGCTGTAGGCCATTTTTTTATTTTGAAAAACTAAACTTTTGACAATTCTGGTTTGAAAGTGAGAAACAGGTGGTGTAGACTAACATCAGACTGCACAATATGTGCAGGCTGATGTTTGTCTATAGCTCCTGCCAGAGCAGGAATATTCCGGATTCAGCATGAAAAGGGTTAATTATATAATGTTCCAATTATTACATCATTCTATAATTCCAATTACATAAATACAATAATTCTTTTGTCATTTTTCTTCTTCTTGAATGTTCTGTTGTGCTAAATAAGTATATTTGACTGAATAAGGAAAGACCTAATTTTCTTGGTTGCACCTAATAAGGGCAATTGACTACAAAGAAAGGACAAATGAACCTAAAATGTACCTGAAGGAAGTTCTTTGATAAAACTAGACCTGGTAAATATCTGCTTATTAACCCTTACTCTGCTGATTTTAAACTTATTTGAAACAAATTGAAATTTTCTGTCACATTTCAACAACACTCTGGTTCAAGTTTTTCCCATATTAATGAAGTTAAAAGGAGGCTGTATAGAGTAAGATCAGACTGCATTTCTGTGCAGGCTGATATAAGTCTATACTGCCTGCAAAAACTTTGTGATCAGCAGAAAAATGTCATGAATAGCATAAGAAGGATTTAGTCTTGTCAGGTCTGGTTTGAATATGGTTAATTTCTTTTGCTTTGTTTCTATAACAAGATATAATTATTTTCGCTTTTAATTATCAACTGCAGCAATGTCTGTTGACATCATGTCTCCTTCTTATTTCTAATTTAATAATTAGTAGCTACTGTAATTCGTCCATAAATTTGACCACAATTAAATAATTATTCTTTTCCGTGTCAGATTTCATAGATAATTAATCAATTTTGTGTCCGATTACTCAGATTAACAGAGTTGCATATAGAGGAGGTACTTTGAATTTTAGATAAAAATATATCAGTTAAACTTGAGCAAAAACTATGTTGTTGGTACTCATTGGAACTGTCACATTGGGATTCCATGGCTAAGAGTGAAACAGTTGTAACTGCCTATATATTTATTGGCAGTTACAACTTTTTCGCTCTGAGCCATTGGATTATTGAAATGAGTACCCACGACATAGATTTTCTTAGAGAAATAAAGACTTTAGAATGGTTTACACCCTCTAATTTGCACATCTGATAAATTTATCATTTTCAGGGGAATCGTCATTTCAATTTTGGCTAGTAACAATGCTGCATAAAGTTTAAAAAAATGATTGAATAATTGGTATCCAAAGTAGGAAGCAGGCAGTGTAGACTTTCATCGGACTGCATGTCTGTGAATGCTGATTTCACTGGTTTGATTTTAAAAGGGTGAAAGCTTTTTGAGACGGTTGAATCAACTGCTCATGACATCCTGGTCCCATTCTACAAGAAAGGGGCCTAACTCCATTCAATCAATCAATCAACCCATTCTACAAGAAAAAACAAGTTTGGTGACACAAGCCATAGCACGAAAAGATCCAATGGAGTCAATAAGTATCTGAGATAAAACAATCAAAATCTAAAACTTATTTTGTTTGAATTCCATTTTGAATAGCTCATTTTCTATTCTGAAGATTTTAATTTGAATGGAGCCATACAGGCCCTCCTGGGCCTCTTGTTTGACATCTTTGCTCAATTATCTGTATTTTTTCTCTTTCATAACATGTCTGACATTCTGGCTGTTTGTTAAAAATAATTAAAAAAGATTTTATTTTTTTTTGTCTTTCAGACATCAGTTTTGCGATCCACATCTGATGCATGCGAGATCACTCAAGAAGCTGCACGCAAACGTCGAGAAAGAAAAGAGAGGCCATACAAAAGTGACCCGTTTTCAGGGACAGAAATTATTCCTGCCACAAAAAGATGTGCTATACGTGAGGAGAAAGCAAGTATGTGGTCCTCTTAACCCCTGCATAAAAACCTTGGCAAAACCCTTGTTATACTGCATAAAAACCTTGGCAAAGCCCTTGTCATGCTGAATAAATACCTTCACAAAACCCTTGTCTTGCTGAATACAAACCTTGGCAAAACCCTTGTCATGCTGAATACAAACCTTGGCAAAACCCTTGTCATGCTAAATAAAAACCATGGGAAAACCCTTGTCATGCTGAATATAAACCTTGGGAAAACCCTTTTCATGCTGAATAAAAACCTTGGGAAAACCCTTGTCATGCTGAATAAAAACCTTGGGAAAACCCTTGTCATGCTGAATATAAACCTACCTTGGGAAAACCCTTGTCATGATGAATAAAAACCTTGGGAAAACCCTTGTCATGCTGAATAAAAACCTTGGGAAAACCCTTGTCATGCTGAATTTAAACCTTTGCAAAACTGTTTGAAAGTAGTGACTAAAAAGCACTTGATGCATCTATTGACTTTATTGTGGATCAATTATCTTTTTGATCTTTTTTGAAATTAATATTTCTTATTTTTTTCTGGTTGAAGAAGGGACAATCTGGTGGTATAGACAAAGATCAGACTGCCCAAATGTGCAGCCTGATCTTTGTCTATACCTTCTGGCAAAGCCTGAATATTCTGGGTTCAGCATGACATGGGTTATACTTTGAGCTGCCACCATAGCGCAGTTGCTAGTGTATCTGAGCCTGAATCTTGAACCACAAGATGTCATGGCTTGATTCCTGGCAGCAGCACATAATGAATACTGTATTTCCCCTAATCATTGTGCCCTCCCTAATAGTAGCACCCTTAATTTTTTTACTTAGAAAACCCACTTCAATGCCTAAACTTTTAGAACTTGTTGAGACTTCTTCTCTAATATGATGTGAATTTCCTTTAAATAATCATTTGTTGAGAGGAAGTTTATCGCTAATTAAAGGGAAAAGAGCCTCATGGACATAAGTTTACTGATTTTTTTAAATCAGAAAATGCATATACTAAATAAAAGCTCCCTGACCATGTTATCTATAGCTGCCAGGAGTGTTTGATAGGAGAAATACTGTAATTTGAGGTTTCGACACAAGACAATAATTAGTGTCTTTATAATTCAGTACACTCTTACACTGATTTGTAAACCTTTTCGTCTCCGGACTCTAACTCAAGAACCAAGTGACCTAGAATCATGAAACTTTATACAAATATTGCTTATGACCTAAGGGAGTGCCCTAATGTTTTTTGGTCACAGAGGTCAAGGTCACAGTCAGCCTTTGTTCAATTTTGGTTTCCGGACTCTAACTCGAGAACCAAATGACTTACAATCAAGAAACTTTATGACCCAAGGCAGTGCCCTGTTGTTTGTGGTCACATAGGTCAAAGGTCAAGGTCACTGTCAATCTTTGCTCCAGACTCTAACTCGAGAACCAAGCAATCTAGAATCATGAAACTTTACGCAAATGTTTATTTATGACTCAAGGAAGTGCCCTATTGTTTTAATTATGCTTTTAACAAGTCATTCCTCCTTTTTCCACAATATCTTTTACAAGATTGATGGATCCAGTTGCAAATACACTGGATATTCTTTTGTAAACTCTCTCATATTGTTTTATGAATGACCAAATGCATATCAAATGTAGCAGTTTCAAACGTTTTTGTTATGGGCTGTCAATCATATATTTTGGAAAAAAGTCTGTTACAAGTTTTGCATGAGTTTTTTTTTGAATCCTCACATGTTAAGCTCAATGAAAAGATTTTGTAAAGGAATTATGACAACATTAAGTGCATGTTGAAACATCTGTTATGTCACCAAGTTTCTAGTCTATGAAATACTAAAAAAAACATGAAACAGTCTAAAATTACCAAGGTCAAGGCTATAACTACTCTCAAGTGTTAATTAATGTCAAGCTTGTCAAATTGTCTCTCCAAGAATTTTTTAACCTAACAATTTAAATGTTACTCTACAACACAGAGGTGAATTTCCGTTTTCTTTCTTTCAATAAAAAATTATTTGCAAAAAAGCTGCCAATATCATGTTCTGACATGTTTTTACCCTGTTTTAAAGTTCAAGTTCAGGTTTATTATTTTTATGATGTCCTAAAATAATCTTGTCTGTAAACCTTTTAAATAATGTCTGTTTAAGAAAAGCCGGGCTAATTATAATTTACTTAGGAAATATTCCAAGTTTATCGTAATTAGCATTCTTAGTACTAAGTAGATATACTTTCTTTGCTTTTATTAAGCAACCAACTTCTAAAGTAAATAAAATACATTCATCAAAATAATGTCTTTATTTCTCTCCCTTTCAATTCAAGGTTAATTTTTCTTGCCAACAAGATCATTTCAATGATCATTTAAATGCGAAATTTAGAAGAAAACTGCAAAATTATTAAAAGTTCAGTAAATTCAAACAAGTGAAGTGAGTTTTCTAATGAAAAACTAGGTCACGGGGTCAAATCTTAGGAAAACCTTGTATCCACTCTAAAGGCAACATTTTTTGCCTGATCAATCTGGACTTTCGTCAGAATGATTGTCTTGATGAAATATTGGACGAGTTCGAAATTAGGTCACCTGGGGTCAAAAAAAATTGTGCATAAAATTCTGATCGGATGACATGGGCTTATGAGTAAAAATGGTCCCAAATAGGGAAATATAAAAAATCTTCTCTGAAACTACTGTTTAGAATTTACACTGGACTTCGTAATAATCAATTACTTTATCTGGACCTCATGTTATAGGAAACCATTGTTAGATGCTCCAGCCGTTGTGATATAACTGATAAAATGTTGAAAGTGGCGCTAAACTCCATTCAATCAATCAATCAACAAATTGTCATGATTTTGTGATACCATGCTTTGTCAATGGAAAAATTGAATTTGTTGAAAACTTTCCTAGAGCTGCATATATCATGTAATGAAGCCTGTATTGACCTGATATTACCCGTCTTATAACATAACATGATATCAGACAGTCTATTTTTAGAAACAATTTGCATACACTTCCAGCTGAGTTTCTTTGATTATAAGCATTTATTATAATTAAAGGCAGAAAAATGATTGCGTGATAAGTGGAATAACATGTAAATGTCTTAATAATCAATGTTATCTGGTCTTGGCAGCCAGAAATTATCATGACTCAGCAAAGCCTCGTCATGATTAATTCTCCCAACCTAGACCAGCACTGTGTCCGGATGAAAAGGCGTTTTGCAAGCACTTTGAGATGATACCCCACTTTGCATACGTGCAAAGCGAGGTATCATTTGAAAGCTCTTCGTTAATGTTTTCATCCTGAACGCCGGGCAGATAAGAGTGATATTTTAAGACACCAACATGTTATTCTGTTTGACTCTTGTACTCTTGTCCATACCAGGCTATATTTTCTGTCTAATACATTTGAACTGTCTTGATTACATTCCTGATAATTGCAACTCTGACTGCTTAATTGCAATTGAACTTGTGAAGAAACAATTTAAGACCTAAAAAACCAAAAGGTCCTTAACCCTTGTCATGCTGAACCTGGAATATTCCTGCTTTGGCAAAGATCAGACTGCACATATGTGCAGTCTGATCTTAGTCTATACCAACTGTTTTCCTTTTTAAGCTTGCAATAGTTTAAAATTTCTAAAGGAATACTTACTCTCTGTTTAGGCTTTCAGAGCTTTCTGTACTTTGATTTTAATGCAATTTTGCCATGTTTTTATTCAGCACGACAAGGGTTAATTATTAACTTCTGGCTAATATCAACCAAAGTGTTGACAAATTGGAGTTTAGATTAATAGGATTCCACTGAATGTTGATTTTTTTTTTAGTTTTACAAGATATTAAAACTGTACTACTGATTTTGTTCATCCATCTACATCCTTTCAAAAAGACTATCATGTTATAACATGCAATATAACTGAAAAAATGTTGAAAGCGGCGTAAAACTCCATTCAATCAATCAATCAATCAGTTATGTCTCTATAATGAAAAATTATGTTTATATTTACAGGATTACGAGAACATCTGAGCTTTGCCTCATCATCACGGGAAGAGATTCTCAGTTTCCTGGATGGTGTGAGTCAGTCGGATCTCGAGCATGGAGAAAGTTTCCCCAGTTTAGAGGAACTCAGTGAAGATGAACATAAGGTATTACAAGAGATATGAGCCTCCGTCATAGCATAGTTGGTAGTGCCTCGGACTGTCAATCTAGAGGTCACCGGGTCAATCCCCGACAGCGCCACTCATCCTTGACTGACCATTTGTCTCTCACCAATGGGTTGATGATTGTAGACCTATGTGAGATAGCAGCTGGAGGCTAGGAAAGATGTGATGGTTGTACTGGTGAGAGAAATACCAGGTCTACGATTATCAACCCATCTGTGAGAGACTTAATAGTCAGAACGAATGAGTGCCGCTGTCAGGGTTTTCTTGATGAGATGATTCCAATGAGTACCAAGAACAAAGTTATTCTCCCCCGCCGAAAAAAATTTTCAGGGTGGATATTGTTTTTGCCATGTCTGTCTGTCCGTCAGTCCGTCCGTCCATCCAACATTCGTTTCCACGCTATTTCTTGACAACTATAGACCGGATTTCAATGAAACTTGGCACACAGCTTCACTACAATGAGAACATGCGCATATTGTCGGGGTTACCCGGTTAGACCATGGAATTTGGAGTTACTGCCCCTGACTGTTAAAGCCTTATACATACATAGTGATATTCGTTTCCGCGCTTTTCTTGAAAACTATTGACCGGATTTTAATAAAACTTGGCACACAGCTTCACTACAAAGAGGACATGTGCATATCATTGGGGTTACCCAGTTCGACCGTGAAATTTAGAGTTACTGCCCCTGACTGTTTAAGCCATATACATACAGAGTGATATTCGTTTCAGCGCTATTTCTTGAAAACTATAGACCGGATTTTAATGAATCTTTGCACATAGCTTCACTACAAAGAGGACATGCACATATTGTCAGGGTTACCGGGTTCGACCTTTGAATTTAGAGATACTGCCCCTGACTGTTTAAGCCATATACATACATAGTGATATTTGTTTTCGCGCTATTTCTTGAAAACTATAGACTGGATTTCAATGAAACTTGGCACACAGATTCACTACAATGAGGACATGCGCATATCGTCAGGGTTACCGGGTTCGATTGTCGAATTTAGAGATACTGCCCCTAACTGTTTAAGCCATATACATACATAGCGATATTCGTTTCCGCTCTATTTCTTGAAAACTATAGGTTGATG
Organism: Fragum whitleyi; assembly: GCA_948146395.1. Taxonomy (NCBI): domain Eukaryota; kingdom Metazoa; phylum Mollusca; class Bivalvia; order Cardiida; family Cardiidae; genus Fragum; species Fragum whitleyi. The sequence goes on along the minus strand of OX411558.1, from coordinate 14,005,175 downwards.
TAGATAAAAGATAACCTGTACTTAAGTTTGATATTAACTCCATTGACAATGAAAATATGTTCGGCGGGGGATATCAATTCAACGAATTTGCTTGTTGTGCAATAATAATTGAAATACTTTGATCTAAAATCAAAAATAGCACCTCTTTCTGTAGCATGTTGGGAGGGAAGAAAATAATTTAGAATAAAACCTGGCACAAAAAAGGTGTTGAGGGTACTCATTTGAGTTGACTCTCCAAGAGGAAAAATTGTTTTACCAATGCAAATAAATTACTTGATTAAAGAAATTAAAGAAAAATTCCATTGAAAATTCTCAAATTAAGAATATCGGGAGTTTTTTATTCTCTAAGGTCATTTTATTCTCTTGAGGTCATTTCCTCTATACAAGGAAAATAAGGGATTAAGGTTAACAATAACTTCTAGGGGAAAAAGCTTAAAGATTTCAATTTGATAGATATTTTACTTCGGAAAATAGTGACAAATTCTGTAAAAAAAGAGCTCACTGTCCTAAGGTTTGTATAGGTCTTGGGATAAATTTGGTAATTTGTGAAAACCCAAGGAAAATATGAATTTGTCTTCCTTTGCAAGTTCTTGGAAGTCCTTAAAGTATTGAAGGTGATTGAATTTGAGATAAAGGATCACTTTACATATTTTTTTGAAGATCAGCTATTTTAGGGGAAAAATTGTGATTGCTATCCATGGAAATATTTCAAGCAATAAATATTTACTTTTAAGACTCCTATATGCTTATTTGGTTATCTTAATAATTCATTTGTGAATTTGCTGACATTAGCATTTGAATGCGAAAATGACCATTTTAGCAGATCTGTGATAATTTCAAGTGCATACCGGAATGCTGCACTTTTCGTTAACCCTTGCCATGCTAAACCAAGAATTTTCAAGCTCAGACAGGAGGCATAGACAAAAACCAGCTTACACATATGTGCAGACTTAGTTTATACAACCTGAATTTCCCTTTTAAACCATAAGTTTTAAACCATAAGAGCAGGGGTGTGGAATTCTCTTGCCCAACTTGGGCTTCTCCACTTTTTCACTAGTACATTTTTCCAGGTCACTTGTCAATGAACAAGTAAATACCAGGGCAAACCCTGTAACAGTACTAAAAGATCTAGGAAAAAAGAAATCCTAATGTATCAATTGGTAGAAAACATTGCCCTTAATGAAGAAAATGCTTGACAAGCATGTAGCATTTTCTTCATTTAAAACAATGTTTTCTCCCTACTAATCATTTCATTTTTTGCTGACAAGTTCATTTTGGTCCTGGACAAGTAGGAATTGACTTAATAAGAGTGTAAAATCACATTTTTAGCTAAACTATGTTTGGAGACAACTCAAGGTTTTGATATTGTCTTCATGTCTAAATCATTGACATATCATGTTATTGCGGTTGTTTAGCAAAAACTTTGACATTTTGTGATATCTTTGGTTCTAAACTTGGCACACATGATCACTATCAAAAGAGCAAGTAATACTTTCAAGGGTCATAACCCTAGATGTACTTTGTTTGACAAATGCCCCTTTTTCAACTTAGTTTTTAACCCTTTGCTGTTTAATCCCTGCTTTTTACGTGTCTGTGATTTTATGATTGAGAAAATATTGTGAAAAAAAGAAGAAATTGCTTCTGACAAGCAATTTCTTCTTTTTCCACACAATTTTCTACCCTACCGAATGTTTATTTTTCAAATTAAATTCACTTTAAATTTTCGTCTGCAAAACCTTTGAATTTGGACAGGTCTTAAATTTTGTAAAACAGGAAAGGGTTAAATACACCAGCACCAAACAGTCCAGGGTAGGCACTCATAGGCGATGGTCTTGGTTCATTTTCATTATTATCATCATTTTGGCAGAGTCGCATTGAGGGCAATGATGTTGAAGACTACAGAGGAAAACTGGGTAAACATCCGAGCAATGTGAGCTCCCTAAGTACGGACAGTGGTGTGATTGGTCAAGAGGAGTCACATGACTCTAAACAAAGTAGTCCCTCCAACACACTGACCCACTCCGTGTCAGAGCAAAGAAGAACGTGGTTTAAAGATGGACAGGTGGTGAAAAAGGCTTTCAGTGTCAGTTGTGGGGACCTCTACCATAATATACAGGTAATCCAGGGTTTTAGTCTGACAGCAACAAAATAGAGTCCAAAGGACCCAATCCATAGGCTCTTATGGGTCCATTCTTAGATTTTGGGATATCTGCTGCTTTGGGTATAGACTATTCCTCTTAGACTTGTATTTTGTAGATTTGGAGCTATAATCCTGGTTAAAGGTATTGATAAAAGTATTTTGATATTTAGGGATCAACTTCAGGAAAGAATTGAAGACTGTTAAAGCAGTCTTCAATTTTTTTTCTGAAATTGAGTCCTTGAGAGTCTATGGGACTCACATCTCATAGTTTTGAAGGTCATAGTTACATATTCAGATGCACAGAAACAGTGCCCCTAAAACCCTGGAAATCACAGATTTTTAAGCAGGGATGTTTAACTCTCATTGCTTAGCTTGTCTGATATGGGCTTTTCTTTTTGCGGACAGTCTATTTTCCAAAGTAACTTGTCAGTGGATAAGTAAATACGAGTCTTAATCTTATATGGCATGAAATTTATCTCAAAGATAAATAATTCTAAAATAGACTTTAAATTATCAAAATAAACTTGTTCGTAAAAGACTTTAAATTATCACAATAAACTTGTTTGTAAGAAGTTGAATACATAAGTTTTGAGAAAACACTGTTATTACTGATTTTATTCATTAACAACACTATTTTCTATCCTTATGCCACACTTCCAAGAAGAGGGGATACATTGCTTTACACTTGTCAGTCCGTCAATCTGTCAGTTGCTCGGCAGCCGGTAGACCGACTTTTGTTTAGAGCATAATTATCTCAAAAAGTATGCAAGCTAGAATCATGAAATTTCACAGGTGGATACATCTCTAGGAGGAGAATTGCAGTGCACAAGAACCATAACTCTACTCATCATATTTTGTGAGTTATTGCCCTTTGTTGATTGACAAAAAATACACTATTGACCTGCTTTTATGGGGGCATAAATATTTTACAAAGATCTGTTGTTTGAATTTTAACAGACAAGTTCATTTTGTTTAAGGACAAGTAGAAAGTCATCTATTTGGTGAAAAAGTCCTTCAGAGCTAGTTGTTAGGACCTCTACCATATAAAGTTAATCACTCTCCCTTATTTTAGCTCTCTCTAATTGTCATAGCTAAGTTCGATAGCTTAGTGCAAAACGGTTGTAACTGCCCCACCATTTCAGTAAAGGGGATATAGTAATGGTCTCCTTCTGTTGTTCCATCATTCCGTCACTAACTTGACCGGTGCATATCTCCCTGAAGTATAAAAGCTATCAACTTGAGATTTAATAGGTGGATAGATCTCATGGAGGAGAAATGAATTGTTAAAGAACTACAAATCTTGCTTGCATAATTTTGGAGTTATTGTCCTTTGATGAGCCTTCAGGCTACTATCAAGCTTTGATGGTGGGTGATAGCCATGTCAGACATGGCTCTTGTTGTATAGGCAGTTACAACTGTTAAGCTCGTAACCGAGTTGGTAACACATCAGACACTCAATATTTAATGGTTGGGTTATAGGTTCAATCCTTGGCAGGGGGCACATATCCTTTCCAATATTTGTTGCTCGCCAATGATCGATTGAGAAACAAGTTCTTACAACTTAGATGAATCCCTCTTGATTCTGCTTCCTGGAATATTTACCAGTATAGGTTGCAGACAGATGCAATAAATCGGTATCATCTTCATATTAGTCCATTTGTCCATATAGATCCACAAGTTTGAGTGATCAAAGGTCAATTTTGTCTATACCTGTTTAGACAAAATTGACCTTTGATCACTCACTTTAAATTGCGGATCTATAGTAACTGTTATGCCTATATCTTATGAATGCAACTCCTCCTATATTCTTAGATGGATTTTGATATAAAAAAATTACAAAATCATCCAAGTCAACTAACCTTGCATATCTTGTAGTTATTAATGAATAATTTTTCATTGTCAAAAAAAATGGTGGTCTTCATAAAAAAAAATTAACTATGGCAATGTATATTCTTGTAATGGTACTCTTGTTAAAATTGTATCAAAATTGAAGGACCAATTTTATTAAAACTACTCATTTGCCAGGGTCAATCTTCATTTTCAAAATAAGTTTTTAGAAAGAAATAAGTTAAACATTGCAAAAAGCATAAATATATAGAATACTGTAGTACCTCTAATAATAGGGCTCTCCCTTATAATAGCACCCCTACATTTCTACCTAAGAAAACCCGTTTCAAATGCCTAAATTTTAGGAGCTGTTTTAGACTTCTTCTCAAATTTGAGATGAATTTCCTCTAAACAATAATTTATATGATTGTTTAGAGAATAATTACCTCAAATAAAGGGGAAAAGGGCATAAAAGACATCAATTATTATGAATTTTTAAATCAGAAAATGCATACAAAAATAGGCTCCCTGACCATGATATGCTTAGCACACGGGACCGTTTATTATAAGAGATATGGTATCTTATCTACACAAATCCTCCTATATTGTTAAATGGATTTTGATAAAAATTTCTTGAGAACTTCAAGTCAACCAACCTTGGGTATCTTGTAGTTATTAGGTTATAATTTGTCAGGTCAAAAAAATGGGGGCTTTCATTAAAAATCTAACTGGGCAAAGTATATTCTTGTAAATGCACTCTTGTTAAGTAAAGATTGCATCAAAATTGAAGGACCAATGTCATCAAAATCCACTTATCAGGGTCAATTTTTTTTATTTTCCAAATTTAGCTTTTAGAAAGAAATGAGTTCTTAATTGCAAAAAGCATAAATATGTAGAATACTGTATGTCCTCTAATAATATCGTCCTCCCTAGCACCCTACATTTTTAGCTCGCCCGGGACGAAAGTCTCGGAAGAGCTATTGTCATACCCTCGGTTGTCGCGTCGGCGTCAGCGTCGGCGTCAGCGTCGGTGTCGGCGTCCGCATTAGGTTAAAGTTTTTTATTTCTATCAATATTTATCCTAGAGGCTTTATTTTTTACAGAAACACTCATTAGGGCATAGGCTTTCATTTGAGACCAACATCCATGTTAAAATGACCTTTAGACTGACCTTGACCCTTTCAAGAAAACTTTAACCAAAAACTTTAACCAAAAAAACTTTAACCTTGCTTATATTTTCTGTAGGCTTTAAACTAGAGACATCATTATTCATATGCACACTCATTAGGTGATAGGCTTTCACCATAGACAAAGGTCCTTGACAATTTGACCTTGACCTTGACCCTTTGTGGACTTAGAAAAACTTTAACCAAAAAACTTTAACCAAAAACTTTAACCTTGCATATATTTTTTAATGCTCTAACCTAGGGACATCATAGCTTCATATATATACTCATCAGGTGATAGGCTTTCACCAGAGACCAAGGTCCTTCTCAATTTGACCTTGACCTTTACCATTTGTGGACTTAGAAAAACTTTAACTGAAAACTTTAACCAAAAACTTTAACCTTGCTTATTATTTTCTGAATGCTTTAACCTAGGGACATCATTACTTCATATACATACTCATTAGGTGATAGGCTTTTGTGAGAGATCAAGGTCCTTGATAATTTGACCTTGACCTTTTATGAATTTCGAAATACTTAAACTGAAATTCTTTTACCAAAAACTTTAACCTTGCTTATATTTTCTGAATGCTTTAACCTAGGGACATCATTACTTCATATACATAGTCACCAGATGAAAGGCTTTCACCAGAAACCAAGGGCCTTGACAATTTGACCTTGACCTTGACCTTTTATGGACTTGGAAAAACTTAAACTGAAAAACTTTAACCAAAAATTTAACCTTGCTTATATTTTCTAAATGCTTTACTCAGGGACATTATTACTTCATACACATACTCACTAGGTGATAGGCTTCTACAGAGACCAAGGTCTTTCACAATTTGACCTTGATCTTGACCTTTTGTTGACTAAAAAAATTTTAAAGAAAAACTTCATATTTGATACAAAGAAATTCCATTGCTACCTCATCTGCTTGTAGGCTTTCACTTTACCCTAACCTTATACATGCAATTAAAACAAAAAAGTTTTTATATTTCTTAATTACTACTCAAACAGATATATATAAGATCATGGACTTTAACATTGAAAGAAACCACTTTGAACTTTGGTCTTCGGTCAAGCGCTGTTTGTGACAAGCAGCTGTTTGGGCGAGCTACGTTATCCGCGGACAACTCTTGTTTACTAAGAAAACTCGCTTCAAATGCCTAAAATTTAGGAGCTTTTTGAGACTTCTTCATTTATATGATTGTTTAGAGGAAATTCATCTCATATAAAAGGGAAAAGGGCATAAAAGACATCAATTTTAATGATTTTTATGCCCCCGCATCGATAGATCGGGGGCATATTGTTTTACTCATGTCCGTCTGTCTGTCCGTCCGTCCGTCCGTCTGTCTGAAAACTTAACCTTGCCAATATCTTCAAGCCTATTCAAGATACAAAGCTAATATTTGGCATGATGATAGATCTCAATGATCCGCATCCGCTGGTACCAAAGTCAAGGTCATGTGACAAGGTCAAGGTCATTTGTCAAGGTCAAACGTCCGAAAACTTAACCCGAAAACTTAACCTTGCCAATATCTTCAAGCCTATTCAAGATACAAAGCTAATATTTGGCATGATGATAGATCTCAGTGATCCGCATCCGCTGGTACCAAAGTCAAGGTCATGTGACAAGGTCAAGGTCATCTGTCAAGGTCAAACACAAACACATCTTGTTTTAAATTAGAAAATGCATACTAGATAAAAGCTCCCTGACCATGTTATGTATAGCTCCCAGGAGCGTTTATTAGGAGATATACAATAAAACAAGTGTATGCAGAATCTAAATCACTTAGCACGGACCAGTATAAGTTAAATTAATGCTCATTCGCCTGTATAAAATCTGATATTGGAGATTCCAGGTATAGTGTTCCAGTGATTGGTATTTAACGCTTATTGACAGTTCATTACTTGAGACATATTGGGTGGCTCTTCATTGTTTACGGAGTGGAACAATCGCAGTTCTTTTCGTAACTTCAGTTTTGGGTGCCCATTGCTACTTTGTGGTATTGGACTTTATTGTTTAATATTAACTTGAACAGTTAAATTGGTGAAAGTCAACGAAAAATTTGAAAATTTTATTTGAGAAAAGACATATTTACGCCTATGAAAGGTTCTGTGTTGAAGTATTATTATCATTGTATGTTACAAGTAGTTTTACTTTTGGAGACTTGAAATACAAATGAAATAGTTTGACAATGACTCAGTTTGCAAATAATATAATGCAGGAGGACAATAAATTTATGTTCTATGTTGATGGACTGAAGTGTAACTTAAATAATGACAATGAGTTACTTCAGTGTAGAAAACTGGCCGAGTTACCGCTGACACAAATTGAAGTAATCAACACAAGTATAAATAAGGTAGGCTTAGTTCCAACAAGTGTATGAAAACCCTTTTAACACTTTCCTGTTTTACAAAATTTTGGCCCTGTCCAAATTCAAAGGTTTTGCAGACGAAAATTTACAGTGGATTTAATTTGAAATATAACCATTCAGTAGGGTAGAAAATAGTGTGGAAAAAGAAGAAATTGCTTGTCAGAAGCAATTTCTTCTTTTTTCACAATGTTTTCTCAATCATAAAATCACAGGCACGTAAAAAGCAGGGATTAAACAGCAAAGGGTTAAAACCATTGAATCTGATTTTCGCTTTCTTAAACCCTAATATGTGTCAAAGAGCTTGATAGAAGCTTTAATTAAAAAAAAAATAGTCACCGTAAAAGAGCCACTGTCTTTCTGCATCCTTTTTCACACGGCTCTTACTGAAATGTCACAGAGTTTCCACGGTGATCTCACAACACTCGTACTGCCATCTTGTCACATCGTGATCTCACAACAATTGTTTGGTACTTGCTCGAAAGTTTGTGCCTTGGGATCTTGCTCGGAGTGTATCAAAATTCGGCATGACATTCAAACTGTGATCTTACCCTGCTTATGCTGCAATCAAGGCAATGTCACTACAGTATACACTCTAGAAACTTTCAGGGCTTGAGATTTTTAAACTTTTCTCATTCTCAATTCAAAATTTTCTCAAGCTTTAATTTGTGTTTTAAGCTGTAATTTTATTTTAATACTCATTTTAATGAATTAACATAAAAGATAATATTGATAAGTTTTTATAAATAACAACTTATTAATATTATCTTTTATATTCATATATTCATTCAATTTCCAAGTTTGAGAATATTCTCAGTTGAGAATGAGAAAAGTTTTTAACTTCCACCTCAGATTGACGTAAGAGCCTTGTTGCATTTCCACCCTAATGTGAAAGGCCTTTTAGTTCTATAATTTAGAAGCTCTCTGCCAAAATATCTTATGATTAACTTTCCCATGGGCATAATGATGTATTTTCCCCCAAATTAAGGGCTACAGGCCCCTTCCCCTAACCTTGAAAAAAGCCATTTTGGAACATTACGGCTTTGGCAGGAGGTACATACAAAGATCAGTCTGCACATAATTTTCAGTATGATCTTAGTCAATACCACCAGCTTTTCCTTTTAAAACTAAAAAAAGTTTAGAAATTATGTTTTAGAAATAAATACTGACTCAAAATTAGTGCATCCAGTGTTTTCATGACTTTGATTTGAATGCAATTTCATCAAGTTTTTTGTTTAAGCATAACAAGACTTACAGCATGACTTAGAGCACAAGATTGAAATAATTAACCTTTTTGAATATTTTGGTATTACACTGGTGTTATTATGCTCCCCGAAGGGAGAGCATATAGCCGCCGCTTCGTCTGTCCGTCCGTCCGTCCGTATTTCCGTCCTTCTGTCCGTCCGTCCGTCCGTCTGTCCCCACCTATTTCTCCATAACCCTTGGGCCAAATCAAATGAAACTTACCATGTGAACTTCCTATGATATAGTGATGATGCTTCTGTGACGATATTTGGATTTGAGGCCTCATCACAGGAAAAGGGGACTTAGGGTAAAAAACAGTTTTTCCCACATTTCTCCTAGTCTAACTGTCAGAATTTAGTGAAATTTCATATTTGAGTAGCAAATCAGATGCCCTTTACTATAAACAATTTGAAATTAACGTAAAAAAAATATATCATGGAAAAAGGGGGCTAAATGTTTGTTACCTTTACCTTTAGCGCGTAAAATACAGTTATTCTTTCATTTCTCCTAGTCTTATGCTCAGAATTTGATGAAATTTCACATTTCAGTAGCAAATCAGATGCCCTTTACCATAAACTATTTGAAATTTGTGTCTAAAAATATGTCATGCAAAAAGGAGGTTTAATGTTTGTTACCTTTATTTTTGCTGTATAAGATTACACATTATTTGAGTCCTTGCAATCTGACCACAGAGCATATCTCCTAAAGTATAATAGCTATCAACTTGAAACTTTATGGGTGGATAGATCTTATGGAGGAGAAGTGCAGTGCACAAGAACTACAACTCTTGCTTGCATAATTTTGGAGTTATTGCCCATTGTTATTTTTGATACTTAGATTATGTCTGGACCATATCTCCTAAAGTATAACAGCTATCAACTTGAAACTTTATGGGTGGATAGATCTCATGGAGGATAAGTGCTATGCACAAGAACTACAACTCTTGCTTGCATAATTTTGGAGTTATTGCCCTTTGTTATTTTTGATACTTAGATTTTGTCTGGAGCATATCTCCTAAAGTATAGTAGCTATCAACTTGAATCTTTATGGGTGGATAGATCTCATGGAGGAGAAGTGCAATACACCTGAACTACAACCCTTGCTAGCATAATTTTGGAGTTATTGCCCTTTGTTATTTTTATTACTTAGATTTTATAGGAGGCAAATCTTTGACAGTACAAGAGAATCTTTTATCTATTAGGCTTCAGTTTACTATCAAGCTTTCTTCGCGGGGGATTTCCATGTCCAACATGGCTTTAGTTTTTGTGACAATGCCTTATTCGGGGAGCATAATCTGTCTCTGACGGCTTTTGTTACTCTTGTACCAAATCTGTGCAAATGAGCCATGAAAGCAAATAGAGATGCCCATTGCATTGTAAAAGTGATGTCATAATACACGTGATAAGGTCATTTTTAGCTCCACTGGCCGAAGGCCAGCGAGCTATTGTCATGGCGGTGTGTCCGTCGTGCGTCCGTCCGTGCGTCCGTCCGTCCGTCCGTGTGTGCGTAAACTTTTTCTTTAAACATCTTCTCCTCCCAAACCAATGGGCAGATTTTGATGAAACTTGGTAGAAATGTTTCTTGAGTGACCCTCTTCTAAAATTGTTAAAGAAATTTTGATTGACCCCCAAATATGGGCGTGGCAGGGCATGGCATTTTTTCACTTTGAAATCTTTAAAAATCTTCTCCTCCCAAACCATTGGGCCAATTTCAATGAAACTTGGCATGGATGTTCCTTGGGTGACCCTTTACCTAATTTTTCAAGAAATTTTGATTGACCCCCAAATATGGGCGTGGCAGGGCGGGGCTTATTTTGAGCCCAAAATCTTTGAATGACATCTCCTCCTGAACCACTGGGCCGATTTCAACCAAACTTCACCAGAATGTATCTGGGGTGACCCTTTTCAAAAATTGTTCCTGAAATTTTGATTGGCCCCAAAAAATGGGTGTGGCAGGGTGGGGCTTATTTTGAGCCCGAAATCTTTGAACAACTTCTCCTCCTAAACCACAGGGCCAATTTCAATGAAACTTTACCAGAATGTTCCTTGGGAGACCCTTTCCAAAAGTTGCTCTCAAAATTTTGATTGGCCCATAAATATGGGTGTGGGCAGGGTGGGACTTATTTTGAGCCCGAATTCTTTAAATGACATCTCCTCCTGAATCACTGGGCTGTTTTCAATGAAATTTTACCAGAATGTTCCTGCTGTGACCCTTTTCAAAAATTGTATGTGAAATATTAATTAGCCCATAAATATTGGCATGTCCGGGTGTGGCTTATTTTGAGCCCGAAATCTTTTAACTACATCTCCTGATGAAGGTTGGCCCGATTTCAATGAAACTTGAGAATTTTAGTGCAATGTGAGCCATACCCAGTTAATTAATATGAAAAAGGTCTTAAGAGATTTCAAAGTGTTGTTTTCATTCAAAGAAAGATTCATTTAATGCAAGTCTAATGATGTTAAAGCCAGTGGAGCGATACAGGCCCTCTTGGGCCTCTTGTTCAAATAGTGTTAATTACGTTTGGTTGAATAACTTGAACTGATCAATCTTGATTTAGGATTTATTTCATTAATTATAAAAAATAAGATCATATTATAAAAAGAATACCAAATTAGAGATCATAAATTGTACAAATTTCAAATTTAATCTTGTAATCTAGATCAGACAAACACTAAGTCTTGTACCCGTTTATGAATTTGTTTATTTAATCATTACCCCTTCGAAGAAGAGGGGGTGTAATGCTTTGCCCTTGTTGGTCCGTTGGTCCTTTGGTCGATCAATCCGTCTGTAGACCGTTTTTTTGTCTAGAGCATTTACCAGAAATATACCAGAATGTTCCAACCAGGTGACCCTCTTTAAAAATGTTTGCAAAATTCTGATTGGCCCATTAATATAGGCATGGCTGGGCAGGCTTTTTTTTCTCTTCCTGAACCACTAAGCCAATTTCTATGACACTTTACCAAATTGGTCCTTGGATGACACTCTTCAATCAAAGTGCTGTCAGCACTGTAAATCGGACATCATTGAGAGGCGGGATAGTGCAATAGTTCGCCAATCAAAAGGGCTCAAATTTGGACAATAAAAGTTGGTTAAATATTTGCCCAATTTGTGAGTTTTTTGTCTTAACACTTCATCTTTTCGAGGACATCGCCAGCTCATCCAACCTCGTGGGTCCGATTTTGAAAGTTTGCTGATTCGATAGCCCTCTGCTAGTCTAAATTATTTCTTAGCAGATTTTTTTACGTTGTTATAATGAGCAAACGCCAAGCTAAAAGCTTGTCTGTTAATATTATTCCTCTCTCTAGAGTTTAAAAGCCTGTTTAGCAACAAAACATTTTTCATTAAACTATTTACAATTTTGATTACCAACATGTTTGTTTTTCAAGGATTGGGTTTTCCCAAATACTATAAATGCATTTTCCCTCAAGAAACACGTGAAATCGGCAACTATGCTATTTATATCTTTGGTTTCTGACCAATCGATTAAATCTAGCAGCACTCTATGATTATTCATGAGTTATTCTAAAAATAGATCGCTCTTACTGCTATCCTATATCAGTTTATCGTATGTTTTTGTCGGTTTATTTGTTGTTGAATAATTTTTCTTCATACTCAAATTTGAATTTATTGTAAATAGGATTGGAGCGTGATCAGAGTGCTCATTGAAATCAAATATTTCAAAATTACAAAATTATTTCTATTTGTTAACGCATAGTCAACAGTACCCCCCATGCGAACAAAAAGTAAACTTCCCACGCTCCCTGTTTGAGTGCAGACGACTATTGACCAATGACAAACAACTTAATTGACACATTTCGAGCAGACGATGTCCATTGCATCATCTACCACGTGGTGTGAATTTACGCGTGGGTTTTGACCGAGTGATAATCATAACAGAATTTGATTGGTTGTCAGCCCTACAACTGGTAAATGACCGTTCGAGAAAAAAATCAGAGTAGTAATATTGTAAGTGCTACAAATTTATTTTACAGTTAACCTATTGTACGTTTCAACTCCTTTACTCAACCGAAAATCTTGTTATAAACACTGAAAATACTCACTCGTAATTACTAAAAGCGAAAATTACATCAAATTTTGAATTAGCATCTTCTCTATTTGTTGAAAAGTAAATAAGATAAAAACAAAGTTTGTAGATTGTGACTGAAAAGGCCGTTTCTTCGGTGTTTGAAAACACATTATTTGGTTTGAACACATTGCTCAGAAGATAAAGGTAAAAATGTACTAGGTCAAACAGACTGGATTTCTGGAAACCGGTATAAATCTCCGATTTAAAAATTGTTTATTATATTTTGATTTGATCATAAATTTAGGTGTGGCAAGGCGGGGCTTATTTTGAGCACGAAATCTTTGAATGACATCATCTCCTGCACCCTTAGGCCAATTTCAATGAAACTTTACCAGAATGTTCCTTGGTTTACCCTCTTCAAAAATTGTTCACGAAATTGTGATAAGCCAATAGATATGGGTATGGTAGGGCTGGTCTTATCTGGAGCCTGAGGTCTGAAAATGCTATCTCTTTCTGAACCACTGGACCGATTTCAATGAAACTTTACTAGATAATTCCTTTGATGACCTTCTTGAAAAATTGTTTGTCATATTTTGATTGGATCATGATTATGGGTGTGGCCATGCAGGGCTTATTTTGAGCCGGGAATCTTTGAATGACATCTTTCCTGTACTACTAGGCCAATTTCAATGATATATACTTTATGAGAATGTTCCTTGGGTTACCCTCTTCAAAAATTGTAAAAAATTTGTGATGGGTCATTCTTATGGGCATTGCCAAGCAGGGCTTATTTGGAGCCTGAAGTGTTTAAATGACATCTCTTCCTGTACCACTAGGCCAATATTAATGAAACTTTACCAGAATGTTCCGTGGGTGACCCTCTTGAAAAATTGTTCCCAAAATTTTGATTTGCCCCTCAATATGGGCATGGCTTATTTTGAGCCTGAAATCTTTGAATGACATCTCCCCCTGAACTACTGGGATGATTTCAATAAACTCACCAGAATGTTCCTTGGGAGACCCTGTTCAAAAATCGTTTATTATATTTTGATTGGATCATAAATATGGGCTTGGCGGGGCTGAAAATGCCATCTTTTTCTGAACCACTGGACTGATTTCAATGAAACTTTACCAGACTATTCCTTTGATGACCTTCTTGAAACATTGTTTGTCATATTTTGATTGGATCATGATTATGGGTGTGGCCACGCGGGGCTTATTTTGAGCCCGAAATTCTTGAGCAACATTTACCAGAATGTTCCTCTTTGACCCTCTTTGAATTCATCTTGTCTTCAACAACTAGGCAAATGTGAATGAAACTTTGCTAGAAAGTTACTTGGGTGAGATCCATTGGACAAATAAAATTCAGGTGAGCTGTTTAGGGCCATTCTGGCCCTCTTGTTTGAATAATTGCCCTTTATGTTTTTCATACTTGAAGTTTGTCTGGAGAATATCTCAGAAAATATGATAGCTATGATAATGAAACTTCATAGATAGAAAGATCACACCAAGGAGAAATGCAGTGTAAAAGAACTCTATCTTGTTTATTTTTTGAGTTATTGCCCTTTGGTTTTCATAATTGAAAAGGTGTCAAGAGCATATCTCAGAAAGTCTGATAGCTATGATCATGAGACTTCATGGGTGGATTGATCTCATTGAGTAGAAGTGGGGTACGTGAGAACAATGACTATACTCATCATAACTTGTAATTGCCCTTTGTTAAATTTATAACTTGATCTTGTCCGAAGCATACTAAAAAAATATTCTAGCTAGAAACATAAACATTCACAAGTTGTCAGATCACATCAAGGAGAAGTGCAGTGCAGAAGAAACATAGCTCTACTCATCATATTTTGTGAGTTATTACCCTTTGTTAATTGGCAAATAATCTGCCATTGACCTGCACTAATATTGGGGGCATAAATGTTTTACAAACATCTCTTGGTATGTTAGCTAGATCACTATCCCCCTCCCAATATTAAATACATCTGTTAAGAAAAATTTTTATAAAGTTGTAGTCAAAGACCAATGCGTAAAAAGCTGATACTTAAAGGACATTTCCTATACAATTATTTACTGTCCCGGAAAATATCCGCTGATTGGATGGAAATAAATCCTCAATTGGCCTGATGAAAGTCATTGACAAGGGGCTTTAGAGTCTTCCTATAATTACCTTATATCATCGCTTAAAGTATGGACAATGTTGCACGTGACACGTTTTACATAGCACGTGATAGAAATCAGGAGATCATAGACGCAGGGGAATGACACAAATTCCGATACAAGACTCAGATGCCCTTGATAAATTTGTCTAAATTTCTCGAAATTCTGGTTCGTTTTAGTGTTAACTGAATTTCAATGAGGTTTGAGCCCAAGAGTTTCTTGATGATTTTGTTGGAAAGTACATCAGATAATTTAAGTGCGACTGATTTTTAATAAAATCTGATGTTTTGGCATTTGCAATGATTTTCTTAAAAGGTCTTAAAAAAAGACAGATTGGCTGGATGAATTAGATCATTTACATACCATGTCAAGGGGGCAGTGCAAAACTATTGTAAGTGCCTATAAATATATAGGCACTTACAATAGTTATTGTGCTGGCCCCTCAACTTGCTTTAAACTTTGGCCTAAAAATTGTCAACATGGAAAAACAAATTTGAGTGTTTAAAGCATAAAAAACAATGTTCATAATCTGCCTTTAACCATCTTCAAAAACTAAAAGAACTACTTTATCATCACAAAATTATTGCACCAAGGGACTAAATATGCACAAGGATCCATTACCTCACCTATAAAGCATCCACAGAGAGTTTGCACTAAATGATCCTTTGAGAAAAACAATTTTTGTCTAAATTGAATACCAGAAGAAATGTCCCTACTGCATAAAAAATGCATAAAAAATTTTCATCATTACATTAAAATGTTTGAAATTGTGCTTAAAGAACAAGATTTTCTGATAATTAAAAGTGCTACAAAAATCTTGAATACAGGAAAGGCAAACAAACAAACAAACAAACCTGGGTAATAAAACACCATTCATGTGTTCAGCGTCATCTGAGTGCTTGTAAAGTGAAAACATTGACACAGTTGCACTAATGTAATTCAAATGAAATTCAAATTCAAATATAACTTAATTTAAGTAAAACTCTGTAAAAAGCTTTTATAGTAGTGCATTAACGCCAAAGACCTGTTAACTAGAAGACACACTGTATAAATTGGCACATAATTTGATTATGAGTCTCAAAATGGAGACATTTTCTTTTCAGCTTTTGAAAAATCCTTAAAATTTAAATCTTTACTATTACTTAGCAAATTTATGATAGATCATCCAATATTTCACATCATCTGTTAATAAAGTGCTAAAGTAGCATTTTTTTAAAACTTATTTGCACCTAAATCAGGGGACCAATAAAGCTGAAACTTGAAAATTGACATGGGGTGTTCATTAGGACTCAAGGTCTACTAAGAAAACTCTCATTAATTGATTGATTGAAAATAGATCAATTTTAAAAAAATTGTGAGACCTTTAGGCTTGGGTTCACTTCAGGATGATCTAAATGATTGTTTAGAGGACAAATATTAAACTCAAAGGGGGGAAAGTAAAAAATATCATTTTGATCAATGTTTTGATTCCAAAAATGAGTATGAATATGAGTATGAAATGAAAGTTCCTTGTCCATAAATGGCTACAAATAAATAGGCTTGGTACTCAAGACAAAGCTTTGTAACCAGTGGATTGATGTAGAATGCATTAACCTGATTAAAAATCAATGATCATCAATTCAGAAAGTACTTTCTTGTCTCAATGACAAGTTCACAAAATACAAGTTGTTAATCAATTAAACTTCTGTAAAAATTTCATTCTGTGAGCCATAGAGTACATAATGCTTAAAATCATAGTTAAACTATTGTGATCCATAAATGCCTGATGTCCATTCTGTCTGTAAGTAGTAATGAATCTTTTCCTCCCAAACTTTTCTTTATATTTCAAACAAACTTCACAGACAAGATCAAAAGGATTGAAATTATCGCTAAATTATACCCCACTTTCGTCATTTTTTCCTATCTGATGTCATCTAAGCAGAGCCAAACTAGGAACGTCACCATTAAGGTAACTGCGGACAGATAACATAGTCGAATTTTCGACTTTTTTAAAATCTCACAATAATTTCAGGGATATGTATTTGAAGTGCGAGAATTAGCGAACACGCAATGAATAGCGTCTGAAGCCCGTTCATTTGACGTCGTGACGTCATTAAGGGGCCAACCCCATTTCGGCCTGCCAAAATCAATATTTGCAAATATTTTCTGAATTAATAGGCCGATTTTCACGAAAAAAGTTTCATTTTGAAAGTCCAAGAACGCCCGAGCTATTCGTTTAATTTCTGTGCACATTCAAATAGAAAAATAGGCCCGAAACGCTAACTATTTCGCGAATTTTAAGATTTGACGTTCCTTTTTTCATTTCATTTTTAGCTCACCTGAGCACAACGTGCTCAAGTGAGCTATTGTGATCACCTTTTGTCCGGCGTCCGTGCGTCGTCCGTCGTCCGTCGTGCGTCGTCCGTCAACAATTTCTTTAAACGACATCTCCTCCTTAACTACTTGGCAAATTTCAACCAAACTTGGCAGAAATGTTCCTTAGGTGGTCCCCTTTAAGAATTGCTAAAAGAATTGAAATCGGTGAAAAACTCTGGTTGCTATGGCAACCAAAATTAAAAAATTAAGAAAATCTTTAAAATTCTTCTTCTGCTGAACCAGCAGCCCTACAGCCTTGAAATTTGGCATGGATGATCAGCTCATAGACCTTAATAAAAATTGCTAAAATCATATCTGTTGGGCCACCAGGTGCGGAGCACCAGGGGGGAGGGGGTAGCACTTTGGGTAAATTTTGAAATCTTTAACCTTCTTCTTCTGAACCAGGAGACCAACAGATTTGAATATTGACATGGATGATCAGCATATGGACCTTTATAAAAATAGCTTAAATCATGACTGTAAATTCACCAGGTGCATAGCACCAGGGGGGAAGGGTAGTACTCCTGTGAAAATTTTGTAATCTTTAACCTTCTTCTTCTTCTGAACCACAAGCCCTACAGACTTGAAAGTTAGCATGGAGAATCAGCTCATAGACCTAAAAATAATTGGCTAAAATCTTATTTGTAGGGCCACCAGGTGCGGAGCACCAAGGGGGAGGGGGTAGTACTTTGATGAAAATTTTGTAATCTTTGACCTTTTTCTTTTTCTGAACCAGGAGTCCTACATATTTGAATATTGGCATGGATGATCAGCATATGGACCTTTATAAAAATAGTTAAAATCATGACTGTAGATTCACCAGGTGCGGAGCACCAAGGGGGAGAGGGTAGTACTTTTGTGAAAATTTTGTAATCTTTAACCTTCTTCTTCTTCTGAACCATAAGCCCTACAGACTTGAAAATTGGCATGGAGGATCAGCTGATAGACCTTAATAAAAATAGCTAAATTCATGACTGTAAAGCCACCAGGTGCAGAGCACCAGGGGGGAGAGGGTAGTACTTTTGTGAAAATTTTGTAACTTTAATCTTCATCTTCTAATGAACCAGGAGCCCTACAGACTTCAATATTGGCATGGATGATAAGCATATGGATCTAAAATAAAATAGCTAAAATCATGAATGTAGGGCCACCAGATGCGGAGCATTAGGGGGCAGGGGGTAGTACTTTGGATCAATTTTGAAATCTTTAACCTTATTCTTCTCCTGGATCAGGAACCCTCCAGACTTGAAAATCGTCATGGAGGATCAATATATTGACATTTATAAAGATAGCTAAAATCATGACTGTAGGGTCACCAGGTGCTGAGTGTCTTGGGGAGGGGGTAGTACTTTGGATCATTTTTGAAATCTTTAAACTTCTTCTAATGAGCCAGGAGTCCTACAGACTTGAAAATTGGTATGGATGATCAGCATATGGACATATATTGAATTAGCTAAAATCATGACTGCAGATTCACCAGGTGCAGAGCATCTTGGGGGAGGGGGGAGTGCTTTGTTGAGAATTTTGAATCCCTACAGCCTTTATATTTGACATGGATTGATCAACTCATTAAAGGAAACTTTAAAAGTCTCAGACTCAGCCTGTATATCTGGCATAGATTAGCTGATCACAGACCTTTTATGGAAAAAGCTCAAATAAATAATGTCCAGGGGAGGAGCACAGAGGGGGGGGGGGGGAATGATTATTTCAAATGTTATCTGATTGAATAAGTGA
This sequence comes from Fragum whitleyi, assembly GCA_948146395.1. Lineage (NCBI taxonomy): Eukaryota > Metazoa > Mollusca > Bivalvia > Cardiida > Cardiidae > Fragum > Fragum whitleyi. The sequence continues at coordinate 13,986,143 of OX411558.1, read as the reverse complement.
AAATCTCTTTTTCTGTGGTTGCATGGACATACCTAGGTAATAAAGCTTTTTTCTCAGGTGAGCGACCCAGGGCCAACGGCCCTCTTGTTTGTAAATAAGTAGAAATTTCTCAAAATTTCGTCCGGTGACCTATGTTGATTTTTTGTTATTTTGTAGGGAAAAGAATATGCTTTGCATTAATCATATAAAAATGATATGTCTTCGGGTTAGATTTTTTATTAAATTCGATTTTGTGAAGTTGTTGGAACAGTTTTCGTCGGATTCGGCGTCGCACTAAAACCATCTGCACTTTGCTTATTTGGCGCCAATCTCCGTGCAATAACTTCTTCTAAAATATTTAAAATTTAGGTTTATCGTAAAATATAGGGTTCAAAAGTATTAAAACTGAATGTGATTATAAGAAATAAAAATAAAACACTTAAGTTTTATCCATTTAAAAAGACAGCTTTTGTGAACATTTGACGCGACGTTGAATTGCGTTATCTTCGCGGAATCGAATTTTACAAAAAATCTAACCCGAAGACACATGTTTTTTATTTCAAATTTCTTCAGCAGAATGGTTTGGCAGCAAACTATCTAAATTTCAACATCGGTCACCGGACGAATTTTCAAGAAAAAAGGCAATATTTCCAGTGACTGTACTCGGAAATAGCAACGCAGAAGGCATTAACATTTAATACGTTACGCTTAATTGTATTTCTTACACTTATATCCTCATATCAATAGAACATAAGATCCGGTGTCTTTAAACGTAGCAAATGTCATTTTCGGGATGAAAATCGGTTTATTATTTCCGAAAAAAAATGGACAATTACTGATTTTGGCCCCTAAAAAAGGGGTCGGCCCCTTGATGACGTCATGACGTCAACTCTACGTTATGAAATTGCTTTCTATGACCGAAGTATGAAAGCGGGAACTTCAAAGTATAGTTTTTAGCATTAGGCATGATTTGCAGACAATTTAAAATTTGGACCTAAAATGGCCCTCTATGTGTCCGCAGTTACCTTAATGTTGCAAAAGCAGTCTTGAAGTTTTCACATTTTGTCTCATTTGTGCATCAAAGAAATAAAATAATTGTCTATTTATTGAGTAAGATTGATTGATATTTCATTTCTTGAACAACAAAAGCTAAGTTATCTGACACTCGTGAAAATATAGCCTTTGTGTTCACTCAATGAAATAAATATCTTTTTTTCACTGAAACAAGTGATTATCCTCTATAGATTTTATTCAGACAAATTAAACCCTATTCTGCTGATAAATTTGATATCAAACAAATCACCCTTCAAGAACATTTCAATAACAGTAGCTCATGTTATATCAACAATTATCCAAAGTAAAAAGTAGGCACAGTATAAGCTAAGATCAGAGTGCATACTGATCTTAATTTATACTGTATGATAAATAGTATTTCAATATCTGAGGCTGTCTGCCAAACATGTCAGAGAACAAGGGATGTGCTGAGTGATCAGTAATTAATTGTCATTATTCTTCCTTTCTATGTAAATTTTTGGACTATTTTTGTGGAATTAAGTAATGACCTTCTTGTATTTAAGAGCAACTTTATTATATTTTGTTCCTGGAATATGCTTGTTGTCTAGGAATTTTTAATTGCAGTCTGTTTACACTGCACTTATAAGATTGTATTTTCCCTGCCATTAAGTCAGCCGATACTGCAGGTTCTTGAAGTCAAGGCCAACATGGAGATGAAAAAAAATGAAATCAGACATCTCTAGGTTAATTTGAGTTTTAAATATAGATACTTCCTATTTCCCAAAAGAGACCAATGATTAACAAGATGAATCCTGTGATTGCCCAGACAATTCGCTTTCTTGGAAATGTTCTTGGAAATGTTTTAATAACATTGTTTCAAGATCAGTACATTATATTTAAGAATACAAAATTAGATCTAAATCATTATACATTTAATAGACTATTTTTTTTTATGGAGAAAGTCAATTTTAGGATATGACTCATAAGAGTCTGTCACTCTGCATGTTTATTACACATGCAACCTAATGATGTCACTTTGCAAAATGGGCAACATTTTGGTACTCAGTGCACATGAATGAAACAATTCTTACTGTTGTCTGGGCATCTGATGGATAGCGCAATTAACCATGAAACAGTTCAAAATGGCTGATTTATATTTATGTAGGAGATCAGGTACCAATATAGGCCAAGACCAGCCTGCATAGACATGCAATCAGGGCAAGAGGTTATAAAACTTTTCTCGGGTTCAACTGAGAATTTTCTCAAATTTTGAATTTGAATAAATGTATGAAAATAAAAAAAAATATTAAAAAGTTGTTATTCATAACAACTTATTAATATTATCTTTTATATGCATACCTTAAAAACAGAATTACCGCTTTTAAATCTCAAATTGAAATTTGAGAAAATTTTGAATTGAGAATGAGAAAAGTTTTATAATCTCAGGCCTTATCCAAAAAAGCCTGCTTTCAACTTAACTTTTGTGGGAAAAACTAGAGTCTGACTGCTTGAAAAAAAACACAATTTTTAATTTAAATTTCTCTAAAAAGGGATCCTGAGAAAACAAAGAAATGTCAACTATTACAAAAAAAGATAAAATATCCCTAGTAGATGATAATGGTTTAATAGTGTCTTAGTAAGAACTACAGGATATTTTACCAGTGCAAATGAACCTAAAATATGAGTTCTTTGGATTAATGAACACAGCATGTTCAACAGATATAAGGTTAAAAAATCTTATTAAAGTTTTCAGGAAATATCTTTTTGACCTTATAGCCTAGATGTACTATTGATGTTTTACAGTTAAAGCTTACAATACAGATTGTAGTACAAAAGTTACTTGAATATTGAAATGTTTGCTTAAAAAATATAAATGATATTTAGACGCCACCTAAGTTGGTTGTATATTACTATCCAACACTCTGAATAGTCGAGCACAGAGTGTCCATTAACAGCTCTTGTTGTAAAAAATATGTCCCTTGTCTCATTTTAACCTGTTTTTTCCCACTGCAAAGCATTTGCAGTACTCTTGTAAAACTTTATAGACATTTCTTGTTACTTCCTTCTTATTTTGATTACAAGAATTTTTTTAACTCTCAGCATGCTCAAGGTGAGCTTTTGTGATCATTGAATGTATGTTGTTCATCATCCAATGTTAATGATTTAAGTGTTAACACTCTAGAGGTCTCAAATATGATCCAATCTTCATGAAACTTGGTAAGAATGATTTTTCAGGTCACTAGAATGAACTCTCTGGAAAATTGGAAGGATCCATGGCATAACGTAGGGCTAGGCCTAAAATATGGTCCAATCTTTTGTCAGGTCACAAAGATAAACCTTATTGAAAATGGGAATAATTCATGCCATATCACTTGAACAGGGGCATGTATGACAACTTTCTTGTTTAGACTCTAGAGGCCATTAATATGGTCCAATCTTCATGAAACTTGGTCAGAATAGGTCACAAGGATGAACGCTATTGAAAAGACGGAGGAGGCCACAAGTCATACAAGTACATATGTAACTTTTGCTGGAAAATTAGATAATTATTAATCAATTCAAAGATACGAAGATGAGCATTATAGGACTTTCATGGTCCTCTTGTTTCATTTCCGTGCACAGAAAGCTCAATAGTTCAATGAAGAGTTAACATAAGCTAGGTATTGCTGATGATTGATGCATCATTTATCCAATAAGCCTCTTTTAGACTTTGCGGACAATTAATAAGCTTTGTGTCTGCAGACAGCCGAGACACATGTGACTTTTTATATAGAGATTTTTTTGTGCAAAATTATCGTAAGTGGCTATAAATATATAGGCACTTACGATATTTTTTTACTAATATATCAATTTCAGTTTTCTTTGTTTTCCATGGAAAATTCTGACTTCTCAATGACCACGATGCTAGTCTTATTAATTTTTTTTCCACATTAGTAGAAAGGGAGCACATCAACTGTCAACTAATATCTGTCTGTCTGTCCTAAGACTTAACCTTTCAACATTTAAAATTCTTATGACTTCCAAAGTAATTGATACAGAATTTTTTATATTTGATTTGAAGGTACATAAGATTCTCATTGATGAGCATCTTTTGATATCAAGGCTTCTATAAGACAAAATATCCCTATTATGTTAAATTTATGAAAATATTTATGTAAAATTTATAAAACTATTTCTAGATATTTATTATGAAGAATTACAAAAACAGAGGGGACACTTAGTCAAGATAAATATTTCTAAAAAAAACCCAGACAGAACGAGAACAAATAATGATGATTAAGGATTACCAATCAGGTTATATATATATATATATATATAGTCCTCATTGATAGTTTTATGCAACAAAAAGAGAAAGACACACACTGTAAAAGTAAAGACTTCCTATCCGTACAGGACTCACGCGACCAATCTCCTACTTACTTAGTTATCAAACAGAGATCTACAAGAAAAATACCGTGGCATTTAGATCACATGATATTAAGTCATGTGATCTATTGATGATCATTTTAACAGAGCCATCTAGGAACCTGTTGTTTGATATTTTTTATAGATCTTCACAATTTAAGGGGCTAATGAGGGACTTTGAAAACATAATCCACTAGGGTCACACTGGTAGCACTGCATGTGCAGGCTCACTAGGGAAAACCTTTTTGTCACTCTTTATAGTTTTTTTTTCAATGAAAAGACTTGACATTTTATGTTTATGGTATTGACCCTAGGTAGGGTTTAATTTAAGGGATGTAGGTTTTGAGAGTCTGATACTCTTAAATAATTGGCCAGGACTCTCAAAATTTTCAAATGTGAGTTTATAGGATTCTTGATTTGGGGATCAAGCTCACAGATAAATTGAAGACTGTTTTAAAACAGTCTAGTTCTTCTCTGAAGATGACACTAAAAAGTGCATATCTTGCGAATTTCTTATGTAGCTTAATCCAGGAAAAAATTATCATTTATACAAAAATATGGGGATCAATAGCTCAAAAGAAAATAGTCCGCATTTAAAGCAGGGACTCCCAAAACTTAGGCAAGGACTCCTATATGCCTATATTTTGAGTCCTTTGGATCCCATTTTGTTAATGTGACACTCAAACCCTGCCTATGTATTAAAATAGATATAGGTCCAAGAAAAATTTTAGATCCGGATCAAACTACTCCTTAAAATCTTAATCTGTCAAACATATTGCATTTCTCCAAATAAACGCTCCCAGGAGCTACACATAACATTGTCAGAGATCTTTTATTTAGTATGCATTTTCTGATTTAAAAAGTCATTAAAATTGATGTCTTTTAGGCCCTTTTCTCTTTTATTTGAGGTGAATTTTCTCTAAACATGATTGTTTAGCGGAAATTAATCTCAATTTAGAGAAGAAGTCTCAACAAGTTCCTAATATTTATAGCCATTTGAAGTGTTTTTTCTTTATAAAAAATGGGGGTGCTTATACTAGGGAGGGCACTATTATTAGAGGAAAAAGGTACCTAATAACTCATACTCAGTTTTTATCTAACAAATAAACAGAATTATAGGAAATATAATTCATGTCTGTCACGCAGTCAAAGCATTATTAGTTATCTTACTACTGAGAAAAGTACTTATTGGTATTAAATAAGATTTTCTCTCCATGTGACTTGTAATTGAAATGTGACTCCAAACATGAATACATAGCTTCTATTGAAAGATAGCAAAAACACTATTGTGAGTGCCTATAAATGTAATAAATGTTAAAAGAAGGGCAGGACATTATCTTCAACTTGGTATAACAATTAATGTTTTGCATGACAAGCCTTTGTTATATCTCTGTTGTTATTGCTATTATTTACTTGAAACTTACCTGCCACTTAACTGAGTGGGCATATAGGGAGGGGGAGGATATCAAATGGATCAAATTTTTTAAAAAGAAATCCGCTCGTCATAAGCGCTCAAAATAGGCATAATCTTCGGCATGACGAAGGAGGCCAGATAATGGAAGAAGAAGAAGAGTACGTGTTCATCACAAGAGCTATATCCATACTTTCATATGGGAATACCTGAAAGCACTTTATACACTGCCTAATATGGACATATATTGGTATCTTTTTTCTCTTTTTCAATGGATCTTATCTGTGTCCACATTTTGTCATTACATATCCTCCTACATTAATGGAAGGGTGTGGAGGCAGTTTTCACAGAATATTCCCAAGTCACCTGACCTTGTACATGATTCTTGGGGTTTGGTAATGTTCTGATGCACAAATATGTGGTGGGGTATATTGTGACTTGTGACAGAATGTTCCATATCATGTGACCCTGCAATTATTGTCTGTATTTTAGATACTATGCTGTCTCTAAAATTTTTCCTCTGATGGCTTTAATTGTGACTGCCACATCTTCTTCAGCATGATAAGGGTTTATGTCCAGGGTTGTGGAATTCCCATGCCAGACTTGTCCAACACAGGCTTTTCTACTTGTTGGCAAGTACAATTTTCTTGGCCACTTGTCCATGGAAAAGTAAAGATCTGGGAGAAAAGTCACCCTTTTGTTGAAAACATTGTCTTTAATCAATAAAATGCTGGATTACAGCATTTTCTTATTTATAAACAATATTTTCTCAATACTTATCTACCTACTTTTTTGTGGACAAGTTCATTTTGATCCTAGACAAGTAAGAAATCAGCTTTTACTTGTCCACTACCCAGGGAAAAGTGGAGTAACTCTGTATTTCCACACTCCTGCATGTTTATTTCCAGAGCCATGGTTGTCAGGATACCTCCCACCTCCTCTATCTTTAGCTCTGCAATTATTGACGGATTAGCACAAAACTTCATAGAATGTTCCTTATCATATAACATGCTCATATATATTGTCTTGATTATAGATACTGTGCTGAGTCACTGAAAAATCTCCTGTTGTGGCTTATGCTATATGTTCACCATGATAAGGGTTAAATTCTATTTTCAGAGTCATGGTTGCCAGGACTGTAGTAACGACAGTTTCCATCACAACCAAACAATCTTCATCTGCGCACATTGTGAACAGCGGAGAATTGAACGCAAGAAGATCATACAGGAAGTCATTGATACAGAGTTGAATTATGGGAGGGATTTGAAGATCTTGCAAGAGGTATGAGATTATTTCGATGTATGATTATAGCTTGTCTGTTTTGGAACAAAAAAAATAGATATTTCCAGAGGTGCCCCAGATAACCAAATCTTTATATCTCAATGAAACCTATGTTGGGGGTACTCATTGGAATTGTCTTGCTAAAGATGACATCTTTTGTCATAAATTGGTGGAGCTATCTGTGTACTTGATAAAACACAAGACATATGAATTTTATTGCAAATGAAGTTCTACGTAATTTATTCTTATTTCATGTATATGTTTTACACCATCGTATTATAATATAATTATACACATAATACATACTTAGTGTTTTGTATGGAAAAAAAATCTAACGAGGTTGGGAGAATTGACAATTGTCAAGATCTCTCATCTTTTATCTTATAACTATACAAATATCCGTATGATAACATCCCGTATGATATTTTTTATGATATCACATAGTTATTTTTAGAACAATGATATCATGCAGTTATTTTTAGAAACTTGCATTTCAGTTAGAAACATCGACGAAAACAAGGCAAAAAAGGGTTATAAGATAAATATAATACGTACTAAGTGTATTGTATGAAAAAATATCTAACTCGGTCGTGAGAATTGATAATTGTCTCGGCAGAGCCTCGACAATGATCAATTCTCCCAACCTCATTAGATATTTTTTCTGATACAAAACACTAAGTACGTATTATATATATAACCTCTTTGCCTTGTTTTTATCAATGTTTCTAACAGAAATGCAAGTTTCTAAAAATAAATGCATTATGTCATTATTCTTAAGATATCCATGTAATATCATAAAAATATCATATAGGATGTGATCACACGGGTATTTGTATATTTATAAGATAAAACAAAATTTCATTTATGTGGGAAAGCAGTTGGAGGCTTAGCAAGGATGCCATGTTTGTGCTGATGAGGGATATGCCAGGAAACAATAACTAGGTGCTATCGTAATAATGATGACTTAAAAAACTGTAAAAAGTAGTGTTAAACCCTAATTCAAACAAACAAAGTTGTAAAATTTTAAGAATTCTTTTCTGGGAAAGAATTGAAGAAAAAATCATCCAATGAATTATTAAGTTAATTTATGTGGTTAATATGTCAAACAGTTACCTTGACAATTTGATCATGTTACATTATATTTTTCCCTGTCCTTGAAATGTTCTGACTTAGTGTCAAAGGACATGTGACCATAATGAAAACCTGCCAGCAATTTGATTTCCATGGAATAATCTTCATGTCATGACAGATTTTTTAATCCCAGAAGTTCCCGCCCGAACATGACAGTTACAAGAATGGAGCAGCCATTGGATTTCCCTGTAATTACCGGTACATCATGGTTGTCATTTCATGGAAATGCCCGCCCTACGTTGTCAATCATGAAAAATCGGACTTTTGTCCCTATAATCTTGTCAGCATGATTGTCACATTTTCCCGAAGTTCCCGCCCTAATGATTCTTTCGTGTACTTCTGAGTACTCTTGGCTGGGGGAGATATAAGTACATATCTCTTCAGTAGGCTGCCAAAATATCATAACTACAGCTTGAAATAAGCTGTAGTTATGGTAGTTTGGTTTCCAACTGAGGATATGGTCTTCTGATTCTGTATTAACAGGTCAATGTCATTATATCTTGATTGAAGTAATTTCTGTTGAGAGATAGTGTTTAAGTTCAAAAAGGTTTCCAGATTAATCAAGACATTTTGATTACGAAGCCTATCCAATGACGGAAAATAGTTTCAGGAAGATGAAAAATCCAAGGACACAAAATTAAAATAGTTCTGTGAAAATTATTTTGAGCTTGGCCTTTTAAACCTTTACATGCTGAACCAATGACACAATATTAAAAAAATGCTAAGGAAATTATTTCGAGCTTGGTTTGAACATATTTAATTGATGAAATGTTATTATATTACAACATGTCGTAACAAAAATTTCAATTCAAATCAAATGGATTAGACCGAATATAGATGGAGCTTATTTAGTTCTTTTCTACAAAAATTTCAATAAACATGCTGACATGTATTCAATATATTGTAGGGAAAATAGTAATCATCATAAGAATATAAATAAACTGATGTGATGTTATGCAATCAATGCATGGCCAATACATCTCACACATTTGATATGAGATGGAATTACAACATTGTTGGTTACAACAACTTTAATAGAATTAGAATCATTCGAGAAAAGATATAATTGGCATTTATTGTAGAAATTGATTACTTCAGTGTTCTGGTTCAAGCATAATTATTCGGCGTGGCAAATGAGCAAGAGCACTGTCCATAGCAGTAACTTTTAACATTTTTGGTAGGAATAAGTCATCAACATATAGTATTCAAATCACTGCTTATCACCAAATCTTCCATCTATTTTAAGCTCGGCCTTGTCAACTTGGAAAACATGTATTCCTTTCTGAGTAGGAGGTATACACAAATAATCATACAAAAAATTTGATCTTAATTCATTACACTTGATGCAGTGTCTTCCTAAACCAGAAAGTTATATATTTTCAATTTATTTCTGACCGACCCATGATTATTGCATCCAGTGCCTTCAGCTCTTGACTGTAATGCAATTTATGCAAAGGTTTTAATTTAGCATTATAAGGGATAACAAGGGCTAAATATTGTTCAAACAAGAAAAAATCTCTCGTTTAAAATAAACCATCGCCAAGATGCTCAGATTTATTGTGGTAATCAAATTTCTTTTCATCTACAGGAGTTCTACAAACCTATGCTAAAGGCTGGATTACTGTCTAAGGACCAGCTAGATTGTATCTTCCTAAACCTGGATGAGCTGATTCACGTCAATGTACATTTCATAACCAAACTGAAAGCAGCCATTAATCATTCCAACCAACATGATGATGAGGTATGTTTTACCTGCTTTTTTGTCTTTCTGTCTGTCTGTCTGCTAAATTTTATCTTGGCTTTTTTAGCTCACCTGAGCACAACATGCTCAAGGGGAGCTTCAGGGATCACCCTGAGTCTGTTATGCGTCATCCCTCTGCAGCAATCTTAAAAACTTCTTCTTCTCCTGAACCACTGGGCTGATTTCAATGAAACTTTACCAGAATGTTCCTTGGCCGAACCTTTTCAAAAGTTGTATGGGAAATTTTTATTGGCCTATATATACAGGCGTGGCAGGGCAGGGCTTATTTTGAGTGTCCACAGTAATGAATGGATGGGCAGGGTCTATTATCACTTTATCACATTCTTGGAATAACATCTCCTCTTCAACAATTAGGCAGATGTGAATGAACATTTGAAAAAAGTTACTTGGATGAGATCCACTTGACCAATAAAATCGAGGTGAGCTGTTTAGGGCCATTCTGGCCCTCTTGTTTCAGGAAACCCTTTAGCCCTGCAATGCTGAATTAAATCCTTTGCAAAATTTCATCCAAGTAAAAGTGCTGAAAGCACTGAATGCACTTATTTGATGACAGTATTGCTTTTGAAAATATTTTTTTTTTTATGTTCTTGGTTAAAAATAAGAACAAGTGGTAAATACTAAGATCAGACTGCACATATGTGCAGGCTGATCTTTGTGAATACCTCCTGTACTTCCTTCACATTTTAACTACAGTTTGAAAAAACCTGTAGTAAAAAGGTTTTAGAATTGCATGCGCTTACAAGATATGTCTTACAGAATCATGAATTGATAATTTTAAAATATTTCAATAAATATAACAAAATTTCAGGCAAAATTTAAATGAGTTACTTTTGTTTTTTCAACTCTCCATCTAAAGAAGTTAGGATTTCATCAAAGCCTCATTTTCATCAACTCATAAATTACTTTAGCTTAACAAATTGAGTATTTTATCATAATTACTAGTTTTATCTCCTCTTTGCATGTTTCAGGACCTTCAAGAGGTTATGATTGGCAGTCTATTTTTAGAATCATCCACCATGTTCTTGACATTCGAGAATTATTGTGTTAATCAGGTAGGAACCATGCTAACTGGTCTTTGGTCTTTTCTTTAAGGTAGTGGACCCAAAATAGTTTTGCAATGTCTCGGTAGATAAGTAATAAACTTTAACAGTGTTAACCGAGGTTTCCTAATGATTTTCATTAGGAAACCTTGGTTAGTATTGTGAAAGAACATTTGGTCTGAAATGTTATGGAGCTATTACAGGTCCACTTCCTTAACACACTGTCTCACGTGGACATATATCTTGGATCCATTGTCTCTCTCTGTCCATGATTTTTAAGTGGTGGATTTTTATCAAATACTGATTTAAAATAGATAATTCTCTATTTTTAAATAAGATCATATGGTGTTGTTACTTGTTGAATTAGTCTTGTCTTTTATTATATACTTTGATATTGTCTCTATGTATTTGAACGGGAGGAAAGTGTGCAATATTTTTTGATATTGCATACTTTGATATTGCACTAAGATTATTTTCACGTGCACAAATGGACTGGACTACTTTTTGGTTGCTACCTCGCCATAAGTCAACATAAAATAATATTATCAACGCTTTCTTTTTGTGTTCAATATTCGAGAAATAGTTTTGTCAGAGTAAAGAAATACGTTTCAAGTTCTTTGAATGCCTAAAGGTTAATTCACCAGTGTTTATTTTCATCTATTTGAAACATTTTCCGAGAAATAAACCACTTCATCCCTTCCCCATCTCCGTCGACTGAGATGCCCCCCCCCCCTAATTTCATCACTGTTTTTGTTTCTCTTTTCTTTTGTTATTTTATAACATAACTCTTTCAAAACTATTTCGTGCTAATCCCTTTGTGTCTATTATGATTTTAGTATCTATCTCTCTTCCTCCCTATCTTTCTCTTTATTTCGTCTTTCACTCCGTCCTGTCCTTCATGACTATTGTTAGTCTGCTCCGGAATCAAGTACGCCGATTTAGTCAGTTCTGGAACGTGTTACTGGTAAGAATAACAAATGAACAAGTTTTTATAAATATCTTTATTTCATTTTTATTCAAAGTAAGTCGAAATCAACGCGTATTTAAAGATCGAAAATGCGAATCGACACAAAAATGTCCACCGTCTTTTTTGTTTACACTGTCACTTCATAGCAACGGATGTATTCATCCGAACGTAAAAATATAACGGAAAGGATTTTGCGGGAAAAGGTCTATTGCATAACTATTATTTAAAAGCGGCTTAAATTTAACTACAACATCGTTCTTGAAGTATAGAAGATGTAAAAAAAAATAATAAATAAGAAGTGAATATCGTCCAACAATATCAAAGTATACAATAAAAAGGTTATTGAATTTAATTGAAAAATTAACCAAGACTTACCTTCGAAGATGGGAAGTTGAAGGTTGATTCCAATTTCACTGACCATAAACTCCTTGAGGGCTCACACAGAGAGATAACGCAGCAATCCAGCAGCCAGTAATCAGGTTTTAGAGATAAACGAATCCAAGTTCCGCAATATTATTATCAAACTTGGTTGTTATTATTTTATGTATTGATAATTTCACTTATAGAGCTTAGAAGTAATTACATCTATTGATAATTTCGAAATACTTTCCCCATTGGGTGGGTTTAGGGAGGGTGTGTGAGCCCTCAAGGAGTTTATGGTCAGTGAAATTGGAATCAACCTTCAACTTCCCATCTTCGAAGGTAAGTCTTGGTTAATTTTTCAATTTCACTTCCCATAAACCCTTGATGGGCCCCACAGAGATTTGAGAGCTTGTATTTTGAAATTACAATTTAACTAACCAATGATGTTTTAATTATTTATTTACACAAGCTTTAGACAGCATCATCAGTAGAAATCATATAAAAGAAACATACATATGTACAACCATCACATTCCATTAATTTCCCGCCATTATTGCCTTTTGAACTGTTGCTGGGTTTTCAATGACTTTGTCATAAAAGCGGGCGAATGTTTTAGCATTTGACCAGCCTGCAGTCTTTATGATGGTACCCAGATCCACCCCTGTTTGTTTTGCCCTTGATGTAGCGGCAGCTCTAGTACTGTGAGGAGCATAGTTATTCCCTAATCCAGCTTTTTGCATAACAGATTTTATCCAGCGACTAATTGTACTGCGAGAAACCCCTTTATGAGGGCTCATTGTACTAATAATTAACCTCTCGCTTTGTCTTAGAGGTTCTGTCCTTAGTAAATATTCCTCTAAACACTTAACAAAACATAACTTTTCCTCAGAGAATTTAACTAAATTGACTGTTTGTAGCTGGAAACCTGGTCTTGATTGTTTCAGAATGGAACTATTTTGAATCGTCACTTGATTCTTATCATAACTAAATTCTACATCCTTCAAATTTAACAAGTGTAAAGTTTGACAGCGTTGAGCTGTTACCAATAAATACAACATACATAATTTTTGTGATAGTTGTAATAGTGTGACACAATTTTGTTGTCGAAAAAATCGTAGTACAATGTCAACATCCCAAATAACTGTATATTTGGGTAAAGTTGGTCTTAACTTAAAGCATCCTTTCATAAATCTTGAAATGTGTCCATTATCATGGATATCTGTATTACTACAAAGTTTAATAAAAGTACTAAGAGCAGATCTAGCTGTATTTAGAGCACTATAACGAGTCCCCTATTCAAACAATTGTGAAAGAAATTTTAGAATTAGGTTTATATTTGCTTGAGTGGGATCATGGCATTTCCCACAGAAATGTATCCATTGTTCAACATATCGGTTGTATTGCAACTTTGTTGATTTTTGCCAAGATTGAAGGATAAGTTCCCGAGCTTTTGTAGGTACTCCTTGTGCCTTGAGTGCCTTCCCGATATAGGAAAAACACCTAGCCTCAATTTTTTGAGGGGATGTTGTAGATGAGGTTTGTGAGGCAATGACAGGATTGTCTGTGTTGGTGGGAGTAGGTGGCATGGTCCCCATATAAGATGTAGAAGGCTGGGCCACCAACACTGAGTTGGCCACAGAGGGGCTATGAGTACTCCTGTGGCTTGGTCTTCTTCCACTTTTTGTAGAATTCTTGTAATCAGACTGAAAGGAGGGAACATATAGAAAAAGTTTTTGTCCCAACAAAAACTAAATGCATCAATCTTCCATGCTTGAAAATCAGGGTACCTTGTGCAGTATTTATCAATTTTGTTGTTTATTCTAGAAGCAAAAAGATCCACAGTCATGTAAGGATAAATGTTTTTTATCTTGACAAAAATTGACTTATCTAGGGACCATTCCAGATCATCATTGCATTTGCGCGAAAGCCGGTCGGCTTCTTTATTGCAGGACCCAGCCACATGAGCAGCTGTCAGATGAATTTGTCTTTCAATGCACCAGTTCCAAATTGATCGGGCAATATTATTTAATTCCATCTTTTTCCCCCCCAAATTTTGATATGTAAGAAACACTAGTTGTATTGTCCATATAGACCTTGATATGAGTTTTACTGGTGTTCTGACACAATGCCATTAAAGTCAATTGACATGCCTTTAATTCTAAAATGTTTATGTGAGAATCCTGTTCTTCTATTGACCATTTTCCTCTAGTTTTCCTACCATCAGTCTCACAATAGCCCCCCCAACCTACCATTGAGGAATCAGTGTAAATGACCAATTTTGGTTTTCCATGTGAGATCAATTTGTAGCTGTCCTGAACATTTTTTATCCACCAATTTAAAGAAATGTGACATGACTGATTAATTTTCATGTAACTATCAAAATTTCCTTTATTGACTTTCAAATATTTGTCTCTCTCTTTCTCAAGGGGCCGTATATTTAAAGTGGCATATTCAACCCCTGGCTCTGCAGCCACTAGTTTGCCGACTAATTTTGAGAACAGTCAAATTGTTGTTCTTCTTTTTAGTATAAACTTTTTACAAAGAGAGACAAGTTCTATTTTTCTCTCCTCTGTAAGGGATATTGTCATTGAAATAGAGCAAAGGACAAAACCAAGAAATATTATTTTTTGGCAGGGTATAAGCACTGACTTTTCTAAGTTTATTGTCAATCCCAAAGAATCTAGTAGTTTTACAGTATCTAAAATATTTTGTTCGCATTTTTCATATGTTGAGCTTTGTAAACATGAATCATCTATATAGGCCGAACTTACATGACCTTGTGATCTTAGGGTTGCAAATACTGGTTTAAGAATTTTTGAGAAAACCCGAGGACTTGAACTTAAACCCATCACGAGCGCGCAGTATTCATATTTTTTACCCTCATACCAGAACCTGAGATATTTTCGATCTTCCTTTGCTACTGGTATAGAATAATATGCATCTGTCAAATCAACAGATGCAAACCAACAATTTTTTCTCATAGAAGATACAGCTGATTGCAAAGTTTCAATTTTGAAATGAATAGGAGAAATAAATTGTTCATTAAAACTTTTAAGATTTAAAATAAGTCGAATATTCCCATTACTCTTTTCTCTGTAAAAAATGTTAGATATATATTCGTTCTGCTCACTATGATTTTCCACTGGTTCAATTATTTTAGATTCTAAGAACTTGTTAATTTCTACATTAATTTGATTGTTTTCTTGTAGGTTAAAGTAATATGAGCTAGGAATCTTTATTTGTTTTGGAGTGTCTATTGTTTCTATTTCGTAACCACAAATTGTTTTTAAAATCCATTGATCTGATGTTAATTCTTGCCATTTTTCTAAGTTCAATTTTGTTTTTCCTGCTACAAAATTTTCTTTGGTGTTTTTTAATGTGTAAGTGTTATTACTTACACTTATCGTCGTCTGAGATATTTGGTTCCCTGATTTTGTGGCCTCCTGGTTCCTGGGTTGTGCATTGTTTTGAATTGTTGTCTGCTTGTTGTCTTCTTCCCCCTGTAATTTTGCCAACCCCCCACCTTTTTGGCTAAAAAAGGCTTCTTGTAGCTTTTGCTGTTGTTGTTTCTTGGACTGGTTACTATTGGTAGTTTTGAATCTGTGAGAGATTTCACTGCTTCCGGCAGATTCTCCCCAAATAACTTGTTGGCTGACATCTCCCTATCTGCCAAAGACTTAAAACGGTTATCCAAATCTCTTTTCACTTTTTCTCGTCTGGTCTGATTGGTAGTTTGGATTCCGTCGGCGAGTAGTTTGAAGGTGTCCGTGATCAATACTCTCAACTTTGGATCTACTTTTTGTGCCATTCCTAAAGCTTTTACCAGAGGAACAGCTACTTGTGTCAAAATACCAAGGGACTTTTGTGAAGCAAGATCAGAGAATTTTGTTTGAGGAGGTAATTGACGCCAGATGCATTCTTCAATTTTGGCCACCTGAAGCCATTCAGCGTTGACAGGCCGTTTGTGTGTCTGTTTAAGGTCCTTTATTTTTTCAGCGGATCCTTTGAATCGGACCGTTCTATTGACAACGTCTGCCAGTTTGGATTCAATTTCTGGACCCACTTCTTGTTCTTCGGTGAAGAACTCGTCAAAATCATTGAATTGAGAATTATCTGACTCAGTCAGTGCATTGTTGTCCGGGGCCACATAGGTGTCAATGTCGATCCATCCTTCGTCATCGTTTGTTTCCTCGTCGTCGTCGGACACGCTTTCCTGTCGCTTTCTTTTAGAAGTGCCTGGCATATTTTCGGTCGCCTTCATTTCGTTTACCTCCGATTTGAGGCCTTTCATTTCACAAGACAACTCCCCGACTGTTTTGGCAATGCCGGAAAACTCGGTCATTCGCTTTTCCAGCTGGCTAAAAATAGCCTCACCCCTCTTCACCATCTTTTCCACGGGGCTCAAAGCGGGGATTTCGTTTTTCTCAGAACTCATGATTCTGTAATAAAATCGAAATAACAATGTACTTTACTCACCCTTATTGTTCAATATCCTATTTTTCCCGAAACGTGTTATCCATTACACAGAGAATTTAAAATTCTTTAAAAAACAATCGATATTATAAACACAATTTCTTTGTTATCGAGAACACGCGCGAAGAGTTAGTCGGGATCCCAAAAAACCCAGCGGCCCTGGACAGGTGTACTGCATAACCAAAACTTTCCCATGAGAAATCAATAAGTTAAGTAAACAGGGACCTGCCATCCCTCGGAATCTCGATATTATCTTGATTTGTTTATGATAATGATGGTTCTTTAGTCCATCTTCCCATGGGAACTTAACTGTAGAAAAATTCGACAGGTAGTCAACTACGTGGCGGACCGAAAGCTACCCTCCGAGCAAGTTTTTAACTTTAAATCTACCAAGTCCGAATATAAGTCATATAAATGACAAAGCCAGGTCTTCCTTTGCAAAAGACAAGCGGTTCCGTATTTTGAACGGTTTGCGAACGATCAAGTTACCAATCATCATATTAGTGGTTTGTGTCGATTCTGCGCAATCCGCGCAAACTGAGAATTTCACACTACCAACGTAGCCACGACGATCCGAAGAATTATATCCGTGTTTTCTTGGTCGCTTCTCATGTTTTTCACTACCGATGTAGTGACGGCAGTCAAACAGAATCATATCAGTGGCCTGTCGGCCGATTCTTAAATAATGGTTTCCGACGCCGATGTTGTGATGGCGGTCACAAAGAATCATATCAGTGGCCTATCGGCCGATTCTTCAATTTTTCACTACCGATGTAGTGACGATGGTCACAAAGAATCGTATCAGTGGCTTGTCGGCCGATTCTTCAATTTTTCACTACCGATGTAGTGACGACGGTCACAAAGAACCATATCATTGGCCTATCGGCCGATTCTTCTATTGCTAACTACCGTTGTAGCGACGATGGTCTCAAAGAATCATATTATTGGCGTGCGCCGATTCTTCATAAATGGTCTTAAAAACCATTGGCTATTTTGGAAATATTGCACCGCAACACTTCCAAGACCCCAGGGGATAACGCATCATCCCCCTGGACATTTTATGGGGTACCCCATTTAATGTCCGAGACCGTGACCGTAATGATTTGTACTCTCTCCGTCCCCCCGACATAAAGCAATCCTGTTCCGATTTTCTCGACCGTTTTAAATGTTAATGCAGTAGATGTCCAGCTATTTCTCTATCTATTAATCGCGACCGCATTGTAGGTACTCCGAAGAAGGGATCCAGCTTAATTTTAAATCTTAATTTTTTAATAAAATGAATAAATTGCGCTATTAATTCGTCTTAAAAAACGCCGTGAAATTTAAATCTTCGCGTGAGAATTTAATCGTACTTACGACAGCAGAAATTGCTAAGTCCGTAAACTATAATTAATTAATTTCCTGATCCACAAAAACACGTGTTGATGCTGGCTGAAGGACGCTCGTTCTGATTACTGGCTGCTGGATTGCTGCGTTATCTCTCTGTGGGGCCCATCAAGGGTTTATGGGAAGTGAAATTGGGAATATATTGTGTCGGACTCGTTCTTTTGGCGTAGTTGCCCTCGCAAGCTCGGGCACACTGCGAAAAGAACTCGTCCGACACAATATATTCCCATATAAATTCAATAACCTATAGTATACTAGAGAGTTATCTCAATATAGCTTGTGATATAGAAAGAAAAGAATTAGGCAAGGGTATGGAATTCCCATGCTGAACGTGTAAGACATGGGTTAATCTACCTGCCGCCAAGTACTTTTTTATGCCACTTTTCCATGGACAAGTAAATACCAGCACAAATATCAGAATGGTACTAAACAGATCTTAGAAATTGATTATCATGATGTTAATATCACATAGTAAAAACATTGTTTTTAATGAGTAAATGCTGAATGCTTTTATTTTTAGATGACATGTTATTTTTATGATTTCGGGAGATCAGGGGCATATTGTTTTACTCGTGTCCGTCTGTCTGTGAGGTCAAGGTCATCTGTCAAGGTCTAACTTTGTAAAAAAATGCCGTTACAGGGGCATTCGTGTTTCACAAACACATCTTGTTAATCTGGGTCAAGTAGAAAATCATCATTTACTTGTCTGGGCACAAATTGTTGGCTCAGCGGAAACAGTTGTAACTCCCTATGAACAAATAGGAGTTACAACTGTTTCTTGCTGAGCCATCGAAATGGAGTAATTCTGATCTATGTCTCTGAATAAGATTGTCATCACACCCTCTTATCTGTAACCTGGAGTTGGCAAATTGTGACAATTTTAGTTAATGGCATGACAATTTTGAAGCAATAATTTTGTAACAGATAAACTCATTATTTAGGAGAACGCAGGGTCAAACCCACACAATCAACTGGCACCATATTGTCATACAAAATAAAAATTGGAAGCATCACTAATGACTTGCAGCCTTGGATGAAAAAAAAAATGAGAAAAGTGTTGTTTTGTAGTGCTTAGAAATTTACTGGTTCAAGTATTTCATTTTAGAATGATTTTCATAATAAATTTGATCTGCCTTATTAGCTACAAGTTGGTCCTGCGTTCGATCCCCGGCTTTGCCAACTTTTATCTTAGATTTCACAAGAGATTGTGACAAGTATCATTTTAAGCCTGTGTGTGACATTTCCAACAATTTGATATGTGCGCACAGCAAAGCCTCAAGCCAGCCTGTGCATTCGCACAGCCTGACTAAAGTCTTTGCTATACACTCTTTAGATAGATTAGGTCTCAAATACATCTCCAAGTGCCCAAGAAATGTTTTTGTGGCATTGTGTGGTTGTCTAGGCATCACAATGTCTCTCCAACTGTTGGGGATGTCACGCACAGGCTCATTTGACTCTGGCCAATATGCAAATGTTTCTGTCGTAGTAAGAAAGCCAAAATTGGCAGCTGGTGGCACTCAGATGAAATGCGGTTATAGACATCTGTAATTTTATTTCAGGCACAAGCTCCTATTTTGTTAGAGCAGTTAGAGAGGGAGAAAGAACTTTTAAGAATATTTCTACACGTATCGCAGAGTGATAATCATTTACTACGCAGAATGCATCTCAAGTCATTCTTAATGGTACCTGTCCAACGAATAATGAAGTAAGTCATGCAACTTTTATGGTATAGTTTTAGCAAAAACACATATGTGCAGTCTGATGTCAGACTACACCACCTGTTTCTCACTTTCAAACCAGAATTGTCAATAGATTTAGTTTTTCAAATTAAAATGGCCCTACAGTTGGTACTTTCAGTGCTTTTTCCCTTTGGTTTTGATGAAAATTTTAAGCCCAAGTTTATTCAGCATGACAAGGGTTAAGAACTTGGAACATTGAGAAATAAGGTTTGATGCTGATATTTTAACAAGAGCAGAACAACATATACCAGTGCTTGTATTCTAGTGTTTGAAAAAATACAAGTTAAACAAGGGGCACAATTCTTACTAGAGTTCATCTAGAGTTATCTGTTTTAAGTGAATACATTTGCTAAATTTCAAGTAAATATATCTTCAAAACAGCAGAGATAAACCCAGTGGTAAGAGATTGTCAGGCCTTTTTTTTTAACCAAAGACAAGGCTTATGCAAATCATACCAAGGTAATGACGATATCTCCACTTTAGTTCAAAATCAGTCAAGCTAAAGACTGTCATATGAGGAATGATTTTTTTTTAATTTTATTTCAAAATGCAGGTCTGCTTCAAAACAGCTATACACCTTAGTGATGTAACCCTTGTCATGCTGAGCCTGGAATATTCCTGCTTAAACAGGAGGTTAAGACTAAGATCAGCCTACACATTTGATCTGCCATATTTGCAGTCTGATCTTAATTCATACCACCTGGATTTCGTTTTAAACCAGAAAGGTGTAAAAGAATGCATTTCCTAAATTAATACTCACTCACATTTGGTAACCTCCAGTGCTTAAAACACTGATTTTACATTTATTTTGCAAAGATTTTTATTCAGCATGACAAGGGTCTAATTAAAGTTTTACTTTTACTTTTTTTCTGCCAGATACCCCTTGTTATTAGACCGCCTATATAAAGTGACCTTGGATAGACACAGAGATAAGGAGGCTCTCAAAGAGGCCAAGGAGAAAATTGAGGATATTTTGGGGCATATCAATGCTGTAAGTTATTATTTTAGTTTCAATATTGGCTCAATATTTTTATCCCTTCTTTTGCTGTTCATAATCTTGATGTACACACTTGGTTAGACAGTCTGATTTAGCCTAAACAGCCTTCTTTCATTATTGTGAGAAACACTGTTTTGTTCTTTACAGGTTTAGATGTCCAAAAAGGGGTATTTTTTAAATAATTTCTAAATATAGCAGGCTATAGGTTCTTCTCCGTCTTTATATAATTGGATTTTGTTGGTTCCCTCAAAATTTGTGAATTCTGATTGGATGAAAAATTAGGGTTTTTTTTTTCAATGTAAACAATTTTGAGTATGCAGCTATTTTGTTAACTTCCACACAAGAAATCAGTTTCTTTTTTGACTATTCTTTACATGTAGGCTTGGTAATATTAAATTATAAGAGATCAAGCGAATAATTGTTGATTTCATTTAGGTATGAAACTAAAAACCTAATCACACTTTGTGTGTGAATCCGCTTCATGTATTCATACAGTGTGATAAGGTTTTTAGTTTCATACCTCACTGAAATCAACAAGTTCTCTCTTCATCTCTCAAATGTTTTACACTTATTGTCTTCATCCAGTCTAACATCATTTTATGTAATCAATTTCAGAAATCTAAGTCATCCAGTATAAAACAACGAAAAGGTTCAGAAAAACACTATAGTGTGACCGAGAAGATAGAGGTTAGTCGAGTTGCCTTGGAAACACTAGGATGGAATCGAAAAGATGTCTGTGATGTAATAACCACCCGTCTACAAATAACGCAGCCCCTCGATCATATGTGGGCTGTGAAGAAATGCAAGAATCACAAGTTTACGACGGTACATGGGGTATTATTGAGCCTTCTGCAGGTAATAATAAGCTACTTGACAAATAGTTTAACCTTCCCCTAACCACACACACACACACACTCAAATTAGAGGGGAGTACATGACTGTCTTGTTAGTCAGTTTGTCAATGGGTCTGTAGTTTTTGCTTTCGGACTAACTCAAGAACAAACTGACCCTGAATCATGAAACTTTGTACAATTGTACCCATGACCCAAGGAAGTGCCCTATTGATTTTGGGATCACAAAGTTTAAGGTCACAATAGAGCTTTGTCAGAAGCAATTGAGCTAGAATCAAGAATCTGTATACCATTGTTTCCCATGATCCAAGGAAGTGCCCTATTGTTTTAGGTAATGAAGGACAAGGTCAAAATTGAACTTTGTCAAATGTTCTGTTTCTGGACTCTAACTCATGATGCTATTGACCTTCCTGCACTGGTAGCACTTTTACAGTGACACATCATGCATTTATGGCATTTATGCTTGGACAAAGTGTTTTAAGAGATGAATAGAGTATTTGTTGATTTTATTGAGGTATGAAACTAAAAACCTAATCACACTGAATGAATACACAAAGTGGATTCATACATGAGTGTGATTAGGATTTTAGTTTCATTCTTCTATGAAATCAACAAATATTATCTCCATATCTTATAATTTAATATCATGAAGCAAAAAAACGAGGATTAATCAGTTAAAAAACAAATTTCTCACGGGACCACTTTTTTGCGGAAGCTTACAAAACAACTGCCTACTCAAAATTGTTTTCATTGAGGAATAAAACCAACTTTTCAGCCATTCAGAATTCATAAATATTGATGGACACAACTAAAATTAAATTATTTGGGGATATTTGTTATTGCCTTTTTAAAGGCAGTTTTATCAAATACAGACAAAACAATAAGTAGAAATGTTTGGCCTGTTAACAACTTTTTTAGTTTGGATTACATCATTGAGGGGGACATTGTTAAAAGTAGTAAAACAACTTTCTTTATATGGGTTGCAATTAAAATTATTTTTTGCAAATATTTCCTTATTTGGCAAAAAAGGCTCTATTTATTTCAAAATTATTGCGTAAAATTTCTTTATTTTCCTATGGATAGTGCTAATAGTAGACCTACTGGCAACAAAATACCATGTTTTTAGGGTAACTTTGCAATGTGAGATCGTTGTCACGTTGCATTGAATTTACATTTTTTCTATCGTCTCTTATTTTTGTGTGCCATTGTGTTTAAATGAACTCCAATACAAAATTATAAAAGAGCTTCAGTTAGAGAATATGGTGGCAATATCACTTAATCTCTACATCTTTTATTTCTCATCCAAACCATATGTTGTTGGTACTCAATGGGATCGTCTCAATGAGACGATTCCATTGAGTGCCAACATCATTGATTTCCAACATGAAATAACGAAATTTTCTTATCGAAATTGAAACCATTGCCTTTTTATGTCTATATATTTAATTTTGGTACTCTATACAAATATCTTAATTGATGATAAAGTTTAGTCTTAGGTTATTTCTCAGGTATTTCCTTGGGGTGCTTATAAAAGATCCATGGTAAATGGGTTTTCACAAGAAAGGGAATAGCAATATGAACTTACGATCAAGTATTATAGAAATTTTATTATCTGGAGCAATGAACATTTAGTTAAAAACAAAAAGGATTCTTAATTGTACAGATGTTGTCTCTTGCATTTCCGGCGTTAAGCATAATTAGCATGCCTTAATGGGAGAGTGTCTTTTAAATGTTTTTGTCCACAATTCACTGCCAAACACATGTTATAGCTAGCTTTTAACAGACACTCTTATCAGAAACATTGTCAGATGGTTTATTTTTTTGTTGTTATGTCTTACTTTTGTTTCAAGATTGTCATTGGCCAAAAAAGAGAAAGTCAAGGCCAACCTGATATTGGTTTAAAAATAGAAAGGTAGATTTAAAAAATGTGTATATACTAGAGATTTTAAAGTTATAATGTAAATGACTTGGGATTGCTTTAGAATTAAAATAAAAAGTGAAAAGAATAGTAATTTCTTATTTTTGCAAAAGAATTTGAATGACATAGAGGATAATCATTTATTTCAGTGTAAGATCAATTTATATTCATTGAGTCAACAACAAAAGCTATAATTTTACTTGGAAAATATAGCTTTTGTTGTCCATGGAATGAATTATTAATCAATCTTAACTGAAAAACAAACGATTATTCTATTTCTTTATTGCAAAAATGAGACAAAATGTGAAATTTCTAGGACATATTTTCATAAAGCACGTCATTTTGCGTGTGATTTCTGACCAGTTGGCAAATATTATTCTACAATTGTATATATAAAAACAAATTTAAATTGAACAAATTTGGATACAATTTTAAGTTGTCATCATACCTTAACACACTGGCAAGCATTTGTGGAACTGCTAGTAAGATCTCATGGTCTTGCTCTTAACATCTGAGGGTTGTCTGAGAACAAAAACAAATGATTTTCCATCTGATGTTAAAATATCAGCCTTTACAGCAATTTGGACTTAATCCTTGTCAAACTGATTTTTTTTGTCAAATTGCATAACATCAAAGTATTGAAGGCATATTTATTTTGAAAGTACAGCCTTAAAACCTTCATTATTTATAAAGAAAATCAAGTTGTAAATATTAAGATCGGACTGCACATAATATAATCTGCAGGCTGATCTTTGTAAATACCTCTTGCCAAGGCAAGAATATTGTTATGTATGAGAATGGTTGAAGCCCTGAATAAGTACAGAAGCGGATATTAATTAATAAACTGGCCCAACATTTCCTACATGTAAGGCTCCTTCTGAGGGAGTTTACAATAATTTGAATAAACAATAAATAAGGTGATATTTCCTCATTGACTGTGGCATTTTCAATTAGTAATAATAAGACAAACTGTTAATTAAATGTCATCTCACTGACATTCCAGCTTATTTCCTAGTAATATACTAATGTAGCATTTGATAATGAAGTAGAATTGCATAGATATAATTACATTTTTATTTTTCTTGGTGTATGGAAAGAAAATATCTTCTTTTCCTACAATATGTTAAAAGGTCAAGGTCACCTTGCAAGGTCAATGTCATAGCTCTTCGTAGTTTTAAGAAACACAGGTTTTGTGTCTAAGATGCAAAAATAAATATTCAATGACAATCTGGTCAGAGTCCTATGACTGAACTTCTGAAAAGAATTGAAGACTGTTGTAACAGTCTTCAATTCTTTTCTTAAGTTTAGTCTACTAGGTTCTTATATGTATGAAGATTGATGTCAATTATCTAGGTCAAACTAATTAATTGTCTTTTCAAGGGCTTTAGTGTTTTGCCAATACATCTTCCAATTACATGTTCCAATTGTCACCCACTACCTTCCAATTGTCATCTGCTTAAATTTTGTTAGTTTACAAATGATGTTTAATAATTGATGTTTTGATTGCAATAATTATATCTTTTCAGCCCAACTACATCAGCAGAGAAAATGATCAAGTAACCAGTAGTGCCATTACAAATGCTAGTATAAACAATAACAACAACAATAATAATAACAACAATAACAAAAACATGGTGAACAACAATTTTACAAACTCTCTCAACAATGGTGTTCATATACAGAGTGCGGCGGTTGTTTTGATCAAGGAGAAAAATGGCCGCTATCAGGTGGCCCGTGAACCATTCATGCTCGAAAAATGTGTTGTGAGCCAGGATCCAGACTATATGGATGTGTTTGAATTATTAGAGTGGAACCGTGAATCTTACTTAATAAAGGTACGAGTCATAATTTCATAATGATATATAACTAATAACAAGTACTTTTTAGCTCACCTGAGCACTAAGTGCTCAAGGTGAGCTATTGTGATCGAGCTGTGTCCGTCGTCCGGTCGTCCGTCAACATCTTGTGTGCACTCTAGAGGCCACAGTTTTGGCCCAAATGTCTTGAAACTTGGTCACAATGTTCGTCTCCATCAACTCTCGGTCAAGTTTGGAATTGAGTCAAGTGGGGTCAAAAATGGGGTCAAGGGGTCAAATCTTAGAAAAACCTTGTGTGCACTCTAGAAACCACATTTTTTGTCCAAATGCTTTG
This sequence comes from Fragum whitleyi, assembly GCA_948146395.1. Lineage (NCBI taxonomy): Eukaryota > Metazoa > Mollusca > Bivalvia > Cardiida > Cardiidae > Fragum > Fragum whitleyi. The sequence goes on along the minus strand of OX411558.1, from coordinate 13,960,275 downwards.
AAACTTGGTCAGAATGTTTGCCTCATCAAATCTCGATCAAGTTCAAAAATAGGTCAAGTGGGGTCAAAAATGGGGTCAAGGGGTCAAATCTTAGAAAAACCTTGTGTGCACTCTAGAAACCACATTTTCGTCCAATTGTCTTGAAACATTGTCAGAATGTTTGCCTCCATCAAATCTCGATCAAGTTCAAAAATGGGTCAAGTTGGGTCAAAATTGGGGTCAAGGGGTCAAATCCTAGAAAAACCTGTGTGCACTCTAGAAGCCACAGTTTTGGCCCAAATGTCTTGAAACTTGGATACAATGTTTGTCTCCATCAAATCTCAGTCAAGTTCGATATTAGGTCAAGTGGGGTCAAAAATGGGGTCAAGGGGTCAAATCTTAGAAAAACCTTGTGTGCACTCTAGATGCCATATTTTTGGCCCAAATGTCTTAAAACTTGGTCAGAATGTTTGTCAATATCAAATCTCGGTTAAGTTTGAAATCGGGTCAAGTGGGGTCTTAAATGGGATCAAGGAGTCAAATCTTAGAAAAACCTTTGGTGCACTCTAGAGGCCACATTTTTTGCCCAAATGTCTTGAAACTTTGTCAGAATGTTTGCCTCCATCAAATCTCAGTCAAGTTTGAAATCGGGTCAAGTGGGGTCAAAAATGGGGTCAAGGGGTCAAATCTTAGAAAAACCTTGTTTACTCAAATATCTTGAAACTTCGTCAGAATGTTTGAATGAAACCTAGGTTTAGTTTGGGTCCAAAATGAGGTCAAGGGGTCAAATTTATTAAATTCCTTGTGTGCACTCTTTGATTGAAAATTATGTATCTTGGTCAGAATGTTTGTCTTGAAATCTTACACGAGTTTGATAGAGGGTCAAACACATTTTTTAGTACTTTATAGGCAACATATTCGTCTGAAATGTTAACTTCTTGATATCTTTGACTTTTGTTAAGCCCATGCATCAGGTGAGCGTTTAAGGGCCAATGGCCCTCTTGTTTAGTAATTTTAGTATTAAGTTTTAGCTTGGCTAATTATGTTTTTTTATGCCCCATGCATTCATAGATTGAGGGCAAATAGTTTAACTAGAGTCCATCCATCTTTCTGTCAGTCTATCAGCCAAAACTCAATTAGCCTGAGAATTAAATGTTTTCCCATAACTTTAAAACTACATATGTTACAACTTGCATAAAGGTTCCTTTCATCATTCCACAATTTTGAAGGTCAGGGTACCTATCAAGGTCAGTTATTAGAACCAAAATCCTTAAAAAAAAGTTGGGGGTTTCAAAGGAATTAGTGTTCTACTGAGAAATCTTGTTAATCCATCAGAGCATTAAAGAATATGATTGACAACTTCTTACTATCCTTAGCAAAATTAGTTTGTTTTGCCTTTTGTAAAATTATTATGAAATCTATGTATATAAAATTGCCAAGACAAAAGATTTATAACTTCTTTTGCTCACTTTTCAGGCTGAGACACCCTCAGAAACAAAGACATGGGTACAACATCTACGACGACAAATGCAAGATCTGGGATATTGGAGAAAGCGTAGAAATGCTCTGCCAAATATATTGTTAAATCATTTGTCATGATTTTATGTGATCAAATCAAGGACTCATTACAAAATCATTGTAAGTGCATAATGGAGCTGGGACGAATATAAATTTTGTTTCTGGGTACCTGAGATCTCATTTACCCTAGGTACTCAAGTACCCCATGATTACATAAATATTTATTTTATCAACTTCATAGGCAGACCCAGAATTTCTATAAAGTTGGATTGAACTTAACCAATTTCAACATGTTTTTTTTTAGGCATGCAGGTGTTGTGAGTCTATGACTTGCAAATAAGTAACCAGTGTCTCTCAAAATTATCTGAAGTCATTAGGACCATCTGAAAAAAATCAAATAAGAAAAGAACTAAAGACTGTCTTCAATTCTTTTCTGAAGTTGATTCCTAAAGGTACATAGTGCTAATACAATGGTCAAAACAGTCTTCAATTCTTTTCTGAAGTTGATTCCTAAAGGTACAAAGTGCTAATACAATAGTCAAAACAGCCTTCAATTCTTTTCTGAAGTTAATACCTAAAGGTACTTAGTGCTAATACAATGGTCAGGTAACGGGTAATGATCCAGGACCTAATTTGGAATGTTACCTTAACCAATACCTTTGTACTGAAGTACTAGTCTCAGCCCTACTGCACCTTTAATTCTTGTCATACTGAATAAAAATCTTTGCAAAATAAATGTAAAATCAAAGTGCTAAAAGCACTGGAAGTTACCAAATGTAAGTGAGTATTGATTTCGGAAATACATTGTTTTGGGCCTTTCCTGTTTAAAAATGAAATTCAGGTTGTATTAACTAAGATCAGACTGCACATATGTGCAGCCTGATTTTTGTCTATATCTCCTGTCAACGCAGGAATATTCCGGGTTCAGCATGACAAGGGTTAATATAGGCACTTTAATCAGTTTTGCTCTGCCCGCTGGACATTGATATTGAGACCCTTAACCTGAAGGGAATCTTGTTGTCCTCATAATGTTGATGTTTCTGTGCTAATTTCATTAATTTTCTGGCAGCCCTCCCCCTTATAGTAGCTTCTCTACTCTTTGTCGGAAGTATTCCTCTAGATTTGAAATTACCTAAAATTGTATTTGTATAAATGATTGTTTAGAAGAAATTTACTTGGTTTGGTTTCAACCTATTTATTTAACATCGATTGGGAAACAAGTTCTTTCAACTTAGATTAATCCCTCTTGATTCTGCTTCCTTGAAAATTCATCAGTACTCACGCCGAATGTGTGGGCCAATGAAGCAACCAAGATCGATAGCCGCTCCTGGGAATCGAACTCAGGACCTTTAGGTCAAGAGGCTGATGCTCTACCTCTAGACCACGGGCACCACTTTATTTGAAATATACTTCAAATACACTATAAAGGGGAAAATCTGAAAGAAATCAATTTGATGTATATTTTTCTTCAGAAAAAGAAAATAAAAGTTTTCTATCTTTGTTTTGTACATTTCAAAGGAGTATCTATTGCTTTATTGAAGTATATAGACAGTGGCTTTCGTGTCTTATGTGGTCAAAGGACAGCAATAAGTCAATGGACTCTGACAAATAGACTGTCTTAATGTAATGAAAGCTTTTGGGGTCAAGGTTTTGAGGTCAAAATCCTGAGACTCTTCAAAGAGCTGCGTAAGTTGAAACAATAAATGGATATATTGTTCATGTTTAGCTTCTATATTAATGGCTCAGCACAAATTTAGTGTAAGTGCCTACTTATTTTTACACTCTTACAATAGTTTTGTACTGACGCCTTGAAAATTTTCAGATTAAAATTGAATGATAATAAAACATTGTACAATGGGAAAAAGCTAATTTTATGATGGCATATTTCCTTTGTTTTACAAACTTATAGAAATATTTTAAAGAATGGTCACTAAAAATTTTTGTTAAGATTTTGACAAAGTATTTGTTTCTTCCAGTGATAATTCCTAGTATTCTTTTAATGTTTTGTGTTATTGACTTGTTAATTTTTAACCTTATTTGTGTAACTGTTTTTATCTTTGGACAAGTCTTAAATTTTAGTTGTTTGCTAAAGGGTTAAGTTTATCACTAATCATGAACGTCTACTGACCTTTTATATTTAATGTGGCCTAAGTAGATAAGTTGTTAGGCTATTACAAGAGCTCTAAGAAGGGAGCATGAATCTCATTTCAAATAATGAAAATGCATCATTTGTCAGCTAAATCCTATGTTGTTGGTACTCATTGGAATAGTCTCATCCAGCCAATTCCAACGAGTACCTTCAACAGAGGCCATGGAAGAGAAATAAAAGATTAAGAATGTAATCACTTCTGCTTTTTTGCAGCTCCCAGTCTATAAGTAAAAAGACACTGGCTAATGGATAGTTGAATAGGCTCTCATAATTTGATCATTAGTCCAGCTTTGGTCAATATCTTGTGGTCAAGAACCTCTGGTTTTAGTCTATGTGTACCAGTAAATGAGAGTTATTGAATCCAAATTAACAATCTACAATTGGGACAAAAATTAAGAGCCAGAGCTCTTGATAGTACATGAGGTGCAGGGTTTGTTCCCTGGTAAAGGGCAAATCGAGGGGTCAGTGCAACACTAGTGTAAGTGCCTATATATTTATAGGCACTTACAATAGTGTTGCACTGATCCTTCAAATTATACTTATTGAAATTTGAATCACACCATTGAGTAGATGATAATGAACCTTTGGAAAGAATTGGCGCTGGAATGAATGTAGATATTGTAGTGGTGTGACAGTTAGTAACGTTACAAGAAATCTTTCAATATTGCTCCAGCTGCCACAAAGTGGCATTTTGTCCTCACCAATGGGTTGATAATCGTAGACCTATGTGAGATAGCAGCTGGAGGCTAGGAAAGGATGTGGTGGTTGTACTGGTGAGAGACATACCAGGAAACCATTGTTAGGTGCTCCAGTCTCCGCGATATAACTGATATAATGTTGAAAGCAGCATAGAACTCCATTCAATCAATCAATAAACCACCATTATAACAAAGCAATCAAATTATGTTATGTATGGATATCGAATTTGTCAGCAATAGATACTGATGTCAGTTTGTGTTTTTTCATGATTTTGAAAAGGACTTCACCTTTCATGTTGAGTTTTTGATTATTCATTAGTCGGTAATTCAGTTGATGTTATGAATGTAATTGCATTTATTTTAATGTAGATAAGACTGTAGAATGTTTTTGTTGATGATTTGAATAATTGTAAATATTTCATACAGTTATCATTGCCATGTATAAGTGCTTTATTAAGTGCTTTGATATTTTTTACAGGTGTTTGTTACAATTTTGTTAACGTATTTCATAGTTTATGATATCTCATTCATCTTTCCATCAGTGCAGTTCCGAAACCTTGTTACTTTAGATTTCATATAAAACTGAAGGTACAAGGTTTTAAAATTACACTGATCATTTATTTGTTATGGGACCAATTTTGGTCCTTGTTACAGTACACTCAGTTTTCAAATTAAATCCAGTTTCATTTAAAACCCTTTCCACATAATCCCTCAATTTGACACTCCAGAAGAAAAACATTGTTACATTAGCTTCATCTTAGTCAACAATAATTTCTTTTCCAAACACAAACATTTTCCTTTCAGAGGAAGCCAGGGGTATAGCCTGGCCATTCTAATACATTTTTTTTTGACGTTTTATGATATCTCTAGTATTGCTGTATATAAGATATTCACTTAAAACTTTGCCCAAATGTTCACTTTCAAGAGCAACCAGTGTAGAATAAGCAGGACAACTCTAGATGCATTTTGTGCCAATTTTGTGCATTTCAACATTTTATCCACTATCTAGCACCTAACTGAGGATGCATAGTCACCCGTAGGTGTAAAAATTTTCTTCTGCTTTTTCTTTGAAATTGCACAAGGCGTCTGGTAATTGGTATAAGCTCTTTGAAAGTATTTAACAGTCATTGGCTATGCCTCCTGAACACATACCAGTCAGATTTTATCAGCTATCAAATACCTAAAGCTTTGAAAATTATATTGTTGAAAACAGGACTTAAAAATTAAGATGTGTTAGGAAACTAAAGTCAAAACTACTTTAACAAAAAATGTGGCAAAGTTTCAAAGTTTGACCTTGACCTCCAAACAAACAATATTTGTTTTGGAGATCTTTTATCATGCTAAAAATAGCTGAGAAATGTATGTTGAATAAGCCTGAAGTATTGATGCATAAGTTTAATTGAGTCATCATAGGTCAATTTTGTCAAAACATGTTTCGACAAAATTGACCTTTGATGACCCAATTAATCTTATGCATCTATAATTGGCACTGTGTTGTTATTATTACATCATACTTGGGGTTTATATGATGACATCGTTTAATATGATTTATGATGAGCAATAAAGGTAAAATTTGAATTAAGGGGTTTGTTTTTTATATCTGACCTTTAGCGAGTAATAGGTTTGATTTTTCCTTTAACAATTTATATACCCCCCCCCCCCCCAATATGTTTTGGGAGTATATAAGAGTCAACTTGTCTGTCTGTTGGTCAGTTGATCCGTACAATCATGACATGACCTTGACCTTGATACCATCAGATGCATATCATTGTTTTGGTCAAGTTCACAAATAAACTTTGACAGAAAACCATTTCCAGAACTGGCACATAGAGCTGGTTGGGATATTAGTCTGCTTTGTGACAGATCCAGTTGTTTTTTTTTTGTGTGGTTAAGAGTTACACAAAACTGGGTTTTTTTCCATGCTTTCATAAGCTGTTTGTCAAGGTCATTTTACATCAAGAGTTTGTGGTAAAGGCGGTCAAAAAACAAGAGCATCAGAAAGCCAGTACAGAAAACCTTTCTCTAAGAACTCAAATTTAATAAGGCCAATACAATTAGGACTACATAAGGAAGAAAGGCCTTGATGTAGTTGTTTTTTAGCTCCACTGGCCGAAGGCCAGCGAGCTATTGTCATGGCGAAGTGTCTGTTGTGCATGCGTGCATGCGTGCGTAAACTTTTCTTTAAACATCTTCTCCTCCTAAACCAATGGGTTGATTTTGACAAAACTTGGCCAGAATGCTCCTTGGGAGACCCTCTTATAAAGTTGTTCAAGAAATTTGGATTGACCCCAAATATGGGCATGGCAGGGCGGGGCTTATTTTGACCCCAAAATTTTTGAACGACATCTCCTGAACCATTGGGCCAATTTCAATGAAACTTTACCAGAATATTCCTTGGGTGACCCTCTTCTAATGTTGTTCAAGAAATTTGGATTGAACCCCAAATATGGTCGTGGCAGGGCGGGGCTTATTTCGACCCCGAATTCTTTGAATGACATCTCCTCCCAAACCGTTGGGCCAATTTTAATGAAACTTTACCAGAATGTTCCTTGGGTGACCCTCTTCTAAAGTTGTTCAAGAAATTTGGATTGACCCCCAAATATAGGCGTGGCAGGGCAGGGCTTATTTTGACCCCGAAATCTTTGAACGACATCTCCTCCTGAACCATTGGGCCAATTTCAATGAAACTTTACCAGAATTTTCCTTGGGTGACCCTCTTCTTAAGTTGTTCAAAAAATTTGGATTGACCCCCAAATATGGGTGTGGCAGAGCGGGGCTTATTTTGACCCCGAAATCTTTGAACCTCATCTCCTCTTGAACCATTGGGCCGATTTCAATGAAACTTTACCAGGATGTTCCATGGGTGACCCTCATCTAAAGTTGTTCAAGAAATTTGGATTGACCCCTAAATATGGGCTTGGCAGGGCGAGGCTGATTTTGACCCTGAAATCTCTGAACCACATCTCCTGAACCATTGGGCCCATTTTGATGAAACTTTACCAGACTGTTCCTTGGGTGACCCTATTCTAAAGTTGTTCAAGAAATTTGGATTGACCCCCAAATATAGGCGTGGCAGGGCGGGGCTTATTTTGACCCCAAAATTTTTGAATGACATCTACTGAACCATTGGGCCAATTTCAATGAAACTTTACCAGAATATTCCTTGGGTGACCCTCTTCTAATGTTGTTCAAGTAATTTTGGATTGACCCCCAAATATGGTCGTGGCAGGGCGGGGCTTATTTCGACCCCGAAATCTTTGAATGACATCTCCTCCCAAACCGTTGGGCCAATTTTAATGAAACTTTACCAGAATGTTCCTTGGGTGACCCTCTTCTAAAGTTGTTCAAGAAATTTGGATTGACCCCCAAATATTGGCGTGGCAGGGCAGGGCTTATTTTGACCCCAAAATCTTTGAACGACATCTCCTCCTGAACCATTGGGCCAATTTCAATGAAACTTTACCAGAAGTTCAAAAAATTTGGATTGACCCCCAAATATGGGCGTGGCAGAGCGGGGCTTATTTTGACCCCGAAATCTTTGAACCTTATCTCCTCCTGAACCATTGGGTCGATTTCAATGAAACTTTACCAGGATGTTCCTTGGGTGAACCTCATCTAAAGTTGTTCAAGAAATTTGGATTGACCCCTAAATATGGGCTTGGCAGGGCGAGGCTGATTTTGACCCTAAAATCTCTGAACCACATCTCCTGAACCATTGGGCCCATTTTAATGAAACTTTACCAGACTGTTCCTTGGGTGACCCTATTCTAAAGTTGTTCAAGAAATTTGGATTGACCCCCAAATATAGGCGTGGCAGGGCGGGGCTTATTTTGACCCCAAAATTTTTGAATGACATCTACTGAACCATTAGGCCAATTTTAATGAAACTTTACCAGAATGTTCCTTGGGTGACCCTCATCTAAAGTTGTTCAAGAAATTTGGATTTGATGAGTTCCACTGTATCAATACAATTCAGGTGAGTGGTTTAGGGCCATTCTGGTCCTATTGTTTCAATCTGTATCTAAATAGTTTTCTTTCTTGTAATTTTACATATAAGTTAATTAAGTCCATTCCTTCATAAGTCAGTTTCAACTTAGAAAAAGTCTGAATTCCTTCTGAATACTGTTCACTTTCATTACCTTCTATTTTCAATATCTCTCTTTCAAATCTTACATTTTTAAGCCAGTGGAGCAATACAGGCCCTCTTGTTTCTTGAATGAATGACGTGAGAAATTGTATAGACAATAAGACAGACAATCACTTTAATTAATCAAGATGTATCATTAGCTAATCAGAATATACCAGAACTTTTACCTATCTCCTGCTGTTTATTGCATTTTGTCACTGTACACAAAACTATGGCAGACTGTAGACTAAGATCAGTCTACACAGATATAAAAACATATAAATGATTGTTTTAAGGTTTAAGGTATAAAAGTTTGAAAATGAAACTCAAGTTCGTAGGAAATTACCCCACCCACTTGTAACACAAGGCACAGCATGAACCAATTAGTTTGAGATGCCAATATTTTGTAAGTAGACGCAGATTATATCATAGTATGTATGGCAAAAGTTTAAAAGAAATCTATTCTAGCCACGAAAAGGCCCTTATGGAGACCCGTCCTTTTAGAAAATTGCAAACATGGTCATACTTTTACTATAATTATTAGATAGCAGACTGAACACTGAGATTAGACTGCACATCTATGCAGGCTGATCTTGGTCTAAATCAACTTCAAAAGTTTGAAGTACATTAGATATTTTCTTGACAATGGTCAATATGATAATAACAGCTTGTAAAAGCCAGAATAAAGATATTTTGGTATCTTTTTGAAAATGAACAAGTGCTTCTGACCTTTCAAATTAGTTGGACTTATTAATTAAGTGAGGTAAATAAAGAAACTTCAATGTTCGAAAAACGACAAATTGTTTTTATATCCCTGATAATTGAATGTTTTTAAGGGCATACTGGAATCTCTGCCTTTCTGTATGTTGATGGCTCAGCGCAAAACAGATGTAACTCCCTATACGTTTATAGGGAGTTACAACAGTTTCGCGCTGAGCCATCGATGAGTGTCTGTCAGTTTGTGTACAAAATACTACCAATTTTGTCACAAATTACTCCTTCAGAAGTCTCAACTCCTCCTGACATATGAATTATCTCCGCTTGAACTTGGATAATATGTACTTTTTAAATACCTATACAACTAATTTTATTACAAAATTTGAGTCAACATTCCTTTAGTTTTGCTTTGATACTAATGAAACTTTAAATAAGTATTGATCACAGATTTAAGTTGTTAAAGACCTAATTTTGAAGTCTCAGCTCCCCCTTATTCAAGAATTATCTCCTCTTGAGAAAGACAATATTTACTCTTAATATACAACTAATTTTACAGCCAATTTTGTGTCACAAACCCCTCCTTCAGTTTTCCATCAATACAAATGAAACTTCATACAAATATTGACCTCATTAAAATATCCAGATTCCATTTAATCCTCTTTCTCTGTTTGAAAACTAAGAATCTCTTAAGCCTTGTCAAGCTGAATAAATTTTTATAGCAAATCGCAACAAAATCAAAGTACCTCAAGTAATGGATGCCCTAATACAATGTGAACTGTATTCATTTTGAAAATTTATATTTTAAGCTTTTCTTGTTTCAAAAAAAAAGGAACAAGAGGACCCTGAGGGCCCTAAATCGCTCACCTGATATTTCAAGTAAATTATCATTAAGACTCCTTTTCCTATGATATGGCATGAACCTTCCCATTTTCAACAGAGTTCATTCTTGTGACCTGGCAAACATTTTGATAAAGTTTCATGAAGATTGGACTATATTTGAGGCGTTTGGAGATCTTACGAGAAAATTATCATTAAGGCCCCTTTTCCCGTGATATGGAAGGGATACTTCCCACTTTCAAATGAGTTCATCCTCATGACCTAACAAACATTCTGACTAAGTTTCATGATGATTGGACCATATTTCTGGCTTCTAGAGTGTAAACAAAAAAATGTCATTAAGGCCCCTTTTTCCAGTGATATGGCCTAAATTCTTCCCATTTTAAATAGACTTTATCCTCATGACCTAACAAACATTCTGACCAAGTTTCATGAAGATTGGACCATATTTGTGGCTTCTAGAGTGTAAACAAGAAATTTGTCATTAAGGCCCCTTTTCCCATGATATAGCACCGATCCTTTCTATTTAAGCAATTTATACAAGGACCACCCAAGGAATATTTCTGCCAAGTTTGGTTGATTTTGACTCATAAGTTTAGGAGGAGATGTCGTTTAAAGAAATAGTTGACAAAATTGTCATTAAGATCCCTTTTCCTGTGATATGGCATGGATCCTTCCCATTTTCAATAGACTTCATCCTCATGACCTAACAAACATTCTGACCAAGTTTCATGAAGATTAGACCATATTTGTGGCTTATAGAGTGTAAAGGAGACATTTGTCATTAAGGCCCCTTTTCCCGTGATATGGCACAGATCCATTCCAATTTAGCAATTTTTACAAGGGACCACCCAAGGAATATTTCTGCTAAGTTTTGTTGATTTTGACTAATAAGTTTAGGAGGAGATGTCATTTAAAGAAATTGTTGAATAAATTACCATTAAGGCCCCTTTTCCCGTGATATGGCACAGATTCATTCCAATTTTAGCATTTTATACAAGGTTTGGTTAATTTTGACTCATAAATTTAGGAGGAGATGTCGTTTAAAGAAATGTTGATGAAATTGTCATTAAGGCCCCTTTTTCCGTGATATGGCACAGATCCTTCCCATTTTTTTTAGACTTTATCCTCATGACCAAACAAACATTCTGACCAAGTTTCATGAAGATTAGTCCATATTTGTGGCTTCTAGAGTGTAAACAAGAAATTTGTCATTAAGGCCCCTTTTCCTGTGACATGGCACCGATCCTTTCCATTTGAGCAATTTTTAAAAGGGACCACCCAAGGAATATTTATGCCAAATTTGATTGATTTTGACTCATAAGTTTAGGAGTAGATATCGTTTAAAGAAATAGTTGACAAAATTGTCATTAAGGCCCCTTTTTCCGTGATATGGCACAGATCCTTCCCATTTTTTTTAGACTTTATCCTCATGACCTAACAAACATTCTGACCAAGTTTCATGAAGATTAGACCATATTTGTGGCTTCTAGAGTGTAAACAAGAAATTTGTCATTAAGGCCCCTTTTCCCGTGATATGGCACAGATCCTTTCCATTTGAGCAATTTTTAAAAGGGACCACCCAAGGAATATTTCTGCCCAGTTTGGTTGATTTTGACCCATATGTTAAGGAGGAGATGACATTTAAAGAAAAAGTTGATGCCGTGACGGACAGACGGACGCCGGACAACGATCGATCACAATAGCTCCCTTGAGCACTTCGTGCTCAGGTGAGCTAAAAACAGGTAGTTTAGACAAAGATCAGACTGCATGTCTAATCCTTGACTATTGCTCCTGCCAAGGCAGGAATATTCAAGGTTCAGCATGACAAGGGTTAAAATTTCTATGCATGTAGGATTGTGTAAACTTGAAATTTCACATAGAGACCCCTTTTCCATCAAATATCACAAAAATGACAACAAGAGGACCATGATGGTACTAGATCGCTCACCTGAGTCTTTTTGACCCCTTGGACATCACATCATTTTTATAGGCAGATGTCATTAAGGAGATAATTTCTACACCAAACCAAGTTTCAATAAGTTCTGGCCAAAATTGAGGCCTCTTGAATTATAACAATAAAAATTATCATTAAGGCTCCTTTTCCTGTGATATGGCATGGATCCTTTCCATTTTCAAAAGGGTTCATCCTTGAGACTTGACCAACATTCTGACCAAGTAACATGAAGATTGGGTCATTTTTGTGGCCTCTAGAGCTTAAACAAGATAATTGTCATGAAGGCCCCTTTCCCCGTGATATTGCATGGATCCTTCCCATTTTCAATAGGCTTCATCCTTGTGACCTGGCCAACATTCTGACCAAGTTTCATGAAGATTGGGCCATATTTGTGGCATCTAGAGCATAAAAAAGATAATTATCATTAAGGCCACTTTTCCCGTGATCTGGCATGGATCCTTCCCATTTTCTAAAGAGTTCTTCCTCATGACCTGACAAACATTCTGGCCAAGTTTCATGAAAATTTTGGCCATATTTGCGGCCTCTAGAGCTTAAACAAGATAATTGTCAATAAGCCCCCTTTTCCTGTGATTTGGCTTGGATCCCTCCCATTTTCAATAGGGTTCATCCGTGTGACCTGGCCAACATTCTGACAAAGTTTCATGAAGATTGGATCATATTTGTGGCCTCTAGAGTGTAAACACTTAAATTGTTGTAGCCGGACAACGCACGACGGACGACAGACATTCAATGATCACAAAAGCTCACCTTGAGCACGATGTGCTCAGGTGAGCTAAAAATACGAGGGTTGTTCAATTGTTATCCGGATTAGATCAATTAATGATCATTGATTTATTGCTACGTGAATAAAGTATACTCATATTAACAGATGCTTTATATGTTCAAACTTGTCAAAACCTGAAGCAGTTGAACAATATATTCATTTCACACACAAACAAAATTGCATGGGTATTAGCTGGCAGTGCACAGTACACAACGCTAGCAAAGTTGTCTAAAAATAAGACATTATGATTGTGTTGTGTAATTTAGATTGTCGCAGCTCGTTATTCATTGTACATTGATGAAATAAGTGTTCCTGTAATTAAGCTGTGCTTTTATGGTTTGTATAAAAGTGAAATCAAATAGTACAAAATCAAAATTCTCAGAAAGATACCCCTAAGAAAATGGCGGATATCTTCCACAGTCTCTGCAATTGACGTCCCTACAATTGCTTGGTTTAGTTTCTTTCTGTCCAATTTTCCTCTTATGTCCTGGGGCTCCGAAGCATCTACACTGATGATAATTAAGTATTTGGAAAATTAAACCATTCCCTTTCAGTGTGACAAGTATTTAATTTATGTAGTTTTGGTTTTTTCTATATTTGGAATAGAATTATTAAAGATCAAAATTTCCAGCATTTAGTTGACTTCATCTAGAACCTTCTGAAATACGTGCCCTGTCACATTTTAAACGAACCTTATCAATAAAATCTCAGTCAAATTACTTCAAATTAGAAGAGGCAAATGTAATGCTTATTACAGCAACCCAATTAATTTTCATGTTTTTAAACATTTAGAAGACAGAGTATATTTACCAAAGAAGACCAAACATATGAATTATTTTATCAGCTGTGCTGGGTACTCGTTATACCATGGGATTTTATATGGCAGATACGCGCTATGTACGATAACTATATCAATTTTTCATAACCATACGAGGATTGAATTCCAACAGTGATTGATATCAAATTTAGTTTGAATGCTTAAAAAATAAAATTTTGCGAAGCAAAATCCGAATAATTTTTTAACAACCCTCAATTATGCAAATTCAAACAATTTTGCGTTCGGGATAACATATGTTTGCAAACTACATTGTATCAAGTGATACCCAGCTTTGCATTATTATGTGGAGGCAGGCAGGGCAATATTTCTAAAAGTTTGCAAGCATTTTCATGTTTTGTTATCCTGAATGCACGACAAATCTCTATCAAAGTAAGCCTAAGACTAGAAAGCCATGAATGGCTTCAGTCGCTCCACAGGCTTGAAATTCTTGTAACAGCAAATAAATGTTTTGACTAGATTTTTAGATATTTGGGGTTCTTCTGATGTTGAAAATGATTTTCAAAGTTTCAACTAAATAACAGATAGAGAAATGACCTCCGCTATTAAAAGACATATTTTTCATCAAATCAAAATAACTTTTGGCTGCATGATAATTGGTCACCCAAAGATCATACCAAAAATGTTTGATTGATATCCATCAGTTACATTCTGAGAAAATGATTTTCATAGTTTCCACATTTTAACATATTGAGAAATGACCTCCAACCATAAAATGCATTTTTTTCATCCAATCAAAACAATTTTTGGTACACTGATTAAGGGTCACTCAGGGATCATTCAAGTGAAATTTAGTTGATATCCAAAAATTAGATTCTGAGAAAATGATTTTCAAATTTTCCACTATATAACATATAGAGAAATGACCCTCTGCTAATAAAATGCTTATTTTTCATTCAATCAAAATATTTTTTGGTACACTGATGAAGGGTCACTCAAGGATCATTCCAGTGAAATTTGGTTGGTATCCATCAGTTAGATTCTGAGAAAATGATTTTCAAATTTTCCACAATATAACATATAGAGAAATGACCTCCACCCATAAAATGCATATTTTCCATCCGATCACAATGGTTTTTGTAGAATGATAAAGGGTCACCCAAGGATCATTCATGTAAAATTTCATTGATATCCATTGATTAGAATCTGAGAAAACTCACTTTTTACCATATTTGGACATAAGCCACGCCCATTAAATCCATGTTTTTCATTGGATCAAAATTTCTTGAACAACTTTGAAAGAGGGTCACCCAAGGATCATTCCTGTGAAGTTTAGTTGAAGTCCATCCAGTAGTTTCTGAGAAGATTTTTAAAGAAAAGTTTACGACCGCACGCACGCACGCACGGACGGACTGACGGACGCACGACGGACACAACGCCATGACAATAGCCCCAGTGGCTTTCAGCCAGTGGAGCTAAAAAACTAGATTCTAGCCTAGTGAGTTTGATTGAATTGCACTACACTTTTCTAGTGGGGGAGGACAATCAATTAATTACATTATCCCAAAATGTTACTTAACTCCCAGACACTTTTATCTTGGTAAGGCAAATCAATTTTTTTGTGTGCCTTTCTTTCTGTCCATAGATGGACATATGTGATCTCCAGTGAGGTGTTTGGCAGACATCCATTTCTCTGTCCAATGCTTTTCTCTGTCACCTTATAATGTTTTATTAATCTTAAACTTGGTTGTTATGTTTTAGTCATGATTACCGAGTGCAATGCACTACAACCTTAAATACAGCAAGCTTCATTTACCCTTATCCTGCTGAATTTCAATCGTGTTGTTCAAAAATTTCAAGCACATTTGTTCAACCTTTTCCCATAACAACTAGAGCTGTTGCAAAGGGAACTTATATCCCCCACCAGAACTTGGTCAAAATATAAGCGCTTTTAGTGCAGGATGTGTTTGTAACAAATATTGACCTTTGACCTAGGTGACCCAAAAACAAAAGGGCACTTCCTCCGATCATAGGCAGCATTTATGAAGTTTTATGACCCTAGGTCGCTTGGTTCTCAAGTAGAGCCCGGAAAGAAAAATTGAACAAAAAATTGATTAACCTTGACCTTAGACCTATGTGACCCCCAAATCAATGGAGCACTTCCTTCGGTCATAAGTACCATTTGCATGAAGTTTCATGATTCTAGGTTGCTTGGTTCTCGAGTTAGTCCGAAAACAAAAATTGAACAAAGGCTGACTGTGACCTTGACCTTTGACCTAAGTGAACCAAAAACAATAGGGCACCTACTTGGGTCATGGAGAGTATTTGTATAAAGTTTTATTTTTCTAGGTTGCTTGGTTCTCTAGTTAGAGTCCGGAAACAAAAAGGTCTACGGACAGATGGACAGACAAATGGACAGACAGACATGGTGAAACCAATATACCCCCCTCTACTTCATAGGTGGGGAGTGTAATAAGGTAGAAAAGGGGACTGAGTAGGCTTAGATCAGACTGCATGTCTGTGCAGGATGATCTTTGTCTACAACATCCTCCAAAGCTTTGTTTCCAGCAGAAAATCAGTTAATCAATTATTGCACATACAATTTAAGATATGTCCAAATTTCAAGATATCCAGGATTTTAAGCCTTCAGATTGAGCTTCAGTTTAACATTTCCAAGGAATTCAATCACGTGATTTGATTCCATGGGTATGTCAAACTGACAAATTAGAACCCTCAGACTTGTGTCATAAAAGCCATTTTCCATCAAAGGACCATAACTCAGTCCAAAATTTCATCTGCACATCTCTGCTTGATACTGATCACATGTTTAATTTGAATGAAATCTGTCCATTAGTTGCTGAGAATGACACAAAAAAGCTACAGACAGACAGACAAACCAAGGAACAACCATCTGACCGACAAGCTGACTCCTACATACCCCCTAAACACAAAGGCCCCCCTCCCCATCACCACTTCCATTTTTCAGAGAGTATATCAATATTATATGGAAATCAGCAGCAAACAAAATGAAATTCCAAGTTTTGAAATATTTGACCTTGGATAATGTGCATGACTGTTGATCTTGAATTTTGGTACCATCAAATAAGTCTTGTCTCAAGAAATATTCATGTGAAATATGAAGTCGCTATGACTTGCCCTTCTAAAGTTATGGATTAAAGTTTACGGGAAACAACCAGATAAATAGACAGACCAAAAACAACTAGAGCTGTCGCAAAGAGGACTAATACCCCCCACCAGCGCCTTGTCCATCAAACAAAGCTTGACTGTGACCCTGACCTTTGTGAACCAAAAACAATAGGGCCTTGGGTCATAAGCAGCATTTGTATGAAGTTTCATGATTCTATGTGACTTGGTTCCTGACTTAGAATCTGGAAAAGAAAAAGTCTACTGACAGAAGGATGGACAGACAGACATGGTGAAACCAATATACCCCCTCTACTTCGTAGTTGGGGGGGTATAATTATGGCAACCCCAAATCTACCGACATGGGAACATAAATTACCATGTTAGATGTTCAATGCAATATGACTGGAACACAGTTTAAAGTTGTACTTTATTTCTTTCAAACAAGCATGTCAAATTTGATAACAAAAACAACACATAAGTTTATGATAGAATAGATTTTTACTTTATGAATGATCACACTTTTTTGCATAATTATGTACATAGGAACAATATACACATATTTATAGGATAAACTTATCAGAAATATTCTATATTATGATAAACCTACAAGAGAAAGCACTTATACAATGATACATTTCATAAAGAAATAAAATAAAGAATATTGATTTCAGTTATCAAATATAATCAAACCTTTGCAAAAAACATTGTAAAACCAGGAACATCTCTGATTTACGACATTCGGGTAGGCAAACAATAATACAAGGCTCATATTGCCATAATATTCTATTTAAGACTTTTCATATGTATAGGTCTATGCAGATATGTTTCCAAACTTTTTCCAAAATCAAATCTAGTTCCAGAATTTGCTAATTCTTATATCTACACTTGGCATCCTGTGAAAGCATGTTTATGCCTTAATTTATAATTCTGAATTCATCTTAGATTGTGCAAACTAAAGTTACGAGCATTTGACATTACCCAATGACAACTTCATGTTTCAAGTTATATATGTCAACTATCTAGAAACATGAATATCAACAAGAGCTGTCGGAGGACAGCGAAGCTCGACTATTCCTAGTGCTGGATAGTAACAACAAATCAATATTGACATTGGAAATTCAATAAAATGAAAGTCATGAGAAAAGAATCTTTGTCTAGAGGCTGATATTATGGTAACAGAAGCATGTGCAGAGTTTCAAAGCAATAGCTTTAGTAGGAACAGAGATACAACTAACATAAAACAGTTGCACATAAAAACATAACCAAGATTTTTAAGGCAGAAAAGGGTTAAAATTCCACTAAATTAAATATCAGAGTAATGAATCTTTGTCAAGAGGCTAATATTATGGTCAAAGAAGCATGTGTAAAGTTTCCAAGCAACAGCTGTAGTAGAAATAGAGATATTACAGAAATACAACATTTGCACGTAAAAACTTAACCAAGAATTTCTAAGTCCATAAAGGGTTAAAAATCCACTAATTTCTATACCAGAGAATTGAATCTTTATTAAGAGGCTGTTGTTATGATCATTGAAGCATGTGCAAAGTTTGAAAGCAATAGCTTTAATAGAATTAGAGATATAACTGATGTACAACATTTGCACGTAAAAACTTAACCAAGAATTTCTGAGTCTGAAAAAGGTTAAAATTCCACTAAATTCAATATCAGAGTAATAAATCTTTGTCAAGAGGCTGATATCATGGTAACAGATAAATGTGTAGAGTTTCCAAGCAAAAGCCTATGTAGAAATAGAGCTATAACTGATGTACAACATTTGCACGTAAAAACTTAACCAATATTTCTAAGTCCGAAAAGGGTTAAAATTCCACTTAATTCAAAATCAGAGTATTGAATCTTTGTCTAGAGGCTGATATTATGGTCACAGAAGCATGTGCAAAGTTTCAAAGCAATAGCTTTAGTAGAAAAAGAGATATTACAGAAATACAACATTTGCACGTAAAAACTTAACCAAGATTTTCTAAGTCCGAAAAGGGTTAAAATTCCACTAAATTCAATATCAGAGTAATGAATCTTTGTCAAGAGGCTGGTATTATGGTCACAGAAACATGTGTAAAGTTGCAAAGCAAATTGCTTTTATAGAAACAGAAATATTTAAGATAAACAACATTTGCACGTAAAAACTTAACCAAGATTTCTAAGTCCGAAAAGGGTTAAAATTCCACTTAATTCAATATCAGAGTAATGAATCTTTGTCTAGATGCTGATATTATGGTCACAGAAGCCTGTGCAAAGTTTCAAAGCAATAGCTTTGATAAAAACATAGATTTTAAACACTTGCACGTAAAAACTTAACCAAAGCATTACGCCGACGCCGATGCTGACGCCGACGCCCGGGTGACTGGAATAGCCCCCCTATTCTTCGAATAGTCGAGCTAAAGAGCAGATTTACCTTGACCTTGAATGCAACAATCCATTATTTAGGCTTAGCCCTGCCAGTTAAAAAATCATGGATTATACTAGAAAACAAGATAAACAAAGTACAATGCCTGTAATATATTACATATATAAACTAACTGCTGCCCTTATTTAAAATTTGCATTTCACGTATTTGAAATGCATAGTCATATTTTGACATATTTACAGAAAGTTTTATTGAGGTCGACGTCATTTAGAATGTAATCATAGGCGTATCTAGGACTGTGAAATTTATACACATATCAGAAGGCAACAATCGAAGAATATGTAGGATAAAGGCGATATGTGGGCTGTGACAAAAGATAAATGCCCTCTGTCCGTTCCCTTCATGAGATTTGAGTGTTGGTGAATAATCATAACATCGTAACTAAAGCTTATTCAAGCTGTAGTTACAATGGTATGATCATTCATCACCAATATTTTTCCACAGATAATTATTTCTTTTACGCACTTGCGTAAATTGCGTAATGGGAGTTACACCCTTGGTAATCTTACACATGTGTAAGACAAGGATATCTCTAATGGCTGTTTGTGAAAGAAAAGAACATTGACTGTGTGAAAAATATGTATCTTGTATATCATTATTTAACATTTCACTGATATCAATTAAACAAGATACATGTAGATTTGTGAAACACTTAAAATTGGTTTTGACCAAAGTGTATTTACATAATCTAAACAAGTCACGTCAC
Source organism: Fragum whitleyi (assembly GCA_948146395.1). Lineage (NCBI taxonomy): Eukaryota > Metazoa > Mollusca > Bivalvia > Cardiida > Cardiidae > Fragum > Fragum whitleyi. Next base: position 13,940,460 of record OX411558.1, on the reverse strand, counting down.
TTAAAAATGTCAATAATGTACGGTTTGCTCCTGGTCAATTTTATGTCATCCATCAGTTTGCTCTAAAACTCAAAATAGATTTTGTTCAAAACACTAGCTTTTTACTACATGGAATGAACAAATAACATTAATGACCTGAGGGAATATACAAATGGAATGGTCTTTGATTTGATATTTAATTGACTTGATACATAACCAAATGACAAAAGTCCTTGCTGATCAAAATTGGAAGATGCTACATGGCAGATTTCAGGTTACTGAAACTTTAAAAGCTTTGTAAACAGAGTAGAAATCAATGTGCAAAAAATCAATTGTTCATTATTTGCAATATCTTCTTCTTTCTAGAATGTTCTCGAAAAGATTAATTCAAAAGGGGTGTAAATAGGATGATCATTGGAAATGGGATAATCGAAATGGACTTAATTGTTATTATTAACAATTTTTACAAGAGATTCCCTAGATATGCCAAGGTTTTCTCAATTCTTTTGAAGAATTGAAAAATAGAATTATGTAATGCCCTTCTTAGTGTGGAAGAGATAATTTTCTCACAAATTAATTTGTTTTTAAACTTTTTTTCGCATTCATACACTTTTAGACTTGTAGTATTTTTTCAAGTTCCCTTTCTTTTTCATATTGCCTTACATATAACATACAGAGAACAACCAAAATCCTTAAAACATAAGCTTTAACCCTTTCCTGTTTTACAAAATTTTGGACCTGTCAAAATTCAAAGGTTTTGCAGACAAAAATTAAAGTGGATTTAATTTGAAAAATAACCATTCAGAAGGGTAGAAAATAGTGTGGGAAAAGAAGAAATTGCTTGTCAGGAGCAATTTCTTCTTTTTTCACAATGTTTTCTCAATCATAAAATCACAGGCACGTAAAAAGCAGGGATTTAACAGCTAAGGGTTAATAAGCTGTAATTTCAAGATTTAGGCTGCCTCTGAAGATATTCTGTGACTCAAAATGACTCACTGGCAATATCTAACATATTTGCAAAACCCTGGCTCCACATATTTTTTTTTCCTGTTAAAGTGCCAAAATACATCCAGCATATAATTATATGAGCCAGTGTGTGACATTTCCAACAATTTCAAATGTGCGCCAAGCAAAATATTCTAGCCAACCTGACAATCATCTTATTGCAATCTGTGACTGTCTAGTTTGCTCAATACTAAGGCATACCATGGTTTTGGTGCAAGACCGTAGTAACTGTATATACATTGTATATAAACTTACTACAGTCTTGCGCCGAACCCACGATTAGTCAAATTGTTGATAATGTTGCACACAGGCTCATTTGAAATAGATTAGTACACCCAATTTACTGGTACCCATTGCTCCGCTGTGCCAAGGGAGTTAACTATGTCCCTGATTTCCACAAAAGTATCGTCAAAATTGTCATTCACAATGGTTGTGTCAAAATATGATTTATACACTTTCTCAATCTGCGCAGATTCTTCGATAATCCTCAAGAAATCTTCCTCCTAAAAAATGTTCCAAAAATGACATTGTTAGTTATGTTCATTAAAAGGATGCCTGAGTCACAAAATAAGCTGACGTATATTTACCTAACCCAAACAAGAGATGTCTGTAAAACATTTATTCTCCCTATAAGACTAGGTTGAAGGCAAATTCTTTGCAAATTAACAAAGGGCAATAACTCAAAATAATTTCGGTTCTTGTGCACTACACTTCTCCTAAATGAGATCTGTCCACCTAAGAAGTTGGATGGACCGACTGACAAGCTAATTCCTATGAACTCCTGAACCTTTTTTAAGGGGGGAGGGGGGATATAATTAGCTGGATAAGAGTTAACTTAAATAAATTGATATTATTCAACTTTTATCCTGTCACTAGCTATAAATATTGCCTGATAAAAGGGGGTATGATTAACTTGTTGATATCAGGTCACTTGATCAACTGACAGCTTTACCATGTCACTTGGTCACATGATCTGCCGGATCTTCTCTTGCGGCTTTTAGGTCTGATAAAGAGTCCCCCTTGACACATTTTTTTTTAATTTGAGTGTCGTTTTCCTTTTTAAAAAATCACTCGATTCCCTTATTTTTCATATAATCAAATCGCGAAAACATCGATGAATTGGTACATGACTGATGATATAATCTATAAAATTGTGACGATAGCTGTTTACATTCAACCTTGAAAACTGTCAGGATTTCTAACATTTAAATATGGATGGATTCAACTCAAGATTCTATTTGACCGAGAAGGATTTAGGAGAAAGTAGCTTTGCATCTAATCTCAATCTATATCCATCCTCTAATTAAGAGCAAGGAAAGCATTAAATTGAAATTTGCTTTTAGCTGCATCACAACAAAACTTGAGAATGAAATGGACTGTTAAGATGGCGGTTGAATAAAAATCACACGAAATACATCTTCTTGATTATTTAGGTATGTGAGTATTGCTTCACTGTTCTTTCGTTGAATATTTTCTTACTACAGCATCAGAAATCCTTTATTATTGAGTTCTTTGGTCGTAAGCAATCACTCCATCTCACCCTATCATAAACCCTTATGATGAGCAGTCAGTGAGGTAAATTGGCATTGGATGAAATTTCAGTAAATAAATATCAAATAGATGTTAAAAACGACTGTAACAGGATAAATAGAATAGATAAAAGCTGACTTAAGATGGAAAAGATTATCGGGCTTGGCTGCAGAATTTATCTGATTCGCCTCCGGCTCACCAGATAAATTCCTACGCCTTGCCTGATAAACTTATCCATCTCAAGTCACCAACCATCTATTCTCTATAACTGTAGCCATAAATAAAGCTTTAATTAGCTTACCTGTTTAAAATCTATCGTTCCTGGACCAGCAATCTGAAATGTTTAAGATCAACATATTTGTCATGTAAACTTTATCTGTTGATATGTAATCATGAATACCTAGGGGTCAGCGAAAAACTATGCCGAGTTCCTTTATAAATGTAACCTAAATGTAACCTGTCACACGAAATAGGGACAATCTGGAAATTCTGTTAAATGATTAATATTTGAAATGTCTTCATTTGTCTGCCTTTTTTACCCTTAAACAAGGGATTTGACTAATAAATTGGAAAATACCCCATTATGAGTCATAAATGTTTCATTAAGTCGAGGGTCAGGGGAATAAGAGTAAAGAAATAAATTGTTTCCTTCATAAAAAGGCTCTAAATTAATGAATCAATATCAACAAGGAAGTATCAATTGACACTGTATTGTTCATGTTGATTAATTATGATGTAAGCAAATACTTATAATTTGCTCTTATTGATGCTTTTTAGAATAGTTCTAACCCTCAGAATTGTATGCATATAGAGTCAATGACTCTTGGAATTTAAGGAATATAACAAGCCCTGCATTAAGTGGAAATAACATTTAGGTCATCAAGATATTTCAAGGTTAAGGTCACTCACCCCTCTTCCGACCCCTTTTCTTCTTCCTTCTTCATACATGACAGTTAAGGCTTCTGTATTAGGGGCTGCTATAAAGATGATGTATGGCGAAAAATCAAGGTTCTTTAATACCTTCAGTGACTGAAATAGGAAAAACAAAATTTATAATAAATTCCATATGATTTGGATCAAAAACACTGAATATTCAAAAACAAGTTAAAACAAGATGTGTTTGTGAAACACCAATGCCCCCGGAACAGCATTTTTTTAAAAAAGTTTGACCTTGACAGATGACCTTGACCTTGTCACATGACTTTGACCTTGTCACATGACCTTGACTTTGGTGTACAGCTTTGTATGTCAAATACTTTTGGAGAAAAGGCCAAGGTTAAATTTTCGGGTTAAGTTTTCGGACAGACGGACAGACAGACGGACGGATGAACAGACAGACGGACATGAGTAAAACAATATGCCCCCAATCTCTCGATATGGGGGCACAAAAAGAGATGTTGGTAAAGCAATAATGCCCCCAATAACAGCTGGTCAGTGTCCTATTCTTTGTCAATTACCAATCGCAATAACTAAAAAAATATGATTAGTAGAGGGTTTTTTTTTGTTTACTCCACTTCTCTTCAATGAGATCTATCTGTGAGATTTTATAATTATAGCTTGCACTCTTTTGTAGAAATGCTCCAGACAAAATTAGTCAACTGGTGGACCTACCAGCAGAAAAGTACAAAGCAATATACTCCTCCTCTTCAAAGGGGGGCATAATATCTATGCGAAATATATCTTGCCCTTTACTTCAATATTTAATCCTAAACCTTTTTATGAGACCTTGTAATAACCCTAAAAACATTGAGGCAAAAGTCAATCTTCCAACTTTAATAATGATGGTAATTTTTATTAGAATTTGGCAATATATTAAGCATCGTTTTTCAGACTACAACATTCTAACATTATGCTTTCCAAGCATTTCAAAATACTACGAAATGTTTAAACATCAGTAAAAGACTTCTTACATCAGTCTGAACTCGAAAATAATCACTTTGAGGGGAATGAAAAAGTGAAAACTACATGCTGAAAATCTGTTGGATTGCAATTATCTCATTATACACCACCTAAGGAGTTAGAATAAACATTTTCTGTTACAGAGCATAATAACACAAAATCGGGAACATTTTGTGAAAGTTTGATGCAATTCCATGCATAATCAGGGTTTTCATTTGACCCGGGACCCCAGGTTTTGACGCACATAAATCCAAAATTATGCAATTTTGACTTTTGAAAATTTTGAGCTGGTGCGTCATTTTGACTCTTCAGAATTAGCAGCTGTGCATCAAGGGTTGTTAGAAGTGTGCCATATTATTGGAAATAAGAAAATTGATGGCCAATTACACCTAGCTTGATTGGCAATTAACACACCCTTTTAAGCGGCTATTCATCAGCAATCGTATTTGAGTCTTATGACACCTGTGAAATTCAGCTAAATCCCTTTTTACTTTAAGCCTGATATCACTAAAATCAACATGTTGGTGAATAATTTCACTATAATTCAAACAGTATGTACATAGTAACTGAATAAACATCAAGAGAAGGATCAGTTGTGAACTGTCATGGGTTTTCGCAGTGGTACAGACTGATGTGGAGATAGACAGATGGAGATGATATTACTAGTTTCCTGGGGGAAATGACAATTTATTCCTGGCTGGAAAAAGTGATGTCACCCGAGCCGTAGGCTCATATACCTATGCAAGAAAACGTATTACGAATTTATCACACTTCAAAGTTTTAGGGCTAAATATCTGACTTTTGCATATCTAAGGCCTCTGTATAAACTGATTTCTTTTAAACCACCAATATCCCTTAATGCACCCCTATGAAAAGTAACATGTACAAAGTGACGCCATATATAATTGTGATGTCACACGTCTACACTCTGCAATACTGTGATATGAAGTTTTTGGCTGCAGCTCCAAGGAAGTTTGCACACCATATGGACAGATTTGTAAAATTTTAAGGTATTTATTGACATCTATATCATTTTTATTTGCACATTATTAACGGATATAGCCTTTTATCTGTAGCCTTATGTGTATAGACGGGTCATGTTATCAGCCAAGCGAGAGAATAATGGCTACTATTTCCATTTCAACTTTTTGTCTATGTTCATGGCGAGGCGCCTTAAGGAAACATTAGAAGTTATCAGCCAAGTGAGAGAATGATGGCTGCTATTACCGTTTCAACTTTTTGTCTATGTTCACGGCAAGGCGCCTTAAGGAAACATAAGAAGTTATATGGGATCGCCCGTAGATATTAAAGGTTGTCAGGTCAGCATTAACCAATGAAAAGGCTAGAATTTAAATGAGTATAAACATGAGTATAAACATTTCGACCGATTTCACTTACCGTTGGGTTCACATCAAGGACACACATTTTTCCTGTCTGTATGGTTTCTAACACTGTCTCTAGTTTAGTACCATACAAGTTCCCATTAAATTCTCCGTACTCCAGGAATTTGTCCTCCTTTATTTCCTCATCCATTGTCTCTCGTGTGGTAAAATAGTAACCTTTACCATGTACCTCACCCTCTCTTGGTGCCCTAGAAGTGTCTGGAATATAATAAAATCAAAAATAAAAATTATACTATCTATACACAAATTTTTATTTTCACGAAGGGTGTTAGCACAAACTATTGCTTAATTTGTAGAAAGCTGAGATGACTATAGAAAATTGCCTGTTTTATAATTTCCTGGCTTTGAATGACTAAAAATGAGGAAAGACAAGGTGTTTTATTTGTACATATAAATACGCAAAATTAAACACCCCCAATAAACCAAAATGAAAATCCACTATATGTGGACGCCGCTAGATCTGTTTACATTAATATACCAAGGTGATAATATGTCTCGTTTATCTCAAACAAGTCAAAAATAAAAACTTACGTGGAATGGCTGCTGCAAACCGTCGAGGATCATATTTAATGATTCGCTCTTTCAGTGACCGTCGACCAACTCCATTAGCACCAACAAGCACTAAGGTTTTTCTCTGGAATGGTGGCATTCTGGCAACTTCTTCGTACAAAATTAAATCTGCTGCATCCCAATCTGAAAGTTATTTATTGATAGAATTATTATGTCATCCAAACATTGAAATTTAGAGTGTTTCTAATAAATTCAAAGGCAATTTGTTTACTGGTTTGTCCAGTTTATTTTTTGAATATGATTTATAGCATTTATCATGTGTTAAAGACAAACCAAGCTTAATCTCATCTAAAAATACATGCATGCAAGGCTCAGACTTGCTTTATTATATTTGAGCCTGTGCCTGACATTTCCAACAATTTGAAATTTGCGTGATGTGTAAGCATTGAGCAGCTTAGACAGCCACATACTGTAAATATAAAGTTACCTGATGGTCTACAGATACTTGGAGACCTTATCTATCTACAAAACGCATAGTGAAGACTTTAGTCAGACTGTGCGGATGCAGAGTCTTTCCTTTGCGGTAAGTTGAAATTGTTGGAAATCCCATGCACAGGCTCATTTATATTCAAGGCTTTGTTCAGTTCTGCACATCTTGAAATCAACTGATTAACAGATTTGTTTTTACACATGAATAACAGTTCGGTGCTTGAAACACTTATTTTTGAACCCTAGAACAAATGAAATATACAATGAAGGATTGTTTGTATGATGACATCATGTATAGAGTGATCTAAAATATGTACATGTTGAGGGTTCAGTGCAAGACTAAACTAAGTGTATATACATTGTATATACACTTGGTACAGTCGTACACTAATCCCTCGATGTGTAAGACAAGAATAACCATGAGGGTTATTCCTTTAAGAAGACGAAGGTAGCTTATATCTCACCTTTGTTTCTTGTTGTACTGTATTTTATCTTCTTTTTCTTTTTCCTTTTAAGGCCACATACTGAAATGCAGAAATATTATTATGAGACAGAAAATTTCAAGGTGGTCTTTTTCATCTATACCCATAATAAATGTAACACGTCAGGCTTATCAAGGTAGTGGACTCGTAATGGTTACACAATGTTTCTGAAGTCATGAACTTTAACAGTGCTAACTCAGGTTTCCAAATGATAAATTGACAAGTGCTATGCAATTAACCCCCTATTCTTCAAAGGGGGGGGATAATTAAGAGACCATCTGGGAAGTTTGTAAAGTGTCAACATAAGAGCTTAAAAACCATTTTTCAACAAAAAAATGTGAGTGGTAGTCAGAATCTACAGTATTTTGTGGAATTGTTGTGTCCATGGTCTAGGGATAGAGCATTGGTCTCTTGACCCAAAGGTCCTGAGTTGGATTCCCAGGATTGGCTATCAATCTTGGTTCTTTCATCAGCCCACACCTTCGGGGCAAGTACTTGTGAATTTTCCAGAAATTAAAGTCCAGAGGGATTAATCTAAGTTGTAAGACTTTGTTTCCCAATTGATGCAAGATAAATAGGTTTAAACCAAACCAATCTACACAAGCAAATTTAAGGACGTCCCCTCATCCAGTTTTGGATTGTCTGCCAGCAAAGAAACATCTGCCTTTGTATGATCCTTATTAAATTATGAATCGAAATTCAAACCATGTTTTTGGATAGAACTGCCTATAAGGTTGACAACATTCAAAAACTTGTATAAATTCAAAACAATATCTTTTTCACTAATTTTTGGGGACATTTTTTTCTGATTTTTGGAGTATTCAGAGAAACTATAAGCAACTATGCAACATTACCCCTTGCCTATTTTTTGGAAAGAAAGCAAATAAAACTAATGATAATAGTGAAAAGAACCCCTACGTCATCACTGAACCAAACTGCTAACAAATTTGTTATTTCCAATGTTGAAAACTGTGTTTTGAAATTTGAATATTTTTTAGTGAATTACCTCCCTTTATTTTAACAAATGAGTCAAAATAATTAAAAAAAGTAAGACTGTGACCCTAACTTTTTTCATATCAAATTATTCTTCATTATAGCACAAATTTATATTGAGAGAATAAGAAAAAGTTTAATAGTAGAACTTTATTTATTTTTACTGTGAAACATGTATTAGTAACCTCAAGTCTGCTCAAATCGCGCAGTCTGACTAGGATTGACACCTTCCGCACTTCCCAGATTGTCCCTTTTTTTTATCTTGATAATCATTAAGCAACAAATACAGTCAAATCTGTGTGAGTGGCCAACTATACACAGCCGTCAATCTGCCGACAGCGGCCACTCGATTCCCCCTGTGCAAATTCCTTCTTTAATTGCACTGTGAAAAGCGTGATCTCCTGAAATGCGGCCGGCGGCAGGGTTTTATGGGATGCAGGTTTTTCGAGTCTGAGACTCCCAAATAGGCAGCCAGGACCCTCAAAACTATCTAATATGAGTCCTGTGGACCCTCTAGGGATCATTATCAAAACAGAATTGAAGACTGTTTTAAACAGTCTTCAATTCTTTCCTAAAGTTGAGAGCTAAGTAATTATAAGTATCCAACAATTTCTTAACTTTTAAATAGGGATTAGCTTTAAAGGCACAGGAAAACTAGATCATTGCTATAAAATAAGTAGTGTTTATCTAAAGCAGGGACTCCCAAACAGAATGAAAGGACCCCTAAGACCCCAATGGTTGAGTCCTTTGGACCCTGTTTTCTTGATGTCAGACTAAAACCCTGCGGCGGTCACCTTAATTGGTCTAATTCCAACTGTATATCACATCTATACAACGGTCATCAGACAAAACACGCGACTCAATTAGTCGTGTTTGAAAAAATTGATAATCATCACTATAGTAAACACCCAAAGTCGCTTTATCGTAATGTACAAGTTATAAACAACCAATTATCGATTTAATCCCGTATTGTCGGTTAAATGATGTGTAATTGGCCATTATTATTTATTTGATCTACTTAAATGATGATAATTAATTAAAGGATACGGTATTTCTCAGTTGTCGGGTCTTTTTAAATAAAATGATCTTGAGCATTACAGGTTGTTTACACATTTAGCAAACTGATTTCTCGAGGGCTCTAAAATGGACGAAAACCTGCTTTTGATATCAATTCTTGCCATAATGTCGCTTTCTAAACGTAAGTTCCTCTCTCTAGAGGATCGTGTGAAAGTGATACACATGCTTGAATCTGGACGATCTTCCAGGATTATTGCTAATGAGTTCGGTGTAGGTCGTACGCAGGTCCAAACTGTGGCTAAATGCAAACGAGAAATTCTCGATGAATATGAATCTGGTAATCCAAAAACTACTTAAAACAAGATATTATCACTTGTTTTCACAATATTTTTTATGTTAAATGGTAAAATTCCTTATTCTTTTAATGACAAACGCTTAAAATGAAACTTTGGAATTGCTTAGAATTTGGAGAAGTCTAAAGTTTTGCGATCTTGTAATGAGCTAAACAAAAGTGGTACGACAAAATGGCCGCCCTTAGGATACTGTGAACAGCAGCCAGTCTGTGTACAGCAGCCAATTTGGCCCTTTCCCTTGACTGGCTGCTGTACACAGATTCGACCGTAATCTTTTTACAAACAATGTAGCTGGCAGATACATTACATTGCCTCACATGAACTCACTACCAAAATAGGCATCATGAATGTGAAATTATCTGAAATCTGATGCACAACTTATCAAACTTGGGTTTATCTTCTTGAGTACATGTACATTTTACAACAAGTAAACACCAGGACAAATCTTGAAATGCAAAATGAGCCAGTGTGTGACATTTCCAACAATTTCACTTCTGTGCGAGGTACAAACGTTAAACAGTGTAGACCATGACACAATGTAATAATAATATACACTGACTACCAGGAGGGATTAAGACTCTATATCTTATATCGTGCAAAGTGAAGACTCTAGTCAGACTGTGCAGATGCACAGACTGGCCAGAGTCTTTGCTCGGTGTGCTTGTGAAATTGTTGGAAATGTCATGCACTGGCTCAAATAATAGATCTAAGAAATAAATGATCCTAATGTTTTATACCAAAGAGTAGAAAACATTGTTTTTTTAGTTAAGAAAATGCTGGAGCCCATCATTTTAATAATTATAACATCATTTTCTCAAAATTTATGTATTCACTGTCTTACTGACAGGTTTACTTTGATCCTGGACAGGGCTTGTGTTTGACCCTTCAACCAGGCTTTTGACCCCAAAAAATCTTAAGTTATCTTATTTTGACCCTTAGAAATTTCTCACAAGGGGGTCATCTTGACTCCCCCTTGACAGAAATTCCGAAGGGTCAAAAATGGGATTTATCACTTAAATTGATATGATTACAGTTGATTTCATTGATGTATGTTATTTACGATTTGAAGTTTTACAATTAATTTCTGACATCTTTATCTATACAAGAAAAGGTAATTTTCAACCTGTAAAATTGTACTAATGATTTCCTTTTCTGCTGTTTTGTCCCCTTTTAACTTAGTTTTGACCCCCCCAGAATTTCCAATTTTAGCATGAGCCCTGTAAAACATCTTCTCGTGAAGGGACATTTGGAGAAACTCCATAATTATTTCCACATTACTGTGCAGGACTTGTGTTCAGTATCAAAGGTTGAAGCTAAAATACCAAAGAAGATGATAAAACACACTGGTTTTTAATTGTTTAACTTACACAAGCTGCTCTTTGAGTAGTCCATATCAGATCGTACAAAAGCTTTTCTGTTTTCCTCAAGATTTTTGGACGGAATGAGGCCAACATGGATTGAGTCATCATCTACTATTCTTGCCTGTAAAATAAACATAATAAACAAGATTTCTTTAATGTGTCTCAATGGATTATTGACAAATAACCTTATATTATCATTTTATAAACTCACCGCCTAACCAATGAAATTATCAAAAACTTTACCCCTTTTCATTCATACCACCATCAGACATTATCTAAGCAGAGTCCAATAACTGATGTCATCATGAAAGGCAAATAACAATCAAGTGCAAATGATGTGTTCTAAGAAAATTTGTCAAAAAATCAATTGATATTTCATTGAGTATTTTTGCCACTCCTGAAAGTATATTAACTTCTGTTGTTCATTCAATGAAATACAAGAGATTTTTGTAAATCATTTATGTGCCCCCCCCCCCCCCTTCGAGCAGGTCGCTGGCATATTCTTTGGCAATTAATAAAGGGCAGTAACTCAAAAAGTATGATGAGTAGAGTAACTGTTTTTACGCATTGCACTCCCAGGTGATGGGATCTATCCAACTGTGAAGTTGCATGATTCTAGCTTGCATACTTTTTGAGACATGACCAAACAAAAATCAACTGATAAATGTAACATAGGACAATTACTCAAAAAACAAGAGCCGTCAGAGACGGATTATGCTCCCCGAATAAGGCATTGTCACAAAAACAAGAGCCATGTTGGACATGGACATCCCCCGCCACAAAAGCTTGATAGTAAACTGAAGCCTTATAGATTAAAGATTCTTTTGTACTGTCAGAGATTTACCTCCTATTAAATGTATTAAAAATAACAAAGGGCAATAACTCCAAAATTAGGCAAGCAAGAGTTATAGTTCTGGTGTATTGCTCTTCTCCTCCACGAGATCTATCCACTCATAAAGCTTCAAGTTGATAGCTATCATACTTTAGGAGATATGCTCCAGACAAAATCTAAGTATCAAAAATAACAAAGGGCAATAACTCCAAAATTATGCAAGTAAGAGTTGTAGTTCTTGTGCACTGCACTTCTCCTCCATGAGATCTATCCAACCATAAATGTTCAAGTTGATAGCTATTATACTTTAGGAGATATGCTCCAGATATAATCTAAGTATCAAAAATAACAAAGGGCAATAACTCCAAAATTATGCAAGCAAGAGTTGTAGTTCTTGTGCACTGCACTTCTCCTCCATAAGGTCTATCCACCCATAAAGTTTTAAGTTGATAGCTATTATACTTTAGGAGATATGCTCTGTGGTCAGATTTCAAAGACTCAAATAAGCTGTTATCTTATACAGCTAACATAAAGGTAACAAACATTAAACCCCCTTTTTGCATGACATATTTTAAGACACAAATTTCAAATAGTTTAGGGTAAAGAGCATCTGATTTTCTACTGAAATGTGAAATTTCAACAAATTCTGAGCATAAGACTAGGAGAAATGAAAGAATAACTGTAATTTACGCGTTTACGTAAAGGTAACAAACATTAAGCCCCCTTTTTCCATGATATATTTTTTTTTACGTTAATTTCAAATTGTTTATAGTAAAGGGCATCTGATTTGCTACACAAATATGAAATTTCACTAAATTCTGACTGTTAGACTAGGAGAAATTTGGGAAAAACTGTTTTTTACCCTAAGTCCCCTTTTCCCGTGACGAGGCCTCAAATCCAAAAACCGTCCCACATGCATCATCACTATATCATAGGGAGTTCACATGGTAAGTTTCATTCAATTTGCCCCTAGGGTTATGGAGAAATAGGTGGGGACGGACGGACGGACGGAATTACGGACGGACGGACAGACAAAGCGGCGGCTATATGCTCTCCCTTCGGGGAGCATAATAAGCAAGGTAGAGTTACAGTTCTTATGCACTGCACTTCCTCTTGAAGTGATCTATCAACCCATGAAGTTTCATGACCATAGCAATTATACTTTCTGAGATATGCTTCAGACCGACCAATCAACCGACAAGTGCAAAACAATATACCACGACTTTTTTTAAACGGGGGCATAATAAAAAGATCTTACTCTGAAATAAAGATAATCCCCTATTTATTCTGCAAAAATGTTCTGATCTTATAGTAACAGAAAATCATACTTATGCAATTTGAAAATTGTGTAAATTCCTAAGTATATAGGTGAAAACTTTATGGATGAAAACTTATGTGGGAAAAAATTGTAACAAATTGACAATTCAACATTTTTTCAACATTAAATGCAGTGGACTGGCAATGAAAAAAGATAAATGAGGATTGCATGTATTAACCTAAGAGCAATTTTTTTTAATCATATAACTAGCAATTTGAATGCTTCTAACATCCAATTTGAGTGATCCTTGCTTTTTATGAAAATGTGTTTCAAACTAAACATGAAACCCTTGTTGAAATAATTTATCAGTGATTGAACAAATAGAGGATATTGAATGATAAAAAAGAGGCTACACTGAGATCTTTTTTGTTAATAGCTGACAAGTATAATAAGTAGAGAATAATCAACTGGCTATGTCTGATATGAAAAATATTTCATGAGAATGCGTTATTAGGCGTTTAAAACGAGTCTCAAATACAAGTTTTTTAACAGCCTTAAAACGTGTTCCAGTGAAATATTCTTCATATCAGACATAACCAGTTGATTATTCTATTTATTACATTCTCTAAAACCCTTTTTTATTATAAACTAGAAAGCCATGAATGGCTTGAGTTGCTCCACAGGCCTGAAATTCTTGTAAAAGCAAATAAATGTTTTGACTAGATTTTTAGATATTTGGGGTTCTACTGATGTTGAAAATGATTTTCAAAGTTTCAACTATATAACAAATAGAGAAATGACCTCTGCTATTAAAAGACATATTTTTCATCAAATCAAAATGATTTTTGACTGCATGATAATGGGTCACCCAAAGATCATATCAAAAATGTTTGATTGATATCCATCATTTACATTCTGAGAAAATGTTTTTCATAGTTTCCACTATTTAACATATTGAGAATTGACCTCCACCCATAAAATGCATATTTTTCATCCAATCATAATAATTTTTGGTAAATTGATAAAGTGTCACTCAAGGATCATTCCAGTGAAATTTGGTTGATATCCATCAGTTACATCCTGAGAAAATGATTTTCAAAGTTTCCACTATATAACATATAGAGAATTGACCTCTGCCCATAAAATACATATTTTTCATCCAATCACAATGATTTTTTGTAAACTGATAAAGGGTCACTCAAGGATCATTCAAATGAAATTTGGTTGATATCCATTGGTTACATCCTGCGAAAATGATTTTCAAAGTTTCCACTATATAACATATAGAGGAATGACCTCCGCCCATAAAATGAATATTTTCCATCCGATCACAATGATTTTTTGTAGACTGATAAAGGGTCACCCAAGGATTATTCGTGTAAAATTTAATTGGTATCCATTGATTAGAATCTGAGAAAACTCACTTTTTACCATATTTGGAAATAAGCCACGCCCATTAAATCCATGTTTTTCATTGGATTAAAATTTCTTGAACAACTTTGAAAGAGGGTCACCCAAGGATCATTCCTGTGAAGTTTGGTTGAAATCCATCCAGTAGTTTCTGAGGAGAAGATTTTTAAAGAAAAGTTTACGACCGGACGCACGCACGCACGGACGGACGGACGGACGGACGCACGACGGACACAACGCCATGACAATAGCCCCAGTGGCTTTCAGCCAGTGGAGCTAAAAATATGCATTTCGTCATTTTCTTATATCCTCTGCCCTTGCAAAGTTTGCGTATTGATACCGAAAATATTCTTTTAAATAATTTCAAGTCACCACCTTTGTTTACGCTTTAAAAATTCAAGATGCCTTGAAACAACTAGAAACATTTTTTAGACCTGAAACAAGTTAAAGTAACTAAAGTAATTTGGGCAATTCCTACACTGTATATAGATTTAGGACCGACAACTTTGTCAGCGATGTAAACATTGAAAAACAGGGATTTTTTGTAAATTGACTTTGTACTGAGATGGACATTTTAGAAGAATTGTGCGGTCTGTGATCACTCAATCCCCTGAGATGAGCATTTATAGTCAACTTAAGCTCAGGCTGGTTGAGTGCTTGTTGCTAAAACTGCAATGTCATCAGATTTTGAGACATCGGAGAATTCTCAATGTCATAGAAGACGGAACTTGGCAGACTGATTAGGAGCTAATGTCTTTTGAGACTTTTTCAGGATGTTCCCTCGTTCATTTTATTGTTTGTGATTGTTTTGTTAAGTACCTGTTTTCCTTGTTCATGTTGGTTTACAATTATTTGATAATCTATGGTTCAGAAGCTTCAGTGGCAGATCCAGATTGAGGGGGGGGGGGGGGGGGGTCAATAAACAGCCCTTCTGTAGCCTTATATTTTCTTTTTCACTTTGATATATAATCAAAATTGTATAATTAAAAAAAGATAATATTTAAGTTTTGCAGATATGTTTAATCTCAGTATTCTGAGCAGGGGCTAAGCTACTTGAAAAACAAGAGGACCATGATGGTCCTATATTGCTCACCTGAGTATGTCACTCATAACTTGTCAACCATGTTATGAAAACAAGAATTTGTTTGATGTACATTAAGGTTGGTTAAAATTCATCCTATTGCAACTTGATTTTTTTTAAGTTTCGTAAATTTTCAACTTTTCTCTTATCATGGTCTATTCTTAACAACTTTTGAAGACCTTCACCCAAGAAACATCCCTGCCAAGTTTCAGCTTGATTGGCCCAGTGGTCTAGGAGGAGAAGAATTTTTTCTAAGATTTTCAGCCATTTTCTGCCATTTTTTAGACTTTCCGTTACCATGGTAACCAGAGTTTTTGATGAAATTAAATTCTTTTAACAACTTTTGAAGACCTTCACCCAAGGAACATCCCTGCAAAGTTTCAGCTTGATTGGCCCAGTGGTTTAGGAGGAGAAGAATTTCGGCCATTTTGGGCTATTATGTAACCATGGCATCCAGAGTTTTTGATGAAATTTAATTCTTTTAACAACTTTTAAAGAGCTTCACCCAAGGAACATGCCTGCCAAGTTTCAGCTTGATTGGCCAAGTGGTTTAGGAGGAGAAGATGTTTAAAGAAATTGTTGAAGGACGGACAGACGGACGACGGATGGACAATGGACAGTGAGTGATCACAATAGCTCACCTTGAGCATTTTGTTGTCAGGTGAGAAAAAAAATAGTTCCACCAGTGAAACTCACAAGTGTTTTCGTCACTAGTGACGATATAAAAAAATTATTTAACTTGGAAAAGATTTCATTGCAATGATTGTAATAAATTCGGTATTTGATGAGCACAAATTTGATAATCTATTTATGATATGACCCAAATTTAGGTGATTTAACAAGGAAGTTACGATATTTATTGATTCATGTTATTCTGCAATTTAATACTTATTCCACTAGTTTAATAAAACTCATGGAATATCAAAAATATTCAACAGGTTAATTTCACTCCGGCAGCGTATGTCATATTATAAGGAGGAATAAACCACAACTGTATACCTGCCACCAATTTGGATCATCATGGTTCAATATTTCCAGGATATCACCATCTTTGAATGGAAGCCCCGCCTCTTTGCTGGGTATCAATCTATCATTCATTGGATTGTAGTTAAAGTGAGCTTTCATATACATCTATAGAAATATATTGAAGTTAAGATAAGAGGGGTATTTCCAGTCAAAAATCTATATTCCTTATTAAAACCATATGTTGTGGGTACTTAATTGAATCATCTCAATGAGAAGATTCCAACTAGTACCTACAAAATAGGAATGAAAGTGCAAGAACAACTTGAGAATACTACTAATACCATTATTGCATTCTGTCATTGTTTTTTTCTCAAACAAACCCTGTGTATTATGGGTAAACATTTGTATGGTCTTGGTTACAACAATTCAAATAAGTACCAGCACTCTTTGAATGGTAACAGAGCTTTCAAAACATTCAAATCAACTAGGTGGTTGGACCAGGACAACTCTACACTGTTGTAAGTGCCAATGAATATATAGGCACTTGCAATAGTGTTGGGCTGACCCCGCAAAATTTACAGTTGTCAAGCTGCATTTAAAAGTATGACTTTGAGCTGTGCTTTTGATCTTTAAGCTATGTAAAAATTTCTTTCAAATAGCACATTTACTCATGATAGAGAACATTTGGCCAAGTCATTTTCAAATCCATCCATAAAGGTAGAAATAGGGACAAAGAAAGATGAAAGGATTAACAGACTGTCAGCCACAGTAAGCACATACACAAAGATGTTGTTTGATAACTAAGTTTCGCTTTCTATGCAATAGTCTCTACAACAAGAGCACCGCCTACGGGTGCCTACGCTCGGCTGTCGAGTGCTGGATTGTGGGAAAAAATCTAAGTCGAAAAAGGGGCATAATTTGCACAAAATGCATCTAGAGTTATCCCCCTTGATAGTATAGGTTGCTCTTTTGATGGTGAACATGTGTGCCAAGTTTCAAGTGAATGCCTTCAGTAGAACCAGAGATATAACAAAATGTCAAAGTTTTCGCACGACAACGACAATGACGACGACGACGACAACGACGACGAGGAGGCTATAGCAATACCTCGGGTTTTCTCCAAAAACAGCCGAGCTAAAAATCACTTTCAGCCATGAGATCTGTATTTGTAGCTCTGATGCAGGGCTAATGGATAGCCAACATAAATCTGGTCTTCAATCTCATGACCAAAATATCCATGGCTCAGCATGAAACACTTGTAACTCCCTATATGTTTATAGGGAGGTACAAACGTTGCATGCCGATTCATCTCTATATGAAAAGGTAGAGAAAATTAAATTATCCAAAGCAAAGATATGTGCTCCAGTGTCTATTCTAGGATTCAAAAAGATGGGGGGGATTTAATTGAAAATCCTCAACATACCAAAAACTATGTTTACTTTTACTCTTTCTCTATTTAAAAATATCCCCCATCACCTTCCAAAACAGGGGAGATTTCTCAAAAGTATGTGCTAAGAGGTGCAATCCCCCTTCCTAGAATAGACACTGGTCTTCAGTATAATCAATATATCAAAACCAACCTGTGATGAACTATGTTGTTCATTAAAAGCCTGTATAATTTTCAGCTGTATACCACCCTCCGCACTGCGTATAATATCCATGAGTTGTTGTGGAGTAAAAACAGGAATGTTGTTCACTTCTTTTATCGTATCACCAACATGTAATAAACCTGAACAAATATAAATGAGCCTATGCATGAGATTTTCAACAGTTTCAAATATGCACAAAGCAAAGACTCTGACCAGCCTGTGCATCCGCAGTCTGATCAGAGTTTTTACTATGTACTTTATAGATAGATAAGGTCTCAAAATATATGTAGACCATTTGGATACTCTATATTTACAGTTTGTGTCTGTCTACGCTGCTCAATGTTTACACCTCGTGAACATTTCAAATTTTTGGTAATGTGACATACAAGCTCAAATAAATTAATTGGTTTAAGGTACAGAGTATTAAGAATAATAGGAAAGGGTCTTAAAATATCAATATAATCTGGTCAAGGTTGGGAAACAGGGCTCATGTTTGACCCTTAAACCATGGTTTTGACCCTCGAAAATCTAAAAATATCTTATTTTGACCCGTAGAACATTCTTCCAAAGGGGGGGGGGGATCCATTTGACCCCCTAAGTTGAAATTTCTAAGGGTAAAAACTTTGATTTATGACTCAAATTTTAATGATATATCTTATACAGTCAAAACTGTGCGAGCGGTCACCTGAGAATAGCGGTCAAACTGTCGTATGCAGCCAGCTCAGGTCCGCCCGCGCAAATTTACTCTTTAAAGTAACTGTGAATAGCGGCAATCTGTCGTATGTGGTAGGCGGTCACCTTTAATTGTCTGGATTGCACTCATTGTATATCCCCTTAAGCGGTCACGCGAGTCATCAAATTATGACAGGTGACTCACTGATTAACGAAAAATCGATAACGCATTTGGATAATCGTTTGCATTTACCGTGACGCTTACCCTAATCAACAAGTCTACTAATTTGTGTTGTCTGAGCATCTGAGCGACCCACATATTAGTTGATTTACAACGGTGGCAGATTACATGTATTAATATTCCGATTCGTAAGCCTATTTAACATTGCTGTTTGTCCCCTTTTGACAGTTTTGACTGTATTCTATTCACAATTTTAGAGCTACTTCATATCCTGGGAAGGGCAGGTCAGCTGACACAGTGTTTTGTTGTTACATCCCCTTTAAAAACAGTTTTGACCCCCAGAATTTCATGATTTAGGAGTCCATGACTCCCTTATTTCAAACACTTGAACAAGCCCTAGAAAATAATGAGGTTTTGCCAAGTCATGATTTAATAAAGTCCTCACAGCCGGGAACAGATAACACTTTAGGACAAAGCAAATTATTTAAAATGCAATTATTTTTAAAATACTTTAAGTTTATAAACTTAAAATCGGTTTTAAGTTTTTCTGGTTAACATCAGGAACATGTAAATTGTTTCTAAAATAGACTGACTGATATAATTTTATGTTATCAGACAGGTAAAATAATATTAATACAGGCTTCAGTGTGATAAATAACAATCATTTCTATAATTTTGAAAATTTCAAAGACAACAGTCTGCTCTATACATAGTTTATG
The DNA here is from genome assembly GCA_948146395.1 of Fragum whitleyi. Taxonomy (NCBI): domain Eukaryota; kingdom Metazoa; phylum Mollusca; class Bivalvia; order Cardiida; family Cardiidae; genus Fragum; species Fragum whitleyi. The sequence goes on along the minus strand of OX411558.1, from coordinate 13,920,731 downwards.
ACATATTTAGATCTAAATTGTTCATTAAATTGATTGATTGAATGGTGTTTAACGCCGCTTCCTCATTATTTCAGTTATATCGCGGCGACTGAAGCACCGAACAATGGATTCCTGGTATTTCTATCACCAGTACAACCACCACATTCTTTCCTAGCCTCCAGCCGCTATCTCACATAGGTCTATGATTATCAATCCATTGGTGAGAGTTGTTCATTAAAAGCTTCTCAGTTGAATACTATTATGTCATGAAAAGCACTTACAATTGTTTTGCCTTGAGACATTGATATGTTTTTTGTGAAAGCAGATAAAAATGAAAAACATACATAGTGTTGCATAGCTTGATAGACAGGGAATTGATATGCAATCAATCCCAATTTCAAGCCATTCCAACAGATCTGTGCTCAAGATTATCAATCTTTTCTCATTCTCAACAGCAAATTTGCTCAATTTTGAATAAAGGTATGAACATAAAAGATGATATTAACTAGAGCTGTTACAGAGCGGACTTATACCCCCCACAGGCACTTTGTCAAAATGCAAGTGCTATTAGTGCAGGATGTGTTTGTAACAGACATTGAGGTCATATGCTTCATTTGCATGAAGTTTCATGATTCTACCTCGCCTGGTTTTTGAGTTAGAGTCTAGAAACCAAAATTGAACAAAAATTGACTGTGACCTTGTCCTTTGACCTATGTGACCCCAAAACAATAAGGCACTTCCTTGGGTCATAAGCAACATTTGCATTAAGTTTCATGATTGTAGGTCCCTTGGTTCTCGAGTTAGAGTCCGGAAACAAAAATTGAACAAATTCACTGTGACCTTGACCTTTGTGACCCAAAAACAATAGGGCACTTCCTTGGGTCATAAGTTACATTTGTGTTAAGTTTCATGATTCTTGGTCACTTGGTTCTTGAGTAAGAGTCCGGAAACGAAAAGGTCTACGGACGGACGGATTGACAGACAAACAGACATGGTGAAACCAATATATCCCCCTCTACTTCGTAGGTGGGGAGTATAATAAGTTGTTATCTATAACAATTAATATTATCTTTTATGTTCATATGTTTATTTTTAGTATTTTAACAGAATTAAAGCTTTAATCTCAAGTTGAAATTTGAAAAAATTCTCAGTTGAGAATGAGAAAATTTTTATAACCTTGGACCCAGATATTCCAATATACTTACGTAATCTATCGCTCATACTGCCCGCCAGTATTCTAGCTATCACTAAATCCCCATCGTCATCAATCTTTACTGTGATACCCTGAAACATATGATGGATGCTGCAGGGCTTGTGCTAACTTTTTAATTTAAGGAGTCATTGACCCCCTGATTGATTGATTGATTGAATGGGGTTTTACGCCGCTTTCAACATTATTTCAGTTATATCGCGGAGGCTGGAGCACCTAACAATGGATTCCTGGTATTTCTCACGCCAGTACTACCATTGCATCCTTTCCTAGCCTCCAGCTACTATCTCACATAGATATACGATTATCGACCCATTGGTGAGATTGACCCCCTGACCATAAAATTCTGGGGGTCAAAACTGTTTTTGAAGGGGTCAAAAGAAAGCAAAACTTTTCAGTCTTTAAAGTAATCCATATAACTGAAACAAGATGAACAATAAAGTGTAGACACACTTTAATGTTCATGTTGTATCATTTATACAAGGTTTTTTTTAAAGTATGAAAAAATATAGAGAAATGACCTCTGCCCATAAAATGCATATTTTCCATCCGATCACAATGATTTTTTGCAGCCTGATAAAGGGTCACCCAAGGATCATTCATGTAAAATTTAATTGATTTCCATTCATTAGAATCTTAGAAAACTCACTTATTACCATATTTGGAAATTAGCCACGCCCATTAAATCCATGTTTTTCATTGGATCAAAATTTCTTGAACAACTTTGAAAGAGGGTCACCCAAGGATCATTCCTGTGAAGTTTGGTTGAAATCCATCCAGTAGTTTCTGAAGAGAAGATTTTTAAAGAAAAGTTTACGACCGGACGCACGCACGGATGGACGGACGGACGGACAGACGGACGGACGCACGACGGACACAACGCCATGACAATAGCCCCAGTGGCTTTCAGCCATTGGAGCTAAAAACATTGATCTATAAAATCCTTTATACTGCAAAGGTTGAACCATTGGAAATTCAGTGGGTCAAATGGACCCCTGTAAGAAATTCTCCACGGTAAAATGGGATTTTTGAGTCAAAACCTTGGTTTAAGCGCCCTGTGCTGGTTATGTGCATCTGAGATGCAAAAATAAGTAGCCAGGACCCTAAAAATTATGTAATGTGAGAATCTTCGAGGATCACCTTCAGTTAAAAATTGAATTTTGTGTTTGTTTAAATGGGGTTTCAAGCCTATTTCAATAGTCTTTCAGTAGTACCCTGGCGGCTGGAGCACCTAACAATGGAACCCTGGTATTTCTCAAACCAGTACTGCCATCACATCCTTTCCTAGCCTCTATCTGCTCTCTCACCTAGTTCTGCAATTATTAACCCATTGGTGGGAGACAAAAAGTTCAGAATTGAAGACTGTTTTAAACAGTCTTCAATTCTTTCCTGAAGTTGAGCCCAAAATATTAATATACTTCCATAAATTTCTTTATCCTTAACCAGGGAATAGCTCTAAATTTACATTATCCAAGGTTATAGCCTAAAAGAAAAATTCTACATCTGAAGTAGGGACTCACAAAATTTAAGAGACACCTTAGATTCTAATGATTGAGTCCTTTTTACCCCTCTCTGTTGATGTTAGACTAAAACCCTTATATGTGATATCACATTACTTTTTATTAGAGTGGCCTCCCTTATAGTAGCTCCCTCTGGCTCTACACTATTTTAAATTTACTATGAAAAGCTAGGCTCATTTCAGTTTTTTGATAACCCAAATTTTGAGAATTTCGTTTGCAGTTTTCACTAAATGATAGTTTGGGGAAAATTCAAATTAAAGGAATAATACAAAAAATATATATAAATTTGAGATACTCAACAAAAAGTCACTTTCAATGTTTTGTAAAGCTCCTGGTAGCATTTAAATGGACAACAACATGTTTGATTTGGTCAAGAGGAAAACAGAAAATGCATAATTTAAGGATTAGGAATCAGTTTCATAAGTGGTAAAAATCTACTTCTCATGACATTCACACAAACAAGATGTGTTTGTGAAACACGAATGCCCCCGTAACAGCTTTTTTTTTTTTAAAGTTTGACCTTGACAGATGACCTTGACCTTGTCACATGACCTTGACCTTGTCACATGACCTTGACTTTGGTGTACAGCTTTGTATGTCAAATACTTTTGGAGAAAAGGCAAAGGTTAAGCTTTTGAGTTAAGTTTTCGGACAGACGGACGGACAGATGGACAGACAGACAGACAGATGGACAGACAGACAGACATGAGTAAAACAATATGCCCCCGATCTCTCGATACCGGGGCATAAAAATCTCAAATAACATTCCTACCCTAGGTATACTTATACAAATAGAGTTAATTTAGAAGGGCAACAACCATAAATATAACCAGACAGATAAACACTTTCTCAATGAGCTTAACATCTCTAGACAAAAAGTTTGAAATCAGCTCAACATTGAATCATTAACTTCTTTTTTTATATTTTTTTTTTATCATTTGTGACCTGTCAGGCAACAAGGGACCATCTATGTAGTACATAAAGTGTCGACTCTAGTCAGACTGCGCAATATGCGCAGACTGACTAGGGTCAAAACTTTTCACAATGTGCTTATTTTCTGAATCTAGAATGCTTAATCTACCTTCCAGTGAAAGAATGTTTGAAATGAGACCTCTGGTTGACCAATGCTGCACCCTATCTCTTTTTCAAATATTCATTTTACAAAGTTCCCAGATGGTCCCTTTTTGCGTGACGGGTCACATTTATTAAGCGTAATCTTACCAGTGGTTCTGTGTCACTTTTTGTTATATTAACAAGCCGTAATTGGTGATCTGATATGGATCTGTCAAATACAGGTGCGGGCTCAAACACTTGTTTTTGTGGCTGTTCTGGAAGTTCCTCATAGTTTCTGTCTACGATGTCGTCATGGGCTGTGAGAAGGGCCTGGAAATTAATATATACAGAAAGTAACCAGGGTTTTAAAATTTCTTCCAGATCCAATTATCCTTCTTGTAAATATTTCAGTGGCAAAGCACCAAACAGTTGTAACTGCCTGTATGTTTATAGGCAGTTACAACTGTTTTGACTTGAGCCATTTATTTGCAAGACACTAAAGCCCAAAAAGTGAATTTTTCACAAACTTGACCTTGAGTATTGATAAATGATAATTGACCTTACCCTTGCCACCCATTCTACACCTTGGTACAATGTATAAGCAGATGTTTCATCATGGAAATAATGAGCATTGTATCTTACATTAACAGATTTATACAGACAAAAACATGACCCTTACTGTAATCTTGACCTTAAAAATGCAACAATAAAAATTCCTTATTTGCAATTACGAGTTCTCTTTACTTATTGGAACTGTAATAGTCTGTGGACAATTATTTAAGGAATGTCTTCCAGTCTTCTGAGGCCTGATGAGAGCCGCCGTCATAACACAGTTGGTAGGGCGTCAGACTGTCTATCTAGAGGTCCTGGGTTCGATCCCCAATTGTGGCACTCATTCTTTCAGACTATTGTGTACCACCAATGGGTTGCTAATAGTAGACCTAAGTGGGATAGCAACCGGAGGCTAGGAAAGGATGTGATGGTAGTACTGGTATGTGAAATACCAGGAAACCATTGTTAGGTGCTCCAGCTACCGCAATATGACTGAAATAATGTTAAAAGCCGCGTAAAACCCTTTCAAACAAAAACTTAAATCCTGATGAGTGTAATTCACATTACTAGAATGATTGTCAAGAAAAAACACTATGCATGACTGCTGATGTCCTTGAAATGTGACATTGACCTTTGACCTAGTCATACTTGATGATGACCTTTGAGATTCACAAAAAATTTACAATGGCACTTATACTCATTACAGGGTAGAATTGAGTAAAATATCTTGCTGAACAAATTCGACAGAAAAAGTGATTAAAGTTCCAAGGTACATACTCAAACGTGTGGTACTGACAAAATGATGGCTCAGAGTGAAACTATTGTAACTGCCTATAAACATATAGGCATTACATCTGCTTCATGCTGAGCCATTGAAGATATCATGCTCACAGCATACACGCATAAAAAATGTAATTAACTACCTTGACATGATGATCACTAAGAATTTTATCCAGTTCTCTAGCATCTCTGTTTGTGTTCACTGCGTCTCCTAGTGCATCATACACATCTTCCATGTACTCTACAGCATGGATGTCATCCGGGATTATATCTTCTGGTAGCGGCTCTAGTTTATCTGTTGTCTGAAAAACAGAGATAAAAGTTTGTTGTAAGTTGTTTGTATGTGGTGTTAATGCAAACCTCAAATTTATTTTATACCTTAAATGATGCATATTGATGAGAGGTACTTCAGAATCTTAAAGCTTAATAAGAACATTGTTACTTGAAAATAAAATATTGAGATAATTGTAACAGAACTTGCATTTTAAGAACCTGTAATAATTATCTCAATATTTTATTTTTACTTTAATTAATAAGCATATTACTGAGATAGTTTCATAATTTAAAAGTTTATAGACGTTTTAAGTCTTCAATCATGTCTTCCTATGTACCACTATATTTTTGTAGAATAGGAACACAATGGAAATAAGAGATTAACAAACCCTTTTTTGTGTTATCCTTTGTAGATAAATATAGTCACATAACCATCATTATATCATGCTATTTTAAGACATCATGTATATAATGCTTTTTTATGTTGTAACATTTTATACAGAAATAAATCTATCTATCTATCTATCTACTTGAATATTTTTGTAGATTAAGTTTTTGCAGACAGAGAGATGAGCATTGTGAGTAACTATGCTCACTATCTATGAACACAGGGGCATAAAACACATTAAATGTTGACTCCCTACCTCCACAAGTGTCTGTAAGAGCTGATTAGATAGAAAACTGTTGAGGAACTCGATTTCTTGGTCGGTCCCATCTGTAGCATCCTGAACCTTGTCTAGATTGTTCTGTAAGGTTCTTACTGCCACTGAAATATACAGTGTTTGTTTGAATAGGTTTTACGCCACTTTCAACAATTTTGCAGTTATATCGCGGCTGCCGGAGCACCTAAAAATGGATTCCTGGTATTTCTTTCACCTTTACTACCATTACACCCTTTCCTAGCCTCCGATTGCTATCTCAAATAGGTTTACGATTATCTACCCATTGGTGAGAGACAAACGTCGTAAAGGATATTTGCCGCCACTGGGGATTGAACCCATGACTTCCAGATTGGAAGTCTTATGCCTAACCAACTGCGCTATGGTGGCGGCTTGCCACTGAGATATACAGTGTTTGTGAAATACAGTCCATCTTGCTCGAGCGACTATGCCCATCAAGCGGCTAGTTTTATTAAGCATCTGTGTTAGAAATTCCATTTTTCCAAAGAAAATAACTTTAAAATTAAAAGAAGATTAATTAGTCTAAAATTTATTGTAAATGAATCCTATTTTGTTATAATTCACTAGAAATGTCTCAAAGAGATGATTCTGTTGAATTTTAACAACTCTGGATTATTGAGAAATTCGCAATAAAATAATCATACATGTACTTTCATTGAAAATTTTGTTACACATTTGTGAACAAAATGTGTACTAATCCTTAATTGTCTGTAAAGACCGCTTATTGGTGGTCCTGTAAGTGGTCCCTTCATACACCTTTTACTGTAGAAAATCTAAAGAGACTAGTTAGATTGTAGAAACTATCCATATGCAGGTTCCTCACAAAACACCATGACCTTGAATCCTTGATAGATGATTATAGTTACAAATTGACAAATTTCTCAATGAAGTACATTGAATCTTTGAGTCCATTTCAATCTGAGCATTCCTGAAACATTTCTATTACATCTAAGTTAAGTTTGAAGTTTTTTCTTATAAAGGGGACAAAATTACTAATTCTATTTTCTACAAATACAATGCATAAACTGATGAATCACTGGCATTTAAAAATTATCTAATCTCTACAAATACAATGTATAAACTGGTGAATCACTGGCAGTAAAAAATTATCTAATCTCTACAAATACAATGCATAAACTGATGAATCACTGGCATTAAAAAATTATCTAATCTCTACAAATACAATGTATAAACTGATGAATCACTGGCATTTAAAAATTATCTAATCTCTACAACTACAATGTATAAACTGGTGAATCACTGGCAGTAACAGGGCTCGTGTTTGACCCTTAAACCAGGGTTTTGACCCCCAAAAATCTGAAAATATCTTAATCTGACCCGTAGAAATTTCTCCCAAGGGGGTCATTTTGACCCCCTTGAGAGGAATTACTAGGGATCAAAACATGATTTTATACCCAAGATTTTCACAAATTTACCATCTAAAGTGCAACAAATAAATCAACTGTTTCATATCATTACAAGAAACAGTAAATGTGACTCTTAAATATGCAAAATTCTACTTTTGATAGGCATTTTCTGTCATTATGACCCCTTTAAATTCAGATTTGACCCCTAGAATTGCTTAGGAGAGGAGTCAGTGACCCCCAATTTCAAACACTAACACAAGCCCTGAGTAAAAAATTATCTAATCTCTACAAATACAATGCATAAACTGATGAATCACTGGCATTAAAAAATTATCTAATCTCTACAAATACAATGCATAAACTGATGAATCACTGGCATTAAAAAATTATCTAATCTCTACAAATACAATGCATAAACTGATGAATCACTGGCATTAAAAAATTATCTATCAGAAAAATTATGGTCATGAACAGGAAAACAAAACAGCAAATCTTTGATAGGCTTCCTCAACAACCTGGCTTCAGCATATTCAAGCTGTTGTTATGATGATTTAAGGAAGTGGACCAATAATAGTTCCACAACATTTCAGAACTCATGGTCAATCACATTTTTAACCCATGTTTCCTAATGAAATCATTAGAAAACTGTGAATAACACTATTGATTTTTTGTTTAAATTGAGTTTTACACTGCTTTCAACAATTTTTCAGTCATATTGTGGTGGCTGGAGTACCAAACAATTGGTTCCTTTTATTTATAACACATTATAACACCAGTACTACCCTTACATCCTTTCCTTGCCTCCAGCTGCTATCCCACATAGGTCTATGATTATCTACAAATGGGTAGGATAAAATTAAGAATGGTTAACATCATCAGGGATCAAACATGGGGCCTTTGGTTGACTGTCTGATGCACTACCAAATGTGCTATAACAGCAGCAAGTAAGTTAAAAAAATCCATCTTACACAAGTTGGAGTCATCCTCCGCTGAGGCTGCTGGCATCTTGGCCTTGGTAGATCACTGAAATATACAAAAACAGAGATCAGAGCTTATGCTTCTATTTGAATTTCAAGAGGTTTTGAACATAAAACCAGGAGGGGATACATAAGAGCAACCTATTTTTTAAAGAGGTCAAGAAACTAAGTGGTTCCAACAGGATAACTGCAGCTTTTGAGTCTGTAATTTTGCACTTCGACCTTGAACTTGAAGCTATGAATTTTCTCTAAAAAGCTCATCTACTCTTAATGGAGAACAATTGTGCCAAAAATTTCAAAGTTCAAAATCCAAGGTCAAAAGATTTGTTTGTTGATTGGTTGTCTAGGGTTTTTTTTACGTCGCTTTCAACAATCTTTCATTTATATTGTGGTGGCTAGAGCATATTCCCTCCTAGCCTCCATCTGCTAACTCACAAAGGTTTACGATTTCCAACCCATTGGTGAGAGACAAATAGTCGGAAAGGATGAGTGCTGCTGTCAGAGATCCAAGTTCAAAAGAGTAATTGTCCTGACAATATCAGACAGACAGATACACATACAGAGCACATAAACCAAGCTGTTGTTATGTCTCCCTTACCATAAGAGAGCTTAATTAAAACATTTTTTATTTTTTTGAAAGCAGTTTAACTATTCTTAACATAAATTATGAACATTCAAACAGATATACTGAGACAAATGTCCATGATGAGCACTGCCGGAAAACATGTCTTTCTTTACATTCAGGGCCTGTGAATCAAAATGCTTTCAAATACACAGAAACATGGTGGAATGAAAATTAACCTGAAAAAGTGCTGTATCTTCAGGGTATCTACTTTTCATGGCATGAGTTTCAAATTACCACTTTCTATTTCAAGATCATGTAAGAAATTATCAGTGTTAAAATCTGGTTAAATGTGATAATAAGATAAAGATTGTTTTATCCTATTACAAAATGTTATTTGTTTACATATGATTTTGTTGATACAAGAAAGGTTTCAACTTTCCTCTTTAAGGTATTCCTAGTGTGAAGATCGGATTTAAATCGGTTAATGTCGGCTATTTCCGCCTTTCAAAGCGCGTCGTTTTGCACGTAGGTTAGATGACGTCATAATCATCGACGTTCCCGCTAAAAAGGACGTCCATTTATATAAACTCAATTAAAATTTGATTAAAATTATCAAAATATTTAAATTTCATTACTTAGATTGTTTTGAATGAGTTTTCGGTCCTGTTAACAAAAGTTTATCTATACAAAAATTCCCTCGAACCATCAAAATAAATTGCAGGAAATTGTCTTTCTTTAAGCGTACGAACCAAAGGACTGCCGGAAGTCACACCCCAGAAGCCGATTTACCGGAAAAATTGAAAAAACAAAAGTTCTTACGCTTATAAACGAAACACATTATCTCTGTTTTTACTAAAGGCGTTTAAACGAAACTTCAATTCATACATGTAAACCATTAAAAGAGCAACCCATATTATCGAGGAAGATGCCTATATGTATTTTTGTACAGATTATGTCCCTTTTCAGTAATTTTTTTAACCAGGCGAACGATTTTACCAACAGAAACATTTTTTTTATTATGCCAAAATAAATTATGATTAAAAAAACAAATTATTTGTCGTAATGTAGACATCAAGCCACCTAAAAAGGGACCGAATATGTCCATTTACAAAATATACCAGATACTAAACGAGTGTCGTAAACAAAGCAACGATCGATTTCATACTACGGAGAGTTTTCATTCATACTCCATTTAATGAGTAAATTTATGATGAAAGTAAAATCCATGCCAAGAAGACATTGCTTCACTATAAATATCAATAGTCTTTTTCTTAATTTTTTTTTTTTTTTTTTACATTTTCTTTCTGTTAAAAAAACCTTTTTTCATGGATTATTGTGATTATTTCAAATGCAATTGGACACACTTTGTAGTCTATACACTTAAGATTAAGAATAATTGAACGTAAGTAATACTTTAAGAACAAAGGTGATTTTCCAGCATTTTTCGAAGATAATCAATGGCCTTAACAAATTTAATTTACTTAGTGATTTGGTAATGACTTGAGTGTGTTTAAAGAGTTATAAACGTAATTTTGGTTAAAAATGAGTTCTTTTTTGCTTCAAGGGCGCATAACTCTTGGTCAATTTTGTCTATTTTTCCACGGTGAATATTTGTCAAACCTTTGGCTTGAAATCCCGAAGTATTGTTGTAATTTTTAAAAAAGGCATTTGCTTTGCCCCATCAATACTTTTTGAAAAAGAGGAGTTTCTTTGAAAGTGACTGCAGCAAGAATGCATTACAAAATGGCGCCTTATTTTGTTCCCGGCTTCAACTATTGGCTAACTTTGCGTTATTTGATTAAAATTATTTATTCAAAACTATCTGTTTGTAACACACAACATTCCTGCCAAATATATTACATAAAATATTTCGCATGGTTACACACAGTTAGTTGCATAGTCAACATTTTAAGATAGACCCCTTCCTATCTTATGGCCGATTTCCCCACCCCCTCAAGAAAACGGATTTTTTCAATATTTTTTAAACTGGACGGTGAAAGTCATTTAAATTTCAGATGTAATAGAGGAATAACATGTAGTATTCGTTTTTAGTATAATTTCCAAATTCTCTTTACCCGTGCTTCACACTAGGAATACCTTAATACATATCTCAAGTTGGCATGAAAAGCATGTAAATTCAGCTTATTCAAGGTGGAATTTACCGTGCACAACATTTTGTTGAATGCCATTTTGTCAATATTACATGTTGTCGAATGAAATTACCTCCAATGGATAATTTGCCTAATATGACAATAGGTTGAATTGAATTTTAAATGTACAACGCTTGGTGGGATAATTTTTAAAGTGCAGGGTTCTCCCCAGAAAATTTTGAAGGCGTAGTGGCATTTGCGTGCGGCTATACTGTCTGATTACTTTGTATTTCTGTTAAAAATAAAGGATGATTACAGTGGTTTAACTGGATAAGGCTTTTTATATTTGTGAAGCAGAACTTCTGTTTTGTTGAATATATAATTTGATTTGAACTTTTTTTTTCTTTGACACCTTTATAGCATCTTTACATAAATAACTTAACCCCAAAGTCTTCAATAAAATATTGCATGATGGCTTAAACTCCCCCCCCCCCTTCCCCATTGTATCCCTTCCCTTTAATAGAATATATTGTGTACAAAAGAATATTACAAAAGAAATGAAGAAAATTGGAACATTTAAGAAAATTCAATGAAAAAGTCAAAGAAAATAGTAAATGAACTGCACTTAAACTGTATTATGCTCATATATTTGGGAGTTCCAAGGACAGCACTGCATGTATTGTCAACTATTATAGGTTTCTATTTAATAATGTATACAAGGAATTTTCAAAATCCTTGGGAAGTCCTTTTTATGACTGAGGAAGGCCCTTCTCTTGAATTAAGTAAAGCTAGATTCTATTACAGTATTGTTGTGTTCACAAAGCCTTCTCAATATCTTATTTCCCCAAAAAAATATCTCCAAGAGCATTATTTTATCCTACCATGCCCATTAACGAATTTATGAGTTGAGTTGATAACAAGTTTGTTTAGAAAAGCCAGTGACAGGACTTTTAGCACTTTGATTTTACAAGGAGGGTTTTTTTTCATTTTTTTTTTAAATATTTAATTCCAATATCAATTTCTAGAATCTAGAATAATAGAATTTATCTTGATTTCAATTCTGGAATGAAAAAAATAAAAATAAAATAAGATGTTATGGGTTGAATATACACTGCAACTCCATTAACATGCTGTGGTCGGGGTCCAAGAAATGAAACAGCGGAAGAAGTGGATGCATCTGCTATAACGCTGTACCCCCCGGCCGCCGCCGATCCCCCCCTCCCGCGGTGAACAATAACGTACCGCGGAAACGTAACAGACACAGGGTCAATATTGATAACGATATCGGATATCTAAATATACATGTACATATTTTATGCCATCGTATTTTATATTTTTAAAACTCGGCAATGAATTGAAGAACAAACGCGGTTTATTACTTTGGTATTTTTCATTTTAAGATCGTTTTGTTGTCCCTAACCTGAACAAAACTATCTTTGATAAAGTAATCTAGTTTGTAGGGTTTAACGATCGCAGACTCCTCTTAGTTCTCTGAATCCTGATTTCTCGGGCCTACCCACCCGGCAGCTGAGAAACACCGATAACGACGATCTAAAAAGGGTAAAGCTAGAAAAATCCATAAAGTTTCATAAGATCAACGAATTTCATAATCATCTACGCAATCAAAATAAACAATACCCTACGTCCGATCGAAACTATACCAAAGTAATCGAATCTCTCGGAGTGCAGGACCGTATTCTTCGATGAGCGAGAATAAATGCCGTATATTCAATTAAATGAATCTGTAGCTAAGACATTTGGATCGCCGGTTTGCGGAGATAAGCTAAACCATTTAATATATCATCTTCACGAGTCGAGGGATATCGAAAGCTTTTTCTCGAAATCCGTATAAGTAATCAATGTTCGTAAACCTTGGTTTGATAAGATGTCAATTCTCAATTTTGAATATCTGATAGTAATTCGTCGGTAGAGAGAGTCCAGACGAAAGCGAAGCGACGCGGTCACCATCAGTTTCGCGCCATGTTTGGTTTTATTGTTTTTGATGCTGGCAAAGGGAAAATGTAGGTTTATATAGAGCTTCCTGTTTAAAACTGAATAAAGTTATCTATTTAGTGAGAGATAGGAATCAACGATAATAATTCATTTGGGCTTTGAATTTTAAAACATGATTATAATATGAAAAAGTTTAATAAAAAAGAAACAAAATTTTATCATATATTCACAAAAATCGTAATATTTATAAGAAAATTCAACGGGATTGGCAAAGGGAGGTAATAAACCAATAAATTGGGCAAGGGGCGAGTCGCTTTTTGAAACGTTTGTCAACAGCGGTAAATGTTCAAGAATTGAGAAAATAAAACGAGATAAGCTTATTTTGCGAAAACACGGCTTCTGAGATTTATTAACTTCGATTTAATCGCATGCGAGCTAGACTTTTCGGTGTCCAATTGCGTCCCTGTCGTCGACAAAGCGCAGTTGGTAGCGCGCCGGACTGTCAATATTGGGATCCGTGTTTCTCCGACGGCGGCACTCATTCTTTATGACTATAAGTCACTCACTCATGGGTTACTAATCGTAGACCTATGTGAGATAGCAGTTTGGGGTTAGGAAAGGATGTGATGGTTTTACTTGTGATCGAATTCGGTGCTCCAGGGGATGTGATATAACTATAGGCCTACGTCTGTCAGCAATCAGGGTACGAATCTAGTTAAGAAATGGCGTCTTTGGGGAGAATTAACGAAAGTTTTGTTTCGGTTTTCTAACTAAAATTAGATGTAATGTCCATATAAATTAGATAGTAAGCTTGAGGTAAGTGAATTTGAACGTATAGACTGCGATGTGTCTTATTTCGCCTAATTTTCGGCAGTAGAAAGATCGCGAAAACTGCATATTCTTGCCGATCTTCTGTTTAATATAATCAAAATTCACATTGGAACCTAAAAGTAAATCTAGTTTGACTTGAGCATATAGTTTTGAAAACGATTTTTTCCATTGTTTCCGGTGGATCTCGGTAAAAATTGGCAATTTTCGGTAAATGAAGTGGACATTACATTGACCGTTTTCGTATTGGTACCCATCCGTTATTCACTGTTACTGGAAGTGTGGAACCAATGAAAATCAACCAACCGTGAAGAAAAAATCGATAATCACTAATTAGCAATGGTCTTATCAATTAGGGCCACTGTGTAATTGATAGTATACAACTTCCCAGAAAGCGATTATGTAATGACCGCTAGTCTGCTATCAGTTTTATTGCTCGTTTTGACCCTTTGTTCAGAAAGAATTTAAGCTGTACCGGTGATCAAATTTAAGCGTATCGGCGTTCTTAAGGTGTATCGGCAATCTGTTAAATTTCTTGAAGGCGTATCGGGGCCGATACGTCATAAGGGCCTGGGGAGAACAATGAAGTGATAATATAGCTATAATCAAAAGCAAAGAAAGGGTGATGAATAATGTTCACTTATGAATGAAAGTTATTACTCATGGTGAATGAACGGTTCTATTTTGTAGGTAAGTACTTTTTTAACTTGTTTTTATCCAGTTAGTTAGCTGTGATATTTGTGGTCAGCTGTGCTTTAAAAAGGAATGTTAACCAGATTTTCATTTTTGAGTTTGAGAGGCAATCGTAAATGAATGCAAAATGGATTTACATAAAGAAAAGATAAGACCAATGGCGATTTTGGAAAAACTTCATGGAAATGCGAAAATACATTAATGCAAGGGCAGGATTGTGACATTGAATGATTTTGTCATAAAGAATCTACACACAACATTCATGGACCTGACATGCCTTAGGATGCCGTCCAAAAAATAAATGGCATTAGTGGGGGAGGCTGGTATTCAGACTTGATATTCATCTTACTGATAAAATGTTAATCTTTAAAAATGTATGTCTTTTTGGTTTTTATTTTCTTATCTCATGGTTTATTGTTATTTTTCTTTTCGATGAAATTCAATGGTATTCAAAAATAATTCAATTTTGACAAAGTTTCAATTAGATATATTAATACATTCAGCAAGTATGACAGTCGTCGAAAATAGAATTCAACAACAAGAGTTGTCCGCGGACAACGTAGCTTGCCCAAACAGCTGCTTGTCACAAACAGCACTTGACCGAAGACCGAAGTTCAAAGTGGTTTCTTTCAACGTTAAAGTCCATGATCTAATATATATCTGTTTGAGTAGTAATTAAGAAATATAAAAACTTTTTTGTTTTAATTGCACGGATAAGGTTAGGGTTAAGTGAAAGCCTACAAGCAGATGAGGTTACCAATGGAATTTCTTTGTATCAAACATGAAGTTTTTCTTTAAAATTTTTCTTAAGTCCACAAAAGGTCAAGATCAATGTCAAATTGTGAAGGACCTTGGTCTCTGTAGAAGCCTATCACCTAGTGGGTATGTGTATGAAGTAATAATGTCCCTGAGTAAAGCATTTAGAAAATATAAGCAAGGTTAAATTTTTGGTTAAAGTTTTTCAGTTTAAGTTTTTCCAAGTCCATAAAAGGTCAAGGTCAAGGTCAAATTGTCAAGGTCCTTGGTTTCTGGTGAAAGCCTTTCATCTGGTGACTATGTATATGAAGTAATGATGTCCCTAGGTTAAAGCATTCAGAAAATATAAGCAAGGTTAAAGTTTTTGGTAAAAGAATTTCGGTTAAAGTATTTCGAAGTTCATAAAAGGTCAAGGTCAAATTATCAGAGACCTTGATCTCTCACAAAAGCCTATCACCTAATGAGTATGTATATGAAGTAATGATGTCCCTAGGTTAAAGCATTCAGAAAATAATAAGCAAGATTAAAGTTTTTGGTTAAAGTTTTCAGTTAAAGTTCTTCTAAGTCCACAAATGGTTAAGGTCAAGGTCAAATTGAGAAGGACCTTGGTCTCTGGTGAAATCCTATCACCTGGTGAGTATATATACGAAGCTATGATGTCCCTAGGTTAGAGCATTAAAAAAATATATGCAAGGTTAAAGTTTTTGGTTAAAGTTTTTTGGTTAAAGTTTTTCTAAGTCCACAAAGGGTCAAGGTCAAGGTCAAATTGTCAAGGACCTTTGTCTATGTTGAAAACCTATCACCTAATGAGTGTGCATATGAAGTAATGATGTCTCTAGTTTAAAGCTTACAGAAAATATAAGCAAGGTTAAAGTTTTTTTGGTTAAAGTTTTTGGTTAAAGTTTTTGGTTAAAGTTTTTTTGAAAGGGTCAAGGTCACAGTCTAAAGGTCTTTTCGACATGGATGTTGGTCTCAAATGAAAGCCTATGCCCTAATGAGTGTTTCTGTAAACAAGAGCCATGTTGGACATGGACATAAGTCCCCTACCGGCTTTGTTTGTCTCAATGTTTTCCCACGCCAATTCTATCAGGGACGTCAAAACCAGGTCTTGTTTTGGAAAGGGTTAAACAAGACTTACATGAGTTGTTGTCTCTGCTGTGCCCACTATACAATTCATGCAAGCAATAGACAGATGCAAGAAATAGTATCAATAACAGTTACCTTGTCTGATCCAAGATGTTTTTCTTCAGTCTTGTTGGTAAGAAATGGGAACTTTCAGTGGAGGTGATTAATACTGCTGCATCACCACCCTGACTAACATGGCTTATAAATTTTTTTACATTTTAAAACAGGTTTCATCAAGTTAGCTTGCTTAGTTATTAAGTTATTGCAGGATCCATTTTTTGCCATATTTTCATTATTTCCGTTACCATAGCAACCGCACTTTTTGTCAAAGAACAAAGATAAAATGATGTGCATAATCTACACATTGCCATCTAGTCATATACCAAGTCTCATCAAATTAGCTTGCTTACTTATTAACTTATTGCAGGATCCAATATTTTTTGCCATATTTTCACTATTTCCATAACCATAGCAACAACAATTTTGGTCTAAAAACAAAAATAAAATGATGTGCATAATCTACACATTGCCATATAGTCATATACCAAGTCTCATCAAACTAGCTTGCTTAGTTATTATCTTATCGCAGGATCCCATTTTTGGCCACATTTTCACTATTTCTGTAACCATAGCAACCTCAATTTAAGTCGAAAAACAAAAATAAAATGATGTGCATAATCTACACATTGCCATCTAGTCATATACCAACTTTCATCAAAAACGCTTGCTTAGTTATTAAGTTATCGCGGGATCAAGATTTGAACGGACAGACGGACGGACGGACAGACGGAGGGCAAACCTATAGTCCCCTCCGGTGTGAACATCAGTAGGGGACTAAAAATAAAGCTAGGATAAATATTGATAGAAATAAAAAACTTTAACCTAATGCGGACGCCGACACCGACGCTGACGCAAACATCCGAGGGTATGGCAATAGCTCTTCCGAGACTTTCGTCCCGGGCGAGCTAAAAAGGAATTCGATGAAGTGTCATTGACTCGTTATTTATGATTTTTAACAATCTCTTTTTGACATTTTTTGATATGAATTGCTTTCATCCACATATATAGTCACTGACACCAATACAAGTACAATTGTGTCCCACACAAAAACAAGATGTGTTTGTGAAACATGAATGCCCCCGTAACGGCATTTTTTTTCAAAGTTTGACCTTGACAGATGACCTTGTCACATGACCTTGACTTTGGTACCAGCGGATGCGGATCATTGAAATCTATCATCATGCCAAATATAAGCTTTGTATCTTGAATAGGCTTGAAGATATTGGCAAGGTTAAGTTTGGTTAAGTTTTTGGACAGGCGGACATGAGTAAAACAATATGCCCCCTATCTCTCGATACGGGGGGGCATAAAAATCATGGTTTGGCGACTTGTTATTTGTCAGTTGAGGGGTGGGATGTTTTGATAAGGGCCAGGTTTGACAGAAGAGCTATCTAGGCAGTTCTAGTGACAAGAGCTTCCTGGGCTATGAGTTTTAGAGATCAAGTTTGGGCACACTTTTCCAATTTGGGTTTTAAGTACTTGTGTTAACAAGCAAACTATTAATTAATAGGGATCTTCGGTATGACGTCATAGCCCACTAGCCAATAAAAATGGTTGGCGTTGAATCGCCCAGCTCTATCTAATTTATGTAAATATCGCCCAATCTAAACCACTTTTTTCGCTTTACTTGAAGAAAAGGGTATCAAACCAATACATATTTGAAAAGTCAAACATTCGAACTTTTCAGAAAACATGTTTGTAAAGAAAATGACACGAATTTAGAATTAATATCCCTTCTTTGAAAACACCACTATCAAAAAGGAATAACATCGATTTGGTTGATTTTCTGCAAACATTAATCATTTTTTACCGCTGATTTATCTTGATTTTATTAAATCCTGATTTAATATTTTCTTTTAAATCTTTTTAAAGAAAAATAGGTTAATGTTTTAATGTTTATGCGAACAAAATCGTTCGGTAAATCGGCATTGACAGTCTTTCCCAATCGCTCAAAATAAAACCATTATAAATATATCCAAACAATATCTATAACACTATGACAAAAAATTTCGGCATGTTACAATTTTCCTTAGATGCCTAATGGCATTCCCTAATTAGGGAATATTGATTCTTGAATGACAAGTGGTGTCATTATCGATTATTTGTTTGACAAACCCTTTCAAACCCTTTCACCTTGTTGAAAAACAGTGAAAAGGTATTCGATTTGCGCTGATTGAACTGTTTGAATACAAAGTGTTCAAACTGAAGATTTTTTATGATGCTAAAAATTTTCTATGACTGACGGAAATATGTATTCAAAGTCGGCTTGTAAGACGGACGGACGGGCAGACGGATGGATGGACGGACGGACAGACGGATGGATGGATGGATAGAAATCATTGGAAAATAAATAGATAAGCGAATGGCTTACGAAAGTCAAAACTTCAGGAGAAAGATGGAACATTGTGCATGTAACGAGAAATGAATGAATGAATGAATGAATGAATGAATGAATGAAGGAAGGAAGGAAGGAAGGAAGGAAGGAAGGAAGGAAGGAAGGAAGGAAGGAAGGAAGGAAGGAAGGAAGGAAGGAAGGAAGGAAGGAAGGAAGGAAGGAAGGAAGGAAGGAAGGAAGGAAGGAAGGAAGGAAGGAAGGAAGGAAGGAAGGAAGGAAAGATGGAAGGAAAGATGGAAGGAAAGATGGAAGGAAGGAAGGGACGAAGGAAGGGACGAATGAAGGAAGGAAGGAAGGAAGGGACGAACGGACGGACGAATGAACGAACGAACGAACGGAAGAACGAATGTCATTTATTTATGGCAAGTTATAAATGAATATGGTTTTATCATATCGATAACATTTATATCATTTGCCGTGGTGGATACATGATTTCTTTAAAGAGGTTTCGAACTTAAAATATTGATGCTGCCTTTTCCTATATGTGCCCATTTTAAATTGAAGTTCTCTATGATAATTGAATGACACCCCCTTTCACTCCTCACTGCAAAGCCGCGCTGGATCCGTCAATAATTTGATTGGTTGGAAGTCTAAATTTCTGCTAATTATTACAACGATTACAAAAAGTACGTGTCTGAGACACTGTAATAGTTCTATAATTTCAACGAGATGGGCCTTAGAAGGATTGTAATGTTACAATTCTTTAGTTGCAATGTTTTGAAGCATATTTAATATTTTGACTTTATGTATGACAGCATGTTATTTCTATGTCCGATTAAGCATAATATTTGATGTGTCAACCATGATTCACACATTGTACATTAGAGACTAGTTGTGTCAAACTGAACGCAACCAATCAGTGGCATATGACATGGCTTATTGATTGGTTCATGACCACGGTCAGATCAAAGAAAATAAGGAACGTAATATAAAACGTTGCGTAAGAAAGGGCGATCTTTATGACCCGTGCACGTGTGTGTGATAAGCGGCTACCGTATTATGACATTGACAATATTGATTGGCGCATCCGGTTATGGTCAGATCAAAGAGATACGCCGTGTAGTATAGATCATTTGGTTAGGAATGGCAAACTGTATGACACATGTTTGTGTGATAAGCCCCGATGTTTTTCATGTCCCATAATGAAATTTCTCCGTAGGGTTTTTATACCTTACAGTATGTGATCGAAAAGCCGTTTCATCCGAATATCTTGGATTTGCAACATTCGCTTATTATCTAACATGACCTTAATTTCTGACCTTGTGTGTGTGTGTTTCCATCTTTATCAATTTGGATTTAATATTTAGACAGCTTTTGGCGATTCTCAATAATCCTAGGTAAGAATGATTGGATTCATGTTGTTAAGACCAAGTTAAGGATAAATACAAAACTTAAATCTATGTTTGGATAATCTAAGGCAGGATAAATATCGTAACTGGGATAAAGAAAAATCAACATTAAAATTCAAATTAACGCGGAATAGGTAGGATATGACATATTCCGTTGCTGAGTGGCCAAAATACCATAAGTACAGCTTTATTCGTGTCCTATTTCCGAGTTTGGTTTCTCAACTACGATTCATTTGGATGCATATGCCTCTCCGGGTGGTTATTTTTCGACACAAAGTATTCGTTTCAAAGACTTTGTCACATGATGACAACTGCATAACCAAAAGAAGGGGTGATTTATCTACATTTTGACACATTTTTCACTTGGAATAAATCATAACAAATGTATAATCTTACTACTTGAAAATTGGATTTTTTGCTCTTTGTGTATGTAAAAATGGTTGGCAACGCCAACCACTCATATTTTGATGACGTCATCAATACCCGTGCCGAAGTCCCCTATAATGCTTGATTGGGAAGTACAGTAACGTTACAGTGCATTTTTTATTTTATTTTTCCTTTTTCAACTAATCCCTTTGATTCTACACAAAGCAATTGAATTGTAAAAGACAATAGGGGAGAGATTTTAGTTAGGCAGAAAATTTTACTAGTGCGGTTTCTGATTGTTTACAAACATTTATTTCCTGTTTCAAATTGATGAATTGTCGGCCATTTTCTAACTTACCAAAACAATTAACAATCTACTTTCGAAAAGTTATTTTCGCTCCTGCGATGACAGCCTTAGGGACGATAAATGGAAATTATACCTGATCGCTACAAGAAAGTGTCGAAATCTTCTCGAATTGATTCGTCAAACCGAAATTAACACACCTGGCATTGACTTTTTAGATACGCGGCTCATTTCCTTACCTGAAGTCACGTGATGTCGCTAAATGACTGTTGATTGATTTCATTGGCCGATAACTTCGGCGTAAAGTAGGTCACATACTCGACATTCTTCGATATTTTGGTGATCATTCGGAACATCGCTCGGACTTTTCCGTAAACTGAAAAGTACCTTGGACGTAAGTGTAGTAATTTTTGGTCATTTTTTCGGTAATTCGGCTCCTGGTGGTACTTTGGTTAATACGCTTGAAGACTAGTTTATTCCTTTAGCGTTTTCCGATCGTCTGTGGAGTTCATTTTGGCATGTTATGATTTGAAAGCAAAACGCAGTAAAACACTGCGTTTTGTTTTTAAATTATAATGTGCACAATTCTAACCTTACGTTGATTTTATTTTTTGCAACGTCATCCTTAGTTATGTTTGTGACGTCATATAAACCCGCGTGCAATATGACGCGTTTTCATGGCTGCGCCCTTATTATTCCCGAGGTCTATTCCGTAGAATCGCCGAGGGTTCCCGAGTGTTTGGTGATCTGAAGTTGTTCGGAATACGTTCGGGCTAATTCGGAAAGAGCCGAATACAAATTCGTGATTAACCAAAGTCACCGAAAGCTGTCTCGTTTTCTAAGGGAACTGACTCCAGTAAATTACACACGTAAACGAAATTTCATCTCAAAAATATCTGTCCTTTTGGCTATCAAAAGATAAAACCTAAATACGCCCATTGAACAAGATCAAAGCCGGTAGATCTAAATAATTACGATGTGAGATCAGAAAGAAATTGTAACATATGTAACCAAAATCTTTTTGAAACAAAATAGGCCTATAATTTTGTTATTGTATGTTCTAGGTAAAGAGAAAATAGATCGAAATATCTGAAATGCTCTTTTCCTCATTTACCTTTATTTCTTAACTTCTTCTTTTTCTTCTTCTCTTCTTCTTCCCGGTACTGGCCACAATCAACTAGTTGATTATTTTGCCATTGGTTGCGCCCAAGAAAAGACAAGAAAAGTAATAAGTGAGAACATGTACAGTGAAAGTTAAAAAAATAAGACACAGTTAGAAAAGGTGTGGTGTATTGAGCCTTAAAAACATCAATAGAACCTGCTAACCGTAACCTGATCTGGCGGGAGGCACGGTTTTCGGAAAGTTCCTGGTCAGTGTTTTTGGAAACTTGAATGAACGCTGCCTGGTTGAAGTTTAGCAGTATGCCATTGTGTCACGGTCTTATTGCATCTTCCTTGATTGTCTTCATGGTGCTGGTTGGAGATATATATATAATACGTACTTAGTGTATTATATTAAAAAAATATCTTACGAGGTTGGGAGAATTGAAAATTGTCGAGGCTCTGCCGAGACAATTATCAATTCTCACAACCGAGTTTGATATTTTTTCATATCTTACACTTAGTACGTATTATATTTATCTTATAACCTATATTTGTCTTCTTTTCGTCGGTGTTTCTAACTGAAATGCAAGTTTCTAAAAATAACCACATTATATCATGTTCTAAAAATAACTATGTGATATCATAAAAAATATCATACGGGATGTTATCATACGAATATTTGTATAGTTATAAGATAAAATGAGGGATCTATGGCCAGTCTTTTTTTTCTATTTTGTAGAACATGACTAATCTTGCTGTTTATCTTCGGTTTTCCAATGATTGCAATTGTAGTCTTGAAGCATGACACTAGGTCGGTTGAAATATCCATTCTTCACGTACTGAGCTGCGCGTCTGTCTGTATCTTGTCATTGAGTTTATGTCGGATTTTTCATATCGATCCCAAACCGACTGCTGCTGTATTCAAGTGTTGGCCTAACAATGGATTAATTAGAAGTTTCCTTTGTTTTTATTGATGATATGTTCAAGTTTCTTCTTAGGAAGCCAAGAGTTTTGTTAGCCTTTGAAGTGATGTTGGAAATGTGTTGACCCCAGTCTAATTTGCTTTTGATCGTACAACCTAGGTATTTGGAGGATTGAACGTGTTCTAGTGTGTCAGTGTCCGCGTGAAGGATGTATTTGAAGTGGATTGGTTTCTTTTTGGTGATGATTGTTAGGACTTCACATTTGTCGGGGTGAAATTGTATTTTCCCCTTTTTCACAGTATGCAAGGTTGTCAAGGTTTTTTTGGAGACATGAGCAATACTTCTGAGAGGTGATAGTTAGATAGGCAATCGAATCGTCTGCAACGAGTCTTCCATTTGCACTGAGTTTTTCATGCCATATAATTGATGTAATATAGGAATAGACTGGGGCCTAACACTAAGGCCTAACCACACTAAGCCTTGGGTTACACCAGACTGGACACTAACTGGGTTGGGACGGTCACGGGTGGACCTAAGCTTTTCAAGTTACCTATTAGTAATCTTGTTCTGGCAGGGATAGGAGAGTTCATTAGTTATGCGTCCTAACCGCCTTACCACGGTCACGGAAAAAAGAGAATAAATGAACAACTTCGGGGTTAAACAAAAAAGCATCGCTTTGTATTTAACTCGTACACATTCTTGAATTTGTGAACCAGAAATTATCATTTTTTGTGATAATTTTCGGAAAACAACCATTGTTAAACTACTGATAATAAAGACTAATATATGATACGTACTTAGTGTTTTATATGAAAAAAATCTAACAAGGTTGGGAGAATTGAAAATTGTCGAGGCTCTGCCGAGACAATTATCAATTCTTACAACCGAGTTAGATAATTTTTTTCATACAATACACTAAGTACGTATTATATTTATCTTATAACCTATACTTGTTTTGTTTTCGTCGGTGTTTCTAACCGAAATGCAAGTTTCTAAAGATAACTGCATGATATCATCGTTCCAAAAATAACTATGTGATATCATAAAAATATCATATGGGATGTTATCACACGGATATTTTTATAGTTATAAGACTAGTATCATTATCACAGTCTTTCCAATTTGTCTTTTTTCATGCGTCGTCACATCATGACGAGCGGCCAGCCGTAATCTTGACTAGGCCATGGGAAATAAGAAAATAACTTTTTTTTTTAGCTAATTTCGCTTTTCTCCAACTTTCAATTATGCCGTTTTACTAACCACCATTTTCCGGGAACTTATGACATTTATACCTTTTGATAATGTATAATAATTTTAATTATTGTACAGCAAATTTGTCACGTGTGCACACTCGCTACATACTTACTCGTGCAGTTTTGCACTTTTACGAACCGAATAGCAATATGAATCAGTTGCTTGGAGGCCAGAACCGCGCAGCTAAGTCTATTTAAACTGTAGATACGATACTTTGGTTGCCAACTAAAATTGTGTATTTATTTTCATTAACAAATTTTGACAGTTAGCTGAATTAAATGTTTTTAGATAGAGTACCGCGGTTGGAGATTGAACCCAGGACTGATTCACCTAAAGGCTTAACCTATTCATACCCCCCCCCCCCCCCCCCCAAAAAAAAATGCTTCGGACAAAATATCCATAAAGAGGCAATTGCTTCTTCCCGGACAAAGGCCATTTTTTTCGACATGTTATTAACGTAAAATGTGTCTACTGCTTCTTCGAATTCGGGCAAGCCTCAGTGTTTATCGACTAGTACTAGGTTTATTAAGTTTATAGAAATCAGCCTTGTGTTCAGGATGACAAAACCGTGCGAATTGTTTGCAAATTTTACCCCGCTTTGCACTTACAGTTTGTAACATCATGAAGTTGACATTTATCTCGGTCAAAACCATTCTAACTCGCTCACTCAGTGCTCAATACATGATTGCAAACACTCACTCAAACCAATCATAAACGCTCAAAATAACTAAACAAGAGGACCAAGATGGTCCTAGATCGCTCACCTGAGTCTCTATGGCCCCTGGGACATCACATTAATTAGAAAAGCAGTTGTCAAAAAGAAGATAATTGCCTAAGATCAATACCATGGAACGCTTCAGCGAAGAGCAAGACAGATATGCCTTTATGCTCTTTGATTCTATGTAAAAAGGGATGCACCCAGGTGGACCCCAAAAGTGACCCAAGGGAGCCCAAATATGACCAAAGGGTCTTGATATGAACAAACTTGGTACGGGCCCACAAGATGATGCTACATACAAAAAATGAAAGCAGTGTGCCCTCTGGTTTCGATTAAAGAAGATTTTAAAAGATTTTCGCTCTTTGATTCTATGTAAAAAGGGTTGCGCCTGGGTGGAGCCCAAATATGATCCTATGGTCTTGATATGAACAAACTTGGTAGAGGCCCACTAGGTGATGCTACACACCTAATATTTAAGCTGTCTGCCATCTGGTTACAGAGAAGAAGATTTTTAAAGATTTTCGCTCTTTGATTCTATGTAAAAAGGGTGGGGCCCGGGCAAAGCCCAAATATGACCCCAGGGTCTTGATATGAACAAACTTGGTAAAGGTCCACTAGGTGATGCTACATTTCAAATATGAAAGCTGTCTGCCTTCTGATTTCAGAGAAGAAGATTTTTAAAGATTTTCATATTTTCACCCTTTTTGTTAAGGGTAAAGGGAAAGTTAAGGATGGGTTTCATTTATTTGAACAACTTTGGTAGAGCTTGACCCAAGGAACATCCCTGCCAAGTTTCATCAAGATTGGCCCACTGGTTTAGGAGGAGAAGATGTTTAAAGAAATTGTGGACGACGGACGACGCACGACGGACGACGCACGACGCACGACTGACGACGGACGACGGACATTCTACCATCCCAATAGCTCACCTTGAGCACTTCGTGCTCAGGTGAGCTAAAAATATAAACTACCTTCAAAATTAATAAAACATGAACCAAATCGCAATCTCAATGACATAATTCTAATTTCAAGCGTCTAATTGGTTCTTGAAGAAATAGGAAGCTATTATAGAACTTTAATGCATATTTTTTAAAGGGAGGTAATACATATCGATACCTTTGTTTATCCTTAATAAAACTGGCGATATTGGATTATCTCCCTTTTATTCCACTCAAACTCGCTCCTCGCACTCATTCAACGTCATTCCGAAGTCAGTCCAAATCGTTCACCTTGACGACTTCACGATGTTGTTAAATGTACACTTGCGTGCAAAGCGGGATATATAGAGAATGATGTCAGTGTCCTAAATATCAATGTTATCTGGTCGAGGTTGGGAGAATTTATCATGACGAGGCTGTGCCGAGTCATGATAATTTCTCACAGCCGAGACCAGATAACATTGGTATTTTAAGACACTGACATGTTATTCTATTTATCATGCAATCATTTTTCACCGCTTAATCATAGTAAAACCTTAAAATTAAAGAAATTCATGTGAAAGTTTATGCAAATTGTTTCTAAACATAGAATGCCTGATAACATGTCATGTTATCAGACAGGCGATATCAGGTCAATACAGGTTTTGTTGCATGATAAAATTATCAAAAAGTTCGCACCGTTTTGTCACCCTGAACGCAGATCTGTGTTCAATAAATCAGCCCATTAAGACAAGACGGTACAAACTGAAATAAATCATTTAGTGATGATGGCTTGTTTATGGAAAAAAATGTTGGAATTTTTCAAGTATTTTTAAGGGCGGGTCAAGCACTATTATTGCGTTTAAATGTGAAAGCCTTTGACATAGTAACCAATATTGGCGGATAAAAAAGTTTGACTATACTTAACCATTTGCTGTTTAATCCTTGCTTTTTACGTGCCTGTGATTTTATGATTGAAAAAAACATTGTTAAAAAAGAAGAAATTGCTTCTGACAAGCAATTTCTTCTTTTTCCACACCATTTTCTGCCCTACTGATTGGTTAATTACCCTGGGTTACTGCTCTTAAATCTATCGGTACTAGTTTCTCAGACAGCGGGCTACCGTTTCAGCTCTCATTTTTCAAGCTGCATTCGTAATAGAATTTAGGAATTGGAACATAATTTATACTTGTGCGACTAAAAGTAGACTTTCGATCAGATCAGCGCACCGTCAGCACTTTCGGTAGCAAAGGGCGATGTCCACTACGTGTTCTATTCAATGAGCCATGGGGTCGATTATTTTAAAAAAGTAATCTTTCCAATTAATTGCTAATAAGGCTATTAATAGTCATAGTTATAAAAAAAACCATTAATCGATTATTAATCATTAATTTTATTGGGGTAATCGATTAATAATCCTGAGTACTTTGGGTGGGGGATTTCAATTTATGAATCTATTTCAATAATGAAGGTTGAGATTTCTGCTTCCAACACAACATAATAACTGAAAGATTGTTGAAAGCGCAGTAAAACCCATTACTACAAAAAAGAAAGATAAAAATCAAAGAAGAATAAGGGAAATTTTCTAGATCTATTAATATTGATGTTTGTAGAATGGAGAAAGTTTTTTGATGAATTACCCAATGCAGCAGAGAGACGTCAAATGGAGACTATAAAGAAGGACATGGAACAAGGAAAGCTGAAAGCCTCCACACTACCTCCTATATCCTACTTTGCTGATGATATACCCATGTTGCCTGGGGAAGCTGGGACGAGGTTGCTGCAGGCTGTCAAAGTTGGGGAAAAGGTGGGTAAATTTCTTATAATTTAAAAAAAATAGCATCTCTCTCCCAAATTTGAAATGTTGGTACTCAAAACCTCCACACTACCTCCTATATTATACTTCGATGATGATATACCCATGTTACCTGGGGAAGCTGGGACAAGATTACTGCAGGCTGTCAAGGTTGGAGAAAAGGTGAGTTAATTTCTTATAATTTAAAAAAAATAGCATTTCTCTCCCAAATTTGAAAACTTGGTTCTCAAAACCTTCACTTTACCTCCTATATTCTTTGCTGATGATATACCTATGTTACCTGGGGACAGTGTGTACCTAGTGTGTAATTTATGAAATGATTTCACTTTCGCGTTCATGTGTGATGAATAAAGTCTGATAGAGAATGAGTTATATTCAAAGGGTAAAATCCGACGGAGCTTTATTGGGATAAAAAAAGATTAAAAAAAAAGACCAGAACAAATAGACTGGATTCTTCTTATATCAACGAGAGGTTATATTCTGAAATAATTTTATCCGAAGAAAATGGTTAGCATTTCAGCCTTTTTCAGTCTTTTTTCAGATTCAGTGAACATTCGGATGACGGAATGTTTTGACAATAATCAACCTGCATTACACACAGTCTGACTAAGGCCGATACACTTTGCATTCTTTAGAAAGTCCTTTTTTGCGTGATGGTCGCATTAATTAAATCGTTCATAGTTCATTTCTCTGAGGACTGATATCGTTTACAGAAGTAGTCTATTTTGGCCTGTTGACATACGATGTACCCAAAAAGTAAGGATCACTCAATTAGGTAATTTCTTACTCTATATTCTAAAAAAATTTCTAAAAATGTTTAGGTTGTTTTTTTTCTATTCAGATTTACACATTAATTTATTGTCTGCCCCTATCTATCTCTTTTAAAATGTCACAAATCTAAGAAAATTCACGAAAATAAATAATTGCGGAATTTAATCTGGAAACGACGAGCATTATCCATGATAAATGCCCTGGCAGGGCGGAGCCTAAGTAACGGGTCGTTGCACTTAAGGTTAAGGGAAATCAGCTTTTATCTAAAATAACCTACTTCTAAAGAGATTCGACATAAATAACCCGAGACCTTAAATCGTTGATTGGTAACCAAATCCTCGTAACTTAAGTTTAATCAAGCTGATGTTACGAGGCCTTGGTAGCCAAACGATGAAATGTGTTCACTCTCTCAAAGTACGTGAATCTTTTAGGTTTTAGGATAAAGCTATTATGCACGCGTTAACGATGATTACTGACTAAAATTTGAAAGAACCCAAACTATTGAAAAGTAAACTCGCCAAATTACGTCACAGTTAAGCCCCGCTTGCCAGTTCATTAATTACGCAGAATAACGAAAAAGCAAGAGTACCACAAGTGAATTCCACGCTTGATAGTGAATAAATTAGGGCATGATAAAAGCAAAATTGCACAAGGCTCCAAACATTCCAAGTTTTAAGAAAATCATCATCAATAATAACAAAAACATTTCATAAGTTACAGTATGTCACGACGCCTACACTGCGGCATTCGGAAATCGGTCGGACTTTTCCGTATACTGGAAACCGCCTAGGGCGTAAGTGTAGTAATAAAAAGAGATCAATGTATTCTAAAACGTTTTCACACAATGACCCTTTTAAACGACACTTAAGTTTTTAACGTGAGATTATTTCATGGCCAATAAAAAGATATGAACAGTTTATGCACGAGGAACATTCGTGCAAAGTGTGAATGAAATTGGTCTGATGTTTTTGATGAAGCCTGGGATTATTTGAAAGATTTTAAAGCGAGAATAAGCCCGCCCTGCCTTATTTTTGGAGTAGGTCGATTGAGATTTCAATGAAACCGATTTTGAGTTTTTAACAACGTAGGATTATTGAGATATTCCCAATTACATACATATTCAATAAAATTGTGTTTCTAATTTGCAATCAAAAAGTGTACTAAGTGACCATTTTTTTTAACGACCGCTTTTTGTGATCCCGTAAGTGCTATTTCTTAAAATAAATTTTACTGTACTTTTCAGAATGGATCGCAGCCTTTTAGTAATTATTCTTATTTTGCCTATTGTTACCCAAGGATTGACCCAATTTCTATGTAAACAGGGGCCAAATTGCGCAATGAATGAGTGTTATATGGGCGATAATATACCGTTTGGACGATGCATGGGCTTATTTGGGCTTTGCAGGTAAAAGAGAAGTGAGCCTGAGCGTGATATTTTCAGCAATTTGAAATCTTCTTGAGGTGAAAACATTTGGTAGTGTTGACAGCCACATAAAGTTACCTGATTGCCTTCAGATACTTTTGGATCTTATCTATCTACTAAACGCATAGTGAAGACTCTGGTCAGACTGTGCGGATGCACAGGCTGGTCATAGTCTTTGCTTTATCCATAGTTAAAATTGTTGGAAATGTCACGCATAGGCTCAAATGATGATTATATACTGAGCAGAAATGAAAACTTGCAACTCCTAAATTCACAAATCTAAATTATTCAATAATATTTAGCGAATCAAACTCTGAAGGAAATACAAAGAAAAAATATGTAAAAAATCAGTTATATTGATAGCAGCGTCCATGTTTTGATCGAAATCTACTAGAAATTAGAATTAAAATGGAACTTTAAACATTTAAGAAGAGACTAACGACCTGCTATCTTAATAACAAACAATAATGCTTTGCAGGTGAAGACGAAAATGAGTATCTGTCAGATTTGAAATTATATATGTGACCCGTCACGCGAAAAGGGACCATCTGGGAATCCGTAAAACGAATATTTGAAAAAGAGATAGGGTCCAGCATAGGTGAACCAGAGATCGCATTTCAAAAATTCTTTGACTGAAAGGTAGACTGATCATTCTAGATCCAGAAAATAAGCACATTGCTAAAGTTACCATCCTAGTCAGCCTGTGCAATCCGTAAAATTCGGTAAAATTTCTTTAATATCAGATTGTTGAAAGCACCGAATGCAACAATTGTGAGTCCGCATTTATTTTGAAAATATACTTATTCAAACTTGTTGGTTTGACCAACAAAATAAAGGGGTATAGACTTAGATCAGACTGCACGTATGTGCAGACTGATCGTTGTCTATACCACTTGCCCAAGCACGAATATTCCGGAACCAGCATGATAAGAATTAAGATTCGTTACAAGAATTAAAATTACTTACAATTAACAATTCGGCGTTATCGAAATCCGCCAGTTATCGACATGATTTCATTACAGCATGTTCACACTAGTTTTCATTGGAAGGGGGTGCCGTGTTTTTTCATCAAATTATAATTAATGTGCCCAAAATATCTCCGAAGACGATCAGAAAGTATTAAAGACATTTGTGTTTAATTTTGCGGGAGCACAATTAGAGCTGTTCTTACTGGATCACAACTTATCAAATTTGCAAAACCTGTCTTTATCCCAACTCTATATATCCATTTTGATTACAGATTGTTTCAAAATTGCTGGTATTAGTTGAGCTTCTGATTTTCTCTGAATATTAATGCATGCCTTATTTGCAGATCATTCCAAAATGACTTGAACATTTGATTCTTCAAGCGTATTGATCGAATTACAACAAGAAGGCGAATAACCTAAAAAATGACACAAAGTTTCTACACTTACTTACACCCGGGGTACTTTCCAGGTTACGGAAAATGTTCTGAATTGGCGTAAATAACGTGATTTTAAAATTGAAAATAATTCTTGAAGTCCTATCGATTTTATTTGAAACAACTAATATTGTCCGCGATTTTTAGAAATGACGACTGAAATAGAAAATTCTAAAATGTAAGGTTTTCATTTTTGCTCAGAATTTACTGTCCTTGAAAATTACGTCTATTGTTTATACTTTAGAAAATATTGTGGAAAAAAGAAGAAATGTGCAAACTTATAAGAACGTTGGAAATGTGTTAAGTTACGAGACTTATCAGATTTTACGGACTGTAAAGGTTGATTAAGTCCGAAACTTCTCACACTTGACTGACTGTCTGAATCTAGGGCGACCATTCTACCTTCCTGTAGAGAAAATATTTGAGATGCGACCTCAAGTTGACTACCACTAGAATCAATCTCTTTTTACATATACAGTTCAAACCGTCGTGAAATTGGAAAATTGAATGATTTTGGAATGCTTTTTTGAATGAAATGGAATGAGCGTGATGAACGAGTTTTAAATGATTTCCAAGGGAGGTAAAACATAATCGACACTTTCGGCCAATTAGCGATAATTTCGTCCAAACTGTACGAAAAAAAGCTCATCTTTCTTTTATCCCCCTTTTAATAAAACTTGCGTGTTTTTTCTTACTTTTTGTCTTCACGGACAAATTCGATACATAAAAATCAACACCATTTCAGTCAAATCATGGAAATATGAATGAAATGGTGATCATTCAGAATGATTTCGAAATGAGTGATATAATTGAGTATTAGGAATGAATGATTGAGGCGCTGAGACAGTGATTTTGAATTATTCTGGTCTAGACGAGTATCAATTCAATTTCACGATCTGTTTAATTGTATGTACTTAACGTAGTTCCAAGATGGTGAAATATGCATGACGGGTCACATTTATTTCACAGAGCATCGATACGGCAAATTTACGGCGTGTCGGTTCAACGTCATGAAATACCCCCCCCCCCCGGAAATCTTCTTGATCCGCATATGTCATGGTTTTATTAGACATAAAACAGTCCTGTGTTCAAGATGAACAAGTTTTGTGAAGCATTTGAGAAATTGTGTCCCGCCTTGCACGTAAATATACGTGCAAAGCGCGGTACCATTTTCAAACGATTCTACAATCTGAACTTAGGGCTGACAGAATATAACTTTTCTTACAGATGCTATCCTTTACAAACTGCCAAGTATTTGAAGGAAATATTAATGGAGAGGAAATATCAACAATTGGACCCAAAGTGATAAAGAAAATTGAACATTTCAAAATCTATCCCGCATCTCTCTGTCGGTCTCTCTATCTGCCTGTCTGTCTCTGTCTCTCTCTCCCCTCTCTCTTTCTCTCTCTGTGTTTGTCTCTATCTCAGTCTGTCTCTCACTCTTAGTTTCCCTCAGTCTTTGTTTCT
This sequence comes from Fragum whitleyi, assembly GCA_948146395.1. Lineage (NCBI taxonomy): Eukaryota > Metazoa > Mollusca > Bivalvia > Cardiida > Cardiidae > Fragum > Fragum whitleyi. The sequence continues at coordinate 13,888,061 of OX411558.1, read as the reverse complement.
GTCTATATGAAGGTCTGTCTTATTGTATCTGTCACAGTATGAACCAGTCTTTCTGTATTACTTTATTACAGAATTATGTTGTAAAAAAAAAGGACGCCCAACCAAAACACTATTTGTAATGAGATGACACCTTTCGCCATTCTGTATGATTTTTCGTAAAAGGGCGACTGGCACGTCACAACAGTGTGAATAAGCTGCAGTTACGATCTTGTGGTCGTCTTTTAACCATTTGATTTTTGTTTCATGTCAATTTAAATATATATATATTGCAAGTAAAAACCGTTTAGATATTTGAGGGGTGTGCCACGAAGGAGGTCAAAGAGCGGAACCAGAGATCCTTCCAGAGATCCTTCAATGAATAACCTGCCATGCGTTCAGCATGACAAAACGGTTCAAACTGCTTGCCAATTATACCCCGCTTTGCACGCAAGTCCACGTGCAAAGCTGGGTATAAATGGCAAACAGTTTGCACAGTTTTGTCGTCCTGTACGCAGGGTTGGTGATACACTTCTGACACAAGATCAGAGCTCTGCCTACTGCAAAGTACGGTAAAACTTGTTTTAAGCGACCACTAATTGGACCACCAAAAAGTGGTTGTTAAAGAGAATGGTTGCTTAGTACACGTTTTGTCTACAAATAATTAACATTTTTTTATTGAATGCGTATGTCATTGCTTCTTTCGTGATAATCCTAAGTTGTTAAAACTCAAGAGAATCGTCTCAATGAGACGATTCTAAAGAGTTTTATCAACATGGGCTTCATTTCATTCCAGTAATATCTACTTTTTTAGATATTTTATTTTAATTAGCTTAATAAACGTGGTCGCTTGAGCAAGTTTGATGGTACCTTATGAAAATGGTAAATGACAAAATAATGGCCTTTAAACGGACATAAATAAATACTAATTCATCTTTATTTACGGATATTCTAATACAAATGAGAAAATGCATTTTCATACTTAAACTTTTAAGCATAGTTTTGGTGGAAATAAAATATTTAAATGGTACGATTTACTCGCTGTTTTATAATTTGACATCCTTATCTAGTGTTGTATAAAAAAAAAAAAAAGAAAAAGAAAATGTGAATATTTCCAAAGTCGACAATATGTCAGTAGAATTTCAGTCTTTTAATGGCATTTGAGTAGATCTTGTCCTAACCAATATTTCATTATGATACAAAACTTGAGCCGTTTGAGCGGCTGATTCACTCCAAAGGCCTGAATCTACTGATATGATCGTAATGAATTAAATGTTTTTAAATGTTTCCTTCCCTTTCTCTTTTCTAGAAGAATCATGTCACATGCTGAAATATTTCTGCGAGTAAAATTTCACGATTACGTATTATTCATCTGATCACAATATTATTGTCAGACGGATAAAGGGTTACTAAAGGAACATTCCAGTGGAATTTGGTTGATAGTTTCTTAGAAAATAATTTTCAAATGCTCAACTTTATAACATATAGAGATATGACCTCCGCCCATAAAATACATATTTGTCATCTGATCACAACCATTTTGTCAGACGGATAAAGGGCCATCAAAGGATCATTCAAGTGAAAATTGATTGATATCCATCAATTAGGTTCTGATAAAATTACTTCAAAAGTTTTCGCTATTTTGCTTAAAGAGAAATTATCTTGGGGGCCAACTTTCTATATGTTTTCCATCGGTCATGATTTTTTTCTTTGCAGAAATATTTTAGCGCGTGACTTGACATGCTTTTAGACAAAAGAAAAGGTGAAAACCATTTTAAACACTCAAATTCTTATCTAAACGGACCTAGTCATACTTAAATTAGAACTGATCAGTAAAATATCATCCACAGAAATCTTCCGGCCATGTGATACTTCTAGAGTATTAAAAAGACTCCTTAATTTTGGATTCATTGAAATTTGATAAGCACAAGTTTAGTACCAATGTTTATAGCTGACTGAGTCTAATTTACTGAAGAAAACTTCTATGCTACTTTAACCATAGCGTGGCGTATTGAATATATCTAATTTTCACAAAATATTTTCAGACATTTTTGGCAGATATAAGTAACTAAGTATACTAGCTCACAAATGAACAATGGACACACTGAAATGATCATAATCCTACTATCTTCCGAGGAAATCGTTCAACTATATCTGATATAATCTAAGCTCAACAGTCTTATGAACGAATGGAGAAAAAAGGATAGATTTTTTGGATAACCAAAATCTCTACAAAATTTTGCACGAGGGAGGGTTCCACGCATATTTGCTCACAGTTGCTAAATACATGTAATTAAATTTTAACCCCTCAAAAACCCTTCCAAATATTCTCCATTTGTTCTTTTCTATTCTGTTGCTTTGTTAAATTATTATTATTATTATTGATCTTGGTGGCATTGCTTAATAGTGCTGTCTCATCTTGGTCTGAACTGTGCGAGAATAATATAACTGATGTTGTCAATTTTGGTTGGTCTTATCGATTGAGAACAAAAAGCTCATTTTACATCAAGATGAAAAACTCCTTATATTTCGTTTTGTAAGGAATTTTCGTTATTATGAATAGTTATATGTAAATTCACTGATAACCATCTCCTGTATCAATCAGACGTTTTCTAATTCAAGTGATTGAGAAGAAAAGAAAAAAGAATTATAATTATGGTTCTTAGGATAATAATAATAATCGTTCTTAAGAAAATAATAACAGAATTAGGTTGTATTGTGCAGGATCTGTCGCTCGGTCAGGTACCGTCCTGTAATCGGAGGATGGGGCCTGGTAGACGACAGATCATACATTACATGCAGTCAAGCGAAAACGCAAGAAAATGGCCAATCCAAATAAGGCTTTACTAAAGTTTTATACAAAAAAGGAATATCATTAGCTTGACAACGTTCGAATCCCGGGTCTCGTTTGGGAGCGGGGCTCGGTCGCCGACAGGCTTTATAAATGGTCAGTCAAAAACCAATCAGGCAGGATTCTGATATAATAAAGGTGTCAGTCCGTCAATTATGATATTAGCAAGCCCGTACCACGTATATTTCTAATTAACTCAAATGTTTGAAAGTGACTTATAGGCCCATGGGGCCGGGTGTTCATATATGTATTTGTTGTTCTACATTTCATTATACACATGTCATTATAATAAAATATTAACTTACTTACTTACTTATAAAACAAAGGCTTAGAATTTGAATGTGTTGTAAAACAGACATGTTCTTTCACTGTGATCGGGAGCAACAAGGGGCCTGTTGTACTAAACATCTTACGAAAAAAATGACTGTAAGTCAAAATCACAAATCGTTCCTGGTGTTTTTATTGATTGATGGATTCTGCTTTGCAATATCTCATTGGAATCGTCTTTACAGGACGATTCCAATGATATAATGCATGGCAGAAATCTATATTTAGTTACTACTCTAGAAACATTTTTTGAATTTTGACGTAAGCAAAAAATTATCGTAAGCTGTTTAGTAAAACGGGCCCTAGAATTTTAAATTTCTTTTTTGTCACCGTGTAGTCAAAACGCAATGCTTGAATTTTAAATTGTGTTTTATTGTGTCCTACATGCTATTCTATCTCTACAGAAAACAAAGGGTGTTTGTTTGGCACGTCAAGGCTTCTTTAACTTCGGATGAAAATTAGCTAGTCTTCTACATGAACAGACACCGTGTTGTTGGTACAGCTAGAAACAACGTGAAATTAATACTCATCTCGATAAAACCATTCAAAAACACTCGCTTAGCGCTCTAATCACTCATTCAAAACGCCCACTCACACCATTCAAAAACGCTCCGAATTTTCCAAAAAAAGCTAAATCATTTTTTAAGACGATCAACATTTCATCAAAATCGATCAGATTTTTCTACGATATTATTGGTTTGTGTGGATTTTTAAGGTAGTGGAACCGTAATAGTTCCACACCATTTCGGAACTCAGGATCTTTCACAATGTTCCCCGAGGTTTCCTAATGAAAATCATTAGAAAACCTCGGTGAACATTGTTAAACTCCATTAATTTAGAAACATTGCGGAACTAATACGGGTACACAACATTAATCGCCTGATTGGTGCGCGAAGACACTCAAACAGAAAATTACGTATGTTTTATTGAAGGGGGGTAAAATATGAAAAATTTCGTCCAATTTGGTCGATAGTGTCTTATCTTTCTTGAATTTCAAACAAAACTCACTCAACGCACTCATTCAATTTCATTTCAAAAGCATTCCGATATCACCCACCTGGCTATTTCACGAAATTCTCAACTGTACAAGACTTATTGACGTAAGCTATAAAAATTTCACCTGTTAATTCATAGAAGCGGATTGTAGAATGAAATGGAATCAGCGTGTGTGTATCGTATCTTTTGTGATTAATTATAATTTACCAAGATTGTCTTCTTACGCTAAGAGTTTAAATGGAATGGCGATCCAAGTGTGTGATAGGGAGTCGGAACGGAAATTATTGGATAAGGGGTGCATAAATAAATCAAAAGCGTGATATTCCTTATGTAGACATGTCCAGAAATGTAGGTAATTGATAACAAGTTTTTTTATCGTGAAGATTTTTTTATTTAGGGGTTCTGGTAAAAACCTTCCATAAATGTAGAAGGCTTTTGCCAACAAACAGTTTACAGGAAGGCCTCTGCTTTCCTGTAAGCAGATTTTCAAAGAAGTCTAATGTGCATATAGTCACTTGATAAGTAAAATTTTGTGGAAGTTTCGTGAAAATATGTCAATAAATACATATACAAAAATACAATGCTGCATCACAAAGTTTTTATTCAAAGACCAAGACCCCATGACTCAGCACCATATCGCCAAAAACAAAGAAATCCGATAGATGTCAATCCAATGAACATTCATAGCAACGATCATTAACATGAAAAATTCATTTCGGAGAAGAAGTTATAGTCATTAAATTTTGTTTTATGACAGCATATTCAACTCGACTGCACACAACACCGACGTTTTTGGCCAAATCAAATCAAAGTACTGAAAGTACTGATAAGTTGGAATGCGTTCGAAAGCGTGACCTCAAGCTACTACCAAAGGTGGCTACTACCAAAGGTGGTCACATAATATGTCTCGTCTTTTGACGGGCGTATAGAAATCAATGTATTTCAACAACGAGAGACGCTTTAACCCCTGGATCGCAATACAGGCCTGAATCTGATGAAAAAAAAAATGATAACAAGAGGGCCAGAATGGCCCTAAACCGCTCACCTTAATTCGATTGGACCAGTGAATCTTATTCAAAGAACTTTCTGGCAAAGATTGATTCAAATTTGCCTATTTGTTGAAGAGGAGACATTATACGAATTACAAGCAGTCATAATAGACCCTGCCAACCGCTTCATTACAGAGGAGACTCAAAATTAGCCCTACCCTGTCACGCCCATATTTATGGGCTAATGAAAATTTTGCCAACAAAATTTGAAGACGGTCATCAAAGGAACATTCTTGTCAAGTTTCATTAAAATCTGCCCAGTGGTTCAGGAGGAGATGTCGTTCAAAGATTTTTGGCTCAAATAAGCCCCGCCCTGCCATATACCTAATTATTGGCCAATTAGAATATAGCGAGAATTTTAAATAGGGTCACCCAGGGAACATTCTGGCAAAATTTCATTGAAATTGGCCCATTGTGAGGAGAAGAAGAAGTTTTAAGAAAGTTGACGACACACGACTGTTAAAATTTACGGATGACCGTGACATGTATGACCCCGAATAATAGGGCATTTCTTTGGGTCATGGGCAATATTTGTGTAAAGATTCGTTATTGCAGGTCAATTGCTTTTCCGTTTATCTAGCGGAAAGCAAAAGGGCAATGGACTGAGAGACAGATATGATCAAATCAATATATGCTCCTCTACTTCTGAGTTGGGGGTACAGTTAATTTTGGAATGATTTAGGCATGATGTTGAATGAGTGAGCGGAGCGAGTTTTGAGTGAAATTTAAGAGAGGGAATCCAATTTCGCTTATTTTGTTCAGGATGAACAAAATTAGCGATATATAAAACCTTTATAAAATATGCAGAAAAGTTCAATTAATAGCTTTCTATTTCGCCAAGAACCAACCAGACGCTTTAAATTTCGATTATGTCAGTGAAATCGCGATTTGGTTCTTGATAAATTCGTTTTGAATGTACATCTTATGTTTTTAATAACTTTGAGCGTTTTTGAATGGTTTGAGTGAGTGTTTGAAATGAATGAATGGAGCGCTGAGTGAGAGATTAAGAATGTTTTTTTATTGAGATGAATGTCAATTTCACGATGTAACTAACTGTATGATGGTGCTCTTAATCGTTTTGATGTGAAAGAATTTGAAGAAAACTAGTTGAACTAGTTGGTTTGTTTCAAATGGCAAATTGTCTTGGTAATGGAATGCTATCGGGCAAAGATATTCATAATTCAATTAAGGTGTGGTGGCAAGGGTTTTATTGGATGAGTATCGGGTTTTTACAATGAAACATTCATGTAGATAACTGCAATATGACGGAAAACAAACCACAATATGTTGCACAAATATTTGTTAACTTAAAAAGTGTATCATCAGTTTAAGAAAAGATTTTCATTTCGTAGCTTAGATAGAAATTTACACTATAACACCTTGTCAAAAGTTAAAGTCGTTCAGAAAGAGAAACTACACGTTTAGAAGAAGCTATAACATAATTCCACGAAAAACAAGTCGCAACCTTACCAAATAAGCAGCTCACGTGATTGGTCTGTGCTATTTCCACAATACTGAGAAAACAGATCGCGACATTACCAAATAAGTAGATCACGTGATTGGCTAGTGCTATTGTCAGTTGGTGACCATATTGGACTTGACTTATCACATGATTTCCAAATATAGTAATGCAAACATGTGATACTAATATATTCGTACGCAACTTTCAATAAAGATCGTTTAAAATATAAATTAGCGAGTAAATAATACACATGAAGTGATAGTTGTGTATTTGTACAACATTATTACTTTTTGATGAAATAAATTGTATGTCTTTGTCAAGTTGAGATATACAAAATAGGCCGAAGTGTATTCACATCCTGCTCACGTGATATGTGTTCTCAAAAATCCCGAAATGGAATTATCTTGTGTTCATTTTGCGGTTTTGTTAAATCTAAGTTGGAACTGCTCCGCATTCCAACTTAAAAATCGGGAAGAAATCTAAGAGCGCACGTCACAATACCGGCCCTGTGAAGTTTAATGAAATTCTAATCAGTAGATTAGAGGAGAAGACTTTTATTTCAACTTATAGAACCATTTTTGGGTGGCTCAACAGCCCATAGCGCCCATCTAATCATTCTCACCAGAACGAATAAATCAGTAAGACCATGCCCTGATTTCCGTTCCTTTGAAATTTGGTTGCCGATGAATTCTGATCAGTAGTTTCAGAGAAGATTTTTTTCAACAAATCGTGTTATTTAACCCTTTGCTGTTTAATCCCTGCTTTTTACGTGCCTGTGATTTTATGATTGAGAAAACATTGTGAAAAAAGACAATTTCTTCTTTTTCCACACTATTTTCTATCCTACAAAATTGTTATTTTTCACATTAAATCCACTTTAAATTTTGTCTGCAAAACCTTTGAATACGGACAGGTCCAAAATTTTGTAAAACAGGATAGTGTTAAGGTTGAATCTATTGTGACTCGACAGCCCGCAGCACCATGTCATCGGTCCGATCCGAATGAAAGAATCTGAAAGAGCATGTCTTGATTTATCTTCTAGGTATTTACAGTTAGTAACATCTTGAAAGTGACATGCACCTCGATCAAAATCATTAAATCAGCGCTCTATCCATTCATTCCCAACACTCGCTCAAACTATTGAAAAATTATTCATTCATTGTTCAAAATTGCTTTGAATGATTCTAATCAATCGAATAATTTCACGATTGTATTCGCTTGTATGAACTTAAAGCGTCTGATTTTTTTCTGTCGAATCGCAAGGACAGAAAACACAGTCGCATACCTGGTACAGTGTAGTAAAAGATTGTCCGGTGTAGAAACATGCAAGATGGCGGACGTAAACGATAATAAAGGGTATTTTCATTTTCAATCGCAAAAATACAGGTTGTTACAACATAATATCGATGGCAAAATATTCAAAACAATTCATAACCGTTATCTACATGCTAAATCTTGTGCAAGATTGGGTCATATGACCTCGGAGTTTTTCAAAAGCAATGTAAGTGTACGTCAAGGTGAGAACCTGTCACCTTTACTTTTTTCATTATTTTCAAATGATCTTATTGAATTCATTTCTAGTGCATTTAATGGGCTTGATAATTTTTCTAAATTGGCTAACTTATTGCTTGGGAATGGTGAAATTGGGGTCTTTTTGAAGTTATACATATAGCTATACGCTGATGATACGGTTATTTTAGCAGAGTCAACTGAATAAGAAATGCAATCAGCCTTAAATGCAATATACATGTATTTACATTATCAAACGTAGAAACTGGAGGCTAGGAAAGGGATGTGGTGGTAGTACTGGTGTGAGAAATACCAGGAATCCATCGTTAGGTGCTCCAGTCGTAGCGATATAACTGAGAGATTGTTGAAAGCGACGTAATACCCCAATTCAAATCAAACCAAAAATCAAATCAAACGTGGAATCTTGAGGTCAACCCTTCCAAAACCAAAATAACAGTTTTTTGTAATAGAAAATCTGATAATAATTTCTCCTTTACATACAATAATCAAGTATTAGATATTATTGAGAGGTTTGTTTATCTCGGACCACTTTTTTCAGGGAATGGTAGATTCTCACCAAATAATCAAAGAATGGTCGAGCGAGCTCGGAAGGCTATGTTCTCTGTTTTGAGGAAAACTCGAAAGTTATTTACAATAACAACTCTTTGATAGCATGGTAATACCTATTTTATTGTATGGCTCCGAAGTAACTGGTTTTGAAAACTTTTCTCTTTTTGAAAGGCTCTGCATTCAATTTTATAAGATTATCTTAAAGGTTAGAAAGTCCCCTCTAAATTTTATCGTTTAAGGAGAGCTATTTCGTTATACATACAGCATTTTGGTTCAATCTAGAATGATTGGTTTTTGACAACGTATTATATGGATTAAGATAAAAAATGCATACAAGTTAAACGTGATTTTACTTAAAATGAACCAATGTGATCATTTTTATATAAATTGCTTGTTGAGCATTAATGAGTCCTTAACAGCAAGTGAAAATTTGAATCTGTGGGACTTACATCAGAACACACCTCTATACATGTTACCGCCTTGTTTAAATGATTAAATTAAGACTTACTGATAAATACAAACAGGTCTGAGGAAATTTTTCTTTTGTCTAAATGTTTGAATTACAGAATTTTCAAAACTGAATTTGGTTTTGAGCAATATTTTAAGCTTTTGTGAAAATATTTAGCCATTGCATTGTGTCATTTTAGGTGTTGAACCATAAGTTACCAATTGAATCTGGTATATTTTTGGGGATGACAGAAGTTGTCAATTGTGCTTTAAATACGAACTTGGTGATGAATGCTATTTTCTATTTAGTTGTAGTCATTTTGATGATCAGAGGCGGGTAAGCCTTCCTAGGAATCTGTCACGACATCCTAACAATATTCAGTACAATGGTCTCATAAATCCTAATGACATTCAAGTGTTATTTACATTAAGTAGATTTCAGTGTAAAGAAATTTTGAATACCTTTAAAATTATATATGGTGAACAATAATTAAATCTAGTGGACTAGCAATTTGACCTGATTGGGTCCTCAGAGGCTGCACTTCGACATTAGAAGATTTATCATAAATATTGCCTATGGTCACTGTGGTTGGGCTTGGGCTGTTTTTGTGTCCATCTTATTCTCTTTCTCTCAATTTTCCTGAGCTATGACTGCTTTTCAGTTTTGGTTGATTTCAATTTGAACTCGGCTCTATGATGAACTATGATTCAAAATCCAAAACTGTTTAAACATTAATGATGACCGAATACTTTATTACCTTCAACTGCATACTATCCATTTTGGTTTAAATGCATTCTATTGTTAAACAAAGAATGTGGCTGCTGCAAATAGGCAATGTTAATTGGTTTCAGTGTAGTCTCTAGAGGGGGGGGGAGAGGGAGATGTCATTCATTATTTCATTCATCATAACATTCCTTGATTGTTCTTGTTGATCTAGTCAATTTTATTTTGGAGCTTTCTTCAAAGTTCTTCACATGTTTTATTTGTTGTTTTGTTACTCTGTAACATTTAGACCTATGTTCCGGTTAGGGGTCTCGGTCATTGAATAAAACCTCCAAACCTTCAGTAAAATATGATCCTCTGATTATCCGAAAGAAAAAAATAGCATATATATATATATATATATATATATATATATATATATATATATATATATATATATATATATATATATATATATATATATATATATATATATATATATATATATATATATATATATATATATATATATATATATATATATATATATATATATATATATATATATATATATAAATAAAACAAAAAACGACAAAAAACGACTAATTATATAAATAAAACAAAAAACGACTAATTATATAAATAAAACAAAAAACGACTAATATATCATTCAACCTCGAGAAAGGGCGCAAGGTATATAATATATCATTCAACCTCGAGAAAGGGCGCAAGGAATAGGCAATACAAAGTCGGATTTTATTCTGTACTTCAAGCCCTTAAATACAGCTCTGTGTTCAGGATGACAAAACGATGCAACTGTATATTGCAAATTTAAAAAAAAAAACAAAAAAAAACAAACTCAATTTGCACGTGCGATTGAAAAATAATCCAGTCTATAAGAGCTTCCAGTCTATTAATGAATTACCTGCCCGAGAGGAGGCGCTTTTACTACTTCCTGGAAAGACGTAAACAAGGCGAGGCCGTCTAAATGTCATTTGACCCAAAATCTATGTTGATTGGTGACATGTGAGTTATTTGGTCATTTTGTTTTATTTTGTTTTTTATTTATTTTTTCTTCAAGCTTTTGATGCCAAACAGTGTTCAATGATTCTATTTTCTAATGGTGACAGAGATTCCGTTTTTCTGCATACCTGAGCTGATCAGCTGTGTCACCAAATGTAAAATAAAGAGAGATCTATAGATAGCAGAGAGTACCAGCACAACCATGGAATGGCACAAAATAGATCTAAGAGATATATAATAGAGCCTTTAGTTTGTTTTATAAAGAAGAAAACGTTGTTTGAAACGAAGAATTCTTCATTTTTTAAAGCAATGATTTCTTTAAATTTACCTTTTGATAAGAATGGATGTATTCAGTTGTCACATATGGCAGTTGCCATCCACTTCTTTGTCCAAAATATTACTTTGTCACCTAAATCTAATTTACAATTTAATGAATATTCTTTTTGTGATTATAAAGTGCAGTGTATAAGAACTGTAACTCAATCTATCATATTTTTCAATTGTTGCCCTTTGCTGTTTTAAGCTTGTGCATCGTCCGTCATCAGTCGTCAACAATTTACAAAAACTTCTTCTCCTGAACCACTGGGCTGATTTCAATTAAAATTTACCAGAATGTTTCTTGGGTGACCCTTTTCAAAAATTGTTCGCAGAGTTTTGATTGGCTCAAAAATATGGCATGGTATTTTTTCACTTTGAAATCTGTGATCGACATCTCCTCCTGAAACACTGGGTTGATTTCAATAAATTTTACCTGAATATTCATTGGGTCTCCCTTTTTACAAATATTGTTCATAGAATTTTGATTGGCCCATACATATGGGCAGGTCGGGGCTTATTTTGAGCCTGTTATCCTTGAAAGACATCTTCCCCTGAACCACTGGACCGATTTTAATGAAACTTTACAAGAATATTCCTTGGGTAACCCTTTGCAAAAGTTGTTCATGAAATTAGGATTTGCCCATTAATATTGGTGTTGTAGGGCGGGGCTTATTTTGAGCCCGAAATCTTTGAACAACATCTCCTCCTGAACCACTGGGCCGATTTCAATGAAAATTTACCAGAATGTTTCTTGAGTAACCCTTTCAAAAAATTGTTTGCAAAAAAATTGATATGCCCATAAATACAGGTGTGGCAGGGCAGGCTTTTTTTTGAGCCCGAAATCTTTGAACGACATCTGATGAACTACTGGGCCATTTTCAATGAAACTTGACCAAAATTGTTCGCAAAAGTTTGATTGGCCCATAACTATGGACGTGGCAGGGAGGGGCTTATTTTGAGCATCCTCAGTAATGAATGGGTTGGCAGCATCTATTCTCACTTGAAAATCTTGGAATATTCAACAATTAGGCAAATATGAATGAAACCTTGCCAGAAAGTTACTTGGATGAGTTCCACTGGACCAATAAACTTCATGTGAGCAATTAAGGACCTTTCTGGCCCTCTTGTTTATAAATTTGTTTGCAAAAATTTGATACCCCCAAAAATATGGGTGTGGCTGGTTTGGGCTTATATTGAGTACACATGATTGTGTGTAGGGTCTTTTATCACTGAAAATTTTGGAAAAAACATCTCCTCTTCAACAATTATGAAAATTTGAATGAAAATTTCCGAGATAAGTACTTGGATGAGATCCACTGGACCACTAAATTCAGGTGAGCAATTTAGGGCCATTCTGGCCCTCTTGTTTGTGATTTTGACCCCTTTAAATTCAGATTTGACTCCCAGAATTTCTTATGTGAGGAGTCAATGACTCCCCTATGTCAAACACTACCACAAGCCCTGAATGCTGCCTTCATAGTGAAGTGGTAGTGCCTCAGACTATCATTCAGAAGGTATTGGGTTCCAGTTTCGATGGCAGTTCTCATCCTTTCCGACTAATTGTCTGCCACCAAAGACATAATTATCGAAGATCTATGTGGGATAACAGCTGGAGACTAGGAAAGGGTGTAATGGTAGTACTGGTGTGAGAAATTTATATCAGGAATCCATTGTTAGGCACAGCACTACAATATGACTAAAAGATTGTTTCAAATACACATACTCAGTGTAAATTATTTCATTCGTTGAATAAGGCACTTATCTTGACTTGAAATAAATTGCAATTTGAATTTGGTCACTTAAGATTGTTATCATTTTTCTTAGTCAAACACACTCCATTTGTAATTCTAAATATGATATGCTTTACTTTATGCCAAAAGTATATAATAATTTGCAGTTACTATATTTCTTCAAATAAAAGCTCCCTCCAAAATAGTAGGACCCCTACATTTTTTACTAAGAAGACCCACTTCAAATGCCTTAATTTTAGGAACCTTTTGAGACTTCTTCTCTAATTTGAGATGAATTTACTTTAAATAATCATTAATATGATTAAAGAGAAAAGGGCCTAAAGGACATCAATGTTACTGATTCTTTAATCAGAAAATGCATACTAAATAAAGGCTCCCTGATCATGTTATGTATAGCCCCTTGGAATGTTTATTAGGAGAAGTACAGTAAGTCTTTCCTGCTTTGTCCCTGGATATCATACTGTAATTCTATACTTGAAATACATGTATTAGAAAAATATTGCAGACAAAAGAAGAAATTGCTTGTTTCTTTTATTTCCCACAAAAATCTTCCACATAAGAATGTTTTATTTCAAATTGCTGCTTCTTTCTCCCACATTTTTTTTAACATAAAAGGGTTATTCCTACAATTATATTGCTTAATTTAAATGTTTCAGTTATATTTCAAAAAAAAAACAAAAAAACCCCAAACAGGACTTCTAAACCATCCTGGCACAATATTTTTTCCCACAATAATTAAATAGAAAGCAGAAGTGTAGGCTAAGATAAGACTGCACATCTGTGCAGGCTGATCTTGGTCTATACTTTCTGCCTAAGTTTTGTATCATGTCATTAACAAGATGAGAAAGGTAAAGTTTGATAAGGATATCAGAATTTCCAGTTTAATGTTTGCAGTTCTGTTTGAGTGAGAAGGAGATTTAAATCCCTGATCTACCTTTCCAAACGAATATTTAAAGTTTTAATGGCCATTTAAATGAAGGTGAATAGAACCCCTACTGATGTATTTAACATTATATATTTACAAAATGATGTACAAACTGTTATCTGACATCGAGGATTAACTATCGATAATGACACATGCACTTATTTAGAGGTGGAGATCCATCTCTGCCTTTAGGCAGGGGTGGGGAATTCCCTTGCCCGACTTCTCCGACACGGGCTTTTGTACTTGAGGACAAGTAAATTTTTCTAAGCCACTTGTCCAAGGACAAGTAAATACCAGGGCAAATCTTGGAATGTTACTTAAAAGAATTAAGAGAGAAATCATCCTAATGTTCATATCATAAGGTAGAAAACATTGTTTTTATTGAAGAAAATGCTGGTATCCAGCATTTTCTTCAATAATTGGCTATGTTTTTTTCAAATTTTTCTATTTACTCTATAGTGGACAAGTTCATTTTGATCCTGGATGAGTAGTAAATCCGTTTTTACTTGTCCAGGGACAAGTGGAGAAAACTCGTATTTTCCACACCCCTGCTTTAGGATGCAAATTTAACAAGAGATTTTTGTAAAACATTTATGCCCCCATAAAAGCAGGTCAATAGCATATTCTTTGTCTATCAACAAAGTGCAATAACTCACAAAATATGATGAGTAGAGTTATGGTTCTTGTGCACAGCGCCACCGTCATAGTGCAGTTGACTGTCAATTAAGAGGTGCAGGGTTTGATCCCCGATGGTGGCACTCATTCTTTAAGACCATTTGTCTCTCATCAATGCAGCTGGGGGCTAGGTAAGGATTGATGGTGGTACTGGTTAAAGAAATACCAGGAATTCATTGTTAGGTACTCCAGCTGCTGCTATAGCTTAAAAATGTTGAGAGCAGGGTTAAACTACAATCAATCTTGTGCACTTCTCCTCAATGAGATCTATCCACCTGTGAAGTTTCATGATTCTAGTTTGCATACTTTTTGAGATATACTGCGGACAAAAAATAGTCTACTGACAGACCATCAGACCAACTGACAAGACTTAGTGCAAAGCAATATATAGAGGATAATCGGTTGTTTCAGTGTAAGATTGATTTATATTTTATTCAGTGAACAACAAAAGCTATATTTTCACAAGTGGCAGAGCCACAAGTGAAAATATAGATTTTGTTGTTCACGAATGAAATATTAATCGATCTTACTCGAAAAACAATTTAAACGATTATTCTATTTCTTTAATGCAAAAATGAGACAAAATGTGAAATTTCTAGGACAAATTTTCGTTAAGCGCGTCATTTTGCACGTGATTGCTATGCCACGTTTCTTGTGACATCACTTATTTCGCCCCGCATAGATGATGTCAGTTAGGGTGAGATGCACAAAAGCAGGGTATAAAATATTGATAATATCACTGCTTTTGCGGTGAGATTATCAAGTGATAATCTACCGTTTTTTCTCGATAAACCACCGAAAAGCATTAAAGAAACCCCTATCTTCTTCAAAGGGGGTATACCGGTAATAATAGCAAACATTTAGAAATGTAACACACTTTGCTTGTTAGTCTACTTGCAAGGCATGCATTTCTTATGATTTTATACGCCCATCGAAAGGCAGGACTTATTTCAAATATATGTGACTACCCTTGGCATTTGGGCCTCTGGCAACCTGGGGTCTGGCATCCAGGCAGGTGGCTTCTAATTCTTTGTCTGGAGCCTAACTCTGTCACCTGATGTCTGAAATTTGGCATTTATCTTCAACTCAAGAGCTGTTACCCTACCTTGCAAAATTTTTGAATAATTTCCTGTTGTTGGTTTTCATACTTGTCTAGCAGTTTAACGGTGCATCTTGTGACAATTTGCCACCTTGTTGCAAAGGTGTTCATGTTTTCATATTTGAATGCAGGGCAATCAAAAGTGTTAAGATCATTGGTAAAACAACAAATTGATATGAGAGACAATCCCTTACACCTTTGATTGACCTGTTGATAATTGGATACTAAGCCATTAAACTAATGCATTCTTTTAACTTATGCTCTCTAAAGGCTATAATATCCAGATTTGATGCACAACAATCTTGAAATTTCAATAGTCTTTAAGTATTGTTCTGTCAAATCATGGTTTTGAAATGAACCCAGAGAAAATATGAAATTGCAAATAATTGGCTTTAGTTGCTGTTGTCTAAATGGGTATGATGGCACTCCTGTCTGCTTATTTGCCAAGTGAAAACAGCACATTTTGACAATTTCTTTTTTAAACTGCACAAAGCTTCTTATTTTTCTCTACATTTTTTTTTATACATTTTGTAACAATAGATGATCATTGAAAAAACCCCAACATTTTTAATTCAAGTGTAATTAAGTTAATGGTTCATGAAAAAAAATATTACAAAAAAGACTACTGCAATTTTTTTTCAACTTGCAGAATAAGATGGCTATCATGAATTCAATTTGGCTAAAATATTTTCAAATTGGCTAAAAGTTTGGCTAAAAGAAATTTTGACCCAGGGTAAGCCCTGCTTAATCGACCATGAAAATTTATCAAAATGGTTGTCTTGGTTAAATCTGAGTAAAGTTTTAAATTAGGTCAAGTGGTGTAAAAATTAGGCCAAGAAGTCAAATAATAGAAATCAAAGTGCTGTCAGCACTGTAAATCGTACATCATTGAGAGGCTGGGATAGTGCAATAGTTCGCCAATCAAAAGGGCTCAAATTTGGACAATAAAAGTTGGTAAAATCTTTAAATTTGTGAGTTTTTTGTCTTAACACTCCATCTTTTTGAGGACATCGCCAGCTCATCCAACCTCGTTGGTCCGATTTTGAAAGTTTGCTGATTCGATAGCCCTCTGCTAGTCTAAATTATTTCTTAGCAGATTTTTACGTTGTTATAATGAGCACGCGCCAAGCTAAAAGCTTGTCTGTTAATATTATTCCTCTCTCTATAGAGTTTAAAAGCCTGTTTAGCAACAAACATTTTTCATTAAACTATTTACAATTTTGACTACCAACATGTTTGTATTTCAAGCATTGGGTTTTCCCAAATACTGTAAATGCATTTTCCCTCAAGAAACACGTGAAATCGCCAACTATGCTATTTATATCTTTGGTTTCTGACAAATCGATTAAATCTAGCAGCACTCTATGATTATTCATGAGTTGTTCTAAAAATAGATCGCTCTTGCTGCTATCCTATACCAGTTTATCGTATGTTTTTGTCGGTTTATTTGTTGTTGAATAATTTTTCTTCATACTCAAATTTGAATTTAATGAAAATAGGATTGGAGCGTGATCAGAGTGCTCATTGAAATCAAATATTTCAAAATTACAAAATTATTTCTATTTGTTAACACATGCGAAAAAAAGTAAACTTCCCACGCTCCCTGTTTGAGTGCAGACGACTATTGACTAATGATAAACAAGTTAATTGACACATTTAGAGCAGACGATGTCCATTTGCATCTATACCACGTGGTCTGAATTTACGCGTGGGTTTTGACCGAGTGATAATCATAACAGAATTTGATTGGTTGTCAGCCCTACAACTGGTAAATGACCGTTCGAGAAAGTTCAGAGCAGTAATATTGTAAGTGCTACAAATTAATTATACAGTTAACCTATTGTACGTTTCAACTCCTTTACTCAACCGAAAATCTTGTTATAAACACTGAAAATACTAACTGGTAATTACTAAAAGCGAAAATTACATCAAATTTTGTATTAGCCTCTTCTCTATTTGTCGAAAAGTAAATAAGGTATAAACAAAGTTTGTAGATTGTGACTGAAAAGGCCGTTTCTGCGGTGTTTGAAAACACATAATTTGGTTTGAACACATTGCTCAGAAGATAATGGTAAAAATGTAGTGGGTCAAACAGACTGGATTTCTGGAAAACGGTAGATATAAATCTACTGCTTCGCAGTACGATTTAAAAACCTCACAGGCACATTTGATAACATATTTTGAGCTCAATCAACCTGAAAATTGGTCAAATTTATTGTTATTAGATCTAAAGACAAAATGTATTGTTTTTATTACATCTTAGACAGTAAACTCAGGTGAGCACTTTAGGGCCACTATGGTCCTCTTGTTATTTTGAATCCTTGGTATTGCACGGTTTTAATGACCCGAATCTGACCCTATTATTTAGATGAATAAAAATCTGATTGCTCCCACTCGGCTTAGCACATACTTTTTTAGGAATGAATAAAAAACAGTATTTATAATTGAAAGTGATACTTATTTTGTTACTTGATAAAAGCTGCTAATAATTGTTTTTAGCTCACCTGAGCACAGAGTGCTCAAGGTGAGTTATTGTGATCACTCATTGTCCGTCCGTCCGTCTGTCCATTGTCTGTCCTCTGTCCTTCCGTCTGTCCGTCCGTCAACAATTTCTTTAAACATCTTCTCCTCATAAACCACTGGGCCATTCAAGCTGAAATTTGGCAGGGATGTTCCTTGGGTGAAGCTCTTCAAAAGTTGTTAAAAGAATTTAATTTCATCAAAAACTCTGGTTTCCATGGTAACGGAAAGTTTGAAAAATGGCCGAAAACTTAGAAAAGTTCTTCTCCTCCTAACCCACTAGGCCAATCAAGCTGAAAATTGGCAGAGATGGTCCCTGAGTGAAGCTCTTCAAAAGTTGTTAAAAAAATTAAATTTCATCAAAAACTCTGGTTTGCATGGTAACAGAAAGGTTGAAAAATGGCTGAAAATCTTAGAAAAACTTCTTCTGTTCCTAAACTACTGGGCTAATTAAGCTGAAACTTGGCAGAGATGTTCCTTGGATGAAGCTCTTTAAAAGTTGTTAAAAGAATTTAATTTCATCAAAAACTCTGGTTTCCATAGTAATGGAAAGGTTGAAAAATGGCTGAAAATCTTAAAAAAGATTCTTCTCCTCCTAATCGACTAGGCCAATCAAGCTGAAACTTGGCAGAGATGTTCCTTGAGTGAAGCTCTTCAAAAGTTGTTAAAAAAGAATTAATTTCATCAAAAACTCTTAAGGTTTAGGTCTTCTAAACTTGTTAAAAGAATTCAATTCCATCAATAACTTTGTTTGCAATTAAAAAGAAAATCAAATTGCAGTAGGAGGGAATTAAAGTCTGTTCTTTTTAAATCCACCCTAAATGTACATCAGACAATCTCTGGTATTTATAACATTGCTGACAAGTTATGAGTTGACTTACTCAGGTGAGCGATATAGGACCATCATGGTCCTCTTGTTTAAGCATTTTTCCATAGAGGTCAAATTTGGGTCAAATAAACCAAGGTATACACAGATACATAGATATTGTATGATTTAAATTCAACAAAATGATTTTATCTGATTTTGGACTAGTCAAAAGTTGCCTTCTGGCTCTTTGTGAATGTTTGATTAAAGATATGGCAAGTTTAAGATGTCAGTCTTCTGCTGAATCTGAATATCGGAGTTAGATATTATCCCTTGTCATGCTTAACTCAGAGTATTCCTGCTTTGACATGAGGTATAGACGAAGATCAGCCTCAGCCTTTTAGCTCTTATCAGGTCTTAAAATCCTGTTTTTTATTTCTAAACAAAATAGTTTAAAAATCATATAAATATCATTATAAATTAATACTGACTCACACTTGCACATCCAGTGCTTACAGCACTTTGTTTTATGCATTTTTAGCTCACCTGCAAACAAATGACTCATGTGAGCTATTGTGATCACCCACTGTTCTTCGTCCGGCCATTGTTCAGCAACAATTTTCAAAAGAAATCTCCTAAACTACTGGGACGACTTACACCAAAATTTCACTGGAATGTATCTTAGGTAGTCTTCTACCAAAAATCTATAGAAGAACCAAATTTGACATCTTCATAATTCTTCTTCTCTGTCTAAACCAGGTCCCAAGCAGCCTGTATCTTAAGCATGAATCATCAGTTCATAAACCTTGATATAAATAGCTAAAATCATGACTGTTGGGTTGACAGGTGCAGAGGGACTGGGGGAGGGGGTAGTACACAGCCAATTTAGAAATCTTATCAATGTATTCTTCATCTTAACCAGAACTCCAACAGCCTTTATGCCGCCACCATAGCGCAGTTGGTTAGGCATAAGACTTCCAATCTGGAAGTCGTGGGTTCGATCCCCGATGGCGGCAAATATTCTTTCCGACGTTTGTCTCTCACCAATGGGTAGATAATCGTAAACCTATGTGAGATAGCAGTCGGAGGCTAGGAAAGGGTGTAATGGTAGTACAGGTGAAAGAAATGCCAGGAATCCATTGTTAGGTGCTCCGTCCGCCACGATATAACTGGGAAATTGTTGAAAGCGGCGTAAAACCCATTCAAACAAACAAACAAACCAACAGCTTTATATTTGGTTTAGATTATGAGATGATAGACTTTTGACAAAAAAGCAAACACCATCTTTTAAGGGTAATCAGGGGCAGATTGGGTTAGTGGGTGGGGGAGGGTTGTAGGATCATGTAGCTTTTTATTAAAAAGAAATCCTTGAAATTCTTCTTCTTCTTCAGCACTGGTGGTTAAAAGCCTGTATGTTAAGTTAAATCATCAGTTCATATACCTTTATGAAAATAAATGAAATCGTGTGCTGGGCTACCAAAAAAATGTCAATGTGGCACAAGTCATTTGTCTCCCACCAAAGGGTGTGTCATAAGTAGTTTGCTTATTGTAGTGGACTGGTATCAATTCCGCAACATTTCAGACCAGATGTTCTTTCAAAATTTTAACCAAGGTATCTTAATGAAAATCATTAGGAGACCTCAGTTAAGACTGCAAAAGTTCATGTCTTCCAGAACGTTATGCAACTATTATGCAATATGGGTCCACTACCTTAAGTGAGATGAGCAGCTAGTGGTAAAATGTTTTTACTGGTGTGAGAAACAACAGGAAACTATCATTGGGTGCATCGGCTGAACAATGTTACTGTAATGATATTGAAAGTAGTGTTAAACCCTATAAAACAAAGTTAACAACTTAACACCCAAAGGGGATTAATAGCTTGTTGCTCTGAGGATTTATTTTGCGTCACATTGTCATTTCAGAGGTCCCGGGTTCAATCCCCGATGGCGGCACTCATTCTGTCCGACTATTTGTCTCCCACCAATGGGTTGATAATCGTAGACATATATGGCCATAGCTGGAGGCTAGGAAAGAATGTAATGGTAGTACTGTGGGAGATATACCAGGAATCCATTGTCAGGTGCTCCAGCTTCCGCAATATAACTGAATAACTGTGTCACATTGTCAATTTAGAGGTCTTAGGTTCAATCCCCGATGGTGGCACTCATTCTGTCTGACTATTTGTCTCCCAGCAATTGGTCAATAATCATAGACATATATGGGATAGCAGCTGGAGGCTAGGAAAGAATGTAATGGTAGTACTGTGTGAGGAATACCAGGAATCCATTGTTAGGTGCTCGAGCTTTCGTAATATAACTGAAAAATTGTTGAAAGCAGCGTTAAACCCAATTCAAACAAACAACCAAACAAACAAAAATATGAAGTCATGGGTTGGTGCACTAGGCATTGCAATGTAATTTCTATGCTTCTGGAAGTTGAAACAAAACCCAAGGAAACAAACAAACAAGTTATGGGTTTCTATAATTGGGAAATATTCTGCCAATCAGAAATAGTATAGAACAAAAAAAAGGTCATCTCTAGTTTCTGAATCTGATGTTATAGATTTGATTCAGAGGCACAGACTGATGAGTTACATGAAAATACAAATCAATTGTCAAACAGAGACTTTTTCGTGAAACGCATAATCTGCTGTATAAAGTAATTTTGGTCTCATGAAATATGCCCACATGCAGGAGCAGTAATGATAATCATTTGCATTACCAAATATTGGATTCACAAATGTAAGCTTATCTTTGAGAATAAAAGTCAAGTTTTTGTGTACATAGTCATTTAAGACCATTGTCTTGCGTTTCGTAAATGTTCACAAACACAGACAGGGGCTTTAAGGTAACTATAGTAAATTTTATCAGTGATATTCTAAAAGCCTTTCATCTACAGCTTGCTTTTCCAAGCAATTCATATTTGCTTTTAATTTGACTAGGTTGACTTCAGTCAATAGCAAAAGATGATTTAAGAAGGAAAAATTCATTAGTTTGATATATAAAGCCAATTGTGATTCAATAGTATTATTGCTTTCTAAAATATAATCAAAACTTATCCTGCTTAATTTGAATTTTGTTTCAAACAAATTGCTAATTTTCAGAACTTTTTCAATCAGCCTGGCTCAA
This sequence comes from Fragum whitleyi, assembly GCA_948146395.1. Classification (NCBI taxonomy): domain Eukaryota; kingdom Metazoa; phylum Mollusca; class Bivalvia; order Cardiida; family Cardiidae; genus Fragum; species Fragum whitleyi. Next base: position 13,865,927 of record OX411558.1, on the reverse strand, counting down.
GTTTTTCCCCTTTAACCCTTTTTTCTGCTGTTTAATCCCTGATTTTTACGTACCTGTGATTTTATGATTGAGAAAACATTGTGAAAAAAAGAAGCTGATTGCTTCTGACAAGCAATTTCTTCTTTTTACGCACTATTTTCTACCCTACTGAATGGTTATTTTTCAAATTAAATCCACTTTAAATTTTTGTCTGCAAAACCTTTGAATTTGGACAGATCTAAAATTTTTTAAAACAGGAAAGGGTTAAGTTGAAAACAGGTAGTTTAGGCCACAGCGGAAATTTGTTGTGAACAACACGATAAGAGTTACAAAAAAAAAGTATCAGGATCAATATGATATTACTCGAAGATTGAGAAAACTGTTGATTAATTTCTACAAAGGCTGATTTACTCCTGAAGACATAATTCACTAAGTATGACTAAATTTGTACTTTGCATGGAAAACTATAATTACTTACCTTTGATGCTGTTGATTTATCTCTTCTTTTTTGTCTTTACTTGCATGTATAAACAAATTGACCTTTCCCTGACTTGAATTTTAAGCTTGAATGTTTTTAGAGAAAACTTAAAGTATGGCTATAGCTTTGGTGTCATCATCATTGTTGTTGTCCATAGTGTTCAAAAACTATGAAATTTTGCGATATCTCTGGTTCTACTATAGGCATTCACTTGAAACTTGCCATATTATCTTCACTGTTCAAAGGGTAACCTTTACTATCAAGGGGGATAACTCTTGATGCATCTAGTGTGAATTAATTACCCCTTTTTTGGTAGGATTTCTTTTCACTATCCAGTTCCCAGCGGCAAAGCGTAGGTACCTGTAGGCGGTGATCTTGTTAGTTCTATAAAATGCGTACTTTTCGATAGCATTATCATTCCGGAAGGCTTGAGGATTTACTGATGTGAAAAATACAAGATTAACATTAGTTGATATGTTCATTCTCTTTTGTCCAGAATACAATTCTTTCATTTATGAGATTAAGAGAGTATTTGTTGCTTTCATTTAGGTATGAAACTTAAATCCTTATCACATTAATGTATGAATCAGCTTTGCTTATTCATACAGTGTGATTAGGTTTGAGTTTCAGACCTCAATGAAATAAATAGATACTCTCCTCATGTCTTATGATCTAATTTCAAGAAGCGAAAAACAATTTATCCACAATAAGATAGATTTCTATGGACTTCTCCCATGGAAGCTTAAAAAATGGCTGCAGTCCCAAAATTGTATTCATTGAGAAATGAAACCAAATTTTTAGCAAATCAGAAAGTTGAATTATCAATGGATATACATTTTTTCTTTAAATGAATATGTTTGTAATTTGACAGATTTATTTGTGTGTCACAGCTAGAAGTCAATGTCATTCTTCCAGTCAAGGTAAAATTGGTATGGTTTAAAATGCTTGCACTCATAGATAGATTGAATGATAATCTAACAAGGAGTTGAAGTGCTTTTTTGAATCAAATCAACAGGTGATTCATGAATGAGTACTGCTAACCATAATGTAGTAGTCAGGTTTACAGAACTTTTTAACCTAATGTTGGGTACATTTCAGAAAACAAAAGGAAAACTGAAATCAAATCATTTATTTAAGCATTAAATTAACGTAAGTGCTAAATATTTGGTCTTGAAAAGTTAAATTGACCCACTGTTGAAATGATCATTACATATTTAGTGTGTTCTGGGTTTATTAGAGGCTTTGAACTTTCTGAAAATTAGTAAAAATAGTTATTGACGATTTCAACATCTAAAGAGGGGGCTGGGGTTGTATAAGAGCATGGGGTTCTAATTGAATTTTTACAGTATTTGTATATACTCAAATAACAATAATAAATCTCTTAGATCAGAGATTTTTTTCCCATGAATATCCTAATGCTTCTTGTTAAATGGTTTATTATCTCCTTCTTCCTTTTCAGATATGAAAACTGAACATCCATGAAGCGGCCTTGAGCTTTGACCTTGACACAACCTAAAAGATGACGTCCATGTTTCGGATGTACGACCAGTATAGTTTGGTCATCAAGTTTTCACAATTAGAAGAACCAGAACAGACATGGGAACTATTGGACCTGATTGGAGAGGGGACATATGGGGAGGTGTACTCGGCCAAAAACAAACATACAGGTACAGTTACTAACATTGTGAAATTGACATTTATCCCAAATATTCCAAATCACTTGTGCTCCATTCATTTATTCAAACACTCACAACATTCAAAAGTGCTCCAAAATTGGTATTAAATTCTTCACAATCATTCAAACTTTCATTTAATTGATCAAATTATTCCAGGATATTTTGGCAAATGTGATTTTTTAGCGTCAGATTGGTCTGTGAAGACACAAAAATAGAAAGCTAAGTAGAGTTACTGTAATAAGCTAAGGGAGGTAATGAAATACAGAGGAATCTGCTTAATAGCTACACCTATAATACTGTAGACAGCTCTCACCATCCTGCATATCATCTATGGTTTAAATGCAATGCCTGTGTCAGGGAAGACCTTCTTTGGCTTAGTGGTAATTAATAAACCAAATATTTCAGTATTACTTGTCCATTTGGGTTCAACACTGGCCTGCGGTGATTGTTTTCAGCTATGCTTCTGTTGCGGAATATTTTTTCGTAAGACAGGAGCTCTTCCAGGATTGGGCTTTTGGGCAATTTGTGATGGATTTATACAGACTTTGTTAGTGTTTAAAGCACATCACTAACTGAAAGGGATACTTCAGTCGAGACCGTTTGTCAGAAGAAAAGTTGCTATTAAGAGTGGATGTTTCTATAAGACCGTTAACCTTGATTCAGTCATTATCTAAATCCAGGATCCAGAAGTGTACAAGTACATCGTCAGCATTAGAATCAACTGTGCATACAATACATGTATAAATACATGTACATTTGGCTTCTGATCTAATGCTTATATTTGTGTCCCCCTCAAATTGTATGGAAATAAGTAAAAGAATTATGATGTTTATTTAAGTCTTATGATATTTATTTAAGTCTTATGATTAATATTTCCTGTCTAGCTGACTAGGCTAATTTGTGTTGGCTTTTTTTTAAATGTTTGGAACATTCATAAACATGGTATTTCTCCTAATAAATTCTCCCAGGAGCTATACATAGCATGGTCAGGGAACTGTCATTTAGCATGCTTTTTCAGCCGCCGTCATAATGCAGTTGGAAGCACATCAGACTGTCAATCTAGAGGTCCCGGGTTTGATCCCCGATGGCAGCTCTCATCCTTTCCAACTATTAGTCTCTCACCAATGGGTTGATAATCGTAGACCTATGTGAGATAGCAGCTTGAGGCTAAAAAAGGATGCGGTGGTTGTACTGGTGAGAGAAATACCAGGGAACCGTTGTTAGATGCTCCAGCCGCTGCGTAAAGAAGAATGTTGAAAGCAGTGTAAAACTCCATTCAGTCATTTAAAGCTTTTTCAGATTTAAAAAAATCATTAAAATTGATGTATTTTGGGCCCTTTTCCCTAGTTTGAGGTGTATTTCCTCTAATCATTCATATAAATGATTGTCTAGAGAAATATAATCACAAATTAGAGAAGAAGTCTCAAAAAGTTCATAAAATTTAGGCATTTACAGTGAGTTTTCTAAGTAAAAAATGTGCTATTGTTAGGGAGGGTGCTTTTAGAGGAAAAAAAGGGTAAGCTAAGATTTTCTTGATATACTTCCCATTTTGAAAGAACCCAACTTACTCTTGCCAAACATTTCTCAAATTCTTTTGAATCCCTTCAGGTGAACAAGCTGCTGTCAAAATTCTCGAGTCGATCCATGAAATGATAGAAGAGATTGAAGAGGAATATAAAATACTGCGCGATTTTAACGACCATCCCAACATGCCTAAGTTTTATGGACTTTATTTAAAGACGGGAGAGACGGGCCCTGATGATCAACTCTGGATGGTTATGGAGGTATGTGTACATTATTTCTCTTAACTGTTTTATGGTAGATTATTGAGATTTCTCAGTAAAATATATATGTCAGTGTAAGATAAGTTTGTATTTCATGTGCGTGAAAATATAGCTTTTGTTGTTTCAGAAATGAAATATTAATCTATCTTAATTGTAAAACAAACAATTTTTCTAATTCTTTAATGTAAAAGTGGTAGAAGATGTGAACAATTTAGGACAAATCGCATTAAAGCATGTCATTTTGCATCAGATTGCTCTGCAATATGCATGATAAAGATGTCCTTTATTGAATAGATAACGTCAAATAGAGTGAAATTAACATAAGTGTGGTACAGGTTTTTGATAATTTGACTGGTTAAGCAGTGACTAAATCAATTGCTACACTACCATTATTTCTCTATAATAAACATAGAATCATTAAAGAATAATTGATAATTTTATTGCAAAATGCTTAGATTATCAAAATGATAAACTTACTTATTTCAATAAATTCAACACCCAATTTGTTTGTTACATATGAATTGAAGTCATTTGAGTGGTTCTATAAAGTAAAATTTGTGTTAAGCAACCTTTTTGGGGACAAATAAAAAGCGGCCACCTTTGGCCGCCTATGGAAATGGTAGCTGAATACAATATGATAAATAAGATGTGCTATTTGATAGAATATAAAGATTGGCACATAATTCTTACTGAATCCTAAGTTCAAAACACAAAAGATTTGTCTCATCGTGACGATTCAAAAGGGACTTTTAATGATGGTCGCTTGCTTAGTTGCTTAATGGAGGTGGTTGCTCTGGCAATATAGACTGTACCTATAATGTCATCAAGTTGCAATGTAATCACATGCAAAATGACAAACTTTGATACAAACATTTGCCACAATTTTCACATTAAGTCATATGTTTCGAATAATCAACTTTATAATATGACCTATGTTGTGGGAGTGAAATTACCCCATTGTATTTTTTTGATATTAACTACACTGGTGTAATAACTATGCAAATGAGCTAAGATTGTAAAGCAATATTGTATTTTTGTTGTAAGAATGACATCATGAGGTATGTCTGATGTCATTTCAAAAACAGCTTTATTTGTTTTGCAGAATAACTTGAACAGATAAATTATCTGATAATCCTTCATTTATCACAAAAATTCAGGTCAAATTGTGCTCATAAAAAACCTAATTTATTAAACGGGTCATCTTAAAAAGATAAAAACTTAGCACAGTCTCGTTTTCATCTGTTTATAGATGATTTGTTTAATAAATTCAGTATTCAATGACCAATAATTTCAGCTATGCTCCAGAGGCTCTGTAACAGATATAGCCAAGTCACTGATCAGTAAGGGACAGAAAATAGACGAAAACTTGCTGGCTTATATACTTAAATCTACACTACAGGTAGGCCACTGTTTTGTTATATAGGCTTAAGTCATGTTTTTGAAGGCCTTAACATTTGCAGAGACCTGCAAAGCACAATGGTGTTAAAACGTTTTGGGGGTCTCTGCAAATGTTAACGCAAATTATGAATTGATGCAATTATTTTCATAAAAGGGAAGACAACATTATTCATTCAACAGAAAAGGCAAACTTTTTATAAAGACACTTTAGAACTTCCTACAAATATGTCAGAGAATGCATGTAACCATCCCTGTTGTATATGCCAATGATGCTTGGTAAACTTGTGATGTCAGAACATTTTTCTAGAGATTAAGGACAATGCTTTCAAATACGCTCTATATGAACTTTGGACACAATTATATTTTACACATTTATCTGATCAATGTGAGTGAGAACTCTTCAAAATTGAAACACTAGAGCTTTCAACAAATTTTATTGATTTTATTTAAAAAAAAAACACCAATATACTTTTAAAATTGACAAAAGTGAAAAACTGGGGCTTAGGATATCCATGTAAATAAAAGGCTTGGAGTTAACGGCAAGTGAATTTACCGATTAATCCACATTTTCTCCCTATTAACACCCAGCTTTTGTCTGTAACATATGCCTATACCAACCCAAAAACATACATATTGACAAATATCTGCCACATTGCATCCTTGAAAGTCTCATCAGATCTCTGTTGTCAACAAAAAATCAATCGACTGTGTCGAAACACTCATATAAAATGAGATGACTTTTGAAAAGTTGATCTTTTCCCATCATTTTGTTTTAATTATGGATGGATGACTAAGAAGTCATAACTACAGTTTGAAAAAAGACTAATAGGAAGCATTCATTAATCGGGGGAAAAAGTAATCTACGAAAGATGCAGGACTTATGTCTGACCCTTCAACCAGAGCTTTGACCCCCAATGATATGAACATATTCCATTTTGACCACTATATTTTTCTGTCAGGAGGGTCATGCGGACTCCTAGAACTTTCATCTTGATATGGCTTGAAATCATTAATGTATTAGAAATAAATATCTCTTTTATATCTTTACAGGAGATTCATATGAATCTCTTGTAAAGATAAGAAGGAGATAGTTGAAAAAGTCAATAAGCATAACTAAGAAATATTTACTTACAATTCACTTATTCTACTGGTTTGACACCATTGAGGTCAGTTTTGACCACTGAAAATTCATTGAAGGGGTCAGTGACTCCTGAAATTGAAAAGCTAGCACAAGCTCTGAGATTTATCTTTATGAACGGTGTTATTCATAATTTCAGGTGCTTCATTATTTCCACAAAAACCATGTGATTCACCGTGATGTCAAAGGTCATAATATACTGGTGACAGAAGATGGCCGTATCAAGATTATTGACTTTGGTAAGCTCCAGCCTTCTACGTTAGGATTAGATTGTAGTATGCCCATTAATTCTTACAATGCAATACTTTAAACATTTGGTAACAAATATTCCCTAGTCATTCTGAATCTGGAATATTCATGCTTTAGCAGGAGGTTTAGCCATAGATCAGCCTGCTCATATGTGCAGTCAGATCTTTGTCTATACCACCTGATTTTGCTTTATACACTAGAAAAGTTTTAAGACATATTTTCAGACTAAATATTAAAATGCACAATAAGTGCACACATTCGGAACATCACTCGGCCATTTCTGTAAACTGCAACAGACCTCGGATGTATGTTTGGCGGATGGGTATGTAACAAAATCGTGCAATTTGTTAGGCAGAAACAGTGTAAGAAAAACAAGCACTGTAGATTTATATCTCTTACAGTAAGTATCGGCTGAAAAATATTAATTTTTGAGAATGACTAATCATTCTCAAAAATTAAGATTTTTTCAGCTGTTATTTAAGAATCAAAAGATATTTACATTAGGATACGATGGTTTCACATAAGTGACTAAAACGAGTCGCGTTGGCAACGTCAAATGTGTTCACTCATAGTTTCGAGGGCTAACGCCATTTAAACTGACGTCATCAAGTTTTTCCCATATTTTTAGCTCACCTGAGCACGAAGTGCTCAAGGAAGCTATTGTGATCGATTGTTGTCCGGCATCCGTCTGTCCGTCTGTCCGTCACAGCGTCAACTTTTTCTTTAAACGACATCTCCTCCTAAACTTATGGGTCAAAATCAACAAAACTTGGCAGAAATATGCCTTGGGTGGTCCCTTATGAAAATTGCTCAAATGGAAAGGATCCGTGCCATATCACAGGAAAAGGGGCCTTAATGACAAATTTCTTGTTTTCACTATAGAAGCCACAAATATGGTCCAATCTTCATGAAACTTGGTCAGAATATTTGTTAGGTCATGAGGATGAAGTCTATTGAATTGGAAGGATCCATGCCATATCACGGAAAAGGGGCCTTAATGATAATTTTTTCAACAATATCTTTAAACGACATCTCCTCCTTAACTTATGGGTCAAAATCAACCAAACTTAGCAGAAATATTCCTTTGGTGGTCCCTCATGAAAATTGCTCAAATGGAAAGGATCTGTGCCATATCACGGGAAAAGGGGCCTTAATGACAAATTTCTTGTTTACACTCTAGAAGCCACAAATATGGTCCAATTTTCATGAAACTTGGTCAGAATGTTTGTTAGGCCATGAGGATAAAGTCTATTGAAAATTGGAAGGATCTGTGCCATATCACAGGAAAAGGCTTCTTAATGACAATTTTTTTGTTTACTCTCTAAAAGCCACAAATATGGTCCAATCATCATGAAACTTTGTCTGAATGTTTGTTAGGTCATGAGGATGAACTCATTTGAAAATGGGAAGTATACATGCCATATCACAGGAAAAGGGGCATTAATGACAATTTTCTCGTAAGAGCTCCAAACGCCACAAATATAGTCCAATCTTCATGAAACTTGATCAAAATGTTTGCCAGGTCACAAGAATGAACTCTGTTGAAAATGGGAAGGTTCATGCCATATCATAGGAAATGGAGTCTTAATGATAATTTACTTGAAATATCAGGTGAGCAATTTAGGTCCCTCAGGGTCCTCTTGTTTAAAAATAGTCTGTCTATGTACATCCGAGGTTGATTGTGAGATTGGCGGAGTGGTGTTCTGAATGTAGGTGCACAGTGTGTTTTCAACACTGTGATTTTGATGTAATTGTGTCAAGACTTTTATTCAGTATGACAAAGGTTAAGATTTTATCTTTCTGTGTATAAAACTACAAGAGTTCGAAAAAGAATACAGTCAGAAACATTTTGGGTTCTCATTTCTGAGGTTTGAATAAGAACTGCAACTTGTTAACTTTTCTACTGACTTTTGACACGGGTCATTGTGAAATGCATTTTTCCCCACCAATAAGCCATGATCATAATTACACCCATGTGGGATGGGCAGCTTGTACTTCAGGCGAATGTTGATGTGTACTGATGTGAGAAATCACAAGGAACAATGAATAGGTGTACCAGCTGATGGCTTAAACCCTTAGCTCTTTATGATCTAGGAATGTTCTGCTCTGAATTTAGCCATTGATTCCTCCATTTTCTAAAATGCTTGTGGATTATTGATATATAACGAAAGATTGTCATTTGATAAACTCACCACCTAACCAGTGAAATTATCAAAAAAATAAACCCTGCTTTTGTTCATCACATCCTATCTGATGTTAACTGAGCAAAGCCCTATAAGTGACGTCTTGATGAATGCAGAAAAAGATTGGTCCTAAAATTGTCACATTTTGTCTCAATTTTGAATTAATGAAATAGAATAATCATTTGTTTTTCGAGTAAGCATGATTGATATTTCATTTTGTGAACAACTAAAGCTATATTTTCACACAAGTGAAAATATAGCTTTTGTTGTTCACGAAACGAAATATCAATCCATCTATCACAGAAACAAATGATTAACCTCTATAAATTATTGATATTACAGGTGTGTCGGGCCATTTAGACTCCACCCATGACAAGAAGAAGACTTCAGTTGGTACACCATATTGGATGGCTCCTGAGGTACATAAAAAGAAAAAAAAAAGAAGAAAAAAACCACAAACCATTAATAAAAACACTCAGTATTTCAAACACTCAGTATTTGAAATACTGAGTGTTTTTATTAATTGTTTATTCTATTCCTTTCAGAGTAATTTTGTGATATTGAAAAAAAACACATATGTTGCTATTATTTAATTGATTTATCTTTCATTGAGTGAACAACAAAATGTTCATTTTCACAAGTTGGGAGATCTCAAGCTAAAATTCATGTACTGTATGCTCTCCATCAGTCTGATGAGCTCAGTTGGTAGATTTCAAACCTGTGATTGATGGTTATCTGCTGTTGTGATGTTAAATAAGCAGATAAACAATCTATATAAGATACATGATGCATAAGTATATTTCTTTTTGTGTTTAAGCTTTTACTGCTCATAAGTATAATTTGGCACGATGAAAGTAAATGTAAGGGTCATTTGTTTGATTAAAATAGCGTCATTATAGGGGAAGTTCATTTTCTGCTTGGCTGTATTGTTAAAGCTGTGGTGTTGTTATCGTCACAGTTGTTATGGTCATTTTCATTTTGTAATAAATTTGGTATGAACTAAGGCATTCTTTTGAAACTTGCCACATATGTTCACCATTACAAGAGCGTTTTATTAATTCAAGGGGGATAACTCCAGATGTATTTTGTATGAATTATGCTCCTTTTTCATCTAATATTTTGATATCCATCATCCAGCTTTCTCAACGGCCGAGCATAGGAACCTGTAGGTGATGCCCTTGATCTGCATTTTCAATTTTCATATACAGGTTATAGCTTGTGAAAGACAACTGGAATATTCCTATGACATCAGATGTGACATTTGGTCTCTGGGTATCACTGCCATAGAACTGATAGATGGAGAGCCACCATTGGCTGATAAGCATCCAATGAGAGCCTTGTTTAGAATACCAAGGTAAGTTGAAATATGTAGTTAAAATCCAAGAATTTTCATTGAATAAAATAACTTTTAAAATAAAAAAATATCATTCTTTAAGCTGTTACATTCCTTTGCTGTTTAGATGTGAAATTTGGTTCCTAGGATATTTCTACAAATCTAATGAAAGTCTTTATTGTTCTCTTACCTTCGTATTTAAGACCATGGTCAAAAAATATTTAGACAAATATTGTCTTGAACTTGGATGTAAAGGGGACAGGAGCTTTCAATCAACATTTCATTCATATTTGTAATTAAAGATTGGTAAAACTGAGAATGCATTATTACTGAATGAGTTATCTTCTCATTAAATGAATGCTCATAGAAATGATAGTATTATGTTTTGAAAATTCTAAAATTGATTTAATTTTTTTAAATTTGAATTGAATATATTTCTCTTATAGAAATCCACCACCACAGATGAGAAATCCAAATGACTGGTCAACAGAATGTAGAGACTTCATTTCAAAGTAAGTAGGTTTTTTAGTCGTTTTTAGCTTGATATTGTCATCACCTTGGTGTTGTTTGTGTTGATATTGTTGTTTATGTTGGTGTATGCATTGGCGTGCCAATCTTTAACCTTGGTCATAACTCTGTTGTTGATAAAGATATATCTTCATGAAACATGCAATACCTATACAAATGAAACTCATTTGTATTAAAAGAAAAAACACCAACACCAATAAATTAAGGATCAATTTTAAAATGCAGAAGGTCCATTGGCCTTAACCAAAACATGATTTGCTCCGTTGATAATGTCTTGGGCTCTCAACCTATTGGCGTAGGGTAAATTATGAATAGTGCGCTTAAGGTAGTGGACCCTTAATAGTTCTGCAATGTTTTGGAAGTCATTAACTTTAACATAATCCAGGGTTTCCTAATGATTTACATTAGGAAACCTCAGTTAACATTGTGAAAGATCATGTATTCTGAAAAGTTGTGGATCTATTACGAGTCCACTACCTTAAGTGGGATGGGCAGCTGGTGCCTCAGATGGAAATTTTCTGGTTGTACTGATGTGTAAAAGGACAGAAAACAATAGGTAGTTGCACCTGTCATTGCCATATAATTGCAATTTAGTGGTGTTATACCATGCACATACAAACAAACAATTTACCTAAATCTACCCTGTTAACCTTTGCAGGTGCCTTACCAAAGATTATGCAAAGAGACCATATACCTGGACCTTACTGAACCATCCATTTATAAAACAAGTGCCTGAGGACACCTCGCAGGTAATAGACTATTGTTTCTGAAATTATTTAACCCTTTATCCCTCTGCTTTTAGTTTTGTTTAAGGTAGTGAACTTTTCAGAATGTAGATTTATGATCTTTAATAGTGTTATCTGAGGTTTCCTCATGAAATCATTAGGAAACCTCAGCTAACACTGTCAAAGGTTATGACTTTTGAAATGTTGTGGAACATTATAGGTCCTTAATGGTATACTACCTTAAGACAAATTTATTTTTTTTAGCTCGACTATTCGAAGAATAGGGGGGCTATTCCAGTCACCCGGGCGTCGGCGTCGGCGTCTGCGTCGGCGTAATGCTTTGGTTAAGTTTTTACGTGCAAGTGTTTAAAATCTCTGTTTCTATTAAAGCTATTGCTTTGAAACTTTACACATGCTTCTGTGACCATGATATCAGCATCAAGACAAAGATTCATTACTCTGATATTGAATTTAGTGGAATTTTAACCCTTTTCGGACTTAGAAATCTTGGTTAAGTTTTTACGTGCAAATGTTGTTTATCTGTAATATTTCTGTTTCTATTAAAGCTATTGCTTTGCAACTTTACACATGCTTCTGTGACCATAATATCAGCCTCTTGACAAAAATTCATTACTCTGATATTGAATTTTATGGAATTTTAACCCTTTTCGGACTTAGAAAATCTTGGTTAAGTTTTTACGTGCAAATGTGGTATTTCTGTAATATCTCTATTTCTACTAAAGCTATTGCTTTGAAACTTTGAACATGCTTCTGTGACCATAATATCAGCCTCTAGACAAAGATTCAATACTCTGATTTTGAATTAAGTGGAATTTTAACCCTTTTCGGACTTACAATTCTTGGTTAAGTTTTTACGTGCAAATGTTGTATATCAATTATAGCTCTATTTCTACCTAGGCTTTTGCTTGGAAACTCCACACATGCTTCTGTTACCATGATATCACCCTCTTGACAAAGATTTATTACTCTGATATTGAATTTAGTGGAATTTTAACCTTTTTCAGACTCAGAAATTCTTGGTTAAGTTTTTACGTGCAAATGTTGTACATCAGTTATATCTCTAATTCTATTAAAGCTATTGCTTTCAAACTTTGCACATGCTTCAATGTTCATAACAACAGCCTCTGAATAAAGATTCAATTCTCTGGTATAAAATTTAGTGGATTTATAACCCTTTATGGACTTAGAAATTCTTGGTTAAGTTTTTACGTGCAAATGTTGTATTTGTGTAATATCTCTATTTCTACTACAGCTGTTGCTTGGAAACTTTACACATGCTTCTTTGACCAAAATATTAGCCCACAGAAAAAGATTCATTACTCTGATATTTAATTTAGTGGAATTTTAACCCTTTTTGGCCTTAGAAAATCTTGGTTAAGTTTTTACATGCAAATGTTTTATGTTAGTTGTATATCTGTTCCTACTAAAGCTATTGCTTTGAAACTCTGCACATGCTTCTGTGACCATAATATCAGCCTCTAAACAAAGATTCTTTTCTCTTGACTTTCATTTTATTGAATTTCCAATGTCGATATTGATTTGCTGTTACTATCCAGCACTAGGAATAGTCGAGCTTCGCTGTCCTCCGACAGCTCTTGTTACATTTAAACTTATCTGACCTATATAAGTCTTTCCTGCAATGATTTAGTAGAAAGCAGACTGTATAGGCTAAGATCAGACTGCATGTCTGTGTAGGCTGATTTGAGTCTACACTGTCTATACTGTCTACCAAAGTTTTGTACAAAGCAGGAAATTTGTTGGCAATTTGTTGTTAACAGAATGACATGGTTCACCCAGTTGGAAATTCACAAGGATTAAAACCCTGGGTCTGCACAAAAAAAGAGTGAAGCAAACAGAGTGGAAAAGAAGTTGATCAATTTCTCTTACCTGCAATTTGTATCTTTAAGATTGATCGTAACTTTACACTTTGCAAGCTTTTTCTTATGTCTACAAATGTTAACCTGACATGTACATAAATTTGAAGACGGGAAAAGGTTTATTGATGGTAAGATAAAGGATTAAGATTCTTGAAATATCAATAAGGAAAGAATGTTCTTTCCATTGTTGCAATGTACCAGCTGTTACTAATGGATAGTCTTGAATAATTCATTATAATATGGTAGATCTTGAACTTTTCTCCTATTGAAATATAATCTTCATTTTCTATTGGCTAATGGCTAATTTCTAAAATAATGCCAGCATTTTGTCATTATTATAATGCAGAAAGTAGGAAGTATAGACTAAGATCATACTGCATATCAGAGCAGGCTGATCTTAGTCTATAATGCCTGTGACTGAAACTGGGCAGAAACATTCCAAGATAAGTACTAGAAGTGTGAACTCTTTACCTTACAATACATAAAGGCTGTATCTTTTCCACCAATTTCTTGTAAATTAAGAGCATAATCATGGTTGTAGAGTTTGTATCTATATTTAATTAAGTTGCCAATGTAAGTAAGCAAAATTGCATAACAAAGTAGTATCTTTATTTAGGCAATAAATGATACATGTTAATTCTTTTGTCCACAATGATTTGAGTATTTTCTAAAAGAGGATTGTTAAATGTTTGATTGTTTTATTGGAATTTTACCCTGATTTTAACATTATTTCAGTAATACTGCAGCCGCTGGAGCATCTAACAATAGATTCCTGGTATTTCTCACAACCAGACTAACCATTACATCCTTTCCTAGCCTCAATCTGCTATCCCACATAGTTGTTAAATGGGGGTAACTCTTTGGTAAAATTAGTTAATTGAATAGGAAGGCATTCTTTGCCCTAAATGTTCAGTCTTTACTTTTCTTATTTGTTTCCTTCTTACTTTGACTGATTTGAAAATTGATCAGAACCAAGATACAGATTTTACCTTGTCTTGCAGCTTGTTTTATATGGGTTTTAGCACCACTTTCAACATTATTACAGTTATATCATAGAAACTTGTGCACCTAACCATAGTCATTTCTCACACCAGTACAACCACAACATTTCATCCTAGCCACTAGCTGCTCATCCCACTGAAGCATACACTATTGGTGGGAGATACATGAGTCTTTCACATGTCACATTGACTTTTTTTCTAAAAATTGATTTGATGTTATTCTTTTTCCCAAATGTTCGTTCTTCTTCTTTTCCTTATCCTTCTTACTGTGTTTACCAAATATGATAAGAACCAGATTACAAGTTTTACCTTGTCTTACTGTTGCTATTTTATATTTGTGACCTGTCAGGTAAAAAGGGACCATCTGGGAACTCTGTAAATGAATAATTGAATTAGAGATTGGGTCAAGCATTGGTCAACCAGAGGTCGTATTTCAAAAATTCTTTCACTGGAAGGTAGATTTAACATTCTAAAAAGAGCACATTGCAAAAAGTTTCGATCCTAGTCAGACTGTGCAATTCGCGGAGTCTGGATTTGCGCAGTCTGACTAGGATTAACATTTCACACACTAACCAGTTGGTCCCTTTTGCGTGACCGGTCACATTTGTAAAGGCTGATCTTTGTTTATATACCTCCTTCCAAAGTTGTAATTTTCTGTATTCAACATGACAAGGGTTAATTCTAAAGTATATTCAAAAGAAAAAAGGTAGATATTTGCTTTATTAGCAGTTATCGTAGTATGATAACAGGGATAAGGGTTTAAGAGATTATCAGCTTTACATAATATTCCTACTGTTATTCAAACAGATTGAGTACTGTTTGATGCGATATTGGGTGATAAATAAGGATAAAAATAATATTTTCCTTGTGTAATATGAACTTTTATTTCTTCTTATTTGATTTACCTCATAATTCTTTGTAGCATATTGAATAAGTTGAAGTAAAAAATTGATTTATTGTTTTCTGTACCCATCGATTGGTGACATATTGTTTTGCCATTCACTGTCTGTCTGTCTGCATGTCTCTCTGTCTATACCATTTTTTACAAGAAAACTTAACATTGCCAATCTCTTCGAGGCTTATCAGGTTACAATTATCATATATGGTATGATTATAAATCTCAATGTGCATCTGTAGATACCAAAGTCAAGGTGATGTGAAAAGAGCAATGGCATCAGAGACTAAACTGTCAAGGAATTTTTTTTTAAAATTTTTTTTCTTTTTCACTGTCTTTGTGTTTCACAAACACAAATTGTGTTTTTTTTGTTTTTTTTTATCAAACATTAATGATAAACCTATTGTTTGATTGACGATTTGTAACATTACTTCCTTGATGTAATAGGAATGTAATGGGATGCATTCCTGTATTTTGTTTGTGCTATTTCAAATTGCTTTTTTATGCCCTTACATGGATAAGATTGATGGCATATTGTTTTACTATTATTCATCTGTATATCCAGTCTGTCAATCAGTCTGTCTGTCAGTCTGTCTGTGTATCTTCAAAACTTAACCAAACAACTTGACATTGCAAATAACTTCAAGGTTAATTAAGATAAGATAGTCATATTTGGAATGCTTCTTGATCTCAATGATATATAACTGCTGCTACCAATGTCAAGGTCATGTGACAAGATCAAGGTCATCTGTCATGGTAAAACTTGTGGAAAATTTGCTGTTTCATGGACATAATTATGTTTTTCAAAAGAAAAATTTTGTTCTTACTTGATTCTGTTTTTCTGCTGATCATCCTTATAATTAAGACAGTTTTCATAAAACTACTCAGTGATGAAAAAGCTTTTGAATTTGCTTGTTTTCATTTTTCTTTACATATACTCAACTTATTAAGTGAGCATTTTTAGATGCTCAATGATTCTGTTAAATGTCCCGAGAATTGGTCATCCTTTCCGAGGTTTGTCTCTCACCAATGGGTAGATAATCATAAACCTATGTGAGACTAGGAAAGGTTGTAATGGTAGTACAGGTGAAAGAAATACCAGGAATCCATTGTTAGGTGCTCTGGCCGGCGCGATATAACTGTGAAATTGATGAAAGCGGCGTAAAACCCATTCAAACAGATAAACCAGAATTGGTCAGTTTTGGTATGACCTATATAGCAAAATAATTAGAGCATGGGCATTTAAACCTTGTCATGCTGAATTAAAAATGTTGACCATATTACACTTAAATCAAAGTGCTGAAGGCTCTGACAGACGAAATGGTATGCAAATATTTATTGTAAATTTCAAGTCTTGACACAATTCTTGCTGAAATAAAATAAACAGGTTGTGTAGACCAAGATCAGACTGCACATTAGTGCAGGCTGATCTTTGTCTATATCTCCTGTCAAAAAAGGAATTTTCTAGGTAATAGAATTTTTGTGTAGCGATATTGTAAATATTTCAGCTTCAAGCCCAGTTAGCCAGCCAAGCTGCACAAGTTGAGCGTGTTATCCATGAACCAGAGGTGACGACTAAACAAGGCAGGTTAAAGTCTCGTAAATCCAGAGTTGGAATGCCCTCAACCATGGATGATCTCACAAAGTTAGAAGTACTGGACGAGGTAAAACATTTAACTGCAGTACTTCTGAACCCAAGGTTATAAAACTTGTCTCATTCTCAAATTATTATTTTCTCAAATTTAAACTAGTGATTAAATCTGTAATTTTGTTGTTATACTAATATAAATGTTTGAACATAAAAGATAATATTGATAAGTTGTTATGAATACAAACTTGTCAATATTGTCTTTTATGTTCATACATTTATTTGAATTCTAAGTTTGAGAAAATTCTAAGTTCCAAGATCTAGTAATATATTTTAGCCTTTGGATGTAGTTTACAACAAATTATGTGTGAAAGAGAGACATTGAGCTCCAAGGGGGAGCCACACAGTGAATTATAATTAGAACATGTTGGCATAAAACGTATTTATAAAATAAGATGAATTACATAGAAGTTCATTTGCAATTTGTCATTTGTTTTTCTGTGTACACAGAGTGCTGCACCAATTCATTACATCACATTAGAAATAACATCATTTGACGTCATATAACACATGTGCTAATTGATGTGCTTTGTTTTCTGTGAATTTCTCGTAACGTCAATATCATTACTTATTTATTATTTTAAGATCTGCAAAAATGTAACTACTATTTTATACCGAGAATTTGGCCAGAAAAGGGCAAAAAAACCATATGAGCTTGGAAGTAAACTATATCCATTTATCATCTCCCGCCATTTGGCAAAGGGGATATAGCAATGGTCTCCGTGCGTAGTTCCTTCATTCCATCCTTCCATTGTTCCGTCATTCCGTCAATCTGTTACTAAACCTGTCCGGAGCATATCTTCTTAAGTATAAAAGCTATCAACTTGAAACTTTATATGTTGATGGATCTCATGGAGGAGAAGTGCAGTGCACACAAACTACATTTCTTGCTTGCATAATTATTGCCCTTTGATTAGGCTTCAGTTTACTATCAATCTATGATAGTGGGGGATGGCCATGTCTGACATGGCTCCTTTTAGAATTAAACTTTTGAGAAATTCTCAGTTGATTTCGAAAAAGTTTTTTTGTATCTGGGGCCCTGATGAATAATCTTGTGAAATGAATTCAGATGGATCATCCAATCAACTAAAATATGGGTATGTGCGTGACATTTTAAACAATTTCAAATATGTGCAAAGTTAAGATGTGCATCTGCACAGTCTGACCAGAGTCTTCACTGTGCACTTAGAAGCTAGATAAGGTCTCAAATTAATTTTACACAATCAGATAACTTTATATTTACAGTAAGTGGCTGTCTAGGCCTCTCAATGTTTGCATCTCATGCACATTTCTAATTGTTGGAAATGTCACACACAGGCTCATATACAAGCCCTATATTGCTTTGAGCAATATCATTATGAGAGGAGTTCACTGTATTTTAGAATTCGCATAATTTTCTATAATGAAAATTTTGATCAAATGATAGCAAGATACAGTTTGGTATTAAAGACGAGACTTTGTTTTTCATACGCATTCAGAACGAGGGGTCAGTGCAACACTATTGAAAGTGCCTATAAATGTATAGGCACTTAGGATAGTGTTGCACTGTCCCCTTGAAATGGAGGAACTAAATTTGCATTGGGGCATGTAAATGGTTGTTTAAATTTCAACCACAGTGTGTTCAGGTCTACTCACTCTGAAAATAAACATGTTTAAGGAAGTCAGATTTCCCTGCTTGTTATGAACACATTCTCTCATTTACAACTTAAATGGAATGAAGAATACCAATATATAATGTTCACATTATTTTCTTTACAGGAAGCCATTGTTTCCCAGCTGTTCACCCGTTACAGCCAGGGAACCATCTACACCTATATTGGAGACATCCTATTGGCTGTGAACCCTTTCTCACCTCTGACCATCTATAATGAAGAGCACCAGAGGAAGTACATGAATGCTGCCAAGGGAGACAACCCACCACATATATTTGCCATAGCTGACCAGGCATACCAAATGATGGTGCACCATAGGAAACATCAGGTTTGTTCAACAGATTGATACATCACAAATTTCTTGTATCTTTATGAAATCTAAATTTCAATACCATTATGTTCTTATTATTTCAAATTCAGTACTTTAGGAATTAAAGAACTTCATATAATTTTTGGTTCTTGAAAGGGTCAACTAACGAGCCTGTGTGTGATATTTCAAACAATTTTCAATGTGCCCAAAAAAGACTCTGGCCAGAAACTTCACTTTGCTATTTGTAGATAGGTGAGGTCCCAAATTATCTTCAGACAGTCTGGTAATCTTCTTATTAAATCATGTGGCTGTCTAAGCTGGTTAATGTTGGTCCCTTACTGACATGTAAAATTGTTGGAAATGTCAGACACAGGCACATACAGGATCCTCTTTGTCAGTTCACCTACCATTGTTCCTTTCTATTATTTCTTGTTATTCGAGTACCTGTAGCAATTCTGTACAGATACAAAGAATCCATGGTTATTTGCTCCATTTGATGCTTTGATTGAAATATTATTGAAATGCTCTTAACCCTTGTCATGCTGAACCTGGAATATTCCTGCTGTGGCAGGAGCTATAGACCAACATCAGCCTGCACATATGTGCAGCCTGATGTTTGTCTTCACCACCTGTTTCTCACTTTCAAACCAGAATTGTCAATAGATTTAGTTTTTCAAATAAAAAATTGCCCTAAAGTTGGTACTTTCAGTGCTTTTAGCCCTTTGATTCTGATGATAATTTTAGCCAAAATTTATTTAGCATGACAAGGGTTAATCCCCTATCAATCAATATAAGGATCAATCAGCCATATCAAATACATTTAATTAAATGCTGATAATCATAGACCTATGTGAGATAGCAGCTGTAGGCTAGGAAAGAATGTAATAGTAGTACTGGTGTGAAAAATACCAGGAATCAATTGTTAGGTGCTCCAGCCGCCGCGATATCACTGAAAAAGTGTTGAAAGTGGCGTAAAACCCCAAACAATCAAACAAACAAGCATTTATTCACATGCATAATTTAAACCATTCTATAATTTCAGTGTATTGTAATTAGTGGTGAATCAGGAGCTGGGAAGACAATGAGTGCCAACTTTCTTGTTCAACAACTTACACAGTTAGGAAAGGTATTCAGGAGATTTGTGATACAATGTATTTTAGACACTTTACAAAAATTTATTAAAAACTTTGTAAACCTCTAAAAAAGGCAAAAGGCATTATCAGCCTGGGTCTTACATTTTCAATATTTACATACAATGTCAAACAGCTAAAGGATACTAGGGACTTTTGATATCCTTAATGTAATACAATTAGAATCAAGGATGTAACTATCATTACGCAAGTTCGCAATTGCGTAATACAAATAAAACATGAATATTAATGACAGATGACCAAAACATCATAACTATAGCTTATTGGAGCTATAGTTACGATGTTTTGATAATTAACCAACGCTCAAATTACATGTGAGCATGTTGAGGCCATAATCTTTTGTCACAGCGCACAAATCTTTATCCTATATGGCCATCTTCCGAGTGTGTATTTATTTCAAAAGCCTAGTTACACCTATGAGAATACTTTTAAAGTCATCTACATGAGTTGTTTTTGTTCATGTTTCAGCAGATTATAAGGATTGTTACGCTAATAAGGGAATATTGTTAAAACATGTATTTTCCATGGCCTTAAAACCTTTTTGAATTCAAGGAAAGTGAACTGGTTTCGCATCATTTTGGAACTCATGACCTGTCACAATGTTGACTGATGTTGACCCAGGTTTTCTAGTAAAAAAACATTAGGAAACCAAGTGTTACATTAATTTTTAAAGTTCATTATTTCTGAAACATAGTGGAACTATTACCGGTCCTCTTCCTTAATGACATTTTGGAATATTTGGAGAGATATGTAGGACTGGAGAGATTTTGTATGAGACAATCTGATCTTAACCCTTGTCATGCTGAATACATTTTGCTAAAAATTTTCATCAAAATCAAAGGGCAAAAAGCACTGAAAGTTCCAACTGTAGGTCAATTTTTATTTGAAAAACTAAATCTATTGTCAATTGTGGTTTGAAAGTGAGAAACAGGTGGTGTAGATTAACATCAGACTGCACATATGTGCAGGCTGATGCTTGTCTATAGCTCCTGTCAAAGCAGGAATATTATGGGTTCAGCATGACAAGGGTTAATGAAGTCCAGAAGAGAAATTTTATCAAGCATACCTTGGCAAGCTAAATAAGTTTCCTTATCTAGACAGGGTTAAGAACAGCTTGATCACAGAAACTGAAATAAAGGATTCTTTTTCCTCTCACGTATGTAAGAAGCATTATAATATGACCTACGTCATGGGAGTGAAATAAACCCATCGAATGTTTTTGATATTACATGTTTGTTATCACACTAGTGGAATAACTATGCAAGTAAGCTAAGAACGGATAGCAACATTATATTTTAATTGTGAAAATGACATCATCTTGTATTTGCTGACGTCATTTCACTAACGATGGTATATGTTTCGCGGAATAACTAGAATCAATATATATCTGGAATTTCATCATTTTATCTTTTTGCAGCCTTGTTTTTATCTGTTTATAGATGACTAGTTTAATAAATTCAGTATTCCATATTTGAAATCCCAGAGTATAGAAATTCTTTGATAACATGTGTAAGATGACATCATTTAGAGAGTCATTTAAGACATGTTAAAGAAAAGGTTATCTCTGATTGCTGTTTACTATGCAACACAAGGAAAGGTATGTGAGAAAAAAAATGACAAAATAACACAACTTTAACAATTGCTGTATTTCTAGGCTCCTAGTAGAAATCTAGAAGAGAGAATACTGCAGGTCAACCCACTAATGGAAGCTTTTGGTAACGCTAAAACTGTGATAAACGATAATTCTAGTCGATTTGGAAAATACCTCGAAATGTTGTTCACAGAGAATGGAACTGTAACAGGAGGTTAGTTTTTTAGTTTGTAACAGAAACTTGTTTTTCATTAATGCCGGTAGGAAAATATAAGTTTTTAAAATAATTCAATTTCTTCAATAGTCTTTAGGGTCTCAAATACTTTCACTGACAAAACAATGAAATAATTTAAATGATAAAATTGGATATTTTTGTGGCTTTGGTCCTACTTTTGTTCATAAGCAATCAATGATGTTGCATTTTGTGAACAAGAAATTTTTAGCTCACCGGAAAATAATGTGCTAAGGGTGGGCTTTTGTGAGACTTGAGTAACCATCATCCATTTATCCTAAGTGTGTTGTGTGTGATGCAATGCGCATTGTCTGTCGTCGATAATTCAGTGTTGCCACTCTAGAGGTCATAATTTTGGCTCAATTTTCCTCAAACTTACTCTGTTAATCTGGTCTACTAGATTCACAATGGCTAGGGATATGACTAGAAAAGATAAATTGTAAATTCAAAAGTTATGAAAGTAATACATTGATTTATCACCAAACCAAATCCGATGTATTTGATTGATGTTGTAACATAAGTCTTCTCAGGCTGTTTGTGACATGCATGTATTTCCGCTGTACACAAAGTTTTTGCAGACAGTGTAGACCAAGATCAGATTGCACAGATGTGCAGTCTGATCTTAGACTTCTCTGTCTGCCTTCTACTGAATGTTTAGTGGGTAAAACTAAAGTGTGGCCTATTTAAACATCCTCAAAAACGAAAAAAAAACCAAACTTAGATTCAGCAAGGTAAGGGTAACATTTATGTAATTCTATTTTACAGCAAAAATTACAGAGTATTTATTAGAGAAATCCAGAGTCATATTTCAAGCACAGTAAGTTATTTTGTATTGAACTACTGTTATGAAATTTGATTTTACAAGCTGTAGGTGTCAGTTTATATGAGACTGAAAAGGATGTGATAAAGAAACCAATAGAAAATGACTTCAGTATTTTAAAATCTAATCACACTGTATGAATAAGTAAAATGGTTTCTTATATGAGTGTAATTTGGTTTTCAGTTTCATATCTCCATGAAATAAACAAATATTCTCTTCATATCTTAAAATATAATTTCCTGAAGCAAAATGTAACGATTTTCTATAACAAATATATTTCTTATTTGACCACTTTGTGCAGAAGCTTATGAAATAGCTGCACAATCAAGAGTTATTTTTATTAAAGAATCTGGACAAAGCTCTGGTGGGGGATATTGGTTGGCTTATGGACAGACCTAGTTTTACCACTGGACTATTGATCACCCTTTAATTCATATTTCAGAGGTGAACAGAATTTCCACATATTTTACTATGTTCATGATGGTTTACCAAGTGAAGACAAGAACCATAAATATCATCTGCATGACAAAGCTTCTTATAGGTAAAGTGATAATAGTTTAAATAGAGGAAAGTTGTTTATTTCTGTGTAAGATCAATTTATATTTAATTGAGTGACCAACAAAAGCTATATTTTCACTAATGAAAATATAGCTTTTGTTGTTCATGAAATGAAAAATAAATCAATCTTACACTGAAACAAACAATTATTCTATATCTTTAATGCAAAAGTGAAACAAAATATGAAAATCGGAAGACAAATTTTATTAAAGCACATCATTTAGCTTGTGATTGCTATGCAACGTTCATTGTGATGTCATTTATTGGCCCCTGCTTACATGATGTCAAAAAGCATGAAATGGTCAAAAGTGGGGTATATGTTTTTGATAATTTCACTGGTTAGGCATTAAGTTTATCAAAATGATAATCTACTGATGTTCCTTAATAAACTACCAAAGAAACATTTTTGTACCTTTCTCAGTATATTCTTACTGTACAAAAAGCTTTGGCAGACAGCATAGATGGAGATCAGCCTGCATAGATGTATAGTCTGATCTATGCTACTTTCTACTTTATGCTTTCTACTTTATTTCAGTGAAAAAATAATCCAATCTAGTTTCAATGTCCTAACAAATGGCAATTTGTTTGAAACAAAATCTTAATTCACTAGGACAGGTTTCCAAACAACATGAATATCATGTAAGCAAATCATCTTATAGCTAAAGCAGTGATAGACTTTGTGATAATTCTTTAAGATCCCCAGCTAGGCAAACTTTCATCTTACAGGACAGGGCACCAAAGCAAAACATATTTCTAGTCTATTTTATACATAATATTGATATTTTCTCAATAATTTCTCTGATCATATTTTTTTACAGGTACATCAATCAGTATACAGAAATGCCTGTTGATATAGCAACAGTGTCAGTAAACAGGGTCAAGTTCAAGGCCATTCTACACTGTTTTGACATCATTGGATTCAAACAAGAGGTATGAAATGTCTTACTTTTGAAGTCTTTTTAACATATTTTATGACAGTATTTTTGTGATGTCTGGATTTTGTTCTATGTAATATGCAAGGCCAAAAGAACTTGAAAAAGAAGTTAAAGGAAAAGCCAATTTGTTTCAATTTTGTTGTATAGTATAAATTGAGGATATTGAATGAGTGATCATGAAATACTATGTTTTTTAATTACAATTACTCTGCCATCCAGGGAATGAAATCTTCATCGGTGACAACATGAACGTTTCCACTGACCATATCTAAATTTACTTTGATAGATATAAGCGAGAATATTATTTTATTCCAGTTTAAAATATATTTGGCCACCATTAATTCCAATTGAAATTCTCTATTATATTTCAAATAAAACATATGTTTTCCAAACTCATATAAGAAATAAATGACTGCATATAACCTATCTAATGGTGATGTACGCTGATTAACACTCAGCTCTTTGGCATTCATGAACAGAGAAACAATATTAACCTTGCCCCCCTTTGAAGAAGAGGGGGTATATTGCTTTGCGCTTGTCGGTCTGTCAATCTGATGGACTGTCCGAAGTATATCTCAAAAAGTATGCAAGCTATAATCATGAAAGTTCTCAGGCCGATTGATCTTATTTAGGAGAAGTGCAGTTTACAAGAACCATAACACAATTGTCATATTTTGTGAGTTATTTTGTTGATTGACAAAGAATATGCCATTGACCTAATTTAATGGGGGGGGGGCATAAATGTTTAACAAACATCTCTTGTTTCAATCAATCCAAACTATGTTTACATCAAATTTAGCACTTTTATTTCTTATTTTTATCAGGAAGTATCATCCATATTGGGCATCATAGCGTCCATTCTACACACTGGAAATATAGAGTTTAAAGCTTTAGAAGTTTATGCTGGAGAAGGAGTAGAGATTCGGAATAAAGAACTCACTGATATAGGTATAGTATACAATATTGTAATTAGTTTACATAAGATATATAGAGTTTAAAGCTTTAGAAGTTTATGCCCGGAGAAGGTGTAGAGATTCAAAATAAAGAACTCACTTATATAGGTACAGTATACAATATTGTTATTAGTTTATCGAGTAATAAGGGCAAGAGTGTACTAAGTGTATATACAATGTATATACACTTGGTACTCTCTTGCACTGAGCCCTCATTTAATAAGAAATTTAGAGTTTAAAGCTTTAGAAGTGTATGCTGGAGAAGGTGTGGAAATACAGAATAAAGTACTCACTGATATAGGTATAGTATACAACAATGTACTTGCTGTATTTCTCCTAATAAACGCCCCCCAGGAGCTGTACTTAACATGGTAAAGGAGCTTGCATGCGTGCATTTTCTGATTAAAAAAAAAAAACCATTAAACTTATGGCATTTCCTTTAAATTTGAGGTAAATTTACTTCAAACAATCATTTATATGATTGTTTAGAGGAAATTCACATTGAATTAGAGAACAAATCTTTACATGTTCTTAAAATTTAGGAATTTGAATTGGGTGTTCTTAGTAAAAAATATAGGGGTGCTACTATTGGGGAGGGTGCTATTATACGAGAAAATAAGGTAGTTTATATAAGAAATAAAGCATTTAAAGCATAAGAGGTGTATGCTGGAGAAATGGGTAGAGATTCAGAATAATGAACTGACTGATCTAGGTATAGTATACAATATTGTTCTTAGTTTATATTAGAAGTATAGAGTTTAAACCTTTAAAAGTTTATGCTGGAGAAAGGGGTAGAGATTCAGAATAATATACTGATATAGCTATAGTATACTACAATGTATTTAGTTTATATAAGAAATATAGAGTTTAAAGCTTTAGAAGTTTATGCTGGGGAAGGAGTAGAGTTTCAGAACAAAAAACCCTCACTGATATAGGTAAAGTATAATGTTGCAATTAGTCTATTGAGGGTTCAGCGCAAGAGTGTACTTAGTGTATATACAATGTTTCTACACTTAGTACACTCTTGCACTTAACCCTCATTATATAAGAAATAAAGATTTTAACATTTAGAAGCGTAAGCAGGGGAAGGGGTAGAGATTCAGAATAAAGAACTCACATATATAGGCACAGTATACAATATTGTAATTAGTTATTATTACATGATATTATATAATTAGTTTTTTTGTGTTTTTTTTTTAAATTTTTATTATGGTATGAAACTAAAAACCTAGTCACAGTGTATTGATACACAGCTGAATCATTAATGTGTGTGATAAGTTTTTAGTTTCTTACCTCAATGAATTAAAGAAGAATACTTTTTTCATGTCTCAAAATTAAATTCATGAAACAAAAAAGGAAGAATTTTTCTACAATTAGATAGTTTTCTGGCTGGTCTACTTAATGTGCAAGCTTGAGAAATAGCTGCATACTCAAAATTGTTTTCATTCAGGAATAAAACAATTTTTCATCCATTTATCTATCTGAAAACGTAACAATACTCGTTCTCAAGCCTATTCAGGATAACTTGCTGCTCATATTTAGTATGATGATAGATCTCATCAATTTATTATCAAAGTCAGTTGATAGGTTCAAGGTCATTTATAAAGGACAAACTTCTTAAATATTGGAAATCTTGTTAGTCAATAGGATTAATTTTGGTAACAAAAAGATTAGAATTAAAAGCTGTGTCAAAGAGGTTAATTGGGACTCTTTGTCATCAGCAATTGCTATAAAAATTATGATTGTTGGATTTAACATTTTTTGTTTCTATCCACTCTCACTCTTGCCAAATTATAATTTGATAACTCAGATTTGAAATCAAACCTTGGTCAAGACACATCTTAACACTTGAATATCAATTATGACAGCCATCTTGCTCAAACGACCGTGTCTACAAAGTGACAATTCTTATTAAACAACCGATTTCAAAATCACTTTCTTTAAATCAAAATCAAAAAAGCAGGTATTGTTGGTCTAAAAATTATTGAAAACGGATCCTTTTTTTTTTAAGTTTTAACAACATAGGATTATTGAGAATTTGCAATAATATGCATATTCAAGCAAAAAAAGGATGTTTCTTATTTGTAAACTTAACATGTGTTAAGTGGCCATTTTCTTTAAAAAACCCTTTTTTTTGGTCCTGTTAGCCATTGCTTCATACAAATTTTACTGTACTTGTTTCAGACAATTGATGTTATCAAATTATTATTTTCAGTTGCCAAGTTATTGGGTCTTGACTCCAAAGATTTAGTAGATGTTCTAGTGAGTACAGGAATGGTAGCGAGGGGAGAAGTCATTATTCGTGTAAACTCGCTGTCGGAGGCCATGGATGTGAGGGATGCAATGGCTAAATCACTGTATGGAAGGCTGTTCAGCTGGATTGTCAACAAAATTAACATTCTTTTACAACCTGATAAACATCTGTACAAACAGTAAGTACTCATTTTATCATGCAAAGAAGCATGTATTTGCCTGCCCTGTGATCAGGTTGAAAACGTTAGCAAAGTGCTTTCGAAATGATACCTCACTTTGCATGTATGTGCACGTTCAAAGCGGGTATCATCTCAAAGCGTCGCGAAACTCTTTTACATCCTGAACGCAGGGCTCATGTCACCTGTCTGATAACATAACATGATATCAGGCTGTCTATTTTAAGAAACAATTCAAATACATTTTCATCTGAATTTCTTTGATTTTCAAGGTTTTATCATAATTAGGCGTTGAAAAATGTTTGCATGATAAATGATATAACATGTAAATGACTTACGATATCAGTATTATCTAGTCTCAGCTGCTAGAAATTATCATGCCTCTGCAAAGCCTCGTCATGATAAATTCTCCCAACCTCGACCAGATAACATTGATATCTTAAGACATTTACATATTATTCTCTATATCTTTTTGAGCAATTTTATTTATTAACCTTTGTCATGCTGAATCCAGAATATTCCTGAATTTGCAGGAAGTAAAGACAAAGATCAGCCTGCACAGATGTGCAGTCTGATCCCTGTCTACACTGCCTGATTTTCTTTTTTAGAAAACAGAAAAGTTTGAAAATTGAAATTTACAAAATAAATTTTGACTTTCAAAAAGCGCATTCAGTGATTTCAGCCCTTTGATTTTAATTCAATTTTACCAAGGCTTTGGTAATTATTAATACTAATATGAAAAATAATTATATAAATGACATTTGTTTGAATACTACTTGAGATTATTTTCCTGTTTTAGGGATAAGCTGTCCATTATAGGTCTACTAGATATATTTGGATTTGAGAATTTCCCCACCAATTCTTTTGAACAATTGTGTATCAACATAGCCAATGA
Organism: Fragum whitleyi; assembly: GCA_948146395.1. NCBI lineage: Eukaryota > Metazoa > Mollusca > Bivalvia > Cardiida > Cardiidae > Fragum > Fragum whitleyi. The sequence continues at coordinate 13,837,488 of OX411558.1, read as the reverse complement.
ACAAATACAGTATTACTTCAACCAACATATATTTGCATGGGAAATGGTAGGTAGATTTGTAATCAGTAATTTTGAATGAATTTCTTGGGCATCTGTATGTGATTTTAACTGACCTTCTCTGACTTCTTTAAAAAATTATTGGAAAAGAGATCCACTTTAGTTTGATTCATTATATTTTGTTTTTATTATTTTATTGTCTGTCCGTCTGTCCATCCATCCATCTGTTTGTCTACCCATCCATCTGTCTGTCTGTCTGCAAAACTTAACCAAAAAAGAAGAATACTCTCTTCATGTCTTAAAATTAATTGCCAATTAACTGTAGGCTATTTAAGATACCATTCTCATATTTTGAATGATGATAGATCTTGATGATGCACAACAAGATTTACCAAGGGCAAGGTCATGTGACAAGGTCAAGGATATCTCTCAAGGTCAAAGTTGAAAATAATGCCATTTTGGGGCATTCATCTTCTTCAAAAGTAAATATGTAATCAGATTATTTAGCTTTTATTCTTGATAAAAAAAATAATATCAATTAAAACTAAAAAACACAAGGGGTATCTTTGTTTCATCTCAAAGGAAGATTATCAAACTTTAAAAGAAAATGGGGGAAAAAACGAAAACACTATTTCTCTACCACTGTTTATAATTTTTCATAAAAGTAGAATATATGCTATAAATTTATCGTCGGCCTTTTTCCCGATGTACTGTAGGAAGGGATTCCAAGTAAACCAAAGTCAAATTGAAGCCAAAGGCTCTTTTTTTTTTCATTGTAGCAAGAGTACCAGAATGAAGGTATAGATGGGAGTGTGATCACATTTGTAGACAATAGACCTCTTCTTGATATGTTTCTAATGAAACCTATTGGTTTATTAGCCCTACTGGATGAAGAAAGTCACTTTCCTAAAGCTACAGATAGAACTTTAGTCAGTAAGTACAGATATATGATATCTACATTCCATTGCTGTATAGTGGTAAGTGCATGTATATATAGGGATTTACTACCTTTTATTCTGTGTTATTATTTAACTGGCAGGACATGGCTAAGCTGTGACATAATTTGGCACGTTTACTTTTCATTAATTTGGGTTCTTTCAAAAGTAAGTCTGCAATTATTATAAATGCTTGCAAAATTGAATACAAAACCCACAAGGATTCAGGTGTTTAGAGAAAGTGAACACATTTCAATGTTTGGTTACCAAACCCACATAACTTCATTTTGGACAAGCTGAAGTTACGAGGGTTTGGTACCAACCTATGATTTAAGGTTTAAAGTTATTTATGCTGAAGTAAGTAATTATAAACAAAATCTGGATCCACAGTACAGTAAACCTTGTGTTAAAAAAGCACAAAGGGGACCGCCAGAAAATTGTCATTAATGGGAATGGTTGCTTATAAAATAAATCCTAACAAATATTGATTGTCGCATAATTTTTACTTAATCCTAGGATGTTCAAACCCATTACAATGATCGCATTGAGATGTTTTTAATGGGTTCCACATGGTAAGATTCAATAATAAATACTTTTTTGTTTATTTTTTGTTTTTGGTTTTTTCGGAGATTTCACTTTTAGGGAAAGGGCTTTTTCCTGACGGTTGCTTAATCAAAAAGTCGCTTAATAGATGTCGCTCAAGCAAGATGGACTGTATAAAAATTTTTTTGACAAATCTATTTGTGAACACTATTATAGAAATAACTGATTAAAGATTAATGTATTGTACATGTAGAAAAACATAGATGAAATAAGATTGTTAGAAAAAAAATAATTTCAGGTAAATTCCACCAGAATATTCAGAGCTCCCACTATCACAAGCCTAAAGCCACAACCTCTTTATACTTTACAATTGACCATTACGCTGGCTCCGTACAGTACGATGCTGTTGGTTTTCTGGAGAAGAATCGGGATAGACTTCCTGTTGAGATCGTCAACTTGTTTAGAGCGTCTGATAACAGTGTTGTGAGATCGCTGTTTCAAACACCTTTAACTAAAACAGGTACTTTACTTTGGATTTTTTCTTGATTTATGAATCAACTGTGCTACCTTAATGTGACATTGGAAAAAAGAATTCAAAACATTTATTTCTGTGTCAAAATACCAGAAAATAATTTTCCATATATGATAAAAGAAAAGCTGTCCAGGTTTACCTAATTTTTCTTTAAAAGAAATAAGGTTGTGAAAAAAATGTTAGAATATAGAATAGAAATGATTAAAAACAATTTACATATGTGATAAATTGCCCATTTTTTTTAACTGGAATAATTTAAGTCTCTTAACAAAATAAATGAATCTTTGATGCAATACATAAATATTATGCGGCTTTTTTAAGGTTCCACAGATAGTAGTCCAATAAACAATCCATGTAGTTAAGGATAAATCTTTATTCTTTTACTTTAAGGAATTAAATTATAAGATATAAAGAGACTTTTTGTTGATTTCCTGGAGGTATGAAACGAAAAACGTAATCATACTCATGTATGAATCAGCTTCACATATTCATACAGTGTGATTAGGTTTTTAGTTTCAAACCTTGATGAAATCAGCAAAATGCTCTCTTCACCTCTTAATTGACCTTAAGTATTCAGAAATAATACTCAAGGAGTAATTTGATCATGGTCTACAATGTTTGTATTCATTGTGCCATTTGGATGAATTTACTCCACATTTTGATTTCACTCTCTAAGAGTTTTAGAATCATAATTGTCTATGATTCTAATGTCAAAGTTCATAAGCTTATCGTACTGAATAAAGCTACAACATGATAAAAAATGGTGTGTGGCTCATTTGAACTTTCACACCTCATATAAATTGCAGCCAATCAGATCACAGGTAAGATAGATAAGGGTGGGTGTTTAACATTCATTTGCATAGTAAACTCCTCCCCCAATTTTGCAATATTTTAAATTTTACCGACTGAAGATCAGTAATATTGTGTTATGGCTTTGTGTCTATGTTACTTGCCATGCATTCATGTTTGCACATCTTGTCATTTTTGACAACCCGAACATTATGACTGCAGCCTATTTGAGTTACAGTAGTGGCATTTAGGAAGCACACTCCCATTCCTAGCCCATGTACAGAGGTAAACACTAAGGAGAGTCCGGGAGTACGAGACGCCTTGTTTACCAGTTGGGACTCCCTCCATTTGCAAGTAACTAGTCCGATGGACTCTGAGGGTCATATGAGAATATTTTTAGAAACTAACACTTGCCAAAACTGTAGATCTTTTCACTATAAAAGTTTTGTGTTGAAGAAAACATTTGCTTGCATCCTGTAGTGTTTTGAGAAATAAAATCTTCTCTGGAAGGATATTGTAGAAAAGAAAAAATGCTTATAACAAGCAATTTCTTCTTTTCCTCAATGTTCTCCCACTATGAAAATTCGCACTCCTTACTTTCAGCTTGGCCTCCTTGATTTCATGTGTGAGGAGTCCAACTGACTCCATATTCTCAGGTCATAGGTATTTAATAGCCACTTGAGAAGTGCAAAATCTGTTATCAGATTCTTCTAATAAGTCATTTTCTTTAATGCTTTTCGGTGGTTTATCGAGAAATAACGGTAGATTATTTCTTGATAATCTCACCGCAAAACCAGGGAAATTATCAAAAACTTATACCCTGCTTTTGTGCATTTCATCCTATCTGACGTCATCTATGCAGGGCAAAATAAATGACGTCCCAATGAACGTTGCATAGCAATCACATGCAAAATGACGCGCTTTACGAAAATATGTCCTCGAAATGTCACATTTTGTCTCATTTTTGCATTAAAGAAATAGCATAATTGTTCTTTTTTCGTGTAAGATCGATAAATATTTCATTTCATGAACAACAAAAGCTATATTTTCACTCGTGGCTCTGCCACTCGTGAAAATATAGCTTTTGTTGTTCACTCAATGAAATATAAATCGATCTTACACTGAAACAAACGATTATCCTCTATTTCTTTTCCTTTTCATTTTGTAAATACAAGTACTCATTTCTTCACTGTTAAAAAGCTCTACCTTGGCAGTTTATAAAGCTTTGATAATTGAATTCGATTATTCAATGGATTTCAGTTTAGTTATCATTTTGTATTCTCCCATCTTCATTAGATTATTTTCTTATATATTTTCTCCTCAAATATATGACATATTCACAATTAATCATTCTTTTGAATTACTTGATTGATTTAATCACTGTGTAAAAATTCCCGATTGCACAAAAAATATTTTAACATCATAAATACTTGTGTATTATGCTTTAACAGTCCCTATGACTCTAACATTTTATTACTGAAGGCAAACTACTTAAGGGGGAAACCTAAAGAAAATGAGATAATAATTGAAATTAATGTGATGCTAGCATTTGCATTTCCAAAAGTATTTCACATTCAATCTTGTTATGTTTTGATTTCTGATATAGGCCAGTGATTTTTCACAAATACATTGTTTTTTTTTCAACATGGTAAAATCAAGATGACGATTTAACATTTCAACAATAATTCTTTCACCTTATTATAGCAACAATTTATATCATTTGGATAAAAGGATAACAAATTATTCATTTTGTGTTAACCCTTTGCTGTTTAATCCCTGCTTTTTACGTGTCTGTGATTTTATGATTGAGAAAACATTGTGAAAAAAGAAGAAATTGCTTCTGACAAGCAATTTCTCCCTTTTCCACACTATTTTCTGCCCTACTGAATCTTTATCTTTCAAATTAAATCCACTTTTAATTTTCGTCTACAAAACCTTTGGATTTGGACAGGCCCAAAATTTTGTAAAACAGGAAAGGGTTAAATTTGTAGATTTAATTTAGGCTTTACAGTAATTTATGATAGTAGATTTTAATACTTTTTTCTGTCTTGTCCTGTACTGTTTGTTGTATTGGTATGTGAAGTTGAAAATGTTGATCTTTGTAAGTCTAAATGTATGTAAAGTATCCTTTCCGTCAACCTCTTTTATAATAATAAGTTCATTAAAAAAATGAACAACTAACATATTTGTATTTTGAATTGACTGTTTTAGAGAAACTTAATGAAAAACTTGCATTTGATCAGGGGCTCATAAAGTTTTTAACTACAAACTACTGTATTTCTCCTAATGAATGCTCCCAGGAGCTATACATAACATGGCCAGGGAGCTTTTATTTTAGTATCCATTTTCTGATTTAAAAAAAATAATTAAAATTGATGTCTTTCAGGTCCTTTTCCCTTTTAATTTGAGGTGAATTTCCTCTAAACAATCATTTATCATCTCAAATAAGAGAAGAAGTCTCAAAAACTTCCAAAAATTTAGGCATTTGAAGTGGGTTTTCTTAGGAAAAATGTAGGGGTGCTACTATAAGAGAGGGTGCTATAAATAAAGGAAATACAATGTTTAAACTTTTTTTGTGAGTACACTGAGAAATTGCTTTGTTTTGTATCACTTATTTCCTAAAAGATGTTCACTTTTGAAAAGAAGAAAACCTTTAAAGAAGAAAACAATAAAATGTAAATAGGGTAGATTATTGAAGTATTAAAAATTCATTTTTGAACACTGAATATCTTTATCACATTTAGATAATTTCAGAATAACTTGGTACAAATCGGTTTTATCTGGGTATAGGCTAACAAACAGGCAGTTCTGGCTGTTAAGCACTGACCTATTGACATATTCTTCCTAAGTAATATTGCTCTACATTATTTATATACAAACAGGCAATTTAGCAGGTGGGTCCCTCAAGCCCAGTGCAGCCAGTAGTACAGTGAGTTCACCAACCAGTACGTCTACAGGGGTAACTCTAGTTAGATCCTTACAGAGTCAACAAACTAGTATGGGGGGAAGCAGGGTAAGTCTGTATTGTTACATCATTTATCATAGATAATCTAGCTGGTGTGTCAGGTATCCAAATAAAAGGGGGTTAAGTTTTTCTAAAATCTAAATTTCATAATAGGTCTCTATCATGTGGGTACTCATTTGAACCGTCTCGATGAGACGTTTCAAATGAGTACCAACAATGTAGGTTTTAAATTAGGAACAATGACAAATTTAAATTTGGAGTTCTAAAGCAAACATTACTCAATTATGTCTCTCATTGAGCATACCTATGAAGTTTTGTTTTAAAGACCTTACATCATTGGGTCAAACCCAATAAACCCTATATATTAATAGTCAGCTACAGCCCTTTTGTTCTGACTTATGATAATTATTACGTTCTTTAAAAAAAAAGGCAAAGACCTTAAGAAGCTATGATATCTACAAATAACATTCAGAATATTTGCTGGTCATCTGTTGAAAGTAAATTTATACTTAAGTAGCTCAACGTCTATATAAGTGCAAAGGAATTATAATAGGACTACTTGTATATGATAGTGAATCAAAAGGTTGGCTGAATGGGGTTTGATTTGATTTGTGACATAAAATATAATATTGTGTTAGAAATAGTGTTTCACCTTAAATGGTGAGGCAAACATATTTTCATATCAAGGTCTTGATTTAATACAAGCAAATTTTATCACAGATAGTTATATTTACTTCCTAAAAATTATGAGATATTGCAGATTAACACATCAATTTACATGACAAAATGATGTGGTCCATATAAAACTATTAAAACTACCTATATTTATATAGATCCTTGCAGTGATTTTGGACTGATCCCCTTTTTAAAAATGAAATAAATAGGTTGAATAGATATTTTTGATCGTTTTGTCATGCATTAATTCTTTTCTAGAATAATAAACTTAATTGAGTTTAATACTTTTTCAATAAACAATATTAACTTTTCCATTTAATTGTTTTTAATGAACTTTCAGATTTATAATGCCTTAGTAAGTAATTAAGCATTGCCCTTGTATTTAAAAGTTAGTTTAAACTTCTCTGCATTAAAGTGACTTTTACAATATTCAAAAGAACATAAGTTTTTCATAAATTGATATCAAAATAATGTAAATCTTTCATTTTAGAGAAGATAAGCTCTTTTTTTTTCTTACTTTACTGTAAAAATATGCAAAGAGGCTTAAAAGAATTAGTAAATGTAAGATTTATTATCAGTTCAATTAAAATAGAAAATATTCTTTTCTCATAATTCATTTGAACATTAAGCAAACCGAAAGAAAAGATTTTTACCACTTGATACAGCAACAAAATAGATCAAATAATAATAAAAATATGAAAAAAAATCTGAGCACAAAATTTGACATGATTAGATTTAAATTATACAAATTTTTCTACAGGTTTTTGCCGTAATCAAATTGTAAAAGTCACTTTTGATTGGGAAAGAGTCCATTTTGAAATGCTGTGATGAGTTAACTAGAGTTGCTGTGCTTATTCTTAGAGTAATTTATACATATTATTAGCTAGGATCTCACTTGGTAGATTGAGTGAATTTTATGGAATGAATCAAACAAAACTATTTCTTTGTGCACATTGATTGAATAATATCTTAAATGTAGAACATCATTGAAAAGAACTCCTAGAAGAATTTCAAAATATTTATTTCTGCAATTCAATACATCCAAAATAAAAACATTTAAAAGTGGGGTTTGAATTAGATAAAGAGACTTCATGTACATGTACATATGATCGGCCACACACAAATTCACTATCTGGGAATTCTGTAAGAGGAATAATGGGCTGTGAAAATGAGTACATGTCAACCGGAGGTTACATTTGAAGAAATATTACACAGCAAGGTAGATTGATTATTCCAGATTCAGAAAATGGTTGCAAAATGTTTTGATACTAGTCAACCTGTGCAGTCTGTGTATTCTGACTAGGGTTGTCACTTTACACACTACCCACACATTCGGAACACCACTTGGCCAATCTCACGATCAACCTCGGATGTACATAGACAGACTAATTTTAAAAAATACGTGAAAACCTTGGAAAAACTGGATGACGTCAGTTAAAATGGCGTTAGCCCTCTAAACTATGAGTGAAAAACATTCGACATCGCCAACACTACTCATTTAAGTCACTGACGTAAAACCATCATATCTTTATTTGCATATCTTTAGATCCTTTAATAATGGCTGTAAAATCTTAATTTTTGAGAATGATTTGTCATTCTCAAAAATTAAGATTTTTCAGCTGGTATTAAATGAAAAAAGAAATAAATCTAAAGATTTTCTTACACTCTTTCCGCCTAACAAAATGCAAGATTTTGTTGTGTGTATTTCCGTTTATTTATCGTTGCTACCGTAGCACATGCCCATATGAGCGACGTCCCCAGAAGACTGTTAGTTGTTATGGGGGATAGTGCAAGGATACATGACGAAACTATGGCTGAGATCCACCAATGGTTCTTTAAACTGCTCGAATGGCCGAACTTCAATAGTTTTGAAGTATGGTGCTCTACCAACTGAGCTAATTGGACTGGCAACAATTTTGTTACATACCCATCCGCCTTATATACATCTGAGGTCTGTTGCAGTTTACGGAAATAGCCGAATGGTGATCCAAATGACTACTCACACTGTCCTTTTAGCTTGATGGTTCACATATATTACCATAGTATGAAAACAATCAGAGAAATGGACAAATCCACGTATTTCAAAACAAATAAATGAAGATTTCCTTCCTTTCCTATTGACCAACTGCCTATTAGCTGTTCCTGGTTCAAGGCTTGTGTTTAGACCCTGAAGCCAGGATTTGATCCTCAAAAACTGAAAATATTTTATCAGGGGATTATTACGACTCCTCAAATTTTCAAATTTGCATCTTGATAGTGCTGCAAATTATTTACATGTATGTACGAAAGTAATTGTCTCCTTCATATCAAATATTAATCACTTACCACTTTCCTGTTTTGCAAAATTTTGGACATATCCAAATTCAAAGGTTTTGCAGATGAAAATTTAAAGTGGATTTAATTTGAAGAATAACCATTCAGTAGGGTAGAAAATAGTGTGGAAAAAGAAGAAATTGCTTGTCAGAAGCAATTTCTTCTTTTTATGCCCCCGTATCGAGAGATCGGGGGCATATTGTTTTACTCATGTCCGTCTGTCTGTTTTACTCATGTCCGTCTGTCTGTCCGTCCGTCTGTCCAAAAACTCAACCTTGCCAATATCTTCAAGCCTATTCAAGATACAAAGCTAATATTTGGCATGATGATAGATCTCAATGATCTCCATCCGCTGGTACCAAAGTCAAGGTCATGTGACAAGGTCAATGTCATCTGTCAAGGTCAAACTTTGAAAACTTAACCCAAAAACTTAACCTTGCCTTTATCTTCAAGCCTATTCAAGATACAAAGCTAATATTTGGCATGATGATAGATCTCAATGCTCCGCATCCGCTGGTACCAAAGTCAAGGTCATGTGACAAGGTCAAGATCATCTGTCAAGGTCAAACTTTGAAAAAAATGCCGTTACGGGGGCATTCGTGTTTCACAAACACATCTTGTTTCACAATGTTTTCTCAATCATAAAATCAAAGGCACATAAAAAGTAGGGATTAAACAGCAAAGGGTTAAAAGATATGAACCGGAAACTTAAGTGATTCGATTTGCATTATACCAAAAAAAAAGTAAATAATTTTCCCCTCATCTTATTGTTTTGATACCTTTAACAGCAGTTTTGACCTCTAGGACTTCACAGTCAAGGAGTCAATGACACTTGAGTCCTGCTAATTCAGGGACAGTTTGCTCTGCATCTACAATGTTTCTTCAGACCAGGGGCCTGTTTTACTAAACTTCTTACGAAAAAATTAGTTGTAAGTTAAAATCACAATTCATACCTGGTGTTTTCATTCATTGTTTGATTCTGTCTTTCAATATCTCATTGGAATCGTCTTAGAAGACGATTTCAATGAGATGACGCATGGCAGAATTCCATATTTAGTTACTACTGCAGAACAAGTTTAATTTTTGATTTACACAAAAATTAGTGTTAGATAATTAGTAAAGCGGTCCCCTAGCTCTGGATATTTAGAGTAAATTCTGCCTGGAAAAGCAAACATATAAAGTGATCTCGATTCAAATTAATCGTCAACTTGTATAACTCCCATTCCTTTTCCCTCTCCTAGATTCCAGAGATAAAGAACTTTCGTAACCAAACTCTTACAAACATGTACTTACATGTATAATAAAGGGTAAATCTAGATCAACAAATCCTTATAGAAAGGCTTATTTATATTAAAGATTGGGTCTTAAAAAGGGGACAGGTGTGGAAATAAGTATTTTTAGCTTGACTGTTTTTGAACAAAATTTTGAACAATTGATATCAACCTTAGACTGCTTGTTGTAGGAGTTGTCGTTGGCATGGGCGACCATTGTCATATCTCTGTTTTATGAAGATATCTATTTTAAACAAATAAATGGCATGTTTTTTCACCATCAATATCTAGACTATCAAGAGAAGCATTTTCTTACATATAAAATTCTTATTGATCGGTCAGGATGAAACAGTTTAATCTACATTTAAACAACTAGACCTTCAAAACTGTTTTGAAATGACCCATGGATAAAATGAAAAATGAGAGTTGCTGAACTATTTGATATGAAAATTTTAAGAGAAAATGGGACATGCAATTTCTCCTTTTCTCTAAATAATCTTCTGCCCATGAAATGGCAATGGGCATATTATAGAGTTACCTCTGTCCATAACATCCATTGCTCAGCGCAAAACAGTTGTAACCCCTATAAACATATAGGGAGTTAAAACTCTCTAGTGCTGAGCCATTGCTTAAATGTCAGTCCGTGGGTGTTGATGTGTGTCCCATTCTTGTTTGGAGCATAACTTCTACATTTATGGATGAATTTTGAAAAGAACTTTGCACAGTATTTTCTACTTGATAAGTCCTAGTGTCATGCTAAGAGTTAGTTCAGATTTGCCCAAGGTCAAGGTGACAGCTGAAGGTCAAATAGGTCATGGGTAAAATTTACGCATTTGCAGGGGCATTGGTGTCTCTGACACACTCTTGTTTTAAGTTTTGAAACATGCATTGGACTGTCAACAGCATCCTGGTTCAATTTTGGACAAATCTTACCTTGAAACCTTTATGGGTTGGCAAGAATGATTACTTAATAATCTCAAAAACCATACATCCAAGGACAAACATACCAAAAAAATCTACTTGTCTCCTAGCAGGAAAGACTGAGTTGGAAAAGTAGGATGTCCAAAACCATACTCCTGAATTGTAATTAAGGCTGTTATGCACCCTCCTTTCACCTTGGTTTCTTATTATGATACCAATTCTGTTACAGACGAGCAACCCTTGTCATGCTGAACCTAGAATAGTCCTGCTTTACCAGGGTATATGGACAAAGGTTAGCCTGCAAATATTCGAGGGGTCAGTAAAACACTATTGTAAGTGCCTATATATTTATAGGCACTTAAAATAGTGTTAAGCTGACCCCCTCGATATGTTCAGACTGATTTAAGTCTATACCGGTGTTTGATTTTCTAACGAGAAACTTTTTTTAGAAATATTTTTAAAAGAAAGACTTCTTCACCATGAATATTACTAGTAGTTTCTGAAGTTTGATTTAAATACAATTTAATTCTAGTTACGTTGAACAAGATTCGTGCATTCTGATTGGCTGAAAAATTGGTTTCATTACTCTATAAAAACAATTATGATTTGGCAGTTTTTTGTAAGCTTCTGTGGAAAGTAGTCCAATAATCAATCCATGTATTTGAGAGTAAATCTTTTCATTTTTTATTCAAAAAATTAAATTATAAGATATGAAGAGACATTTTGTTGATTTCATGGAGGTATGAAGTTATAAACTCAATCACACTTACATATGAATTTGCTTCATGTATTCATACAGTGTGATTAGGTTTTAAGTTTCATACCTGAATGAAATCAACAAATACTCTCTTTATCTCTTAAGTAATTTAGCCAAGGTTATTAGTTAGCATGACAAGGATCAATTGACACTACTTTTTTAGAGCTTTTTTAGCTCCATTGGCTGAAAGCCACTGGGGCTATTGTCATGGCGATGTGTCCGTCGTTGATGGATACCAATGACATTTTACATGAATGATCTTTGTGTGACCCTTTATCAGTCTACAAAAGATTATTGAGATCGGATGAAAATATGCATTTTATGGGCGGAGGTCATTTCTCTTTATGTTATTTAGTGGAAACTTTCAAAATCATTTTCTCAGAATGTAAGTGATGGATATCAACCAAATTTCACTGGAATGATCCTTGAGTGACCCTTTATCAGTCTATAAAAAATTATAGTGATGGGATAAAAATTATGTATTTTATGGGCTGATGTCATTTCTCTATATGTTATATTGTGGAAACTTTGTAAATCATTTTCTTAGAATCAGTCTACAAAGAATTATTGTGATCAGATGAAAATATGCATTTTATGGGCGGATGTCATTTCTCTATATGTTATATAGTTGAAACTTTGAAAATCATTTTCAACATCAGAAGAATCCAAAATATCTAAAAGTCTAGTCAAAACATTTATTCATTTACAAGAATTTCAAGCCTGTGGAGCGACTCAAGCCATTCATGGCTTTCTAGTCAAAGAAAGTTCTTGCAGCTTTGCTGTGTGCTTCATTTAGGCAATTACATGCTATGTTAAGTTTTTCTAGAAAAAATATTATGTAGATCTATGAATGTTAGAGTAGTTAAATGGCTTTTAATGGCTTCTTTTTCCGTTCATCATTGCTTCTGTTGATTATATTGAAAATAAAGCCTGTCACTTTCATTTATGTAGCAATTTATATTGATCAGGCTCCGAGGTTATAAAACTTCTCATTCTCAACTCAAAATTTTCTCTAATTTTAAATTCAAATAAATGTTTGAAAATAAAAGGTAATATTAATAAGTTGTTATTTATAACAACTTATTAATATTATCTTTTATGTTAATACATTAAAATGAGTATTAAAAATATAAAGGCTTTAATTTCAAATTGAAATTTGAGAAAATTTTGAGTTGAGAAAGAGAAAAGTTTTATAACCTCAGGCCCAGATACTTGGCTCAATGAATAAGCTTAAGTGGATTACATTATCTTACATGTATCAAGAACTTACATTTTCACAAATATTTCTTACATAAAAATAGAATGAGATTGAAATTAAGGTTGCTTTCAAGAAAATAAAAATCAATTAGCTAACATAACTTCATTATAATGTCAGTATGATGTTATGATGATTTCTTTAATGCTTTTCGGTGGTTTATCGAGAAATAACGGTAGATTATCACTTGATAATCTCACTGCAAAAGCAGTGAAATAATCAAAAAATTATACCCTGCTTTTGTACATTTCATCCTATCGGCCGCCATCTATGCAGGGCAAAATAAGTGACGTCACATGTACAATGAATGTTGGATAGCAAACACACGCAAAATGACAAGCTTTACAAAAATATGTCCTAGAAAATTCACATTTGTCTCAATTTTGCAATAAAGAAATAGAATAATTGTTTGGTTTTCGGGATAGATTGACTAATATTTCGTGAACAACAGAAGATATGTTTTTACTTGTTGCTCAACCACTCGTGTAAATATAACTTTTGTTGTTCACTCAACGAATTTAAATCAATCTTACATTGAAACAAACAATTTTCCTCTATACATGTATTACAGCTGTTTTACTGACAGGTTTGTCAGTGTTACGGCTAGTTCAAGGGCTTAACTCCCATAATGCAATTTACACAAGTGCATAACAGAAATAATCCTCTGTTTAAAAAAATCATCATAGCATTGAAACTACAGCTTTACAAGCTGTAGTTACGATGTTTTGATCATTCACCAAAGCTCAAATTATAAAAAGGGAGCTGACAAGGGCATTCATTTTTGGTCACAGTTATAATATTGCCCTTATCCTATCTATTCTTTGGTTGTCACCTTCTGAGTATGTATAAATTCCAAAGTCCTAGATAAGCCTATGTAGTTTGTAAGAAGAATTATTTTCTTAGTCCTTAATGTTTTAAAATCAGAAAGCATGATTATGTGATGGTTATGCATGTTGTTGCCAACTCTATTCCAGGGATCTTCAGTGACGTCTATGACTAGAATACAACAAACAGTCGCCACATACTTCCGCTTCTCCCTCATGGACTTGTTGTCAAAAATGGTGGCTGGATCACCACATTTTGTCAGGTAAGGTTTATAACACATTACTGCTGTTAACTTTGATTTGACAGGCATCATAGACTAAGATCAGCCTGCACAAATATGCAGTCTGATCTAAGTCTATACTGCCTGCTTTCTTGTGAAATTTAATGGGAAAACTTGTGCCAGACAGGTTGAAATGTAAAGTCAAAGTACTGAAAGCTCTGGAGGCCAGGAAATTTTCAAAATTTATGTAAGATGAGAAGAGAAGTAATTATCTGCGACATCTATGACTAGAATACAACAAACAGTGGTCACATACAAGCCGACTTTCTCTCTTATTGTCCTGTTATAAAAAATGGTGGCTGGATCATCTCATTTGGTCAGGTTTAGTTTTATAATATGTATAATGTAATGTGTTGTAATATGTTTATCATATTTAAGCCAGATGCTGCTGAATTTGTGTTTCAGTTCACGGTCTTGCTTATATCTTGGGCATCTTAGCAGATTGCTTGGAATTTCAAACCAAAGTCATGTAGAAAGTAAATAAAGTAGGCTCAGATCTGACTGCAATGTGTTTGTTCTAGGATTTCATGACCTGGGGGGAGGGATTTCATCACAAAAGTGAAGCAATTGAGAGATAACTGGTATTTCATACCTTTTGTTCATAGTAAAAATTCGCCTCAAATCTAGAAAATATGGGAAAAAAGTGAGGCTATCCCCCAATCTCCCCTGTCTAGAATAAACACTGCTGCAATATTGTCCAGGATTATGTTAGTCTATACTGTATGCTAAAGCTTTGCATACAGCATGAAAATACTATAAACAGCAGGAAAAGGGTAAAGTTGTCCATTTAATATCAATGTAATTGATCATTTGCAGGGGATATGAGAAACAATTATCTATATTATTGTCAATAATTTTATATTTATTGACAATTATTGGTAAAACATCTTAAGGCCATCTTCAAAATCACTGATGCACATAATATGATATTGGCAATCTACAGGAATTTGATTAGTATTTTGGTTCTATATTATTGTCATCATATTATTTGCTTGTGGGCACCTTTAGTGTTAAAACTAACCACAAATGTTTAAGATCATGAGTGAAAGCTTATTCTAAAAGAAAGTACTTCTTCTAGGTCATTGTCTCTGGTTAATGTCAGTTTAAACCTTGTCATGTTGAACCCAAAATATTCCTGCTGTGGCCGGAGATACAGACAAAGATCAGGCTGCACATATGTGCAGTCTGATCTTAGTTTATATCACCTGATTTTCCATTTTTATATGCCGGAAGGGTCGTATTATGTTATCGTCTTCATTGTCTGTCTGTCAATCTGTCCGTTAGCAAATTCGTTTCTGGTCCATAACTTTCAAACTAAAAGGCCTATGGTCTTGAAACTTCACAGGTGTATAGATCTCATATCTAGGGTGTGCAGAGTGCAAGAACCACAACTCTACCATTTGTAATTTTTGAGTTATTGCCCTTGTTTGATTCAGTTAGCAAATTCGTGTCCGGTCCATAACTTTCAAATTACAAGGACTACGATGTTTAAACTCCACATGTATATAGAACTCATAGCTATTGTGTTTGATTACATTATCTCAATCTGATTGAATTTGTGAATATTTTAGTAGTAATTTAGTGTTTGCTAGAAAAAACATTCTAAGGATCAATAAAAAGTTTTAAAAAATCACCCATTTATTTCTGAGCTTTGGGCGTATAATGCCACACCCAGTGTTGCTCTTGTTAAATCAGGAACAGTTAAAAAAAAACTATTTTCAAAAGCAATAATCAGACTCTAATTTAGTGCATCCAGTGCTTTAAGTATTTTGATTTCAAATAATTTCTCTAAGATTGTTCTGCATTACAAGGGTTATTGTGGACTTCAACAAAAATTGTCCTTAGAAAATGATTATACAGTTTAAAAGTTAAAAGAAAAAAAAAGATTCCGTACCATATAGAAATAGATATTAAAAGTCTCTGGATGGGCCTTCATGGGCAAAAGGATAATTCAGTGAAGCTTTTGATCAGCTGTTAGATACCATGAATTAATTAATTAATTAATTAATTAATTAATTAATTAATTAATTAATTAAATTCATTCATACATTCATTCATTCATTCATTCATTCATTATAAATTTTTCAAGAAGGGTATGAAAATGAATAAAAACCAACCCCCTTGATATATTTAGAGCACCACATAGAAAGAGTGATTTTGATTTCAAATTTGAAATTTCATGGTTATTTAAAAAATCCTCTAATGAGTTTACATAATAAAGGGGTTTGAATGAGAAATATTAGATTTAGACTGGCATCATTTTCTCTAAACTGGAGCCCGTAAAAATGAAAAATGATTGATATTAACAACAAAAAAAAAGGCAATTATCCCTTCTTATGCTATTTATAGCATTTTCCTTCTGTATTTAAAGCAGTTGCAGGCAGTGTAGACTAAGATCAGTCTGCAAAGATATACAGTCTGTTCCTAGCTTACACAGCTGGCTTAACACTTAAGGTAGTAGACCTGTAATAGTTTTGCAACATTTCAGCACTCAAAAACTTTCACAATGTTAACCGGCCGCCACCATAGGGCAGTTGGTTAAGCATAAGACTTCCAATCTGGAAGTCGTGGGCTCAATCCCCAGTGGCGGCAAATATCCTTTCCGACGGTTGTCTCTCACCAATGGGTTGATAATCGTAAACCTATGTGAGATAGCAGTCAGAGGCTAGGAAAGGGTGTAATGGTAGTACAGGTGAAAGAAATACCAGGAATCCATCGTTAGGTGCTCCAGCCGCCGCAATATAACTGCAAAATTGTTGAAAGCTGCATAAACCCATTCAAACAAACAAACACAATGTTAACCAAAGTTTCCTAATTGAAATCATCAGGAAACCTCAGTTAACACTGTTAAAGTTTATTAGGCCTACTTCCAAAAGGTTGCAAAACTATTACAGGTCCACTACATTTATTATTGTGTAGAATACATGCGACAGACCGGTTTAAATGTGAAAATTGGCAACTTATTTGAAACTTAATTTTATTAGTCCCCCACTGGTTACCGGTTGGGGGACTATAGGTTTGCTCGATTCCGTCTGTCCGTCCGTCTGTCTGTCCGTCCGTCTGTCCGTCACGCTTTTGTCCGGGCTATATCTTCTAAACCATATGTGCTAGCAACTTCAAACTTGGTACACTTATAGATCTCATTGAGGAGAAGTGTCATGTTCAAGATCCATAACTCTGCCACACCCACTTTTTGAGTTATTGCCCTTTGTTGTTTTTACCCTTACATTCTTGTCCGGAACATATCTCCTAAACCATGTGTGCTAGCAACTTCAAACTTTGTACACTTATAGATCTCATTGAGGAGAAGTGTCATGTTCAAGAACCATTAATCTGCCACACCCACTTTTTGAGTTATTGCCCTTTGTTGTTTTTACCCTTACATTCTTGTCCATAACATGTCTCCTAAACTATGTGTGCTAGCAACTTCAAACTGTGTACACTTATAGATCTCATTGAGGCAAAGTGTCATGTTCAAGATCCATAACTCTGCCACACACACTTTTTGAGTTATTGCCCTTTGTTTTCTTACCCTTACATTCTTGTCCGGATCATATCTCCTAAACTATAAGTGCTAGCAACTTCAAACTTTGCACACTTATAGATCTTATTGAGGACAAGTGTCATGTTTAAGAACTGTTACTCTGCCACGCCCACTTTTTAAGTTATTGCCCTTTGTTGTTTTTACCCTTACATTCTTGTCCGGAACATATCTCCTTAACTATGTGTGCTAGCAACTTCAAACTGTGTACACTTATAGATCTCATTGAGGCAAAGTGTCATGTTCAAGATCCATAACTCTTCCACTCCCACTTTTTGAGTAATTGCCCTTTGTTTTCTTACCCTTACATTCTTGTCCGGATCATATCTCCTAAACTATAAATGCTAGCAACTTCAAACTTTGTACACTTATAGATCTTATTGAGGACAAGTGTCATGTTTAAGAACTGTTATTCTGCCACGCCCACTTTTTGAGTTATTGCCCTTTGTTGTTTTTACCCTTACATTTTTGTCCGGATCATATCTCCTAAACCATAAGTGCTAGCAACTTCAAACTTTGTATACTGATAGATCTCATCGAGGACAAGTGTCATGTACAAGAACTGTTACTCTGCCATGTCCACTTTTTGAGTTATTGCCCTTTGTTGTTTTTAGTCTTACATTCTTGTCCGGATCATATCTCCTAAACTACAAGTGCAGGCAACTTTAAACTTTTACAGTTATAGATCTAGTAAGTAGGAGATATATTATAAGAGAGGATTTTTTGTTATCCGGTGGGGGACTCCTGTATTGCATCGCAATACGACATGCACTTGTTTCTACAAGTTTGGCTGAAGTTTAATCCACAATTATAAAGCAAAACACGGGCAGTGTAGACAAAGATCAGATTAAAAAGATATACAGTCTGTTCTTAGCCTACACATCTGTCTTAACACTTAAGTTAGTGGACCCGTAATAGTTTCGCAACATTTTGGCAATCCTGAACTTTCACAATGTTGACCGAGGTTTCCTTATGAAAATCATCAGGAAACCTTGGTTAACACTGTTAAAGTTCATTACTTCCAAAAGGCTGAAGAAGTATTATGGGTCCACTACCTGAATTATTGTGCAGTAAACAAGAGCTAGATCAATTAGGCTGGTTAAAGTGTTTTGAAAATTGGCAACTTGTTTGAAACTTGATTTCATTTCTACCATTCGGGCTAAAGTTTAACCCACATCTATAAAGCAAAAGGCAGGCAGTATAGACTAAGTTCAGACTGCACTTCTGTGCAGGCTAATCCTAGTCTATTCTGTCTGCCAAAATTTTGTATAAGTCATAAAGAGCACGAGAAGGGTTAACACGCCACACAGTATCTTCTGCTTAAAAGAGGGGAAATATTGATGTATCTATTTTCAAAGCAATTAGAAGGATGTTGTGGGAGTTAGGAAGTATCAGTTGATTTATGGTTCCAGGGACCTTGATTGTCTTAATTTCCAGGAAAAATGTAACTGACTGCATGTCCATGTTTTAGAACAGTTTGTTATATGATTCCATGTTGCGAATCTAAATATATTCATGTAAGGATATGATGGCTTCATGTCAGTGACTTAAATGAGTAGCTGGCGACGTCAAATGTTTTCACTCAAAGTTTTGAGAGCTAACTCCATTTAAACTGACGTCATTGAGTTTTTCAAAGCTTTTCTCCTATTTTTTGAAAATAGTCTGTCTATGTACATCCGAGGTTGATCGTGAGATTGGCCGAGTGGTGTTCCTAATGGTTTCCAATGCAGATGTCTTTATAATCATTTTGCAGACTATTTCTGATGAAAACAAAAGGTCCGGGCTCTAGATAAGATGGTTAGATGAGAAACTTAGTAACTTTGTAATTCCTCATTCAAACCCTATGTTCAAGTGTCTTGAAGAGACCATTTCAATGACTACCCACAACATGGGTACAATTGATGTATAAAAATTATTTTCTTGTGAAATCAATATCATTCCTTATCAGTGGAACTTTTATTGGAGTTGTGGATGATCTTTGAAAGGATACTAAATATTGTATAACTAAGCAAGACCATTTTCTGAGAACTAATCATAAATTCTATCAATAATAGCCTTATGGGGAAGGATCTAGTAAATGTTGACATATCATTCCATCTATACCTAATAAGGTTTGATGAATAGGATACTTGCATGACTTTGATCTGTTGATAATTTTCATCCTGGAAAAAATATCTAGGTCAATTAGCGTTAGAAAAACTCAAGTTCATAGTACTTTAGAACTTATCATACTCCCTCTTACCAAGTAGAGGGGATATTCAAATTTCATCATATCTATCTGTCTTTCTGTCTGTCTGTCCATTCAAATGATAGTCACGTAGCTTCTGTCTGTAGACGTTTTCATTTCCAGAGTCTAATTCAAGAAAGAAGTGACGATAGTCATGAAACTTCATACAATTGTTGTCTGTGTCCCAAGAAAATATCCTATTTTCTTTGGATCATGAAGGTAAAAGGTCAACAACAAAATGAACTTTGTTTGCAAAAAGTTTCTGCAACTAAGACAAAGCTGATTGTGTTGAGTACTTTTCTGTTCTACGGCAGATCTAGTTGGATCATGTTTCCAGATTATTGCTAGTTTGTTGCATATTTAGCATACAAACATATCTACCTATCCTTCCCACTCAATATTGCAAAGCAATATAACATAGCTAAAATAATCTTTACAATGGTATTCATTCAATCTTCAATATCAGCTATGAAAAACAAGCATCAAGCAACCACTTACAAGGCCACCAAAAAGCTGTCGTTCAAGAAAATGGTCTCTCAGTGCATTTTTTGCTGACACATAAGAAAAGTAATTTTGATACAATATGTATGTTGTTGCAAATTTCTTGATAATCCATTGTTGTTAAATCTCAATAGAATCTTCTCTTTCAGATGATTCTAATGAGATTTATGAATATAAGATTCCTTTACAAATAATTGTTGAACCGATTATATTTTCTTTTTATGCCCCCGATAGGGAGGCATCATAAATTTGACTTGTCCGTCCGTCCGTCTGTCCGTCTGTCCGTCCGTCATTCCGTCCAAAAACTTTAACATTGGCCATAACTTTCTTATTACTTAACATATTCGCATCATACTTTACCACAACATTCCTTGGTACATTACCTTTCTGTAGGCACATACTTTGGTGACCTTGACCCCTGGATGACCTTGACCTTCAACATAGATTGGCCATAATTTAAAATCAAAGCGGTGTCGGGGGCATTGTCATCTTACAGTGACAGCTCTTGTTCAGATATTAAGTTTTTAAAAAGGGATTTCTAAAAGGGTTGCTTATTGAAAATGGTCACTTAATAGACATGGTTGCTAGAGGAAGTTAACTTCTATCAATGATATTGTTAAAGCTCCAAAAGAGCGAGTGATTGTCATGGGTGTGTGTCTGTCGTGCATCTGTGAGTGTGTATGCAAACTTGTCTTTAAACATCTTCTCCTCCTAAACTGATGTGTAGATTTTTAAGAAACTTGGCATAAATGATCTTTGGGTAATGCTTTTCTAAACTTGTTTAGAAAATTTGGATTGAATGAATGAATGAATGGTGTTTTATGGCCCGTCGACAACTAAGGTCATGTTGGGCGCAAAACGTAATACCCTAAATATGGGCATGGTAGGGAGAGCCTTATTTTCACTATGAAACTTTAAAAATCTTCTCTTGTGATCCTTTTCTCAAGTTGTTGAGAAATTTTGATTGACCCCTAACTGGGGGCATGGTGGGGCTTATTTTCACTTTAGAAAAGTACTACCAAACCATTGGATCAATTTCAACCAAACTTTGCAGGATAACATTCCTGGGTAAATCTCCTCCTAGGGGAATTTTGATTGGACCATAAGTGGATGTGGCCTTGTGGGGAACAATGTTCACAAAAATGATTCAAATTTTCCCATGCTATATATAGTATTGTTTCATTGTTAAAGATCCCTCAAGAGTTATTTACCTTATAAAAAAAAACCTTTCCTTTTTAGAATCAATACTATTCAATATTTTGAAAAATTGCTTTCCATATAAGATTTAGCCTACACTTTCTGTCCAACTTAAGCCTCTGCCCAAATTTTCTTGTAGACTTCCATGTCTGACAGAGTTTCTCATTGATAGATATTTGAAAGCCAGGCCCTCTAGTTAATATTGCTGATCATAATATAGAATCAGTTATATATGTCGTGCAATAATGTTGGTCTTAATTTATGCTAGTTTAGTGTAGTTTGTTTACGTCTTAAGCTTAAGTCTATAAAATCTCTCCCTAACACTCAATCCGGAAATTTTCAAGTCCCTAAGAGAGGGAGAGGGGCACTGGTTCTACAACTAGGTGAACTGGAGCTGGCTATTGAGTGTTTTGCCTTTATACACACCGGGGCGACTGTGGGGTTTGATTCATGGACCTTCAGGTCCCAGAACAAGCTCCTTTACAACTAGGTCACAGAGGCAGTTTAATATTGACTTTATGTGGTTTTGATAATACATGTATTTATCTTTTCTATCAGGCCATTCATCCTTGGCATACTTTTCACAGCATATTTCTGCATTACAGAATGTTTTTACAAATAGTATAGGCTAAGATCAGCCTGCACAGATGTCTAGCCTGGTCTTAGCCTTCAGTGCTTGCTTTCTGAATTATTGTTGTAGAAAAAACTTGTGCTAGACAATGATGATTACAATGTGTCAAAAGTGAGTGATTCAATTACAGTCAAACCTGTCTCAGAGGCCACCTGTCTTAAGCAAGCAGCAACTGAGTTCCCAAATGAATCAAGTGTACTGAAATTGACCTGTATTAAGCAAGCACCTGTCTTGAGCAGGCAGTTTTTAAATGTTCCATGGGTGTTTGTTTTAGACAGGTTTGACTGTAATAACATTTTTGTTTCCCTTCAGATGTATTCGTCCAAATGAAGAAAACTTGCCTGATCAATTTGACCCAAAGAAAGTTACGACACAGTTAACATATACAGGGGTACTTGAGACCACCAGAATACGACGGGAGGGATATTCACACAGGATTACATTCCCGGAATTCGTTAACAGGTGAGAAAAATAATGATTTTTGTCAAGCCAACTCTTGTCAGTAATTTATATTTGTCATGGTGACAAGTTTTTGGGTGTAAGCCTCCCTGTCAACATTTATCCAGAGACTGAATATAACTCCTGCATTTCAATGGCTCATTGTGAAACAGTTGTAACTGCCTATATATTTATATGAAAATAACTTAGAACACCAATGAGTACATAAGTACATGCGCTATTTGAAATAAATTTCAGGAAAGCTTGTTATCTTTTGTAAGAATCCTTATTATTATGGGTCTAGACAGAATTTACTGTCAAATATGTCATTCTGATGGCTCAGTGCCAAAAACGGTTGTAACTCCCCATATTTTTATAGGCAGTTACAACTAATTTGTGCAGAGCCATTGATTTATCTTACGTTATTAAATAGAGGATATTGAAAGAATGGTCATGGAATACTGAATATTTTACTCAAGTCGACTATAAACAGATAAAACGAGGCTCCGTCAAGTTTTTATCAGTTTTTAGATGACAAGTTTAATAAATTCTGTATTTTATGAGCACAAATTTTATATTCCATTTATAATATGATCCAAATTTTCACAATAAATTGTCTGAATTTTTGAAATTCAACATTTCAATTTTCTGCGAAACTGATAACGCTGTTTAAAACTGACATCGCAATATATTTATATATATATTATGACGTCATTTTTGCAGTAACTAAATAGCAATGCTTTTAATCTGAGCCCATTTGAATAGTAGTTTCACTAGCGTAATTACATCCATGTAATATTAAAAATATTCAACGGGTTTATTTCACTCCCGCGACATAGGTCATATTATAATGAAAATTATACAATAAGGGATTGGTACAAACTATATCAAAAGTGCCTATTTATGATAGTTTGTGTTTAGCTTTCAAAATGATGAGCATTATCTCAAGCAGTAAATTGTGGTGTGAGATATCCAAAACTAATGAAAACTATGGTTTACATTTGAAAAAATTAGAAATGATTAGGGATCATATAAACTTTTTCTTTTGACAACATAACCTGCATTTAGGTTGAAAAGGTTTGTGTAGCATTTGTTGTTACCCAGCTTCCAAAGCAGGATACAATTCCTAAATGTTTTTTCCATCATGACTGAAAAGTTGACTTATCAGCTGATATTTCAACCTGATTTTTGTACATTATATTTAATTTCAGATATATTCTCCTAGCCCTAGGAAAGTTGGACAAAATTCATCCCAACAGACAAGGCTGTGAAATGTTACTGAAACATTTAGGGTTGACTGACTGGGCTTTGGGAAATACAAAGGTATGTAGATTGGATGGAACAGTTAGATTATTCTGATGAATGGAACCATATAGTTATATCACCATATTGATCCTAACAATTTTGATATCATAGGATCAGCTTCATTTGAGACAGACTGAACTTAACCCAGTCTAGAATGGAAATGTTAAGGTAGTGGACCCGAAATAGTTCCAAAATATTTCGGAACTTATGATCTTTCACAATGTTGACCCAAAGGTCCTGAGTTAGATTCCAAGGAGTGGCTATTGATCTTGGTTCTTTCATTGGCCCACACATTCGGCATGAGTACTGGTGAATTTTCCAGAAATCAGAATGGAGAGGGATTAATATAAGTTATAAGAAATTAGTGAGAAAATAAATAGGTTTAAACTTAAACCATTCAATCAAAATAATGTTGCTAATTTGTAAACAAAATGTGTACTTAGTGACCATTCTCTATAAAGACCCCTTTTTGGTGGTCCTGTAGATAGTCAATTAATACTGTAGTATCGTTCATTTACAGGTATTTCTGAAATTTTACCATGTTGAAATGTTGGCCAGGCAGTTTGAAGAATTCCAGAGTAAAATTGTTCGTTTACAGTCTTTGTTCAGAATGTTACTTGCCAGGAATCATTACTTCGAGAGAAAATGGCAGTTGGAAAAGTCTGCACTTATTTTCCAGAAATGTAAGTTGAAGATATTGAAATGCAGTCTGGGCCTTCAGGATGACCAAATGGTGCAAACAGTTTGCCAATTATACCTGCTATGCACGCAAGTTCATGTGAAATGCAGGGTATAATTAGCAAACAGTTTGCGCTGTTTGCTCATCCTGAACGCAGGGCTGTTTTACTGTTTTTAAAGACACAACAGGCTAGTACAAAAACTATGTCATTCCACATTGAATACATATTTTTAAGAAGGAAAAATCAAAGGGATTGTAATTAAAAAGTGCTGGCCTAAAACAGGCTTAAAAGAGTGATGGTGAAATGAAACAGTGTCAAGCTATTACTTCTAATGTTCAATGAATTGTAATTTTTTCCAGGTATTTATTTGTGTCCCACCAATTGGTAGAATCAAAATTCACAAGACAATTGTCTTGGGATAAAAAACAATTCTCAAAAATGAAGACATTGGCAGTTTAAGTCAAATTTCTTCAAATCAACATTGTCAAAGTGAAAAATGTCTATTTTTAACCAATTTCATTGACTTAGGTTTCATTTATTGAACAACAAAGCTATATTTTCACGATAAGCAAAAATGTAGCTTTTTTTATTCACTTATAAATGATCTTATATTCAATCAAATGATTATCCTCCATATTTTTCATTTTGTGAATTAAAAGAGCTATGCCATGGAAATATAGCTTTTGTTCCTCACTCAGTTAAAGAAGAATCAATATTACACTGAAACAAATGGTTATCCTCTATTTATTCAACAGATACCAGGGGCTGGAAAGTGAGAAAAGAATACAGGAAAATCTACAGAAATAGACATCTGTCAGCTGTTAAAATACAAAAAGGTAAAATGAGCCCCTGCGTGACATTTTCAACAATTTTATGTGTCTGGATTGACATACTTTGAAAAGTCAGGACAATCGCACACGTCATTTAAATTTGTATGATTTTAACAGGAACAGTAGATCCATATCTATATTCAATGCATAGTGAAAGCCGCCCTCATAGCCCAGTTGGTAGCACATCAGACTGTCAATCTAGATGTCCCAGGTTTGACCAGGGACGGCAGCACTCATTCTTTCTGACTTTTTGTTTCTCACCTATGGGTAAATAACCGTAGACCTATGTGAGATAGCAGCTGGAGGCTAGGAAAGGATGTAATGGTTGTACTGGTGTGACAAATACCAGGAATTGGTTGTTAGGTGTTCTAGCTGCTGCAGTATAACTGAAAGATTGTTGAAAGGGGCTAAAACAGCATTTAAATAAACAAATTGATGGCTCAGCGTGAAAAAGTTGTAACTACCTATGCATACAAGGGATGATCCAGAAGTTTGTATAATGGGCTTATAACTTTTGCATTTTTAGCTTGTTCAGTATATAATTTGGTCAATGTGCAGTTTTGGCACTACAGAGAACATTATTGTTATTATTTTTGCAGAATTATTTTTAACAGCCTTAGAAAACGTTACTAAAGAAACATATGAATGCTAAGGCGGGAGAGCATGAAAAAATATTAAAAGTCTGTTAAATAAATCAAGTTTTTGTAAGTTTTCTGTAACTTAAGTTGGAATTCTATGGCTAAATTAAATAGGAAGCTAATAGGAATTATTTGTCATATTTTAAAGCTTATTGGGAGATTTCTTACGGGCACAGAATAGTTTAGTAATACAGAATAATCAAGGAAAAATTAACAAAACGTCAACACCAAAATATGAATACCGTTTATTTTTGCGAATTTCGCCATGATCTATATTATACATCAATCCAAACATTTCAGTTAGTTTATAAAAATGATAAAAATGTGCAGAAGAGAACTTTTCCTAAAGCTATCCGGAATATTCTATGAGGATAAGGCTTCAAAGAAGTATTTAGAATGGTCTAATAGAGTTTCAACAAATGAATTTATCCCAATGGTTCTCACTATTTTTTAGCTCCACTGGCTGAAAGCCACTGGGGCTATTGTCATGGCGTTGTGTCCGTCGTGCGTCCGTCCGTGCGTCCGTGCGTGCGGTCGTAAACTTTTTCTTTAAAAATCTTCTCCTCAGAAACTACTGGATGGATTTCAACCAAACTTCACAGGAATGATCCTTGGGTGACCTTCTTTCAAAGTTGTTCAAGAAATTTTGATCCAATGAAAAACATGGATTTAATGGGCGTGGCTAATTTCCAAATATGGTAAAAAGTAACTTTTCTCAGGTTGTAATTGATGGATACTAATAAAATTTTACATGAATGATCCTTGGGTGACCCTTTATCAGTTTACCAAAAATTATTTTGATCAGATGAAAAATATGCATTTTATGGGCGGAGGTCATTTCTCTATATGTTATATAGTGGAAACTTTGAAAATCATTTTCTCAGAAACTTACTGATAGATATCAACCAAATTTTACATGATTGATCCTTGAGTGACCCTTTATCAGTCTATCAAAAATTATTGTGATCAAATGAAAAATATGTATTTTATGGGCGGAGGTCATTTCTCTATATGTTATATAGTGGAAACTTTGAAAATCATTTTCTCAAAAACTAACTGATAGATATCAACCAAATTTTACATGAATGATCCTTGGGTGACCCTTTATCAGTCTACCAAAAATTATTGTGATCGAATGAAAAATGTGTATTTTATGGGCGGAGGTCATTTCTCTATTTGCTATATAGTGGAAACTTTGAAAATCATTTTCTCAAATTGAAAGTGATGGAAATCAACCAAATTTAACATGAATGATCCTTGGGTGACCCTTTATCAGTCTACCAAACATTATTGTGATCAGATGGATAATATGTATTTTATGGGTGGAGGTCATTTCTCTCTATGTTATATAATGGAAACTTTGAAAATCATTTTCTCAGAATGTAATCAATGGATATCAATCAAACTTCATTAGTATGATCCTTGGGTGATCCATTATCATGCAGCCAAAAATTATCGTGATCGGATGAAAATTATGTCTTCTATTGGTGGATGTAATTTCTCTATAAGTTATAAAAGTGGAAGCTTTGAAAATCATTTCAACATAAATAGAACCCAAAATATCTAAAAAGTCTAGTCAAAACTTTCATTACAAGAATTTCAAGCCTGTGGAGCGACTCAAGCCATTCATGGCTTTCTAGTTAAAATAAAAAGGTCCAAATTTTGGCTCCCCACTTTATTAAAAACACCATGCATATGAATAATTGTAAACAAATCCAATTTGAAAGGTATGTGGATATTTTCTCTTAGTTGGTGTATCAGGCACAGAAAGGCATTAGAGTAAGTGGAGGCTATGTAGAAAAGAAATATTGTTGCATTTCAAATTTTGGTATACAAGAGGGTAGAATGATTATTCTAGTTTCAGGAAATCAGCCAAGTGTGAAAAGATTCAACCCTAGTTAGGCAGAATACCGCCCTGTGTCCAGGATCACAAAATGGCGCAAACAGTTTTCCAATTGCACAATGCTTTGCATGTGCACTTGTGTGCAAAGCGGGGTATAATTGGAAAACTGTTCGCACCATTTTGTCATTCTGAACGCAGGGCAGGATTGACTAAAAAAGTTGCCACAAACATAAAGATGTCTTTTCATTCCAGTAAAATTTACTTAAGTCTAGCAAAATTTTAAAGTTTACCAAACCAATTGTCCTGAAAAATGCCTATTTCTTAACTCTGCACAAATACAGCAAAACTTATGTTAAGCAACCACTAGGGGGACAACCAGAAACTAGTTGCTTATGGGAATGTTCACTTTATACAAAATTTCTTAACAAATGACACAGGTCATTTTAATAGCATTTATAGATTGTCGGTCAAGTTGTAATAAATCCAATGATGGTTGAACCCATAAGAATCGTCTCATTGAGAAGATTCTAATGGGCTTCAACAACACAAGATTCATTATTAACTAATTTCCAAAGATTTTGCTTACTGTGGGGGACTTTTTATGATGGTCGCTTAATAGATATGGGCACTCAATCAATATCGACTGTAGACACAAATGTTTCCATTCACCCACAGTTTACAGAGGATATACTGCCAGAAAATCTGCCGTACCTGAAATGTCTAGAAAGAAAGAGGCTGTTGTGAAAATACAAAGTGTATTTAGAGGTCATAGAGCAAGGTCAGAGGTTAAACAGCTCAAAGTCAAAGAAGAGAAAAGTGCCATGGTCTTACAGAAAGGTTGGTTATGGTTTAAACAGATATTTTTGGAATACTTCACTAAAAAAACACTTAAATCAAGGAATGGATTTTTTTCTAACATCAACAACATAAAATACAATTTTTTGAAATGCACTGATGACAGATATACCACGAAAAACATGTGTTAGATGACATTATTTAGAATGTGATCTTTCACATCGTGGGTTCGGCACAAGACTGTAGTAAGGGTATATACAATGTATATACACTTACTACAGTCTTGCACCAAACCCTCAACATGTTAGGACAAGGATATCTCCAATGGCTGATTGTTTTACAAGATAACATCTATGTGACTATGTGAGAAATAGAGGATATTGAATGAGTGGTCATGGAATACTGAATTTATTAAACAAGTCATCTATAAACAGATGTAAAACAAGGCTGTGCTGAGTTTTTATCTGTTTTAGATGATAAGTTTTATAAATTCTGTATTTTATGAGCAAAAACTTTACATTCTATTTATAATTTCCCCTGAATTTTTGCTAAAAAAAATATGAGCACAAATTTTATATTCTATTTATAGTTTCCCCTGAATTTTGCTTAAAAGGGAGGAATTTCAGAAATCTATGAATTTTAGTTTTTCTGTGAAACATATAATGTGGTTCATGAAATGACGACAGCAAATGCATAATGACGGATTTTTCACTAAATGAATATAATGTTGCTATACATTCTTAGCTCATTTGCATAATTATTCCACTAGTATAATAACAACCGTATAATATCCAAAATATTCAACGCTACTGTGACGTAGGTCATATTATAAATAGATTTATTTTAGATTGATACTATGTAAAAATTAAGAACATTACCTCCTTGGCTTATTAGTTGTGAAAGATGTTGAAAGTTACAACTAAATTTGTAATCATTTGTCAAAGTTAAGGGAAGCAAGTTGGATTTACCATTTTAAATTTTTAAGTTCAGAGTGTGTTAGTAAAAGGCATCAAAAACATATTGAAATCAGGACTATTCAAAATTGAAAAATGGTGAAATTTACCACCTAAAGTGTTTATCATTGTTCAATGTGAAATGAAACAACTTTCACTAAAAAAATTATATTATTTTATAGCTTTCAGAAACCGTAAAGCCAAAATTAGTGCTAAACAGCAAGTCCAAGCCAGAAAACAGTCAACAGTTGATGCTGCCTTGTTGATACAGACCTACTATAGAATGTGGCGATGTAAAACTGTGTATCAACAACTTATAAAGTATAAGGAACAAAAGGAATTACAGCTAATTTACTTTGGAGAACAGGTATGTAGCTTTTGTGTCTTCAGGAAAAATGAAAACAATCAGGAAAAACAAAGTAGATCTTGAAAATTTTTTCCTTGACTTATGAGACTATAAAAAAATCCATAAATGCTAGCGGCTGGTCAAATGACTTAAAGAAATAAACTGAGAAAACAAATTTCAAGATACTTCTTAGGTCAGATCTTTACTGTACAATCATATTTTAAAGCAATTTCTTAGGATAAATTATAATATAAAAGATAATTGCTCTGTTATCAAACTTCTTAAATTTCTATTTTATAGATCCTCGCATACAGTGATGATATAACTTCAAAGTTCCACAAAAACAACACTACAGCCAAATTTATACCAGACCCGGAAGCCATGACCTTGCCAACATCACCAAAGCCATCCACATCCAAAAATAGAAACACCAAAGCTCCTCCCACAAATACCAAAGCTCTACCCCCTCCTGTTGCTAAGCAACCAAAGATAGACAGGAAGCCTCAAGTGTCAGAAGAGAGACTGGACCACATAAAGAAAATGTCCGAGTTAAAGACACTGATGCCAGACACAGAGATGAAGTATTATAATAAAATGGTGAGATATTATTTGCTAGAGTATACAAAACTTCAATAATATCTTACTCCAGCTTTCAAGCTAATGTTAGGAGGTCTTTATAGCACTACTAAAACATTTGACATCACAACCTTCAAGGCATCTGAATAAAACAAACTGGTATTTGTCATTTAAAGTAGGACAATGTGAGAAAATAAACCAATTTGAATCACTAGCCCTGATTATAAATATCATCTCTCTATATTAGTAATGCTGAAAAATCATTTATTAAAACAGTGTGTTCATAATTGTTTCAAGCACAGAAATAAACTTTGATGATAATGTGGGAAAAATCACACAATATTTTGAATACAAAGCATATTTACAATGCTGCTTTACTTTGGATTGCTTTGATAATGTCACTACCAGAAAGTTTGGTGAAAATTTGTTTATCCAGCTTATTGAAATAATCATACTGATAGCTTTTGTGATAGCACAATGATGATAAAAATATCCCTTGCTTATTTCCAGAACCAAAGATATAGACATGTAGATGAAAATGATAACAAAGTTATATCTTTACCTAGTCCTGCCAGTAGCCGTAAAATGTAAGTTATGCATCCCCTACTGTAATGCAGGGCTCTTGTTTGACCCTTAAACCAGGGTTTTGACCCCCCCCCCCAAAAAAAAAAATAAATAAATAAAAAAATAAAATAAAAAAAATAAATGAAATAAAATAAAAAATAAAAAGAATAAAAAAAATCTGAAATAATTGCATTAAGACCCTTAAAATTTTCTTTCAAGTGGGTCATTTTGACCCCCTTGAGATAAATTTGTAAGGGTCAAAACTGTGATTTTCCTACAAATTTTAAATGAAAGTGTTTACAAATAAATGTTTTTTTTCATATCTTACAATGAAAGGTCAATTGACACTTATACCTTCAAAATTCTAATCATTATTTGGGCTTTCTGTTGTTTTGACCCTTTAAAAATCAGTTTTAACCCCCAGAATTTCATGGTACGGTAGTCATTGACTCCTTCATGTTAAACGCTGGCACTAGCCCTTTTATATTTGAAATCTGATTATTTATTATTGTAGATCTTTGATTATATATTCAGTAAAAGCCTAAGACATTTTTGAAATCGAAATTTTTTGAGGGATTAGTGAAAAACCATTGTAAATGCCTATGAATATATAAAGGCACTTACAATGGTTTTGCACTGCTTGTGTCAAATGGTTCAAAAATTTTAAATGTCATAGGCCTATCTAGGACTTTGAAATTTATACGCACTCAGAAGGCGACCAATATAGAATATATTGGATAAAGGAAATGTGTGGACAGTGACAAAAGATGAATGCCCTCCGTCTGCTCACTTTTTATGATTTGAACGTTGGTGAATAATCAAAACATCGTAACTACAGCTTGAATAAGCTGCAGTTTCGATGTTATGAGCCTTCATCGATGGTATTTTTCTATAGTGGGAAAACATTGACATGACTGACCGCAACCTCTATTAGCATACATTACATGCTAGACTGATTGTCACATGGTATCTCCGTTAGGTCTCATTTAACTTCGTGAACCAGGTTTCATAATAAATACCTATAAAATGACACTGTGATGAGTAGACACATGTTATTGCACGTGGAAAGAGTAAAGCTTCGGAAGACGAAAGACATAGGTTCGAGTCACTATGACAGCACTTTTTTTCCGCTAGGTTTCAATCCATTTTTATAGATTTTCTTTCTTTTGAATAATGTTGAAGATCACTCGATTCTCAAAGAAATTTGCTGTATGTAATAAACTATTTGTTTTGTCCGTTAGTTTCTTTTTGTTTTATTTGTTTGAATGGGGTTCAACGCCTCTTTCAATATTTTTTTCGGTGATATTGCGGGGGCTGGAACGCTTAACTGTGGTACTTCTCTTACGAATACTACAACGACAATTCTTCCGAGACTGCAGTCTTCGATTATCAACCAAATTTTTCCTTTAGACCATTTGACAGCGTCTTATGTTTTTTCATATTTGAGTTCAGGAGATAGAATGCGATAAATGAAACGCGCTGTGCAAAACAATTATTGTTATTCAAACATGAGATAAGTAGTCAAATGGGACTTACAGGAAACAGAAAAAAAATAATAAAAACAGTGGGATGAAAGCAGATTCGAACTCATGATCCCTGCATCTGTAGTCATCAGACTAAACCTCTCGACCACACAGTCAATCATTGTGTGTTGGTACTTTTACATTATACAAACATTTTAAAACCCACACACTACACGGATTTACGATGTTTTTCGAAAGCTTGCGGCTACCCTCGATGATAAATGTATTCATCGGCTAATTTATTCATTGCATAAAGGTCAAGTCATGTCAATAATTTCGCACTATACAGATGATTATTTTTTTTACACACTTGCGTAAATTGTGTACCGGGAGTTACGCCCTTGAGTGTTACAAAAAAAATTTGCTTACCCGTTAGCCAAACATTGCTAGTTCAGTGGTGACACATCAGGCTGTCAGTCCTTGGAGTGTTCGGTCAAACCCTGGCTTGGACATCTTTCAACCAACATTTGCAGCCGCCGTCATTGCGCAGTTGGTAGAGTGTCTGACTGTCAATCTAGAGGTCCTGGTTTCGTTTCCTAATGGCAGCACCCATTCTTGTGTCTCACCAATGGTTTGATAATCATAGACCTATTTTAGAAAGCAGCTGGAGGCAAGGAAAGGATGCAATGAATGTACTGGTGAGAGAAATACCAGGAATCCATTGTTTGGTGCTCCAGCTGTGGCGATATAAATTGAAAAATGTTGAAAGCAGTGTAAAACTCTATTCAATCAATCAATTCAACCAACATTTGAGGAAAGTCAATGTGACATAAGTCATTTGACTCGTACCAATGGACATATGATAAGTAGTTTAGATAAGAGGGATCAGCAGCTAGTGGCCCTAATGAAATGAAATGTTGTTGTTGTACTTGTGAGAGCAAAGACAGTAAATCAGGGGTTGGTGTACCAGCAATGGGATATAACTGCAAAAATGTTGAAAGTGGTGTTAGACCCCCATTTAATAAAACAAACAAAAGCTAACACATAAATATTGCTATAAGTGTACCATTCTAAAGAAGCAGAAGCCTCAGCCCTGTGTTCAAATAACCAAAATGTTTGTGAATGGTTTCAATTGTAATGAATTTTGCAAGCAAATACACATGTAAATGAAATATTTCTTCAAGGTTTTTTGAATAATTGTGTCTTGAACACAGGGTTGAATACAGAATGTTCATATCATGTTGAGGGAAAAAAATTTCCGAAATACAATTCCGGCAATCACTAGAAAAAGGATCCATTTGTGAACTTAGTAATAAAGATATTTGAAATAGAAATTGGACTAACTAGATTTCAACAAAAGGTTCTGTCTAGAAAATGAATATATATTCTATCAAGTGAAAATTAGTCAAGTGTGATAAGTTTTGACCCTAGTCAGACTGCGCAGTCCATGCAGTCTGACAAGGGTTAAAACTTTACACACTACACAGATGGTCCCTTTTTGCATGACAAGTCACACATATTTGAAGGTAGACTTGTCATTTTTTACTGCTTGCAGTAATAGTTGCATTGATTGTGAGTTAATATATTTATGCCCCTGCCTCGAAAGATTTGGGGTATATTGTTTTACTGTTGTCTGTCTGTCTGTCTACGAAACTTTCCTGAAAAACTTACTTTTGCCAATTTTTTCAAGGCTATTTAAGATAAAATGCTCATTTTAGGTATGATGCTGGGTCTCAATGATACACATCTGCTGGTTCCAAGGTCAAGGTCATTTGACATGGTCAAGGTCATCAGTCAAGTTCATTTTTTTAAAAAAAAAAACCTTGCCATTTCGGGGACATTTTTGTTTCACAAACACATCTTATTTTGATAAAAAAATAAATAATACTTATAGGGAGAAAGAAACGGTAATCACTAAGATCAGCATGAGCATATTTATGAGCTGGCCAATATATGTCTATGCCTTCTGCCAAAACCAAATTCAGTTTTCAACATGACAATTATCAAGGTGTTAAAACATTTTATTGAGTAGATCTCAATGAAGTAATGATTGGACATTTTCAAATTTTTATAACAGGGAAAAGAAGACATTGATGGATGACAAAACAGAAAACTATTACAGTAAAATTGTGAAGAGGTCTTCTGTAGTCGATAATACAAGGTATTAATATACTCTTGTTTGTGAACTTTTACATAGAGGATTGTTTGTTTTGAATGGGGTTACAACAAAAATCAATTTCTTGTACTTAAAGAAAAAGTAATTTGTCATTGATAGATTGAGAGTTTTAATAAATTTGCAACTTTCATTATAGTTGACCATGATTTTTAGTGGACATTTACTTGTTATAATTGTAATTAATCATTTGCGCTTCATCTCATAGTTGTCTCAATGAAATTTCCCTTATGAGTTTGAACATTGTGGGTTAAATGAGAAGTAGGTATCTGTGTTGAAGTGATTCTCCTTTTTTTTGACAAAAAAATGTATTTTGCCATCAATCTGTCTAGTAACTGTTTTGAGTGGTCCATAAAGTGGTTGCTTAATGCAAGTTTTAGTGTTATAAATGTGCACTACAAGATAAATCTATTTACAGTGAAGATAATCTCCCGCTTGGAGAATCAGCTGCCACCTTTGTTAGTCGTCGTCCACCATTAGCAGATTGGGATAAACCTATAGAAGAAGCCAAGGAGAAAATTTTGTCTCAGCAGTATGTATTTCATTACCAAAAAGAATTCTCTCTAGAATCTTTATCTTTGCAAGCTCATATTATTTTGGTACATAGATTTTGCTTTTTCAAATGTTACGTCTTAATATTTAATTGAAATAATTCTGTCTTAATTTTTAAGCCTAATTCATATTTGCATGATATGTCAATGTTACTCAAAGGATGTTGATTCAAATGTAAAGCATTCAACTTTTGGCATAAGATAGCTTTTATCTTAAAATTTGATACATATATTAACCCTTATCATGCTAAACCCGGAATATTCCTGCTTTGGCAGGAGCTATAGACAAACATCATCCTGCATATATGTGCAGTCTGATGTTAGTCTACACCACCTGTTTCTCACTTTCAAACCAGAATTGTCTTTAGATTTAGTTTTTCAAATAAAAATTGATCTACAGTTGGTACTTTCAGTGCTTTTTACCCTTTAATGTTGACGAAAAATTTTAGCAAAAATTTATTCAGCATGACAAGGGTTAAGCTTCTATAGTGTAGACAAAGATTAGTGGGCTTGTCTTTGTAGACTGATCTTTGTCTGTCAACATTATCACTGCAGGAATGTGTAAATTCTGTTGTGAAATAGAGGATATTGAATGAGTGGTAATGGAATACCAAATTTATTAAACAAGTCATCTATAAACAGATAAAAACGAGGATGCCTGGAGTTTTTAGCTCACCTGAGCACATCTTGCTCAAGGTGAGCTTTTGTTATAATTGAATGTCCGTCGTCCGTCGTCTGCCGTCCGGCTTCAACCATCTTAGTGTTGAAACTCTAGAGGCCACAAATAAGGCCCAATCTTCATGAAACTTGGTCAGAATGTTGGCCAGGTCACAAGGATGAACCCTTTTGAAAATGGGAAGGATCCAAGCAAAATCACGAGAAAAGGGGCCTTAAAGACTATTTTCTTGTTTACATCCTAGAGGCCACAAATATGGCCCAATCTTCATGAAACTTGTACAGAATGTTGGCCTGGTCACAAGGATTTACCCTATTGAAAATGGGAAGGATCCAAGCTGAATCACGGGAAAAGGGGCCTTAATGACAATTTTCTTGCTTACACTCTCGAGGACACAATTTTGGCCCAATTTTCATGAAACATGGTCAGAATGTTGGCCAGGTCACAAGGATGAACCCTATTGAAAATGGGAATGATCCATGCCATGTAACAGGAAAAGGGGCCTTAATGACAATTTTCTTGTTTACATCCTAGACACCACAAATAAGGCTCAATCTTCATGAAACTTGGTCAGAATGTTGGCCAGGTCCCAAGGATGAATGCTTTTAAAAATGGTAAGGATCTGTGCCATATTACGGGAAAAGGGGCCTTAATGACAATTTTCTTGTTTGCACTCTAGAGGCGATAAATATGGCCCAATCTTCATGAAACTTGGTCAGAATGTTGGCCTGGTCACAAGGATTTACTCTATTGAAAATGGAAAGGATCCATGCCATATCACAGGAAAAGGGGCCTTAACGACAATTATCTTCTTTACGCTCTTGAAGCCACAAATTTGGCCCAATCTTCATGAAACTTGGTCAGAATATTGGCCAGGTCACAAGGATGAACCCTATCGAAAATGGGAAGGATCTGTGCCATATCATGGGAAAAGGGGCCTTAACGACCATTATCTTGTTTAAGTCATGGAGGCCACAAGTATGGACCAATCTTCATGAAACTTGGTCAGAGTGTTGGCCAAAACACAAGGATGAAGCCTATTAAAAATGGGAAGGATCCATGCTATATCACAGGAAAAGGGGCCTTTACAACAATTATCTTGTCAAAGCTCTTGAAGCCACAATTATGGTCCAATCTTCATGAAACTAGGTCAGAATATTGGCCAGGTCTCAAGGATTAACCCTATTGAAAATGGGAAGGATCCATGCCATACACAGGAAAAGGGGCCTTAACAACAATTATCTTGTTAAAGCTCTGGAAGCTACAATTATGGCCAAATCTTCATGAAACCTGGTCAGAATGTTAGTCAAGTCACAAAAAATGAACCCTTTTGAAAATGGAAAGGATCCATGGCATTTCACAGGAAAAAGGGCCTTAATGATAATTCTCTTGTTATAACTCAAGAGGCCACAATTTTGGCCAAATCTTCTTGAAACTTGGTTTAATGTTGAAATAGTCTCCTTTATGACATCTACCTATTTAAATGATTTGATGTCCCAGGGGTCAAAGAGACTCAGGTTAGCGATCTAGGACCATCATGGTCCTCTTGGTATCTGTTTCTTGATGACATGTTTAATAAATTTGGTATTTTATGAGCACAAATTTTATATTCTATTTATAATATGACCTGAATTTTTGCGAAAAATCATCAAAATTCTTGAAATTCAACATTTCAATTTTCTGCAAAACTCACAGTATTTACATTTTGAGCCATTTTCGCTGTTACAAAATAGTGTTGCTATTCGCTCAGAGCTCATTTGCATTGTTATTCCACTAGTGTAATAACACCCGTGTAATATCAACAGCTTATTTCACTCCCGCGACGTAGGTCATATTATAAATATGATTATGAAAGCAACAGAAAAATGAATTGACCCCTGTCATGCTGAAAAAAAAAATGCAAAATTTACATTGAAATTTATTTTAATTTATGAAAGCACTGATATTTGTTAGTCAATTTTTGTTTGAAAATTTAGTTTTTAAATTATTCCTGGTTAAATAGGACCAATAGGTGAAGAAGTCTAAGATCAGACTTCACATAATTCAATGGCTTAGTGCAAAACAGTTGTAACTCCCTATAAACATATAGAGAGTTACAACTTTCACCCTGAGCCATCTATATATGCAGGCCGAATTTAAGTTACACTATCAGCAACAATGGAAATATTTCAGGTTCAGCATTACAAAGTTTAACAAAAGATGTTGCTTGCAAAGATGTTATATCCCTTGTAATCAGCCACTTAATCTTCATCTAGAATTTTGAATAAACCTTTTAATCCCTTCTCATTATTAAACTTTCAAAATACTATAGGAAAAGAATATTCTGATAAAAGGAATAACTTTGAATAGTTAAGAGTTACATTGTTTATGTACTATTGAGGACAATTTTCAACTTCTAGAATAGTAAAGAGTTACGTTGTTTATGTACTGTTGAAGACAATTTTCAACTTCTAGAATAGTAAAGAGTTACGTTGTTTATGTACTGTTGAAGACAATTTTCAACTTCCAATCACTAGTCAGTATCTTTTAATGACACTTATAATTGTTTTGCTTGCTAGATACCATGTTACATAGTCGTGAATTATTCTTTTAATCACAATATTTCATATTAGTGAAAAAATCGAAATTGTAAGTACAATTTGCAAATGAAATCATACTGCTTTAAAAATACAAACTGCTTAGCTTTTATATTGTTAAAGGTATTCATATTCACAGAAAAATGATTGAGTAGATATTGTGCCAAGCTAAATGGTAGCTTGTTTTTCTCTCCATACAGGGCTTCCTTAGATGACATAGCAGGACCCCTTAAGAACCCCTTGTCCCCGTCAATGCAAACAAGTCCCTTTAATGAGTTATCAGACACAGACAGCAGTTCTGTGGTGCATGGTTCAAATGTTTCCCTAAATATCCCAGTTGAGTCTGATAAAGACCAGTCAAAGAAAAAAGGTCACCATGTTAGTATAATTAATCTAAGCAGCAACAATCAAGTTCAGGATGATAGAGTAGGCTTCATGTCTGCTTATTCTGCTCTTGCATCTGATCCAACCAAGTTGCCTAGCAGCCATTCAAATTCCACCAATCAAAACACATCTAGATATAGTGATGTCATCAACATCGATCAACTAGCCAATAGGAATGTCTCAAAATATATTAAAAATATTGATTCAAAATCTGACCAATCAGAGATCAGTTCAGAAGAGTCATCTGCTTTAAATCTATTGGACGAGGCAATTGATAGCTCCCTGACCCCTAGAACACGACAACTTGGACATTCCCCGATTATGTTTAACTCCCGTGAGAGGGATAGATTGGCGCGCACTGTGGCGGAAGCTATTTTTGCCAAGTTAGTAAATATTGGATGTTGTAGTGGGTGTTTTTATGTTTGGTTTAAGTTTGTGTTAAATTCAGCTCTTGATATGCTGATTGGGCTCTATATAACATGTGATCTGTCTTTGCGAAAAAAATTCAAAATTGGAAAAGCAAAATGTGGTCAGTAATATTAGTAAGACTGCAAGGTTTATAGTGACTGATGTAGATCAAAATGTTTTGCTTAAGGTAGATTTTTCAATCATTTTGTTCTTCCTACCTTAGAAAACCAAAAACATTTTCGATAGCCCACTTGCCAGAGTAAAAGTTTCGACTCTTGTCAGCATGCCTTGTAAGGGCTAATTTATCACAGTCTATACGGTCACAACCCAGAGGGTCCCTCATAACCCAGAGGGTCCCATTTTGCCTGATGGGTCATATTTCAGAATAAAGGGGCTAGCATATCAAGAGTTAAAGGATACAGTCCTGAAGCTTCACAAAGTCTTATTAACTTTGCATTCTTATTATTGAAGACAGGTTTACCTGTCTTTCAATATAGGGATCGTCGCCATCGGATTTTGATAACAAACCTACATGTGTCATTACGCTCAAAAAAGTAGACCCATTCATAAAAATAAACGCGGCAAAAATAATCAATAGTGTAGCAATATACCGTAAAATTTTGGTGCTGACCTAAATTCTGGCCGGGACCTCAGGGGAGTGAACACGTGATCTATGCAGAAGTTGCCTGCAGAAACGTGTTTTACATTCGTAAGTGGTTCTGTTTTAGGGCGTTTTTGGCTGCAATCTTTTGCATTTGCTCCAAATTTTCAATTGCATCCTACAACTGTTTTTATGCATAGCATTGGCAAGCTATTTTCAGTTCCCAATTTTAGACTCCATATTTCTCGTAAAATTGTGTGTTTGTGTGTCCTTAAGGTTGCTTTATTTATCCGTCTCCCGGGCCTGTTGTAGTGTAAATGGATAAAAACTAAAATAGCACAAGGCTATTTGAATAAACTCGTAAACCCTTGGAATTTCCTAGGTTTGAATTTTTACTTGGATTTACGGAGAAATTTCGATGGCTTATCAAATTACTTTATTATTAGGCTTGTTTTGTCTATCCATATTGTACAGCATTCGGAATATCACTCGGTCATATCCGTAAACGGCAACAGACCGTGATCCTGATATTCACTCGGCAATCATCGGGCGATCTCCGAAGTCTCAGATCTATCTAAATGTAGGTTACGGAATCGTCCGAGTTGTGACGAATGCGTTAGATTGGCCGAGTGGTGTTCCGAATGGCCTATACAGTAGTACCACGCATGCGCGACCCCGGTTTTGAGTTTCCGCTTTTGTTTTCGACAATTTTCTGACAATAACAAAAACTGCTTTGGAAACTGGAATGGATTTATTTGTAACATTCTGGAGTGGACTTTGAAAGAGTTCTACTTAAGATGATAAATGCTGTAGCTCGGGATTTCATTTAACGATCTGTCATTTTGGCAGTTTTGTCAAAATTGATAGTTCACCGGATAGTTCAATCCGAATCTTGATCTAGAAAAGCAGTCCCGTGGAAAAGGCCTGAAAGGTTGGTTGTCTTAACAGGTTTATATATTATTTTGTAGTAAAAATAATTTTCTACTAAGTAAGACCATATGCAAGGAGAATAACCTGAAATGGAGATAGAAATATCTCAATGGAAAAATAGAAATAGAATGTTTCACTCCTTGAAGAAACTTAAACGGTATTCATAAAAAAAGCTACAGCTATTGTACGGGAAAATACTTCTTCTTGGTATTGACTTTGACTAGTAAAAGTATAAGAATATTGGTATTACTTTCATTGCTTCTTCTATGTGGAGATAATTAGTCAAATCCTGGATCAGAAAATAAATGTAGAAGAAATTTGAACAAATTTCCAATTCAGGGCAATATTCACCATGGCAATGAAATGTTCAGCTCTTCATCAAGGGGTAAGCAATGTGTGTCATGTGGATTAACATTTTATTAAAGATTTTTACACATCCACTTAATAAGTTTGACTGGAAAAAAATCGGATTTGGATCATATTGGATTGCTGGGGATAATCAATACAATTTTATAAAACAGGGTTGCAATAATTCATATGAGTTTTTAGAATACAGGAATGGGGGACTTTAGTGTGTTATCTCCCTTGTTGTTGTTGTGGATTAAATCAAAGGTGCTCCAAAATCGTTAGCGGTCCTTTTAGAAATTTTCCTTGGATTTTATCCATGGTTTCTATGGGGAAGTTGCGAATTTTATTTTTGTAAATGCAAAATACTTAATTATGTAATTTGTATTTATGTTAAAGTTTTGTATAGAAGAGTAGAAAATAAATATTTATTTTACACCAATTGTTTTTATAAATTACGCAATATTGGATTTATAGCTTATCTTTAAATCTTATAGTGCAAAGGAAATAAGGATAAAACCGAAGGTAACCACTGATTTGGACCCTTCCTCCTTTGGGAGTATATCAAGGGAGATAACCGACCGATATCCCTCATTGCCACCATATTTCTGTTGGTTAAATAAATATTTTTCATTTAGGATATTGAAAACTTACATTTGGGGATGAATAGCGATTATGAAGGCAGTTACCCTCTTGTTAAGTTTCAATTGGCTAGAGGGATAGGTTAATCTGGAAGTGATGAGTCTTCAAAGTAAAGCATATTCATTTGTTAGGAAGGTGCAGTTTCCATATGTAACCATCAATGATTGTTTTAAATTTTTGATTCCCACTCAAGAGATCTTCTCAAAACGACACAATTTTCATTTCAATTGTTAATATTCAGTCCTGTCTTCAATTCAGGCCTTTCAGGCCTTTGATTTATGATTGATACTAATGAAATTGAAGGGCTGATCTAGTTTATATTGTTTATCAATGAATCACAACATATTTTCTTATTGGTATTAAATTAATCTCCGTACCTTGATAACTATCAACATTGTAAAGGA
Organism: Fragum whitleyi; assembly: GCA_948146395.1. Classification (NCBI taxonomy): domain Eukaryota; kingdom Metazoa; phylum Mollusca; class Bivalvia; order Cardiida; family Cardiidae; genus Fragum; species Fragum whitleyi. The sequence goes on along the minus strand of OX411558.1, from coordinate 13,795,212 downwards.
AGGAAAATCGAAAATTTGTAGTTTGGTTTGGATGGTGTTATGTCACTTTAAACATTATTGCAGTAATAATGCAGTGGCTTGTTCACCTACCTATGGTTTCCTGTCATTTCTCACCACATTTTATCCAAGCCAATAGCTGCTTATCTCACTTAGCATTCATGAGAATTCTAGATAACCCTTGAACTGAAGGTCTAGAAAATTCAAAAGCCATTTCTTGTTTGTTGTTTTAATTTTTTCAAACACAAAGATTTACATTTCACAAAAGTTTCTACTTATACAGAAAAAGATACTAAAAAAGCAAGGTTTTGATTTGACATTTCGATGGCTCAGCATGAAATAGTTGTAACTGCCTATTGTAGTATTGACAGTTACTACTGTTTTACACTGAGCTATCGATTTAAATTAAGTGCTCTCTTTGTTTCCTGATAGAATTTCCTTGTGGCTTTGTGAAGTTTCAGGACTGTATGTTTTAGGTGGTTGGACACTCAATGGGTCCGCATAAAACAGTTGTAACTGCTTATAAACAATAAGTCAGTTACAACTGTTCCAGGCTAATCCATTGTACTATTTTCAAGTTATAACATTGGTTGAATTTTGCTTTGAATTTGTTTCAAGGAATTAATTCATATGGTTTGATGGGATTGAGTTAATATATTATTTCAATTTGCTTGTTTTGTTTATCTATTTTTTTTTTTTTACATGGGTTATGAATGTCTGTATAAGAATTCAAAGTGAATTATGAAAAATGTTGACCTTTTAAAGACTTAAATGTTTAGTGAAAAGTTACCATACAAGGATGTTCAGAGCATACTTTATTAAATCCCCAAAACTATATTTGGTGGGTATATAGGAGTCAGCGTGATCAGTCAGTCTTTCTGTCTTTTCATCTGTTGGTCATTTGTTTTGTCTGTCTGTCTGAACCTTTTTTATGTCTGCTCAATTTCTCAGCAACTTCATTTAAACTTTACAGATGTGATCAGTATCAGGCAGAGATGTGCAAGTGAATTTTTTGTTTCAATTCATTGACTTTTGACAGTTATGGCCCTTTGATGGAAAATGACTTTTCATTATTGACCAGCTATGTAGGGGGTATTTGTCCGCTTTGCGGCAGTCTAGTTAGTATTGATTTAAACAAATATAATATTCTGAAGTTATGATTCAGTTTCTTCTAACGGTTTTGCTTTTAGTGTTGTTTGAAATTTGTTTCATTAATGTAGTTGAACTGTAACATTTCGGTACTTGTGATCTTTCACAATGTTAACCTAGGTTTCCTAATGAAAATCATGAGGAAACCTCAGTTAACACTGTTAAAGTTCATGACTGTCAAAAGGTTGCTGATCTATCACAGGTCCACTATCTAAAGTGTCTTTTTAAGTTTGGGAAAATAACTGTGTAAGAACATCTCATACATGTTTGAAACAAAACACACAATCTAACTTGATTGAATTGTCAAAAATCCTTGTCATGCTGAATTAAAAAAAAAATGGCATTAAAATCAAAGTGTTGAAAGCACTGGGTGCACAAATTGTTTGTCACCGTGTTTATCTGAAAATATAGTTTTAGCCGTTTTCTAAGTTAAAAGTGAAATCTACAGGGTATAGTCTATGATCAAACTACACATATGGATGGCTCAGTGCGAAACTGTTGCAACTGCCTATATGTTTATAGGCAGTTATAACTGTTTCACGCTGAGCCATCGATATGAGAAGGCTGATCTATGTCTATACATCTCACCAAATGAGAAATATTCAGTATGACAACAGAAAATATGAAGCTGACTACTAAGTTGAATTGCAATAAAATTTCATTTATAATATGACCTATGTTGCAGGAGTGAAAAAAAAAGAAATTGAATATTTTTGATGTTACATGCATTTTATTACACAAGTGGAATAACTATGCAAAAATGACCTAAGAATGGAGAACAATATTATATTTTTGTTAGGAAAATTACCTTGTAATGGATCTGCTGAGATCATTTTGCAAACGGTGTTGTATTTTTCACGGAATAACATGAATTGATAAATATTGTAATTTTCTCATCTTATCACCAAAATTCCAGTTATATCATAAATAGAATATCAAATTAGTGTTCATCAAATACTGAATTTATTAAACTTGTCATCTATATCACATAAAAACTGGGCACAGCCTTATTTCAGGATGACAAAACATTATGTGAATGTCTAAAAACGGTCCCCCTCAAGTGCACATGCAAAGCAGAAAGTCTTTTCTATGATTGTTTAAAAATGTTTCGTTCTTGTATCAGGGCAAGTTTAGATATTATGCTTTGCTTATTATTTGTAGCCGACCTAAAACATCCTGGCCTCTACTGACAAAAGAGTTGTCATGGGATGCACCGATACTTCACGCTTATGGAAATGATGATTCGACATTGTCTCACGGCAAACTTGCACCGTTAGTAGGCTTGTGTTGTGAATATGTCGTATTTGTGATATAGATATGTCATTATTATTTGAGCCTGTGTGACATTTCCAACAATTCCAAATGTGCCCTAAGTAAATACTCTGGCCAGCCTGTGCAACCGCACAGTCTGACCAAAGTATTCACTATGTACTTTGTAGATGGATATGGTCTCAAAGTATCCTGAGACATTCAGGCAATCTTCTTTTCTGACTAGATAGCTTTTTTAGCATGCTCAATGTTTGCCCCTTAAACACATAGTGAATTGTTGGCAATTTCACAGGCTCATTGATTGTCTTGCAAAAATCCATTCAAGGCAAAGTTACTGACATTGTTAAGGTAGTTGAACCGTAATAGTTCTGCAACGTTTCCGGAGTAATAAACTTTAACAGTGTTAACCCAGGTTTCCTAATGATTTTCATTAGGAAAACTCGGTCAATGTTGTGAAAGATCATGAGTTCTGAAATGTTGCTGAACTATTACTGTTCCACTACCTTAACCTGTTATCATTCCGTATTATCAAAAGAGCAAAGGCATGTTGTTTTCCTCTTTTGCATCTGTCTTTCCATCTCCATTCCTGCCAAACTTAACCAAATAACATTATAATTTGAAAACTATTTACTTGAAGACTATCTTAAGATTATATGCTCATATTTGGCTATTCATAAACCTAAAAAGTATGTATCTACTAAAACCTAGGTTAAAATCATCTTACAAGATTAACATCTTCTATAGAGGTCAAAATTTGTCAAAAACAAACCAAAAACTGTCTATTACATTAATCTATTCCAAGACTATTGAAGGTATGGATTTTGTGCATTAATATTGAATTTGACACCTCAAGCAAAAAGAAAAATTTAGGAACTGAGTAAAATGTAATATTATTTAAAAGTGCAAATTGACTGATAACTGAAGGCAGATTTAAGAAATAATTTTGACTTAGTCTCCTACCAATGGGATAACAATTGTAGACCTATGTGGCATATGGCTAGGTGCCAGGTAAATAAGTACTGGAAGTAGTTTGAAAAATACCAGGAATAGATTTTTTATGTGCTCCAGTGGCTTCAATATAAGTGGCATAAAACTCCATTCAAACAAACAAAAATATTTAAATATGAAGGTAGAATAATTTATTCTAGTTGCAGAATATCATCTAATAGAGAAAATTAATGATCCTAGTCAGTCTGCACAGCCCCTTCATAGTGCACGTCGGACTGTCAATCTATAGATCCTAGTTTCAATCCTAGACAGTAATACTCTGACTATTTGTCACTCACCAATTGGTTGAAAATCCTAGACCTATGTGACATAGCAGCTGGAGGTTAGGAAAGGATGTGATAGTAGTACTGGTGATAGAAATACCAGGAATCCATTGTTAGGTGCTCCAGCTACTATGATATAACTGAATGATTGTTGAAAGCTGCGTAAAACCCCATTCAAATTCAAAACAGCCTGCACAGATTGCCCAGTCTGACCAGGGTTACCAATTTTCTCTTATTGGTGGGTCACAAATTTGAATTTACAAAAGCTAGGAAAAACTTTGTCTTGTTTGGAGCCTGTTGAGTCCAATTTGTCCCTCATACGTACACTAAAAATACTAGTTTGGCTTTCATTAAGAGCACATAGTTTATCTTTCTTAGAACAGCACTAGCCATTCATTTTAATTTTATATCTTTTTTTTTACATTCATTTTTATTAAGACATGCGTGATTTTTTTCTATAATCTTGATATCTTAGTATGACGAAGAAAAATGAACAGCTTTGGCAATGACTCACAATGATTTTTGTACTTTGATTTAGCAGTCCATTCAGGATCAATATCATAAACAACAGTAAAGAAAAGATAAATTGACCAATATTAAGGTAGTGGACCCGTAATAGTTCCACAACGTTTCAGAAGTAATTAACTTTAACAGTGTTAACTGAGGTTTCCTAATGATTTACATTAGGAAACATCGGTCAACATTGTGAAAGATCATAAGTTTCAAAATTGGAGGGATCTATTAAGGTTCCACTACCTTAAATACATGCATTGACTATTCATCATGAGAAGTATTGTGAATCTCATCTAAATTGTCCTTGTTTTGTAGATTGGCAATATTATTTGAGCCTGTACGTGACATTTCCAACAATTTCACACTTGCACGAGGTATGAACGTTGGGTAGCATTTACAACGAAACAATGCAATAATGATATATAATGACTGCATGAAGGCTGATTTAGACGTTAACTATCTTAATAGTGCATAGTGAAGCTTCTGGTCAGACTGTGTGGCTGCACAGGCAGACCCGAAGCTTTGCATTGCACACTTTGAAATTGTTGGAAATGTCACGCACAGGCTCATTTGTTGTGTATAGGGGTATTGAGCATGTATGAAATATAATTGTCAATTTTATTGACAGATTATTTTTTTTAAAAGATTGTTGATGGATTGTTTTAAGTATTTGGATTAAAATAGATTGCAAAAACTTTGATATTCATGTAATTCATCAAACTAGCACACAATTTGAATTCTGATTTTAACTGTTGATGCACGTTATTTTTAAACTTGTGTTTTGTTTTGTTTTGTTTCACAAAGAATTGGTTTAATTTGTTTTGTTTCTATTCCACATTAGATTGCATGAGCCTATAAAACCTGTATCGTCTGGCTCTACATTAAGTTCTCAATTTGACGTTGAAGAACTCTTAGAACTAGTCCGTGAAGAAACAGAAAAACACAAATGACTAGAGAACCAGTCTGGCCTAGATAGAAGCAGTCTTTTATTTGATTGGTTGAGTAGACTTTTAGACACACCCATTGCAGATGTATTGTCCAATCCCTGCTCATTGTACAAACCACATGATTTATATTGTCCTCCAATCAATGTGCAGCTTGTTCATATTGTACAGTTGACCCTTTGCACTTTGATATTTAAAATTTTTACTTTTCTTCAAACCAATCGATCCTTCTATACATATTTTTGATCTTATTTGTTGAACAGCTAGACAAATTGATCATTCTTTTGTAAGTCAATTTAAAGTAACATGACTTAAAACATTATCATAACAATTTGATTTAGTACAATTAATTTATATTTCCCTGACAGGACAGAGCCTAAGTAACAGATTGTTACATTCAAGGTTATGGTAGATAATCTTTTATTCATAATTACTTACTTCCATAGAGAGTGGACATAAATAACTCGAGACCGTAAATCTTATGTTGGAAACTAAACTTTGTCAAAGCTGAAGTTATGATGCTTTGGTAACCCAATGATAAAATGATGAAATGTGTTCATTTTTTCAAAGCATGTAAATCCTTTTGGTTTTAGGGTACAGTTATTTGCATACATTAACAATAATTGAGGACTTACTTTTGAAAGAATCCAAAATATTAAAAAGTAAGCGTGCCAAAATACATCACTGCTAAGCCAAGCCTTGCCAGTTAAGTAATAAGACAGAAAAACTCTTTGCAGTTTTTTTCTGGCCAAAATATATATACATGGCCATGAATCAAAGAGAAAACTGTTTGAGGGTGACCCTTTCATTGTAACTACAGTTTATTCAAACTGTAGTTATGAAGTTTAAGTCTCCCATTTGACAAAAGTATTTTGAACTAAGTGACAGAATATGTTTGAGTTCAACAGCAATCACTTTTTAATGAAATATTTTGATTGGTCAATCAATTGTTGACAGCAGTATTCTGTCGTATTAGTGACCGGTCACACGAAAAAGGCAAAGGCGTATCTAGGACTTTGAAATTTATACCCACTCAGAAGGCGAAAACCAAATCATATATAGGATTAAGGCAATATGAGAACTGTGACCAAAGATGAATGCCCTCCTTTCAATCCCTTTTCATGTCTTGAGTGTTGGTGAATAATTAAAACATCGTAACTACAGCTTGATTAAGCTGTAGTAACGATGCTTTGATCATTCATCAACAATATTTTTATGCCCCCGCATCGATAGACCAGGGGCATATTGTTTTACTCATGTCCGTCTGTCTGTCTGTCCGTCCGTCCGTCTGTCTGTCCGTCCGTCTGTCCGAAAACTTAACCTTGCCAATATCTTCAAGCCTATTCAAGATACAAAGCTAATATTTGGAATGATGATAGATCTCAATGATCCCCATCCGCTGGTACCAAAGTCAAGGTCATGTGACAAGGTCAAGGTCATCTGTCAAGGTCAAACGTCCGAAAACTTAACCTGAAAACTTAACCTTGCCAATATCTTCAAGCCTATTCAAGATACAAAGCTAATATTTGGCATGATGATAGATCTCAATGATCCGCATCCGCTGGTACAAAAGTCAAGGTCATGTGACAAGGTCAAGGTCATCTGTCAAGGTCAAACTTTGAAAAAAAATGCTGTTACGGGGGCATTCGTGTTTCACAAACACATCTTGTTCAACAGAGGATTATTTCTTTTACGCGCTTGCACAAATTGCGTAATGAGTTACGCCCTTGAAAGGGACCATCTGAGAAGTTTAAAACATAGTTTTGAAAAATCCCCCCTGTTTTTTAAGGTGACGGGGGATTATTTTACATAGCAAAAGAGATTGGGGAATGTTGAGGGTATTCAAAGAAATCCCCCCCCCCCCTCTATTCGACTTCTAGAATGGACATTGTAAGTCTAAAATGAGTACTCTACCTTTCTTCAAAATTATTTTCAAAATCAGCCTTCTGGTTATCCTCTATTGGAATTAATCTCATTTCAAAATATATGTTTTACGAAATTCCTAGATGGTCCTTTTGATCACAATGTAGACAGTAAGAATGTATTTCAGGTCAGTGACATATATTGTTAATGTTTGTTAGCACTTTTCAGACATTGTGTTTTCAAAGACGTCAATTAATATGATAAATGTTACTGGAACAACTGTTGCTTACATATGTGTAGTGTCACATGACTATTTTTAACCAATCAGGATTAGAAATATCAAAAGGTCAAGTGACCCTTGAATTTGAAAATAAAGGTGGCATGTGATGTAAGCACAAGGAAAGGAGTTAATTGTAAAGGCACACATGCTTAAAGAAAAGGCCAAGGACATTTTAAAGATTCATTAATACAGTCAAACTTGTTTTCAAAATCCTCTTCTTCAAATCAAAATATCTGAAGAAGTCCAAACTATTGCTCTAAAGATATTTGTAAATTATTCCTATGTAGTACAAACTCAATAGGATTGTCTCAAATTCTAATGTGTTTACACATCATATGATTACTGAGAAATTGCAATAGTATACATTTTCAGTGAAATTAAAGTTCCTTATTTGTATTCAAAACTTGTGCTTAGCGACCATTCTCTATAAGGAACACTTTTTGTCAGTCTCATGAGTAGTTGTTTTACAAAAAGTACTAAAGTTCACCATTATCCTGCTGATTGCAAATTTTGTCTTGAACAAATTTTCAAATTTTGAAAAATTTCTACCATTCAGGCTCAAGTTGATCCCACAGTCACCAAGTAGAAACAAGTAATTTAGGTTCCTCTTAGATATACCCATCCTGCTAGGAAGCAAACGGGGTATCCTTGATTCGCCTTGATTGTATGTCCATCTGTCCATCCGTCTGTCTGTAGACAAGGTCTTGTCCGGAAGTTTTCTCCGGGACTATTATAGCTTTAGCCTTGTAATTTATACATAATGTATATCCGCATATGAAGTTGTGCACCTGCAGTTTTGAAGCCCCCTTATCTCATCGGTTGTCGAGTTACCTCCCCTTGAACATGTAATTTTCACTTAATTATTGATGTCTGGGGCATATGTCCTACACTTTTGCATGTATTGACTTGAAATTTATACATAATGTGTATCTGCTTATGAAGTTGTGCACCTGCAATTTTGGAGACCCTACTTTCAATAATTGCTGATTTATCTCCCCTTGATCATGCAATTTTTACTAAATTATTGTTGTTTTGGCTGCAATAAATTATCATGACTCGGCATAACCTCATCATGAAAATTTATTCCAATCTCAACCTCATCATTGTTAATTTAAGACCCTAACATGTTATTCTCTACATATCTGATTCCTGCTCAATACACAAAACATGCCATGATTGTGACCCAAGGTCACCCGTGGCGGTGCTTTTGTTTCTGTTATAATACTTGTTGCTGGTGCACCTACCTTTGGCTTTCTTTTGTTTCTCTCAACAGTAGCCTGGAACGCCACTGTATAGATCAATGATAATAATCAATATTGCCTAAATTCAAAAATATTTCCATACGTAATTACGCTTTAACTGCCCTAAAAGCACAAAATGGTAGTCATAACACAATTTTTTGACATAAAAATGCCAACAATAGGCAGCCATATCAAATTCATTGAATTGTGAAGTCACTCCATTGTATCAATGTATTGCTTAAAATGATGTCAAAACTTAGGATATGGAGCCCCAATTGCACCAAGATGATTGGATTTGAATTGAATGCAATATTATTTAGGGATAACCATTGTTCTTTTTAGCTCACCTGAGCACAAAGTGCTCAAGGTGAGCTATTGGGATCGTAGAATGTCCGTCGTCCGTCGTGCGTCGTGCGTCGTCCGTCGTCCACAATTTCTTTAAACATCTTCTCCTCCTAAACCAGTGGGCCAATCTTGATGAAACTTGGCAGGGATGTTCCTTGGGTCAAGCTCTACCAAAGTTGTTCAAATAAATGAAATCCACCCTTAACTTTCCCTTTACCCTTAACAAAAAGGGTGAAAATATGAAAATCTTTGAAAATCTTCTTCTCTGAAACCAGAAGGCAGACAGCTTTCATATTTGGTATGTAGCATCATCTAGTGGACCTCTACCAAGTTTGTTCATAACAAGACCCTGGGGTCATATTTGGGCTTTGCCCGGGCCCAACCCTTTTTACATAGAATCAAAGAGCGAAAATCTTTAAAAATCTTCTTCTCTGTAACCAGATGGCAGACAGCTTAAATATTTGATGTGTAGCATCACCTAGTGGGCCCCTACCAAGTTTGTTCATAACAAGACCCTTGGGTCATATTTGGGCTTTGCACGGGTGCATCCCTTTATCTCTTAGGAGCACGAAGGGTAAAAAAATGAAAATCTTCAAAAATCTTCTTCTATGAAACCAGAAGGCAGACAACTTTCAAAATTTTGTATGTAGCTTCATCTAGTGGACCTCTACCAAGTTTGTTCATATCAAGACCCTGGGGTCATGTTTGGGCTTTGCCTGGGCCCAACCCTTTTTACATAGAATCAAAGAACGAAAATCTTTAAAAATCTTCTTCTCTGTAACCAGATGGCAGACAGCTTTAATATTTGGTGTGTAGCATCACCTAGTGGGCCTCTACCAAGTTTGTTCATATCAAGACCTTTGGGTCATATTTGGGCTTTTCACAGGTGCATCCCTTTATCTCTTATGAGCACAAAGGGTAAAAAAATGAAAATCTTCAAAAATCTTCTTCTATGAAACCAGAAGGCAGACAGCTTTCATAATTGGTATGTAGCATCATCTAGTGAACCTCCACCAAGTTTGTTCATATCAAGACCCTGGGGTCATATTTGGGCTCCAGCCGGGCGCAACCCTTTTTACATAGAATCAAAGAGTGAAAATCTTTTAAAATCTTCTTTAATTGAAACCAGAGGGCACACTGCTTTCATTTATGGTATGTAGCATCATCTTGTGGGCCCCTACCAAGTTTGCTCATATCAAGACCCTTTGGTAATATTTTGGCTCCACCCGGGTGCATCCCTTTCAGCTCATATGAGCATGATGGGTGAAAATGGGAAAACCTTCAAAAATCTTCTTCTCTGAAACCAGAAGGCAGACAGCTTTCATATTTAGAATGTTGCATCATCTTATGGACCTCTTCCAAGTTTGTTCATATCAAGACCCTTGGGTCACTTTTGGGGTCCACCCGGGTGCATCCCTTTTTACATAGAATCAAAGAGCAAAAAGGCATATCTGTCTTGCTCTTCGCTGAAAATGTTCCATGGTATTGATCTTAGGCAATTATCTTCTTTTTGACATCTGCCTATCTAATTAATGTGATGTCCCAGGGGTCATAGAGACTCAGGTGAGCGATCTAGGACCATCTTGGTCCTCTTGTTTCAGAAAACAGTTATTTTCTATCACTTTTAACAACCACTATTTCTTTAATTTCGACATGAACTATTTAACCATGCTGTTTCGAAGTTAGGGCAAGAATGTAGCACCATTTTAATATTTATTGACATCAAAGTCATTATAATTTTCTGGTAGCCTAGTAATTTATGTAAACACTAGAAAAGTAGCATATTGATGAAAATTTCCCAAAATCTGTTAATTGATCGATACAGTGGATAGATCATACAATGAGGTTTGAGTATATAATCACAACATTCCATCCAGATCGGAACCATCAGCTTCACATTCCACTTAGGCATACCGTACTTATGCAAATTTTCGTCTAGTCTTATTTTTGCCACTTATACCCAAAATTTATTACTTTTATTTTGGTGCATCTTATTTTTTGCCACCTAGGATAGGTGGCGAAAATAAGAGGAACCCCCAAAAACTTTCTTTACAAGTCTGTCATTTTTTATTTTTTATGAGTTTATACGAAAATTATTATTCGATGTTCAAGCAGGAATTTAAGACAAGTAGCTGCATCAACTATGTCTAGGCCAACATGTGATGATCTCTTGAACACCCATTAAGATGGGTGCTGTTGATCTAATTTCATACTAACAAAGATTTGTCAAAATTCTCACATTTCAATTACAATTCATTGATACCTTATGTAGACAAGAATGTTTCTGAATATATGGTAATCATGTATGGATTGCACAATTTCAAAAAAAGTGCGCTATTTCCCTACTATCAATTTTCGCACCTAGCAAAGGTGGCAAAATTAGCAAAAAATAAAACCATGGCGGAAAAATCCCAAAGTATGGTAATACTTACCATTCGCCCATTGATGGGGGACAAATAATGCTTGTCACAATGACTGTTGTCAAGTTTTGGATGAGAGCCACCTGGATTTAAACTTGCAATCCTAAGACAGCCAACTCTTTACTGATTGAGCAAGCTGGGCCCGGCTTTTGGTTTCAAAACGTCTCCTTTATAATAGTTTGGATTTTTAACAACCCTTCACAGAATATTCAGGTCATCATTTTGCCAAAGTTTATTGTTTGGTAATGTCTTGTGTCATTGAAAACAGGGTCTTACTGTAAAAGTCTTTAGGTAAAGCAGCACCGTTTACATTGATTGATATAATAGATTTTCATTCAACTATTGCAGAATACTCCATTTGGTGGGTTCGGTGCAAGACTGTAGTAAGTGTATATACAATGTATATACACTTACTACAGTCTTGCACCAAACCCTCAATTTATTATTTTCATCTGACCTTGTACATGTATGTCTTGGCAGTATGGCTTTTTTGTTTTGTCAGTGAAAAATGACCTTTATGTGAAATCTTGTAAGCACAAGTATACTTAGACATAAGTATTGTCTTGAATTTTTCCTCATTATAAATCATAATACTGAGCACATTATAGATTTCAATGATGTTTTGATGTGTAATGGTAAAAAAGGGCCTTACTGTAAATTTTCTTGTTACCACAACTCCTACATTTAATTATGTGCATGAATTCACATGGACCTTTTACAGAATGATCCCAATTAAGATGTTTTATGCAAATTATTTAGCTTTTGTGAAAATCTGCTTTCTCACAGAAAAAAAGGACCCCTATATGCATATTTAATTTCTTGTGAATAAGCTGTGCCAAAGAACATAAGAACTTCTTGTAAAATTATTAGTGGAAGTATGACCATTCTTCTTCTAAAACTTGAAAAGGATATGTGTTTAGTCATATTGTATAAATGCCTGTAAGCAATTTCCAGGAAAAGTTGTTTATCTGTCAATCTGCTATGAAAATTAATCTCTAGGTTTCTATTTTCCAAAATGATCAATAATTGCTTCAAAGGTGTTTACTTGGGAAAAAAGTTGAATATTTTGTGGAAAATGAAAAATAACTTAAATATATAGAACAAACTTGTTTTTTTCTCAAAAAATTTTCAATAAGATAAAAATCTGCCATCTAAAATTAATTGGCCAAGTCATTCAGAGTGCAAATGCAAAGCGGGGTATAATTTGGAAACAGATAAGTCACCCCGAATGCAGGTCAGTTACATGTTGGTATATTTTCTCATTTTTCAGCCAGCTGTCATTTTGTGATGACATATGTTGCTAATGTTAGAAATTAGGCAGTGTAGGCTAAGATCAGACTGCACATCAGTGTAGGCTGATCCTAGTTTATACTATAACCTATGTCGCCTGAGTGAAAAAAACCTGTTGAATATTTTTGAAATCACATGAGTGTTATTACATTAGTGAAATTACTATGAAAATGTGCTAAGAACGAAGAACAACATTATACATGTATTTTTTGTTAGGAAAATGATGTCATAATTATTCTGCTGACGTCATTTTGCAAACTGCGTTTTTGTGTTTTGAGGAAAAAGCGTGATTTGATAAATATTGTAATTTTCTCGTTTAAGCACAAAATTTGGGTCATAAAATAAATGGAATATCAAATTTGGGCCCATCGAATACCAAATTTATTAAACTCGTCATTATATAAACAGATAAAAACTTGGCACATCCTCGTTTTTATCTGTTTATAGATGACTTGTTTAATATATTGGGTATTCAATGAGCACTCATTCAATATCTTCTATTTATATTGTCTGCAAAATTAAATATACAGCGTAAATAATTCTATCAACAGCATGATGAGGGTAACCATTACAAACTGACTAAGTCTGGGGTGGATACCCTATGATGGCACTCATCTTTTCCGACTTTTTGTCTACCACCAATGGGTTGATAATCCTAGACCTATTTGGGATAGCAAATGGAGGCTAGCAAGGATGTAGTGGTATTACTGCTATGAGAAACTCCAGGAATCCATTGATAGGTACTCCAGCCACCGCAATTTGACTGAAATGTTAAAAGTGTGTAAAACCCCATTCAAACAACAAAAATCAAACAAATTGACTAAGGTCAGCAGTATAGAATATTCTTTTTCTTTTAATATTTTCATTTTGGTTGTTTCATAAGCTAAATAAGTCAATGTACGTCAAAAGAGATTTTTATATAAGGTTTATTCAAATTTAGATAGTCAATGTCATAGGTATCCTAATTGGCATTCCAATAACACAATACAGGGAAAGCCTACTAACTTCTATCATTATTTTGTTATCATTGTGGTATTGGAAATGACGTCGGTGATACAGCTACATGAAAATTATTCAGGATTTTATTATTGGTATTTTTTCTTCCATTTTATTACCTTTTCTTGTACTGTATTTCGTCTAATAATAACACCCTCCCTAATAGTAGAACCCCTACATTTTTTACACAATCCACTACAAATGCCTAAATTTTAGTGACTTTTTAGATTTCTTTTCTAATTTAAGATGAATTTCCTCTATGATTGTTTAGAGGAAACTCACCTAAATCAAAGGGAAAAGGGCCTAAAAGACATCAATTTTAATGTTTTTATGAAACAGAAAATGCATACTGAATAAAAGCTCCCTGACCATTTTATGTATAGCTCTTAGGAGTGTTTATTAGGAGAAATATGGTATTTATCTTATAACTATACAAATATCTGTGCGATATTTTTTTTGATATCACATAGTTATTTATAGAACAATGATATAATGCGGTTATTTTTAGAAACTTGCAATTCAGTAAGAAACATCGACAAAAACAAGACAAATAGAGGTTATTAGATAAATATAATACATACTTAGTGTATTGTATGAAAAAATATCTAACTCAGTTGTGAGAATTGATAATTGTCTTGGCAAAGCCTCAACAATGTTCAATTCTCCCAACCTTAGACATTTTTTTTCATATAATACACTAAGTATGTATTATATTTATATGTGCTACAATTTATCTTTACGACCCTGTAATGATAAGATCAGGGGTAGATTGTTTTACGGTTGTCTGTCTTTCCATTTGTCTGTCTGGCTGTCCAAAATGCAACAATTTTGAAACTTAACATTGCCAATTATTTTCAAGGCTATTCAAGATACAATGATTAAATATGGCATAATGTTTGATCGCATCAATATGCATCTGCAGAAACCATGGTCAAGGTCATAAGACTTGGTCAAGGTTTTCTGTCAAGATAAAAAATTGAATTATTTGCTGTTTAATGGGTATTTGTGCTTCAAAAACATATCTTAACCCTTGTTATGCTGAACCCAGAATATTCCTGAGATCCTGCTAAATAAGATTATTTAGACTTCATAAAAAAAGTTTTTCAATATTTTGAATGAAAACATTCTACGTCGTCAAAGCTGCTCGTTTTAAGCCAATGCAAAAACATCTACGTTTTCTCATTCAGATATCTTACGATTGTTAAAAAGCTGGTTTAAAGTTCTTATCTAAAAGTGTTTGGTCATAATTAGATTCTCAAGAATATTTATCTAAGGAATGCACCTGGTTTGGCAGGAGGTAAAGACAAAGATCAGTCTGCACATACAGTCAAACCTGTGTTAGCGGCCACCTGCATTCAGCAAGCAACCTGTCTTAAGCAAGCGGCCACTGAGTTCCCAAATGAACCAATTACACTGAAATTGACCTGTCTTAAGCAAGCACCTGTCTTAAGTAAGCATGTTTTAATTGTCCCTTGGGTGCTTGCTTAAGACAGGTTTGACTGTATATGCAGTCTGATCTTAGTCTTTACCATCTGATCTCAATTTTTAAACCAGAAAAAAATTTAAAAAAATATTTTTTGTTAATACAATTATAGTGATTCACAGTAATTGCATCCTGAGCTTTGAGCTCTTTGATAATAATGCAATTTTGCAATGGTTTAAATTGGCATGGCAAAGGTTTATAAATTAAGTCATTTATGTGGAAAACTTGTCAGTGTGTCTATTTATGTGTCTGTGTATCTGTCTGTCTGTGTGAAAGTAATTGCTGTTACTATTCAGCTTCATTTCATTCAATCATGTTGAATAGTGTTGTAAAGTACTAGTGGTCTTCCCAAAAAAGGGAACTTTGCCTTAAATATTACGCGCACACACAAACACACATAATAAATAAGCAAAACAGGTCATGAGTGATTGATTGCCAAATTTTAGCGTGCCCTTTAACCTATATATTCCTATAAAAGTGTGATTTCCTATGATTCTGGACCTTACTTAATAAAACCTTTAATTTTGCCTATTTTGCCAGAAATACCTTCATAATACCTGTATTTTTGTGCCTCGGCAAGAAGCAAGAAGTCCAATTGAAAATAAATACTTCCATAAAAGCAGTTTTCTAAGATTTGAAAGAATTTTGAAATTATTTCTTTGAAAAGTTTCTTCTGTTTAATGTTTTGAGTTTAACTGTGCACAAAGAGCTCTTGTGAGCCATTTTCATTACCTTTCTTTAGGTGTTCTTGTCGTTGTCCATCAACAATTTCTGTATTTTCAGCACCCTTATGCTCAAGATGAGCAATTATGATGACTCCTGTCAGTCATCTGTCCAATCATCCGTCAATTATTTCTTTAAACATCTTCTCCTCCTAAACAGCCTTTACGATACTTATCTTTGATCATCAGTTCATAGACCTTTATGTACAGTTGGGCCATCAGATGCAGTGCATCAGGGGGGAGGGAAGTACTCAGGTGTCATTTTAGAAATCTTAAAATTTCTTCTTCTTCTAAATCTGTGGCTAGTTTTATCAGAGTCTTACCACATGTAACATATTATAAATACCCATCCAAATCAATCATGAGATGCT
Source organism: Fragum whitleyi (assembly GCA_948146395.1). Lineage (NCBI taxonomy): Eukaryota > Metazoa > Mollusca > Bivalvia > Cardiida > Cardiidae > Fragum > Fragum whitleyi. Next base: position 13,779,058 of record OX411558.1, on the reverse strand, counting down.
TAACAAACGGGCCCCAGGACTCCAACAGCCTTGACATTTTGCATAGCTTGTGAGATGATAGACCTTTAGGAAATAAAATACATTCCTTGATATTAAAGCTTACTAAGCTGGACAGTGAAAGCTTCAGAAAAAGTGCAAGATACCAGAATTGATTTGACCAAGTTTATAGAAAACTATCAATTACTTTCCATTTTTAGAATAGGTTAGAAGAGCTTTAACACTTACTTAAATATGTATTAGCTTGTGTTCTAACGCTTGAATTAGATACTCTGTTAATGTCTCACATGCTGGGTTACTAGGTTCAGCATTTAGGGCACTTGCTGTTAAACCAATGATGCAAATTTTTTATAAGTACATGCTTAATGCCTCCAATCTCCAACAAGGATCTTGCTAGTGTTTGAAATTGAGGAGTCGTTGACTCCTAAACCATGATATTCTGGGGGTCAAACTCATTCTTAAGGGGTGAAAACAACAGAAACAAGAGAAAAAGCGAATGGAGTGTAGCATTTTACAGGTTTTAGTGTGAATTTACCATAAGTTGTAATTATAAGGAAAAATTTATCAGTAGATATCTAAATTGCATATATTGATGCATCAATAAGAATTTGAGTTATAAATTTTGACCTGTACAATTTTATCTGAAGGGGGTTAGAATGACCCCCTTGACAGTAATTTCTAAGGCTAAGAATAGGATATTTTCAGATTTTAGAGGGTCAAAACCCTGGATTGAGGTTCAAACAAGAGTCTGCTCTTACTTGAGAACCAATTATTTAGGGCTCAGGGCATATATTGTAAGATCCTAGCGTATTAATTATGTTACTTCTTGATATCTTTGGTTATGAGGTCATTAATTTTTCTTTGTTAACAATTTATTATAATTCTTCTTTGTGCCTCATGTATTGACAGGATGCCGTCATAGTACAAAGGAAGCACGTAGGACTATCATTCTAAAGGTCCAGGGTTCGATCACTGACAGCGGTACCCATTCTTTCCCACTATTTGTCTCTCACCGAATGGGTCGATGATCATAAACCTATCTCAGATAGCAGCTGTTGAAAGCAGCGTAAAAATCCATTCAATCAATCTTTTTTTTTAGACTTCTTGTCTTCCACCAATGGTTGATAAACGTAGACCTATGTGGGATAGCAGCTTGAGGCTAGGAAAAGGATGAAATGGTAGTACTGGTGTTAGAAATACAAGGGTTTCATATATATTGTAAGGTATTTCAGCCAGTGTGTTTTGACTGAAAGAATCTTAAAAATAACATAAAAACCCATTTCAAGTAATCATTCAATATTAATTTTGTAATTGCCTATAATTATATTGAAATAATCATTAAACTAGTTTTTTGCTGACCTAACATGTTTAAGAAATCCAGTCAAACCTGTCTTAAGCAAGCAGCAAAAGTACATTTAAAAAGTGCTTGCTTAAGAAAGGTGCTTACTTAATACAGGTCAATTTTTGTGCAATTGGTCATTTAGGAACTCAGTGGCCGCTTTCTTAAGACAGGTTGCATGCTGAAAACAGGTGGCTGCTAAGACAGGTTTGACTGCCAGTAAGTATTTAAATGGTCTGTGATGTTTAGAAAATAAACCCACAACATTCAAAGGGGAGAAAAATGAAATAAGAATTAGTTATCACATGTGATGGCATATGCTTTTATCTGGAATTCTGCAGTAATTTCATATGTTATTAGATCCTATCAAAAGTAATAGGATTCGATAGTTATTATCACTTATTAGCTTTCCAATTATCGCTTCCTTTTTCAGCAACAACCAATTCACCTCGATTAATTATCACCGTACGTTGACCTATTGTATGCATTTAGCTTATTTATTGAAAAGGTTCTATCACAATGGACAAACAATAGACATGCTGTTAATAAGGCCTACACATTTTGTTCAAATTTCTAATTATTCAAAATAGCTGATAATAATTTTGGAACATTTACCTTTTTGATCATATATTGATGCCTCGACATGAAACAGTTGTAACTGCCTATATGTTAAAGGCAGTCTGTGACAACTGTTTCTTGCTGAGCCATCGATCTCCTAGCACCTTTGTTAGCCCTTATCATGCTGAATTCTATTCTGTTTAAGAAAACTATCAATTTATTGAACAACTCAACCAATCTGGTACTGGTGTTAAATCTTTCTAGAATTAATTCCGATAACCAATGTAGACTAAGACAAAATTTTGGTCTCATGTTTGTCAACGGTTTGTGTACAGCAAAAATGTGTTGTGAACTGTATGAAAAGGTTTAAATGATTTTTTGAATGTGTAAGGTTTTTTTTTTTTAAAAAAAAAAATGGGTTTTTTTGGAGCATGCAATAAGAAAATTAAAGTCTGACAGAGTAGCACACTTCAAATGTAAGATTTTTATGCCCCAGCATCGAAAGATCAGGGGCATATTGTCTTACCATTGTCCGTCTGTCTGTCCATCTGTTTGTCTGCAAAACTTAACCAAAAAACTTAACATTGCCAATATATTCAAGGCTATTCAAGATACAATGCTCATATTTGGTATGATGATAGATCTTGATGATGCTCATCTATTGTACCAAGGTCAAGGTCATGTGACAAGGTCAAATTTCTAAAAAAAAATCTGTTTTGGGGGCATTCATGTTTCACAAACATATCTTGTTTAATTTATTATAGGCCTCCAAGTAGGCAAATATTGTTCCTGATTTCTTCAAATTTGGACCATGATTTTGTTAGATTGTCAATAAAGTTCTCTCCTTTTAATGTTTTTCAGTCCTTCTCCAGATGCAGATGAAAATATGGAAGTTTTTTCACCAACAAATCCAACAAAACATGAAATCCTTGAAGATCTCAAAACAGACAGGGACGAATTCTATTCCGAAACAACCAAAGAAGATCTGATACAAAAGTTACAAGATGAATATAGACAAAGTGCTAGAGCAAAGTGGCATTTATTGCAAACTCTTCTAAAAAGTGGCCTTCTTTCACTCCATCAACATAGTTCAGGGGAGAGCAACCCAACAGACTCTGAAACCACACCCCATGAGGGTCATGTGATCATTGATCCAGCCAATCATAGACAGAGGTTAGGTAGCCCTCCACCAATGAGGCAGGAAAAAAAGACTGTGATAAATGTAAGCAGTTCAAAAATAGAAAAAGGACATGCACAAACAGAAGAGCAACTTACAGCAAAGGCTCCCTCAAAAGTGAAATTCTTCTCAGGGTAAATGTTCCTATTTTAAATTTATTTCCACTAATTTTTTTCTACAAGTTAGATAATGTAGAAGCTTTGTACAGTTTAACAGAAATGTGTAACCTGAGATCTTAACCCTTGTCATGCTGAACCAGGAATATTCCTGCTTTGGCAGGAGCTATAGACCAACATCAGCCTGCACATGTTTGCAGTCTGATGTTAGTCTACACCACCTGTTTCTCACTTTCAAACCAGATTTGTCAATAGATTTAGTTTTTCAAATAAAAAATGACCTACAGTTGGTACTTTCAGTGTTTTTTGCCCTTTGTTCTGATCCTAAGCACTCCGACATATAGATTGGAACAACGATTGTAAGATCATGCATTTTGACCTGGGTCAACATTGTTTGCCTATCTGTAGGGGATAGTTGGCCCAGACTCGACCCCACCAAGACACCCCTCCATGATATCCAAACCTTATTTTTATGCAAAATATTTATTCATGGCCATGAAACAACAAATTGTTGGGGGTAATCTAAATGTTATGCCTACAGCTTATTCAAGTTGTTATTATGACATTAAGTCATTTATGTCTCCTGCTAACAAAATATTTTAAACAAAACAGCGGAAAATTACATAGATTAACAGCCAATTTCATTTTGAATGAGTGATTTGCTTAGTAAATTTTTTGATTGACAGCATGTAGAGATCTTTTAACCGTTTACTCTTACTTGTTTACTTTCAGGGAACCAACTATTATAGACATAAATTTGAACAGCAGTTTGGAGTACCAGCAAGACTCAGACATGAGTCTTGTAAACGATTCGCAAGAATCAGGCTCATCATTATTGAACTATAGGGCAAATCTAAAACATATTGATCCTGAATTGAGTCGAAGAATAGACAATGAAAGTGACAAGCCAATCTACGATTTTAGAAAAATGTTGAAGAAAACAGGACGACTGGATTTTATTGGCCAAGAAGAGTGATGTCCAGGAATTTAATTTCTTAATTCTTTCCCAAACAGACTTGGAAGGATCCGCGCCATATCACAGAAAAAGGGGCCTTAATGACAATTTTCTTGTTTACACTCTAGAGGCCACAAATATGGCCCAATCTTTATGAAATTTGGTCAGAAGGTTGGCAAAGCCACAAGGTTGATCCCTATTGAAAATGGGAAGGATCTGTGCCATATTACGGGAAAAGGGGCTATAATTTCAATTTTCTTGTTTACACTCTAGAGACCACAAAAATGGCCCAATCTTCATGAAACTTGATCAAAATATTGGCCAGGTCACAAGGATGAAGCCTATTGAAAATGGGAAAGATCCATGCCATATCAAGGGAAAAGAGGCCTTCATGACAATTTTCTTGTTTACGCTCTAGAAGCCACAAATATAATTCAATTTTCATGAAACATGGTCAGAATAATACCTTGGTCATAAGGATGAACCCTATTTAAAATTGGAAAGATCCATGTCATATCACGGGAAAAGGGGCCTAAATGACTTTTTAGAGGCCACAAATATGGCCCAATCTTCATGAAACTTGGTCAGAATGTTGGCCAGGTCACATGAAGCGATCATAGAAATCGAGTAATGTCTTTCTTTGAAAAATTTAATGATCAATTAATGATCTTTCAAGTATTTAATTTTGCTAAGGGAGAAGTCAAAGAGACGAAGGTGAGCCATATAGGACCATCATGGTTTTCTTGTTTAATATAACTTACCCCCAGTACATAAACCCTGTGTTGTGAGTACTCATTTGAATTGTCTTGTCTAGACAATTCAAATGAGTACCAACAACATAGGTTTAGTTGAGATACAACCATTTTAGACTTGAATTTCCCCCTTTTATCTATTTACCATCGTTTCAAAAAAAAAATGGCTCTGTGACATAGTTATCCTATTTCTCCAAATAAATGCTCCCAAGAGCTATACATAACACGGTCAGGGAGCTTTTATTTACCAGTAGTATGCATTTTCTGATTTGAAAATCATTAAGATTGATGTCTTAAAGGCCCTTTCCCTTAAATTGGAGGAAAAGTTCCTAAAATATAGGCCTTTGAAAACAATTGCCTGCTAATGTGTGAAATTACCCATCTTAGAATAAAAACAAATGTTATAGAAAAAATAAGGATGAAAGGAGATATTACTTAGTACCAAGTCATTTCTTCTTACAAAGTTATGTTTTCTTAAGTCACTTTTTTTCCATAGTGTGAAAATTTCTGATTATTTTTTATTAGAAGAGAAAGGATTGAGGAAAAAATAGCATAATAGGATGCAAGAAAAACAAACAAACAAATATATTTTTATCCGATTTTCTCAGATAATTTGACTCTAGCTTATAATAAAGAAATCCAAATATAGAAAGTGTATTTATTTTTGTCTGGTGTTTATGTTTTGCAACCTTCTGTGATAGTATTTGTATTTCATGACTTGAACGTCAGATAAATGGAGTGATTTTGATTTGAGGTCAGAAGTTTGATTAACCCTTGTCATGCTGAATAAATTTTGGCGAAAAATTTTCATCAAAATTCAAAGGGCAAAAAGCACTGAAAGTACCAACTACAGGTTGATTTTTATTTGAAAAACAAAATCTATTGACAATTCTAGTTTAAAAGTGAGAAACAGGTGGTGTAGACTAACATCAGTCTGCACATATGTGCAGGCTGATGTTTGTCTATAGCTCCTGCCAAAGCAGGGATATTCCGGGCTCAGCATGACAAGGGTTAAGAGTTGGGTAATGCAAGCCTCAATTCTTCTTTGGACAGACATTGAGCAGCATGAACAATCACACTGCATTAAATATTTTTGGATTGTGAGCAGAGACTAGTTATACATCCCAAAAGTATGCTTGGGGTATACAGGAGTCAGCTTGTCTGTCGGTCCTTCTGTACGTCAGTCTGTCAGTCCCTCTGTAGCTTTTTTTTGTGTGCACTCAATTTCTCTGCAACTTATGGACTGATTTCATTCAAACTTTATAGATGTGATCAGTATCAAGCAGAGATGAGCAAATGATATTTTGGTTACGATCCATTGACTTTTGAAAGAGTTATGGCCCTTTGATGGAAAATGGCTTTTCATTTTTGACAAGCACTTCTGAGGGGTATTAGTCTGCTTTGTGAGTCTAGTTTAGTTCTGTTAAGTGTATTGTGAAGACTCTGATCAGACTAAGATTGCACATGAGTGCAGCCTGATCTTCGTCTATATTTTATACTAAAGCAAGAATATTCCAGGTGCAGGATGACAAGGGTTAATAATGCATACATGTGGAATTGTTGGTAATGCCTCTCGCAAGCTCAAATAATGTTCTTAGACTGTTATCACTTATCCAGAGGCTAGGAAAGGATGTAATGGTAGTACTAGTGTGAGAAATACCAGGAATCCATTGTTAGGTGCTTCAGCCACCGCGATATGACTGAAATAATGTTAAAAGCAGCATAAAACCCAATTCAAACAAGTCTGTTTTGATGTTTATTTCGGTCTCTTTGAATCTATATTGGTCTTATTGGCATATCGCTTAATTTCACAATATTGTGATTTATTTCATCTTGTATAACTTGAAATTATTTACCGGTATTCATTGATTGTATGTTGGTACTCATTGGGATTGTCGGTCTTTTATAGGATTCAAATGTGTACACACAACAAAAAAATATGTAAAATATGTGACCTGTAACACAAAAAGGGAGCATCTTGTAACTTTGTAAAACAAATATATGAAAAAGAGATTGGGTCCAGCATAGGTCAACCAGTCTCAGGTTGCATTTCAAAAACTCTTTCACAGGCACGTAAACTGATCATTCTATATTAAGAAATTTAGGAAAGTGCAAAAAGTTTCAACCCAGTCAATCTGCACTGGCTGTGCTGTCTGACTAGGATTGACACTTTACACACTACCCAGATGGTCCTTATTTGAGTGATGGGTCACATATTTATAAGATATTTTTAATAGTTTAGGTTGACATTCCTCCTCCTTTTTCAGAGTTTGCACGTTGCCAGATTATTTCTTTAACTGTTTTTTTTTTTCTTTTTCATTTTGACTACCTCTTCCTTATTTTGTTAATAAACTTTAATTCATTTTCATCTTTATCTTCAACCTTATGTTGTTGGTCCACTCTGCCATTATCTTATCCATGATATTTCAACAAGTTCCCACAATCTAGCCCTGTGTTTTGGATGACAAAATGGTACAAACTGTGTGTAAATTATACCCCTCTTTGCACATGCACTTGGGTGCAAAGCAGGATATTTTTTGCCAACAGTTAGCACCATTTTGAAATCCTGAATGAAGGGCAGGATTTAGAAGATAAATACTAGTTTTAGATTCTTATCACTTATCTTGAACTCTGTTATGACAGACATTTATTTTTCTCTCTTACTAAACTATTTTAGTCTTTATTGAAATACCTCTTACCAGTTTTCTTACACTATTTTAATTTATTTTCATCTTTAGTATTTCTGAATCTTTTATTCATAAATGCTATGATGTTGATACTCATTGGAATTGTCTCATTGAGATGATACCAATGAGTACCTACAGCCTATAATTTAGGAGAAAAACATGTTTTTGATATCCTTTCATACTCCAGCGCTCCATTTGACTATTGCTTGTATTAAACCTTGTCATGCTGATCCCAGAATATACCTGCTTTGACAGGAGGTATGGACTAAGATCAGTCTGCACATATGTGCAGTCTGATCTTAGCCTATACCACCTGATTTTCCTTTTCAAACCAGAGAAGTTTCAAAATCATATTTTCATAATCACATACTGACTCACAATTTCAGCACTTTGATTATAATATAATTTTGGCAAGGTTTTTTATTCAGCATGACAAGGGTTAAACTATTTAACTAATTGAAATACATCTATATTATAAATATAGATATTAATTTTCATCTTATCTAACTCTGAATTACAGAATCACAAACTTGTGTTGTTGGTACTGATTTGGGTCATTTCATCAAAATGATACCCATTAGTACAGTTAGTAATATGAAATTGACATTCATCTTGATTAAAATGCCAAATTGTCGCTTTTCTACTAAAACTTAGTATCTGCAGCTTGTTTAAGGCTGCAGATACGTGCTTTTGACAGAAGAGCAGCGAAATACATATTACTGTACCAGTGCCCCATTAATTCATTGAAAACACTGAAACTACCCAAAAACAAATCATAGATCATTCTAAAACATTTGGAAAGCATTCTAAATGATTGGCATTTCATTTGAATGGATAAAAAAATCCCCAATTTTATTAGCTGGTCTGGGTTTTTAAAGCATCTGGTAAAGACACACAAACACAAATGGATGTTTCTGTTTATAAAGAGAGGTAATAAAGGATTGCAAAATTTTGTCCTTTTGGAGGCAATATTTCATTACCTCTCTTAATTTCATTTAAAACTAGCTCCTCTCGCTCATTCACTTTCATTCAAAATTCATTCGAAACTCATGTGTCTTGTCAATTTCATAATGTTTTTAAATGTACCCACAACACAGGATTTGAAAGAAAAATAAGTTTAACCCTTTGCTGTTTAATCCCTGCTTTTTACGTGCCTGTGGTTTTATGATTGAGAAAACATTGTGAAAAAAGAAGAAATTGCCTCTGACAAGCAATTTCTTCTTTTTAGCTCACCTGAGCACAACGTGCTCAAGTGAGCTATTGTGATCACCTTTTGTCCGGCGTCCGTCCGTCGTCCGTCAACAATTTCTTTAAATGACATCTCCTCCTAAACTACTTGGCCAATTTTAACCAAACTTGGCAGAAATGTTCCTTAGGTGATCCCCTTTAAAATTGCTAAAAGAATTGAAATCGGTGAAAAACTCTGGTTGCTATGACAACAAAAGTTAAAAATTTAAGAAAAACTTTAAAATTCTTCTTCTTCTGAACAAGCAGCCCTACAGCCTTGAAATTTGGCATGGATGATCAGCTCATAGACCTTAATAAAAATAGCTAAAATCATATCTGTTGGGCCACCAGGTGCAGAGCACCAGGGGGGAGGGGGTAGTACTTAGGGTAAATTTTGTAATCTTCAACCTTCTTCTTCTTCTGAATAAGAAGCCCTACAGCCTTCAAATTTGGCATGGAGGATCAGCTCATAGACCTTAATAAAAATAGCTAAAATCATATCTGTTGGGCCACCAGGTGCGGAGCACCAGGGGGGAGGGGGTAGTACTTTTGTGAAAATTCTGTAATCTTTTACCTTCTTCTTCTTCTAAACCAGGAGCCGGACAGATTTGAATATAGGCATGGATGATCAGCATATGGACATTAATTGAATTATCTAAAATCATGACTGTAGATTCACCAGGTGCGGAGCACCAGGGGGGAGAGGGTAGTACTTATGTGAAAATTTTGTAATCTTTAACCTTCTTCTTCTTCTGAACCACAAGCCCTACAGACTTGAAAATTGGCATGGAGGATCAGCTCATAGACCTTAATAAAAAAAGCTAAAATCATGACTGTAATGCCACCAGGTGCGGAGCACCAGGGGGGAGGGTAGAGTACTTTTGTGAAAGTTTTGTAACTTTAACCTTCATCTTCTAATGAACAAGGAGCCATACAGACTTCAATATTGGCATGGATGAAAAGCATATTGATCTTAAATTAAATAGCTAAATTCATTAATGTAGGGTCACCAGATGCGGAGCATTAGGGGGGAGGGGGTAGTACTTTGGATCAATTTTGAAATCTTTAACCTTATTCTTCTCCTGCATCAGGAACCCTACAGACTTGAAAATTGTCATGGGTGATCAATATATTGACCTTAATAAAACTAGCTAAAAAGATGACTGTAGGGTCACCAGGTGCTGAGTGTCTTGGGGAGTGGGTTGTACTTTGGATCATTTTTTAAATCTTTTAACTTCTAATGAATTAGGAGTCCTACAGACTTGAAAATTGGTATGTATGATCAGCATATGGACATTAATTGAATTAGCTAAAATCATGACTGTAGATTAACCAGGTACAGAGCATCTTGGGGGAGGGGGAGTGCTTTGTTGAGAATTTTGAATCCCTACAGCCTTTATATTTGACATGGGTTGATCAACTCATTAAAGAAAACTTTTAAAGTCTCAGACTCAGCCTGAATATCTGGCATAGATTAGCTTATCACAGACCTTTTATGAAAAAGCTTAGATAAATAATTACCAGGGGAGGAGCAGAGGGGGGGAAGGATTATTTCAAATGTTATCTGATTGAATAAGTGAAAATCTCTTTTTCTGTGGTTGCATGGACATACCTAGGTAATGAAGCCTTTTTCTCAGGTGAGCGCACCCAGGGCCAACGGCCCTCTTGTTCCACACTATTTTCTACCCCACTGAATGGTTATTTTTCAAATTGAATCCACTTTAAATTTTCGTCTGCAAAACCTTTGAATTTGGACAGGTCCAAAATTTTGTTAAACAGGAAAGGGTTAATATATTCATCAGCTTTTATCTGGAAATTCTGTTTTGTATGATGGCAATTTCTTTCTCTTACTAATCTTTTTTAGTCTTATTGAAACAATATAAGCCATTTATTTTCATCTTTAGTAAATATCCCTCAGCTATTAATTAATCTCCATTTTACTTTTACTATATCTTTACTATTTTAGTCTAATTGGGATACCTCTGAATATAACAATAATTTGTGTTTGATATTCATCTAAATTATTTGTTCATAAACCAGTATTTTGTGAGTACTAACAAGAGAATCATACATAAGGGCATCAGATTAGGTTTTTACTTTCATATCAACATGAAATCAACTAATATTCTCTTCATATCTTATAATTCAATAGCATTCTGAAAAAAACTAAGTTTTAGATAATTGTTTACCACTTTTATCTTAAGCTAGAGTTTAAAATATCTGTCTCTTTATGAGCTTTAATTTAATATAATTAATGAAATCTTAATTTTACAATATTGTGATTTATTTTCAGTTGATGTAAATTTGATCATTTGTTCATAATGACCTATGTTGTTTATACTCCTTGGAATTTAATTTAAATGAGACACCCAGTGAGTAGGGTTTAAAAGAAAATGTACAGATTTAATTTTGTTTTTCTGTCTCTTCATGAACTATTTTAGTCCTACAATGTACCTCTTAATTTTACACTAGTTTGATTTATTCTTATAGTACAGAAATCCAATTATAGCCTAGCTTTGCTCAAAGAAAATGCAAGTTATTGCTTTAACCTTGATATAATTTTATAAGCTTCTGCAAACAATTTGACATTTTGTGATCTCTATTTTGTTTGATTTACCTGTACATCAATTCAATCCTTATTTTTGTTAAAGGCCAACTAAGGTGGGTGTATATTTGTATCATCTCTGTCTATCCATCTGTCTGTCTATCCACATCTTATTACCCATTCAAATAAAGCAATTCCAATTTTGGACACCATTGAAGAAAAAAGCTTTGGAAAACATTGTGATGAATGATGAAATTGCTTGTCACAAGCAATTTCTTCATTTTTCATTTTTAGCTCACCTGAGCACGAAGTGCTCAAGGTGAGCTTTTGTGGTTAGGTGGATGTCCGTCGTCCGTCGTTCGTCGTCCGTCGTGTGTCGTGTGTCGTGTGTCGTCCGTCGTGTGTCGTCAACATTTACCTTGTATGCACTCTAGAGGCCACATTTTTTGCCCAATCAACCTGAAATTTGGTCAGAATGATTGTCTTGATAAAATCTCGGACAAGTTCGAAATTGGGTCAAGTGGGGTCAAAAACTAGGTCACAGGGTCAAATCTTAGAAAAACCTTGTATGCACTCTAGAGGCCACATTTTTTGCCCAATCAATCTAAAATTTGGTCAGAATGAATGTCTTGATAAAATCTCGGACAAGTTCGAAATTGGGTCAAGTGGGGTCAAAAACTAGGTCACAGGGTCAAATCTTAGAAAAACCTTGTATGCACTCTAGAGGCCATATTTTTTGCCCAATCAACCTGAAATTTAGCCTGAATGATTGTTTTGATAAAATCTCGGACAAGTTCGAAATTGGGTCAAGTGGGGTCAAAAACTAGGTCACAGGGTCAAATCTTAGAAAAACCTTGTATGCACTCTAGAAGCCATATTTATTGCCCAATCACCCCGAAATTTGGTCCGAATGATTGTCTTGATAAAATCTCAGACAAGTTTGAAATTGGGTCAAGTGGGGTCAAAAACTAGGTCACAGGGTCAAATATTAGAAAAACCTTGTATGCACCCTAGAGGCCACATTTTTTGCCCAATCAACCTGAAATTTGGTCAGAATGATTGTCTTGATAAAATCTTGGACAAGTTTAAAATTAGGTCAAGTGGGGTCACAAACTTGGTCATGGGGTCAAATCTTAGAAAAACCTTGTATGCACCCTAGAGGCCACTTTTTTTGCTCAATCGACCTGAAATTTGGTCAAAATAATTGTGTTGATAAAATCTCGGACGAGTTCGAAATTTGGTCAAGTGGGGTCAAAAACTAGGTCACAGGGTCAAATCTTAGAAAAACCTTGTATGCACTCTAGAGGCCATATTTTTTGCCCAATCAACCTGAAATTTAGCCTGAATGATTGTCTTGATAAAATCTCGGACAAGTTCGAAATTGGGTCAAGTGGGGTCAAAAACTAGGTCACAGGGTCAAATCTTAGAAAAACCTTGTATGCACTCTAGAAGCCATATTTATTGCCCAATCACCCCGAAATTTGGTCCGAATGATTGTCTTGATAAAATCTCAGACAAGTTTAAAATTGGGTCAAGTTGGGTCAAAAATGAGGTCACGGGGTCAAATATTAGAAAAACCTTGTAGACACTCTAGAAGCCAAATTTATTGCCCAATCAACCTGAAATTTGATCAGAATGATTGTCTTGATGAAATCTTGGACAAGTTCGAAATTTGGTCAAGTGGGGTCAAAAACTAGGTCACAGGGTCAAATCTTAGAAAAACCTTGTATGCACTCTAGAGGCCATATTTTTTGCCCAATCAACCTGAAATTTAGCCTGAATGATTGTCTTGATAAAATCTCGGACAAGTTCGAAATTGGGTCAAGTGGGGTCAAAAACTAGGTCACAGGGTCAAATCTTAGAAAAACCTTGTATGCACTCTAGAAGCCATATTTATTGCCCAATCACCCCGAAATTTGGTCCGAATGATTGTCTTGATAAAATCTCAGACAAGTTTAAAATTGGGTCAAGTTGGGTCAAAAATGAGGTCACGGGGTCAAATATTAGAAAAACCTTGTAGACACTCTAGAAGCCAAATTTATTGCCCAATCAACCTGAAATTTGATCAGAATGATTGTCTTGATGAAATCTTGGACAAGTTCGAAATTGGGTCAAGTGGGGTCAAATATGAGGTCACAGGGTCAAATATTAGAAAAACCTTGTAGACACTCTAGAAGCCATATTTTTTGCCGGATCAACCTGAAAATTGGTCAGAATGATCATCTTGATGAAATCTAGGTCAAGTTTGAAATTGGGTCAAGTGGGATCAAAAATGAGGTCACAGGGTCATATCTTAGAAAAACCTTGTAATGAGTGTAGAGGCATCATTTTTTGCCCAATCGACCTGAAATTTGGTAAGAATTCATTATCCTTTCTAAATCTACTTTAAACAATTTTTGACAGTTCATTCAGGTGAGCGATTTAGGGCCACTATGGCCCTCTTGTTTTTTTTCTGAAAACTTCAAAAGACATGAAGATCTTTAAGCTATATAAAGCTAGAATTATCGTCTGCAACTTCTTTGAATATTGATGAGTGTGAAATTTTATTGTCTTGTTTAAAGGATTACCAATACAAGGACATTATGTATTTCATGAATAAATTCTACATGTAATTTTAAGGCTCGAAGCTTGTAAAAGATAACTCAGAGTTTATATGCTAGGGATGTTTTATTGTGCTTAAAGCCCTTTTTAAGCCCTCATAAAGAACAGGGTCATATTGGTTTATTGTTGTCCTTGTTTGTTTGTCTGTCGGCACAAATCAATCAGAAATAAACTTAACATCTCCAATTATGTCATGGATATTTAAGATACAAAGGTCATAATTGGCATGATGATAGATCTTATCAATACACATCTGCAGATACCAAGGTCAAGGTCATGTGACAAGGTCAAGGTAATATGCCAAGGTCAAAGTTTTGAGAGAAAAAAACCTGTACGTGCCAGGGCATATTATAGTGTTTCAATGATACTTATTCTTGTTCTTTTATCAATTTATAGCTTTATGGATTTATACTTGTATTTACTATTTTTGTATGTTTTGTTTTATGGTAATTTGTGATAAATGGAAACATATCATTGACATTGTGATAGTTATATAAAAATTTGTGGTTAAAGATCAACAGTGTTATTGTATTTTTCCAACCCTTCAAAAAGATACATTTCATGAAACTAAAGGGAAAAATGCACTCAAAGTACCAACAGTAGGTCAACTTTTATATGGAAAACTAGATCCATTGACAATTCTGGTTGGAAAGTGAGAAACAGGTGGTGTAGACTAACATCAGACTGCACATATGTGCAGACTGATGTTTGTCTATAGCTCCTGCCAAAGCAGGAATATTTTGGGTTCAGCACAACAAGGGTTAATGCTTTTCAGAAGATTATCAAGAAATAATGGTACATTAATTATCGTTTGAAACAATGGAATCTGTACTTGACTTCTATTTCATGAAATTGTTTTCAGATGCAGTTTGGCTAGAGAGCATTCTTTAATACTTAGAGGAATATTGAGAAATAATGGCTGCCAAGATAATCATTTGATAAACTAACCACCAAACCAGTGAAATTATCAAAATATTATACAACCCTTTTGTTCATTTTACCCTATCTGACAAAATCAAAGTGGAGCACAATTAGTGATGTCTTCAGCAATGTTGCATAGCAATCACATGCAAAATGACACACATAAAAAAAATTTGTCCTTAAATAACCTTATTTTTTCTCATTTTTCCTTTGGCTGTTTTCGGAGAAACCCCAAGGTATTGCTATAGCCTTGGTGTCATCATTGTTGTCGTCATCTTCGACGTCCTGCCAAAACTTTGAGGTTTTATGATATCTGGTTTTATAGAAGGCATTCACTTGAAACTTGGCACAAATGTTTACCATCAAAAGAGCAACCTATACTAACAAGGGGGATAACTCTAGATGCATTTTGTGCAAATTTTGCCCTTTTTTTGACTTGGATTTTTTTCCACCATCCAGCACTCAACAGCCGAGCGAAGGCTACGGTAGGGGGTGCTCTTGTTGCATTAAAAAAATAGCATTATAATTTTGGTTTTTTTAGCTAACCTGAACACAACATGCTTAGGGTGAGCTTTTGTGATCATTGAATGTCTGTCATCTGTCTTGCGTTGTCTCATCAGACGTCAACAATTTAAGTGTTTACACTCTAGAGACCACAAATATTGTCCAATCTTCATGAAACTTGGTCAGAATGTTTGTCGGGTCACAAGGATGAACCCTACTGATAATGGGAAGGATCCATGTCATATCATGGGAAAAGGGGCCTAAATACCAATTTTCACGTTTACACTCTAGAGGCCACAAATATTGTCCAACCTTCATGAAACTTGGTAAGAATGTTTGTCAGGTTACAAGGATGAACTCTATTGAAAATTCAAAGGATCCGTGCCATATCATGGGAAAAGGGGCCTTATCGACAAATTTCTTGTATACACTGTAGGGGCCAAAAATATGGTCCTATTTTCATGAAACTTGGTCAGAATGTTTTTCTGGTCACAACAATGAACCCTTGTGAAAATTGGAAGGATCCATGACATAACATGGGAAAAGGGACCTTAATGACAATTTTTAGCTCCACTGGCTGAAAGCCACTGGGGCTATTGTCATGGCCTTGTGTCCGTCGTGCGTCCGTTCGTCTGTGCGTGCGTGCGTCCGTCCGTCCGGTCGTAAACTTTTCTTTAAAAATCTTCTCCTCAGAAACTACTGGATGGATTTCAACCATACTTCACAGGAATGATCCTTGGGTGACCCTCTTTCAAAATTGTGCAAGAAATTTTGATCCAATGAAAAACATGGATTTTATAGGCGTGGCTAATTTCCAAATATGGTAAAAAGTGAGTTTTCTCAGATTCTAATCAATGGATACCAATTAAATTTTACATGAATGATCCTTGGGTGACCCTTTATCAGTCTACAAAAAATTATTGTAATCGGATGGAAAATATGCATTTTATGGGCGGAGGTCATTTCTCTATATGTTATATAGTGGAAACTTTGAAAATCATTTTCTCAGAATGTAACTGATGGGTATCAACCAAATTTCACTGTAATGATCCTTGAGTGACCCTTAATCAGTCTACAAAAAATCATTGTGATTGGATGGAAAATATGCATTTTATGTGCAGAGGTCAATTCTCTATATGTTATATAGTGGAAACTTTGAAAATCATTTTCTCAGAATGTTACCGATGGATACCAACCAAATTTCACTGGAATGATCCTTGAGTAGTCCTTTATCAGTCTACAAAAAACCTTTGTGATCAGATGGAAAATATGCATTTAATGGGCGGAGGTCAATTCTCTATATGTTATATAGTGGAAACTTTGAAAATCATTTTCTCAGAATGTAAGTGATGGATATCAACCAAATTTCACTGGAATGATCCTTGAGTGACCCTTTATCAGTCCACAAAAAATCATTGTGATCTGATGAAAAATATGCATTTTATGGGCGGAGGTCATTTCTCTAAATATTATATAGTGGAAAATTTGCAAATCATTTTCTCAGAATCTAATCATTGAATATCAACCAAATTTCACTGGTATGATCCTTGAGTGACCCTTTATCTGTGTACCAAAAATTATTTTGATTGGATGAAAAATATGCATTTTATGGGCAGAGGTCATTCCTCAAAGTGTTATGTAGTGAAACTATGAAAATCATTTTCTCAGAATGTAACTGATGGAATCATTTTCAACATCAGTAGAACCCCAAATATCTGAAAACATAGTCAAAACATTTATTTGCTTTTACAAGAATTTCAAGCCTGTGGAGCGACTCAAGCCATTCATGGCTTTCTAGTCTTGTTTACACTCTAGGGGCCACAAATTTGGCCCAATCTTCATGAAACTTAGTCAGAATGTTTGCCAGGTCACAAGGATGAACCCTTTTGAAAATGGGAAGGATTGGTGCAACATCATGGGAAAAGGGATCTTATTGACAATTTTCTTCTTTACACTCTAGAGGCCACAAACATGGTCCAATCTTCATGAAACTTGGTCAGAATGTTTGTCAGGTCACAAGGATGAACCCTATTAAAAATTGGAAGGATCTGTGTCATATCATAGGAAAAGGGGCCTTTATGAAAATTTTCTTATTTGCTGTCTTAGAGGCCTCAAATCATAAAAGTACAACTTTGCTGGAAATTTGATTTATTAAATGAGACAAAGATACGAAGGTGACTGATAAAGGACCATCATGGTCCTCTTGTTTAATAAGATGAATTGTTATTTCATTGATAGAACACCAAAAGCTATATTTTCACCCATGGCTATGCCACTCATGAAAGTATAGCTTTTGTGTTCAATCAATGACATGTAAGTTGATGT
This sequence comes from Fragum whitleyi, assembly GCA_948146395.1. Classification (NCBI taxonomy): domain Eukaryota; kingdom Metazoa; phylum Mollusca; class Bivalvia; order Cardiida; family Cardiidae; genus Fragum; species Fragum whitleyi. The sequence goes on along the minus strand of OX411558.1, from coordinate 13,761,354 downwards.
CAAACTGACCTCTATATAATCTCCAGTCTTAAAGCCGCCATCACATCTTAACATTTGTCTCCCACCAATGGGTGGATAATCTTGAACCTAACTAGGAAAGCAGCTTGAAGCTAGGAAAGGATAAAATGGTAGACCTGGTGTGACGAGTCAATAGTTAGGTTCTCCTGCCTTTGTAATATATGACTGAAAGATTGTTAAAAGCAGCCTTAAACTCCATTCAAACAAACATATACAAGCATTCTGGTCAGATATTGATGAAATGTAGCAAAATGATATTCCCTGAAATTGCATTTTTTCCTTTTCACACAATGTCCTTTAATGATAGTGATTATATCCCTGTATTTTCTACTGGCAATTATGTACAAAGTAATGTGCAGGGTAAGCTACTGCAGATCTATAAGGGGGACCAATGATACAAAGACTTCTCCTGGAATTCAGGAAAATATGGTCATCAAGTCAGAAAATTCGAAAATCAAAGTACGCATCATCTTTTCAATGGCAAACAAAATTGTTTATCTACAGTTAAAAATTCAAGCTTTAGTTAACACATCTTGATTGCACACTAGGGATCTGTTGCATATGGTGGCATATTTCTGCAACAAGATACGAGATAGCATTATCATAATACTGTAATTTAAAAAAATATCACAATAAAATAAAGTTTCCAGGAAATTTTATCTTGATCATATGTTATTTCGTGATAAAATTATTGTGATATTAATATCTATTATCTCACTTTTTTAACGATTAATGCCCACTATTGACACCAAGTTAAATTTATTGCGATAGAAATTCTGACTTTATAAAAAGAAAATTCATTCGGATAACTATGTTTTCTGTATGTAAATACTGGAAAAATTAAAAGCCAAATGATGAAAATAAAATTATTCCGAAAGGCAATATCTAAAAATAGTTACTGTGTATGTCAATTTCTAGTTAATAATTATTTTATCTCGATGTTAGTAGTGGGCATTATCGTAGAAAAAATCAAGATACTAGGTATAAATATCTTGATAGTTTTATTGAGAAAATTTTTACATGGGAGATAAAATTTCCTTGAAACTGTATTTTATCATGATATCTTTTAAATAATCAAGATACTATTATCTTGTATCTCGTGGCAGAAATATAACACCAAAGTTGCAAAATAATTCCATTTTCTGTTGGATTTCCTATAGAATTAAAATATATTGCCTCGGATGGATTGAGGCATTTAGAGGATGAAAAAATTAATTCATTCTCTAATGATATAAAGGGATTAATGTGTGACAAAAACATTTCAACCTCAGCATCTTTGATCAATCAAACATAGGCATATCTAGGACTTTGAAATTTATAAGCAGTCTCAGAAGGCGACAATAAAGAATATATAGGATAAAGGCGATATGAGTACTGTGATTAAAGATGAATGCCTTCCATCCACTCTCTTCTTATAATTTGAGTGTTGGTGATTAATCAAAACATCATAACTACAGCTTGAATAAGCTGTAGTTTCATTGTTATGGTCGTTCATCAACATTATTTTTCAACAGAGGATTATTTCTTTTACACACTTGCATAATGGGAGTTACGCCCTTGATCAATGATTATAATTAAATTATATGATTATCAATCGTTTTATCTATTTCATATCACAGACACTTAACCCATATCCCGCTGAATTTAAATTTAGTTTTTGACAAATAAAAATATTTTTTGACATTTCATCCAGTCTGAATCAATTTTTTAAAGGGTTAATTCTCACTCCTTTTTGAGGGTTTTCACATTTGCAGAGACTGTACAAATGGTCTTACACTTGAGTTTGAAGCATTGGGACGTTTAAGGTATTTTAAGGGTCTCTGCAAATGTTGACGTCCCCAAAATGTGAAGTGAGTTGCTATTATTGTTTGGAAAAAAACAACAAATGTTTATTCAAGCAGAAATTGCAAAACTGATTCAAAGGAATAATTTAAAACTAGAACCCATTATTGTGCCATAAAAATTGCATTATGCATTCCACCATCACATTTATTTATACTGACATTGCTTGGTTGGTTTTCATCCACTGCTACCCATTTAGAGCTGGGTGGAGAGAGGCAGTGACTATTAAGTTACTTGCCCAAGGAAACACCTCGATGTCACCAGGACTCGAACCCCTGATCTTCCAATCAGGAGACCAACGCTCTAACCACTGAACTGTCGGGCAGTCTAGTAAACCAATTAACAACGAATGTACATTTTATCAATTTTGCAATAATATGGCATTAATTAGGTACAAAGCAGACAGAATTAGCCGACATCAGATTGCATGTCCATGACTCAGCACAAAACAGTTGTAACTGCCTTTATGTTAAGTAAAATAGTAGTTACAACTGTTATGCTCTGAGCCATTGATATCTGTACAGACTAATCCAAGGCTTTTTTGTCTATTTCTATTATTTCTATTAGTTGTGAACAGCCGTAGAAGGTTTTCATATGTTGAGACTCCCTGTTTGCATGTGTATTTAATGAGCCCCAAGAGAGGGCTGAGATGAACCTTTAATTGCCTGTTATTAGCCATTCTCTGTAAGCACTTACACTTTTTTGGCACGCATAAGAACAGATTTGATTCAAACTGGCACAAGTTGATCCCCATATAGTATCATTACAAAATATATTACTCATTCAGAAAGGGGTGTTATGTTGCCATAGAAACAGGCCACAGAAAGTTAGAATTTTGCATAAATGCCAAATTTTTTATCCGAATTTAAGATTTTTGCAGCTTATATAGGGAAAAAATATTGTTTAAAGCAAATAGATGAGGTGTTCTAGTTATCAAAATATTAAAAATCTCATGGGAAACATACACTAATTTTTTCACCAAAAAAAATGGTCTTAATATAATGAAACATTGCTGTTTTCAGGAGGTCACAATAATTCAATTCAATATACAATATTGACTGGGTGTTTTGGGGGAATTTTTTTCTCAAAAATTGTGCAAAATGGTATTCATATGACCTTGACCTTCAGTGAAAGGCTCCCTGTTGACTTTCATTGATGACATCTATATACCAACCAAACTTGAATACCAAAATATACAGTTAAATTGAACATCTAATGTGTGTTAACAAAGAAAAATATATAGAAAATTAAACTTAATTTAGCTTGATGGTAACTGTCTGGTTACCATAGTAACCCTCTTTACAGACAAAATCCCATTGATTTTTTTTCTAATTCACAATAAAGGATTGGTTTATACATTCTGAAGTAGGCACACCTTATTTCAAACAAGAAATTGTCAAAATATGACATTTTCAAAATTGTCTTACCCCACCCACCTAAATATGGTAGATCTATAGCATTGAATATAGCATCGAATATAACAAAAAAATGAAATGATTTTAAAAAGGAATGTAGGACGTTTTTGCCACGGACGTTTTGGCCACGGACATTTTGGCCACCATGATTTTCAAAGTAGGACCTTTTGGCCAAATTTCTTTTATATGTGTATGAAATTGTATATAATCATTAAATGTTATTCTTTATTTGTATCTTCCGATTTAACTTTTCATCCACACGAGAACTAGAGTTATATGATAAGAATATTTTACCATTACCAAAACTGTGTGAGAAAAGGAGTATATTTCTTTGAATATTTATACTGTTTTGACCAAATATTTGATAGATGTTTGACCATGATATTTTTTTTAAATTTCGTCTTGTATAGATGCTTTATCATTTCTTATGATGAAATATTTATTGTTTGTAATGTAGATATTGAATATGGAATTATCCTATTATTATTAAATGATCAGCATTCAGTATGACGGGGGTTGGGAGCGGATTATTGGGGGGGGGGGATTTGTTTGTACCCCGGGGATGTCTGATGGGAAAAAAATCTCTAAATTCCTATTAAATAGTTTTTTAATGATCAATTAGATGTTGAATATTGAATGTTACAAACTTGCTACATGTAGCAATTTCTGTTTTATCTTTTGTTTATTTATTGGGTATTATTGGTGTTCTCACATTAATTGTTGATAGTTGATTTAAATTAATAATTTTGGTCAAAAGAAATGACCTAAATGTGCTTTCTGAAAATATTCCCATAATTGTTTATCCTATATTTTCATATATTTTCTGAAAAAAAAAGTGTTTATATAATACACTTTGTAAACTTTATATCAAAGATATTTCAAAGTATTTTCAATTTATACTTCATTATCTTTGCATAGTAAAGAAATTATTAGATATACTATTGAGTGAATAAATACATCAAAATTGTAAAAAATATCAATTTTATTATCAAAATGACTAAAATAACAATTATAACTTGATTAGAAATTCATATAATAACTTTTTTCTCCCAACTAATATTTTTTGGCCAAAAGGTCCTATTTTGAAATATAGTGTGGCCAAAACGTCCGTGGACAAAACGTCCTGGCCAAAACGTCCGTGGCCAAAACGTCCATCCACCTTTAAAAAGTGCATATGATTGGCGAAGAATGGAAAAATTTATAATAGAAAGGGATTTTTTTTATACCCTTAAATAAGCAAAATAGCAAAGCTAAGAAAAATGCCTATTTTCATGCTTGAATTTGCCATTTTTCATCAAAAGACTTTTTGATTGGATCCCATGGCAACTGAATAGCAAATTGAGGAAAAAAACTATTTTTACTCATTAGGGCAATAAGGTCTGACAATCTAACAAGTTTAAAATAAATCCGAGACATAGCATGCCACATCCACTATGTAAAAGTGTAAATGCTTACAGGGCAGAGCTATTTTAAAATTCTCTGATCTGAGTTTACGATCTTTTTAAGGTATTAGGCCAGAATCACGACTCATGCGACTATTTCCCCCCCCCCCCATTTTTCATCTGGCTAATGTTAATTTCACTGAGGAATATTTTACCTCATCACCGTAGGTCATTTTACCGGAGACGAAGTAAAAAGGTCCCACGTCAAAAATGTGGAGTGGTATGTATTTTACGATATTTTGGAGACAAAGAACAGTCCTAAAATAATGAATCTTTCGTCCATTCTCATAGGGTTTTTGATACAGATCTAGTTGCTAATTCTTATATGGCTGTCAAGTCCGAATGGATTCGTCCCCTTTTATCTTCGAACATCAATCATGGCGTGTAAAATCCACTGGATTCTGGCCGCCGGATCGATATACAGATGCATGATTTTATGACAGTTTTTATGCATCTGCATAGAATGAAAAGGCATATTGTTTTACGATTGTCTGTCTACAACTGTACCTGTCTGCAAAACTTGACCAAAGACTGAACATAGCTAAATAGCCTTTTTACCTGTAATTTCGTCCCCCTAAGATTTTAATCATGCTCAGATCACGATATATCATTTAACTTTTTAAAACAAAATCAAATTGATATATGAACAGTCAAATCCAAACTCAAAATTTGTTTAGGAGTCTGAGGACAGAATGCAATATGTGGCAATCTGCACCAGTTAAATTAGGTAGCTGTTCTAAACTACTCAACTGATTGCCTTGTCAATTTGATCCTTTTGATTGGTCAGGTGAATTATGGGTCTAAGTTGATTTTACAAAGCAGCTGAGGTAAAATAAATGGTGTGAATGTTCAGGCTTGGAGCATGCACAAAATTAATGACATTTGCTATTGCTTAGTTGGGGAGTCAAAATGACAGTAAGCAAATGGTTGAGTTTTGTTAATTTGTACACCTTGATGACTGTTTTATTCACTTTGTTTTTCTATGGTAACTATTTTCTAAAAAAAAAAGCATACAGCACCAATATATTTGAATACTTAGCCCAGTGTTCCCACTGTTGCTTCAATCTGGGGGTGAAAATGGGTATTTTACAGCATGCACGTACCCCCTCTATATGAGACAAAGAAGGCTGCTTGCAAAAATAGGGGGTACAAGCTTCTATTATGGGGTAAATCACCCCCATTTGAGGGTTTTTGGGAACACTGTTAGCCTATCTTAAACTTAATTTAAAAAAATATACCAGTAACAGGACAGTCACATGATCATATGTTATTTTAGCATAAATATTTGAAAATTGTTCAGGACTCAAAACAACAATAGTGTTGAATTGTCAAGACACAGGCATACTTGATGGCTATTCAAGATACAATACCCATATTTGGTTTGATGATAGATCTTGGTGGTGCACATCTAAAGATACCAAGGTCAAAGTTTTAAAAATTGCTGTTTGTGGGCATTTTTTTTCAGAAATACATCCTTTTGTGATCATTGAATCATGTCTGTCTTCCGTCCAGCATTGTCAGATGTAAAAAAATTAAGTGTTGACCCTTCAGAGGCCACAAATATGTCTGAATCTTCATGAAACTTGGTTAGGATGTTTGTCAAGTCACAATGATGAACCCTATTGAAAATGGGAAGTAAAACTGGAAAAGCGGCCTTAATGACATAATCATTTTTCTTGTTTTACACTCTAGAGGACACTTATATGGTCCAATCATCATGAAACTTGGTCAGAATGCTTGTCAGCTCAGTGAGGTCACAAGGATAAACCCTATTGAAAATGGGAGGAATCCAAATCATATCAAGGGAAAAGGAGTCTTAATGATCATTTTTTGTTTACACTCAAGAGGCCACAAATATGGCTTAATCATTATGAAACTTTATAAGAATAATTGTCAGGTCACAAGGACGAACAATTTTGAAAATGAGAAGGATCCATGCTATATCATGGGAAAAGGGGCCTTAATGACAATTTTCTTGTTTACACCCTAGCAGGAGCAATGAAACTTGGTCAGAATAATTGTCTGGTCACAAGGATGAACCCTATTGAAAATTTTAGTGGTCCATGAAGGCATTTTTTTTTTTGTAAAAGTTTCATTAAAGTAAAATCATGACTTTTGCTGGAAAATTTGAAGATCATTTAATGAGTCAAAGTGGCCTCTTGATTCAGAAACTATGATTTGTATATTCCCATTTCAAGGTCGTGTGATAAGGTCAATGTTGTACTAAGATCAAACATTATCAAAACTTGACCAAAAAACTTATCTTTGCCAATTAATTCAAGCACATTTTGAGTTACAATGTTTATATTTACATGCAGCTACAGGTACTTAGGTGAAATTTATATGCCAAAGGTCAAGGTCATATGCCAAAGTCAAATTTAAAAAAAAAAATATGCAGTTGCAATTGGGGCATTTGAGTTTCACAAACACATCATGTATTATTTACTGATTCAACATTTGTATCCATCATCGTCCCAAAGAATAAGTGAAGATTGAAAATATCTCTTTTTTTCATGTTATGAAACTTTTCTTTTTTCTATTCCATTTTCCAACAAAATTCATTATATTTATCTTGAGGGATGTAAAGATATGTTACGATAGATTGATAGGATGATGTATTGTGATTAGTGACAGTCACTATATCGATGTATCGATTGCAATTCCCCAACGTTGATAACTATCGCGATAGTTTGTCCAAATATTGATAGTTTCGATAGTAAATAATCAAAGCTTACTTACTCAGAATTTCATTGTTTTCTTGGTCTCTTGTGTTAATAAAAAAGAAATAGGGAAAAAGAGAGAATGAGATAAAATTAGTAACAATAATCCAAAATTGAGTCCAAGAGGCTATCTAGTGAATTCACGAAAAAATAAACAGTTTTCTGTGGTAATGTAGTTAAGCATCCGGAGCAGTTTATTTTTCGAGGAGGGAGAACGGGTGATCAAAGGTGCCGACAGCAGGTGTTCAGTTATCTTTGGATCAGCTTCTGGACTTGACACGCAATTCACGCTTATAAACCTTCGTGAGATATCAAACCCTTTCCATCTTGAGGATAAATTGATACGCTTTAATTGACTCTGTTGTCTGATTTTATTTGGGAAAATGTTTTCTTGTTTTTTCACAGCAGGAAGGACTTTATCCAAAAATACGCAGGCAATTTTGAAATTTCACATTAACCTTTTTTTGATTGAGTGGCGTCAAGTTAGATTTGTTGATAATTTGTAATGAGAGCTTGATTTATTTCTCGTCGGTTTTTGTTTTCATTACTCGTCGATTGATAGCCATAAAGACTTAACAAGAGTTGTGATCGGATGCGGTTACGATCTTTCAGTGACAAAGCGGCGACATGTGGGACTTTATAATCTTCAAAAACACAGAATGAAACAACATTCTGGGACCCATGAATCATTTGATTAACAATTATCAATCAAATAATTCCAGTTTTCTTCCAATGAAATTCCTGTTTGGCAGACTAAAAAAAGAATTGACATTGAAATACGATCGTCTGGCATATTCTTCTCTCTCAAAACTCAAACACTTAACAAACCCGCAGTTTGACTAGGGTTGAGACTTTATGCTTAACTGAACTAGGCTCTTTTTGCATGACAGGTCATAATTTTGAAACTGAAAAAACAGAGTGTTTTGCTATAAGGCCTAACTACTTCAAGTAGAATTCGCTATATTGATCGTCGGTTGTATACAAATGTACTGTAATTACAAGTCATAATAGCGTATTGGAGTTATATTTAACTTGTATGACGTCATTCTGGTTCTAATTTTTTGTTGAGCCGGCATGCAGTGAGAAAGACATAGTTGATAAAATGACAATTAACTAAAATGTATGTATGTTAGTCCTTCAGATTTTGTATCTCCTACATTTATGGATGGATTTCAAAATAACTTTACATAGTTGTTTTCCAAATTCAGAAGTCAAAGTCAAACTTTGTAGACTCAACAGTAGTTATATCGCTTGCTTATTGTTCAATCCCTGATGGCGACACTCATCCTTACTGACTATTTTTCTCTCCCCAATGGGGTGATAATCGTAGACCTATGTGAGATAGCTGGAGGCTAGGAAAGGATGTGATGGTAGTACTGATGAGAGAAATACCAGGAAATTGGCAGGAATCCATTGTTAGGAGCTACAGCCACGTGATATTATTGAAACATTGTTGAAAGCGGCGTAAAACCCTATTAAAACAAATAATCACTCGCTTATTTCAGGTGTAAGGCATCTGATACAAAGCAGCTCTCCAAAATTAAGACTAATTCGCCAGTTATGTACAGCCCAAGAAGTGGCTGTTGACAAAGCAGCTCTCAGTAAATTACGAAAAAAGACTGGATTCCAACTGATAAAGTGTAAAAATGCTCTACAGCAGTTCAACAATGATGTGAAACAGGTAAGTTCAGGGTTCAACACTATGGAGAGTCTGTGAGTCTGAGACTCCTAATTTCGTGGACAGGACTCCTTTAATTTGCAAGTTAGGAGTCCAATGGGCTCATTGGTCAGAGAATATTTCCTAAAACAAATGATCCGAGAGAAGTCCTAAGCTTCTACCCTAAAACTCTATTTGGCAAAGTCTCAGATCTTTTTTATACAAAAGTTGTTGCAAATAACATTAATATTTTTGTTGTGTCTACTTGTTATTTTGAAAGAAAACCATTTATTATTCTCGGGGAATTATTGTGGAAAAAGAAAAAAATGCTTCTTACAAAATTGTGGAAAAGAAGAAATTACTTGTAACAAGCAGTTTCTTCTTTTCCACTATTTTCTCCCAAAAAATGTGAAAATTTGGACTGCCTACTTTGAGCTTGGACTCCTTCATTTGACAAGCTCAGAGTCCGGTTGACTCCTTTTTCTCAGAAGTTAGTGTCAAACCCTGAAGATCAGGTAGGGATCGACACCAACACCAGTCCTAAAGGACTTCTTCAGCCCTAGACCTGTAGATTCTAGGGAGGACTATTGGAGTTTCTTCGGGCCTGCAGTTAAAGGTAATTTTATTTACACCCTGACCAGTTTTGAGAAAAAATTGCTTAAAATACTAGAATTATTTTCATTGAGTGTACAACAAAAGTGTAAATAAATAATGTTCATGAAATGAAAGATTGATTGATCTTATTTGAAAAACAAATGATTATACTATTTTTAATGAAAAAAAAAGATTTGATGTGACAATTCTAGGAAAAATTCTCTTAAAGTGTGTTTGCACCTGAGTACTAGCTTAGGCAATGTAATGACATCATGGCTTTAATGGACCCTGCTGAGATTACTTTACATAGGATGAAATGAACAAAAGGCAGAGTAGGATATCTCTGGTTTGGAGGGGAATTTCTCAAAAATCAAACCACCATTCTTTTTCTTTAATGCAATGATAAGACAAAATGAGAAAATTAAAAAATAAAAAAATACTTCAAGCGCGTCATTTTGAATGTGATTGCTGTGCAACGCTCATGATGATGTCACTTTTAAGGCTCAGCTTAGAGTTTACATCAGATAGGGTGAAATGAAAAACAGGCTATAAGTTTTTGATTATTTCACTAATTAGGCAATTAGTTTTTCAAATGACATCTACCGTTTTTTTTCCAAAATCCAGCGAAAAGCATCAAAGGAGAGGAATAATTTACCATTTTTAGCTCACCTGAGCACGAAGTGCTCAAGGTGAGCTATTGTGATGGGCTGCTGTCCGTCGTCCATCGTCCTTCGTCAAACTTTACCTTGTGTGCACTCTATTGGCCACATTTTTGGCCCAAATGTCTTGAAACTTGGTCAGAATATTTGTGTCCATCAAATCTCGGTCAAGTTCAAAATTGGGTAAGGTGGGATCAAAAATCAGGTCAAGTGGTCAAATTTTAGAAAAACCTTGTGTGCACTCTAGAGGCCACGTTTGTGGCCCAAATGTCTTGAAACTTGGTCAGAATGTTTGTCTCCATCAAATCTCTGTCAAGTTCGAAATTGGGTCAAGTGGGTTAAAAAGGGGATCAAGGGGTCAAATTTTATAAAAACCTTGTGTGCACTCTAGAGGCCACATGTTTGGCCCAAATGTCTTGAAACTCGGTCAGAATGTTTGTCTCCATCGAATCTCGGTCACATTCAAAATTGGGTCAAGTGGGGTCAAAAATGGGGTCAAATTTTTGAAAAACCTGATGTGCACTCTAGTTGCCACATTTGTGGCCAAAATTTCTTGAAACTTCATCAGAATGTTTGCCTCCATCTAATCTTGGTCAAGTTCGAAATTGGGTCAAGTGGGGTCAAAAATGGGGTCAAGTGGTCAAATTTTTAAAAAAACCTGGTGTGCAATCAAGAGGCCACATTTTTGTCCCAACTGTCTTGAAACATGGTCAGAATGTTTTTTCTCCATTAAATCTAGGTCAAGATCAAAATTGGGTCAAGTGGGGTCAAAAAAGGGGTCAAGGGGTCAAATTTAAAAATCCTTGTGTGCACTTTAGAGGCCACTTTTTCGGCCCAAATGTCTTGAAACTTGGTCAATATGTTTGTCTCCATCAAATCTCAGCTAAGTTTGAAATTGGGTCAATTGGGTCAAAAATGGGGTCAAATTTTAGAAAAACCTTGTGTGCACTCTAGGGGCTACATTTTTGGCCAAAATGTCTTGAAACTTGTTCAAAATGTTAGTCTCCATTAAATCTCGATCAAGTTCATAATTGGGTCAAGTTGGGTCAAAAATGGAGTCAAGGGGTCAAATATTAGATAAACCTTGAGTGTACTCTATTGGCCACATTTTTGGCCCAAATGTCTTGAAACTTGGTCAGAATGTTTGTCTCCATCAAATCTCTGTCAAGCTCGAAAATAAGTCAAGTTGGGTCAAAAATAGGGTCAAGGGGTCAAATTTTATAAAAACCGTGTGTGACATGTTTGGCCCAAATGTCTTGAAACTTGGTCAGAATGTTTGTCTCCATCAAATCTCAGTCAAATTCAAAATTGGGTCAAGTTGGGTCAAAAATAGGGTCTAATTTTGGAAAAACCTTGTGTGCACTCAAGCGGCCACATTTGTGGCCCAAATGTATTGAAACTTGGTCAGAATGTTTGTCTCCATCAAATCTCGGTTAAGTTTTGAAATTGGGTCAAGTGGGGTCAAAGAATGGGTTTAGGGGTCAAATTTTAGAAAAACCTTGTATGTACTCTAGGGGCCACATTTTGACCCAAATGTCTTGAAAATTAGTCAGAAAGTTTGTCTCCATGAAATTTCAGTCAAGTTCAAAATTGGGTTAAGTGGGGTCAAAAATGTGGTCAAGAGGTCAAATTTTAGAAAAACCTTATGTGCACTCAAGGTGCAGCATATTTGACTCAAATGTATGTCTTCTCAATGTCTTTGACCTATGTTAAGCCACTAATGAATTTGAAAGAAGTAGTGTTGGCACTTTGCTTCCTTTGTAAACTATATGCGTCAGGTGAGCTCTTTAGGGCCAATGGCCCTCTTGTTAGTATTAAAGAAACATAAGTAATTTTCTGAATCCCATGTTTATCTAACTCAAAGCAGGTTGACTGGTATGATATTTGGAACTTTGAATGGCTAATGTGCAATTAGAAAATGCATGCAAACTCAGATGGTTATAAAACCCCTGCATCAACAAGATAGGGGGATATTGTGTAACTATCGACCAACTCTTGACTTTCTGTCTGCTCTAGTGTACACTTACATTTGGTTAAGCTGCAATTACTGGTATCTGATCAGGGTGATGTTATAGGAATAGGGAAAGCTTACTGTTCAAAATAACTAGTCAGACTGTGCAAGCTAACAGATCATGATCTCAATATTTCAGTCTCTAGTCGGCCTCTGTTTGTGTAAATTTCCGTGATGGAACCATTTCACCTGAAGAGTCATCTTTGAAACTTTTCTTTGCTTTTTTTAGGCAGAATCCTGGATGAGAGAACAAGCCCAGAAAGAAGGCTGGGCCAAAGCTGGTAAACTGGCCGAGAGACCGATGTCTGCAGGTCTTGTGGGGCTGATTGAAGATAACAACAGCGCCACTATTGTTGAGGTATTATAACCCTTCCCATTCTGTTTTTCAGACAGTATAGACAAAGATCAGCCTGCACAAGCATGCTGACTGATCTTTGTCTACATTGCCTGATTACTACTTGTAAAAGAATTTTCTTTTGGCTAAAGCTGGTAAACTGGCTGATAGACTCGTGTCTGCTAGTCTTATGGGATTGATTGAAGATGATAATAGTGCCAAAATTGTTGATGAATTATAACTATCAAATACAGTAGACTTCATTTAAATGCAACTATGTTAATAGCAAGTTATGTATGCTTTAATGTGACTGAAAAATTGTTTGATATGGCATTAAACCAAAGTCAGTCAAACAAAAATCTAATAAATCAGTGGTTTAAATAAACTTTTTTGCTACTTGCTAAAACATGCTAGTACCCTAATTTATATTATCAAAGCAAAATTCTTTAACACTCCTGTAATGTTTCCACAAATATTCTTTTCAAAATAACTTGTAGCCCCCAAGATCCATTGTTTACTTCTAAGCGTTTGTTTTAATAACAATGTTGAAGGATCAATCACTTTGTTTACTTTCGTTTTTTACATGCCAAATAGATCTTGTGCAACACAAGTAATAAATTTTGAGTAAATTGGCTATATTTCTGCGAAATCAGGGCCCGAGGTTATAAAACTTTTCTCAGACTCAGGCTCAATTTTCTCAAATTTCAAATTAAAATAAATGTATGAAAATAAAAGATAATATTAATAAGTTTTTATTTGTAACAACTTATTAATATCATCTTTTATGTTTATACATTTAAATGAGTAATAAAACAGAATTACAGCTTTAATCACAAACGGAAATTTGAGAAAATTGAGCCTGAGCCTGAGAAAAGTTTTATAACCTCAGGCCCTGATGCATGTTAGACAGTTCATCATTGAAAACTTGAACTCAAAATATGCAATAGAAACCATAATACATATGATTGCATTATTCCTCTGGTAAATATTATGGAATTGGCCGAGTTTAGACGAAATCTCACTTGTATACATAAATGCTATATTTATTGAAATTATGAAAGAATTTAAGCATCTAACTAATCTGATATGGTAGTGTTTTGTTATGTTTGAAAATTGACTTAAAATAACAACAATTTCGCCAGTCTATTCAACTCGCAGAAAAATACAAGTGGCCATAGCTTCACACTCGCAACTTAAGTTTTCACTTGCATTTTGTGAGTTTGCGAATGCCAATATCAACAACTGGGAAAATCAAACTCAAAATAACTGCTGCACATACCATGATATTGTAGTGTATATTTAAATACTTGGTCTTTTCATTTTGTATTTGAAGGTAAACTGTGAGACAGATTTTGTGGGTAAGACGGAACAGTTCCAAACTTTAGTCAAACAAGTAGCTCAGGCTTGTCATACACATTTTACAGAGAAACCTGAAATGAGGGTAATTATTTGTGAATTTCTGTTTATTTATCAGCGCGTTTACCATATGAGAAACACCTACAGAAGATGATCAAATGCTACAGGGCATAGAGAAAATAAATGTGACAAACTAGTGCAGAGGTCAGCCTTTGTTCTTAAACATGCTCAATGTAAAGCACTATCACATGAGGCCTCTGTTCAGGGGTGTGGAATTCCTATGCCCGACTTGTCCGACTCGGGCTTTTGTACTTGCGGACAAGTACATTTTTAAAAGCCACTTGTCTGAGGACAAGTAAATACCAGGGCCAATCTTGGAATGTTACTTAAAAGAATTAAGAGAGAAATTATCATAATGTCTATTTCAAAGGGTAGAAAACATTATATTTAATGAAGAAAATGCTGTAGTCCAGCATTTTCTTCGTCAAAAAGCAATGATTTTTATCAAATTTATCTATTCACTCGTTTTTGGACAAGTTAATTTTGATCCTGGACGAGAAGAAAAACCACTTTTACTTGTCTAAGGACAAATTGAGAAATCTTGTATTTCCACACCCATGCTCTGTTTAACGACTCATCTGAAAGACAATTAGTTTTGGTGTTCCAGCCTGGGAAACAAACCCAAGAAACTCAATTGGTTTTAGCTCACCTGAGCACATCTTGCTCAAGGTGAGCTTTTGTGATCATTGAATGTCCGTCGTGCGTCGTCTGTCATCATGCGTCGGGCGTCAACAATTTAAGTGTTTACACTCTAGTGGCCACAAATATAATCCAATCTTCATGAAACTTGGTCAGAATGTTGGAAAGGTCACAAGGATGAACCCTATTAAAAATGGGAAGGATCTATGCCATATCACGGGAAAAGGGGCCTTAATGACAATTTTTTTTGTTTACACTCTAGAAGCCACAAATATGGTCCAAGCATCATGAAACTTGGTCAGAATGTTTGTCATTAGGTCATGAGGATGAACTTTTTTGAAAATGGGGAGGATCCATGCCATATTACGGGAAAAGGGCCTTAATGACAATTTATTTTGTTTGCACTCTAGTGGCCACAAATATAGTCCAGCATCATGAAACTTAGTCAGAATATTTGTTAGGTCATGAGGATGAACTCTTTTGAAAATGGGAAGGATCTTTGCCATAATACAGGAAAAGGGGCCTTAATGACAATTTTCTTTTAAGAGCTCCAGACGCCACAAATATGGTCCAATCTTCATGAAACTTGGTCAAAATGTTTTCCAGGTCACAAAAATGAACTCTGTTGAAAATGGGAAGGATTCATGCCATATCACAGGAAAAGGAGTCTTAATGATAATTTACTTGAAATAACTCTAATGGCCACAAAGATGGCCCAAACTTAGTGAAACTTGGTTTTATGTAAATATTATCTTCTTTATGACATCTGCCTTTTAACTTGATGTGATGTCCAAGTGATCAAAAAGAGTCAGGTGAGCGATCTAGGACCATCATGGTCCTCTTGTAAAATGAGGTGCTCTACCTACCGAGCTAATCCGGCTTCCAATGCTAAATATCAAATACAGTTGATTCATTTAGTAGCAATCACCTCTTTTAACCCATTTCATGCTGAACCAAGAATGTTTCTGCTTTGGCAGGAGGTACAGTCAAAGATCAGTCTGCACAGATGTGCAGATGTGACTGATCTTAATCTATACCACCTGATTTTCCTCATAAAACTAGATTTGAACATAGTATTTTCAAAACAAATATTGACTCACAAGATTTCAGAACTTTGATTTATGAAATAATTATGCCCCCATTCAAAGAAGAGGGGGTATATTGCTTTGCACTTGAAGGTCAGTTGGTATGACTGTTGGTAGACCATTTTTTGTCTGGAGCATATCCCAAAAAGTATGCAAGCCTGAATAATGAAACTTCACAGTTGGATAGATCTTATTGAGAAGAAGTGCAGTGCCTAAGAACCATAACTCTACTCATCATATTTTGTGAGTTATTGCCCATTGTTGATTGACAAAGAAAAGGCCATTGACCTGCTTTGATGGGAGTCATAATTGTTTACAAACATCCTTTGTTTCATTTTCGTTTTGATGTGTCCTTGAATCTGATTGAGTAATATGCAAGAGGTATAATCCGAGGGCGGAGCACAGACTCGCAATTTGCCGCTGTCATAGCTCAATGGTAGCCCATCAAACAATTATTCAATAGGTGCGGGGTCCGATTCCCGACTGGGATCATCATCCTTACTGACTACATGACTTCCACCAATAGGTCGATGATAGTAGACCTATGTGAGATAGAAGATGGAGGCTAGGAAAGGATGTAATGGTTTTGCTGGTGTGATAAATAAATGGAATCCATTGTCAGGTGCCCAAGCTTCGGAGATATAACTAAAAATTGTTGAAAGCGGCTTAAAACCCCATTTAAACAAACAAATATCAGACTCCCAATCATTTGGTTATTTGTTTGATGCAGAGCTGTGCCTAATATCTGTTCTTACATTTTTGTACCATCACCGAGTGGGTAATAAACTTGTGTAATTTTGAGCAGCAGCTTATGGCTTGGAAAGGATGGTGTGAGAAATAATAGAAATCATATAGGTACATCTGTCATTTGAATATGACTGAAAAAAATATATTTAACCAAATTTTAAAAAAATAAAACATTGTAGGATTCCGTCACATTTGTTATTATAAATCAACAATTAAAATTATGTCTCTCCTTTATAATCATCAGCATCAAATGTTTATTCAGCTACTGTTCTCTGCAGCAACTGCTTTATTGACGTTTTCATTGGTGGTCACTTTAAGTAATTGAGAACTATTTTATCATAAGAATTGAAATTTTAATTCAAGTTCTTTTAATAAAGGCTTCCAATTATTTTCCAGCATAAGCTATATTACAATGTGAAATCCAGCAAAAAAAATCAAAGCAATGATATGGTCTTCAAATAAACAATTTCAAGATTTTGGTTTCTATCTTTTCAGCTTAGCCTAGGTAAGGAAGCAAGTGACCTTAAAGATCAAGAGACAGAGAAAAGTGTTGGTGATTTAGTGGCCTTATTGGTTGGTAATATAGGAGAGAATATGTTAATTAGACGAGCAGCCTGTATTAAAAAAGAACCTTCGACAATTATAAAAACTTATATACATGACTCAGGTTAGTATTGACGTATCTCTGATACGGAAGATATTCACTTCGCTCAAATCATATGAGCCTGGGAGTGAGATTTCCAACAATTTCAAATATGCGCAAAGCAAGGACTCTAACCAGCCTGTGCATCTGCACAGTCTGACCAGAGTCTTCACTATGCACTTAGTTGCTAGGTGAGGTCTTAAAGTATCTGTAGACCATCAGGTTACAAGGTATTAACACTGTGGTTGTCTATGCTGTTCAATGTTTGCACCTTACGCACATTTCAAATTGTTGGAAATGTCACGCACATGCTCATATTATTATGCAGGATAAGCTTTAGGGAAGTGAAGTAGAAATTATGCCCCCCTTTCGAAGAAGAGGGTGGTATATTGCTTTGCACTTTTCGGTTGGTCCGTCTGTAGACCGATTTTTGTCCAGAGCATATCTCAAAAAGTATACAAGCTAGAATACACAGGTAGATAAATCTCATTGAAGAGAAGTGCAGTGCACAAGAACCATAACTACTCATGGTATTTTGTGAGTTATTGCCCTTTGTTGATTGACAAAGAATAGGCTATTGACCTGCTTTTATGGGGGGGGGGGGGCATAAATGTTTTACAAACATCTCCTGTTCATTTTGAAGTTTGAAAGGAGTCCCTAGGACTTGCATAATTTGAAATACTGAGTCCCAACCAGAGGAACAGATAAGAGGGGGGTAACTCTAGTCTATTTTTTTTTATTTCTCAATGAAACCCTATCTTGTGGGTACTCATTGGAATTGTCTTGTCAAGACAATTCCAATTAGTACTCACAAGATAGGGTTTGAGCAAGGACAAATGAAATATTTTAATTTGAAATCCAAAATACCCCCTCTATCTATAGCTATGGTCCCAACCTATTCCCAGATGCACATGGGCATAAAGCCTATAGGAATATTGAGCTTTGAGATAATAAATTCAGAGCTTGATCTAATCTTTGGGTTATTTCATTTTGAATTTTGTATTACAGGTGCTTAGGTAACTTTTTTGGCTGGCATAGTAGTAAACAAAATGTTGGTCATTTTCACACTTCGTTATGAAAGATAGAATTTACATGAAATATTCCTAGTCACCTGGTTTACCTGTTTTTTCAAAGTTTGGTAATATTCTACCACACAATTATGTGGGCAACAAGTTGTGGGAAGCATATATTGTGACTCTAGCACTCTAGATTTATGGATTCAATCAAGGATTTTGACTTATCACTTGACCACTTCCTTTCATAGCTGTCTGAAAGATCTTTTATTTTACACAGTATCTTTTGTACAAGTAGAAAAAAAACGATTAAACAAAGAAAACTTGAAAATTTTGTCTGCAACTTTTTTCAATCTTCGCAAACCCATACCACACCCACCCACCTTCTCATCAAGTCAAAAGCTTATGCAATTAGCATTGGGCAATCGGTTTCAAATCACAATCAAAATTGGTTTTTATTTGGAAGAGTAAATAAACAAACGATCGATTGTAAAATAGTTTTCTTCAAGAATTAATACACCACTCTGAAGAATAGAATGAGTAAGTTTAGTTTAAACTCATGACCTTAAGACTCTTTCTGCAGATTTTTCTACCAACTTCATCACTAAGCATGAAACTGTTGTAACTGCCTATAAACATATAGGCAGTTACAACTGTTTCACACTAAGCCATCAACTGTTGTCAAGTTTGAAAACTATAGATAATTGCTTTCATTTACATGTTAGGAACTGATTAATCGATTTTGAAATTTCTTATTTGATTATCACAATTGGAAGCCCAATCAAACTGATTAAGGATTATAATTGATTAATTTGCCCATCATTAAGTGCAATATTGTTTAAAGTTATGACATTTCTTGTTTTTCCACAACATTTTGGTTTCTAACAAGGAGACAAACAAATTTAAATTTTGTCCAATTGACTGCAATTGTTTAACTTTTACCAGTCACATGTATGTTGTCTGATTATATAGGGGTAATTATATCAGGCGTGTGGGAATACATCTTTTCCCCACTTGTCGATGGACAAGTAATATTTGATTTCCTTCTTGTCCAGGCACAAATGAACTTGTCAATAAAAAATGAATGTATAAATATTGAGAAAAAACATTGTTTTTTAATGAAGAAAATGCTGTAACACAGCTTTTTCTTCATTAAAGAAAAGGTTTTCTCCCCTTTGATACAAACAAATGAATAACTTTTCTCGTAGATCTTTCTGTACTGTGTCAAGATTTGCCCTGGTATTTACTTGTCCACGGACAAGTGGCATAGAAAAATGTACTAGCCCTCAAGTGGAAAAGACTGTGTTGGACAAGTTGGGCATGTGAATTCCACACCCCTGATTATATGATTTCTTTAATAGGATTGTATTCCATTTTCTTGAAGGATTCATAACCAGTCTATGTTCAATATTTCAGGACCCAGGTTAGAAATGGACAATTGTAAATTTGGCAAATTTGCCGCAATAGTTAAAATAGAAGTACCAGATATTAATACAGTCGCCACTGAAATATGCCAACACATCGTCGGTATGAACCCAAAAATTATCGGACAATGGGAGACTCCTAAAGTGGAGAAAGGCAAACAGAAAAAGAAGAGACCAGAAGGGGATGGAAAGAATGTAGTAGAAAAAGAGGAGGAAGTGGCATTGTTGTCTCAGGAATTTTTGTTAGACCCTGATCAGACTGTGAAACAGTATATACAGGATAATTCACCAAAAGTTGTTGATTTTGTGAGATTGCAGTGTGGAGAAGTTTTAGAAGATGATGATTAGTCTCAGGGGTGTGGAAAAACTATTTTGCTCCACTTGTCCATGGACAAGTAAAGGCTGATTACCTACTTGTCCAGGATCAAAATGAACTTGCCCCCCCCCCCCCCCCCAAAAATGAATTGATAGATATAGAGAAAACATTTTTTTTAAGGAAGAAAATGCTGTAACCCAGCATTTTCTTCATTAAAAACAATGTTTTTTACCAATTTGATACAAACAAAGGGATGGCTTTTCTCCTATATGTTTTTAGTACTTTTACAAGATATGCTCTGGTATTCACTTGTCCATAGACATGTGTCCTAGAAAATGTACTTGCCAGCAAGTGATAAAGCCCTTGTCTAACAAGTCTTCAATGGGAATTCCACAACCCTGAGTCTAAAATTTATTCCTGCGCAGTGCAGGGATTTTATACTTGAGAAAAATATTGTTAAAAAAGGAAAGAATTCCTTGTGACAAGCAATTTTTCCCTTTTACTCAATATTTACTTCTACATTGGATGATTTCTTGTAAAAGTGACCCATTTGTCATTTTTAACCTTTTACAACTTGGACCAGTTTAAAAAATAAAAAAAAAGAAATGGTTAGGAATAGTTTGGCAACAACTAATTCTCTGACCATTTAGTTGAACCCTTATCATGCTGAATTTCAAAGTTTGTCGCATACAAGTTGCCAAACTTTGGAGACATTTTAATCTGGTTTATGTTTTCATACAATGAATAAGTAGAAAGCTGGTAGTGTAGACGAAGATCAGACTGCATTTATGTGCAGATTGATCATAGTCTACTATTTGCAACACTTAAGGTAGTAGACCTGTAATATTTCCACAATTTTTCGGAAGTAATAAACTTTAACAGTATAAACCAAGGTTTTCTAATGATTTTTAGCTCCAATGGCTGAAAGCCACAGGGGCTATTGTTATGGCGTTGCATCCGTCCGTACGTGCGTTAGGTCGTAAACTTTTTCTTTAAAAATCTTCTCCTTGGACACTACTGGATGAATTTCAGCCAAACTTCACAGGAATGATCCTTTGGTGACTCTCTTTCAAAGTTGTTCAAGAAATTTTGATCCAATTAACAGCATGGATTTAATGGGCGTGGCTTATTTCCAAATATGGTAAAAAGTGAGTTTTCTCAGATTCTAATTGATGGATATCAATTAATTTTTACATGAATGGTCCTTTGGTGACCCTTTGTCAGTCTGCCAAAAATTATTGTGATCAGATGGAAAATATGTATTTAATGGGGGGAGGTCATTTCTCTATAGTGTTAAATATTGGAAACTTTGAAAATCATTTTCTCAGAATGTAATTGATGGATATCAACCAAATTTTTCTGGAATGATCCTTGAGTGACCCTTTATCAGTCTACCAAAAATAATTGTGATGGGAAGAAAAAAGATGTATTTTAAAGGCGGAGGTCATTTCTCTATATGTTATATATTGGAAAGTTTGAAAATAATTTTCTCAGAATGAAACAGAAAGATATCAATCAAAATTAATTTATACATGTATAATCCTTGGGTGACCCATTATCATGCAGCCAAAAATAATTTGGATTGGATGAAAAATGTGTATTTTATGGGCAGAGGTCATTTCTCTATAGTGTTATATAGTGGAAACTTTGAAAATCATTTCAACATCAGTAGAACCCAAAATATCTAAAAATTTAGTCAAAACTTAGGTTTGCATTAAAAAAAAATTCAAGCCTGTGGAGCCACTTAAGCCATTCATGGCTTTCTAGTCATTAGAAACCTCAGTCAACATTGTGAAAGTTCATGAGTTCCGAAATGTTGCAGATCTATTATGGTTCCATTACCTTAAAGTACAGCAAGAATATGTATTTAGCTGCATGGAAATAGTTAAATACTTTCCTATATGATCCCTTATATTCTATGCTTAAAGATTAAAAAAATGTGGAAAAAGAAGAGAAAGAGTCAACAACTGTATAATTTCATTTACTAAAGATTGTCTGCAACTTCTTTGAAATAAGACATCCCTAAAATTTTGCGTCTGGTTAATCTCAGAGGGGGCAAAAAGCAGATTGTAAGTTTCAAAGTAGGTAAATTGGTATGTAAATTGGGAAAACTTAACCATGAATTATAGCAAACTTTGAGAAAAGAACAATTTGCTTGTTTTCTTTATCACTGTTTATTATGCCCTTGCATCAAAACTGCACCAAAAGATTGATGGCAGTTTGTTTTACCTTTGTCTGTCTCTCTGTCAGTCTTTCTGTCAGTCTGCCTGTCTTCAAACCTTAAACAAAAAACTTAATATTTCCAATTACTTCAAGGCTATTTAAGACACAATGCTCATATTTGGCATGATGGTAGATCTTGATAGTGCACATTTAAAGATACCAAGGTCATATGACAAATCTCAAGGTTAAAACTTTGAAAAATTGTTGTTTCGGGGGCATTAGTGTTTCACAAACACATCCTGTGATGTCCTGCATGGATAAATCATGGACATATTATTTTAGTAGGTTCTGTCTACGAAAACTTAATCTGCAACCGAACATTTTCCCATAATGTCAACAACAGGGATGTGGAATCCACATTCTCAACTTGTCAAATACAGGCTTTTCTACTTGCATACAAGTACATTTTTGAGGCCACTTGTCCATGGGCAAATAAATACCAGGGTAGATATTGGAATGGTTTAAAATAAACCAAGGGATAAATAAGCCCAATGTTTGTATCAAATAGTAGAAAGTGTTGTTTTCAATTAAGAAAATGCTGGGTTCCAGCATTTTATTCTTAAAAGCATTTTTTTCTCTAGAAAATTATCTTATCGTCTTTTTTCAGACAAGTTCATTTTGAAATTCATTTTGATCATGGACAAGTAGGAAATCATCTTTAACTTGTCCAAAGGAAGGGTAGAAAGCGCATATTTCCACAATATTCTAGATACTATAATCTTACTTGGTATCAATTTTCATTTCATCAATCCACTTCTTTGTAGATCAATGTCATCTAAGAAGGATAAAGTCAATTATCATGGTCAAATATCAAGGTCAATATTGTTAAAATTGTTTTCCAGCGTAGTGTTTACAGATTGGATTATGGTGAAATTGACAGATTGAATGATTTTGGAATGAAACAGAATGAGTGTGATGAGTGACTTTTGAACAATTTTCAAGGAAAGTAAAACACAATCACTAATATCATCCAAACTTTTAAATTAGTGATGAGTTATACCTGCCTTTAAAAATCTACCAACCTTTCTGTTTTTGGGTCTTTACTTTCAGACCAGCCGTAAAAAACATGCAATAATTTGATAAATGTAATTGAAATCTTGATCACTTTGAACAATTTTGAAATGTTCTGAGTGATTGGAGTGTTTGCAATGAAAGATTGGAGCACTTGGCGGTCCATTTAAATGGTTTTGATTAAAATAAATTAGATTAGAGCGCATAGTGGATGATTTGAATTGTTATGATAAAGACAGATTTAAATTTCAATATGTAATTAACTATGAAATTAGACTGTGCGTGACATTTCCAACTATTTTAAATGTGTGCAAAGCAAAAACTCTGGCCAGTCTGTGCATGCTCAAAGACTGACAAGAGTTTTCACTATGAGATTTATAGATAAATAAGGTCTTAAAGTATCTGTAGACAGTTACTGTTAATCTTCTAATTATACTTTGTAATAGTCTGGGCTGCTAAATGTTTGCACCTCATGCAAGTTTAAAATTGTTGGAAATGTCACACACAGGTCCAAATTAAAATTCACTCCTGATAATAACTTGCCACTCTTTCTTGAAAAACACAAAGCAAGGGATGTAAATGGATGAAAGAGAACAACAAACAATCCAGTTTTATATCAATTTGTTAATCCAAGTTGACACAACTTATAATGAAGGATTCTATTATCGAGTTGAATGCAACTCCATATAATTGTTTCAAGGAAGATTTACTATGAAACAGATCAGGACTAGCATTTATGTATTTTTAGGCTGTGATAATAGATTTATATTACTCCCTAACTGTATGAACATGGTCTATTAAATTCTTTCTAAAATGAAACTAAAACGTTTCAATTATTCAACAGTGGGAATTCAATCTCGCTTCGTGGTGTCTGTGGTCTAAAGGTAGAGCATCAGCCTCTTGACCCAAAGGTCTAGAGTTCGATTCCCGGGAGCGGCTATCGATCTTGGTTCCTTCATTGGCCTACACATTTGGCAAGAGTACTGGTGAATTTTCCAGGAAGCAGAATTGAGAGGGATTAATCTATGTTGTAAGAACTTGTTTCCCAATCGATGTAAAATAAATACAAATGTAGGTTTAAACCATTCAATCTCGCATCTGTGATTAAATAAGTGTAAAGTGATATAGGTCAACATTTCTCCCATTATGAATAGGTATTTCGATTGACAGCAGCAATTTGTTAACTGGCACCATTAGTGCTTTGATTTGATCACCCTCACTGATTATTTTCAGCACTAGAAACAAAAAAGTCCCTGTTTGTCCATACTTTGGCTTTCTTATGAATTTCCTCGTAAAATTCCCACAACTGGATCTTACGAAAGATGGATCTTTTTCTCCTAGCAGTTATATCTGTAATGATAATGAGAATTCAATAAGGTACATCGTAACTGAACCCAATATAGGTGACCTGACACGCGAAAAAGGACGGTCTGAGTACTGCGTAAAGTGTCGAACATTGTTGGACTGTGCGAATTACGCAGACTGACAATGGTCACACATAACTAATTTTCTAAATCTAGAATAATCAATCTAACTTTCAGTGAAAGAAATTTTGATATACGACCTCCAGTTTACCTATGCTTGACCCAATCTCTTTTTCAAATATTCATTTTAAAGCATTCCCAGATGGTCCCTTTTCACGTGACAGGTCACATATTTTCCGTTTTGGCAGAGGGAAAAGTCACTGATCAGTCTTCACTAGTGAGAACTAAGTCTACAGTACTTGATTATCCTTTTAAAGAAAAAAAATTATTATCTAGTCATTCAGTGATTTCAGCTCTTTGATTTTGAAATACTTCTGCAAATATTTTTTATTTTGTATGACAGAGTTTTAAGCATAAGTGTAATTTGAATATTTCACTTACAAGCTCTTTCTTGCAAAAAATCATTATTCTGTGTCAATTCCCTACATTACGGCAACTCAATGAAACGATTCAAATGAATACCAATAAAATAGCAATTTCAATAAGAATTGAGATTTAATAATGACTTTACTCCCTCTCTTAAATTCATCTTCCACCATTGAGTTGATAATCGTAAACCTATTTAGGATAGCAGGTAGTAGCTGGAGGCTAGGAAAGGATGTGATTGTAGTATGTGTACTGTTGTGAGAAATACCAAGAATCAATTGTCAGGTGCTCCAGCTGCCATGATATAACTGAGAGATTGTTTAAATACCCTACAAACGCCCATTCAAACAAACTACACCTCTGTATACTTGCTTTCATTATAAATCTCCACTTACTTTGAATATGTTCTGATTTCTTTAATTTGTATATGATATAGACGAGAGTAATTATAATCACTAAACCCATCAGCGCCACGATGAAAGATGCTCCAACATTTAAAGGGCTGAAAAATACAAACAAACACCAATAAGACTTAAATAAAATGTACACCCCTCATACTATATTTCTGCTGTACACTCAGCATACAGTAAAGTGGTAGATCTAGATCAGACTGCACCGAAGTGCAGTCTAATCTTAGCTAATACTGGCTGCTTTCTACATGTATTTAAAAATTGTGGGGAAAAATGCGCCAAACTGGTTGAAATAAATTGAGCCTGTGTGTGACAATTCCAACAATTTTAAATGTGAGCAAAGCTAAGACTCTGGCCAGTCTGTGCATCTGACAGTCACAGTCTGACCAGAGTCTTCATAATACGATATATAAATAAATAAGGCCTTACAGTATCTGTAGGCAGCTAGGCAATCTTCTAATTACACTTTGTAACTGTCTGGGCTGCTAAATGTTTGCACCTCATGCTAGTGTAAAATTATTGGAAATGCCACACACAGGCTCAATTTACATAAAGCAGGATAAGGGTTAACATATTTTAATAACCTGACTAAATTAGGAATTGGCAAAATCGAAATGCCAAAAATGGTCTACTACACAAATCCCTTATAAAATTCAAAACAGATATAATCAGTCAGCACATAATATCAGAATGGGGCACTCTGAGTAAACTTTTAAAAAAAAGTTTAATTACGTGTGTTTGTAAAGGCCAATTTTCTCACTATTGCTCGTGTATATCTTGATTTATATTTCACATGTTTCCTTCAAATTCAAGCAGTAGGTGAACTGTAATTTAGGCATCCATTTAGACTAGTCAAAAGTGTTGTTGTCTGTTAAAAATTAAGCTAAGATTTCAAAATTTCTCTCAATGTATCCCCTCACGACATGTGTAACATATAGGCGCAATAAATATGTTTATTCATACAAATGCATTTAAAATTCACACTAAGTTGAGCTGGCCTAACTGGTGATGGGACTTTGTCTAGGAGTTTATTTAATGATTTCAGTTTATGTGCAAATATATGTGTAGCTATAGGAAACACTTTCTTCAACAGTAATAACTCATCATTCACAGGCATTGAGACAATTCTATTGAGTAATACACCTTTATTAAAATGAACAATTTGGACTAGAAAGAAGCGTTCATTTTGTTTCTAAATGGTTACTTATTAAGAGAGTTTGCTTTTATAAATGGTCTACTGATGATGATTGTATATGAAAATGGTCGTTCAGTATAGCTGTTCAATCGAGCAAGACTTTTGGTCTATCATTTCATTAATTTGCCAAAATTCTGTGATGGTTCCGTGTATGTAATTATCATTTGAGCCTCTGCGTGACACTTCCAGCAATTTGACATGTGCGTCAAATGCTAAGATTTAGCAACTCAGACAGCAAAATGAAATAAGGCTGTTTTTAGGTTGTATGGTTGTCTAAAGATACCTTGAGCCTGTATCTATCTACAGAGTAAATAGTGAAGATTCTGGTCAGACTGTGCAGATGCACAGGCTGGCCAGAGTCTTTGCTTGGCGTACACTTGAAATTATTCACTTCATATTTTATACTTACATATTGAGAGTTAAGTACAAGACTGTACTAAGTGTCTACATAATGTACAGACACTTAGTATGATCTTGCGCTAAGACCCCAAATGATGTATATATCAAAAGATAAAAAGGGGTCCAAAATCACATCTCCATCAATATAACACTGCAAACTGAACGATATGAGCCTGTGCATAAGATTTCCAATAATTTCAAATAAATGCAAAGCAAAGACTCTGACCAGCATGTGCATCCACACAGTCTGACCAGTCTTCACTATGCACCTAGTAGATAGTTAAGTTCCGAAAGTATCTGTAGAAGATCTGGTAACTTTATTTCTACTGTATGTGGCTGTCGACGCTACTCAATGTTTACACATCATGAATGTTTCAAGCTGTTGGAAATGTCAGGCACAGGCTCATATGAAACTTCGTCTGGCGACCAAAATATCGTCACTATAGCTTTGTTCATTATGCAGTTACTACGATTCGGCAGAAGGCGGCACTCGTCTTTTCCGACTATTTGTCTTTCACCAATGGCTCGATAATCGTAGACATACGTGAGAAAGCAGCTGGAGGCTAGGAAAGGATGTAATAGTAGTACTGGTGTGAGAAATAGCAGGACTCCATTGTTAGTTGGTCCATCATTCGCGATACAACTGAAAAATTGTTAAAAGTGGCCCAAAACACATTCAAGCAAACAAAACTACAATTTAGCAGCTTAACTACTATTTAAACTTACACATCCCAAAATTTGCAGCAGTACTCGGCATTTGTAATTCCACAACAATACGTATGACTCTCCGGGTATATGGGTAAAGGGCAGGTAAATATACCGAGGTACGTCCCGTTCTCATTGGCTTCGTAATTTCTGCATACTGAAATAACTGCAATAGAATAAGAAGGGATTTAAGGACTAAAAAGCACACACACACAAGCACAGAATCGCGCACGGAAAGGCCAAAAAGCCACAGAGACGTCTTTTATTGCCTAAAACCGAACAGAAATGTCAAATTTAAAAACATCTCGAAATTGACGAGGTCAATGACTTTCAAAACATAATGAAAGAGCGGGAAGAGCGAAATTTGAATGAAGACAGAGGGTGGTAATATATTATCGCTTATTTTGTCCAATTAAATTGGAGATATTTTATAATCTCCCTTTAATAGACATCTACGAAATTTTATCTTTGGGTGTTTCCACGGTCCAACCAGACTCTTTAAACTCCACACCAAATGATAAAATTGTAGAATTATTTATGCGATTTGAATAAAAGTTGAGCATTTGGATCGATTTCTAAGTGTGTGTGTGTTTTATTTTTTAATGATTTTTGAGAGTTTTTTAAATGGTGTGAGATTTTGTTGTTTCTTTTTGAATGAATGCAGCACTGAGCGACTGATTTATAATGATTTTGATCGAGATGAGTGTCATTTCGTTGGTGCACGGTCGACGTAATTGTTCACTAATCGGCCGATGATGATATTCAAGAGTCGGCATCGCCGATTTATTATGTGACTTTAGCATAAGTTGTATCATCAGCTGTGGATAAGGGGGATATTGAATGAGTGGTCGTTGAATACCGAATTCATAAAACGAGGCATCTATAAACAATGATGAAGTCATTTTCACGGTTACAAAATAGCGTTGCTATTCGCCTTGAGCTCATTTGCATAGAAAGTTATGCCACTAGTGTTATAACGCCCATGTAATATCCAAAATATTCAACTGGGTTAACGCACTCTCGCGACGTAGGTCATATCCTAATAGAATATATTTAACTGATCTAAAATTTTGGCAGGGAATGGTTATAAAGAAACTACTTTGCTAACTTATTTGTCAAAATATATTGAGGCTTAATAACCTGCTTTGTATCGCTTTCTGTAAGGGTGTTCTATAGGGACAGTAAAGCTCGATACAAATTTGAGCACCGCGTATCTAATGCCGTAAAAGAAACGGAACATATCTATTCAGAAATGCTTGAATCAGATTTGATACTTCAATGACAGTCAAAGTATAGAAACTTTGACTTAAAATATATGTGGCTATTAAAGGTCAAATGAAAAGCTCTTTTGACCTTACATAAATACAAAGAGATGTATTAAAATAATCTGATGCGATATTCAAAATGAAAATAGTATATATGATAATGGTAAAATCGACGATTTTCTCTCATCACACCTGTAGCCCGCTATTGAAACTGACCTGTGACGTCATTGCAGTTGTGAATGTATTGACGGAATAAGTAGATCATATAAAATAACAGAATTTCGTTCAACCTATCACAGATTTTTCATAAATTTGTCGTAAAAACGATTGTCTGTAAGATGTTGCGGCAAGATGCAAGGGTCTATATCATTTAAAGTGCCTGGATGTAGCATTATTATTAGTATTAATTATCCTAATTGAATAGAATCGGGACCCGAAACATTTACTTTACACAAAGACATAGAAATATCTTTCGGTGTACTGATTGGTTATTCTTGCGCATGAATTGTCCGATAACCACGCCCGTCAAAAGGTAATGACCAATTAAACGCCTTTTGAAATTTCCGGTGAACTGATTGGATAAAATTTTGTGAAGTGTCAATTATTATCATGTATATCATTGGAAAACCACGCCCCGTAAATAAACCAAGTTGTAAACAGAAATAATAATTGCTGTAATTAGTAAAATAACTTATTTTGGTGTTCAATGATGAAAACATTTTGTTGTTGTAAAACCAAAATATCGCACTTACAGATTAAAACGATATTATTGAATTTTTGAAAATATACCCAATATTTTCGTTTATGAAAAAGGCTTGTTGAGCAGTTTCTGATCAGCTAAAACAGATGTTTCAGTACCAAATTCTAAATTCTTCACCAAAAAACGTAAGGCTAGTGCGTAAAGAGTCGACCCTACTCAGATTGCGGACCGAGAAGGTTCGAAAATCGTCCAACTTTGATGATTTTCTTTCACAACAATAATTTAGCTATTTGTTCCTTCCCTTGAAAGGGTTTTTAATGCGACCTCTGACTGACCTGTAATTGAACCAATCCTTTCATCACATAATTATTTTAATTTTAGGGAGTTCCCAGTAGGTCCACTTTCGCGTGACGGGTCACATAAAATGAAGCTGAAGCTTAATGAATGGTCTCTTCGAAAATTTGCTCTGAGATTTTATTTCTTGAGTTCGAAGTTTACGTATAAACTTGAACAGTACGAAAGCCGTGAAGAAATCTGCCTCTGTTAATGTTGTCCAATGGCGTAAAAACATGACACAGTACGCAGAAGCGTAATAAGTAATATATTATTCGTTGAACAATATCGCCGATGATTATAAATTATCGAATCAACGCAAGTACAGCTTTTTAAAGCTACATTTGCGACATTTTGATCACCCGTCAACATTTTTATTTAGAACGTTCTCTCTGGTTTGGCGCATCCTGACTGTCTGTCCGCCTCTTTTTCCCTCTCCCTCTTTTAGTCTTTTTTCTCTCTTTATATCTTTTTTCTTGATATAAGACATTTTAAATAATTTTTCGATATTTACAATATTGTGAAAACTTTTTTGTTGAAAAAAAGAGAAGAAATTTTCTTGGTGTAAACGATATTGAACCCGCTTAACACTTATAACAGCTTGAAAAGGTGACCATTTTTTAATATATAGCAATGTCTTGTGTGCCGAAATAAAAAAAAAGGTGTATAAATTTGAAAAAAATGTGTCAGAAATGATTTTGAAAATGATTGGCATATTAGACGAATTATCGGTACACAGACTAGCACACGCAGAAAGGGTTACCTTCGATAAATCATTTGTCATGTGTGCTGTTGTGTAATCGGTAAGATGTCACAATGCTTCCAATAAACAAAACCATCCAGCTACATGTAATTTAGAAAACTTTATGACTTAATTAAACACACATTTTATCCTTCAATGATTCAACTGACATACCGCAAAAGACTAATTTTCAACCGGCGATATACATAGACACAACCTTCAATCGACAACGGAATACCATCAAATTTGTGTTTAATTGAATTTATTTTTCTAATTATTTGTTCATGATATTCATTCGTTATATTTTTGACAAATTCAAAAAAAGTGAAAACATGGGTGAACATTTGTGGATTAAAGAAAATGGAAAATCGTGGAAAAGGAAATTTGTACCGACAAATAATTATAGTTTGGAGGAATTTCATACCATTTAATTGTCAAAGCCCTGTTGAGGTAGGTTTTTATTCAATGTCTTGATTTAATTTTGCATAATATATTTGATTGAATTTGTAGTAATATGGTTTTGACCAACCATCAAATGTGTTATGTCAAGCCTTTTTTTATGTTTTTTTTTATGCATATCTTTATAATAAACAAAAGTTGAAGCTAAATGATTGGTCACTGTGAAATATTACTCTCAATTAGATCAAATTAGATTTCCTTCCGAAATTTTTACCAAATTTACGAAGTGAACAGTCTGAAAAATGCCGATTTTAATTTGTGAGAGAAAAATGTTAATTTTTAACAAGATAACATCGTTACAACGGATTGAAAACACTCTAACCATGCCATAGTTTCCGACTTACGTTTATCCGGACCTTGTTGTTAGACTCGTGACTAGATATCTCAGATTTAGGGTAAAAGTAAACATATCTGTAGTTTCCGCTTGCTTAGGTTTAAACTGTTCTGACTGCACAAGTAGATAGCGGTATAATAACATCGAACCGTCGTGTTGTTGTTCGATAGCTGTGATAATAACAAGCGTTCGCCTTGTTTACCTTCGAGAGGAATGCCTACAATGACGTCACACCCACTGCGCAAGTGCGAAAATCCGTATTCGGCCAGCTGAAAATTTCCAATAAATCACGGCCGTTCTTTTCTAAATATTGTCCCTTTGGGTGGGTGTTTTTCGACGCGGATTTTTTATACCTTTTTATTTCAATTATACTGATTGAAATATATATTTAGTTCTTGTTCGAAAAATAGCTTTTCATTTGATCTTTAAAGGATAAAAGGTATGATATGCTAAAGAAATGCTGCCATTATCCACGTGATTTGGAATATGCTAAATAAAGATTGAAATAGGTTTTAGCTTCCGAATTAAATGTAGGCCTACATACAACTAGGGCATAATCCTAAATCCCATATAGCTTACTCAATACTTGAAACGGCATAGTATATATACGGATATTTAAGTATTGGGAAAAAAGCAATGACATCATTATCCACGTAAATCACTGACGGACTATCCTAATCCAAGATAATCTAATTATAGCACACACACGTTTGATTCTCAAAAATTTAAAAACTAAATTTTGTCCCCAAGAATATCGGTATGAATTTGAAAAACATTATTTTTGAGCATCTCTCGCGAAATGCATAGAGATAACTGCTAACTACATATATGCCCTGCATTCGAGATTAAGGCCTTCACAAAAAGTTTCAGAAAAGCAATCTGTTATAAATGTGCATTTACGTGAACGCGGAGAACTAATGAAAAATGTTCACGAACGTTGTGTTATTCTGAACCTACGGCTGTTACTTACACTCAGAGGGCGTGTTTTTGTATATGGTAAACTCCGGAGTTTTGAACCAGTCAAACATGCTAGCATAGAGGTCCGGGTATTTATTTCTCTTCTTGGCGTACACTCTTGAAAACCTGGCAAATCCTATACCTCCGCTGTACGAAAAATATCTGAAAACGGAAACATTGGAGTTACTTTGAGCTCCCGTAGAGTCGCACTATGCATGCGTGACAAATCAAAATCCCGGTAACGAATATGACCCCGACTACGGCACAAACTTTCCATCTTACGCATACATCTGACCTACTTAAGTACATTATGCTCATCACTGGAACATATTTTAAGATTGTTCTTTTTTCGTGAAATAGATGTAGAGAATAGGGGCATACACATTTTTTTTTTATTTCGTGTGGATATGAAACTAGACAATTAATTACTCAAGAAGCAAAAAATAAATGAATGAATAAATTGAATAAATAAATAATTGAAATACTATGATAAGATAGATTTCATTTGAGCAACTGTGTGTGTGAGCTTACAAAACAGCTGTGTACTCGAAATTATTTACATAGAGGAATGAAACTTAATTTTTTTAACAATCAGAAAACACGATTGTTGATGGGTACTTCTTGAATTAAGATACCAATGTATAAAACTGAAAACCCGAAATAAAATTTCACGCTTACTTTGTACTATAATAACTCCCATATCTCTTGGCTCTATAGTTGAAGGAAAACGCGCTTCCCGAACTTGATCCGCTGGCCCGACCTGATACATAGCCTGGAATTAAAGATTTTTTCAAGTGATATAATGAGTTTGTTTTTTTTATTTTATGGAGGTATGAAACTTAACACCTAATCACAATGTATGAATGCGCAAAGCGGATTCATACATGAGTGTGATTAGGATTTTAGTTACATACCTCTATGAAGTCAACAAATATTGTCTTCATATCTTATAATTCAATATGAAGCAAAAAAGTAAAGGTAATTTAATGGGAAAAACAATTCAGAAAAGGCAAACTACTTATTAGTTACAGTCATATAACGAATCAGTATAACGAAAGACTTATCCGTTTTAATGAAATACATGTATTACTTCTATAAAAGGAAATTCAAATAATACTAGTTTTGTCGAGATAGCAATTCGTTTGAACGATTTACAAAACAGTGTACAGCATCAATGTCAGTATGTTACCTATCAGGCTCCCAGGGGCGGATCCAGAGAGGGTTCGGGGGTTCAGACGAACTGCCCTCTGAAGCCCAGTTATTTCATTTTCATGCAGAATTTCAATTAACCCTTCTGCTGCTCACGACCCATTCTAAACTTCTGGCAGACAGTATAGACTATGATCAGTCCGCAAAGTTGTGCAGTATGATCTCAGCATACACTGCCTGTCTCATTCCTGAATTTTGTTGAAAAATTTGAGAAAAATTTTTGGTATGTCCAAAAAAAGAAATTTGTTTTTAACCAAACCAAACCAGGACAAGGATTAAAATTCTGTAGAACCAGAAAGACGAATTCCCTTTTTGTATGTTCGAGCCCCATTTACAGAAATCCTGGATACGCCACTGGCTCTGAAAGAAAGATACCAGGCACTAGCTGGCGAAAATCAAAGATTGATTCATCGATTGGATTGGTTTTAACGTCCCTTTCAACATTAGTGCGGTTATATCTCGTCGGTTGGTTCACCTTCCCATGGTTTTCTGTCGCATCTCGCACCAGGACAGAGACAACATTTTATCCGAGCTACCAGCCGCTCATTCTACTTTAGTGCACTCTTTAATCACACTTTCGTTGTATAGGGAGTATAACTCGTGTCACATTGACTTTTGTTAAGGTAGTGGAACTATAACAGGTCCGCAACATTTCGGAACTCGTGATCTTTCACAATGTTGAACGAGGTTTCCTAATGAAAATCATTAGGAAACCTTGTTTAACACTGTCAAAGTTCATTACTTCCGAAACGTTGATGAACTATTACGGGTCCACTCCCTTTAATGTCGGATGGAAGTTGGTCGAGCTGTGGTTCAAACTAATGACCTCAGGATATAGAGCTCGATGTGTTAACTCTGAGCTAGCCGCTCGACGAAAATCGAAGATAATGTTCTCAGAGATGACAAAGAAATATGGCATACCTTGTAACTGCAACAACCCAGCAATAGCTAAAAACAAATCTGCTGCAAAGTATTTCATTTTGGTTCTTGGTGGTTTGGAATGTCTGCCGAATCTGCTCAACTTCTTTTCTTTTTAATATTATGGATTATAATTGTTTAAATGTCAGTCTTATATAATTTATCTTTTCCTCGGTTAAATCATAATATCACTTGCCTCATGGTATTTTATGCTTTTTTTTTTACTTTTATATTTATTTCGAACACTGTTGATTATGAACGAGCTTTGAATCTTACTCTTTTGAAACAAACATATTTTTGGAATCATGCATTATCAAATCACAATTTCAACAACATAGAAGTCCCTCGTTGTGACATTCATGTGGACACTTATTTTTTAATATTTTGTCAGATGTTTAAATAGCTCTTTAATCCAGAAAAAAATCACTTCAGTACAAATCTAACTTTGTTTATCATATGAAACGGTTTTAAATATTGTGTCAATATATCTTAGAACGATTAGTAACTTATCGTTTGCGTAATATTGTACAAAACAGCAAGATTATAAGCGTCATTGTGTATTATCTCATAAGATTTCTGTATTTATAGTAAGACATAGCTATGACTCATCGCGAAACAGTTGTAACTGCCTATAAACGTATAGGCAGTTACAACTGTTTCGCGATGAGCCACCATAATCTTCTTGCCAATACATGCTCTTTTTACCCCAAATATTTTTCACACTTCTATTATATTCGCTAATTTAGCCCTTCCTTAGAATATTCCCTACAGTATGTGACACTTTTGTCAAACATAACGCGGGATTTACTAACGTGGGAATCGAAATATGAAATGTAGTCACTAATTCTTCAAAAACTTGAGATAAAATGTCTCAAAGTTAATTTACAATAAATACTTTCAATCAAAGGTTACTTTATTCTTAAGGTGTAACAATTAACGGATCGCTACCGTCACTCAAATATCGAATTACCAATCAAATCAGTAATTTATGCCGAAATGTCTATTTACTTTGTACAAGCGAAAAAGGACCTTTCTTGGAATTGCAAAATAATGTCCACCTCTGCCCTGCGTTCAGGACGACAAAATGGTGTAAACTGTTTGCCAGTTATACCCCGCTTTGCACGCAAGAACACGTGCAAAGCGGGGTATTATTGGAAAACAGTTTGCACAGTTTTCGTCATTATGAACGAATGGCTGTTCAGAAAGCGAGATCTGCACGGACTGACCAGTGTCGGAATTTTTCGCAAATAAGATGTTTCCCACATCTGAGTGATTATTCTTTCATATGTTACAGTTAACAACATCGTGAAATTGACAAGGTGATTAATTTTGGAATGAAATTGAATGTGTGTGTGGAGCGAGTTTTGAGTGAATTTAATGAGAGGTAATCCTATAAAGCAAATTTTGTTCAGATGAACACCATTAGCGATATTGATTACCTCCCTTTAATGAAATACGCACACAAGTTCTACAGATAGCTTCCTATATCTTCAAGAACCAATGAGACGCTAAAAATTTGAATTATGTCAGTAAAATCGCGATTTATCTCTTTCAAAGTTTAATTTGAATGACGTTGTTGAATCTTTATTTTTTCAATGGGCTTGAGCGTTTTTGAATGATATGATTGAGTGTTTGGAACGGATGATTTGAGCACTGAGCGAGTAATTTAGAATGGTTTTGGTTGAGATGAATGTCAATTTCATGATGTTGTTAACTGTATTATTTCTGAAGTACGCATTCTGGTTGATCTATGCTGGAACCAATGTCTTTTTTAAAGTATTTGTTTTACTAAGACCCTAGATGGACCCTTTTCGTGTAACGGATAATGCTACCTTTTATCTACTCATTTTATCACGATTTTGACCCCTTAAACAACAGTTTTTGACCCCTGAATTTTCACAGTCAAGGGGATTGAGTCCTGATTTTGAAAAGTAATCACAAGCCCTGATCCAAACCACAAATGTTCATATAGATAAAGGGGTACCACAGTTTACACATATGTGACCCATCACGCGTAAAGGGACCATCTGGGAAATTTGAAAAATGAATATTTGAAAAAAAGATTGGGCGAATCATTGGTCAAGTAGAGGTCGCATTTCAAAAATTCTTTCACTATGAGGTAGATTGAACATTTTTTCGATTCAGAAAATAAGCACATTGCGAAAAGTTTCGATCCTAGTCAATCTGCGCAAGCCGCGCAGTCTGACTAGGTTCGACACTTTACGCATTACCCAGATGGCCCCTTTTCGCGTGACGGGTCGCATATGCATTATTTAAATCATGCTCAATTTCAACCAAATTTTCCTTTAGGTTGTATGGTAGTTTAACGTCGTTGAAAAATGCACAGCGTTTGGATTTCTGCATCATTACTTTCCTAACGTTACCATAAAAATTAATAAATTTTGCTGAGTGTACATTGGGCGATATTCTGAATCATTCCTTTGGTACGTAAGTTTTTAGGATAAAAGCAAGGCGGTATGATTTTATTCGAAGGTAAATGAAATAGCGCGACTTAATTTAAAGTACTGCTCTTATTTCCAAAGTAATGGGAAAAATGTGAAAATGGTGAATTGTTGTAACACACTGGCCAAAGTTTAGCAAAACTACCGAGACAGTATTTAATTATGAAACTACTACAAATCTGAGGTTTTCCTAGTTTCAAAGGGAAAATAATGTTATATAGACTAAGATCAGACTGAACATATGTGCAGGCGCATCTTTCGTCTATACAACAAGTAAAAGCTAGAATATTCCAGGACTCAACACCACAATGGTTAAAATGAAAGTCTGAGTTCGCAAGCCTCCGTGGCCTAATGGATAAGGCATCGGCCTCCTAAGCCGGGGATTGCGGGTTCGAGTCCCGCCGGAGGTTAGAATGCAATGATACATCTTTTTATTTCCACTATTGGCTTTTGTCGTATCAACAGTCTTGTGAATGTTCTTGAATTTTTTTAAGATGGCCTTTGAATGTTTAACGCCCCGTTGCGAAAACACGAGGGCGTTAAAGCATTTTGTTGGTCTCTGCAAATGTTAGCGTTTGTTTGTTTTGTTAAAATGGGGGTTTACGCCGCTTTCAATATTTTTTCAGTTATATCGCGGCGACTAGAGCATCTAACAATGGATTCCTGGTATTTCTCACACCAATACTACCATTACATTATTTCTTACCCTCCAGCTTTTATCCAAAATAGGTCGACGATTATCTGTCCATTGGTGGGAGACAAAGAATAAGTGCCGCCGTCGGGAATCGAAACCCCAAGATTGACAGTCCGACGCGCTACCAACTGCGCTGATGACGGCGGCTACAAATGTTAACGTCAGATAAACGTCATTTGACGATATGATCGTATAAAAAGGAAACTAAAGAGTATTCATTCTAGCTAGAAACAGCAAAATAATCCATTGAATTACTTAAGAACTACCTCCAAAACTACAAATATGTCCAGAAATATATGTTATACCATGAAAAGTCTTTAGTTTTTGCCATAGTTACTTTGAAAATTCTAATATTCAAATTAAACTTCCTTAATAAGTATTCAAAAAACAAGTGACCAGTATATAGGATTGTCAAATTGTTTGTATTTCAGACTGGAAATAGTATACATATATGATACGTACTTAGTGTTTTGTATGAAAACAATTTCTAACGAGGTTTGGGGGAATTGATAATTGTCGAGGCTCTGCAGAGACAATTATCGATTCCCACAACCGAGCTAGATATTTTTTCACACAATACACTATGTACGAATTATATATATCTTGTAGCCTCCATTTCCTTGTTTTCGTCGATGTTTCTAACAGAAATGCAATTTTCTAAAATTAACATTAGCATTATGTCATTGTTCTAAAAATATCCACGAGATATCATAAAAAAATCATATTGGATGTTATTACACGGATATTTGTATAGTTATAAGATAAATATATAATACGTACTTAGTGTTTTGTATGAAAAAAAATATCTAACGAGGTTGGGAGAATTGATCATTGTCGAGACTCTGCCGAGACAATGATCAATTCTCACAACCGAGTTAGATATTTTTCATACAATACACTTAGTACGTATTATATTTATAATATATCATATATAATATATCAGCAATCATTATAAAACCCCTATAGTGAAATTCCAAAATTATAGAAATGACATCTTAATAAAAAACTGTAATTACATAACACTAGAATCACACTTATCATACCTTTTATTCATCATTCTTTATTGTTTTATGATATGTAAGACCAATTTCAATGGTAAGGACTGCTTTAAACAAGAAGGTATGCATATCTTTTAATATTTGAGATTCAATTATGACTCATGAATTTTCCTTCGAAGAATTATTGTTTTTCTCCACAGCAAGATTTTTTACGAACCAAATCAAAATTGTTTTCTGCCGCGATATTTAAATATTCTTTTGCAAACAAGAAACATGTAATATTTTTTTTCAGCAATAAGATCAAAGATTTTTTCTCCGCAGCAAGATCCAGATTTTCTTCGCAGCAAGTTCAAAAAGTTTCTTGCACAGCGAGATAATGATTTCGTTATAACATAAAATTCTCCAAGCGACCACAGTTTGTCGTATAAAACATTCCCGTTTCAGAAAAGAAGGGAATCGCTCAAAATAAATGTAGTATTATCGAATGAACTCCTAGAATTTGCTTCAAATCCGTAACCTATGGTATCCATTTCGATCGGTCCTGCTGAAGTTTTTGTCGCAAAAATTAAGTAGAAATAAGACAATCTAGGCTTAGAACAAGATTGCACATGATCCTAGTCGACGCTGAAGAAACTTTCTGTACACCTGCTATTAACAGAAAAAAGACCGTTTTAAAAATACTTAGTCTAGTTACAGTTAACAATATCATGAAATTGACATGGTGAATGGTTTTGGAATGATTTTGGAATGAAATTGAATGAGTGTTTGGAGCGAGTTTTGAGTGAATTTAAAGAGACGTAATCCAATATCGCAAATTTTTGTTCAGGATGAACAAAATTAGCGATATTGATTACATCCCTTTAATAAAACATGCATACAAATTAGCTTCCTATTTCTTCAAGAACCTATCAGACTCTTACAATGTGAAAAATGTCGTTGAAATCGCAATTTATTTCTATTCATATTCATTTGAATTCAACGTTTGATTTTTATCATTTTGAGCGTTTTTGAGCGGTTTGAGTGAGTGCTTGGCATGAATGAATGGAGCGCTGGGTGAGCGGTTAAGAATGATTTTGATTAAGATTAATGTCAATTTCAAGATGCATTTAACTGTACACCCAAAAAGCTAGTCACGTATCAATTATGGAACGGGAATGACCGACACCTCTGACTTTTTGGACTTCGTTGAACTTCGAGACTTGATCGAAAACCTCGACGACGTTGATTTCTTTGACTTTCTCGATTTTGTCGAGCTTTTCCTTGATTTTATCGACATTCTCTTCAAATGCATCTCGCGTTCGTGTTCATACTCTACTCCCCAATACGCGAAATCCATTCCTAAGGCAACCTTTCTCATGCCTTTCGACAGAGAGAAGGCCAGCTTGCTCAGTTCGGAACCGTTTTCGTCTGTCGGCATAAATTCCCAGTTTCGGATCTTTCTCAGTGGCAGACATAACAGTCCCGCACAAATAAAGGCGGAACCAGACATGACGAGAGAGATGTCGTAACTTCCGGAAATGTCCGCAAGGGCACCTGTGGATCCGCTCCGGTCTTGAATTACTTCCGAGGTCGTTGTACCCTAAAATAGTCCGGATAGAAAATATGATGTGCTCCTTTTGCCACACTGTTTTAATGTTTGAGCCAGAGTAAAGTGCTTGAAATGAGGTTCAGCTAAGTGCCAGACCTCTGCTACATTCCATGCATGAGATGAAATGCATTTAGGTGCGAACTATTTTTTCTTGGAGCCTGACCTTTGGTGGAGGTATCCAAGTCTGCGTATACTTTCCTACCACGAGAATTTTTAGGGTAGTCGTGCGCAATGGAAAATTGTGAAAAATTTTATCCTGCAAGGTACTGTTTTCTGGAGATGATATTCAAGAGCATATAACGCCCTTTAAGCCGCACTAAGTTATTAAGCCCAAATTTGCTTTTTAAAGGAGCTACAGACTGTCAAAATGTGCCAATTTACTATATAATTTAACACGGCCAAAACAGACAGGAGTGTAACCTATATGGAAATGGGGGGGTCACACAAAAATATTGATTGCTATGTTGTTTTCATAAATTTTTTACTCAAATGTCACAGTCAACTAGAAAATATGATCAAGAACTGGTTTCTGATAAGAATCTTTCAATATTTTTGAAATTTGAATTGAATTTTTAAAAAAAATATTAAATTGTTGATTTCACGCCTTAAAAGTACTTTGATTCCTCCGGAATGCTTTGGTTTTTTCCCGTTATGTCATAACAAGCTGTCTGCACAATTTGATCATCTGAACAAGAAGTTTGGGCTGTAAAGAACTAAAATTTTCATCTGAAAAAGGTATGGATAATGCCATCACCCAAGAATATTAGCCACTTAAAAGCCTTGTTGGTATGAATGATGGTCGATAGGACCTTATATATGTTTTTGGGTTCAGAATCAACAGTTCAACTCAAAAAGACTAAAAACACAAACTATTGTTGGAAAATCAAACCTTGCTTGAATGAGCTTTCTTACAGTACCTCTGTCTGTGTGTCTGTCCCCATCTCTATCTGTCTCTTTGTCATTGTCTGTCTGGCTCTCTGTTTCTCTCTCCCTGCCTCCCTCCCCTCTTTCTCTCTCTCTCTTTTTTTCTCTCTCTCTTTCTCTCTCTCTCTCTCTCTCTCTCTCTCTCTCTCTCTCTCTCTCCCCTTCTCTCTCTGGAAAAAAGTTGCAATATGATTTACCCCCCCCCCCTTAAAGGATTTTGAGTGTAATATTCTTGTATCCTCAAATTTATTTATATGTAGTTACAACTCATTTTTGCCGATCTATAGTTTTGAGCTCGAATAAGAGGTCGCTCTCTTTCAGCCGGTTGATTTCACCGTTAGTGGACAGTCTATGTATAATTATGTATGCCATCACCTCAACATATTCCGTTGTTTCACTTACATTTTGTTAATCCTTAACCTCACGGTATTGAAATTCCATGATGGATTTGCTACTTAGGCGTTTCATTCTAAAAGTGTTGTTTTTGTCATTGTAGCAGGTTACACATATGACCGTTTGAAATGTTGTCGTCTGTAGTAGAAATAGTACTTGTTTTTTGTGTTTTTTGTTTCATAAGCTTCACTGCAAGGGGCCTAGTTGGTTACTTCTCAATTAATGAAACATATTTTCTTTTTGAAAATAGCTTTCTCTTCTTCTGCATCTGCTGCCTTAAATCATGTTCAATAAGAATTTGTTTTTAGATGTCTGGAAATTGAAAGAATAGCTGGTTTTGGTAATAAAAGGAATCCTCATCTTCTTTTATACCTACCCCACAATGTCAGTGTCATATGACCAAAACGGCACTAATTTGATTGGCTGGCAGTCTAAGTAACCACTTGAAATGAAGATAATAAGCTTCCAAACCCTAAGCCCTGTATGGATATTTCCTGTTAGGGATCCCCTTTACATTGTTTCGTAATTATTTTTGTATCGGATACAGCTTAAACTCTTCAATCAAATTGGTAAAAGCAAAAAAATAGTACTTTTTAAAAGATTTTCATATATTATACAAAAGATTAATTCTGCCACCATTTTGCTCTACAGGCTCAAATAGTAATTCCTAATTAGAACTTTTCTCTTTTTAACACTGTCCAATTAACTTTTCCTGGGAGTTTCTGACCTTTGACTTAGTTTTTGAATATTAAACTTACAATATAAGCTATTCATGAGGGTTTTTTCTTGAATGTATTTATATTTTTAAAGAAAAATTGAACTTAAATTAAACTTAAAATCTTTCTTTTTTATTTTTTTGCAACCATTTTTTAGCATAGACATCTGAAAAGGGTCACAAAGTAAAGAAGAATCATTTTGCTGCAAAACACTTTTTATTTTATGGAAATTGATCACTTATTACCAAAGTTATGTCAATTTCTAATCATCATGTGAAGGACACTGAAACTTTTCCTTTTTGGTCCTAATTTCAGAAATATAGGCCTTGTACTAATTCTCCTGCCATTTCATTTCTAAGTAATATTTTTGAAAAATTTAAAGACATGGAAAGTTGTAATACACATATGCATAGGTTGAAAGAAGTTTTGTCCAAATTGGAAATAAAAAGTTTCATATTTAGGATCCGCTCCGGTCTTGAATTACTTCCGAGGTCGTTGTACCCTAAAATAGTCCGGATAGAAAATATGATGTGCTCCTTTTGCCACACTGTTTTAATGTTTGAGCCAGAGTAAAGTGCTTGAAATGAGGTTCAGCTAAGTGCCAGACCTCTGCTACATTCCATGCATGAGATGAAATGCATTTAGGTGCGAACTATTTTTTCTTGGAGCCTGACCTTTGGTGGAGGTATCCAAGTCTGCGTATACTTTCCTACCACGAGAATTTTTAGGGTAGTCGTGCGCAATGGAAAATTGTGAAAAATTTTATCCTGCAAGGTACTGTTTTCTGGAGATGATATTCAAGAGCATATAACGCCCTTTAAGCTGCACTAAGTTATTAAGCCCAAATTTGCTTTTTAAAGGAGCTACAGACTGTCAAAATGTGCCAATTTACTATATAATTTAACACGGCCAAAACAGACAGGAGTGTAACCCTGTTGCAAAAGATAAGAATGAGAAAGCTGATGAATTACCGTACATTCTATTTAAAATAATGATGACAACGGAAATGCAATAATCAGCAATGAATTACTCATATAAATTATTGATTTACAAGGGAGAATTCTACCAAAATCAAATTTAGCATGGAGACTTAGTCCGTATAAGAATACCAACGTGTCATGCACTACCTACCGAACTCGATTTAGCTCAGTGGGCCATCCATCTTTTGGTTCAAAC
The DNA here is from genome assembly GCA_948146395.1 of Fragum whitleyi. Classification (NCBI taxonomy): domain Eukaryota; kingdom Metazoa; phylum Mollusca; class Bivalvia; order Cardiida; family Cardiidae; genus Fragum; species Fragum whitleyi. The sequence continues at coordinate 13,717,718 of OX411558.1, read as the reverse complement.
CCGGGCTCAGAAAACCTTTTATCCGACAATTTACAAAATTAATGTGACAAATGATACCACACAATTGATGGGTGGTGCCTATTTGGGATGATCAGATTGTAGCTCAAATGAAATATTGTTGTTGTAGTGGTATGAGAAATAATAAGAGTCCGCTGATAGTGCAACAGCCGCCACGATAAGACTTCAATGCTCTTTGAAGTGGCGTTAAATCCGCTTACAGAGAAACGCTTGCACTTCCTATACATGTATGTACGTAATGTGTGTTTTTTTTTTTGTTTTATTTTTTAGATAGACGTCTATGCTACACTGCACTTTTTGAACTTACAAAACAGAGTTACAGTTAAGACCAGATCGATGGCAATTTATACATGGAATGATTCATTTAAGGCTATCGGACACCATTGGAAACCGTAACTCGAATTTACGACAACATATTACCTCCCTTTAATAAAAGTTTATCCCTTTCGTATTTCTTTATATTGAAGGTTCGTTCCTTTTGGTATTCTAACTTAATTGTTATTTTGTTTTGAAATCATGTTGCAATGAACTGAAAATTATGTTATACTGAGGTAAAATTGTAAACCCTCTTGAAAATTGTGTAAAATACATTCACCGGATTTTTTCCTTTCCAACGTTACAAGAACTTGTTCCTACAGGGTCAATTGGAATAAAACTTGGTAGTTAACATTACCAAAGAAGCTTAAATGGGGAACGTTCTTTTCTTTCATTGCGTACGTCATGAAAAATCGGGATATTTTGTTGGAAAGTGAGAAGACTCTTGTTGCAAGCAAGTTTTTTCTTTTCTGATAATGTTATAACCTGAACTTTCTCTGCTATTGCATTACCTTTCAGCTGTATATTGTCATTTGAATATTTTTTTCTAGCAAATTCAACAGATGGCATTTAGATATTTAGTATGTCACGGACGCTTCAAGTTTGTTTCCTGAAATGCATCATCTTACGACTGATATGCATGATGATTGGGCTGATTATGAATATATTTTTTCTTGCATATGTATTTGCTTGGTAAAAGTATAGAAGAAGAAGCCCTCTTCCTTCTCAGAAATTATAACATGTGTAGAAATCGAAATTTTATTTTGTCTTGTGATAAAAGACGAACCCCATAGAAACGAGTCTTCATCTAAACCATCATCCCCCTACATTGCCTCCTACGCACCTGGATTACCAGTGATTGAAACTTAAATAGCAGTTACATAAATGTAAATGAGGTACATGTTTTGTTTTACAGCAAATGTTATCAAACTCTTGTCTTATGGATATTTATTACCAGAATACGAAGATATTAGAGCACCGGAATTTGGAGGGTTGGTGATTTCATCGAAAGCAAAGTGGCCAAAAACGCCTGGATTCACCTACTTTATTTTACCTTTTCTATATCTTCTAATGTGAAACTAATTTTCTATCATATACTTTCAACTGTATTTAATGTGGGTGTATTATTATTGTTGATTTTAAAATAAAAAATAGATTTCGGTGAATAAAAGAGTATTTTTCGAGAAATTTTATTCCTGCATTTTCGCCCTGTAAATGTTACTTATCCAATATTTTATAATTCCTTGTATTCAATGAATCATGTATACCAACTCACTAACATTGAAGGTCATCATTCAGCTTCTTATCGTCCGTTTCTCGGCATTTTTGCAAGAAAATATTGTGTTTCAAATTTTCTCCGAAAAATGCATGGAAAGCCATGCTGATTTTTTTTGTCAAATTATCGTAAAGGTTCCCTCTACGAAATATATCAATTTAATAAAGATTAGAACAAATGTCAAATTGTGTTGGGGTATCTTAATGAGTGGACCGTGTGAGTTTGGAATGGAATTAAAGTGGAAGAGGACAATAGCGTTTTTTGTGAAAAGTGCACATATATTGGTATCTATGGAAACGCTGTGTTAGCGCGACCTCAACGGTGTATGTTTTTTAACTTTCAATTTAGAATTTACGTTACCATGACGTCGTGAAAATGACAGTTTCGCGCGTTTTTCACAAATGATCCTACGCGCTCTTAAACGCTTACCCTGATCGTATTTAAGATGATTCAATTCAATGGCATACACCAAAATGAAGGTGAATGAATTGGTGGCCCGAAAAAATAGCCTTAAACTTATCTTTCAAAAAATGGCCTGATGATTTTTTTTTGAAATTTGATATATTTTTGCCCAGCTTCCTTTTCATATGCTCGCATCTTCTTGTGGCGGTATACCGTACGGAATTTCTATAATTGGGGATCAAAGTTTATTACCCTAACGTCGAAAGTTGGAAAAAGACAAACGCGGTACGTCGAAAATTTCGCTAAATTCTTTTGACAGACTTCACAAAAAGTATTTATTTGATTTCTGTATATAGAAAAATCAAACGTGAAAAGGATTTTTCGTTTTTCATTAACATGTATAGAGGTTGTCCCATTGTATTTGAAATGTTATCACTGCACCCTCACATAGTCTCTAAACGTGCTAATTAATGGTAACGTCATAACGTCGAGCTTGCGAATTAAACTTACAAAAGTCAATTTTCATTTATAGCGACGTCGACGTTAAACTTATTGAAGTCACCGATCGGCAACACTTGTGTTAGGTAAATTCACGTGTACCGCGAAGTTCTCGATGTATCGGAATTTAATTTTGAGGGCCCATTCCTCAAAGACCTTTCAACATGTCTGTGAATTTTTATTTTCTTATTCCAATAGATCGCAAAATTATTCAAATAAACATAGGAAAATATTAGGTGTAAATCGAACGTCAAAGTCATAGTTTTAACGTCAAAATGACAAACTTTAAATCCGGATTATAAAAAATCAGCACGGTGAAAGCTTTTCAAACTTTTCCTGTTTTTTGACCTAGAATCGTAGAAAATAATATAATTTTTTTTGTTAAAAGTGAGATTTTTGGAACAGTGAAAATATGAATATTGATTTCAAGTAACTCATTTGTCTATATATTTAGTTACAAAAGTTTTAATATATCATCTGCGTTTTGACCATTCATTAAGCTTCATTTTGGTACAATTTTTGGAACAAAAACGTCTTCAAGCACATTTAAATGGGGCTAGGGTAGTTTGTAGAAAGCGCGCCAAATCGTCATTTTTTGACGCCATGGTAACGTAATTTCCAAATTAAAGACGAAAAAATATACGCCGTTGAGATCACACTAACTTGGATTATATATATGTACCAAAATTTAATCACTTATCTGAAAAAACGCTATTGTCCTCTTCCACCTTAAAGCGAATAGATATAATAACGTCAGTTTTGTCCGCCAAGCTTTCCACAAGAGTAGTTCCGTTAGAAATCTGCTTCATAATTGACAAATTTTAACTCTGTTTCTTTCTTTATAATAAATCATGAGGGATTAAGAGAGAGTTTGTTAGTTTCGTGGAGGTATGAGACCAAAAACCCAATTTCCCGCATGCTTCGCGAATTTATATAGTGTTATATAGTGTTATATAGTGTTATAAGGTTTTTAGTTTCATACCTCCATGGTAAACAATAATACTCTGCATCCGTTAAATGATGTTCAACCAAACAACAAACCTGCTACAGGAGCGCCTATCAGAGTTGCCGACCCTTGACACAAAGTTACCAGACCTAAAGCTGAACTGAGTTTTTCTATACCCAACAACTCTGCCAGTATGATGGACCGGAGGGACACGAACACCGCTGAAATATCAAAAAATATGGCCGACGGTTGTAAGATTGAAAAACGACACTAATACCAAATGTATAGAGTTAACGATTCATTATATCTTAAATGTTTCTTTCTGCCAACGATGTTTCCTTGATTCAGCTGGTACAGTTTTGGACCTGAGTTTATAATTAAATTTGTGATCCGTCCGATGAAAAATCCAGCCTTGAAGTTCCTTTCACTAAAAGTTTGAGAAAAGATCGTTTCCAGTAGAGGTCAACCAAATGTCGCATTTCAAACATTCTCTCTGAGCCAGATATGATCATTCAAGATCAGAAAATTATCCAAGTGCGGGCATTAACTAACTCGCAATAAAAAGGGACTGGAAGCTCGTCCATTTGATATTGTGACGTCATATTGGGACAAACCCCCTTTTTGACCCGTCAAATCAACATTTGCAGATATAATCTGAATTAATGGGCCGGTCTTTAAGAAATAAGGTTCCTTTAGAAAGTAAGCTAAGTTATGCAAGTGCGAAAAGTTTCGACCAAGCTCGCGTAGTCTGGTCTTCTTCAACATTTTTTGCACTTTCAAGATGGTCCCATTTCTTATGGTGTGTCACATTTGCATTTGTCACAAAAATGTGTATAGTCATTAACGATCACTTTTGGTGGTCTTCTGGCAGCTTTTACTGTTCACCATAGTAACAGGCTGCTTTTCGCATGGCTAACAGCACTTATTCATATGCAAAAGGTCTCTAAGCGTCACTAATAATTAGATAAATTTCAGTCATTTCAAGTCGAGTGCATACAAAAACAGCCAGAAACTGTCAAGATTAAAGCTGTTGTGACAATTATTTTTTTGAACCACATTTCATTAAAATGCACAATTATTCAAGGCGTGTGTATATTTTATGAATGAGGCAGGCTTTATTGCATGGTAATGGAATAATTACTCCTGTCTAAATAGCATCTTTCTTCAATTGAATTATGTAGGGTTAATTCACGTTCTTGGGGGCGTTAACATTTGAAGAGACCCGAAAAACAGTTTAACGCCCGAGTGCGAAGCACGAGAGTGTTAAAACATTTTGAGGGTCTCTGCAAATGTAAACGTCTGAAAGAACGTGAATTGACGCTATTATTATTTAAAAAGAAAGACTATAGTATTTATTCAAACAAATATATGAAATACTTCATGTGAACGCCTTAAAACTAACCCCAATACCAACAATGAACCGGAAAAGTTGCGTTATGCATAGCACTGTCACTTTTTTTATACCGACGTTGCTTGGTAAATTAATGACGTCACAAAATTAACGCGGGAATAGGGTCGTTTTCTTTATTTATGCTCTATATTAATGTAAGACAAAGAAAGTGATAAAGTGTTTAGACCCTACTGAGGGTAATCAACTGAAAAAGCCGGGCGTTAACGGCACGTGAATATACTTATTAATCCACGTTTTTTCTCGTTTACGTTCGGGTTTTGTCCGTTAACGTATGCCTAAAACGACGATAAAACGTTCATTTTATGCAATAAAATGGATTATCGCGATTTCTCACTTGTTCTTTTCCCCCAACAATTCACTGGCTCATAAAGAAGCACGCGATACAGTTAATTACATTATGAAATTGACACTCATCTCTAATTCTGGGGTCACTGACCCTTGGACATAAATAATGAGCAAATAATTTGAATTTAACAATAACATTCCTAATGTTCATGTAGGAAAGAACTGATTTATTTAAAATAGGATATGTCCATGGAAGTTCAAAAGGCCAAATCCACCATCTTATAAATACAGATTTTTGATGGTCAAATACGTCATTTGTCTATTTTGTGGACAAACCACTAGTTTGCGGGTCAAACAAAAACTTTATGCAGTATACTGTCGAAGACTCACCTATGCTCAATCCAAATACCGCCGAGTACGATGCCATGATCCAAAATATGTTATAATACGGTACAAAAATTGTGGCGGCCCCGGAAATGATCAGCGTACTACTGGTAAACAAGATACAATCTGTCCAATGGTTATCCACGATCCATCCTGCCGCAATCCGCCCACATGTGCTGAAGGCCCCGACTATGGATATGAAAGCTGCAGCTTCCGTTGACGTCATTCCCATCTCTATTACCATATCCGGTATGTAAAGAAATGGTATGAAAAAACCTGCAGGTAACACCGAAAGAATAAATTAAACCACAAACAATGGTACCGGGTAGTCAAAAATATACAATTAACATACAGTTAAACATAACATTTATATAAAAAAAAATACCAGTGGACGTTCTTGGACTAAAATAATAAAACCAATCCGATGTGCGTGACCAAACGTTTTTTCATTGTAGTTTGTATTGAGACTAGAAAAAAGTATTTTCCTAAGGAAATTGCCATTTTCATCCGAATATACATGGATATATGCGCATTAGAAAAACGTCCTCTAATTTTCAAAATTAAATGCAAAAAAATGCTACCCAAAACATTCTCCGTGGCTTAAGAACTGACTCAATCGGTTGCACAATGTTGCTCGCATGGATATAATATTTAGCGATTGTGACGATGTAGTTATTACAATAAATAGACTTGATATATCCGTGAAAATTTGAGAATACTTAGGCCTTTCCTAATTGGTTGATTGTTTGAATGGAGTTAAAAGCCGCTTTCAACATCTTTTCAGTTATATCGCGGCGACTGGAGCACCTAACAATGGATTCCTGGTATTTCTCTCACTAGTACAACCACCACATTATTTCCTAGCCATCAACTATTATCACACATAGGTCTACGATTATCAACCCATTGGTGAGACAAATAGTCCCTATCCCAATTGGGCAGGACTGACTTATATAGAAAGAAACCTGATATTTTGCTTTGGTTTAAATATTAATGTTAAAACATCATGAACTTGGCAACGTGAATGATTTTGAAATGATTTTGGAATGAAATTGAATGAGCGAGTTTTCAGTGAAATTAAAGGGGGGGGGGGGGGGGGTAATCCAATAGCGTTAATTTTGTTCAGGATGAAAATAATTGGCGATATGTATTAACCCTTGTAATAAGATATCCATACAATTTTCTTCAAGATCCAATCAGAACCTTATAATTCCAGTGATATAAGTGAAATTGCATTTTTTTCTAGCTATATTTATTTTAAGTGCTGTTTCTGATCTTACATTTTCAGTCATTTTGGAGCGTTTTTGCATGGTTTCAGTGAGTGATTGGGAGGAATGAATGGAGCGCTGAGTGAGCTTTAAAGAATGGCTTTGATTAAGATGATTGTCAATTTCACGACATTGCTAATTGTATCTGCGACAGTTATATGTTGCAAAACTCTTTCCTGTATTGTGCATATTAAAAGAAGCTCACATTTTAGTACTTGGATCAAATTAATTTAACAGCAGAAAAAGTTGACTGGAAACTTTCAATTTTGACATCTTTCGGCTAGATGATACTTACCAAACATACATAAAAAGCAAGTTGATCCAAAACATATAAAAGTCACGCTTTTGAAAAGTTCAAAGTTAAACACTTTCCTAATGTCGCATTGTCTATGGCGTATAGGGGCTTTAGGGAGTCCATCTGGTCCCATGATTACACTGCTCATTCTCCTAAACACCTGCTGCATGAGGGGCTTCTCTGAACTCGGTAAGGGTCTTAGCAGCAATCCCAATGGAACCCTATTAAGGGCTATTCCGGAAAATATCCACATAGCTCCTTTCCAACCGTATCTGTCTATTAAGAATTTGGCCAGGGGTGCGAAAATAAAAGCTCCAACGCCGCTACCGCTTAAAGTGATTCCTGTAGCCAATGCTCGTTTTGTAGTGAAGTATTGGCCGACTGTTACAAGGGCAGGGAGGTATAGAAGACCGAACCCGAAACCTGTTGATAAAATACAGTCAGTTACATCGTGAAATTGACAAGGTAATTGATTTTGGAATGAAAATGAATGAGTGTGTTGAGGGAGTTTTGAGTGAAATTAATGGGAGGTAATCCGAAATCGCAAATTTTGTTCAGGATGAACAAAATTAGCGATATTGATTACCTCACTTAAATAAAATAAGCAAATAAGGTCTATAAAAAGCACTCCTTTGCTCCATTACCAATCATGTTTTTGAACTGGAGATTTATTCTAAGCTAAATTCATTTTAGCATAGGTGTGGATCTTATCTTTTTTAGTCATTTTGAGCGTTTATTGAATGGTTTGAGTTAGTGTTTGGAATGAATGGAACGCTAAGTGAGCGATCTAGAATGGTTTTGATTGAGATGAATGTCATTTTTAGGATGTAACTAACTGTATGTACACAAAGCTTGTCAAAATATAAATACAAGAAAAATGTCAATAGAATGATGATACGAAATTTCCCAATAGAATAGTTGCAAGAAACATGTCAAAAGAATACTTATACCTGTCAATTAAATGATCGGTTTAGTTTAAACCTATATTTAACATCGATCGGGAAACAAGTTCTTACAACTTTTATGAATCCCTCTCGATCCTGCTTCCCTGGAAAATTAACCAGTACGCGCGCCGAAAGTGTGGGTCAATGAAAGAACCAAGATCGATAGCCGCTCCCGGGAATCAAACTCGGGACCTTTGGATCAAGTGGTCGATGCTCTACCACTATTCCAAGGACACCAGATTAGTCAATAAAACTGAAAAAAATGACACCCAACATTTTCTCTTAACGCTTTCTTCAAAACAATCATGCTACTCTATTTTTTTTTTTTTTGTTTGGACAGCTCCGGAAGCGTTCGAAAAGACCCATAACCGTTCAAATCAACTCATTCAGTCATATTGAATGACAAAATAATTTGTCGCGTGTGGGGCAAGATTACTTGATTTCATTGTTAGATTTTTTTAGCGAATACATGTAATAAAATATTATTAATAATAATAAAAGAATGCTGATGATCAAAATAGGTTTTAAATTGAACAAGTCTACTTTAATGAAAAGTGATAACCATTTCATACAAAAAGTTGAAATAATCGTGTTCTCTCTATAAGATAGTTTGCATTTTCAACGACAGAAAAATAAATATCGAGTAAAATGTTACATAAAGTCACGACGACAAATCATAAAACGTGAAAGAAAAGCATCCACTGCTTGAACTTTCAGACCTCGACGACATAATTTGTTTACGCGTACAATTTTATGGGAGACAAATTAGCATTACAACATTTGTCTACATGTTTAATGCAAAAAGATTAATTACAAAAATGTCAATTGAGTACAAAGAACTGATATTTTCTGCTTGCACCGGAACTTTTCAGCCCCTCTGCATTTCTCATTCAATATTTGACCCGTCATAGCAAAAGGGGTCATCTGGGAAGTGAGTAGAGTGTCGACCTTTATCATTTTTTTTAACATTTGTCTCACACCAATAGATGGATAATCGTATTGTAACAACGTGAAATTGACTAGGTTAATTATTTTGGAATGAGTTTGGAATGAAATTAAATGAGTGTGAGGAATGAGTTTTGAGTGATGAACAGGATGAACAAAATTCCAGCGGAACTGGTTTACCCCCCTTTAATAAAATATACATTCTTTTCTGTTTGCGTGCCTTTGTGGACCAAGCAGTCACTTTAAAAGCCACACCAGCCAATAAAATCATAGAAAAAAATAACCGATTTGATTTAAACGTTGATCGCCTTAAACGTTTTCGAAATATTTTTCTATCGATTTTGGAGCGCTTTTAATCGATATGAGTGAGTGTTTGGAATGTATGAATAGAGCACTGAGTGAATGAATTAGTGATTTTGATCGAAATGAACGTCAATTTCACGATGTGTAGAACTGGGTCAAGGAATAAAGGAATTCATTTTAGGAGGATCCCCAGCCGCCTCGTTACGACTGTAAGCTGTTAAAATCAGCGCAAAATTCATCAAAACAAGCATACAAACTTACCAGCAAACAGACCAAAACATAAAATCATCTGACTGACATTCACTGAAAATGTGCACAAAAATAGAGCTATGGCTGCTAAGATGGCGCCTATAGTTGTGACTTCACGTAGACCGAACGTCGCTACCAGAATGCTGGTTAAAGGACCTGTAAAATAAATGTTTATCCGTCACTCAAAATGGGAGCATTTCGAAAGTTTTACTAAACTTCTTACGAAAAGATTAATCATAAGTCAACATCTGAAATCGTACCTTGTGTTTTAATTCATTAATAGATTCTGCATTGCAATATCTCATTATACCCCCCACCTACAAAGTAGAGGGGGGTATTTTGGTTTCACCATGTCTGTCTGTATGTCCATCCGTCGATCCATCCGTCCGACCGTCCGTTCATCCGTCCGTCCGTAGATCTTTTTATTTCCGGACTCTAACTCAAGAGTCAAGTGAACTAGAATCATGAAACTTTGAACAAATGCTTATGACCTAAGAAAGTGCCCTATTGTTTTGGGGTCACAAAGTTCAAAGGTTAAGGTCACACTTAGCCTTTGTTCTAATTTCCTTCCCGGACTCTAACTCGAGAACCAAGGGACATACAATCACGAAACAATATGCAAATGATGCTTATGACACAAGAAAGTACAACATTGTTCTTGGGTCATATAGGTCAAAGGTCAAGGTCACAATTAATTTTTGTTCAATTTTCGTTTCCGGACTATAATTCAAGAACCAAATGACCTAGAATCTTGAAACTTCAAGCAAATGCTTTATATGACCTAAATATTTGTTACAAATACATCATGCACTAATAGCACTTACATTTTGACAAAAGGGGGCGGGGGGTATAAGTCCGCTTTGCAATAGTTCTAGTTGGAATCGTCATAAAAAGACGATTCCATTGAGGTGATGCATGGCGGAATTCCATATTTAATGTAACGAACCGAGCAGATAGACAGACGTGATCCATTCAGAGAAAATGGGTCGACTCTGTCTATATAGATTGTAATTAGCCATTTAACTAAGGGCAGGTCTCTCTCATTTGCATATTCAATGCTCCCTTTAAACCGTAACACTACTGTAGAAGTAACATTAATATTCGACTTATGCCAAAACTGAATGTAAAATGTTACAGCTACAGTTATTTCAGCGCTCAAATGAATTCACTCCAAAAAATTACCCAAACCATTCAAAAACCATGCGAAAATTTTCCCAAAAAAAAAAAAAAAAAAAAAAAACTTCGAAATCGTGCAAAAAGAAAACGATCGGATTTTCATTAAAAACGATTATTTCACGATTTTATTGGATGGAATAGGATTTAACAGAGTCTTACTTATCCATGAAGACACTATAAAACACACACACAATACGTAAATTTTACTAAAGGGAGGTAAAATATCACGAATGCCGTCCAACTTTGACGAAATAAGCGATATTGGATTACCTCAGCTTAATTTTGTTCATAACTTGATTCAAACACTCATTCAATATGATACCAAAATCATTCAACTTGTCAATTTCACGATGATTCTAAATGTAGAAATATCGTAAAATTGAAAGAATAAAATATTTTTGAATGATTTAGGAATGATAGTGAATGAGGGTGCGGAGAGATTAATGAATAAAATTTAACGCGGGTAAAACTTATCGCTAAATTTGTCCAAAGTAAACAAAATTGTTGATGTTTTATTTCTCTCCTTTAACAAAATCAATGTACTTTTATTCAAAAGGATATGTATGTTAGTAGACGCTTTCAAATCAATATCATCTAATATAAAAACAAGGAATTGGTTTGTTCTAGACCCATCTATCGAAACACTGTCTTACCTATTGCCAAATATGTGCCGTTGAACACAGATATAATCCATGACGTCAGACTCTTGCTTTCGTTGAAATATTCCAATAATTCCTTGTAAAACAACCCAAACGAGTAGGAAATTCCGTCCAAAATAACACACGCCATAAACCCGCTAAACGTAACCACCCATCCCCATCCACCGTTAGGCGCATACTTATTCCAATTTTGACGCAAGTCTAATTCGGCTTTGGATTCCTTTAAAACCATGTTCACTCTGACGCGTGTCTTTTTGGTATGTTGCTATGTAACGAATTAATATTCATGGAGCGTTACATTTTTTTTCTTCGTGAGTAAAATCTACGAAAGCATAATATTCTGTTTAAACTCTGTGGTGTTACGACGTGTAAATCTGCTCTACGTTTAGGTAGAAAGCGTAATCGAGGCGTTCGAGAAACTATACCCGGTTTTGCACGTGCATAGCGGTGTACAATTTCTAAACGTTCGCTTTGACATTTTTGCATCATAAACGCCGGGCTAAATCTATGTTCAACTCTCTGTAGAACGAGGAAGCGCAAACGAGTGCTACACGTTCGACTCACGTTATATCATATTCAGGGTTCAAGTTTTAGCTAGGGCGCTCGCCTGCACTCCGTTATTTTGAATACAGGGTTAGTACAGTTAATTACATCGTGAAATTGACGCTCATCTCAGTAAAAACTAGTCTTAATGGCTCACTCAGCGCTCCAATCATTCATTTCAAACACTCGCTCTTGAAAGTCATTCAAAACCGCCCAAACCCATTGAAAAATATAGAATAAACAACGTCATTCAAAATAAACAAGGATAGAGAAAAGTCGCGATTTCACTGACATAATTCAAATCGTAAGCGTCTATCAGGTTCTTAAAGAAATAGGAAGTTATCTAGAGAACTTGTGTGCATTTATTATTTAAAGGAGGTAATCAATATCGCTAATTTTGACCATCCTGAACAAAATTTCAGGAATAACTCTCATTAGAATCACTCAAAACTCGCTCCACACTCCCAATCAATTTCATTCCTTAACCATTCAATATATTCACCTTGTCAATTTCACGGTGTTGTTAATTGTAACAGTTTTAACTGTAGGTGTACAAGCCCTCGACATGTACCATTTTCACCATTTGCGTCTTCCAGTCTTATTTTGTACATAAGGTGACTTATAGGCACATCGGGCCGGGTGCTTGTTCAGTTGCTTACTGTTACAGTTTCAACTGTAGGTGTACAAGCCCTCGAACTATACCTGAAACGACCCAGAATGTGGTTCTCTGCTTTACCAAGCGAATGATATCTAATGCGTGTTTCAAGTTGGAGGTAATCGCGAATGTGTCCTCATCCTGAACCCACCACTTCGTCCCGGATGGCAAAACGGTGCAAACAGACTGTAAATTGTATATCGCTTTGCACGAGCACTTGTATGCAAAGCGGGATATAAATTGTGAACAGTTGCCGCGTTTTGATGTAAAGAAAACAATGATCATAATTAAACATCTTGACCTTCGATATGGAAGATCACCGCAAATAATAAAATGTATTTTTTTGCAAAGTATTTAAGGCAGTGGACCCGTAATAGTTGCGCAACGTTTCGAAAGCAATAAACTTTAACAGTGTTAACCGAGGTTTCCTAATGAATTTCATTAGGAAACCTCAGTCAACATTGTGAAAGTTCATGTTTTCCGAAATATTGCAGAACTATAACGGGTCCACTACCTTAAAAGACGAAGAGAGTATTAGTTGGTTTCATGGAGATATGAAACTAAATACCTAATGACAAGCTGATCGCCCTGAATTTATTTTGACATAGGCTGATCGTCGTTTAATCATTTTGAAATAGACTGATTGTCGTTGATATTGTTTTAAATAAGCTGATCGTACTTGATTTATTTTGGAATAGGATGTTCGTCGTTGATATAGTTTGAAATAATCTGTGTCAGAGGTTATAAAACTATTCTCAGGCTATGGCTCAATTTTCTCAAATTTTAAATTGAAAAAAAAAAAAAAAAAGAATCTGAGGAAATAAAAGATAATATTAATACATTTTTTATTTATAACAACTTATTAATATCATCTTTTATGTTTATACATTGAAATGGGTAATAAAACAGAACTACATTTTTTGAAATTGAAATTTGAGATGATTTTGAATTGAGCCTGAAAAAAGTTTTATAACCTCGGGCCCTGATCGTCCCTGATTTATTTGAAAAAGGTTTGTGGAAGAATCTTATTTCTCGAGGGGTTTATGTAGCCGGTTAGAGTATAAGGGGTGTTTGTACTGCCTTGACGTATGAGTTAGCTTTTATAGCGACGTGGTAGAGTACTTGCTTTGGGACAGAGAGGTTCCTGGTTCGAATCCCGAAGGAAACGAATATTTATTTGGACACATCATTGATCGGCGAAATGCCTCTTACGATGTCGTAGAATTCCGATAATAGATGAAACATTGGCGAAAGAAAATATGGCGATTTTGTTTGAACACAACAACGACGACGGTGTACAACATGTCCCCCTTCGCTATTACATGCCCTGTGTTCAGGATGAAAAAATGGTGCAAGCTGTTTGCCAATTATATTTCACTTTGCACGTTCCCTTACGCGCAAAGCGGGGAATAACTTGCAAATTTATTTCATCGTTTTGTCATCCTTAACACAGGACATTGTTGATATGAGGAAGGAACTCATCACATGACCAGCTCTGCATCCAGCCCTACGTTCAGGATGACAAAACGGTGCAAACATTTTCTAATTATACCCCGCTTTACACGAAAGTGTGCGTGCACGTTTGTCATCCTGAACACAGAGCTTGATAAAAAAAAAACAAAAACGCTATCGTCTTGAACAGCACTGATTCAAACTTGTGATGTTTTGCCTTATTATTCAACTTGCAGCGCGTGGCCTAGAAACGACGTAATGTGGCGAGTTTACTGATCATTATTTGCGTTATTTCAAAAGCTAGTCAGCAGTTATTATATCATTAACGCGTGCAAACAACTGTATCCAAAAACCAAAAGGATTCACGAGCTTAGAGAAAGTGAAACAGTTTCATCGTTGGGTTACAGAGCCTCGTAACTCCAGCTTGGGCAAGCTGATTTTACGAGATTCTGGTTACCTCTTTACATTTAAACGTTGTCGAGTATTCATAAATAAAAACCGATTGACCTCAACATTAAGTGCAATGACCCATTACCTAGGCTCCGCCCTGCCAAGGTATGATCATGGATTATACTCTCAAAATTTAATGCGGTCAATACAACAATTAATCTACAACAAATCAACAAGAAAACAAGGGGCCAAAGAGGGGCTGTATCTCTCCACTGTCTTTCAAATATCTATCAATAAGAATCTCAGTCAGATATAGAAGTTAACAAGGCAATTTGTGAAGAGGTCAAAATATGGACAGAAAGTGTAGGCTAAACCTAATATCGACAGCCATTTTTCAAAATATATGTTGATTCTAAATAGGAAAAGTTCATTTTTTATTACTTAGATATGTCTTGGTGGACTTTAAACAATGAAACATTACTATATATAGCACGGGAAATGACATTTCATGCATTATGGGCCAATAAAAATTCTCTTAAAAGGAGATTTACCCAAGGAATATTGGCCTGCATATTTTGGTTGAAATGGGTCCATTGGTTTGGTAGGATATCATGTCTCAAATGAAAATAAGCCCCACTACGCCACGCTCTTATTTCGGGGTCAATCAAAATTTCAAGAACAATTTGAGAAAAGGACCACACAAGGAACGCCTATGCCATGTTTCATTAATATTGGCTCAAAGGAGGAGAAGATCTTTAAAGATTTTACAGTGAAAATAACCCTTCCCCCTCCCTGCCACACCCATATTTTGGGGACCATCCAAATTTCTTGAGCAACATTAGAAATGGGTCACCGAAGGATCGTTCATGCAAAGTTTCTTGAAATCTTATTCAGGCCAATGGTTTTGGAGGAGAATTTTTCTTAAAAAAGATTTCATAATGAAAATAATCCCCAATCCCTCTCACGCCCATATTTCGAGGTCAATCCAAATTTCTTGAACAACTTTTGAAGAGGGTCATCCAAGAATCATTCATGCCAAGTTTCATTGAAATCGGACCTATAGTTTGGGAGAAGATTTCTATAGATGTTACAGTCAAACCCGTCTCAGCGGCCACCTGTATTAAGCAAGCAACTTGTATTAGGCAAGCGGCCACCAAGTTCCCAAATGAAGCAATAGCACTGAAATCAACCTGTATTAAGCAAGCACCTGTCTTCAGCAAGCACTTTGATTGTCCCTTGGGTGCTTGGTTAAGACAGGTTTGACTGTATAGTAAAAATAAGCTCTGGCCTGCCACGCCAATGTTTGGAGGTCAATCTTAATTTCTTGAATAACTTTAGAAGAAGGTCAACCAAGGAACATTTCTGCCAAGTTTCGTCAAAATTTGCATATCGGTTTAGGAGGAGAGGATGTCTAAGGAAAAGTTTACGCACACACGCACACACGCACGTTCAGAATCACGACGGACACGTCGCCATGACAATTACTCGCTGTCCTTTTACCAGTGGGGCTAAAATCATTGGGCGGGAAAGAATTATTCTATAAACTGCTAGGAAAATAAAACTATCTTTAGAATTTTCGTTTTTTTTTCTTCAAGGATGTTTGTTTGTTTACGCCGCTTTCAACAATCTTCGCGGCGGATTGAGTACCTTACTATGGATTCCTGGTATTTCTCACACCAGTACTACTATCACATCCTTTCCTAGCCTTCAGCTTCTATCTCACATATGTCTACGATTATCAATTCTTTTGGTAGAGTTTTGAATGAATGAATGAATTGAGCGCTGAGTGAGCGATTCAGAATGAAAATTTTACGATATTCTTCACTGTTTATGTAGAAACTAAACGAAACTTGACTGAACAATATCCAGGCTGACTCCAGGTTACGGTGCACTGTCCGTCATTTCCCTTTGCAATAGCCTCGGCCAGAAACCTGCAAAATATAAGAGGTCAAAATAAAACTCATGTGTTTACGAGATACATCTAAGAGGTGGTAATGCAATTTTGAAATAATTGTTTCTCAATGAAACCATATGTTGTGGGCAATCATTTGAAACGTCTTGATAACATACCGATAATATATAATTAGTGAAAGTATTGTTGAAATATTCTCATTTGAAATCCATTAATATCCCCTCCATCTCTAGTTAGTGTTTCAATTTAATTATTTGTCGTTATTTTTTGACAAAGATATACTTGTCAATTTAACGAACATTCATTAGAGACATCCTTGTAATCGTAATGGGACAGCTGGTAGCGCGCCGGACTGTCAATCTAGAGGTCATGGGTTCGATCCCCGACGGCGGCAATCATTCTTTCTTACTCATTGTCTCCCATCAATGGGCCGATAATCGTAGACCTATATGGGATAGCAGCTTGAGGCAAGGAAAAGGATGTGATGGTAGTAATAGTGAGAGAAGAACCAGGAATATGTTGTTAGGTGCTCCAGCCGCTACGAATTGTTGAAAGATTGTTGAAAGCGGTAAAACCCCATAAAAAATATGAAAAAATAAAATAAAATAGATAAAAAAACATAACTACAAAAAATATGGTCATATACATGAGAAAGATCACACTATAAATGAAGTCAGTTTAAACAACCGTCAAAGCGAGACAAATCCAAAAGCACACAACTACAGTTAAATTGACATTTTTTCCGATCAAAATCTTTCTAAATCATTCACTCAGCGCTCCATTAATTCATTTCAAACACTCACTCAAATCGATCAAAATCGCTCCAAAATCGTTAGAAAACATTTCGAAATCGTTCAAGACGATCAACGTTTAAATCAAATCGTTTAATTTTTTTCTGATTTTATTGGCAGAAGTGGCTTTTAAAGAGTCTGATTGGTCCACAAAGACACACAAACAGAAAAGTATGTATATTTTATTATAGGGAGGTAATAAGTATCGCTAATTTTGTCCATCCTGAACAAAATTAGCGGTACTGGATTACCCCCTTTTCATTTAACTAAAAAAAAATAATCTCGTCAATTTCACGATGTTGTTAACATTAAGTACTGTTAATGAGAAAAAAATGAGAGGAATCCATTATTCGATTTTATTTGAGACAATCTCAACTTCGTCGCCAAGACTCGCTTAGGTGACATGGTCTATATATTTTATATTTCGTTAAAACGAAATACTAATTCGTTTAAACAAATAACTAAATCAATAAAACGAAATATCAATTCGTTAAAACGAAGAACAATTCGTTAAAACGAAATACTAATTACTCAACCGTTAGAACTAAAAATTAATCCGTTAAATACCGATTCGTAATAACAAAATACTAATTCGTTATAATGAAATGATATTTCGTGAAATCGAAATAACAATTCGTTTAATCAAAAAGTTATTTCGCTATGTCAAAATACTATTTCGTTTCAGCGAATTAGTATTTCGTTACAACGAATTATATTAAATGGAGCTCTGGATCATTTACAATGATTTCGGAGCGATTTAGATTGATTTCTCGTTATATCTGAACGATTTGAGTGATCCTAGGAATAGAGGTCTTAGCAAGTGTTTAAATTTTTTTTTTCAGGATAGCACGTGCTATTTCGAATAAGAATTATAATTCCTTTACTCATTTTAAAGTCAGAAGCTAATTCCAGGTCAAATAATTCGACTTGTAAAATGTAAACAAATAATAATTCCGTTTGTCGCTTTAAGAAGTGACCGCTGAATACAGTTGATTATCTAGTCGTTTGCCAATGCTTAACGTTCTCGACTCGAATCTGACGATTGCGGGTTCGAGTCTCACTGGAGGCGGGTAGTGTATTTGGGCCTGTTACAGGCAGAGGACCAGACCACCGAGCTGTATATGTATAATACGTACTTAGTGTTTTGTATGAGAAGGAATATCTTACGAGGTTGGGAGAATTGATCATTGTCGAGGCTCTGCCCACATATTTTCACACAATAAACTAAGTATGTTTCATATTTATCTTCTAACCTCTATTTGCCTAGTTTTCGTGGATGTTTCCAGCAGAAATGCAAGTTTCTAAAAAAATAACCGCATTATATCATTGTTCAGAAAATAACTATGGGATATCATAAAAAATATTTTACGGGATGTTATCACACGGATATTTGTATAGTTATAGGATAAAGAGGTATCCATTGCCTCTCTTATGTGCATGATAAAATCTGGAATGATATAGGTCCACGTTCGAAAGAAGAGAGTCTCAATCTTTAATCTTGATATCCTTGATAAAAATTCTATGGTTGAATTCGACCTGGCCGCTCATGACAGGTGACCGTTTGGTACAGGTGACCGTAAAGGCAGGTCAGGTTTTACTTACTTGTAATATTTTTCAGCGTTTCCGGGTTCATTATACCATTTACAGGTTGTTGGAAAACCTTCGTAGTCACATCCATAGAATTTAAAACTTGCACCTTCTTGCTTTGAGCATCTCATTAGTAGGTAGCGAGGTCCGTCTGAAAATCAAAATGTCGAAACGTTTGAGAACGTTTAAAACGTGTACCACATAGCTGGAAAAATTGCCACACATATGACGAACGTTTTTATCTTAAACGAAGGGTCGATGAATTCCAATTGATATGTTATTATGTATACACAAGTTTAGGCGAGAGATCAAATCTCAATTTTGTCTTGATCGCTTACGCTAACTTGTGCATCTTTACGCTAATTAGAAAAAAAAGTATTTCAGTCGAAATTATTTTGAGTAAGTAAGGCCGTATACGCACGTTTTATATATACTCAAGCGCAATGAAAACGCACCACCGAAAAAACTTGCACAAACTGTCCTAAATAATAAAATTTTATATCGACTTCCTTTTTATCGTCTTTCAACCTATAAAGGAACATGTACACATTGCATGTCTTAACATCAACCATAAGACGTCGCTGTTTGTTTGGTGATCGTTAAAAAGGCCAATTTGACTTGTTCATTTGAATGTACTTTTGAAAAAGTTTTAAATTGCATAATTAGATCAACTGTTTCTTAGAGAATGAAAATACAGCATTAAATTTCAAATTCGTTTTAAGCAAAAAGCGGTAAAGTGATCCCAACTAACGTATAGTATGGGATCAACTAAGATCATTTTGTTGTTGTTTTTTTCATTGAAATCAAAGAATAGTAAATGACTTTTGGTACTCGTGTTTTCGAGTGATTTGAAATCCAAACGAAATGTTAGGGTCCATCAGGAACGCTGAAGGTACGGTGTTGACATAGAAATTAATTAGCAGTAACCTATGCACGAATCAAATGTCTATACTATGGCACCCGTTCCACAAGGTAATAACCAGCATTTTGTACGGAGTTAGAGGTTATGTAACCAAAAATCAAACGACAGAAAGGGTTTGCAAGCCTACTTTGCAGATATAAGATTAACGATTTTTAACTTTTTTCTTAAGTCATAGGTTCAAAAATATTCGACCGTTTCTGAGCTACTCTAACATTATTTAGTAGTAAATTATCCATTACAAATTTATTTAGATTGCTTATATTCATCTCTGAAGTTTTGGTACATTAAATAAATACACGAGAAAATATTCAGGTGGTGCGTTTTCATTGCTCGTGAGTATAGATATAAATGTGCAGGTTTTATTTACGATGAAATGTTTATTTGCCAAATCATGCATATAGATTCACCAGTGAAGTGAGTGATAAAAGGTCATTTGTCTTTACATGAATACACTTTAAGGTAACGGATCCGTAATAGTTTTGCAACGTCTCGGAAATAATGAACGTTAACAGTGTTAACCGAGGATTCCTAATGATTTTCATTAGGAAACTTCGGTTAACATTGTGAAAGAATAAATGGTTCGAAGTGTTGCGGAACTATTACGGGTCCAAAATCGTTCACTCTCCCTGCGTTTGTTGCATAGTGGAAAAGGCGCCCAACTTGTCACCCGGAGGTCCGTGGTTTGAGCCCCACCGTATTAATTTGAAAAACAGTTAACAGCCAGACAGTCCCAGTTGACCAAGCTGCAAAAAATGGGTAGCAGTGGGGTTAAACCATTGTCTCTCCATCAGGAACATGAAAAGATCTGGATTGATTATTCAAGAGCCACTTTATAAGTTAAAATGTTCGTCGCAATCGAACTGAAATAAATCAAAATAAATTAACGATATTCTTAATACATGTATAAGGCTTGTTTAGTCTTATTCGAGTTACTTACATTGATCTCTGTGAAACGGCACAAAATAGGCGCATCTATATCCAACCTTATCATCGGCGTATCCATAAGCAATGCCGGGTTCTGGTGCTTCCGGTTGTCGCTCTACATGTAGGTCAAGACTTAATACGTCATTTGTTTGCTCTTCGTTTATTTCAGTTCCATCTGTTTTTATTCGTCTCTCTACATTTTTCTCGAGATTCGATGTTTCTGTTGCCCGCTGCTTCGCGTTTATGTCAGTGCTCATTGTCTCCCGTATAATGTTAATGTCAGGGCCGGGATCGTAACGTTCGGGGCTTCGTTCAATATTTGAAAGTGGAATCCACCAACTAGATACGAGACCAAAACAGCACACTAGAGCCATAAACATCAATATGATTATGGTCGCGCGAATCTCCATTTTCTGGAAAAAGAAGAAATCGGCCACAATAGAAAAAGTAAATTGAGCCTGTGCCTAAGAGTTCCAACAATTCCATAGGCGCGTTATGGTCATACACTGCGCAGCCTAGACAAACAAATAATTCAATTAAATTACTAACTGTCTGTCTAAAAAGGATTTAAGACCTTTTCTACTATATAGCGCATAGCAAAAACTTTGCGACTGCTCGGTCTGACCAGAGGCTTTGCTTGGCGCGGATGTGAAATTGTTGGAAATGCCACGCACAGGCTCAGTTTCTATTGTTTGCCATCTTTTTTTAGCAAAATTATTGAGAATGGTGACTATATACCGCATAGCAAAGAATGTGGACAGACCGTGCGGCTGCACAGTCTGACCATATGCATTGCTTAGCGCACATGGGAAATTGTTGGAAATGTCATGCATAGGTTAAATCCATATTGCGTGCCCTCTTTAGCTAGCAACATTTTTGAAAATGGCGACCAATTCATATAAATATCGATTAAGTAACGCAATTTAAGTGCCGTGGTTTAAGAATCTGGCCAAAATGGACCGTCTAAATAGTGTGTAAAGTGTATACTCTTGTCAAAATGCGCGGGTCGCGCAGATTAATTTGGGTCGAATCGTTTCACACTTGGCATATTTGGTCGATCTAAAATGAACATCCTTCCTTCCTATAAAAGAACTTTTGAAATGACCTCTATTAGAATCAATCTTTTTTTTCTATTTACTTATACTAACTTCCCTAATGGTCAGTCCTTTATTGCTGCTTGTCAAATTTTATATAAATGTAGATGCTCTTTTACAATATTTGTACATTGCATTATTGAACCTTGGACATACTAAGAAGTAAATAGGGTTATCATGTTCTCTGAGGACTTTGATGTGAAGAGGTCTTATCAATTCATGAGCTCTAATATTTTCTAAAAACAGGTTATTAATATTATTTAAGTAGTTATTTTATCATGGAATGCACCACTTTTGTCTAACATTTGTGGTACCACTACTCACATTTTGCTGTAATTAAAACCTAATCATTAATAGAACCAACAGAATTCCACATTCAAAAATACAGCATCGAAAGTGGCAAAGTTCGTAAATATACGAACTTTTCCATTTCTAATGCTGTATTTCTTCTGTATTCCTTTGTTCTTTATTCATGAGAATAGATTTACTATATATGTATGAAAAATTTTGAATAAATAACGAAAACTATTGGTCCTGTGAATGACCAATAGTGACAAAAAGGTAGTACATTTCATGCAAAATCCCCACTTAAATAATAACGCGTTTAACCCGTTTTTCAAAGGACATAAAACCCCAAACTATTTATCATTTTACTTAACAAGAGGGCCATAGTGGCCCTTAATCGCTCACCTGAATGAACTGTCTACTGCCTACAAGGTTTTCCTTAGATTTAATCTCGTGACATAGATTTTTGACCCCAGTTGACCCAATTTTGAACTCGTCCGAGATTTCTTCAAGACAATCATTCTGACCACAATTCAGGTTGAACGGGCAAAAAATGTGGCCTCTAGAGTGCATACAAGGTTTTTCTTAGATTTGACCCCGTGACCTAGTTTTTGACCCCAGTTGACCCAATTTTGAACTCTTTCGTAGTTTCATCAAGACAATTATTCTGACCAAAATTCAGATTGATCGGGCAAAAAATGTTGCCTCTACAGTGCATACAAGGTTTTTCTTAGATTTGACCCCGTGCCCTAGTTTTTGACCCCAGTTAACCCAATTTGAAACTCGTCCGAAATTTCATCAAGACAATCATTCTGACCAAAATTCAGGTTGATCGGGCAAAAAATGTGGCCTCTAGAGTGCATACAAGGTTTTTCTTAGATTTGACCCTGTGACCTAGTTTTTGACCCTAGTCGACCCAATTTCGAACTCGACCGAGAATTCATCAAGACAATCATTCTGACAATAATTCAGGTTGATCGGGCAAAAAATGTGGCCTCGAGAGTTCATACAAGGTTTTTCTTAGATTTGACCCCGTGACCTAGTTTTTGACCCTAGTTGCCCCAATTTCGAACTCGTCCGAGATTTTATCAAGACAATCATTCTGACCAAAATTCAGGTTGATCGGGCAAAAAATGTGGTCTAGAGTGCATACAAGGCAAATGTTGACGACGGACATCGCACGACACACGACGGACGATGGACGACGGACGACGGACATCCACCTAAACACAATAGCTCACCTTGAGCACTTCGTGCTCAAGTGAGCTAAAAATGTACAAAGAAAAACAATTTTGTGAGAAAAGAGGATGTTCTTGTAGAAAAAATGGCTACCCTCACTGTGAACATGTTGCCTATTCTTAACGGTCCACAGATTGAGACCTGTGTTTAAAAATCCTAAATTTCAACAAGATTGATTTATTGCTTGATCAGATATTGATATTTAAAGATGTGAGTTAGAAGTTTTGCCTTGTATATTAATTATACCCGGAGAAACAAAACTTCATACTTTCAATAAAATTACCTCGATTAAAACCATTCTTGTTTAGCTCGATCAGCGCTCTATTTAGGCTATTCTAAACATTTGGTCAAATTATTCAAACTCTCCGAAAACGGTCACTAAAACGATCCTCAGCTGCATTCAAATCATTCAACGAAATAATTATATGGTCTTTACATTAAAACTCTTGATTGGTCCTCTAAGAGAGTAAAACAAATTTATAGAACGGTCAGTAGACTTTAGAGATGATATCGCTAATTTGGTTCATTAAGTGATATAACGACCTCCTTGGTGTCATTAAAACTTACTAACCCAACTAATTCAGCTGCATTACGCTATGATTTCAAAATCATTCAAATCGTTTTCTTCACGTTATTCTCAACTATACATACGCCAGCCGCCTTTATGCATTTGGTAGCGAGTCAGATGCCAAACCTTTAATCAATGGAGTCGGGAGTTCTATTCTCGGTGTCGGCACATATCCAACATATGTCTCCAGCCAATGGGTAGATTATCGTAATACCAAGATAGCAGCTGTTGGCTAGCAAAAGGTGTACTGGTATAGCGCCGGGTGTGAAAAATACCAGGAATCCATTTTAGGTGCCTCAGCCGTCGCAATAAGTCTAAAAAGCAAAAATGCTGCTTTAGACCCCATTAAAATAACACAAAAACATACATACCTGTACAAAGTCACTAGATCCGAGTTATTATTCCTCTCAGACACAAAACTCGGTCGAAATGAACAACATTTTAATAGTGATCATAGTTTCTCTTGAATTAGTCAGGACTACAATTTACTACAATTTAAGTCACCCTTCGCGTAAGAATAGACAATCTTAAAGAAAAGAATGTGTAAAAACAGGCAATTGGGTGTGAAGTACAGTAAACAACATCGAGGAATTGACAAGATGAATGATTTGAAATGCATATGGAATAAATTTGAATGAGTGGTATGAGTGAGTTTTGAATGAATGAAAAAAAGGGGGGTAACACAACATCGCTTTTTGCGTTCACGATGAACTCAGTATGCGATTTTAATTATCTGCCTTAAAAATATACATAATCATTCCATAAAAAGATATTATACATTCTCGAAATTATCAGACGCTTCTAAATTCAAGCATAGAAGTAAAACGGATATTTTTAAGGGTTATCCAATTACAATATTTGAGCTTTTTAAGTGATATCAGGGCGTTTTTGAATGATTTGAGAGAAGTGAAGGAATGAATGAATGAATCGCTGGATGAATTAGAATGATTGTGATCTGCATGATTGTCATTTACACCTTGTGTAGGGTAAGTATTTCAAGAATGCAGTTGTAACCAGAAATGCTTGAAAGGACCACACTAAAGGTGCGAAACTAATCGACCTCGGCTGCAACAAACTCGGAGGCGCTTTGTAATATTTCTTGCTTGAAAGTAAATATAAAGTGGGGTAGAACATTCTTTATGCAATATGATTATCTTCTAAAAGTTTTTCTATTTTCGCTATTTAGAAGAAAGTCATTTGTCAATACATTTTATTTATTTTGAAAAAAAGTTTATCTTTTGATAACCACGGGCTAGTCCCATTTATTTTCTTTGAATGTTGCTTTACGATGCTTTCAACAGTTTTTCAGTTATATCTCGGCGATTGGAGCACCTTACAATGGATTCCTGGTAATTCTTACAATAGTACTATTTTTACATGCTTCCCTAGCCTCCAATCGTTATACCAAATAGGTCTACGATTATCGACCCATTATTTCGAGACAAATTGTCGGAGAGGATGAGCGCCGCCGTCGGGGATCGAACCCGGGCTAGTTCCATTTATCTTTTATCTACCTGAAACTAAACTAAGCTGATGCGACTAAGTTTAAGTCGACCGATCATAAATGAGCCTGTGCGTGACATATCCAACAATTTGAAATGTTCTTGACGTGCAAACATTGAGTAGTGTAAACAGCCACTTCCTGTAAATACATGTATAAAGTTGGTGGTTGTCTACAGATACTTTGAGACCTTATCTATCTACTAAACGCATCTTGGAGACCCTGGCCTGACTGTGCGGATACACGGTCTGGTCACAGTCTTTGCTTTGTGCATATTTGAAATTGTTGGAAATCTTACGCGCATCCTCAATAATATTCAAAACTTGGCTCGAAAATGGTGGCAAATGACGGAGATACACAGAAATTCTATTTAACAAAATATTCGTTTTTGCTTGTCGCATATTGACCTTTTGATCTATATGACATATCTACAGTTAATAACATCGTGAAATTGACATGGTGAACGATTTTGGAATGATTTCGGAATGATGTTGAATGAGCGAGAGGAGCGAGTTTTGAGTGAAATATAAAGGAGGTAATCCAGTATCGCTAATCTTGTTCAGGATAAACAAAATTAGCAATATGTTTTTCCTCCCCTTAGTAAAAAATGCATAAAATTTCTAGAAATGGCCTCCTATTTCTTCAAGTACCAACCAGACGCTCAAAGTTTCAATTTTGTCAGTGAAATCGCAATTTGGTTCTTGCTTCATTAATTTTGAAGGTAATTGCTGATCTTATAATTTTTAGTCATTTTAGCGTTTTTGAATGGTTTGAGTGAGTGTTTGGAATAAATGAATGGAGCGCTGAGCTAGTGATTTGGAATGGTTTTGATCGAGATTAATGTCTAAATGCCAATTTCCTCGATGTAACTAGCTGTATCAATTCATTATAATTCCGCCTTATAAGGACAATTACAAATTCATAAGCTTGAAGTATGTAACGCCAGATTGCAATATACAACAAGAGGACCATGATGATCCTATATCACTAACCTTAGTCTCCTTGACCAACTGGACATCACACGAATAAGATTGACAGATGCCAACTTCTAAGGAAGTAATTCATTTTTTTTTCAATGACCCGGACTGTTTTCAGGTTATCGTTCAAAGATCTCCTTTTTTTATATAAAATTCGATGCACACAGGCTGAGCCCAAGTATATGGTTCTATTAGCATGATGTGAACAAACTATATATATTTAATGGAGCTAAACACCCAATTTATAGTGTCTATCTTCTGGTTTCAGAGAAAGAGATTTTTTAAGATTTTCCCAAATTCAATCTATGTAAATCGAGATGCACCCAAGGATCATGGTGCGAACAAACTTGGTAGAGGTCGACTAATGATGTTACATGCTACATATTAAAGCTGTCTGCTTTCTAGTTTCGGGGAAAAAGATTTTTGAAGATTTTCGCTCTTTGTTTCTTTGATAAACGGGATGCACCCAGGCGGAGTCCTAATATGACCCCAAGGTCATGATATTATTAAATTAAGTAGAGATCCACTAAATGACGCTACATACCAAAATGAAAATTGTTTGCTTTCTGGTTTTAAAGGAGAATATTTTTGGAAGATATCCTCGCTTTGTTAATATGTAAAACGTGATTTGGAAGGGCGGTGCCCAATTATTACCCCAGAGCCATAATATAAACTAACTTGGTAGAAGTCCAACTAGATTATGATACATCCCAAATTTAAAAGCTGTCTGCCTTCTGTTTTCAGAACAAAAGACTTTTTAAAAATATTTCCCTTTTCCCCCTTTTCCTTGTCGTAGCAACCACAGTGACGGGTCGCTTTCAATTCTTTTTATCAACTTATGTAAAACATGGACAAACGGTTATTTCTGCAAGTTTCACAAGATTTACCCCCCAAAAAAGCATCACCTCCGAATACCCACTACATGACTGTTAGGGACAGATTGATAACCAATAAGAATATCGGGCGAAGGTGGGCACATTTGGTAGAAAAAAGAGTACAAGAGTCACCTTAACTCATATCATAGGTCACCCATTTGGTAGGTTGCAAAGTAGTACATTCTAAATTAGAAGCCACTACCTTTCTTAGAATACGTCAATATTTCTGTAACGCGACGATGAGGCAACCGATCTTTTTTTTAGATCTTTTTGAACTCGATCATTTTTCGAATTCAGCAATGCTTGAAATGAATTTTTCTGACGCCCCCCCCCCTCTTAATTGTCAGATGCTTGTCAGATGATAAAATAATGTCCCTTTTTTGCAATTGTTACAAAAGAGGGGAAAAGAAAACAAATGCGCGAATTTTATTCGGTTATAATAATAAAAGAAAGAAAGAGCCTAGACAAAGTGCAAATTCAAGAAACCGCATGTGTCTATCAAAGAGCTGGGTTGAGAACTCGAAAACAGGGGGTATCAGGTAGGGAAAAGTTCCAACTCGGGTCCTGAATCATTATCCGTTACTGGCTTCCTACTTATTTATATTTATTCCGAAATCAATCCAACATCTTTACCTTGGCATTTTCATGAATGGTTTAACTGTAAATTACCTTTGTACCAATAGACTGATGAAAAGATAAGAGAAACTGCACAAAGAAAATCAATAACGAGTGACACGAAATGCAAAGTTAATTTTTGGTGGACGTTTACGTTCACCAGTGTTATATACCGTGTAAGAACAATCCAGTCAGATGTTAATAGGTTTTCAAAAAAGGGGTCCTCACTTAGATTCATTTAACACTTTTTCAAGAATTGTTACCGTCTGACAACTTTGCATTTTGACGATGGCATAAAACAAGGATTCTACATAACTTGTTGTTACCGCAAAGACAACTTTTAAATGCGAAATCATATCAAATTCTGAGATCGGGCGAACGTTTTGCTTGCGTAGATCTTCTTTTCAGACCGTGTGAGTAATTTGCCCTTAGTTTCCCAATGGTCTATGGGAGGTCACCGAAAACATGGTAAATTGAATTACCGGAATGGTAACCTCCCCTGACAATACTCCTGTATATAAAACAATTCATGAAAATACCTGAATACACATGAATATCGATACAAAGCGAGCAGGTAAAGAAAAGTAGTAAGGTCGTGCGATAAGGGTTTATGCAGTGGGATTTACATTACTTTTCAACGATCGACAGTCAATCCCGAGACGAGTTTCTGCAACTTTTGTACGTGTTTATATAAACACTTACCTTTTCTTTTTTTATTTAAGAATAGAAATCTCAGAACAATAAATTAATATCCTTTAATAGAATTTTTCAACCAGCTTACAACAGAATGTTAATTGAGACATCAAAGAATCGATAAGTGTTGCAAAAAATGAATAATATTTTGATAATGTAATTTTCTATTCTTTCATTTAATGCACAATGGAATAAGAAACCTTGTAATTACAGGGCTTTGGTGGACGATAACTGTCTCTCTTCTCTCTCTCTCTCTCACTCCCTCTCCCCCCCTCTCTCTCTCTCTCTCTCTTTCTCTTAAGCATAGGTTAAAACCAGACAACGTATCACTGGTAATCTGTATTGACAAATTACTTCATTAGATTCGAGGTACCATCAATAACTGTTTTCACAAATTCACAAAAGGATGCACTTTATGTTACTCAGTTGTGAAATTGTGGCCTGAATATGCGATTTTCATAGTTGAATCGGTTTCACTCGAACAAGACATTTCTCTTCTTATAAATGTTTATGTAAAAAAAATCTTTCTCAAAAGTTGCCGTAAATTTATTACAGGACCGTTTCCGCTTGGGGTAACTGGCATCACGCCAAATTTCGTTTTGCAAAAGAACTCTACTTATTGCAATGAATCGCTACATTATCTGCAATTGAACGTATTTCAAAACTTTGTCATCGAAAAACTCGTTCATAGGCCAAATAAATAAAAAAATCTGAAAACTCTTCTCATTTTCATATGAAAGTGACATCAAGTACACAATGACGTCTAGTTTAAAATTCAAAGTTTTTTTTTCCTGTTTTCAAGCTTTATTCGGGTAAACCTATGCTAAACGTTTGTGAGATAAAGACACCGTTTATGGTGAAAATGGGC
Organism: Fragum whitleyi; assembly: GCA_948146395.1. Classification (NCBI taxonomy): domain Eukaryota; kingdom Metazoa; phylum Mollusca; class Bivalvia; order Cardiida; family Cardiidae; genus Fragum; species Fragum whitleyi. The sequence goes on along the minus strand of OX411558.1, from coordinate 13,688,453 downwards.
GTCAATGATTTCCGTTTTCGGGACCTACAGGTTGACGTAAAGCACTTTTCTTTCAAATGTAACACAATGCATAAAATTACATAGATTCTACTTAACATTACATGTTTTGAATTACATATTTATTGCACGAAAGGGAAAAATAAGATAATCAAAAGTTTAAGTTTTCATTTTTGCTAGGTATATGTACAGCAAAAATAAAACTAGAAAATAATATGAGCCTGTGCGTGAGATTTCCAACAATTAAATATATGTACATAGCAAAACTCTGGGCAGCCTGTGCATCCACACAGTCTGCCCAGAATCTTCACTATGCATTTAGTAGATAGTTAAGATCTCAAAGTACTTGTACACAATCAAATAACATTATATTTAAAGTCCGACCGACCAACATTGCAAGTGACGTCATGATTTTTTTATCATTTTATTGCTGTGAGAAATATGTAAGATTTAATGAATAGTAAAAACACCGCAAGGTAACAAGTGGGAAAATAGCTCAGGTAATTAGTGAGTTCGGAAATACGTCTCCGACCCTCGAAGGTAAAGAGGTGTTGGTCATGTTACGTATCTTTTGCAATTTTATGATTTTTTTGATTTTTTTATTTCTTATTTTTTTTTAATAATGAAAAAAATCTTTTTAAATTGACTCGTTTATCAATTACATGTGTAAAAAGACTTCATTTCATAATATATTTTTTTTCTCTACTAATGTGTCAGTATTTCCATATTTTTCTAGTTTCAACTCATAGGCTACATATGTATTCATAAATATCATAAAATGGAATACGATTTTTTTTCATAATCGATTCGTGTACAATTGCTAATGCTAATTAATAAAATGCGGCGTGCATTTTGAACCTTGAAATTATGCGCCGGTACGAACCAATGAAGCGTGTTACTTCGACTAGGGTGCGTTACCGAATGCGCTAATTTCGATAGTTGTTTTACTATGAGTTGGATAACAATTTATTTTCAACTTTGCCTTTAAAATATAAACAAAAAGTGACGTCACTTGCAATGTTGGGTGGTTGATTTGTACAGCAAGTTACTGTCTACATTGCTGAATGTTTGCACCTCACATACATTTCAAATTGTTGGAAATGTCATGCACAGGCTCATATAATGTATTATAGTAGAGTATTCTACCATTTTTTTTCTTTTGTAATGTAATATTTTAAAACTATTTTGACTGGCAATAAGGTTTAGGAATTCACAAAATTAGGTCAGGTTGGTCTCTTTTATCTTAATTTCACATGTACAAATTCTCTTTTCGTAACGAATGGAAGAATCACTCTTGTATGCCAACAGAAACGTCCACCATCAGTACTTTCAGTGCTTTGATTGATATTGTGGTTTAATTGAATAATATCTCTGAGTCTGTTTTTTCTCTTTTTTATGTGAGAAGTGTGTGTGTGTGTGGGGGGGGGGACTTCATTAAAACTGAACTGAGTTTGTACGAATACTAATAACAATAAAATCTTTATTTAAAGACGGTGGCTCATTTAGCCATCACCATACTAACAATACAATGAAAAACTTATTTACAATGACGCCTTCTGAAATAAATCAATATCAAAACAAGTAAAGCAAGATTGGTGATGACAACACATAGATCATATTATTAATCATCTGGTGAATTGATTGAAAGTTAAATGACTTGCACTTTCTGGAATTTTTAGTCCGGCATCAACAGTACAGGGACCAAAGGACTCGGTCATTGGGATCTTAGAGTCCTGTTTAACGGCATATTTGGAGTCACACACTCGCATGAGTTTATGTTTGAACAGTTTATGTTTTAACAGATTTGACTTATTACTGCACTTTCTTGTGTTTAAGAGCACACTATTGATTTCTTGATTGATTTTTCATTTACCAAAAATGTGTTCTACTTCAAGGACCATTTTCCCCATTTTACTAACACTTAAAATGCGTTCAACTTCTTTCTACACTGTATATTTACTACACATTGCAAAATAACGACGCACAGGTAGGTAAAAGACCGTAAAAAACTAGTAATGATATGCCTGTATAAGATTTGATCATAGAATATTCTTTCTACCCGAGTTCAGAAAAGTCTAGGAAGATGACATTCCTAAAATAAACAAATAAAAGCAAAACAAATCGAACATATGACGGCGCTCTCAACTGTATGAGACGCGGCAGTGCCGTACGGCGTTGTCGATTCTATAACTTTAGATGATTCTGTAGTTGTCTCATCTGATACTTGTCCTGAAGAATTCGCTTGAGAAGGCGTTGTTGTGTATGTTGGAGATTGCGAATGTGTCGTTGTTGGGGATTGCGTTGGTGTGTTTGTTAGAGTTAGAGTGGTTATTGCAGATTGGTCTGTTGTGGCTGCTGGAGGGGGAGCTGTTGTTGTTGTTGACATAGTTTGTGTGATCGTTGGAGAGGCAGTTGATATCGTCGTTGGTAAAGGTGTGGTTGAAAATGTAGTTTCTGCTGTCGAGGAAAGTGTTGTTTGTGTCATACCATTCGATGGTTGTGACATAGTAGTCGATGTTTGGGTCGGAGCAAGAGTTGTTGTTGCACATGTCTCGCAGCATGTACTGGTTCGAGTATTTTCATCATAAGAATCACAGTCTTCAAATACACAGGAGCTTGACCTGTCCCCGTACTCACAACCTAAAACAGTCAACAGTATTATGGTGCTATTCAACTGCTAATAAATTATTTTTAAACGGCATGACATGTGCTTTTTCCCATGATATCTTCTACCTTTGAAATTTTTAAGGGTAGAAAATGGAATAGTAAATACGGCAATGGTGACGTCATTGCTTTGCCTCAATATCGTAAGTTTCGTAATATTCATTGACTACGACGTAAAAATATTTGCATGTTTGTTTCTTTCGACAAATCTTATTAGGGATGCATTTCCTTAATGTTGTACATAGAGATTATTGATGAGTGGTCATTTAGTACCGAATTAAATAAACTAGTCATCTATAAATAGATTAAAATGAGGCTGCGCTGAGTTTTTATCTGTTTATATATGACGCGATTAATAAATTCGGTAATAGATGATGGCAAATTTGATATACTATTTTTGATATGGCTAATTTTTTTGCGACAAATCGTCAAAATTCTTGAAATTCAACATTTGAATTTTCCGCGTATCTTATAACACCGCTTAGAACAGACGTCACAATACATACATTATGACGTCATTTTCGCGTTTCCAAATTGCGTTGGTATTCACTCTGGGCTTATTTGCAAAGTTATTCCACTAGTGTAATAACACCCGGGAAAAATCTAAAATATTTCATTCATGCGACGTAAGTCATATTATAAAAGGATTTCTATCCATTTATCCTTATCAAACAGTTGACTTTTCTCTATTAAACAATTCAATACGATCAATTTATATGTTCTGGCCATGTCTGAGGCACGTATTTCTCACGACCAGGAATTCATATTTTTTAAAATTTACATTATTTGTAACTGACATGACTTTACTAATTATATACTTATTTTACTTATTTCATTACTTCTGTATACCTATATAGGGCCTTAGAACCATGAAGCGTCGTTCAAGTAAACAACAGTATGAATTTATTATTGTAAAATGCTCTATTTTGCTGTATTTGATTCATAGGATCTGCGATGAAAATTTATTTGCCACAAGCTTACCTGAAGCAAATCTAGAATAGAAATGCTATTAGGTAGACCTGTCACAAAGAAATTCGATTGAATTTTCTTCTCACAAAAACAATTTTCTTGACTTCAAAAATTTGTCTGGAACGCCGAAATGATTGCAATAGTGCGATAACGTTTGTTGTTTGAAATTTACAACATTATGGCTTCAATTGGCCAGCAATCTTACGCAAGTTGTCACCATGGTATGGCTGACGGCTGTTCGTCAAAAGAAAATAAGGGTAGCTATGTGAGAAATCATAACTGATAATAATGTTTGGGTAAACCAACAGCCACTTTTCGTAATAAAATGGTATATTCCATGATTTTATTGACACTTACTGGTCCCTTTCATTTAGATTTATAAAATCTGATAATTCCTTGTCGGCTTTGCACGGGCCTTTATAGAAAGAAAAGAACTTTGAAGAACATTTACATAGCATATGTGGTCAAACAGTAAAAAGAAACCAAAGTTAAGAAATAAGAAAAACAAAAAAAAAACACAACTTAAAGTGGTTTGATACAGATTAAAATATAATGAGAAACTAGTTTTTATGTAAAAGTTACATGTACTGCAAGGAACCATACAATTATGTTGTGAAAGGCTCTTTTTATAAATATAGAAAGTGGTATAAAGGATGTAGTCGCAAATAACGTAATCTTTTCAAGCAAACTTTTTTAGTCAATGATCCATAAGAATATTGGAAGCTAGTAAAAGACGTTAGAGAGAGAAGGAACAGGCCTTAGATCCATCATGTTATAATCAAGAGCGAGTTCAAAGGTTTTGGACAAGAAATACTCATATCTTTTAGAAAACTTTGAATTGCAAAAACAACAACTTTTTCTAGGCTAGATTATTGAATAACAGAAAAGGAGATATCTAAATCAGTAAGTTTATTGAAGAATAAAAAAGCTGCTGGACTTGATTCCTTTACAAATTAGATGCTAAAAGCAGGACAAAATGCCTTAACACCTTGGCCTTTGAAAATATTTAATACAATTCTGTCTAAAAGAATATATCCTTCGTCATGTAAACTATGTAAATAAAATCAATATTTAAATCTGGTGACCCAAATGCCCCAAAAAACTTTCGAGGTATGTCAGTTATACCATTAGTTTCAAAGGTTTTAATAGCATTCCTAATTCTAGACTTCAAAAGTATGTAGTCAATATTATCATTACCGAAGCACAGATAAGCTTTCAGCCAAGATCTGGAATATCAGAGCATATGTCTTTTATTCGAGCATTGATGGAAAACATGTTTGGTAAGGTAGCAAAATTGTTGGCCCGATGACCAAGTTAAGTAAATTGACAAATGAGCCTGATTGTGAGATTTCCAACAAGTTCATATATGTACTTAGCAAAGCCTCTGACCAGTCTGCTCATCCGCACAGTCTGACCAGAGTCTTCGCTATGTGTTTAGTAGATAGAAAGGGCCTCAAAGTACTTTTAAGCCATCAGGTAAGGTTGTATTTTCAGTAGGTGGCTGTCTACACCGCTCAATGTGTGTACCTCACTCACATTTCAAATTGTTTGAAATATCATGCACAGGCTCAAATAATTCAGCTGCTTAATATATGGGGATGATCTAATATTTTTGTCAACTACTCCACGAGGATTACAAAGATGCATTAAAAATTAGAAAGTTATTGTAAATCTAATAGATTAATAGTAAACCTTAAGGCTATCGGACACTGTTGGAAACCTTAAATCCAAATAAGCAAAACTAACGAAAACATATTACCTCCCTTTAATAAAAGTTAATCCCTTTCCTATTTTTTATTTTGAAGGTTCGTGCCTTTTGGCATTCTACCTTTATTGTTATTTTGTTTTGAAATTTTATTGCAATGAAATGAAAATTATTTCATTCTGAGGTTAAAATCATTTGGTTATAAAATTGTCAACCCCCTTAAAATTGTGTAATATAGATTCACTGACAATTTTTCCTTATTACATCACAAGAACTTGTCCCGACGTGGTCAATTGAATAAGACTTGGTAGCCAACAATGCCACAGAAGCTTAAATAGTGCCTACTTTATGAAAAATCGGGATATTTTGTTGGAAATGAGAAGACTCTTGATGCAAGCAAATTTTCTTTTTCTTACAATTACCTGACCTTTCTCTGCCATTGCAATACCTTTCAATTGTCTTTTGTCAATTGCATAGTTTCTCTAGAAGATTCAACACATGACACTTAGATATTTAGTATTTCATAGACACTTTCAGTTTGTTGCCTGAAATGTATCATCTTATGACTGGTATGCCTCATGATTCTGCTGATATGAAATATATTTACTTTCTTGCAATTTTTGTTTTTTCCTTGGCAAAAGTATAGAGGAAGAAGTCAACTTCCTTTTTAGTATATTAACAGGTGTAGAAATCGATTTTTCGTCTATTGTAATGAAAAAAGAATCCAAAAGGAGCGAGTCTTTGTCTTACCCACCTATCCCCTAAATTTATACGTGTTTTGTATTACAGCAAATATTATAAACTCTTGTCTTTTGACCTTTAATACCAGAAAACGAAAGTGGGTGAGCGCCCGAATTAGGAGGGTTGGTGGTAGCATGGAAAGCAAATTGGCCAAAAATGCCTGGATACACCTACTTTATTATACTTTTCTAAATCTTCTAATGTTACTGATATTTTCTATCATAATTTTTTAACTATTTTTAATATATGTGCATGTTTTTTGTTTGTTTTGAAACAAAAATTAGATTTCGCTGAAAAAGAGAGTTTTTTTTTCGAGAACGCTTTTTCCTGGATTTTTGTCTTGTAAATGTAACTTATCTAATATTTTACAATTCCATATATTCAATGAATCATGTTTACCAACTAACTAACAGCGAAGGTTACCATTCAGCTTCTTATCGTCCATTTCTCGGTATTTTTGAATTTTTTGTCAAATTATTTTTAAGGTACACTCTACGAAAAATGTTTATTTAATAAAGAATGGAACAAGTGCCAAATGGTGTCGTCGAACCTTAACAATCATTATTGTAACATAACAAACGATATTAAATTAAAAAGAATTACCTTATGTAGGTTGACAAAAATATCAGTAGTTTCTATAAAGCGCTTTATTGATGGATATCATGTAAGGGTCAAATAACCCAGGTTAAGAAATAACATAATACTGTTTAATTTAAGGATAAAGAATGAATTTTTTAACCACGTCATGTATGAACAGATAGGAAAAAACCTTCGTTGGGTCTTTAGTTGTTTAGATGACGAGTTAAAAAAAAATCGCTATTCTATGAGAACACATTTGATATCTTATACATAACATAGCCTAAACTTTCAAATAAAGGAATAAAATATATCGAGAGATTCCAGATTTTTTTATTCAAGTAAGTCCGCGATAAAAAGAACTCCATTTTTAGTGTGTAAAAATGATAAAAATTGACGCAATTTATCCCCCATAAACATATTATCTAGATCTTAGGTATTGGCTAACCGAATATGTTATTTTTTCTATTTCATGTGTTTTAATGTATTTGTCCCTATTGTACATATATTTACTTGGATAAAGAAAATTTTCTGTTATGTTCGGTTAACATGAGCTCCAAGTGATATACCGTTCATAAAAATACGAAATAATCCTGGAATAAACGGGTTTCAAACAAACAAGCAATAAGCAAACTAACATATTCGTACCTGTTATGTTGCTTGAAAGGCTGGTACAAGTCAAACAACAGGTCGCGCTGTTTGAATAACAGTTTCTTCTGGACAAGGTTTCACACCAAGATGCTTTGTCTCCATATACACAATCTAAAACGAAATGATTATTTTTTTTTTTAAATGGACAATAAAGGATCTTACGAGCGGCACCCTAATAACAAACTTATTTGAATCGTAATAAGAAAAATCGTAGATTATCTTATTGATCAGTCAATCTAAATATAAGCACTAAGAGCTGATGAAGCACTAAACTTTTGCCCAAAAATTTAATTCAATATGAATGAATTCAAATGTACCAGAGACAAAAAGGTGGTTAGTAAGTAACCGTTTACTACTAAAATTACACACGGACGGACTGTTTGTTTGAATTGTTTTAAGTAATTTTCTGGTTTAATCCGTAGTGATCAATTAACATGGAGATTGTTCCTTTTTCCACCTTCACGATGGGCTTCTTAAATTATCATTAAATGTAAAAGGCACCTAATGCCTTGAATCGCTTACATAAGAATACTCTTAATATGTTTAAACAAAGGATAATGTTGCATTATTTTAATTTTTCATAAATTTTATGGGGACATACCGAATCCTACTTCTGTAGATTTCTTAATCTCCACGTGCAGAAGGTCAACGAGCAATTGGAATGGGACTTGTTTGTCGGCCAACCACAAGGTGAGGTCAACTTGAATTCTCTAAAGGCCTCACCCTTCAAACACCTTGACAAATGTCGACTAAATTTGGCAAGAAATAGTCCTCAGGTGACCCTTATCATATATTGTTCGATCATTTTTTATTGGATCATAAATATGAGCGGCGAGGTGTGTTGTTTATTTCAACGCTTTCATGATTTAGCATTTTCTTTACCAACCCCACTTGGCCGATTTCAATGAAACTTAGCGGAAACGTTTCTTGTATGTTAATGAACTTTTTAACAGGCCCATTGATGATATCATTTCCATGTAAGGCTAAGTATCATTTGAAAATTTCAATCAGTTTTTCCCTATCCATTCAACTAAATGTTCATTTAGTGATCCCATAAATAAAATTGTTTTTTCAGCTAAGCAGAATGCACGAAAACAAATCATCCAAAATTAAAATATTTTTTTTGATGTTTTATTAAATGCGATGAATCAACCCATGACAAGAGGTACGTTATATAAACAAACGATAAGACATGTACTTCACAAGGGCGCAACTCCAATTAAGTTAATTTTAACATTTCTCTTACCATGGCAACCAAAGTTTTTGATAGAATTGAATTCTTTAAATAACTTTAGAAGACCTACACCTAGACCATGCCAACTTTGAAATTGATTGACCCATTGGTTTCAAAGAAGATGAATTTTGTTCTAAGATTTGTAGCAAATTTCCGTCTTTCAATTACCAGGAAAAAGATTTTTTGATGAAATTAAATTCTTTAACAATTTTGGTAATCCCTGCCATGGATAAGAATGATTGGTCCAGTGGTTTAGTGGTCCAGTGGTTTAGGGGGAGATGATTTTTCTCTTAGATTTTTGGCATAGTTCTAGCCTCTCCGTTACCATGGAAACCATAGTTTTTGATAGAATAGAATTCTTTTTACAACGTTTGAAGAGCTTCACCCCGGGAACATCCCTGCCAAGTTTCAGATTGATTAGGAGGAGAAAAACCATGGAAACCTTAATTTTTGATATAATAAAATTATTTCAACAGCTTTCTAAAGAACTTCACCCAAGGAACATCCCTGCCAAGTTTCAGCTTGATTGGTCAAGTGGTTAAGGAGAAGAATTCTTTCAGCAATTATCGGCCATTTTTTAGCCTTTCTGTTACCGCGGAAACCAGAGTTTTTTTATGGAATTATTTTTTAACAACTTTTGAAGAGCTTCACCAACGGAACTTCCCCATCAAGTTTCAGATGTATTGATCATGTGGTTTACGAGAAGAAGATTTCTAAGGTTTTCGGCAATTTTCGGCCTTTCTGTTACCATGGCAACCAGAGTTTTTGTTAGAAAAGAATATTTTTTACCACTTTTAAAGAGCTTTTCACAAGGAACATCCCTGTCAAGTTTCAGTTTGATTGGCCTAGTGATTTAGGAGATGGAGATGTTTAAAGAAATTGTTGACGAACGGATGGATGGATGGATGGACGGACGATGGACGGACGCTGATTCTTTAGTTGTCGCCTTCTGAGTGCTTATACATTTTAAAGTCCTAGATTTGCCTATGCTTCAGTATGCTAATTACATGTTATGATAAGAACACTCTTTATTCTTATTGGTTTAATAAAGAAATATATTTTGTTTTAGTTTGAAATATTGTATATCTTCAATTCATCAGTTAAACTAATATTCGGTTTTAAGTAGATTCATTCTTTAACTGGGCATTATTATTCTTACATTTTCGTATTCCAATTCAGTTTAAGATTGAGCCAATTAGGGGCAAAAATGAAGTCTGTAGTAGTCATAAAACGTCTCGAAAGAGGCATGATGATTTTATGTATGTGTCAATTATACAAAACAAAGATTAAGCAGCACACAAACAAACCAAAAACAAAGAAAGAATAGTTTTAAGTTGTCTCACAAGACCATTTATGTAAAAGAATGCTTCTGGTCTCTGGAATGGGTACATGTAATTGTCCTTCTTCCGTATATCTTTTATAACTGAGCTATAAGATTTAAAATTCGGAATAAAAAACTACCCGTTATATTGGTGGAAAGACTGTTACAAATCGAACAACATGTCGCATCGTTTGAATAACAGCTGCTCTGAGAAAGGGTTGAACACCAAGACGCCTTGTCGCCAAACTCACAATCTGAAAAAAAAACCAAAAAACAACAACAACAACAACAACAACTCAAAGCGCTTAACCCATTGCTGTTTAATCCCTGCTTTATAGGTGCCTGTGATATTATGATTGAGAAAAGATTGTGAAAAAAGAAGAAATTGCCTCCACACTATTTTCTACCCTACAGAATGGTTATTTTTCAAATCAAATCCACTTTAAATTTTTGTCTGCAAAACCTTTGAATTTGGACAGGTCCAAATTTTGAAAAACAGGAAAGGGTTAAAGCGCTGAAGGTCTTGTTTATAAAGAGGCAAGGTGCCATTTGAAGGCATGCACTCAAATTTTTTAATCTTTTTAGCAAGGCTTTTAAGGCGAGGGAAACCAAAGGTTCCATTTACCTATAGGGATCGTTAGCCACAATCCGAACTCACTTCAAAGGAAAAAAATGTTGAACGGTATGCTCACTATATAGCGCTGAATCCGCAAAAAACAGCTAATTGCCAAGGTATAGATTACTACGCCCGATACCGCTTTGCAGACAGGCGCAACTCGCGTTTTTATAATTTTAGTTGAGTTAATTGGTTTGCTACTTGTCAGTCAATTTATCCATTCGATCATTCCGTCTAATAGGCGTAGTAATGCTGTTTTTCTAGGAGCACAAGCTCGTCGGCTTTTTCTTTTATATTGAATGGAACTTCCATAAAGAAGTTGTATTTTACTGTGAGAACACAAGAAATTGAAAGGATCAATTTCTCCCTTTCCCACAATATGGTCCACCCTATACTCATACCCTATTATTTTTTAATTTCTACCTTATATATATCAAATTACACTCATGTTAATTTATTGTCTACAAACTGTTCCAAGTTGGTCCAGTCTAAAATTTTGTCGTCTGTTTAAGGGTTTAAGGATGGGACAAAACTTTTATTTTTTTCTAAATTAGATTAATCCATTACAAGACAACAAATGTTTACACAGGCCCAAATTGTAAATGATTGCAGATTACATACAATATGTGGGAATGTAGTAAGCAGAAAGGGTAGATAATATTAGGGAGAAGGGAAAAAGTGTTAGTCAGCAGCATATTCTTCTTTTCCCTATTAGCAAGGTCATCCGTCAAGTTCAAATATAAAAGCTATGTATCTTTAACACAGCAAGGATTTTGGCAGTGACAAGTAAGACAATATCTGGTATACATGGTAAAGACAAGGTGAATAATCAAGGTTATATTCCAGAAAATTGACCTCGTGTGTTGTTTCGTCTATTCAGTTCCATCGCCTTCAGTACTGTCAGTACTTTGATTTTATTACAGCGTATAGTTCCGCAAGAAAGAGTGAGGTCCGAGAAACCGTTATCTCCTATCATTTTCAATGTAAAATTGATCTTTGATCACTCACTTGAAATTGCAGGTCTATAGTGATATGCAAGTAGTGCGCTGAACACACAAAGAACTTCGTGTTGCAAGAAAGTTGATGACGTATACTAGACCTATTTTTTTGTGTGCTTGAGCACACAAAAGCTACGTAGTACTCATGTTCTTCGGTTTTTGACTCGATTATCTTTTTCCTATGCGATTTCCAGGATACAGGGTTGTTTCCTATGGCCTGCTAAGCCAGGCCACAAAAAAACAAAAAAAAACAAAAACAATTTAAGAGCAATTCTCTTGTCACGCCAATGAAAATTTGTCACACATTTTTGCACTTTTCTATTTCTATAGATGCCTCTTTAAAAAGATTACACTGGAATAACAAGAATCAAAGCACTGAAAGTACTGCGATGTTGAAATGCGTCGAATACCCGACAACCTTCCGTTGGCTCTCAGTATGGTGAACATTTATAAGAAAGTCAAAACAAGTGTGAAAGCATGTGCCTGTATGAAATCAACAGAATGTTCTAAAGCCATCTTTACAGTCATGCGCTTAAAAACACAAAACACCCACATAATGCAAGAGGTCAGGTAACTGTGAACATTCAGTAAAAGAATATATTAAAATCTAACATTTAATGAAGAAGAGGTTGAGATCGCACGGTTTTTGGCATCTTTTTACAGGACGCAGCAAGAAAAAACCCCGACAATTTAATCGAATGATGTGATTTTGGAACTTTCTGTTTCATCCAAATCAAACCATATATATAGGAGGAGTTGCGTTCAAAGTATATTTGCACACCTGTTGCGTGAACAAGGCCTGTGAATTGTAGGCCCCTTTTCCGTGACGCGGTAAATATCACAAAACCTGCCTACTGAGGTCAGCTGACTGGGAATATTCAGTGGATTTTTCTTTTAATTGAAATCCGACCAGAAGTAGGATAAGTTGCGTTCACAAGATTTTATAAAGTGCAGACGGACTGACGAATAGACAGAATTATACGAATTTACAACCATCTTTGGCGGCGGCATATAAAAGGGGTCATTTTACTTTGTTCCTAGTATTATAACATTGGCGGCATATATTGCTTTCATGAATAATAGTGTATAACTATTTCTATACTCAAATGTCTACTGACTACCGCCGAAATATTTTTGATTCTTAATTATCTACTAACCCTTACTCGGTTGAAATCAGATTAAATTTCAAGCTATCAGCTTATTTGGACACATTTCAATATATCTGACTCAAGCTTTTCCCACAATAAGTAAGTACAAAGCAGGCAGTGTATGTAGCATTAGATCAGACTGCTGCTCATCTGTGTAGGCTGATCTTAGTCTATACAGTCTACTAGTCTCAGGTTTGGCCGTTACATATTTCATTGTGTCAAAAAATAGCATCGAATCCGAGGACAAAAGTCTGACTTTACAGTATAAGAGAGTTTAAATAAAAAGCAGGAAACTGCCAAAAGTATTTCGGTTCCGAAATCCCTGTTTTGGGTTTAATGAATAAAAAAAACCTATGATAAAATATGATTATCAATAACAACTGATTGATTGTTGACAACAATTTGAGGTGAGAAAAAATCCGGCGTAGAGGTCATGTAACATGTTTTCTCAAACAACCCGGAATGATATAGTCTTGGATTCGATTTGCGATTTTGTTAAATCTATGTTGGAATTGCTACGCATAAACATAAACATAAAAACCTTTGATATCAAATGCAAAGGAGACGACCTCTTTTTTTCCTTAGAAAATAGCACCTTACGAAGCTATATGTGGTTCCACGTGTTACTTCTAAGACTTTCAGGTCAGTTCGTCAAGCTACATCTAAGTTAATACAAGAATTAAATTTCATCTAAATCCCTGTTAATTAATTCAAATCTACGGAGAAACTCAAACTAATTCAAAGAATAAGTTTAGAAAATTTTCATACTTGAACAAAAAAGTGAAGTTTATCTTTACGTCTTTAATTTATCTTTATGTATAATTTTTACCTGCAATGGCTTCATTATTCACTCTGTGAACTTCACAAGTGTGACAACAACTGTCTTTATATAAATTTGTGTAGCATCTATACGACGTAGATGAATTGCCAAGAAATTCGGAACACCCGAGTGTCTGACCAGGAACGTTGTAAGGAACATCGCCGAATAAACAGGAATCTTAAATGATATTGTTAGTGAAATGATAAAGAATTAAACAATAATTTATTGTTACATATTTTGCGGTCAATAACGGAATAGAAATTAACCTCTATCTCAACCAGTCTAAATCGTTCTCTAAGCGCTCCATGAACTAAATAAATAAACTAACTAAAATCACTCAAAATGCTCCGATATCGGTAAAAGCAATTCATATTCGATCAAAACGATTAACATTTCATTGAAATTTATCAATTTTACCGCGAGTTCTTTTGTCTGGTTTGGATTTGATAGCGTCATAATGGTTCTTGAAGAGACACGAATTGGAAAGTATGTACATTTTAAAAGGAATGTAATAAATATCGCTTTTTCGTCCAAGTAGGACAAAATTAGCGATATTGGATTACCTCCCTTTAATTTAACTCAAAACTAAATTATCGCATCCAATCCTAAAATCATCAACTTTTTTCAATTTCACGATGTTGTAGTGAATGTTCACAGTCTTGCCATACCTTTCAGGGTTTGAATTTGACTGTTTTGTTTCTTATTCCCATCCCAATGTATATATGTGTAAATATTTGTATTTATGTATCAAATACGTTTAAAGATTACTGTGACGATTTGTAAAATTGATGAAATCTTTGGCGAGAGTCAAGAAAGCCATCGCTTTTAACACAAGAGGGCCATCATGGCCTTTAAACGTTCACCTTGTTGTTTAGCCGCTTGATATTTGGCTTAGTAATGACTAAATGACTTTGCAAGACAAGAGAATCTTCGAACCAATATAAGCTTCAGACATTTTAAAATGCGACTTCTATAGTGTTCACGAGTTCTTTTTTAATACTTGATCCGCATGACCAGATGTTTGCTTTTTGAGCTCGTCACCCTTTTTTTTAAATTAAGATAGCAAATCGGATTAATTTCACGTTGATGTATTTAAAATGAGGATCGTAAAGTTCAAACTCGATTTGACTATTTAAAACCCTTTTCAAGCTAAAATCAAGTCAAACAATCTAAAAAATTTAAAGTGACCAAAAGATTTTCCAAAATATATTGGTAAGAGATGTACGTCTAGTCTTTACCCTAGTTGATCAGGTTTTGTAATTCATCAAAAATATTATATAAGAATTATTTCCGGTCAATTTTCCGAATGTTTGGCTTTAAATGTGCCTTAATAGTTTCCACAATTATTTCGTAAGATGTAATAATGTGACGAGGTGTTAGACCCCAATCGACATATTTCAATATTGTTCATAATTCTATCAAATTGAGAAATGATGTTTCAAATTTATTTTCATAAGGGTTTCATTCTACTGACCTGACTTTTGGACGATATTTAGGATCTCAAGAGTGTAAACTGTTATAACTGCACATATTCCCAAGTGTTTCGATAGACTCTTACAAATTTCACACGGCTTATACTATTGTGACCTGACAAACATGCTGTCCAAATTTCATTAAAATTGGGCCATAGTTTTAGCCTCAAAAGTAAAATTAAGAGGGTGGTCCTATATCATTCAACTGAGTATGCGATTCCAAGTTTTGAAGTCTTACTCAATGACATTTATGGAATAAAAAGACAAGGGGGCTATGACTTCAAATTGAATGAATGGAGCTTACTGGAATAATTTTGGTAAAATGAATGTGAAACAAAACCAGAATATTTAATCAAAGGACTGAGGGTCCTGAAAGTCGCTATGAGGATGATACAATGATATTTTGGAACTTTGGTTATTTGTGATCAATTACTCAGAAATTGAGACAAGAATAACCCGACAGTATGGTTAACAGGCCAACAGATGATAAGAGATCACAATAGCTCACCCCTAAGCACTTACTGATCTAAAAACAGCTGAATGAAAAGCTCCTTTTGTTCAGGTTGCTGTTCAATTTCAGATGCTAAGCCTTTTCTATCAATTCAAGGGTTCTGTTTGGCAGATTCTAAGCAGAATCTGACTGATCAAATGTTGTTTTACTGCACTTTTAACAGTATGTCATATTGTGATGGATGCAACACCTACACATCGATTTCCCACCACTATTACCACATCCTCTCTGAGCATCCAGTGTTTTATTGCACTTAGGTTTATGATTATCAACAATTAACCAAACGGCGAAATTTTGGGGTGATACATTTTGAAAGCAGACGACAAAATATATTATATTAACCCTTTCCCAAACAACAACATTTTTTTCACTTTCAATTTCAAACTCAATTTCAAACTCCTGGGAATCAAAAGCCAAAGTCAATTTCCAGTTCAAGATGTATCAATTGTCAAATGTTATTCATAGAGAATATCAAGTTAAAACAAAAACCTGGTTCGAATTCCTGATAATGTTCATTAGTGCATGTAGATCTAGTAAACACTACAAAAAACCCAACCTCTGAATAATCGTATTTTTTAAAAAAAAACAAAAACAAAAAAAAAAAAAAAAAAAAAAAAAAAAAAAAACAAACAAAAAACAAAAAAAAAACCCACGAGCTTAAAACTTCAGTTCAAAGCGAAAGTAAAACCTAGCTGACTGATTTGTTCAGAATTTAATTCCGTTCGCAAATAGCACCCTTGAATTCTTTTCAACAATATCTTTACTTGACCGGTTCAATGTAAACCGATATCGTGTAGAAT
This sequence comes from Fragum whitleyi, assembly GCA_948146395.1. NCBI lineage: Eukaryota > Metazoa > Mollusca > Bivalvia > Cardiida > Cardiidae > Fragum > Fragum whitleyi. The sequence goes on along the minus strand of OX411558.1, from coordinate 13,672,230 downwards.
TTAAAAGTTGCGTACTGGATTATCAAAATCGTAGTATCATAAAAGCGGTTACAAAATAAATTTAGGTCAATACAATGGAAGCCCTCGGCTCAAGCACTATCAGATTTTTTTCTTATATTATATAAATTGCCCACGCACTAATTAATTTATCAAATACATTGAACGAATATTTGTGTGGAAGTGAAATACAAAGCGGTACCGTTTTTGTTTACATGTATAAATCTGGGGCATCAATCTTTCCAATATGGCGGCCTACGGCTACGGTTTGAGAATCGCTAGAACGATGTTTTTTAAAGGCTCAATCAATGATGTGGATGGAAGTTTTCCGTTAAATTCAACGTTGATTGATGAATAAATAAAAACAGACGGACAAGCCAAAACAATTTGTCTACTCACCTAGTGATTAAACGTGCAATAAAAAGATCGATGATTTTCCTGACAATAAAATCTGTAGAATCATCGGCGTACTAATTTTGCAACTCAAATTTATTTTTGACATCAAGATATCAATAATGAAGTTTTCAGGAGATTGTGTTTATCTTCAAAAGGAAAAATATAAGTCAAAGTATTACATTAAAATAGCTGCTTTTTTTTAAACTGTCTGCACTACTTTTTGGTGTCATTGGGTCAGGTGCAAAGAGATAGAGTAAATTCCAGAAAAAAGTAGTCCTTTGCCTAAACCAGTATACAGACACCCTGTAGACTTTCACCATATACACCCTTCCAGGTAATCGCAATAAGTCTGCCATTTCGACAAATGGCGACTTAAAAATTGTATGCCTAAGGATATTGGATGAGACCTCTTTTAGAAGTCGTTTTTTCTATCACGTATAATTTGTTAAATACGATCCTACAACATTTCGATTTTAGGGTTATGATTTTAATTTTTTGAGAGAATACATAGATAAATACTATAGAAGAAAATGAAAGTACCAGGGGCCCATTTTATTAAACATCTTACGATCATTTTTTGCGTAAGTCAAAAATTAAAGTTTCTTCTACAGTAGCAACTAAATGTGGAATTTTGCCATGCAACATCTCATTGGAATCGTCTTCTTAAGACGATTTCAATGATATATTTCAAGGCAGAATCGACAAATGAATGAAAACACAAGATACGATTATTGATTTTGACTTACGATCAATTTTATCGCGAGATGTTTAGTAAAACGGGGCCCAGGCCTTACAGTTTGCAAGGAAATACATTTTTTTTTTCAAAGTTCATGCAAAGTGTTTGAGACCCAATTTAAAGGGCACTTCATCTGCCAAGAAAAAGCAGTATGTCCAAGGTTAAATGTTTGACGGGCGGACGCCGGACATTGATCGATCACAATAGCTCACCTCGAGCACTTCGTTCTCAGGTGAGCTAACAGGAAGTTTGTCAAGGACCCTTTTACTTTTCCCGATGGATCCATATAAAAATCTCAAGGGATCAACCTTGTAAGTATAAAGATTCGATAAGCCCTCTTTTCCGTTCCAATACATCCTTCTCATTTTCAATAAGCTCCATCATTGCGACGGACAAATATTCTAACCATGTTTTATGAAATTTGAGTCAGAATTTTGGCCTCTTGAGTGAAAAAGCTTTCAAATGCTGGACAGATAATTGAAATAAATATTTTTTCGTTGCTTTTCTTTTTTTGAAATAACTTCGAATTCTTACTAAATAAAGCTTCAGAAACAAGTTAACAAATTTTACAAAGCCTAAGGGACATTTTAGAATGTTACGGACTGGTCTGTCGGATCGAAGATATCCCATGGACCGAATCGAAGCTGAAGTCAATCTAGAATATGAGGCGTGAAGTACCAGTCATTAAAATTCTTTATAGCCCCCCCCCCCCTGTGTTATTTGTTATAATATAAAAAAAGAAAAAAAAAAGAAAAAAGAAAGTGGCATTTAATTAGATCTATGTAACTTTTGATATATCTATTAAACCCCCAAAAGTCATTGTTTTTTAAAAGTATTTCTCATCTTCAGTTAATAAAAAGAGGCAACCTATATTGGACGATGAAAGCGAGGTAAGCTTTAACGTGAGGCTGCTGTCCCAAATATCGGTATCACCATTTTTCGCGTTTTTTTCAATGTATCATACCCTCTGTTCGGTGGTATCGAAATCATTTTGATCTTAAGAAGATTCTATACATCTTAATTTCGTAACATTGCTTTGCAAGTACAACAAGAATACAAGTGACAATGCGCGATTGTTGTTTCTTGATTTAGAGTATCATTTGTCAACATGAAAATGTAAATTTCAAGCAACGACGGGTAGTCAATCTGTTTTATGTTAATTACATATTATAATCAGCAAGTGCTAACCGACGTGACCCTTGATAAACACTTCACGTGGATTCCTTTTTATAGAACAATTGTTTGTTTCAATATCATCATGTTCGGAGTGACTCGCATTTGACAGCCTTTCCAGATCGTTTTGGACCTTTTTTTTCTTTTTTGTCTCCCTTGAATATCGCAAATCGTAAATTGTCGAACTTTCAGTGTATGGTGTGAAATAAAGAAGTCATTTATCATTATTGGGTACAATACTGATTTCATTGGATTCGTAACCTGCAGAACCAGTCTATATTTTGAAGAGGCGACTGGTTCTGCAGGGTACGAATCCAATAGATTCAGTATTGTACTCGATAATGTTAAATGACGTCTTAATATTGGCCCGGAACTCCAGCGTGTTTTAACATGTTCAGACCGGGTAACTTAGAAGGAATGAGGTATAATATATAAAAGCCCGGTCCCACTGCCTAACAGACACAAAAAGTTTGCTAAACGGACACGACGAAAGAGTGAAATTTCCATCCGTTCTCATACGCTTGATTAAAAACTGATAATAGCGGCAAATATTTGCGAAATCAAAATGGGAAATATCGGACGCGTAAAGTAATAAGCCGGGATGTTCGAAAGCCTTGCGGATAAGAGCGGATGAAAGCTTAGAAGAGGTTACTGGGTGTAATTGTGACGTATACGAACAGCGGAAAAAGCGGATGCGTGAAGCCTTGGAACTATTTACAACGTGTGCTGAGCGGAAACAAACAAAACGGACACAGCGCGAATCATTCAATTTAACCAGATGCATACGCTTACAAACTTAAATATCCGTGTAACTTCCCTTTAAATACATGTACTTTTTTGTATACCTAATAATTCCGTCCTCTGTACGTTTTCATCCAAAGCGGATAAGAGTTCCGAGGATGCCTAACAGATGGATTGAGAATACAGCGGAAGTATAACGGATGGTACATGTATGTGATATGTAACGCTTGTTCCTCGTATTATGTCGCATTTATATCGTACAAAGCGGATAGATTATCCGAAAACCAAGTTTTATGCAGCAGTTTTATGAAATATTAATGGACGGACGCTAGACGGACGGAACGTATGCAAAGCGAGTGTACTGGGTAAGAAATAGATACAAAGCGGCTTTTCAGCGGATGTAAAGTTTTTCATTTGTTCTACATCCCCAATGCATCCGTAAATTTATGCGGGCTATGATTGTTAACTGGGTCTATACACAACCAACATGAATTTAGATTTTTTTTTTTCAAAAGTCTACGGTCCATGAAGCGCTATCCCAATTTTAATGTGACGCCACCCCACAGCTCAAATTTTGACCAATATGCGACAGGGCACAAATTGAGAAATGCATGTATAAAAAACAAACTGCTAATTTGAACCGGGCTGCATGAGATCTCTTTTTTATTGGCTTTGAAGATAAAATGATTTTTATATATTTTCAATGAAAAACAAGTACAGTTAAACCTGTCTTAGGCAAGCACCAAAGGGACATTCAAAAAGTGCTTGCTAAAGACAGATGCATGCTTAATATAGGTCAATTTCAGTGTAATTAGTTCTTTTTGGAACTAAGTGGCCGCTTGCTTAAGACAGGTTGCTTGCCGAATACAGGTGGCTGCTTAGACAGGTTTTCGTGTATTCTGATATATTCCGTCGTTTGGCTTGATCGTCTGTTATGATAACTTCCATAAAAGAAATAGAGAATTTTGAATGAGTGGTCAATGAATACCGAATTTATTAAACGAGTCATCTATAAACAGATACATGAGGACCAAGATGGTCCTAGATCGCTCACCTGAGTCTCTTTGACGCCTGGGACATCACATTATATAGATAGGCAGATGTCAAAAAGAAGACAATTGCCTAAGATCAATACCATGGAACGTTTTCAGCGAAGAGCAAGACAGATATGCCTTTTTGCTCTTTGATTCTATGTAAAAAGGGATGCACCCGGGTGGACCCCAAATGAAACCCCAGGGTCTTGATATGAACAAACTTGGAAGAGGTCCATAAAATGATGCTACATACAAAATATGAAAGCTGTCTGCCTACTGGTTTCAGAGAAGAAGATTTTTGAAGGTTTTCCTATTTTCGCCCTTCGTGCTCAGATTAGCTGAAAGGGATGCGCCCGGTCGGACCCCAAATATGACTCAAAGGTCTTGATATGAACAAACTTGGTAGAGGTCTACTAGATGATGCTACATACCAAATATGAAAGCTGTCTGCCTTCTGGTTTCATAGAAGAAGATTTTTGAAGATTTTTATTTTTTTACCCTTCGTGCTCATAAGAGATAAAGAGATGCACCCGTGCAAAGCTCAAATATGACTCAAGGGTCTTGATATGAATAAACTTGGTAGAGGCCCACTAGGTGATGCTACATACTAAATATGAAAACTGTCTGTCATCTGGTTTTGGAGAAGAAGATTTTTAAAGATTTACGCTCTTTGATTCTATGTAAAAAGGGTTGGGCCCGGGCAAACCCCAAATATGACCCCAGGGTCTTGATATGAACAAACTTGGTGGAGGTCAACTAGATGATGCTACATACCAAATATGAAAGCTGTCTGCCTTCTGGTTTCAGAGAAGAAGATTTTTAAAGATTTTCATATTTTCACCCTTTTTGTTAAGGGTAAAGGGAAAGTTAAGGGTTTATTTAATTTATTTGAACAACTTTGGTAGAGCTTGACCCAAGGAACATCTGCCAAGTTTCATCAAGATTGGCCCACTGGTTTAGGTGGAGAAGATGTTTAAAGAAATTGTGGACGACGCACGACGCATGACTGACGACGAACGTTCTACGATCACAATAGCTTACCTTGAGCACTTCGTGCTCAGGTGAGCTAAAAAACGAGACTGTGCCGAGTTTTTATCTGTTCAAAGATGACGAGTTTAATACATTCGGTATTTGATTAGCACTAATTTGATATTCTATTTATAATATGGCCCGAATTTGGTGATAAAACGAGAAATTTATGATATTTATCTATTTATTTTATTCCGCGAAACCTATAACGCCGTTTGCAAAATGACGTCCGCAGATCCATTATGACGTCATTTTCCTAACAAAAATATATCGTTTTTCTTAGTTTTTAGCTCATTTGCATGGTTATTCCACTAGTGTAATAACACCCGTGTAATATCAAAAATATTCAACGGGGATACTTCACTCCGGCGACGTAGGTCATATTATAAATTGAATTATGAAACAACTACCTTGGAATATATTGTTACAATAAGGTAAGGCTATATTAGAATAATTTTTTTCCTTGCGAAATGCGAAAATCACATATTTACCCGATAGTCCAGACGGTGCAATTGTTGAGTTGACACAGTTACTAGACTGGCAAATCTAAGATAGAAAGAGAAAGAGATAAGACATTCTTCGTCGTAGGGATTATTAAAAATGCCCAACCGAAAAGCATTGCCTGAAAGGCGATTCAAAATTTAAAGAACATTTCCGCAAATGGCGGTACGTATCAGTAGGCCTATTCTACAATCAACGCTTTTTGAGAAAAACGAAACCCTCTTAAACTTCAAATTATTTCGTAAATCTGAAAATTTGATGAGAAAAAGATACTATGAAAAGAAAGTTTTATTTTCAAAACTCAACAAAGCTTTACCCGAGCGAGAAAATCCTACCAGCCTGTTTATAATCTTCCGATTCGAACCCTTAATCGCACTAAGTAATTGGAAATACGTTTAAGAATATTTTATCCTAAATCTGAAGAATTTCTTTGATATTTTTCCCTATTTTTCGTGTGTCTATCTCACCATTCATCCCCCACATGTTTTCCTGTAGTTGAGGTTTTTCTCCCATTAAATGGCCAATGTGTTTTTGTATTTTCCATTTCCCTCATAATATAAGTATTAATCCCAAATAATACCTATAGCTTTTATAGCTTCTTCCTTATGTACGAAAAAGCATATTTCTTTGGTCTCTTTCTTGGATTTGTTTGAATCATATTTCCTAACACTAATCTAAATTTCCTTTCTCCGCTCATTTACTTTTTTTAACCGTCCATTTTTACTTTTTACCTGTCAATTTTGTTTTTACCTGTCCATTTCCACAAGTGGTACCTTCCCATGTTAAGGAGCCAGAGTAGGAAAGAGTGTTACTTGGATTTGCGCATGCTAAAACTTCACAAATGTTTGAAAAATTACCCTCATAAAAACTCTGAAAATAAACAATGCGGACATGTGAATCAAAATGCTTTTACAAATACTTTCTCAAATCTTGTTAATTAATCATTCCTTAAATATGATTAATTGGAGCTTGTTGATTTCAGTCTGCGATCAAATACTCGTAGTTAAGCTGTAATTGTAAAACAATGTTGGTCAAAGGACGATGGTTTAAAACAAGAGGTCCAATGACCCATGAAGAATCTGAACTACCTTTGAAATGAATACTTCTTTCAGTTGTTATATTATTTGCCTAAAGTGGATGGGAATCAGTGAATATTAGTGTTATTGGCACAATATACGATACCACAGGAATGTTATTAAAATGATGCCCCCTTTCTATGATCAAGCCTAATGAGGACAAATGGTTAAAATATGCTAATAATTATACGATTAAAGATTATCCCTCAAGGTGTCATCCAAATTGATCCATAGATGTAGAAGGATTTGCATTAAAATATCTTTACAGAGAAGACCCTTTCCATCTAAGCTTGCATACAATCAGCGGAGATTGTGAACTCTAGATAGTTTTAGGGATTTCCTATTTAAATTTTCTTTATTCCACTTTTCACTTGACAAGACGACTTTGAACTTTTTCGAAAGACAAATTCTTATGATGGTATAATCATTCTGAGCAAGTTTGAAGGCAATCCTATGAAAACTGGGCATAGCCTGTTTTTTTAAAATACATTTTCATTACGCCTCTTTCCCACTTACGTTTGGTGGATCCGACCATTGTAAAATTTGCGATCTTTGTTGAATTTCTTAAATGAAGAAAGGTTGAAGTCAAGCGCACAAATACTGTGGACTGAACGAGGAGTTTTCTCGAAATATTCTTTTGGCCACTTGACACTTATCAGCTCGGACCTCTTTTAGGAAAAGGAACGACATATTCCATCATAATTCGGAACATCGTTCTGACTTTTCTGTAAACTGGAAAGTACCTCGGACGTAAGTGTAGTAATTTTAGGTCATTCTTTCGGTAATTCGGGTCCTAGTGGTACTGCGGCTTATACGCTTGAAAAATAGTATATTCCTTTCATGTTTTCCGATCGTCTGTGGAGATCATTTAGGCATGTTATAAGTTGAAAGCAAACGCAGTAAGACACTGCGATTTGTTTTGAAATTATAATATGCCTAATTTTAACCTGCCGTTGCTTTTGTTTTTCGCAACGTCATTCAAGAATTCATTTAATTAAAAAATAAAATTATGTAAAAGGGTTAAAACGTCTGGGTATGAGTTTCATTGAAGTTATACCCCGGTTAGTTAGCCAAAATATATCCTGGTGCAAAACAAAGTGGATGGGGAAATGCGCTGAAACACTTAATGTATTGATAACTTTTATACGGTTTCTAACAGGAAGACCATATTTCTCATTTGGAATTTTCGACTAAGTCTGTCTACAAACATAAATTATAAATCATCCGTCAAGATAAAGGGTAGATATCACAGTCTTTATTTTAAAATACTGAATACATGGACCTCTTTCAAAAAGCAAAGCGTACGATTAATCTTAAAATCATCGTACGGTTATATTTAAGATGGCCGTAAACGGCTTTCACAAAAAATCGTTGGAAATCACATACTATAAGACCTCATAAAATTATCGTAAAGTGGATCTTTTTGAATCTGCACGTGATGATCATATGATAATTCCACGTAAGTGTGTAAATTGTCCGCTTTTGCAAAACCAACAAGAGCTGTCGGAGGACAGCGAAGCTCGACTATTCCTAGTACTGGATAGCAACATCAAATCAATATCTACATTGGAAAATCGAAAAGAAAGTCAGGAGTAATAAATCTTTGTCTAAAGGATGATATTATGATCACAGAAGCATGTGAAAATTTTCCAAGCAATAGCTTAAGTAGAAATAGAATTATAACTGATATACAATAGCTGCACGTAAAAAACATAAGCAAGAGTTTCTAAGTCCGAAAAGGGTTAGAATTGCACTAAATTCAATATCAGAGTGATGAATCTTTGTCTAGAGGCTGATATTATGGTCACAGAAGAATGTGCAAAGTTTCAAACCAAAAGCTTTAGAAGAAATAGAGATATCATGAATATACAAGATTTGCACCTCAAAACTTAACCAGGAATTTTTATGTCAGAAAATGGTTTAATGTCACTTAATTCAATATCAGAATAATGAATCTTTGTCTAGAGGCTGATATTATAGTCACAGAGGTAAGCAAAGTTTCAAAGCAATAGCTTGAGTAGAAAAAGAGATTTTAAACACTTGCAAGTAAAAGCTTAACCAAAGAAATACGCCGACGCAAACGCCGATGCCTGGGTTACAGGAATAGTCACCGAATATTCGAGCTTAACAGGGTTAATCAGCGAACCGACCGAAGGATTGCCATTTTCTTGCATTTGGGTGCATTTTTATCGAGTTTTTTTTTTAACTTTATTCATCGAACTACACATGTCTCATCGATATCTAAATATTTATGTCAAAATATGGAAGTTTTCATAATTGCATAGTTAATTAAGCTTACACTGTCGATTCCCTATCAAATAAAAGTATACCGGCTGTCGCGATGAATGTGGAATGATCGAACATTGGAATGCACAGACATACTCTGGTTTAATGACCATCTACACCAAATTTTCGGTGTGTGACTTAATTATCAATTTAATTCATTATCATTGATGTTAGTTTAATTGGTTGTTATCTGGTAAAGCAGTTGCATGTATAAGAAAACAACATTGTTCAAAAGGCAAGAATGAAAAAGATGGCTCATCCATTTTTCTAATTTGTATTTTTGTATGTAATTCTTCGAATCTGTAAAGTTTTGTGTGTAAATTTAAGATAAAGAAACGAAGTATAGGTGGATATAATATTCGATTGCTTACACAAAATTACCGATAACTGTAGCCAACGGTTCTAGTGCAGTTATCGTTGTCGCATCCGCGTAACTACAACAGTTACATATGTAGCTTAGAAATGTGTCATCCGGCAAAGTTTCACCGAATAATTATCGTATTTGGTTGAATATTTTCGAAGTTTATCTTGGACGAGAACAGAAAAAAATAACATTTTAGAGAACGCCGGTTTTGTTGTTTAGATCATCCTATTTATTAACTTCGCTTAATTAGAGAGTAGTTTGTTTTTAAAAAAGTAATTGATGTATGTGTGAAAATTATGTTGATTTGGTATATCGCCCTTTTTTGTCTTTTCTAAATATGTGTAACTAGGAAGGGTAAACAAACGCTTTCAGTCATGATCATAAAAGGGTCGATTCTTACGGTAAATAAATCAACTTAATGCCACTATGTAATCAAAGTACTGAAAGTACTGATAAGTTGAAATGCGTTCGAAAGCGTGACCTCAAGCTACTAACGAAGCTAACGCCTCCCGCCCACCACAGGTGGTCACAAAATACGTCTCGTCTTTTGACGGGCGTATATAAATTAATGTATTTCAACAACCGGAGACGCTTAAATCCCTGTATCGCTATACAGGCATGAATCTGATGAAAGAAAAATGATAAACCGCTCACCTGAATTTGATTGGTCCAGTGGATCTTATCCAAGAAACTTTCTGGCAAAGATTCATTCAGATTTGCCCTAATTGTTGAAGAGGAGACATTATTCGAATTAAAAGCAGTCATAATAGACCCTGCCAACCCATTCATTACAGAGGAGATTGAAAATTAGCCCTACCCTGCCACGCCCATATTTATGGGCTTATGAAAATTTTACCTACAATATTTGAAGACGGTCATCAAAGGAACATTCTTGTAAAGTTTCATTGAAATCTGCCAAATGGTTCAGGAGATGTCGTTTAAAGATTTTGGGCTCAACATAAGACCCGCCCTGCCATACCCATATTTATTGGCCAATTAGAATATAGCGAGGAATTTGAAGAGGCTCACACAGGGAACTTTCTGGCAAAATTTCATTGAAATTGGCCCCGTGGTTTAGGAGAAGAAGGTTTATGAAAGTTGACGACACACGACAGACGACGGAGTCAAGCCGTTCCTAAAAGCTTCCCCTGAGCAAGTTGTGCTCAGGTGAGCTAAATAGGAAGAAAATGATACGGGCCATACAGCCGACCAATGGACGCACAGGCGAACACTTACACACTCAAAACAGTTTCTATATTAATTTTCAAATGCCTTCTGCTCCATTTGAGTTATCAATTACATTTTGATTGGAAGTATCGCAAAATGGACCTCAACAAGTGATTTGTTCATGATGAAAAACTATTTTCGCAGGGAAGTCTTTTACTTCATGAGTTGGAATCTCAAGACAATTTTTGGACGAATTTCAATTGTGATTTCGACCTTTGTGACTCCAAAATTGGGCACTCTCTCCAGTCATTGACAACATTTGTGTCAAGTTTTATGATTTGGGTCAATTGGTTGTTCAGTAAGAGTGGAAACTGTTAATTGTTAAAATTTACTGATGACCGTGACATGTATGACCCCGAAACAATTGGGCATTTCTTTGGGTCATTGGCAATATTTGTGTAAAGTTTCGTTATTGCAGGTCAATTGCTTCTCCGTTTATATAGCGGAAAGCAAAAGGTCAATGGACTGAGAGACAGACATGATGAAATCAATATATGCTCCTCTACTTCTGGGTTTAGGGTACAGCTGTAATAATTTAGGTATGATGTTGAATGAGTGAGCGGAGCGAGTTTGAGTGAAGTTTAATGGAGGGAACAAAATGAGCGATATATAAAACCTATGTAAAATATGCATAAAAGCTCGCACAATAGCTTTCTATTTCTTCAAGAACCAATCAGACGCTTTTAATTTCAATTATGTCAGTTAAATCGCAATTTGGTTCTTGCTTAATTCATTTTGAATGTACATGTTGATATTATTTTTTAATAACTTTGAGCTTTTTAGAATGGTTTGAGTGAGTGTTTGGAATGAATGAATTGGGCGCTGAGTGAGCGATTAAGAATGATTTTTATTGAGATGAATGTCAATTTCACGATGTAACTAACTGTATGATGGTGCTCTTAAACGTGCTGATGTGTAAGAATATGACGAAAACAAGTTGAACTAGTTGGTTTGTTTCAAATGGCAAATTGTCTTGGTGATGGAATGCAATTGGGCAAAGATAATCATAATTCAATTAAAGGTGTGGTGGCAAATGTTTTTATTGGATGAGTATTGGGTTTTTACAATGACACATTCATGTAGATAACTGCAATATGACGGACAAATGACAATATGTTGCAAAAATATTTATTAACTTTAAAAGTTTATCATCGCTTTAAGAAAAGATTTTTATTTCGTAGCTTAGACATAAATGTACAATATAACATCTTGTCAAAAGTTAAATGTGTAATAGGGTCGTTCAGAAAGAAAAACTATACCTTTAAAAGAAGCTATAGCATAATTCTACGAAAAACAGGCATCGACCTTACCAAATAAGCAGATCACGATTGGTCTGTGATATTGCAACAATACTGAGAAAACAGATCGCGACATTACCAAATAAGCAGACCACGTGTATTGTCAATTGCTTGGAATTGACTTATCACATGATTTCCAAATATGGTAATGCAAACATGTGATACTAATATATTCGTACGCAACTTTCAATAAAGATCGTTTAAAACATAAATTAGCGTGTTAATAATAAACATGAAGTGATAGTTGTGTAGTTGTACAGCATTATTACATTTTGATGAAATAAACTGTATGTCTTTTTCAAGTTGAGATATACAAAATAGGCCGAAGTGTATGCACATCCTGTTCACGTGATATGTGTTCTCAAAAAACCCGAAATGAAATTAACTTTTGTTCATTTTGCGGTTTGTTAAATCTAAGTTGGAATTGCTCCGCATTCCAACTTAAAAACTATGTGACAATCGTACGATTATCGCAGAGAAAAATCAAACATCGAAATGATGGAGTACCAATTATTTTAAATATATTTCGTTTATTTCACTATATTGTAATATGAAATTTGGCATGTGTATAGCTAAATATTCGTTCTTACCTCCGTAATAGCTAGAAAGGAATCAGATAAATTTTTAGGCTCATAGGGACGAAATCGTAAAATTTACGACTGGTATAAAGGTATCAAAGATTTAATCGTAGATTATACGATTTGCCGTGTTTCTTGAAAGCCAAAAAGGTTTATTGAAAGCCAATTTTTATCGTACGATTGCTATACCAAATTTCAATCGTAGGACCTTTCTTCAAAGAGGTCCAGGTTTGGAATTTTTATTTTGCAAAAGTTATGAATGGGGATTTTTATTTATATTTTCTTTTTAACCATTTTCCCTGTAAGTACCTTACCCAAGGTCATTCTTCAAAGAAATGCCACCTATCACGATAGTCTTAAAAATTTGACACCAAGTTTTTTCAGCAAAATACTAAAGAACTTACTGATTCTAAATTTTACAGGTCCTTCCTTATATCAGGGGCCTCTTTCAAGAAAAATATCGTACGATTTATCTTATAATCATCGTACGATTATATTTAAGACTGTCGTAAACGGCTGTCACAAAAATATCGTTAAATATCGCAGACTATACGACCTCATAAGATTATCGTAAAGTTGATCTTTCACAGCTGCACGTGCTGATCATATGATATAAACTTCCGCGTTATTGGGTGAATTGTCCGCTTTTATCAATATCAAAAAAGGTAAATCAGCAAACTGACCTTAGAAAAGCCATTTACTTGTATATTAATGCAAATTCAACGAGGTTTTTTAAAACTAAATTCGTCGAACTAAACATTTCTCATCAATGTCTAAATACCTATGTCAAGATAATTATACAAGTACTCATAATTGCAAAGTTAATTTAGCTTACACTGTCTATTCCCAATGAAAGTATACCGATTGTCGCGCCGAAAGTGGAGCAATCAAACATTGGACAGCATGGTAAAAATGCACTTGTTCTAGATCATCTGCACCAAGTCTTTGGTGTATGACTTTATTGTCATTATATTTTATTATCATTTTGGTTTGGTTGGTTGGTTGTTGTCTGGTAAAGTATTTGCACGTATAAGAATACAATATTGTTGAACAGGTAAGATGAAAAAAATGGCTCATCCATTTTTCTTATATGTATTTGTCATGTTAGTATTCAAATCTGCATAGTTCTCTGCCTATATGGACGGTATTAAAACGAACTATAGAAGGATGGTATTGAAACGAACTTTAGATGCATATTATATTCCATCGCTTTCATACAAAATAACCGGTAACTCTAACTTTGGTTCTAGTACAGTGCTTGTTGTCGTATCCGTGTAACTACAACAATTATATGTAGCTAAAGCCTCGTTTACATTTGGCCTACGGAGCCCGTACGGCGCCCGTATCTCGCCGTAAGCATAAAATCGTGCAGGGATCGTGCGGTGACACACGGTGCCCGTGCGACCATCGCACGGTCTTACGGGCACCGCAGACGCCTGCGATCTTGTTTAAAAAAATGTTATACAAATCTTTAAAAATCGTAAGCCCGTAGCCTTGTGCGGACACCGCACGGTCGCCGCACGGACATCGCACGGAAGCCTTGCGATGATCGCGCGGAAATCGTACGATATCTTAACTATCAAACATCCAAAATAAAACCCGTAGAATCGTGCGATGACCGCACGATATCCTCCCAATATCCGTACGGAACCCGTACGATCTCCGCACGGAAATCACACGATTACCTCGCGATATCGCACGGGACCCGTACGGTCACATTAAGGTGTGTTCCCCCTCAATTATTTTCAAAATCGCACGGTCACCGTGCGGCATTGTGAACACATACGCCGCAGACCGTAGCTGTCTGCGATGTCCAAAAAATCGTAAGAAAAATCGCAGGCTGCGATATCGTACGGCGACCGTGGTAAATGTAAACTAGGCTTTAGGCATGTTTCATCTGGCTTAGTATCGCCGTTCACTTATTGTGTTTACTTGATTATTTCTCAGTGCATCTTTGACGAAAAGAGAGAGAAAAAAATATCGGATGCAGTGGTTTTGTTGTTGATGTTGTTGTTGTTGTTTTTAATAAGAAATCCTCCTATTTATCAAGAATTGTGACTATTTTTTGACTATTGACTGTGAAATTTTCCTTTTAACTAATGTAGAACTTGAATCATGAAACACAGGAATCCATATTGCACAATGTGAGAATAATTTGCTTTTTTTAAGTAAGTAATTTATTATAGGGATGAGTGTCTTTTTCACTGCGTTTATTGGGGTATAAAGTGCAATTGCCTTAGCACATGGCCAATAACGCCCGTAGGGCGTTATGATTAAGCCATGTGCTAAGGCAATTGCACTTTATACCCCAATAAACGCAGTGAAAAAGACACTCGTCCCTTATAATTGCAATCATGTAGATCGAGGAAACTATTAAAATACTCAGCCAAACATTAAAGCTTCAAGTCTACTTTCTCCGCGTAAAAATTACTATTTTTAGATCTTGTAATGTTTATCTCGCTATCGAAGTGAAATGTCATAAAGTAAAACAAATGATACACAAATAAACGACAACATTAAAATTCGTAGAGGTACTTATGACAAAAAAGCTTGTTTCTGCCAAATAAGTCTGTGTTTTTAAACGAAAACGGCGTGGTCGGTCTTAGTTGAGAGGGTTGCTTGACGGTCTTCGTCGACTTGCTGTTTTCTAATTTTACGTCGGCACAGAATCAGAACTGCATGCTCGTTATCGTAAATTCTTTCGAAAATATCTTAATTTATAATATATTGAATAGAAATGTTGCGTTGATGATCGGGAACTAGGCTAATTCGAGTTCCTACAACACAGGACTTGCAGATCGAAGTTCGGGGGTTTCCCGAAAGACCTATTGCATTTTATACAGAAATAAAGTGCAATGGATTTCCCCACGTGATGCGATTTAAACCAATCAGAATTCTTTATTTCATTGGATTGCAATTATGTATGTGTAAAAAATCTATTGATTTGGTATCTCCCAATTTCTGTGTCACTAGGAAGGGTAAGCAATCATTTTCAGTCATGATCATGAAAGGGTCGATTCTTACGGTTAAAAAAACAACTTTAAACCACTATGTAAACATTCTGCGACAATCGTACGATTATCGCAGAGTAACATCATGTAACGAAATGATGGTGCATCAATTGTTTTTAATATACCTCGTTTATTATACTATATTGTACTGGGAAGTTTGGCTTGTGCATAGCTAAATGATCGTTCTAACATCCGCGAGAGCTAGAAAGGAATCCGAGAAAATTGTCGGCTCATAGGGACACAATCGTAAAATTTACGACTGGTCTGTGAGTGTCGTATATTTTATCGTAGATTTCGCGATACGACGGCTTTCTTGAAAGCCTAAAAGTTTCTTGAAAGCCAATTTTTATCGTACGATTGCGATACGACCAAATTTCAATCGTAGGACCTTTCTTGAAAGAGGCCCCAGGTCTTCAAGAAACAACAATATATGTGTTAGTTAATTAATCAGAATTATGTTGTATTACAAGTAATTCAATGTACAACATTAGAAGGAAAACAATAATGGAATAGAAGAAATCGCTTCTACCAAGCAATTTTCCCCATGGTTTTTTCTTTGGGAAATTTCAAACTTCAGTATTGTGAACGGCTTCATTTTATATTCATATCATTCTGTAAAGTTAAAATGAAACGAGTCATATGCCAGCTTGATTAGTCCACCCTACAATTAACTACCCTTTGGTCCGAGGCCTAGAGTACGTGCCAATCTCTGATCTTTATTTAAATAAAAATACAAATACATCGATTATTTAATTTGACAAAATCATTTTCTAAGCAAATAAATGATTCCCCTGGGTTTTAAATTAAATGTCATTTGTTAGGTTGAAGAAATAAGATGACCCGAATATCAATAAATCGATCACTTGGAATTAAGATAAAAAACCGTGCAATAAAAAAGAAATTGTCATTTTGGCAAAATGGTTTGGTAGTAGAGTCATGTTTAGTTTTTTCTTTTAAAAAAAACCTTATCCTACCATACCAATACTTTGGCATAACTCACAATGTCATGAACAAGGGTTGCAATAAGAAAAAAAATAAACCAAATTGGGTTAAACTTGTCTTACTGGTTACGGTGATGTTGAATGATTTAGGTTAAAATTTTTAGGGTTAATCAAAATTTCACGAGCAAGTTTTAGGAATGTACATTTCTGCCATATTTGGTTGAAATCTAATTGGTTACGAAGAAGGAGAAGTTTAGACATTTCATTGAGATTTCATAGTCAAAATATCAAAAAATCGACAGAGCATAAAACGGTCAGAGAAATCAAAGCATATCAAATCAGGCCATATGCTTACCTCAACAGGTGTCAAGACAATCGGGGTGTTATTGAACTCTTTTTGAGATTTAGACAAAAGTGATTTTGTTTTGTGTTATATTTAATGAATAATGTGCATTGTTACACGAAAGTCAGTTGATTTAAGATTTACCAAATATACATTCTCAATTCGTACTTTTTTAAGTCAGTAACAGAGCTGATCTCTATTCATAGATATTTTTCCATATGCAAAGATTTTACAACTGCTGTTTTCGTGTTAAACTGTTAAAATATCTACATTTCTAAATATTTGGAAGTACAATTTCCACATTTATGAACCAGGAAAAGATAAATGCATTTTGAAATCTTTCATGTTTTAACATATTAAAGGCCTTACTCTGTATAAAAAAGATCCTGCACCATTGCTTTCTTCACACTGATCATCTGGTCCATATATCTGCCCAGCTGTGTCGTTCGTAAATTCCACAAGAGCCGATGCGTTAAAAGTTTGTGATCGATTACTCATACAATTCGAACCGCCACTGAAATTATAAAAAAGACACCTCAAATGGGTTGTTGAAAATGATCTCCAAATAATAATGGATCGCGTGTTCATCTATGGCACAATTGTTAATTATTTTACGTTTTGTTTGCCTGTGTGATTGCTTATATGAGTGCCTAAAACTAGAAAATAATTATATATATTTAACGATTGTTGACCAGTCCATTGAGAAACTTCTAACATTTCCTTAACAATGGAGTGAACTTTGAAATAAAATACTTATTGTTTAAATTTCGTTTTGTCGAATGTACTTAGTATGTAAATGAAACAAAGCCTAGAAAGGTATCGATAGAGGAATGACAAAGATGTATATTTTTATGTATCATTTTAATACATTGAAAGTACAAAACTATGATAATATATGATAACATAAAAATGTTGATGAACGATTGACAGATATGGCTGATATTCGATGAAATTACAGGGTAGTTCAATGATAATGTAGATTGCTATCATTATTATGTAGCACATTGATAGCATGATTCGAAATAATTTAGACAGCAATACACTTTAGACCTTTAAAGCACAATTAGATAAATACGCTTGATACGGTTGAAGCTTTATAATAATGATAATGTAGAATCTGGAAAGCAATTTTGGATATATATAATAAAAATAGAATTTTAATAGCATACAAAGATATTGAATCAGATTGTTATTTAATTCTATGTGAAAACTTTAATTGAGTTTTATCTTCTGTGAATTTTAAACTAGTAAATATTAATAAACGGCCTGAAAAAAACTGAATTGATGACAGGATTGAGTATTAACAGCCGTTGGCATTTTCAATAATACCAAACATATGGTCAAAGTACGATCATTATAATAGTTCAGTCCGTATGTGCAAATTTTAATCAAATTGGGTGAAACCTGTGGATCTTATAGCAGTACCGAGAATAGTTTGAGCCAAACTTCAAAAGGCCAATTTTTCTGTGATATTTTAGGGATCTGGCCTCTTTTCGAAAGGAACAAATTGTGAAGACTGATGGACGGGAAACAAGTCATTGATATGGCTTTGCTGTCAAACAAAGCATGTACGGATTTGCTGTCAAACAAAGCATTTACCGAGGTAGAGACAATTAAAATTCATCTAGCACTCAACAGCTGAGCGTAGGCACCCATAGGCAGTGTTCGTGTTAAGTTGCTTCATTAAAAATTTATACTTTGCTAAAAATCACCATCATTTAACAATCAACGAAGAATATTTTGGAATTGTTAGATATTGTTGAGTTATAAGATGATTTAGACAAAAAAAAAACGGTTACAACCGGATTCGTCAAGTGGCGATTTCGTCTTTCACCAGAAAAGCAAAACGTTTTGATATCGGTCGAAGTCTTTACGTAATAATGGTTATTTCTAACACATTGTACATAATGAATGCACCCTCACATGGCTTATAACATAGCATATAAATCCAGTGACTCGTCAGCACCTACCGTGGGAAATTAATTTTCCATTTACAAACCAATGTCCGTTTAAATCTACTTAATCGCACGACTTGGACATTTCCCACTTACGAGTCACGTCGATCTAAAAACTCAATAGAATACATAAGCATGGTTTACCGCGGTTAAATTTACACATTGGTCTACTTTTTGATAGTACTTCGAGAAATTTATGAATAGATTTTTGTGCATGAATATATATTTTAAATGTGTGTAAGAAAAATCCGTTCCCACGGATGACGGTGATTACTAGCTATACTGAATGACAGATAAATCAATCACCAAGAAAAATGTTGTAATTTACTTGTTGTTTTTTAACGTGTATGTTTAAAAATACAAGCATGCAATATATCTATTCGACCACGATTAAAATTATTACCCTACAAATCGAAAGGGAATTTCACAGTTTACATTTTCATATGTAATTAGTTATTAATCGTAATAGTCCGTCTTTTTTATATTTCATATGTATACCTTACGGACATAAGGCCAACTTATGAGCTTTTGTCGGGAGTACTGTGCGAATTCCATTAGGTGTTGTGAAGGTCATCTTATCCATAAAGCCTTTTTAATTTTTTTTACTAAGTTACGGATAAAAGTATATGTGGGACCCAAAGTATTTTTCTAAATTGTTTATTTGTTATATAAATTGGAAATATATCACGCACATCCACCTTCTTAGGGTCATTTGAGTTACTCTTCATTAAATCTCTGGTAAAAGTGTTGCATAAAAGGGAACCGATGCAAAATGGTAAAAATAATTGTATCCCAATTTCCTTTGAAACCATATAAGGATTGTATCCTTATGATAACGTCTATTCTGTATAATATGCAATTACAAACATTGGCTATTTTTGACCTAAATGCTTAAACAACTGCATTTGATATTTTCATAAAAGGAATAAAGGGCAATCGTCCCCTAAAACTGAAATCTTACTTACCTAAATAACAATATGATCCCTCGGCGAAACTATTTAGATTGTGGTCTATTTGCGTTCGATCGAGCAAAACGGAAAGTAAATAATAATAAAAAAAATACAAACACCGGTTTCCTTCTCCCTCTCCTCTGAAATTATATTTCCGATGGTTTGTCTATATACTTCAAGCCATGTCGAAGTATTTTCCCCCACAAGATCTGATGTATTTTATACAGTAATAAAGTGCAACAGATTTTATTAATGTGATCCTGCTAACAATCAAAATGCTTCTTAAATTTGGGTTAAAATTATATTTGGTTATTGGATCGTATTATGCTGACCTTTATTTCGTATGAGAGGAATAAAAGATCTTATTCCCCACTGCTTGCTTAATAAATGTTCTCTGTAGATACGATACGGTTAACGGGTAGAATGCCAATAAATAATGTTTAAGACTGTCAATTAAAGAACAGAACTTACGTATCCAGTGTAGTTATAAAGTTTTCAAAGTAATCCATAGAGCATGAAGAGAAGATCCACTGGTCCTTATTGAATACAGAGTTGGTTAGCTTTGTGCTTGATGAAGCAGCCATTACATATCCGTCACCTTCTAGACAACTGTTGCCGTCCCCGTCGTGATCAGAGTTGAGGCTAGAATAAATCACACAGAATATTGTCCATTTTTCTTGCAAATTAAGTAACAAGAGCAAAAGAGCTTTATACAGGCTATAGTTTTAGGAGCTAGGATATCATTTTCTACTATGGCAAGGTTTGCCTTTATTTGTGGACGCATTAAAATGGATACTTACGAAACAGTTATAAGGTTATCCTTCAAATTCTTCAGCGACAAGACCCGAAAAAATGCGCTTGAAGGAAAACTGTCAGCGAGTATATTTGAATTCATGTTGTAATAGTCAAACTGGAATATCAGAACAAAATCTCTGATTATTATGCACTGGTGGAAGGAAAATCCAGATAATTATTAACAATAATGTCAATCATGTTTATCTGCGATGCAGCGAATCTGTTATTATTTTAGCCGAAGGAATTACAAACTTTGTCAATTCATCACTTCGGAAACGCTTTGAATAAAAAGGAGCAATTACCTTTCCGTGCTCAATAGTCCTTTATATTGGCAGTCGTAAAATTCTGGAATAACCCTGCATATCTTTGCGCCTACCATCTCTCAATTGGAATGTGTTTTTTATACTTTCAAGCCTTTTTAAAGGATGAACATAGATTTCTCAGATGGCTGTTATTTTCCATAGCGGATCATCCTACATCAATGATGTCTTTTCAAAATATTAAACGCGATTATTGTTTTGGTTAAGAAGGCATATCTTCTTTTATATTAATATAGAAGATTTACGAGGGCGATCTTCTAAGTTCTGCATCACAAATTTGACCTTTTAAATTTCAACTTGAGAATATCAGACAGGGAAAAACTTACTTGTGCCCAAGCTCATGAGATGCAACAGTTGCCAATGATGCCTCAAAATGGTCTTCGTTTACAGAGTAGCGATTTTCATCACACAGCCCTCCAAGATAGGCAACACCTGTATCAATTATTGATTGAATGATAATTATGGCGTACTTTTGAAAATGAAAAAGACAAAAAAAAAACAAAAAAAAAAAAACAAATCATAAACACAGACATTCCCACACGCACACAAAACAACAACAATAACACCTCTAAAACACACACAACAAGATCCCAGGAGGGCCTTTATTGCTCCAGGGGCACTTTTTGCTAGGAAAGACCTAAGGCTAGTTAGAATTAATTACTTTAGAAATTTATAAGTTAAGATCTAGTCAAATTGCAAGGAAATTATCATTGCAGGTCTTAGTGAACGTCATGAAATGGCCATACAGCCCCGATAATTATGCAGGTAATTACAAGTTGATGAAAAAATATTCACACAAATTTCAAGAAAATTCTTCAAAAAATATGAATGATTCATTTCTACAAGGATTTTTACGTGAAGGCCCCTTTTTCTGTGATGCGGAAACGTATTGACAGCTGCAATATGAGCATGGTTAAATAATGGGAAACATATACCGAGGAGAAAATCTATCAAGTTATGTGCAACTATAAATTGTGAACCATGTATGACCCTTTTTTTATGGCTCAGCATTATAATGCATAATACTAAGAAATTTATGTGAGTGCCAAGAAGGCCAATGGTACGAACAATCGGAATTCAACATCGAAATCTGAAAAAGAATATCTCTTTAACTTTAACATCCTTTCCTGGCCTCCAACTGCTATTACACATAGGTCTTCGATTACAGACCCATCGGTGAAAGACAAAGAATCGAAAAGAATGAGTGCCGCCGGGTATCGTACCCGAGACCTCTAGATTGACAGTTCGACACGTTACCAACTGCGATATGACGGTAGCCGGTATTGTTTTGAATGAAAAAATTAATGGATGGGTGTATTTATGGAAAATACAGGGAAAGGGTTCGGGGAGTTATCGGCTGTACGCATTTGGATTGTCTTGAGCTTGTAAGTTTAAAAAGTGGTGAACGCCTTTCTTTCACCTTTTTAGTCACTTAACCATAGAAGGAAAATGTACTATACATGGAGATCAGTTCACAAGGGCGGTCTAAAAATTTTCTAGAACTGTAAGTTACCAAAGCGATTCAAAGACAAGAACCGAAGGTTACTCTAATTTGACAGCTTTCTTGTTCGTGTTCATACAAGTCATAAACGAGGAAACTTCTTAAGACGCTTTCAGTACTCGGCAAAATCTTTGGTCCTTTTCCTTCACTTCGTTGTTCACATGGTATTGAACGAGTCCATTATCTTACCAATTGCACACCAAATAGAGGTATTTGGAAAGTTGTTGGCATTAAAATATATGTTTTTTGCGACCGTTTTGGTTTTTCCATAATGTAATGTTGATACCATTTCTCTAATCTTAAACAGCATTGCTATCTTTAAAGATATATTGGGCGACTTTAAAAACGCAACAAAGTAAATTTGAATAAAGAGCAAAAGTTAATTTATTTGAATTCATTTTTGCCAACATCGTATGCAAGAAATGCTCTCTGTTTGACCGAAGTAATGGTTGTTCGATCTGAGGCTTCGGTTAGTTTTGGCATGGCATCATATTCAATTTGAAACGAATGTGCTCTGAATCGAGTAAATCACAAGGACAAATGTTCTTCAGAATGGGAAAGCGGTTACATGTTACTTCGATGAGACTCAAAAATGATCGATTTATGCCATTACGATTTGATCATCCGTAAGGCAGGATCTTGTCCATTCAGAGTTTCGGAAGACATTATTTTTCTAAAATGAGATAAGCGTCATGCCGTTTTCACGCTCTAAATGACATATTAGTCCTCAACGACATGTCTACAAAGGATTAGAATGCGTGAACAGGCTTTGTGTGTAGATTTTGCATTCACATGAGCAAAGTTTTTATTTTTTTTAATAATTGATAATTAATTTTTTTTAAAGATACAGGAAAGGAAGTAAGTGACGCCATTTCAAAGTCAATAAAACGACGTTCAGATACGGTCTTTGGACTGAACCTGCTTGAACGCAGTAATAATGACTGCTTTGCCCCAATGATTTATTTACTTTATCTATAAAATTTGTTTGATTTGTTTTTAAAAGAAAATATCGTCTTAACAATAGGACAACGGAAAAATTTCAATTTCGAAGTGTTTGCTAAAAATTTTCGCGATAACTGAAATACAAGAAAATGTTTCATAATGGCATTCATGTTGGAATAAAGGTAACATGTTAGGGTAACAAAATGATTATATTTCAGTCTGAATTAGTGTACTAATTATTACAATTTAGTAGTGCTTTACGTATTGCGTTTTTAAAGTCGCTCATTATATATTAACTTACAAAAATCACAAGGACATAGCAATGAAATATTAGCATTGTTTACATAATGGAACGCTATTTCGACAAATAGTTCGCAAACAATTTGTCATTTTACCATTTGACATAAAGTGCTTACATCATGTCGATATCATGATGATCTTCCACATTATGCTGTTATTTTCGTTATTTTTTTCAGAGGACCTGTACAATATTTATATAGAGGATATTGAATGAGTGGTCATTGCATACAAAATTTATTAATCGAGTCATCTTAAACAGATAAAAACGAGGCTGCGCCGAGTTTTTATCTGTTTATAGATGACGAGTTTAATAAATTGGGTATTTGATGAGCACAAATTTGATATTCTATTTATGATATGACCTGATTTTGGTGATATAACGAGAAAACTACGAAATTTATCGTTTCATGTTATAATTCCGCGAAACATATAACGCCGTTTGAAAAATGACGTCAGCAGATCCATTATGACGTCATTTTGTAACAAAAAAATAGCGTTGTTCTTCGTTCTTAGCTCATTTACATAGTTATTCCACTAGAGGAATAACACCCGTGTAATAACAAAAATATTGAATGGGGCTATTTCACTCCGGCGACGTAGGTCATATTATAAATACCTTTAATTACTGAAAAGAATAGTGAACAAATACCGAATAGCCTAATCAAACATTTGCGTTTTTTTTCTAGAAACATTGTGGACAGCCAACGTATTAAGCATTCATTTCAAAAAACAATATACAAGTTCATACAACAGCTCCGATGTGAATGAATCATAAACATTCCAAAGTTTAGAAATATACATAACGCGTCTCGCACATGTTAAACAAACGGGTTATGTTGTTTTCCATATCTTAAATTCAACCTACCAGCTAGAGCTGTATCAACAGTGCCACTTGTCTCAGAAACAAAGTCATACCTGGAATGGAAACAAAGCTTTCTAAAAAAAACATTGGACACATGTAAACGTATAATTTTGAAAAGCTTATTATCAAAGTACAATATTTTTGTCGGAATATGGTTTAATGCAGATTTTACCTTTTTTGATATCAACGATGGATTTGTAGTATTTTTCGCACCAATGCTCCCATTTTATCCTTTCCTAGTCTTCAGCTGCTATTACAATCAGATTTAAGATTATCCACCCATCGATTGGAGACAAATGTCGGAAAGGATATGGACGACCGAACCAAATAATACCCCGATGAATTAGAATTATGAGTCTCGTGCGCTCCCAACTGCTTCATAGCGGTTGCAAAACTCGTTTCATATTGCCGTTTTACATAAGTTGATCTGACATATGTAGTTGTAAACTTTCACTAGATTGTAACTTAGTTCTAAATGTATCTTTAGATACATTTCTTACAGTGTACGTAAACAACGTAGAGCACTACGTTTAAAAAAATGTAATTCGTAATTTCTAACTTACAGTGATTCCTTTCAATAAAACAAATTTACTTACGCTGAAAACAACATAGCGTGGTCGTAATCAAAAGTACCATTTAAGTTGTCGTTAGCCCACGACTTAGACGAGCTCAATATAACCGACCCAACTACTTGAGACCTAACATCTCCAGATCCAATGGCGTATATGTTATCTTCTACGAATGAAGCACTGCTTGTCGACTAACGAAATAAATGACATATCTGCATTAAATATTAGACAATTAGATGATTCTGTCATTGACGATCACACATCTGATGTACTATCTTTAATACAGCACCCCATCCATATAACTCCATCACAACGTTCATAAAAATAAACATCTTAACCCATATTAAATATCTTACTAGCTGATAAGATAATAAAATTGTCTTATTGGTTCATGAAAATAGCATTTTCCCCAAAAACATGAAACGGTCAATATAAACCCCTAAGGTCACACATAAAAAAGAAGGAGCACTTTAACAAGAAATTCTTGAGGCCCAGGATGGCCAAATATCGCTCCAGGAAACCATTAATTTGCCTAGAGTAAATCTTAAGAAAATCAAGATTTTAGAAAACAGGTCATGGTCTAGCCCTTATTATTCAAATTTTAAAAAAAGAGGTCAAAAAGGTCTTTGTAAAGGACAAACATGCAACATTATGCTATAATCATGGACAGTCACCTAAAAGCATTTTCTTTGCCTAAATTAAGTCCTTGATTTTAAAATAAAGTAAGTAAAAGGTAAAAGGTAAAAGGTCAGGGTTAGGGGTCAAGGGTTAAATATGACGTGAGAATCGAAGAAAATCAGATACGAACGTAATTTTTTTTACTCAAACAGTCCTAACCCTAATGGTTTTAAGCTTTAGAAAGTGTGTCAAAGGTCAATGTCAGGGTCCAACAGAAAGCCAGAATCATAGACACTCATCTAACAACATTTAATAGTATTAAAGTATAGTTCTATACTTAATAATTCACTATTTTTGACAAAAGGTCAAATATCAAGATCGTCGTCAAATGTTCAACATGGTGCCAAAATCAAATACTATCATCTTCCAACTTTTATATTACTTTTTCCTACAAAGTTCTAGCTTAATAGTTTAATCCAGAGTTTATCATGATACAAGAATCAATGATAATGATAGAAGCAAAGAACAGAAGGTAAAGCCCGATTAAAATTTAAACGAACTTATCGATGAGATCATGTCCCAAGGATCATTTGTGTGAAACCCAAGGTTTAAAGATGATATTATGGACTTTAACTTTAAGCTTACTTTCTTAAATATTGAATTACTGGGTCTATTTAATCAAAAGTTATTGTTGGTAGATGATAGTCTTTTGAGTCTGGAATCATGTTGACAACCCAATCTTGAGCTTTTAATTTCTTATTAATTATTCAGGTATTAAGATAGTGTAAATACATATATATTCAATAAACAAGAGAACCATTATGGTCCTATATCGCTCACCCGAGTAAGACTCATAATTTGTCAACCATGTTAAGATTACCAGAGATTGTTTGATGTACATTTGGGGTGGTTTTAAAAGAAACAGACTTTAGTTTCGTCCTACTGCAATTTGCTTTTTTTTTAATTTTCGTAATTTTCAACCTTTCTCATACCATGGCAACCAAAGTTATTGATGGAATCGAATTCCTTTAACAACTTTAGTAGACTTACACCTTAAAAACATCCCTGCCAAGTTTAAAATTGATTGGCCCGATGGTTAAGAAGAAGATGAATTTATTCTAAGATTTTCGGCAATTTACCGTCTTTCAGTTGAAAAGGATTTGATGAGTTAAATTTTTTAAACAGCTTTGGTAGAGCTTTACCCAAGGAACATAACTGCCACGTTTCAGCTTGATTGGCCAGAGTTTACATGAAGAATATTTTTTCTAAGAGTTTTCGTTACCATGGAAACCAAACTTTTTTAAGTAATTACATTCTTCAAACAACTTTTAAACAGCTTTACCAAAGGGATATCACTGTCAAGTTTCTACTTGATTGGCCTGGTGGTTTAGAAGGAGAAGAACTTTTTCTTAAATTTTGGCCATTTTCAGCCTTTCCATTACCATGGATACCAGAGTTTTTTTTATTAGATAAATTTCTTTTATTAACTTTTGAAAGGCTTCACTAAAGAAAATCCCAAATAAGTTTCAGCATGATTTGCCTAGTGGTTTAGGAGGAGAAGAGTTTTTTTCTATGATTTTCAGCAAATTTCTGCCTTTTATCAGTCTTTCAGTTACAATGGAAATCAGAGTTTTTGGTGAAATCAAAATCTTTTAACAACGTTTGATGAGTTTCACCTAAGGATCGTCCCTGCCAAGCTTCAGCTTGATTGGCTTAGTGGTTTAGGGGGAGAAGAATTTTCCTTAAATTTTGGGCAATTTTCGGCCTTTCTGTTACCATGGCAACCAGCGTTTTTGAAAGAATTTAATTCTTCACTTAAGGAACACCCTCGCAAAAGTTCAGGTTGATTTGACCAATGGTTTAAGAGGAGAAGATGTTAAAAGAATTATTCACAAACGGACGATGGACGGACGTCGGACGACGAGTGATCACACTTTGCGCTCAGGTGATTTAAAAACCTATAATAATTTAGAAAGAAATATAATTAAAAATTCATATCTCAAAACTATGTTAAAACATCCATTTCAAGGTTGGCGGCACAAATCAGATGTAAAATCTTATTTTCATTGTGGTGCTTTGATGAGGAGTATAAGCATAGTAAAGCACCATCCTACACAAATTATGTATTTATATAAAACATGACTAGAAATAACACACGTGTCAAATGCGCAGAAATTCTATGGAAGGTTTTGAGATGTAAGAGTATTATTTTTTTAATATCCAGAGTAGAAATTAGTAAGTAAACTGAAACGAACTTCTAATCGGTCACTACATATTTCTCCATTCTCGACATTTCAAAGAAACTAATTTAATAAAACATAAATTTCGTGCAAAGATAAAACAATCTCAAGGATTTCGGTAAAGGGTATTAGTAAAAGGACCAACAGAACGATTGTAGCAGACAAAAGAAGACACCAACCCATCTTTGAAAAGACCTACCAAATGCAGTGAGTTTTCAAAAACTTAGTTGAGGAAATACCGTTATGTTGTTGAAAAATATTCATCCTAACGATGCTTTTAAGGTAGCTGATTAGTAATAAGTAAAGGTGTTGGTTTGCGTAAATGATGGGACTTTGTTAAATTTACCCCACCCACCAATGGTAAATTTGAAATTGGGGGTACCGATGTTCTCATGCAAGTTAAATTGCTTTCCCCGGTGAAATTTTGATTAATTTTGGTTTCGCTATCTTCTAAGTGAACGGGCTATCAGACCTCAATAAACATTTGTATCTCTAACATTATTACACAATAATTTTCGAGCTTTATTTGAGTGAAGGATTAGAAGTTTGTTAAGTTTATATCATAAAAGCGAGGGGTTTTTTTGTTACCATAAGTGCCCACAATGGGGTAGAATAAAATTGCCAGTGGACTGGGAGCCTGTATTATAGGAGTGAACTGCATTGAAAGAGACAATAATATCGGTTATGCATACAGACCATGCATTATTTTGGAAAAAAACAACAAAGAAAACAAACAAAAAAAAAACAAAAAAAAAACGCTACATAGTTATATCTGTTCAACTTTTTTCCGGAGGAAGCCAATTGAACTCTTTGAAATCATCAAACCTTATATGTGCAGTATGCTCTAAATTAAAAATGAAACGAATTGATTGCCTTCTTAAATATTGATTAAGTAGGTCTAGAACTATATTCTACTGCTTAAAGGTTTTGGTAGATGGCGGGATTAATTAAATAATAAAGGTAAGTGGATGACTATCTTTGATTCTGGCATCATATTGAATGTTTGTTCCTTTCATTTTTTTATGCTAACTCTGGCTAGACATATAAAATAATACATATAAATGTTGATAGATTATTGCCTTTGATTCTGGCATCATGTTGAATACAAGTTCATTTAATTCACATAATACAAGGCCACTGGCCCAAAATATACAGAATCCTACAATAACTAACTATGTATGTATGAGACACACTAGGCGGGGGACTTTTTCACAGTTCTATAGCGTATCTTTACTGTTATAATTTTTTTAATCACATAACCCCCACAAACGCGTGGTTTCTGACCTTGCCTTCATTTCTTAATTAATGATTTATACGGTCTAGGATTGTAGTAAGTCAATCAAAAAGGTTGGTACATGAAAATCTGCTGCATCATGTTGAACACTTGATCCTTAACTTGATCTTTGACATACTTTCTTAAATTTCCTATAATAGCGATACTCGGCCCTCCTGGGCATCAGGTATTTCTGATATATATTTCACCATCTTATCTTCATATCTTCCTTCACCATCGGGCCCTTACCAATCAATAGTGCTACAAAGACGCATTCGGTAGCTTACTGGTATAATGAAGGACTCGTGACTTGAAGGTTCACGGTTCGAATTCCATTGTAGCTCGGTCGTTTATGGAGAAACACTTAAATACCAGCCGAGCTTTAGATCAGGCAAATGAGAAATTGTTAGAAGTATGTCCTTTTGAACGTACAACATTTGCATTAAGTGTTTGAAAGCTACTCTATTAGCTTTGAGCTTTCGTCCCAATCGAATTACGATAACAAGTATAGAGTATAGGGTGTTTCACTATGATAACTTATAACTGGACTGCTAATTGAATCAATTGTGTCCAGACAAGACAAGTGTCCTTTTATCAAAATGCAATGTTTAATTGACTTACGTCTGCTATATAAATTCCTGCAAACATGCATTCAATTGTAAAGCTTCGATCTGCAACCGAATGGTACCTTGTATTTATCTGGAAAATATGATGTTACCAATTCAAAAATTACAATCTGGGAGATCCGTAAAATGACATATTTGAAAAATATATTGCTTCCGGTATCTCTGGTTAAACGGAGGTTTTAATTTGCATAAAACGAGGATTGTCACAAATATTCTGAATAATTTCAAAATGAAATTGTTTCCAAACTGTGACTTGCATGAAATATTTAAACTTTAACATCAACTCCATAAAAGTCTATTAACAATTTATTGAGTAATTTTGCACTTTCCCAGCCAAATTGACTTTGTAAGTTTGTACGTTTTTACCAAGGTAAGCGAACTGAAAAGCTGACTCGCAATGTCAAACGGTATGTTTTTCGCACGTTTCGAAAACTTCGAATGAAAATTTGCGAAGTCAATGGATAACCTCTTCAATGGGTAGCCAATGATTGGTCGTTTAAAGCGTGTTCAAGGTCTTGGCCACCTTATAACAGTTACTGAATTTATGACAGAGGCGGTTCGGCGCGATACGACTTACATTGCAATGACTCGGTCGTGCAATTAGTTAACCTCAGTGTTTGTCTAATCTGCAACTGCGGCATTAATAGGCAGAAAGACGCTTTGTTGAAAAATTAGGAGTGAATATATGTTAGGGATGGAATAAACAGTTGTCCTCTTTTGATCCCCACATTCTTCCCGATATTTGTCTCCAAACACTGGTTGTATAATCGTTAACATATGTGACCCGTCATGCAAAAATGTACCATAACGTAGTGCGTAAAGTGCCGACCCTTTTCAGACTGCGGGGATTGCACAGACTGACTTGGGTCGACACTTTTCGCACTTTGCCTATTTTCCGTATCTAGAATGATCAATCTACCTTCCAATGAAAGTTTTATTTGAAATGCGACCTTTGGTTGACCTATGATGTACTCAATCTCTTTTTCACAAATTCTGTCTACAGATTTCCAAGATGGTCCCTCTTTTGCGTTACGGGTCACATATTCATGTGCGTAATGAGTAGCTGGTGGCTCGGAAAATTATCATGGTAATACTGGTAATAAAAATACTAGGAATATATGGGTATCAGTCTCTCTTTCAATTTCGACGAAAATAGAGAAAAGAAAATGTTCAAAGCAACATATATCTTCGAACAGACAACAGTCTTCTTCCTTATGTTAAATGCGATTGAAATAATATCATATGTTAAAATGAAATTGCCGATCCCAGTTAATTCATCTGACAGTCCACAAAAGCCTTGTGGCAATCGTCTTTTTCCCCCAATAATGGGCGTATGATTTGTAGATTGGCAGCTCCTTGACCGTATAAAATGCAGTGGGTAGAACCATGAATGCAACTGACTGCGATTTAATTGAAACTTTGCTGAAAACGAATTTCGAATTCAATTAAAATACAAATAATTATGTCACCAAGACATTATACTTACGGCATTGATGACGAAAGAGTAAAACTGTCTAATATTGTTTATTGTTGAAATTGCCCGCTCAGAATTTGTTCCGTTCGTTTTGTTATACCAACTACAAGTAAAAATGTCAAGTTTTGCAGATTGCGTCGTCCGAAAAAGACGTCTAATAACACGTTGTGACGCTATTTAACAGAACGCGATTTGTCTAGCAAAATATTATCAAAATGTTTATTCCGTGAAGTTGCATCGATTCATTGCAATAATTAAGTTAAAAGAGAATAGAATAAATAAATTAAAAAGCTACAGTTCAAGTCTTCTTTCTATGGTATCCCAAAAGGGTTACTATAATGCTAATGTAGTTAACATAAAAATCATACAGTGTGTCGTATCCACGAATAAAAATAGGTAAGCAAGAATATAATTATGGTTTTGAAAAAAAATCAGACCAACATCGAAAGACATGTTTACTTCAGAGCAAAGAGGTGTATATTAGGCCCATCGACGCAGTATCTAAATACGTGTATATCCCATGTATATTAAGTTTGCAATGAAATAATGTAATGTTTATAAACAGAAAACCTACAAACTGTATATAGAGTAATCAACGACTGTGAGTATTTCTATTTCATAATTAGCTGTCTGGCGTTTTATCCTCAATTTATTATCATTTTCATTCCATGTCCTCTTTACTTTTTCCTCGCCTGAAATGAAATTAAGAATTAGAAATGAATCGAATCACAAAGCGTAAATATTAATTGATAGAATAGAAGGCAGGAAGTTATGATTTGTTACAATTCTTAGTGTGTCTTTTTTCCTTTTTATTCCTTATTGGTAATTGTTATGGGAGACCACTCTCACCACTGTCCTGCATAGCTTCGTAGGTTTAATGTCTGACATCTGCGTCAGGGAAGATCTTCTTTGGCTCAGTGGTTAGCGCACTGGACTTTTAAATAAAAAACTTGAATATTACATGTCGGCGTTGGTACGACACCGGCTCATGTCGGATATTTTTCAGCTATGATTCGGTTGAGGACAGTTCGTACGTAACATAATAGTTTATAAAACACCTCATTAAGTATGTACAAGTATAAATTAATTAGAAAGATTTTTCTTTAATTTAAAGTAAGAAGTAGGGGCTAGATACGAATTTCACCTCTATCTTTCGTAGCAGTCGTCTTTTTTCAAAACAAATTCACAAATTCCTGATTAAATAAGGTTATAAGAACATTTTTCTGTTACAAGGAAGTAATTTTTTTTACATACGCAGTTTGCAATTGAATATATCAAGTGAACAGATAAATTTAATTTTCAAACTTACATTTGATTTGTTAAAGAGAAGTTCTTAATTTCATTTAACAATACTTTCTTACCAGAAAAGTTTTTATTTACGTTATCAGATTTTGTCGAAGAACTACTTTTTATTTTTGATATTGTGTGTTTCGATTCCAATTCTGTTTGTGGTGGCTGTATCAAATATATCTCGTTTTCAATAAGTAATGTACCAAACTGAAAAATAAAATATATTTAGGGTATTAGAAATAACTTATCATGCACGAAATACATTTAAATTGGTTATTGTGTTAAATAGAAATAGTTGTACTGGCTTAATAGATGTAGCTTATTTGGCCCTACTAACTAGAAAAAGGTTCATATAGTTTTAGGCCCTTCGGATTGAGACAATTTTTATGCATTTTCCTTCTGATTTAGTTTTATTTCCTTCCGATGAAGATAAGAGGACTATAGAGACATGAAACTTGGGAATTAAGTCATCAGATATGTACCAAAGCAATGGGGGATATTTGGTATTGTTTGGTCTTGATAGTTATTTTTTATGGGTAAATACTTAATCGTAATTACTTATTTCTTAAAACTAATTTATTATTTTCAATTTCTTAAAAGTTATTTTCAGGCATATTTCAGTTGATTGCATGCGTTTTACATTCATCTTTAGCTCTAGTGACCTAAGGTCAAAGGAGCTATTTCGATACCAGTTTTCCGTCCGGCGTCCGTCCGTTTGGGAGTCTGTCCGTCAGTCCGACCGTCCGTTAACTTGTTAACGCCCTAGAGTCCACTGTTTTTAGCGCCACTTGACTAAGTCCGACGGAGCTTTTATATAAACATCTTGTCCTCTGAAACTACTGGGAAGAATTTCAACAAAACTTTACGAGAATGATCATTAGGCCACGCTCTCTAAGATTCATTCAAGAAATTCTGATCGGATAAATTGGGCGCTTCGGGCTGACGAGTGACCATAAAAGGGGGCCCCTATTGTAAAATATAGAAAAAATGTTTTCCTCAACTACTGGTCAGCATTCAACCAATCTTTACAGAAATGTTCCTCACGACATGAACTTTCAGTTTTTTCGTGTAATTCCGATCGAGCGGGTACTTTAGGCGCTACAGACTTGTCACTAAACAAGAGGGTCAGAATGTCCCTTAACACGCTACAAAATTTCCAGGACACCCATTATGAATTTCTAAATTCAAGGGTGCTTTATGAGCCTAAAGAGCCTTAATGTAAAACTAAATTGTTTGCCAATTTCTCCTAGTCTAATAGTCAAAAATTTTCATATTTGAGTTGCAAATCAGATCTTCTTGACCTATATCTATTGAAATTTTGCGTTTAAAAAGGTGTCACTGGAAAAGGGACTTTGATGTTATAAGCTCTCTTTTTGTCATGCAATTTTTTTTATATCGGCTAAATTGTTGATTTGTTACAGACATGGTCTTCATAATTCACATTTGCAGTACTCGTGTCAAACCTTTTTTGTTGGTATTAGGGTCAATGTCATCAGTCAAGGTCAATGTCATCAGTCAAGGTCATGTGTCAAGGTCAGAATTTAGAAAAAATGAACCTTTAAGAATGACCATAATTTTGCAATGGTAAGTGATGTAGCCTTCATATTTCAAATGTTTATCACTTTCGACAAGACCTTTTTGTTAAGAAATCTAAGGCAATGATATCGCCCAACGTCAAGGTCAAATTGTCGAGGCAAATAAATTTCTATCATAAAAATTCAAAGTTTGCCAAAATTTTTAATTGGAATGAGAACGAAGGGTCTTCATATTTCACATGTGCTTTGCTTGTGATAAGTCATATCTGTTGGTACCAAAGTCAAGGTTATCAATCAACGTCAATGTCATTTTTGAAGGACACATTTGTGAAAAAAAACTGTATTAGTTTAGTGATATTCATTTCATATTTCACACAATGATTGCTTGGGGCATGGCCTTTCTGATTAATTAATCCAAGTTCAAAGTCATCAGTCAAGGTAAAATTTTGGAAAAAAACATCGGCCATAACTTTTAAATGGTAAGTGATTGGGCCTTCATATTTCACATGATGATTGCTTTGGACCAAGCATTTCTGTTGGTTCCAAGTTCAAGGTCATCAGTCGAGTTCAAGGTATTTTTTAGGTCAGTTTTTATACGCCGCCGGAGGCGGACGTATATTGGCGTCATCTTCTCCGTCTGTCCGTCCGTCCATCCGTCCATCCGTCCGTCCGTCCGTCCGTCCATCCGTCCGTCCATCCGTCCGTCCGTACGTCCGTCCACTTTTCTTGTCAACGCAACTCCTCCTAAACTACTGGCTGGATCTTCTTGAAACTTGGTCAATATTATCACCTCAATTGGTAGATGTGCATGAAGGAAGGATTTTACGGTTCGTTGATTTTTGCCTGAGTTATGCCCCTTGATAACTTAGTCTCTGGGTCCACTTTTCTTGTCAACGCAACTCCTCCTAAGTTTCTGGCTGGATCTTCTTGAAACTTGGTCAATGTAATCACCTCAATTGGTAGATGTGCATGAAGGAAGGATTTTACGGTTCATTGATTTTTGCCTGAGTTATGCCCCTTGATAACTTAGTCTCTGGGTCCACTTTTCTTGTCAACGCAACTCCTCCTAAGTTTCTGGCTGGATCTTTTTGAAACTTGGTCGATGTTATCACCTCAATTGGTAGATGTGCATGAAGGAAGGATTTTATGGTTCGTTGATTTTTGCCTGAGTTATGCCCCTTGATAACTTAGTCTCTGGGTCCACTTTTCTTGTCAACGCAACGCCTCCTAAGTTTCTGGCTGGATCTTTTTGAAACTTGGTCTATGTAATCACCTCAATTGGTAGATGTTCATGAAGGAAGGATTTTACGGTTCATTGATTTTTGCCTAAGTTATGCCCCTTAAAACTTAGTCTCTGGGTCCACTTTTCTTGTCAACGCAACTCCTCCTAAGTTTCCGGCTGGATCTTCTTGAAACTTGGTCAATGTTATCACCTCAATTGGTAGATGTGCATGAAGGAAGGATTTTATGGTTTGTTGATTTTTGCCTGAGTTATGCCCCTTAAAAACTTAGTATCTAGGGCTCATTGAAATTGCAGCCTTTTGAACACAAATCCTCCTTACTTTTTGTCTTTATTTAAATGAAACTTGGTCAATGTCATCACCATAATTTGAAGATGTACATGGATCAAGGATTTTATGGCTCATTTATTTCCCTGAATTATGCCCCCTTAAAACTTAGTGCCTGGGGCTTATTGAAATTGCAGCCATGTGAAGGCAACTCCTCCTAACTTTTTGTCTTGATTTAAATGAAACTTGGTCATTTTCAATTTGGTTCTGTCAAAATAAGTAGTGTCTACAATTATTTCTGTGAAACAGCAGCAATGTGGCGGCGTATTTTGTGACGATGGCACTCTTGTTTGTAGTTAAAACTAATAGTAGCCATAACTTTTTTTCGACTCGTTTTTTTTCACGCTTCCAGCACTAAACAACTGAGCGTAGGCACCAATAGGCGATGCTCTTGTTTGTTGAATACCAAAAAGCATAAAGGAAACTGTTTGATTCGCCTAACCATGAGCTACTAGAGACAAACACTGGTTGGAAATATATGTCCATTAAACATGTCTTTTAAAAGGCGCTTGGTGTGATTTCTGTACTTTTCTCCGAGTAGACGGTCCTAAACTTTTTCTCCACAACCCTGTGAACCCGTCAGCATATGCTGTAATAGCCTACATATAAAAGATGTCTCGTAAACTGTTTTTAGGTTCATGTAAAATGTTTGAGACCCAATGTTAATGACACTTCATTCGGCAGGAAAACACTGTATGTCCAGGTATATTATATATAAAAATGAAGCTATTTATGAGCACTCTCAGTATAGCAACATACCACTACAATAACTATAGCAGTATAGACAGAACATTGTGGAAAAGGGTCATTTTTTACAGAACAAGCAACTGCATGGCGGTTGGATAAAATTGGCTAATATTTCAACAGAATACAGTCTAAAATACTATCCAGGTAGTGCTACAACCGTTGGTATAAAACTCGGAATCAAGTTTATGCAATTTATTTATTTTGACTTATTTTAAGAACTCATATGTCATTCTTTAACGTGTAGATCCATGTAAGGTATGGTGTGTTCTCACAACATAAATAGATATTAATGGTTTATATTCCTGTAAGGTTGTTTAGCAATATATCATGTTCTATGTCACAAAATTATTAATATATAAGTCTTTGTAAAAGATCAGTGACTTCAAAAAACTATAATTTGTGATAAGTCTCAGAAAATATTGTAAATTATTATGGTGTGGTATTGCACCATACCTAACATGCATTTTAAAAGCAGATCAAATCGGTTTGACGTGTATGTTGACAAAATGAATGGAAGTTGATTGTTTCAAATGAGCCTTTTGGGACTGAGTTTTATATCTTTGGTTGTAATTGTACCTTGTAGGTACATTTGTCTACATTCTGTTCAAATTTAGGCAAGGTTTGTAAGATTAGGTCTCTAATGTTGTGCAACAAATTGTGATCATCTACAGCTTAAGCTTGATTAGCTGGTTAAACTGTCTTTTTGCAAATAGAAGGAGCAATAAAATTGGTTCAAAAACTCTTTACATAAACCTTTAGTAAATTTTAACGGTTGGTTTAAAGCATACTTAATAATCAAGCACATATTCGGGGAACATAACCCATAGTAGTGAAAAAACGACCATGGCGCGGCCATCTTGAAAATTATGACGTCATAGGTCGGCCATTTTGAATGAGTGTCGTCACCCACCGAGCGGCCATATTGAATGTGCCATTCAATATGGCGACCACGAAGGATAGCGCGGCCATCTTGGATTTTTTAGGGATTAATGTCAACGGGATTAAACCCTGTTCCAGTCATGTTACCATGGAAAAAGTTGCCTAGACACCATTTTAAAAAGCGCGCCAAAAAAAGCGGATAAAATCGATTTTCCAACTAGTAGAGGTGAAAGGGTAAAGGAATGCGTTTAATCTATGAATATTGGGAAAATTATAAAAGGGTTGTAGTATTTAGTACAGGTAACTATATCGGGTTTAAATCGAGCGGTCAAATAACAATGGTTGTTGAAATAGCGTATCTTATTATTGGTTAGTAAATGATATAGTCGATTTTTTCGGACACGCGTAATTTCATATTTTCCTCCAAAAACTCGTAGCTACAGCTTGTGTAAAAAGACATACCCAACTTTTCAACGTATAGTCCTTAGTAGCAGACGTCTTTTTTTTCTATGTGCAAGTATTGTTATAAGATAGTAGCAGACGAAATTTTCAAAACATCGTAACTGCAGCTTGTGTAAAACGACATACCCAATTTTTCAACATATAGTCCTTAGTAGCAGATGTCTTTTTTATGTGTAAATATTGTTATAGAATAAGACATTTTTAAAACTTCATAACAACTGCTTCTGCAAAAGGACACACTCTCCTTTTCAACATATAGTCATTGCAGACGTTTTTTTTATTGTTTGAACAATAAGGTTATTCGATGGTAGCAAAAGTCATTTTTAAAACTTCGACATTTATAAATCATCGTAACCACTGCTTGTGCAAAAGTGAAGAGATAACTTTTCAATGCACGGTCCTAAGCAGCAGACGACACTTTTCAAAAACTACCAAGCACAGCTTGGTTAAGATGTAAAGATAACCCTTCAGTGTATTGTGTTTAGGGGCAGCGACCTTTTTGTATGACCAATCCCGTTATGCAATAGTAGCAGACGACAAAATTTAAACTTCATAATTACAGTGACTTTCAATAGAGAGTTTAAGTGCGTTATTAGTATTAATTTTAACAACATGGAAAAGTCCAGATAGATCAATGGTTTCTGAAATTCTAGTTAAAGAGCCAATACCTATAGCACGATAATTATTACACTTGTCTTAAATCATGGTGCCTCAAACTATATGGAAGTTCGGTGTTGAGACAGAAGGGCCTTTGTCCATTTCGACAATATAAATTCAAATGAGATCCTTTCAATCCAAAGGTGATATATGACTTGACACATGTCGGCTGGGTTGATCTTTATTCTGTTAGTTTGAACGTGTTTTATAGCCACTTTCAACTATCTTTAGGTTATATTGCAGCCACTGGAGCACCTAAAATGGGTTCTAGGTATTTTTCATTCCATGCTTTCTTAGCCTCCTATCACGAAACTGTAATTGCGAATAGATCTTATTAACGAGAAGAGCAGCGAATAAAAACCATAATTCTTTTTTTTCATATATTATAAGATAACGTCTTTTGTTATTTTTTCTTTAATTTATCCGTAACCTTAATACTCAAGCAATCTAGAAGCATAAAAATGTGCACGTGAATAAACTTTATACGGATGAATTGCTGTACAAATCATAACTATCCTTTTCATTTTTTTTAGTTGTCGTCTTTTGATAAAAAAATTTCTTAGTTTTTGTCCGGAGCATTACTCAAAAAGTATTCAGCCTAGAAACATAAAACTTTAAGGGTGAAAAGTTCTTATCAATGAAAATTGCAGTTCAAAAACACAACTCTCCGTTTTGTAGTTTTCGAGTTATTGCCCTTTGCAAATTTCAAAATTGTTCTATACCAGAGCATTACTAAAGGGTAAACACTATGCATCTTCGTGGATAGCTCTTAGTATAGGTGTATTTTCAAAACGGAGCTCTGGCGTAGGCGTTGAGTCCATTACCATAGGTATATCGGGTATATTTGAAAAAGCATAATAATAGAAATTGAAGGTTATACGTCCTTTTCGAATTCGAAAGCACATGAATGAGTAAACCTTACGATCTTAGAAAAGCAATACGTTTGATTCGAAGGGTAGATTGTTTCATTTTTAGGTATTGTTTAAACCTGTTTTATTCATTTTGAAAGAAAAAGCACAATAATTTTACCGTTTAAAGTAGATATCACGGCTTTCCGTGCAAAATCTACCTATACAAGGCAAAATGACAAAAACTCTTTCTTTATAATTTGACTTATTATAATTTGTAGATTGATTCAATCTAGAGAAGTGAAGTAGGATCTATTACGGTCTTCTTTTTTTATTTTAAGTTGTTGCCTTATTGTCTTTCCTTTACGTTTGTTTAGAAGAAAAAAGAAATGTGAGATATTTTTTAATCTTAAAGGGTCAGTTTAACAACCAGTCACCCGACACATTTAATTTCTGTAATTATTGATAACTGTGTACATGATATTGGAAAAGTATAACCCAAAAGTATTTTTGATATGAATGTAACACTTTTCTATGGAAACTTTTTTTCTGAACGCACAAGAGATATGGACAAGGAGTATTATATTGACCTGGTCTTAAAGTAGAGGCGAGTAAATGTTCTAGAAACGTCCTTTGCTTCAATATCAATTTTGATATCCTCAGGTTGAAACTCCAAACCCTGTCTTTTGTCAAACTTAAAAACAAAATAAATTTTATTTAGTAGCTCATTTGAAATATGTGTTATTCCAGTCCATGAAAATTTTCGATTTAAAGTCGGTTCTTACGTGACTCTATGGAGTAAATGTGTCGATTATTTCACAACCTTGTAAAAATAGTTAAACGTGTTCTTTTGAAGTCATTTTGAAGATGTCGTTCATTGATACGTCTATTGTCATTGTTGATTGGTCTGTTCATAAACAATTTGCAATATAGTTCATGTGAAGTACTAAAGTAAAGTTTTCCTTTCAAAATTTTGTTTTGATGAAATATTTGAAATAAACTCGATTCGGGAAAACTCATTTGTATATATGATTATCTTTCCTTGAAAAAGTTTTCTCCAATTATCCAGCTCAACAATCTAGACAGACTTGTGATAAGCCCATAAAAAGACAAAACATCAGCAACAACAAAACTGTAGATTGCTCTTAATGAATTTAATGAAGTGCATATCATATATTCATGAAAATGATCACTAAAGAAAATTTTTTTTGCAAACATTTTATATTCTGCTTTATTGAAAATGTATTTTGTTATTAAAAACCGATACGCGTTGTGAATGCTTTGGATTCAAAAGATCTTCAAACAAATTAAGGTTTGTCTTTATTTTTGAATCAGGCGTTTATTTTTTTTTTCTTTTGTAGTTACTGTTGTATGACTTTAGAAAAGACCATGTTTGTGAGATCAATAAAACATTAAAATAAAATGACTGTAAATAAACAAAGAGATTGTTGTATGACTTTAGAAAAGACTATGTTTGTGAGATCAATAAAACATTGAAATAAAATGACTGTAAATAAACAAAGAGATTGTTGTAGTAATTGGCATTTGGTGAGACGACCGTCGTTTGATCTATGAAATAATTTTAAGCCACGAACTGTAAAAAAAAACTATTAAAAGGGTTAAATATTATCACAATGTGATTGATATTTTCATCTCTGTCCGTCAATTCCGACGTCAGTAAAAACGCCTGCATATTCAGAACTCATCAACGGCTAAATTTATGGACAATTATGGATGGGTTTGGCTATTCTTTTTAAAGAATGATCGTTATCAACTGACTTTACGCATATTGTGTATATCTGATGATATTTTGATGTACAAATATTCTGCGGTATATCTGTGACCATGAAATTCTTGTTTTAACATACAACAGAATTTACAATGCAATACATAAAAAACAACGTTTGCATATCGTTATTGCACCAAACTAGTTTACAGCAAAAGGAAACAGAAATGCCATTACCTATTTTTTGTGAAAATAAGCTTTGACATGACAAGAGTAAGCCCATTATGTAAAGCACTCGATTGAAAGCACTTAAATTTTTAGACGACAAAATATGATGACCTCGCGCTCTCTTTAGTCGATTATTACTTTTCAGTGCAGTGACTGCATTGCGGTGTGTGGGGTCATAAGAGGCAGAGCATCGTTCTGTTGACAAAAAGGTTATCGAGTTCGATTGTCGTAGCGGGTATCGATATTGGTTCTTTCATTGACCCGCATTTACGCCGCGAGTGTTAGCGCATTTTCCAGAAATAGAATCTAGATGGATAACTCCAAGTTGTAAGAACTTGTTTACCAATTGAAGAAAAAGAATTTGTTTCAACCAACTTATTAAAATCAACGTAAGAAAGAAACCTAATCACTTGCATGATGATACTAGGAAACAGCATGCAGTTCAAATAATAAATACTTGATGAGAACTTTCTTTTCAATTTCAAGACACATTTCTTTAAGGCTTAACCCATGATCATACGATAAAATTTCAGACTGGTTAGAAATCTGAAGAAATTGCTGAAAACAATTTTCATGTGACTTTTTTGGTAAATATATCCTAAAAATGTGAAGATATGGTCCTTCAAATGATTTTTTACCAGAGGCCACAACGTTTTAGTTGGAGTTTTTCAAAAAATATTAACATTTTACAAGTTTTTATATATATATATTTATGCCCCCGTATCGAGAGAACGGGGGCATATTGTTTCACTCATGTCCGACTATCTGTCTGTCTGTCCGTCTGTCCGTCCATCCGTTTGTCTGTCTGTCCGTCCGTCTGTCCGAAAACTTAACCAACCTTAACCTTTGACTTTTCTCCAAAAGTATTTGACATACAAAGCTGTACACCAAAGTCAAGGTCATGTGACAAGGTCAAGGTCATGTGACAAGGTCAAGGTCATCTATCAAGTTCAAACTTTAAAATAAATGCTGTTACGGGGGCATGCGTGTTTCACAAACACATCTTGTTTTAGCTCAAAATTTTAGAAATATAAATTTAAAAAAAAGAGAGGAAAGGGCGTAGCAGCTAAATCTTAATATGATGGTGAAAAAATCACAGATACCAACACATTTGTCATTCGTCATGCGAAAAAAGATCTTATGCAAAGTGTGAAAAACGACCCTTGTAAGCCTTGGCCGTCTGCATAGGCTGATCCTAGGTAAAACGTATCGACGAGAGGCACTCCCATGAATCTATAATGATCATGCTACCTTTTTGTGATGTGAATTTTGAAATGCGGCGTCTAGTCGA
Organism: Fragum whitleyi; assembly: GCA_948146395.1. Lineage (NCBI taxonomy): Eukaryota > Metazoa > Mollusca > Bivalvia > Cardiida > Cardiidae > Fragum > Fragum whitleyi. The sequence continues at coordinate 13,629,843 of OX411558.1, read as the reverse complement.
CCTCCGCTATTTTATATGTATCAATCTCATTGTAAATGATAAATTAACGATTTCTCAGATGGTCTCTTTTCACATATTTTCCAAACAATATTTATGTTTAGAGAAAGTTAGAGGCATTTTTTTCTAATTTTTCTAATCAACTTCTTAATGGAAAAAATATTTTTTCCACAAAGAAAAAAAATATATTGGAAATAGACAGATCCAACTGAACTTAGACATGTCTTTTAGAAAGGTATAGAGACGTTTTCGTTAAAATTACATTTGATAGTCAAAAATAGAACAGGTGTTCGGTGATTATGAAATCAAATTCCTAAGAATTCATTAGAAAATGTCCATGTTGATTTGCGCTTTAAATTTTTAGTGTTGCTGTAGTTTTGATAAAAAGGTGGTTGTAAATCGGTAGATATTCTTTCTAAGGAAATAAAAAAATAAGCTGTAAATACTGTTACAATGTAGAAAATGTAACGCTGGTGTATCTGATGATGAAGTTCGTTCTTTCCTTTTTTCGAATTAATCATCGTCTGGATTTTTTTGCAATTCTTTCTATATTTTACACTAAAATGCAAAGTAGATTTAGTTACACCTAGTCTGAAGCGATAACTTAAAACAATCGAGGCATTTAGTAATCCGTATAAATCTACCATTTTGTTGAGTCCCCTTGATTGGTATAGACATATACAAAGCTTGTATATGTTTCATGCTACTTTACACGACAAATCACTCTTTATACTCCGACAGCAGCTAGGCACGACATTGCATTTGCATCAATAGAATGAGTTTTTTTCTTAAAAGTGAAAGATATAGCCATCCAGATATGAAATCCGGTTGATGCCACTTTGACTTCATTGGGCAATCAAAGATTGCCGCCAAAATCCACAATGGCTTATTATTCTTAATAAAAGAATTTAACTAATGATTATTTTATAGATGCATCACAATAGAAATAAACAATTGCAGACGCAATATACATTTTAGCTCTTCTGAGCACAATATGCTAAAGGTGAGCTAGTATGATTGGTCATCGGCCGACCGACTGTCATCTTTCCCTTTAATTTATTTCGTCATCTTCTTTTTGCCAACCACTTGCCAAATTAAGCCCATATTTCGTCATCTTCTTTTTACCAACCACTTGGCAAATAAAGCCCATATTTTGTAGAAATGTTGCTTGGATTAAACTGTACCAAAGTTGTGATAAGTATTTAATTCGATAAAAACTCTGCTTGTCATGGCAATGGAAATGCCAAAAATAAAGAAAACCTTAAAATTTTTCTCAAACTAAACTATAAAGCCTAGAGGTTTGATATGTTGACATTACCCGAGTGCTTTAATGTTCCGGGTTCCATAAGGTTTGTGCCCGAGCACACTTAATTTTACATTGAAACAAAGAAGGAAATTTTTAAAACAAATCGCCTTCTAAAGATTAAGGCATGAGTGTCTGGTAAAATTCACAGGGAAAGCGTGCTCTTATCATTTTTGTCTTTATGAAGATTCGAGTTTCAAGAAATAGTAATGTAGTGTAGCAGATCGCTTTCCAGACAGAGCCCCAACCAGTCCACCTATCAGTTGATAGTCTCCATCTCCTTGGCGTTTATGTGTTCTGGTATATGAACAATGACCACTATGGAATTCTGAACCTGCCTTTTTCGGGCACATCTTTCTGATACATGTAAATGGTTTGATTAACCAATAGAAACAGAGAGACCTTGTTGAAACACACATCCGATACCTTAAATAAGGTAATATAGGGTCCCATTTTCTAGCGCGTTGACGAGATCCATGTTTGCTCAAACGGTGTAGTAAATGCTTACGACTTATTTGAATAACTTAGCTTAAACAATGGCTAATGAATGTTTTGGGGGTTTTTTTTTGGATAACAAAAAAAAAGGCTAAAAATGTGCACTTTTCCTTTTTATGTCTCTTTAGAGTTTAACAAAATTCAAGGGAACTCTATAATGTTAAATTTGAGATCATATTTCAATAAAAGTAATTGCACACTGCACTTAATCATATGGTGTTGTTATTTGCCCGATATACAGCCTCTTCCCCATTAAGTTTTTTGTGCTCATATTGCATTGTAGGGTTTGACTAGACACTCCAATCCATGTTAAAGCTTAATACTGAATTTTAATGCTGAAGTTAAGTATTTATGTTGGTTTTAATTTAAGGATCGTGATATATATATTAATAACAGAAAAATTGACACGGATTATAAGATCTTCGCTTTAACCTTCGCAATATCAGGTGTAAATTTTTTTAGAACATACTTTTTATATATCTTTGGAGAAAGCGATCCTTGCGCAGCTTCAACAAATGACTCACGTTTGGTAATTCAACTCTAGAGAAACATTGAATTTATCTATTCTTTCACATAAAAAACAAAGGTGATGACCTATTATGTGTATGGCACTTTTGATACATTGACAGAAGTCAATAATTTTGTTTTCCCGCGAATATTCTGAAATCTATTAGATAAACCTTTGTAAAAGAGTATCATGGCCTGAAATATTACAAAGAATTTGAGTTTGTATATAATTTTAGCATATGGATAAATAACTAACTCCTCGTGTTTTTTCTCTCATATGCCTTTGTAAAAGATTATCCTTGCCTGAAACGTTACAAAGAATGTGAGTTGGTGTATAATGTTAGCATATGAATAAATAACTAACTCCTCGCGTTTTTTTCTCTCATATGCCTTTGAATTTGCACGAGAGATTTAAAATGTGATTTAAAAGGACGGATGGACAGGGAAGGGGTACTAGCAACCGCATTCTTACACTTACGGCATCAGATACTGTAAGACCAGAATTAACTTGCATTTGTATATTTTTTTCTGCCAAAAAACTTTTTTGATTCATGTGAAGGAGTTTGGATGATTGGGCAGTGTTAATGATTTGTGGACTAAACAATCCATGTATAATAATAGGCCAATATAGACAAAAAGATAGAGCTTTTCCATTAAAGTAGATATACAAATGTATTACTAAAATGAGTTTCAAAATTACATTTTAAGAAATGCAATTTTCCATTAAACCAAAGATAAATTTGTAAGCCAGGAGTGTGCAAATACAGATAATCTTTACTTGTCCTTTGACAAGTAAAATATGATTTTCTTCTTGTGCTACATCTAATTAACTTGTCCGTAAAAAAGTGAATGAATAAATTTTAATGAACATTGCATTTCATGAAAAATATGCTGGCTGAAGATAACGCCATCATAGCGTAGTTAGTAGCACATCAGACTCACAAGGTCAAGGGTTCAATGTCCGTCAATTTGTCTTCGACATATGAGTTGATAATCGTTGATCGATGTAGCTGATAGCTAGGAAAGGTTGCAATGGTGTAAGAAATATGAAGAATTCATTGATAGGCGATCCAGCCACCGGGATATATCTGAAAGATTGTGAAAAGCGTCACTAAAACACAATCAAACAAACAATTAGTTTTCTGTGGACAAGTTGCCCACTAAAAAAGACTTGTTCGCCAGTAGAAAAAACTCGTGTTAGACCAGTCAGGTATGTGATATGCACACCCCTGAATAAAAAACGATTTAAAACACACAATAATTTATTTTCACATGATATATTTGTAGAAAAGGTGACAATATCAACATTTTACCATACAACAAAATACCATAATAGTTCATTAAACGTGGTGTGGTATTTTGTTGTAGAAAAACATGATGAGAACATTAAGACTTTGCTTACAATTAGCATAGTCTTAGTTCTTCCGCCATATTTTTTTCACATTACATTGTCACAATAGGACAGAAGATGGTGTTGCATTCATTGATAAAAAAAAACACTAGTTTAGGCAATAGTTTCTTCTTTCAAAAGTGACATTGAAAGATTTGTTTCATAGTTCAACCAATTCAATTATGTACGTTTTAAACTGACGTAATTTGATTTTATTTTGTTTTAGTTTGACGTTCTTTGATTTTTAAGATTTTTAAACTTTATTTTTTTAAAAACAAAAAAAATCATATTTATTATCTTTTAGACTAAAAAAAGTTCTTCTTAATTTCTGTACTAACTTATTTTTGCGGTCTTAATTTATTGAAGATGTAAGTTTTATACTAAATCTTTTTCATGAACAAAATAAATATGCTTAATCTTTTACAAACTTATGTTTATGATCTTAATTTTTTAGACTAGAAAATTAAATACTTATTTCTTTTTTCTAACTTTATTCGACGTTATCATTTTTATTAGACTAGAAAAATCATTATTATTTCTTTTTTACTAGAAAATTTCAAACTTTCCTATTTTACAATCTTAATTTTTAGTTCTGAATTCTTAAGACTAGAAAATGTTATACTATATATTTTTAGAACTATTCAAGTATGGTAAAATTAATGGTTATAAATGATTGAGCGACTGTTTCCAATTCATTTGTTGTATTTTGCAATGACAAAAAGCAAACGAGTGAATACAATTATAGAGGAGATATCGTTTATAATCACAAGATAAGCCAGGTTTTTTCCTGCTGTGCAACAGATCATAAGATTTCCTATTGAAATAGAAAGGAATCTGTGTCTGTCATTAGCAACTTTGTCTGTCGTGCATTCGTTCGTCCATCCGGTCGTAAAATTTTGCTTTAAAAATCTTTTCCTTCGAAACAACTGGACGAATTCCAACCAAACTTCACAGGAATCATCCATAGGTGACCCTTTCTTAAAGTTGTTCAGGATTTTTTATATCCAATGAAGCTTTAATGGACGCGTCCTATGTCAATAAATGGTAATATCTGACTTTTCTCAGTATCTAACAGATGGGTATCAATTGAGTAACCCTTCAGTCTACAAGAAAATATTGTGATCGGATGAGAAATATGGGGGGTGGTCATTTTTTTAATGTTATTTAGTTGATACTTTGAAAGATTCCTTTCTATTTCAATAGGAAATCTTATGATCTGTTGCACAGCAGAGAAAAACTGGCTTATATTGTGATTATAAACGATATCTCCTCTATAATTGTATTCACTCGTTTGCTTTTTGTCATTGCAAAATACAACAAATGAATTGGAAACAGTCGCTCAATCATTTATAACCATTAATTTTACCATACTTGAATAGTTCTAAAAAAATATAGTATAACATTTTCTAGTCTTAAGAATCCAGAACTAAAAATTAAGATTGTAAAATAGGAAAGTTTGAAATTTTCTAGTAAAAAAGAAATAATAATGATTTTTCTAGTCTAATAAAAATGATAACGTCGAATAAAGTTAGAAAAAAGAAATAAGTATTTAATTTTCTAGTCTAAAAAATTAAGATCATAAACATAAGTTTGTAAAAGATTAAGCATATTTATTTTGTTCATGAAAAAGATTTAGTATAAAACTTACATCTTCAATAAATTAAGACCGCAAAAATAAGTTTGTACAGAAATTAAGTAAAACTTTTTTTAGTCTAAAAGATAATAAATATGATTTTTTTTTGTTTTTAAAAAAATAAAGTTTAAAAATCTTAAAAATCAAAGAACGTCAAACTAAAACAAAACAAAATCAAATTACGTCAGTTTAAAACGTACATAATTGAATTGGTTGAACTATGAAACAAATCTTTCAATGTCACTTTTGAAAAAAGAAACTATTGCCTAAACTAGTGTTTTTTTTTTTTTTGTTATCAATGAATGCAACACCATCTTCTGTCCTATTGTGACAATGTAATGTGAAAAAAATATGGCGGAAGAACTAAGACTATGCTAATTGTAAGCAAAGTCTTAAGGTTATCATCATGTTTTTCTACAACAAAATACCACACCACGTTTAATGAACTATTATGGTATTTTGTTGTCTGGTAAAATGTTGATATTGTCACCTGTTCTACAAATATATCATGTGAAAATAAATTATTGTGTGTTTTAAATCGTTTTTTATTCAGGGGTGTGCATATCACATACCTGACTGGTCTAACACGAGTTTTTTCTACTGGCGAACAAGTCTTTTTTAGTGGGCAACTTGTCCACAGAAAACTAATTGTTTGTTTGATTGTGTTTTAGTGACGCTTTTCACAATCTTTCAGATATATCCCGGTGGCTGGATCGCCTATCAATGAATTCTTCATATTTCTTACACCATTGCAACCTTTCCTAGCAATCAGCTACATCGATCAACGATTATCAACTCATATGTCGAAGACAAATTGACGGACATTGAACCCTTGACCTTGTGAGTCTGATGTGCTACTAACTACGCTATGATGGCGTTATCTTCAGCCAGCATATTTTTCATGAAATGCAATGTTCATTAAAATTTATTCATTCACTTTTTTACGGACAAGTTAATTAGATGTAGCACAAGAAGAAAATCATATTTTACTTGTCAAAGGACAAGTAAAGATTATCTGTATTTGCACACTCCTGGCTTACAAATTTATCTTTGGTTTAATGGAAAATTGCATTTCTTAAAATGTAATTTTGAAACTCATTTTAGTAATACATTTGTATATCTACTTTAATGGAAAAGCTCTATCTTTTTGTCTATATTGGCCTATTATTATACATGGATTGTTTAGTCCACAAATCATTAACACTGCCCAATCATCCAAACTCCTTCACATGAATCAAAAAAGTTTTTTGGCAGAAAAAAATATACAAATGCAAGTTAATTCTGGTCTTACAGTATCTGATGCCGTAAGTGTAAGAATGCGGTTGCTAGTACCCCTTCCCTGTCCATCCGTCCTTTTAAATCACATTTTAAATCTCTCGTGCAAATTCAAAGGCATATGAGAGAAAAAAACGCGAGGAGTTAGTTATTTATTCATATGCTAACATTATACACCAACTCACATTCTTTGTAACGTTTCAGGCAAGGATAATCTTTTACAAAGGCATATGAGAGAAAAAACACGAGGAGTTAGTTATTTATCCATATGCTAAAATTATATACAAACTCAAATTCTTTGTAATATTTCAGGCCATGATACTCTTTTACAAAGGTTTATCTAATAGATTTCAGAATATTCGCGGGAAAACAAAATTATTGACTTCTGTCAATGTATCAAAAGTGCCATACACATAATAGGTCATCACCTTTGTTTTTTATGTGAAAGAATAGATAAATTCAATGTTTCTCTAGAGTTGAATTACCAAACGTGAGTCATTTGTTGAAGCTGCGCAAGGATCGCTTTCTCCAAAGATATATAAAAAGTATGTTCTAAAAAAATTTACACCTGATATTGCGAAGGTTAAAGCGAAGATCTTATAATCCGTGTCAATTTTTCTGTTATTAATATATATATCACGATCCTTAAATTAAAACCAACATAAATACTTAACTTCAGCATTAAAATTCAGTATTAAGCTTTAACATGGATTGGAGTGTCTAGTCAAACCCTACAATGCAATATGAGCACAAAAAACTTAATGGGGAAGAGGCTGTATATCGGGCAAATAACAACACCATATGATTAAGTGCAGTGTGCAATTACTTTTATTGAAATATGATCTCAAATTTAACATTATAGAGTTCCCTTGAATTTTGTTAAACTCTAAAGAGACATAAAAAGGAAAAGTGCACATTTTTAGCCTTTTTTTTGTTATCCAAAAAAAAAACCCCAAAACATTCATTAGCCATTGTTTAAGCTAAGTTATTCAAATAAGTCGTAAGCATTTACCACACCGTTTGAGCAAACATGGATCTCGTCAACGCGCTAGAAAATGGGACCCTGTATTACCTTATTTAAGGTATCGGATGTGTGTTTCAACAAGGTCTCTCTGTTTCTATTGGTTAATCAAACCATTTACATGTATCAGAAAGATGTGCCCGAAAAAGGCAGGTTCAGAATTCCATAGTGGTCATAGTTCATATACCAGAACACATAAACGCCAAGGAGATGGAGACTATCAACTGATAGGTGGACTGGTTGGGGCTCTGTCTGGAAAGCGATCTGCTACACTACATTACTATTTCTTGAAACTCGAATCTTCATAAAGACAAAAATGATAAGAGCACGCTTTCCCTGTGAATTTTACCAGACACTCATGCCTTAATCTTTAGAAGGCGATTTGTTTTAAAAATTTCCTTCTTTGTTTCAATGTAAAATTAAGTGTGCTCGGGCACAAACCTTATGGAACCCGGAACATTAAAGCACTCGGGTAATGTCAACATATCAAACCTCTAGGCTTTATAGTTTAGTTTGAGAAAAATTTTAAGGTTTTCTTTATTTTTGGCATTTCCATTGCCATGACAAGCAGAGTTTTTATCGAATTAAATACTTATCACAACTTTGGTACAGTTTAATCCAAGCAACATTTCTACAAAATATGGGCTTTATTTGCCAAGTGGTTGGTAAAAAGAAGATGACGAAATATGGGCTTAATTTGGCAAGTGGTTGGCAAAAAGAAGATGACGAAATAAATTAAAGGGAAAGATGACAGTCGGTCGGCCGATGACCAATCATACTAGCTCACCTTTAGCATATTGTGCTCAGAAGAGCTAAAATGTATATTGCGTCTACAATTGTTTATTTCTATTGTGATGCATCTATAAAATAATCATTAGTTAAATTCTTTTATTACGAATAATAAGCCATTGTGGATTTTGGCGGCAATCTTTGATTGCCCAATGAAGTCAAAGTGGCATCAACCGGATTTCATATCTGGATGGCTATATCTTTCACTTTTAAGAAAAAAACTCATTCTATTGATGCAAATGCAATGTCGTGCCTAGCTGCTGTCGGAGTATAAAGAGTGATTTGTCGTGTAAAGTAGCATGAAACATATACAAGCTTTGTATATGTCTATACCAATCAAGGGGACTCAACGAAATGGTAGATTTATACGGATTACTAAATGCCTCGATTGTTTTAAGTTATCGCTTCAGACTAGGTGTAACTAAATCTACTTTGCATTTTAGTGTAAAATATAGAAAGAATTGCAAAAAAATCCAGACGATGATTAATTCGAAAAAAGGAAAGAACGAACTTCATCATCAGATACACCAGCGTTACATTTTCTACATTGTAACAGTATTTACAGCTTATTTTTTTATTTCCTTAGAAAGAATATCTACCGATTTACAACCACCTTTTTATCAAAACAACAGCAACACTAAAAATTTAAAGCGCAAATCAACATGGACATTTTCTAATGAATTCTTAGGAATTTGATTTCATAATCACCGAACACCTGTTCTATTTTTGACTATCAAATGTAATTTTAACGAAAACGTCTGTATACCTTTCTAAAAGACATGTCTAAGTTCAGTTGGATCTGTCTATTTCCAATATATTTTTTTCTTTGTGGAAAAAATATTTTTTCCATGAAGAAGTTGATTAGAAAAATTAGAAAAAAATGCCTCTAACTTTCTCTAAACATAAATATTGTTTGGAAAATATGTGAAAAGAGACCATCTGAGAAATCGTTAATTTATCATTTACAATGAGATTGATACATATAAAATAGCGGAGGTCGACTAGACGCCGCATTTCAAAATTCACATCACAAAAAGGTAGCATGATCATTATAGATTCATGGGAGTGCCTCTCGTCGATACGTTTTACCTAGGATCAGCCTGTGCAGACTGCCAAGGCTTACAAGGGTCGTTTTTCACACTTTGCATAAGATCTTTTTTCGCATGACGAATGACAAATGTGTTGGTATCTGTGATTTTTTCACCATCATATTAAGATTAAGCTGCTACGCCCTTTCCTCTCTTTTTTTTAAATTTATATTTCTAAAATTTTGAGCTAAAACAAGATGTGTTTGTGAAACACGCATGCCCCCGTAACAGCATTTATTTTAAAGTTTGAACTTGATAGATGACCTTGACCTTGTCACATGACCTTGACCTTGTCACATGACCTTGACTTTGGTGTACAGCTTTGTATGTCAAATACTTTTGGAGAAAAGTCAAAGGTTAAGGTTGGTTAAGTTTTCGGACAGACGGACGGACAGACAGACAAACGGATGGACGGACAGACGGACAGACAGACAGACAGTCGGACATGAGTGAAACAGTATGCCCCCGTTCTCTCGATACGGGGGCATAAATATATATATATATATAATATAAATTCTATTTCTGGAAAATGCGCTAACACTCGCGGCGTAAATGCGGGTCAATGAAAGAACCAATATCGATACCCGCTACGACAATCGAACTCGATAACCTTTTTGTCAACAGAACGATGCTCTGCCTCTTATGACCCCACACACCGCAATGCAGTAACTGCACTGAAAAGTAATAAACGACTAAAGAGAGCGCGAGGTCATCATATTTTGTCGTCTAAAAATTTAAGTGCTTTCAATCGAGTGCTTTACATAATGGGCTTACTCTTGTCATGTCAAAGCTTATTTTCACAAAGATAGGTAATGGCATTTCTGTTTCCTTTTGCTGTAAACTAGTTTGGTGCAATAACGATATGCAAACGTTGTTTTTTATGTATTGCATTGTAAATTCTGTTGTATGTTAAAACAAGAATTTCATGGTCACAGATATACCGCAGAATATTTGTATATCAAAATATCATCAGATATACACAATATGCGTAAAGTCAGTTGATAACGATCATTCTTTAAAAAGAATAGCCAAACCCATCCATAATTGTCCATAAATTTAGCCGTTGATGAGTTCTGAATATGCAGGCGTTTTTACTGACGTCGGGTTTGACGGACAGACAGAGATGAAAATATCAATCACATTGTGATAATATTTAACCCTTTTAATAGTTTTTTTACAGTTCGTGGCTTAAAATTATTTCATAGATCAAACGACGGTCGTCTCACCAAATGCCAATTACTACAACAATCTCTTTGTTTATTTACAGTCATTTTATTTTAATGTTTTATTGATCTCACAAACATAGTCTTTTCTAAAGTCATACAACAATCTCTTTGTTTATTTACAGTCATTTTATTTTAATGTTTTATTGATCTCACAAACATGGTCTTTTCTAAAGTCATACAACAGTAACTACAAAAGAAAAAAAAATAAACGCCTGATTCAAAAATAAAGACAAACCTTAATTTGTTTGAAGATCTTTTGAATCCAAAGCATTCACAACGCGTATCGGTTTTTAATAACAAAATACATTTTCAATAAAGCAGAATATAAAATGTTTGCAAAAAAAATTTTCTTTTGTGATCATTTTCATGAATATATGATATGCACTTCATTAAATTCAGAGCAATCTACAGTTTTGTTGTTGCTGATGTTTTGTCTTTTTATGGGCTTATCACAAGTCTGTCTAGATTGTTGAGCTGGATAATTGGTGAAAACTTTTTCAAGGAAAGATAATCATATATACAAATGAGTTTTCCCGAATCGAGTTTATTTCAAATATTTCATCAAAACAAAATTTTGAAAGGAAAACTTTACTTTAGTACTTCACATGAACTATATTGCAAATTGTTTATGAACAGACCAATCAACAATGACAATAGACGTATCAATGAACGACATCTTCAAAATGACTTCAAAAGAACACGTTTAACTATTTTCACAAGGTTGTGAAATAATCGACACATTTACTCCATAGAGTCACGTAAGAACCGACTTTAAATCGAAAATTTTCATGGACTGGAATAACACATATTTCAAATGAGCTACTAAATAAAATTTATTTTGTTTTTAAGTTTGACAAAAGACAGGGTTTGGAGTTTCAACCTGAGGATATCAAAATTGATATTGAAGCAAAGGACGTTTCTAGAACATTTACTCGCCTCTACTTTAAGACCAGGTCAATATAATACTCCTTGTCCATATCTCTTGTGCGTTCAGAAAAAAAGTTTCCAAGAATAGTGTTACATTCATATCAAAAATACTTTTGGGTTATACTTTTCCAATATCATGTACACAGTTATCAATAATTACAGAAATTAAATGTGTCGGGTGACGGGTTGTTAAACTGACCCTTTAAGATTAAAAAATATCTCACATTTCTTTTTTCTTCTAAACAAACGTAAAGGAAAGACAATAAGGCAACAACTTAAAATAAAAAAAGAAGATCGTAATAGATCCTACTTCACTTCTCTAGATTAAATCAATCTACAAATTATAATAAGTCAAATTATAAAGAAAGAGTTTTTGTCATTTTGCCTTGTATAGGTAGATTTTGCACGGAAAGCCGTGAAATCTACTTTAAACGGTAAAATTATTGTGCTTTTTCTTTCAAAATGAATAAAACAGGTTTAAACAATACCTAAAAATGAAACAATCTACCCTTCAAATCAAACGTATTGCTTTTCTAAGATCGTAAGGTTTACTCATTCATGTGCTTTCGAATTCGAAAAGGACGTATAACCTTCAATTTCTATTATTATGCTTTTTCAAATATACCCGATATACCTATGGTAATGGACTCAACGCCTACGCCAGAGCTCCGTTTTGAAAAAACACCTATACTAAGAGCTATCCACGAAGATGCATAGTGTTTACCCTTTAGTAATGCTCTGGTATAGAACAATTTGAAATTTGCAAAGGGCAATAACTCGAAAACTACAAAACGGAGAGTTGTGTTTTTGAACTGCAATTTTCATTGATAAGAACTTTTCACCCTTAAAGTTTCATGTTTCTAGGCTGAATATTTTTTGAGTAATGCTCCGGACAAAAGCTAAGAAATTTTTTTTATCAAAAGACGACAACTAAAAAAAATGAAAAGGATAGTTATGATTTGTACAGCAATTCATCCGTATAAAGTTTATTCACGTGCACATTTTTATGCTTCTAGATTGCTTGAGTATTAAGGTTACGGATAAATTAAAGAAAAAATAACAAAAGACGTTATCTTATAATATATGAAAAAAAAAAGAATTATGGTTTTTATTCGCTGCTCTTCTCGTTAATAAGATCTATTCGCAATTACAGTTTCATGATAGGAGGCTAAGAAAGCATGGAATGAAAAATACCTAGAACCCATTTTAGGTGCTCCAGTGGCTGCAATATAACCTAAAGATAGTTGAAAGTGGCTATAAAACACGTTCAAACTAACAGAATAAAGATCAACCCAGCCGACATGTGTCAAGTCATATATCACCTTTGGATTGAAAGGATCTCATTTGAATTTATATTGTCGAAATGGACAAAGACCCTTCTGTCTCAACACCGAACTTCCATATAGTTTGAGGCACCATGATTTAAGACAAGTGTAATAATTATCGTGCTATAGGTATTGGCTCTTTAACTAGAATTTCAGAAACCATTGATCTATCTGGACTTTTCCATGTTGTTAAAATTAATACTAATAACGCACTTAAACTCTCTATTGAAAGTCACTGTAATCAGTCGGGGGACTTTCGGCTAGCCGTAACAAATTTTGTGACGGTCTCCCATCGATTTGTAGAATTTATAATAAGGTGATTCTCATTTTGTATTCACCACCAGGTGTCACTTCAGTCCCAAAATAGGGAGGGTTTATTTTTTCTTGATATGACGGCTATCCATCATTGTGAAATTCGTTACGACCATCCGTAACGAATCTCCATTGATGGATAACCGTGAGTTCTTGGTTGTGACGGTTACCCATACATATGATATTTATTATTCAAACAACATTTTTGTCTGTAATTTGATAATACAATGATTATAACAGTTCAATATGTTTAATATTTGAGATCGTTTTTAGCGACCTTTGATTTTAATAAGCCATCGGAGAGGGTCATATATTTGTATCATAATCTTCGGCCGTCCGTCCGTCCTGATGTCAGAGCGTCCGGTCTTCCGTACATCAAAATCTTGAACGCAACTGCTCCTTCATATTTGGGCCGATTTGATGAAACTTTCACAAAATGTTCCTAGTCACCCGAAAAAGCGCATATTTAAAACTGTTCCGGTCCATTGTTTTTTTAGGCGAATACGGATGCTGGACTAAGAAAAGTACTGAGAAATTTCAGTTTTCCAGACTTTTTTCTATACCCTTGGAGATATTGAGCTAATCTTTGGTGAGTGAGCCCGCATGAATGAGGTACAGAAAAAGTTCGAGTTTGGTTCCGGTCCATTGTTTTTTTCAGAAAGATACGTATGCTGGTTCTAGAAAATTACGAAGAAAGTTCAGTTTTCCGGACTTGCTTTTTTTTTATACTTTTAAGATATTGAGCTATTTTTTGTGTGTGAGCCCGTATCAATGAATTACAGAAAAAGTTCGAGTTTGGATACGGTCCATTGATTTTTTAGTGTGCCGGTCTTACAAAATTTCCAGGAAATCTAAGTTTGGATTTTTTCTAAATCTTTCAAAGAATTGGTTTAATTTTCGAAATGTTATTCCACACCAATGAGTTACAGAACAAGTTCGAGGTTGGTTCCTGCCCACTGAACGCTTTCAGATAAACAGTAATTTGCTGATTTGGGATGTGACTTACAACATTATAGGTCTGTAACAACCATTCCTCACTAAAGTTTCAAGATACATCAACTGATTCAAAATTTTAATTCTTATAATTCTAGAACTTCCTATTGTAGAAAGAAATTTGTGGCGAAGTATGTTATGACAACGGCGCTCTTGTTTAGAATTGATGAACACTGTGGAAAATATTGCCTTTGTGCTGTACATATAATCTTAACTTTATACAGCTTGAATAAAGCTGTGGTTTCACGGTTTTGTCACCAATCGACGATGTGTAACAACATCGTGAAATTGACAAGGTGAATGATTTTGGAATAAAATTGAATGAGTGTGTGGAGTGAGTTTTGAGTAAATTAAATGGGAGGTAATCCTATATCGCAAATTTTGTTCAGGATGAACAAAATTAGCGATATTGATTACCTCCCTTTAATAAAATATGCATACAAGTTCTATACATAGCTTCCTATTTCTTCATAAACCTAAGACAAGCTAACAAATTGAATTTTGTTAGTGATATCGCGATTTTTCTGTTTCAAAATTTTATTGAATGACGTTGTTGATTATATATATTTTTCAATGGGTTTGAACGTTTTTGAATGGTTTGAGTGAGTGTTTGGAATAGATGAATGGAGCGCTGAGTTAGCGATTTTAAAATGATTTCGATTGATGTGAATGTCAATTTCATGATGTAACTAACTGTAGGTCCCCACTGCCGATCACATCGAGTACTGATCGAGCTCTGTCGGCATAAGTGATCGGAAGTGCTCAGAAAATCGAACTTGATCGGTATTGCTATGGATTCCTTATCTATGTTTTTTGAAATGTAAAAAAATTCCCGGGAAAGCAATCGTGCATCCGATCGGGTTAAAATCTTACCGGTCTTGAATCATTCATGTAAAGATTGGATGTGATCAGGTTGCTACGAGGTCATTCAAAGAATAATACCTATCCGACCTACTTACAAAAGGACATGTATTTTAGCAATAGCTAAGTAGCTTCTCATGATTAGACCAAACTAACGGCAGAGCAAGTCGAAATCATATGATGTAACATAAGTTACATAAGTAACATAAAAACATGGTTGGTTAAATTTAACCCTTCGAAATCTGAATCTCTTCTTGTTTCTCGTAAACGTTATAAGCCTGTTCACCCAATTCTCTTCATGTCAGAAACAGAAATACCAATCGTCACTGAGCATAAACACTAAGGAATATATCTATCCAATGATGGATCTTGGGATGTCCATATTGCTCAGGTTGTTGAAAAAGCGTGGAAACGTATTGCAGTTATGCGAAAACTAAAATTACGCCTTGATCGCCTTTCACTTCAGATTATATATTTCTCGTTCGTTAGACCTATCTTAGAATATGGCGATGTTGTTTGGACCAATATTCCTCAAGTCTTAAAAGAACAATTGGACAAAATTCAAAACGAGGCCGCTCGAATAGTTACGGGATGTAGTAAACTAGTTTCTATTGATAATTTATACAAAGAATGCGGATGGGAGAAATTAGAAGATAGGAGACAGAAGCATAAACTCGTTCTATTTTATAAAATGATTAATGGACTTGCTCCAAATTATCTTTGTGAACTTATACCGAATACTGTCGGAAATACATCCTCGTATAATTTACGAAATCAAAATAATCTCCAGAATATACATTGTAGAACTAATCTATATAGTAAATCATTTTTGCCATCAATTATTAACGATTGGAATTCTTTACCAATTGAAACAAGGAATGCCGAATCATTATCCAATTTTAAAAATCGAATAAATTTTGACAAGCCGATTCCAAATAGACTGTATTTTTATGGGGAGAGAAATATACAAATTATCCACGCAAGAATCAGAAATAATTGCAGTAGCCTTAACGAACACTTATTTAGAAAAAATATCGTGAATTCCCCATCTTGCAATTGTGGCCTTGTTGAATCTGAGCAACACTTTTTCCTAGAATGTTCGCAGTACAACCATTTAAGAAATGATTTATTCCAAAGTATAAATGACATTACTAGGGTTACGATTCAAGTTATCTTGTATGGTGATAGTTCTTGTAGTTTGTCCGAAAATGAGCGTATGTTTACTGCAGTGCACAAGTTTATTCGATTAAGCAAGAGATTTTCGTAGGTAAAGATTGCTGAAATTAGACTTTGTAGTTGAGTCGATCTTTTCTATACACATATTGACTCTGTATCGACTTTTTATCGCCAACATGATCTTGAGCATATGCATACTTAATGCTTTTTGATGCAATTACTCTCATTGTATAAATGATATCAGGTGTTTACTAATATAGCCTTTCAAAACTGTTTTAATTAAAATATCAATAAAAACAATCATCCACACCACATCATTTCTTTTTGTTGTCTTATTTCAAAATATTACAACACAGTAAATAATTAGTTCTCTTTTAAACAAATGCATTGTATTAGTCAATATGAATTAGACAGTAAAATGTTGTCCGGAAGCTGGAGAAGAACTTTAAAAGCGCGAGCTTGCGTTCTAATCCATTTGTTACATGTTATTAAATATTTATTGTTGTCATTGTATCATATGTTGTAAATGACTTGTACATGTTAAACAAATAAACTATGTTTAAACCAACATAAGTTGCCATGACCGCGGCCTCGATTACAAGATACAAGATGCAAGGTAACCTTGCGATTGAAATAATTACTAAGCAACCAGACATTGATGGACCTTGGTTATGATTTTAAGGTTGTTGGTCCCTCCATTATCTGAGTATATGTGGGTTTCTGACAAGTTCACCTCTAAGATAGCAAATATCCCTGAAATTTCCTGTTTCGTTTGGGATTCGAAACACGGACCTTTGGTTTAGTAGTTTGTATCTTCCCGGCCGATTACATGTAGTACAAAATAACGCCTGTCGGGCACCACCTTTTGCAAGACAAAATATTTATTTTGCAGTCACTTAAAACCTGGCCGACGTGACGATGTCTTTTTTCTTTGTCCAGTGATGATACAGAAATCATGGTCGATTAAACATAGCGTGCTTGCGATACGCCGACGAGATATCGTCGACTAGTCGGTCGCTGATACCAAGCGTGAGTGAAAGGGTAAATTAAGACGTCTAAGATTTGTAAAAGCCGTAGCCGGCAATTAGTCTTCGATACAATATAGTCATCCACAAATCTAAAAGACGTCGCAGATTTCATTTGAAGATAAAACACACAATTGAATCGGCCGATCCGTCGATTTTGTTAACGATTCAACAACAACAAAAAAAAAACGTCGGCAACGCAATTGTCGACGTATTTCGGAACGTTTAATTCACACTAGCTCTCCTAGTGCCAAAGTGCGTTTCAGGTGCTGAATAATGCGAAAAAATGTAAATCAGTAGGGTTGCATAATTCTTACAGAAACGCTTCCACAGTAATCGCCCTTGATAACATGGAAAGCTCTTGTGTTGATCTTGTGTGATCACACGCCAAGTTTCAAAAAGATATCTTTGATTAAACAGAGGTTAAGCTTGTCACTCCAACGTCTACATAAGGTACTGCGGACAGATAACATTGTCGAATTTTCGACTTTCTTAAATGCGGGCATTAGCTCACATTCAATTGAAAGGATCCGAAGCTCGTTCATTTAATGCTGTGACGTCATTAAGGGGCCAACCCCTTTTCGACCCACCAAAGTCAGTATTTGCAAATATTTCCTTGATTAATCGGCCGATTTTTACGAAAAAAAATCATTTAGAAAGTCCAAGAACGCCCGAGCTAGTCGTTTAATTTATGTGCACATTCAAATAGAAAAACGGGTCTTTCGACTTTTTTATGATTTTACGTTTCATTTTTCATTACATTTTTTTTGTAAATAAATAGAAATTTCTTATTTCTTTCATCCCATGGCGGATGTGTTGATAAAATCGTGTGGTCTCAGAAACGTTTCAAAAAACAATTGATACGATTGTACATGTACGACAATCGCAAGTTGGTCTTACGGTTTTAGATTATTCGACTAGATCTAGTTTAGAAAGTGCGGCCGTTCCGGCGTGATGACCGCTACGCGTGAGAAATGTAGGATTGTGATTTAGAAGCATAATATCACACGATCACCGTACAAACACGGTACTGTTCGATGAGGTTTTTGTGCGGTTTATTGTCCAGAGCCTTAAACCTATCCGACTTTCTTGTAACATATGTACATTACAAATACAAAAAATCTCAAACCCATACTCAGTGATTACGTTGTCAAACATTGCATTGTAAAAGCACGAATATTTCACTGTAACTTTTATGACTTTTCTGCCTTTATCATAAAGTCTCCTTGTGATCACCACAGGGGAAATTCAATCGTGCCGTTTTGCGCGTAAATTTGAACGTCATTTTGGCCGAAAATCGCCAGTTTAATTGAGGTCATTATCTTTAAAATACGTACTAATTTTTATAAAATGTTAACATCGACCTTATGTAATTAATCCTAAAACTTCAAAGTTTTTAGAAAACTATAACGCACGCTATAGTATTTTAAACCCGTAGATTCGATGCACAGCGTCGCGTTTAAAAACGTGTACTAGGCATGTTTAGAACGTTATGTACCAAAAATTATTGAATATATCGCGAAACAAAAGCCGATATGAAATCCAAAAATTGTCAATAACTAACAACCGAAGTTTCGTTTAATTCAGAAGAAGTGTTTTGAAGGGTGCAATCTACCTCTAACGAGGAGCATTGGCTTTGACGAATAATTTCGCTTGAATTTGAGGGTTAGCGCTATTTTATCTGACGTCATCCGGTTTTCTCGAAATCTTCAAAATATACTTAGTTCCAAAAGAAAGTGTGCACTTTTGAATTTTGAATATCTCTGAAATTACACAATCTATCGTCATGAAACGTCGTATGACTATCCCCGAGAGTATGTGCAAACGATATTTGAAAACAAAAATCGCGCCATGAGCAAAAATTTTCTGCAAAATTTAAACATTTAATTTTGCATATTTTGCATGTGCATCACGCGTTAGTCGAATAATTGGTCTGCAAATGCATTCAGTTGAATCTTTGCGGTTTTCCTAAGCATAAAATCAAATCTTCAATGCAATTGTGGATGATGCTACAGCGTGGTTTGACTACCAATAAACGACGTTGAACAAACTCGAACCTTGTCAAGTTAAGAACGCCATTAAAATTGATTGAGCATTCATGTCCCAATAGAAATCAAGGTCGTCATTTTGTAAGGCATTTATCAAGCAAATCGAGATGTCATAGAACGCCATAGCACCATTCAACGACAAGTTACTGGCCTAGCAACGTAGCAATGTCTATCGTTGACGTACACGTAACGTCTGTATAAACATTAAAACTTTTGTTTGGAATTGGCTTGGAATTGCTTCTAAAACTCTATAATGCAACATCAACACATAACTCTTACCAAGGAAAAAGTTGTAAGGAGGTCAAATCTCAACAATTTAAGTTCTGTCTGCGTGCATGCAGCATGCGATACTTTAAAAAGCAGTCTGTTGGCTACCCAAAAAATGTCGTGAGAAAATGATATAATAAATTGTATTTATGAAATTTTTAATACCTCCGAACGAATAAGTTATACCCCCACCTACGAAGTAGAGAGGGTATGTTGGTTTCACTACGTCTGTCTGTCCATAGACCTTTTCTTTTCCGGCTCTTACTTAAGAAGTAAGTGACCTAGAAAAATGAAACTTCATTCAAATGCTGCTTATGACCCAAGAACGTGTCCTATTGATTATAGGTCACATAGGTCAAACGTCAAGGTCACGGTCAGCTTTTGTTCAATTTTCGTTTCCGGACTCTTAACTCGACAACAAAGCGACCTAGAATCATGAAATGTCTTGCCAACACTACTCATGACCCAAGAAAAAAATAGGCATATCAATCACCAGTTGCCTATCCATCATAGGTATAGGCATACAGTTAGTTATGTCGTCAAATTAACAGTCATCCGATCAAATCATTCAAAATCGCTCACTCAGCGCTTCATTTATTCATTCCAAGCACTCACCTTAACCATTCAAAACGCTCCGAACTCACTTAAATGATGCGATCAAAAACTTAATTCACAATAAATAAAGCAAGAAAAAAATCGCGATTTCACAAAAATAATTGAAATTGCAAGCGTCTGATTGGTTCTTGAAGAAATTGGCAGATATTTATAGAAATTGTATGCATATTTTTTATAAACGGGAGGGGGGTAAAAATCGCTAAATTTGTTCATCTTGAACAAAATTAAAAATATTGGATTACCTTTCTTTAATTTCCTTAAAATCTTGCTCCACATGCTCATTCCATTCCATTTCAAAGTCTTCCAAAATCATTCATCATGTCAATACACCATGTTCTTAACTGTACATGTATTACATGCCAATTCGTAGACAACAGATGAAGTTTAGACTTTTATCAAAAGTCGCATGAAAGTTGGTCGAGACGGGATTCAAACTCACGACCCCAATTATTTTTTAGCTAACAGGGTACGTCCCGGAAGTATAAAAGGGAAAGCCGCCTGAAGACATCAATAACTGTTGGTTTTTTCAGTTGTCTTACAAAGATAATAGAAAACTGAATTTTTAGACAACTTGTAAACTTAGAAAAATTTTAAAAAAAATCCCGTGTTCCGGGTGGGATTCGATCCCGGGACCTTTCCATACGAAAGTTATCGTCCTGACCACTAGGCTACGGTCTCCGTGTAAAAGCACATGTGTCCAGTGACACTGGTGCGTTATGGATACCCGTGTACAAAAATAAAATGACTGCTCCCGTAATATGATGTGTGAAGGCAAACCGTAACTTAAGGGCGTTATGGTAAGCCGTAACAAATGTGATTTTTCTGTAACGGTTGACCGTAACGTATGTGTTTAAAAATGCAAACCCTTGCAACAGATTTTGCCGCGAACACGGTAGTAAATCCCGCGAACACAAGCCTTTTATGGATTGACATTAAAGGTGAAATATTTGTCTAGACATCTGTCGAGCTGGATTTTTAAAATTTGAATTCAAATGATGTTTAATCCAGGATTGAAAACGTACATTTTTCCTCGGTTTTTGACACATTTTTGTCTTTTTATTTCCTTAAAATGCCTTGATTTGTATGTTCTTGGGACAAGAAAGCTTTAAAAGAGAAAGGTGATTGACATTCTAAGCAGTCAGAAACAATCTAGTTGAAATTGACTGAGAAAAAAGCTTTTTTTGTGAAAGTAGGTCAACTTTTGCATGTTACGGGTATCCATAACAGAATCGCGTTATGGATAGCCGAAAGTCCCCAGACTGTTTACATAGGGCTCAGACCTTTGGTTCGGGTTTTATTAGTTTGTCATTACACCCCTTACCCACAAAATAAAAAATTGAATAACTTATAAAGAAATTTCATTCAACTATTCATAGAAACATGGTGGATAAAGAAGAAAACTGTCGATTGTTCTTTGCTAAATTTGAATTCAAATTTGATGATAAATTCCTTGGTTAATACTCAATATTATTGTTACTTTCGAATTGCTTGTAAACAGTTTTTCTATTGTACGAGCCGAATGTCATATGACAAGTAAAGAATTGTATTTCATTGTACTAAGCTAATTTTGGCCTTACAGGGTAGACAAGGGAGGTCAGTCAGGACAACTGTAGTAGCCAAGCTCTTCACAATGAACCATTTGGCCAGACACATAACTTACTATGTTAAATTGTTGTTCACTATTCTGTTTGTTAATGATCAGAAATGATGCCTCATTCTTTTTGTCTGCATAAAGTGCTACGGGCTGTAATGGAAAAACGAGATATATAGTATTTATCTGCACACCCCGTGAGAAAACAACTGTTTTGATATTAAATACTTTTACGATAATTATAGATATCTCTCATAAATGCCATATCATTAATTTGTTAAAAAACACGAAACGTTCATCAATTCTGAAAATGTAACTTCTCAAAAATGATTTACCTTAGTTCTTTTCACCTAATTAAATCATTGTCCTAAAATTTATTTATTTGAATAAGCATCCTGGGAAAATTCCAGAATAAATCACGTGACAGTTGCACTTATATTGCACTGATATTTTGATGCAGCATTGAAAGGTTGATCTATGTTTCAGATTTTAAAATCACGAAATTTCAAAGAAGTGAAATGCAATAAACTATTTTTCCATGGTCAACTTTGTTAACTATGCCGGACATTTAACATTAAGGAATCTACAAGTACGCGAATTTACAAATTTCGCCCCAAAATGGTATCTATGTGATGATCATTTATGTAATAACTCGAATTATTGACTTTCAGGGCCCGAGGTTATAAATATTTTCTCAGACTCAACTGCGAATTTTCTCAAATTTTGAATTTAAATAAATAAATAAAGATAATATTGATAAGTGTAATTTATGAGTATTATAGTTATATAAGTATTACAGCACACTTGTGGCTTTAATTTCAAGTTGTAACTTGAGAAATATTTGAGTTGAGAACAAGAAAAGTTTTATAACCTCGACCCGGATGTATTTACCTCATTCGGAGTGACTCTATATTTGCGTACTTTTCCTTGACGTTTGAGTAACACTGGAACTTTGTCGTCTATGTTCCTATTTTTCTGTAGATCGATTTCGAACATTTCACCATCTAAATTGAAGGATGTTGCAATATTTTCTGGTAGTTCGACGGTTTGTCTGAGATGATTTGATTGTCCTTGTTTGAAGTTAATGAAAGCTGCAAAGGAAACACATGATTGAGGTACACTTCATCTTTTTTCTTATCGTTGATATTTTTTAATCAAATTTATACAGTAATACACATATTTGGTGTATTTATTGCAACTAGCATGTCTAGTATTGATCTGTTTCTGTAATTGACAAACAACTTAGTCTGAACGCAATCTTAAAAGGTTCCTATAGCAATGCAATTACAGGTTACTTATTGATAAACTGTTCGATCCCGAATCCATCGTCTTAAGCATTTCAACATCGACTTCCCGTTTTTTTTTTTGTTTTGTTTTGTTTTTTGTTTTCTTCTATTTCGAGTCATATGCCTGACTTATATATAAATATGTTATATGCTTTGAGACTTATTATGTGTCATTTTATATATATTGTGTAGGTTTCAAAAGCATTTGTGCTACACAAAGCACAGGCTAGCAACATGGGTTTTTACGTTTTTTTAAGAATTTTACGTATTACAATACCTTCCTCCGATGTAACTGGAATATGTCCAATAAAGGCAAAACAGGTTCTTGTGAGTTGAAGCATTAGCAATGATATGATCATCCGCTGCATTTTTTCTTCTGTGAATTATTTATTCTTCTATCTAAATCGGTGATAAGAAATATAGCATAAAAGTCATTTCTTTGGAACTTGATGGCATCTTGGATTTGTAAACATTCATAATGAGTTAATGTTATATACACTTTTAGGAATAAATGTGAGTAATAAGTTTGGCTTTTTTACAACTTATAAGTACAATCAACCTTTGCATCTGTGGTGTTAGTGTTGCTGTTGATTTAGGCTTTTATTAGTCCCCCACCGGTAACCGGTTTGGGGGACTATAGGTTTGCTCGATTCCGTCTGTCCGTCCGTCTGTCCGTCCGTCCGTCCGTCTGTCCGTCACACTTTTGTCCGGGCTATATCTTCTAAACCATATGTGCTAGCAACTTCAAACTTTGTACACTTATAGATCTCATTGAGGAGAAGGGTCATGTTAAGGAACTGTTACTCTACCACGCCCTTTTTTTTGAGTTATTGTCCTTTGTTGTTTTTACCCTTACATTCTTGTCCGAAACATATCTCCTAAACTATGTGTGCTAGCAACTTCAAACTTGGTACAATTATAGATCTCATTGAGGAAAAGTGTCATGTTTAAGATCCATAACTCTACCACACCCACTTTTTGAGTTATTGCCCTTTGTTGTTTTTACCCTTACATTCTTGTCCGGATCATATCTCCTAAACTATAAGTGCTAGCAACTTCAAGCTTGGTACACTTATAGATCTAATTGAGGACAAGTGTCATGTTTAAGAACTGTTTATTCTGCCACGCCCACTTTTTGAGTTATCGCCCTTTGTTGTTTTTACCCTTACATTTTTGTCCGGATCATATCTATTAAAAATCATAAGTACTAGCAACTTCAAAATTTGTACACTGATAGATCTTATCGAGGACAAGTGTTATGTACAAGAACTGTTACTCTGCCATGTCCACTTTTTGAGTTATTGCCCTTTGTTGTTTTTACCCTTAAATTCTTGTCCGAAACATATCTCCTAAACTATAAGTGCTAGCAACTTCAAACTTTGTACACGTATAGATCTCATTGAGGACAAGTACAAGAACTGTTACTCTACCACATCCACTTTTTGAGATATTGCCCTTTGTTGTTTTTACCTTTACATTTTTGTCTGGAACCTATCTTCTAAATCATAAGCGCTAGAAACTTCAAACTTGCTACACACATTGATATCATTGAGGACAATTGTCATATACAAGAACTGTCACTCTACCATGTCCACTTTTTGAGTTATTGCCCTTTGTTGTTTCTATCCTTACATTTTTGTCCCGTACTCATCTCCTAAACCATAAGCCCTAGCAACTTCAAACTTTGTACACTGGTAGATCTCATTGAGAAGAAGTGTAATGCACAAGAACTGTTACTCTGCCACATCCACTTTTTAGCTCCACTGGCTGAAAGCCACTGGGGCTATTGTCATGGCGTTGTGTCCGTCGTGCGTCCGTCCGTACGTGCGTCCGTGCGTCCGGTCGTAAACTTTTTCTTTAAAAATCTTCTCCTCAGAAACTACTGGATGAATTTCAACCAAACTTCACAGGAATGATCCTTGGGTGACCCTGTTTCAAAGTTGTTCAAAAAATTTTGATCCAATGAAAAACATGGATTTAATGGGCGTGGCTAATTTCCAAATATGGTAAAAAGTGAGTTTTCTCAGATTCTAATTGATGGATACAGATTAAATTTTACATGAATGATCCTTGTGTGACCTTTTATCAGTCTACCAAAAATTATTTTGATCGGATGAAAAATATATATTTTATGGGCGGAGGTCATTTCTCTATATGTTATATCGTGGAAACTTTGAAAATCATTTTCTCAGAATCTAATAGATAGATATCAACCAAAATTTACAAGAATGATCCTTTGGTGACCCTTAATCAGTCTACAAAAAATTATTGTGATTGGATGAAAAATATATATATTATTGGCGGAGGTCATTTCTCTATATGTTATATAGTGGAAACTTTGAAAATCATTTTCTCAGAATTTAACTGATAGATATCAACCAAACTTTACATGAATGATCCTTGGGTGACCTTTTATCAGTCTACCAAAAATTATTGTGATCGGATGAAAAATATATATATTATGGGCGGAGGTCATTTCTCTATATGTTATATAGTGGAAACTTTGAAAATTTGCAATGATCCTTGATTGACCCTTTATCAGTCTACCAAAAATTATTTTGATTGGATGAAAAATTTGTATTTTATGGGCAGAGGTCATTTTGCTACATGTTATATAGTGGAAACTTTGAAAATGGATGGATATCAATCAAACTGCAATAGTATGATCCATGGGTGACCCATTATCATGCAGCCAAAAATTATTGTCATTGGATGAAAATATGTTTTTTATTGTCATAGGTCATTTCTCTATATGTTAAATTGTGGAAACTTTGAAAATCATTTCAACATCCGTAGAACCCAAAATATCTAAAAATCTAGTCAAAACTTAGATTTTCTATTACAAGATTTTCAAGCCTGTGGAGCGACTCAAGCCATCCATGGCTTTCTAGTTTAGTTATTGTCCGTTGTTGTTTTTTATCCTGACATTTTTGTCCGGACCATATCTCCTGAGCCATCAGTGCTAGCAACTTCAAACTTGGTACACTTATAGATCTCAATGAGGACAAGTGGCATGTATAAGAATCATTCTTCTCCATCCACTTTTGGAGATATTGCCCTTTGTTGTTTTTACCTTTATATTTTGGTTTTGGACATTTTGTTCAAAACCAAATGTGCTAGCAACTTCAAATTTTTTATACAATTACAGACCTAGTAAGTACGAGATATATTATAAGAAAGGATTTTTTGTTATCCGGTGGTGGACTCCTGTATTGCATCGCAATACGACATGCACTTGTTTGTTAAGTTTTGCAAATATTTGTTAGATTTTTTTTCTTAAAATCTAATAAGTGGGTAAATAATTTAGTAAAAATTCTAAAAGCATTTTGCATGAACTACATGTAGCCTACTTTTCAACTAACAATCTATTGCCTACATCAAAGCGAAGGCACTCGCTTGCACTGCTCTTGTTTCGACACAGGATCTGGATACTTGTCTATTATGCTTATCACCCCCGTCGTTTTAACAAGGAGATAAAGTGATGGTCTCCGTCCGCCGTTCCGTCATTCCGGCACTAAACTAGTCCGCATATCTCCTAAAGTATAAAAGATATCAACTTGAAACTTTATAGGTGGATAGATCTCATGACGGAGGAGTGCAGCACAAGAACTACAACTATTGCTTGCATGATTTTGGAGTTATTGCTATTTTATTTGGCTTCAGTTTACCCTCAAGCTTTGATGGCGCGGGGGGGGGGGGCAATAATGTCCGACATGGCTCTTGTTTATTTTACAACGAAAAACAGATATGGCGTTTCTTCTTCAAATACAAATATTCCAGAAGCTATATTCCAGAAAATGATACATTCTTATAGTTTAGTTTTTGTATCAAATTCTCACCAGATATTAATAAATGTGATCCGTCACGCGAATAAGGACCATCTGGGAACTTCATAACATACATAATTTGAAAAAGAGATTGGTTCTAAAACAGGCCAACCAGAGGTCGCACCTCAAAATTCTTTGATTGGAAGCTTGATTGATTTTTTTCTCTATTCAGAAAATTAGTACATTGTGAAAAGTTTCGACCTTAGTCAATCTGCGCAATCCTTGCAGTCTGACAAGGATCGACACTTTACGAACTTCTCAAATTTCGCGTGACGAGTCACAAATTCGAGCGGTTAAACGATACAGATCATTTGAGACGATCTGTTGTTCTACAGACGTGTAAAAGAAAATCATAGTTTCACAACGGATATTCTCCCAATTGTGTAACGCACTTTAAAATTCTTATGTTGTCAACTTAATTGGTGGGTATTGTGTAACAACAATAAAAGAGAAATTGGTTCGATTGAAGGATATTTCTTTGGCCTCTTCAGAGTCTTTCTTTAACCCCAACTCACAAAATTGAAGCAATTGTTTAATAAAAAACAAATGCTTAGAAAATCGTTTAACTGTAAAAAATGAAATATTTCCTGATTCATCTTAGCGACATAACCGAGATTTTGCCCATTTCGAGTTAAACGAACGTTTAAGAGAGAGAGAGAGGGAGAGAGAGAGAGAGAGAGAGAGAGAGAGAGAGAGAGAGAGAGAGAGAGAGAGAGAGAGAGAGAGAGAGAGAGAGGGAGAGAGAGACAGACAGACAGACAGACAGAGGTACAGACACACAGGCAGAGACAGACAAAGAGATGGACAGAGGGACATAGACAGAAAGGGGGAGGAAGAGAGATAGAGAAGCAGAAGACGAATACATGCAGACTAAACGAAGAATGAATATAAATCTCATATGAAGTTTGCTGAATATTTACCATAAACCATATCAGACGAGCCAATGACTATACGAACCAAAGACTATACGTCTCAAAAATACAATATTGGATATAAAGATATTTTAACAAAAGAATGAAAGAACCTTTGTATTCATTTACCGTTTACTTAATTTAATCGATAACTGATATTTTAAACAAAAGGTTAATTGACTATCTATTATAACAAAAACAGTGAACTGAAATAAAATACACTTACTTGCGAACCAGGAAGAGAAAGGTGCTTGACATTTTCCATAACCTACGATTACAAGCGCAAATAATTTAGCTGATCAATCGAAACAGTGGGGATTCTACGGAATAGACCAAAGAAAATGATAAGGGTGAAGCCATGTCAGCGCGTTGTTTCGCATGTGGATTTACATGGCGTCACATGTATCAAGGTGGCGTTGAGTAAAGCAATTTCAACGCAACCTAGAGTAAATTTTGGCAATTAAAGTATTTTTTCTTCAATTACATTGACAGAAACACTGCCAAGTAACGATTTACCTTAAATGACCCAAAATCAAAACACTCAGGTCCGAGACGCTTTTAAGTTACGGAAAAGTCCGAGCGATGTTCCGAATGTGAGCAGCTTAGACAGTCACAAAATGCAAGAAGAAAGATTCGCTAACTGTCTGATGTGTATGTGTATATGCATGCTTATTTATGTGTATATGTGCTCATATATTTGCGTATGTATGTGTGTATATGTTTGCACATATATATGTATATATGTATATTTGTTTGAGTGAGTAAGTATGTATTTGTGTTTATATTTATTTATATGTATGTATGTATGTGCAATTCAATTCCTTGTATTTCGCCTTGCTTTTTACACCTTCGATTTCTGCATGAATTGTGGCATTTATCAGGTGATGGATCACAGTTCTCGTCTTTCGAATCTGTCCGTTGGGTGTAGATTTGCAATGTGGATTGTCTGTTTGTCTCCCTCTTTTGTGTTTTGCTGCTCGTTCTGTATATATATTTACTTATTATTTTTTTTTCGTAACGTTATTCTGTCCTTCGTTATCATGGCATTCGCTTCCTGTCCCTAAAAAGAGCTCTCTTACATGGCTTTACAACCTCCACCAATCAGTAATGGATCACCTCTTAAAGACTTATCCATCGTCCTAGTATTTACACACTAATTTTTCTTAGATCAACGAGTATTTCCATGGTTTAGTCATGATTTCTTCATAAAAGTGTCATGGTAAAGAGCGTTGTGTTTTCCTGTTTATATGTACAAGATTTTGAATTTGTTATTTTGTTTGCTATTTCTCTTCTTTACTCATCCTGTCTCTCTCTCTCTCCAAACTTTCTCTGGTTGCCAGCTTTCCATGTATTTTAATTTGCTCAAATGTTTTGTAATTATTGTAATGCTCGCCAATATGGTGGAAAAACAATAAAATAATAATATAAATAATCATACTTTTAGATGTACAGTTAATAACATCGTGAAATTGACAAGATGAATGATTTGGGAATTATTTAGGAATGAAATTGAATGAGTGTGTGGAGCGAGTTTAGTGAATTTAATGGGAGGTAATCCTATATCGTAAATTTTGTTCAGGATGAACAAAATTTGAGATATTGATTACCTTCCTTTGATAAAAAAATGCATAAATGTTCTAAAATAGCTTCCTATTTACTCAAGATCTAATCAGAGGCTTACAATTTCAATTAATTCAATGGAATCCCGATTTTTTCCAGCTAATTTTACTTTGAACGAAGTTTTTGTTATATATTTCATTGAGTTAGGAGCGTATTAAATGTTTTGAGAAAGTGTTTTGAATGAGTGAATGGAGCGCCGAGTGAGCTATTTAGAATGATTATGATTGAGATGAATGTCAATTTCACGACGTAACTAACTGTACCCTGGCATCAGTGGGTAAAGCAAAGAATCTGGTCAGATTGTTAGAATGCACAAACTGGTAACAATCTTTACATGACGCACGTGCGAAATTGTTCGCAACGTCAGACACAGGTTCAATTTTTAGTTCTAAACTCCTCGGTCAATTTCAAAGAAATTAAACCATGTTGTTCCTTTGGTGAAAATATTAATAAAAAAAGGAAAGGCGTTCGCGAAATTCTAATTGGTCAATAATATGGATGTGGAAGGGCGGGTGTTTTCACATAAATGCATGAAATATCCTCCTTAATCGCAAGGCCGATTTCAATGAAACTTTATTAGAAAATTCCTCGGGTGATTCTTTTCAGGAATCTTCTCAAACCAATAACATTTCCGTATATTTAAGGCCAGTTTTAAAACTACAAGGAGACAAATTGAATAGAAAGAGAAAAGAAGCGTGCATAAGGTGAATGCATGATGACAACAATAGACAATGATATTACAAATATGTACCACAAGGATATCTCTGATGGCTGTTCTCACCAGCAATCCAATGTAAGGTGCTCAATCCGCCGCGATATAACTGAAAAAAAATGTTGAAAGCGGGGTACTCCGTTCAAACAAGCAATCCTCATAGAAGACAAATTGTCAATATGTGAACAAATCTTTGTTAACATACCGAAAACTTCATTGATGTAAATCACTTGAGTTGTCTGTACAACGATCAATCTTGAAACTTTCCAAAAGAATATCTCTGGAACGGTGTGCTAGCAAATAAAACTATCAACCTAATCTATGTATATACATATAATATATACTTAGTGTTTTGTATGAAAAAAAACCTAACGAGGTTTGGAGAATTGATCATTGTCGAGGCTCTGCCGAGGAGTTAGAAATTTTTTCATACAGTACATGTATGTATTATATTTATATTATAACCTCTATTTGTCTTGTTTTCTTCTATGTTTCTAACTGAAATGCTGATAACTTAGGCGCTATTGGCTGTCGGTTCAACCAAAAGGGACACAAATGGTGAAATATACTTAAAATCTTCTCCTCTTAAACTACTGGTTATAATTAAACGAAATGCAAGTTTAAAAAAATAACTGCATTATATCATTGTTCTAAAAATAACTATGTGATATCATAAAAAATATTATACGGGATGTTATCACACGGTTATTTGTATAGTTATAAGATAAATTCAAAACCTCAAAAACATTTTTTTGATCGACCCTTCTCGGACTCTGAAACATCTTGCCTTATAAACAGTACAAATATTAAGAAAGAAATACATTACGCAGGTGCATGTCTTTTCACAAGCAATTATATGTAAAAGTATTAGTAACGCACTTCTTTCTCGGTCCAACATGACTATTGCTGGTTCAATCATGTTTATTTTCTCTGAATGATAATGAAAATTTCATGGTACATTGTAACGACAATCTAGCGCATATATTGTATAAAGAAAATATAGAAGGGTAGAAGGCGATGTTGACAACATCCATTGACGCTTAGGCCAACAAAAAACACGTTATCAAAATTTATCCACTGCATCAATTCTCAGATCAAACTTAATCAACATATCAAAATACTCGGTTTATCTTTTGTGAAATACCTGATAAACTCCACGCAAGCTAGAATCATGAAACTTCACAGGTAGATGGATCTCATTTAGGAAAAGTGCATTGCAAAAGAACTATAATTCTTCTCATCATATACTTCAATGCATTTTGGGTGTAAGCTTTTCCATAATAATACTTTGCAATGGCTTTGAACAGTTAGTGTTACTATACACTAAATTCAGAGCGACCCCACTCTTTCGGTTCTGAAACCTTAAACCCATTTAGGTGTGTTAGGTCCTTTTATAGTTGATTGCATTAGTGTTGCGACATGTATATGATAAATTTTAAGACTTCACACTTCGGATGATGAAACCTTTTAAACCATTTTCAGTGTAAACTATTCTTTTACGCAAGATGTTTAATACATACTTAGTGTTTTGTATGAGAAAAAATATCTAACGAGGTTGGGAGAATTTGATCATTGTCGAGGATCTGCCGAGACAATTATCAATTCTCACAACCGAGTTTGATATTTTTTCATACAGTACACTAAGTACATGTATGTATTATATTTATCTTATAACCTCTATTTGCCTTGTTTGTGGCGATGTTTCTGACTGAAATGCAAGTTTCTAAAAATAACCGCATTATATCATTGTTCTAAAAATAACTATATGATATCATAAAAAATATCATACGGGATGTTATCATATGGATATTTGTAAAGTTATAAGATAAATATTTAGTATCCTTTCCAAGATCATCCACAACTCCAATAAAGGCATATTTCATGAGTTCCACTGAGAAGGAATGATATTGATTTCACAAGAAAATATTTTTTATACATCAATTGTAGCCATGTTGTGGGTAGTCATTGAAATGGTCCCTTCAAGACGCTTGAACATAGGGTTTGAATGGGGAATAACAAAGTTACTAAGTTTCTCATCTCACCATCTTATCTAGAGCCCAGAGCTTTTGTTTTCATTAGAAATTGTCTGCAAAATAATTATAAAGACATCTGCATTGGAAACCATTCCCAACACCACCAGCCAATCTCACGATCAACCTCGGATGTACATTGACAGACTATTTTCAAAAAAATAGGAGAAAAGCTTTGAAAAACTTGATGACGTCAGTTAAAATGGCGTTAGCCCTCAAAACTTTGAGTGAAAACATTTGATGTCACCAGCTACTTGTTTAAGTCGCTGACATGAAGCCATCATATCCCTACAAGAATATATTTAGATTCTCAACATCGAATCATATAACAAACTGCTCTAAAATATGGACATGCATTCAGGTATATTTTCCAAGAAATCAAGACAACCAAGGTCCCTGAAGCCATAAATCAACTGATACTTCCTAACTCCCACAATATCCTTCTAATTGCTTTGAAAATAGATACATCAATATTTCCCCTCTTTTAAGCAGAAGATACTGTGTGTAATCTCTATTTGCCTTGTTTTCGTAGATGTTTCTAACTGAAATGCAAGTTTCTAAAAATAACCGCATTGTATCATTGTTCTAAAAATAACTTTGTGATAACATAAAAATATCATACGGGGTGCTATCATACGGATATTTGTATAGTTATAAGATAAAAAACAATACCTTACTCTGTTTGTGATTCTAAACTTAGAAATAGAGAGACTTATCTGTGGGTGTCGGTCTCAATATTTTATTGGCCCGCAGATTCGGCGCGAGTTTAATTGAAGAGCAAATTCGGAAAGGAGTAATATAAAGTGTACAGTTAACAACCTCGTTACATTGGCATTCAAATCGATCGAAACTTTTTCAAATCACTCGCCCAGTGCTCCATTCATCCATTTCAAACACTCGCTCTAACCATTCAAAACTCTTTGAACTCACTGAAAAAGATAAAAATCAATAACTACATTCAAAATAAATAAATCCAGAAAAATTCGCGGTTTCACTGATATTATTGAAATTATTAGCGTCTGATACTTGAACGCGAATTTAATCCATATAAGGAAATGGGTTCCGAATATTGAATGAGCGACAGGTCAATAATGTTTAATGTTATGTCCTGCCCCGACCATATATGGGGGTCCATCAAAATTTCTTCATCAATTTGCATAAAGGGTCACTGAATGGACAATCAGGAACAACTTTAGAAAAGGGTCACCGAAGGAGCATACACGCCAAGTTTCGTTAAAATCGGGCCAATGGTTTAGGAGGAAAAGAGTTTTAAAGATTTTATAGTGAAAATAAGCCCCGCCCTGCTACGCTCTTATTTGGGGGCCAATCCAATTTTTTTGACAAAAATTTAGAATATGGTCACCCTAGGAACATATCTGCCAAGTTTCACTCAAATCTGCCCATCGGTGTCAGTTGGAGAAGATGTTCACGGAAAAGTTTACGCATGGACGCATTGATGGACGGATGGACGCAGACATGACGGACATGCTGCAATGACAATAGCTTTCTGGTCTTCGGCCAGTGGAGCTATTTTTTAGAGTGTTTATTGGGAAGTCGTATGGTAATTTCAGATTAAATGTACCGTCTAAAAGTGTTTTTGCTTTAAATGTGTTGGTAACTCATCTTACTTTGCTATAGTGAGCTATTGTCACATGGTCGCTCCGACGCGTCAACTAAGCCTTACCTATGATTTTTTTTGTAGATTCTGTGATGGTCTTTGACTGCATCTTCCAATTCAATAGCTTTTTTAAGCTCCAATGGACGAAGTAAAGCAGGGTATTACCATAGAATGTTGTGCGTCCATTACGTGCTCGCGTAAACGTTTACTTTGATCATCTGCTTCTCTTAAACTAACGGTCAGATTTCAACCGAATTTCAAGAGAATAATACATGGGAAGTGCTCTTTCAGGTGCTTCCTTTTAACCCTTTGAACCTTTAAGGCTGATAATTTGAGCGCTACGGGCTATCGAGTAACGAAAAAGTGCCACATTGGGTGAATAAAAGAAAAGAATATTCTCAGAAACTACTTGACAGTATTAAACCAAATCCTACAGAATTGATGATTTGGACATGTTCTTTCAGATTCCTTCTTTTCACCCTGACCAGGCTGTTTTCTTAGGGGCTATGGACTCTCGAGTCCCCAAAAAGGGCTCAATGTTGTGGAATATTTAAAAAATCTTCTTATCTGGAACTTCTGGTAAGAATTCAACCATATACTACAGGAATGACGCCTAACGCGCTTTCAGATTCCTTCTTTTAATGCCGATGAGGCATTCGGAACATCGCTCGGACTTTCCGTAAAACGGAAAGTACCTCAGACGTAAGTGTCGTAATTTTGTGTCATTACATTTTAGGTAATTCGGCTTCTGGTGGTACTTTGGTTAATACGCTTGAAGTATAGTTCATTCCTTTAATTTTTTCCGATCGTCTGTGGAGATCATTTTGGCATGTTATAATTTGAAAGCAAAACGCAGTAAATTACTGCGTTTTGTTATCAAATTATTATATGCCCAATTCTAACCTTACGTTGATTTTATCTTTCGCAACGTCATCCTTAGTTATGTTTGTGACATCATATATAATCCCACATGTGATATGACGCGCTTTCATGGCTGCGCCCTTATCATTCCCGAGGTCTATTCCGTAGAATCGCCGAGGGTTCCCGAGTGCCGATGAGGCTGATAAATTAGGCGCTTTGGGCTGTCGAATCAACAAAAAGGGACCCATATGGTGTAATATGCAGTCAAACCTGTGTAAGCGGCCACCTGTATACAGCAAGCAACCTGTCTTTAGCAAGCGCCCACACTGACTTCCCAAATGAACCAAATGCACTTAAATTGACCTGTATTAAGCAGGCACTTAAGCAAGCACTTTATGAATGTCCCTTGGGTGCTTGCTTAAGACAAGTTTGACTGTACACAAAGTCTTCTTCTCTGAGACCACTGGTTGTAATTAAACCAAAATTCACAGAAACGGTGCCTGGGACATGGTCTTTCAGATTCCTTCTAATCAACTTGATCAGGCTGATAATTTGGGTGCTACAGGGTTTCAAGTCACCCAAAAGGGCACAAAATTGTGATGTATAAAAAAATGTTTTCTCTAAAAATTCTGATCAGAAATCAATCAAAATCTACGGAAATATTATTTGGGATATGTTCTTTCTGATTCTTTTATTTAATCCCGATCAGTTTGATAACTTTCGAGCTACGAGCTGTCGCTTCACGTAAAAGTGACCTTTCGTTTTGTGCAATATTTTCTAAAAAAAAAAAACCAAAAACACCCTTTCTCTGAAACAACTGGTCAGAATTAAAGCAAACTTAACAGGAATGATCCTAAGGGCATATTCTATCAAATTCCTCAAAAACATCCTGGTCGGGCTAGTGACGACATGTCATTGAGAAAGGGTCAAGATGGAAAAATCTTTTTTAACACATCTGCATCAGACTTACAGAAAAAAAACTCTTACTGAACTATTGACATAACGTCACCCTTTCTACATCATTGCAATAACCCGGTATAATCCCTTAACCTTGCTACAGTTAACTACATCGTGAAATTGACAAGGTGATTGAATTTGGAATGATTTGGGAATGAAATTAAAAAAGTGGGTGGAGCGAATTTTGAGTGAATTTAATGGGAGGTAATCCTATATCGCAAATTTTGTTCAGGTAGAACAAAATTAGCGACATTGATTACCTCCCTTTAATAAAAAAAATGCATTAATGTTCTATAATCAGCTTCTTATTTATGCAAGATATAATCAGAAGCTTACAATTTGAATTAATTCAATGAAATCCCGATTTTTTCCTCAGGTATTTTTATTTTGAAACAAGTTTTTATTATATGTATTTCAGTGAGTTTGAAGCGTTTTTGAATGGTTTGAGTGAATGTTTGAAATGAATGAATGGAGCGCTGAACGAGTGATTTGGAATGGTTTTGATCGAGATGAATGTCAATTTCATGATGTCGTTTACTGTAATTGATGATGGTCTTCTTAAAAATAAAATATGACATATAAATTTTATACCTACTTTAAAGGCCAGTGGTCGACACTGTTCCCCATGTGCCTCTTGTTAAAGCTTAACATCAGATCGTGGACCTTTACATCCAAGTTTAAATTTGTGGAAAAAAGTAGACAATCTCTGATATCGACGAAGTAGCGCGATGCTAAAGTAGTGTTAATTCGCCCTTTCGAGGGTGTTGACATTTGCAGAGATCCGAAAATGTTTAAACGCCCTCCCTCTATTTTTGCATAAGAAGAAAAACTAGTGCATTTATTCATTCAGAAATTTGGATATAATTCAAACCCAAATATGCCGGAAAATTGCGTTATGCATTACACCGTCACCTTTTATCATACCGAATATATCATGCTGCTTGGTAATTTGACGTCTCAAAATTCAACGGGGGGATAAGATCAACGTCTTTATCAATGCTCTATATCAAAATTAGACTAGAATAAGTTTAAATTATTTCACTAATTAATTTTCAATCTCAAAATCGAACCAATAGCTTACTTTAAACAGACTGTGTTAATCAATATTTAAGGGACATAAAATATTGGAAAAAGGGTCAGTATCATAAAAAGCCTTTAAAGCATATACGCCAAGGATATTCAAGGGAAAAGGGCTTTAACGGCGCGTATATTTTCTGATTAATTCTCTTTTTTTTCTCGTTTTCCCGGTGTGTGAGGATTTATATATAAAAAAATATTCATGTACCAGGGTAAATAGCGTTTAACAGTTTTACCACAAGTTGGTGGTTTTTTGTTGTTGTTGTTTTTTTTTTTTTTTTTTTAAATTTTGAAAGGCATGTCTTTGTTTCAGAAGTATATTTGAAAGTTCGTATTTTTACCGTTGACACGCCTAAACGTTTCAGAGTTACATGAGGTCAAAAAAGAAAATGATAGCAAGTCGTGCAAGGGTCGATATATGTAGTTCACGGAATGTATCGACACTAATTAACACGAGGACGCAACCGCATTATATTGACGGTCATTTAAAAATGCACTCTCATTCTGGAAATGAAATAGAACATAAACTGAGTTATAAACTTTAGATGTCTTAACTAAAATTATTTTTCCACGGATATATAGTTACTATCTTAATTGAAAAAATACCAGAATCTTCACCAATTCTGGTCGATGAAAATTTGGAATCGCCGACAGGTCGACCTCGTCTTTGTTTGTTTGACTTATAATACGTGATTATCGAAGAGATAAATTTCAATCGAAATACTCAAATATTTCCCCAGCTAAAACCAGTGAGCCATTTCCAACCAAACTTGGCATGAATGTTTCTTTGGCGATTCCGAGAACATGTGTATTGCAATCTTCTCTTCATTCACCTTATACTTTTCAAGTCTGGAACGTAGGTTCATTCTTTTCCTCTTGCTCATGAAAATGTAGTCATTTCCACTTTGATGGGTAGGTGTTAAGTACAGTAAACAAAATCACGAATTGTTGGCGAAAATTGGAATGAAATTGAATAAGTGGACGAAGTAAGCTACAATTCAATACTGCCTTTGAAAGAAAAAAAAAACTAATTTTCTATTATTATGTCTCCACAGACAAACAGATGCTTAAAATTCACATCAACCAATAAAATAGTGCAGTGATTTGATCGATCCGAACGAAGAATGAAATATTGATCGTTCTGCACGATTTCGAAGCAATTTTGAACAATGAACAAACTTTTAATGGGTTTGGATCGTTTTTGATAAGTTTGTGTGAGTGTTTGGAATGAATTGGGTTATAAATTGAGATTTTGATGCAGCAGTAAGATGTAACTAGCTGTATACTTCGTTGTTCTTCCCCGTCCACCTCCACCTAGACTCGACGAAACTTAACATCAGGACAGTAATGCATGATGATAGCTTGAATAACGCAATGACCATTGTTTGACTTTGCAATATGGTTGGCCATTTCCCTGAAAATACACCAATTAAACTTGAAATATAGGCGACATTGTCATACATTCCCATCTGCACGTTACAGTTAGCAGTCACGTGCAAATTGACGGTCATCTTGATCAAAACTATTTTAATTCGCTCACACAGCGCTCCATTAATTTATTCCAAACACTAACATGATCAACAACTTTATTCAACATAAAAATAGGTTTAAAAAATCACGATTTCGATGAAATAATTGAAATTAAAGCGTCTTATTGGTTCCTCAAGAAATAGAATCTCTATATAGAACTTGTATGCATATCTAATTAAAGGGAGGTTATAAATATCGCTAATTTTGTTCACCCTGAGCAAAATTAGCGACATTTTATGTCCCCTTTAATTTCATTTAAAACTCACGCATTGCACTCATTCAATTTCATTACGAAAACATTCCAAGATCATTTGCCTTGTCAATTTCACGATGTTGTAAAAACTGTATATTATCGATGTTTACATGCGCGTGTGACTGATAAACGTTGGACAGTCGAGATAAATATACTATGTCGAAAAATGTTTTGACGGCATTTTACGGTGCCAAACCGTTTAAAAATAGTTCTTTCGGGTTTTTTAACCTCGAATCGGAATGTATCAGAGAAAGGCAGTAGCCCTTACCTGTAGAAAGATTTCGCGTGTCTTGCTTTATTATACCATTTACAACTTGTTGGATAGCCTATATAGTCACAACCATAAAACTTCGTTTTGTCTCCGCTCGTGATTGAACACCGAATGAGCAAATAGCGAGGTCCGTCTGAAAATAAAAGGTAACGTAAAGATTATCTCGAAAGGGCAGAATTCACGAATATCCATTTTTGGCCCTGTAATTCCTCATTTTATAAATCTTTGAAATACATACTTTAAACATTGTGTTTGTGTTAAACGACCTTCCTTCAATTCCACAATATGAAATAGTTTTTCGGAATACCCTTTTGTCATGCAAAAAAACACCCCCAAATAACCCCCGTTTTCACAAAAATAGCCTTTTACCACAGATTTTCCATAAAAAGTTTCACCAAAAACTATGTTCACAATCATGCGACACCTTTAAATTTTGAAATTATTTAAATTAACTAATGAGGAATCTATTGTTCAGCTTTTAAAAGTGTGGCAGATATGTGATCAATATTCAAAAAAACGAAAATGAAAGTACAATCTTGCAATTTTTCAACCATTTTGAGTGTTTTCGAGAAAAATGAGATGTCTGTGATACCAAACACAACAATATAATTTGAATTATTTTGCCTACTAAATGACATGTGATAAAGAAGGACTTCCCCTTTTTTCACTCAAACTTACATTATCTCCAATAATTCCTATTGAAGTGTGTCAAACGCAAATTAATTATTAGATATGATGTCGTAATGACGTCACTCTCTGTATTTGACGTCATTGTCATAGACGAAGTTAACATTGTGCTGAATGTTCGGAATTTGTTCAAATATGCCTTATTACACAAATTAGAATTTAAGAATTGCTTATTTAAGTCACTTAAACAATTCATATTAAAAACCTAAAATTTTGTAATTTTAGCTAAGTACAACATGCTCAAAGGGGAGCTTTTAGAATAACCCTGACTCCGCCATGTGTTGTGCATTGTCAACTTTCTTAAAACTTCTTTTCCTCCTAAACCGTTAGGCCGATTTCAATAAAACGGCCAGAATATTCCCTGTGTGACCCTCTTGAAAAATTGTTCA
This sequence comes from Fragum whitleyi, assembly GCA_948146395.1. NCBI lineage: Eukaryota > Metazoa > Mollusca > Bivalvia > Cardiida > Cardiidae > Fragum > Fragum whitleyi. The sequence goes on along the minus strand of OX411558.1, from coordinate 13,589,950 downwards.
CAAAATTCTTATTGTGCAGGGCGGGGCTTATTTTGAGCCTGACATCTCCTCCTGAACCGTGCCTATTTCGTTGAAACTTTACCTGAATGTTTCTTGTAAAATTGTTCGCAAAAATTTGATTGGCCAATAAAATTTGGCGGGGCAGGGCGGGGCTTATTTGAGCCCGAAATCTTTGAAAGACTTCTCTTCCTGAACCACTGGGTTGATTTCAAGGAAACTTTGGCTGAACGTTCCTTGGGTGACTCTTTTCAGAAATTGTTCGCAAAATTTGAGACGTGGCAGGGCGGGGCTTAGTCTCCTCAGTAATGAATTGGTGGGCAGGGTCTATTATCATTTTAAATTGTTTGAATAACATCTCCCCTTCAACAATTAGGCAAATGTGAAACAAACCTTGCCAGAAATTTACTTAGATGAGATCCGCTGGACCAATTAAATTCAAGTGAGTGGTTACGGCCATTAGGGCCTTTGTCAAAAAAAACCCTGTATATTGCATATATATACAAATCATTATCAAATGTGCATCATAATGCAAGAAAAAACATAAACAAACAAAAATAAGCTAGAAATTGCATATTTGCAATATCCATGAGTATAATATAGAACATAGTTACTATTTCCTAGCTTACTTATACAGACCAAAGTAGTTGATGTCGATTATTTACTCATTTTACAAAAAAAAAAGAAAAAAAAGATTCTATCCTCGTATCATATAAAATAACGAGTAAAGAACATGCGAAAAATAACAAAAACACTTTAAATAAAATACTTTAAAACCAGCTATTTTAATTGTCATGGTAACCAGTTTTTTTTAAAAAAATTACACCATGATTTGGATAAGCTAAAATTTTGGATTCTAATCTATGGGGTGCATGGAAAATGTTCCATTTATACAATACTTATGGCCAAATAATATTTCATAGAAGGCTTAATTAAGCAAACTTTATGACCTGTTACCATGGTAACCAGTTTACATGGAAACTCTTTTCAAGGCTATTTCAACAGTTTCAATGGTCTGTACTTTTCTTTCAAATTAAATCTAAATCAGAGAACATAAGTACAAATATTGTTAAATTAGTTACAGGGAATCAAGAAAAAAATACTAAATGCATGTTATCAATAAATAGAATATTTTGAAAGAAAGACTCCTTTGGTTAAGATCGTAGCACACACATTTAATTCTAGGAGGCATAGAACTGCTTTATAGAACACGTGTTTAATATAATCAGTTATCACAACGCCTTTAAAACAATAAATACATGTATTTTTGTGTTTGATTATGCATACTTTTGTTCATTTAATAATTCATTCTGAGAATAGAATCTTTTTTTTGTTATCATAGCAACAAATTTCGAACATGGAATTTTGTTCAAAAGTAAATTGTCTAGATATATTATTTGCCTTTCAAAGGTAAAAGAAACATAATAAACGTATTTTGAATGATTCAATGCAAAAAAATAATGAATTTACTAGGTGCTTGTTAGTTGTTGCCATGGCAACATATAAAAAAGAAACATAACTTTTAAAGATAATTTTATTACATATAGATGCAAAACTACCATTTTATAACATTTTTACAAAAAAATAACACAGGGCCAAAACCACCCTTTCGTGAACCTAGCCCTTTGCAATTTGAATAGAATGAGTGCAATGAGTTTTGAATGATAAATATGTTAGAATAAGATCAAAAGAAAGACATTATACTTGAGAAGTTGAACTATTTTGTGGGGATTTTGGAAAAGAGTCGTTGTTTGGAATGAAAAATTGATGAAATTGAAGGAAGTTGTGCTTTGGTCGATATTTGAGTGTGTTCTTTTTTTTCTTCTTCTTCTTTGTAAATGATTTCGGAGCGGTTTGAAAAAATATTGAGGTCTGTCTAATACAGAGAACAATTTAATTTATAAGTTGAATATTTAAAAAAAAAATATGAATGAAGTTTAATGAGTGGAAAAAGTGAGTTTTGAACGATAGTAAAGAGGATTATAAGATACCGATCCTTTCTCTCATATTGAACGAATTAATTGATTCATTATTTCCTGCCTTTTATAGAAAATATCGTAACTACAGCTTTGAAAAGATGAAAGTGCTTAAAAGAACAAAGTATGATTTCCAAGCCGTCTGAACGATCTGGGTGGATTGTGGGTATGCTCAGATTGGCGAGAGAGCGACATAAAATGAGCCTGAGCGTGAAATTTCCAACAATTTCAAATGTGCATAGCAAAACTTTGGTCAGCCTATGCATCCACACAGGCTGACCAGAGTCTTTCATATGCACCCTGGAGATAGATACAGCCTTAACCCCTCTACGGACAGTCAGAGAATTTTATTATAGTATTATTTAATATGACCTACTTCGCGAGAGTGAAATAACCCCGTTTAATATTTTTGATATTACACGGGTGTTATTACACTAGTGGAATAACTATGCAAATGAGCTCAGAGTGAATAGCAACGCTATTATGTTACCGCGAAAATGACGTCATAATGTATATATTGTGACGTCATTTCAAGCGGCGTTATACGTTTCGCGGAAAATTGAAATGCTGACTTTCAAGAATTTCGACGATTTTTCGCAAAAATACTTGTCATATTATAAATAGAATATAAAATTTGTGCTCATGAAATACCGAATTTATTAAACTCGTCATCTATAAACAGATAAAATCTCGGCGCAGCCTCGTTTTTATCTGTTTATAGATGACTCGTTTAATAAATTCGGTATTCAATGACCACTCATTCAATTTCCTCTATGTGTTGCTGTCCAGATTGCTCAATGCCTGTCTATTAGATCAATGTAAAAAAATGTTGGAAATGTCACGCACTGGCTCAAATTTCTTTGAGAGGGATGAGTTTCAATGCACAACCTTCTAAACTGAAAAGTCTTATTTCAGCCAAATCAATGGACCAGCAAGAAAAGATTGCTCCAGAGGATACTCGTTTATGAAGCCGTCGTCACAGTTTAGCGTCATGACAAGCATTTGAACGAACGTTAGTAATCGCCCATTGTCGTTCAATTTACGCAAGATAAGCATTGTGTGAAAGTAACTCAATGTCTGTGATCGACGAGAGTTGTCGAAAAATGCTAGTAATCGTTCCTCGCACGTTGGAGGCATGAGGCATGAGGACAATCGTTTAATAATTATCTACAGTATCTTAATTGGTAGACGTTTCCAGTTCTATCGCGTTAAACAATCGCCAGATATACAGTTTAAAACATATATCGTAAGGTTGACAAGGTGAATGCTTTAGAATGATTTTGGAATGAAGAGGAATGAGTGAATTTTGAGTGAAATTAAAGGGAGGAAATCCAATATCGCTAATTTTGTTCAGGATTAACAATTTCTTCGAGATTTATTATTCCCCTTTAATAGAATAGACACGCCTGTTATATAAATAGCATCCCTTTTTTCAAGAACCAATCAGACTAAAAAGTTTTCTATTATGTCAGTGAACTCACTATGTTTATGTTACACACTGGCTCATCACAAGTTAGAGCTAGAACGCCCATAAGTTTGAACGATTTAAACGCTGTAAGAACGCCGGCCTGGTCCAGACTGCTTAAAAAAATAACAATTTGTTAAATATTGACCGTAAGTTATTTTCAGTTGTTTCAATTGTATCGCCGCCGTCATAGCGCTAGTGGTAGCGCGTCGGACTGTCACTCTAGAGGACCCGGCACTCATTCTTTCCGACTATTTATCTCTCACCAATAGGTTGATAATCATAGACCTATGTGAAATAGCAGCTGGAGGCTAGGAAAGGATGTGGTGGTTGTACTGGTTAGAGAAATGCCAGGAATCCACTTTTAGGTGCTCCAGCCGCCGCGATATACCTGAAATAATGTTGAAAGCGGCGTAAAACTCCATACAATCGGTCAATTCAATTGAAACAACAATTTGAAACAACAATCCGGTGTGAAATTAACCGGTTAAAATCAAACCAATAGTTATCTTTAAACAAACTTGCACAGATGAGGGCTTTACACTTTTTTGTATGATTAATCAGTTTGATTGTGTTTTGTAAAATCATTGATCATTTCTATTTTTAAATCATTTGTTTTTGGAATAATAAGAAACGATGAGCGACCTAAAAATAGCAACCTCAGCTTTTATAAGCGGTTAGGTTGTTCCGGTCCCCCACCAACAATTTGTCATGTGTGTTATATCAGCGCTTTCCGGGTAAGGTACAAGTGGTTACATTGTGAAAATGACATTCAACTCCATCTTAACCAATCTAAAACCTCTCGCTCAACGTTTAATTCACGTTTCATTCATAACATTCATACCACTCACTCAAATCAGTCCAAAACGCTCCGAAGTCATTAAATAACCAACGAAACCGTTGAAAAACATTTGCAACTTCACAAAAGTCGATCGATTTCGAATGATTTCGGAGCATTTCGGAATGAGTGGATTGAATGGTATGAATACTTTAGATCGAACGTAGAGCAAAGGGTTTAATCATTATTTTGATCCGGGTGAATGTCATTTTAAGGCAGTGGACCCGTATTAGTTCCGCAATGTTTCGGCGGTAATGAACATAAACAGTGTAAACCGAGGTTTCCTAATGATTTTCATTAGGAAACCTCGATCAACATTGTAAGAGTTCCGAAATGATGCGAAACTATTACGGTTCCAACTTTACCTAGTTATATGCACGCATATGCACTTGTTAAGCGCGGCAGGGTTTTGCGAAAGATTCTGTCATGACGATTAATACCCATTCTCTGTAACGACTTACACTATTTTGGCACACATGGTCTCCGATTTTGATAAAATTTCATATACAAGAAGGGAATAATGAAAGGAGGAGAAATTGACCGAAAAAATGTTTTTAGATCATCTGGTTACCATGGCAACGACCTTCAAAACACGGAATTTTGCAATATTAAGCTTTTTTGAAGCTATATAATTTGGTATTTACATGAAGATGATGGTTGAATTAGTATGTATTGGATAATCTAGGACCGAAAATTTTGAACTAGATTTTTTGTTGTGTCAGTTAGTGTCAAAAAGGTTGATTACCATGACAACAAATATGGCTAATTTTGATAAATTGATTTCAAAATGTTGGTAATAATTTCCAGTTTTTTTCACTTATGACTGACTTTTGATATGTAGATGGAATTTATTATATAAAAGGAGCAACTAAGATTCAAATTAATTTTGTTGATGTGCACATTGGTTACATCAAAATTTGAGACATAGCGTGCCACAACCCCTATTTAAAAGTGTAAGTGCTTACAGAGAATTGCTATTAACATGGCTACTTACGTTGGTCTCTGTGGCCAGGTACAAAATAAGCGCATTGATATCCAATTTTGTCCGTGACATACCCGTAAGCAATGCCAGGGTAAGGTACATGTATTTCCGTTCGCCGCACCAAGAGTAGCCCAAGATTTGATGTTTTCGTTGGCTGCTCTATGTTAGGTTCAATATAAGATGTCTCCGATCGCCGGCCATTGTTGTCAAAATTTGATGATTTTATTATTTTTTCTATGTATTGATCACTATTGAATGTCTCCGTTCGTCGGTCGGCGTTTCGGTTGAGATCGAATTCAGATGATTTCACTTGCTGTTCTATGTTATGACCAAGACTATAAGTTTCCAGTTGTAGATCAAAGTCTAGACTACGATTAAGTTGCTCCGTTGCCTTTTCAAAATTTGAACGTGGAATTGATGAGTTTGCTCCTTGGCCAAAATAACCAACCAGACCTATCAAAATGAAGATAACCGTCTGAAAATTCATTTTCTGAAAGAGAAAAAAAGACTTACAGTTGGAACATCGTGAAGTTACAGTTATAAACATCGTGAAATTGACATTCATTCCGATTAAAATCATTCTTAATTCACTTAGCGCTCCATTCATTCATTCCAAACACTCACTCAAATCGATCATAAACGCTTCAAAATCATAAGAAAACATTTAAAATCGTTCAAGACTTTCAACGATAAGTTCAATTTATTCTACGATTTTATTATCTGGCGTGGACTTTCAAGTGTCTGATTGGTCCACGAAGACGTACAAACAGAAAAATACGTATTTTTTTATTAAAGGGAGGTAATTAATATTGCAAATTTTGTTCATCATGAACAAAATTTACGATATAGGATTACCTCACATAAAATTCACTCAAAACTCGCTCCACACACTCATTCAATTTCATTCCTAAATCATTCCCAAATTATTTACCTTGTCGATTTCAAGATGTTCTTAACTGTAACAAGGTGAAACTTTTTTTATGTGATTTAGTCTTATGCCACTTTAAAAAGTATTTCAGGTATATATCGAGGGCTTGTACACCTACAGTTGAAACAGTTACAGTTAACAAGATCGTGAAATTGGCAAGGTGAATGATTTTGGAATGATTCGGGAATGAAATTGATTGATTGTGTGGAGCGACTTTAGATAGAATTTAATGGGAGGTAATCCAATATCGCAAATTTTGTTCGGGATGAACAAAATAAGCGATATTAATTACCTCCCTTTAATATAATATGCATACAAGTTCTATAGATGGATTTCTATTTGTTAAGAACCAATCAGATGCTTACAATTTCAATTAAGTCTGTGAAATTGGGATTTTTTCATACTTTTTTTTATCTTGAATGTAGTTATTGAACTTATCTTTTAAGTGATTTCGGAGCATTTTGGATGGTTTGAGTGAGTGTATGAAATGAATAGAAGGAGCACTGTGTGAGCGATTTAGAATGATTTTGATCGCAATGAGAATCAATGTCACGATGAAAACGTTAGCGAAGCGCTTTCGAAATGATACTTCGCTTTGCACGTATGTGCACGTGCAAAGCGGGGTGCACATGCAAAGCGGGGTACCATCTCAATGCGCTTGGAAACGTTTTTACACCCTGAACACAGCGCAGGGTTTTCGTATATACGAGGCGTGTTCCAAAAGTTCGTTGACTCTCTATATATTTCGAAGACTGTTCAACAGAAATCATTGAAATCAGCACATTATGAATATTAAACATTTAGGAGCCAATTTATAACATTTTATCCCATTAATTCATACATGTATAACGCGTTCAACAAGCGTTGCCATGGAGATACACATAACGTCAAGCAGCGCAAAGAATATTTTTCATGTTTAACGCTTACACATTCTGTGACTGTAGCACCAATAATATTGCCTAACACTCACAAACAGTTCTTAGATTTAAGCATGTTATTTCTTTCAGGACCAAATTATATTTCCGGATAAGTCTATCGGTTGAAAAACGTTTAATTAAAAATCATTGATCAACATAGGTAGTAAATAAAAGACAGCCAACAGGACGTCAGAAAGACAACGTCGGATTGCCTTCTGTTACAGAAAGTGATACTCAATGAGAGTAAGTGATCGAAAGGATTGTCACGGACACCTAGAAAAGAGCCACAACAACATCATTTTCACAATGAAACATCGAAAACAAGCAACTGTAAACATTTTGAATGCAAGGAACATTATTGTGGCATCAAATGAAGGGCAAGTATCAACTGTTTGTAAAACATATTACTGAATTACAAGACATAATAATGTCAGGTCATTTAGACAATTAAGTATAGCTAATTCTTAAGCCCTGTAACCCGAAAATTGGTGATTTAATGGCACATTTGGAAATGATTTGTTGTAAAGCGAAATTCGGGTGATCTTATTGATAAAATCCCAAGTACAGTATATGTTTTGAATACCTCGACGTCAACGACGTACGTCAGAAACTCGCAGTTTGCGCCGCTTGGTGCATAGTGCATGCTTTGAACGCTCATATCAGAACATCTGTTTGGCATATTTCTATTAAAATTTGTGAGTGAGCAGAGAAAAGAAAGCTAAATCAAATGATATGATCTATATTTTCATACGATCAGCAGTCTTTGAGATATGGCGTTAGTCCACGAACTTCTGGCACACCCCTCGTACATGTACCAATTTGTCGTTAAACAACCCCCTGTCTTGTTGACCAAGGAGTTAGCATGTTTTTTTCTAATAATATGACGATTGCGTATAGGAATCTAGTACCCGAGTACCATTCGGAACATCACTCGGCCATTTCCGTAAACTACAACATACCTCGGATGTATGTAAGGCGGATGGGTATGTAACGAAATTGTACATTTTGTTAGGCCGAAACAGTGTAAGAAAAACTAGTGAACCGGCGCTATCTTTAGATTGATATTTTTTACGGTAAATAACGGCTGAAAAATCTTAATTTTTGAGAATGACAATCATTCTCAAAAATAAAGATTTTTAGCCGTTATTTAAGAATCTAAAGTTAATTATATAAGGATACGATGGTTTCACGTCAGTGACTTCAAACGAGTAGCGTTGGCGACGTCGAACGTTTTCACTCGAAGTTTCGAGGGCTAACGCCATTTTAACTGACGTCATCAAGTTTTTCCAAGGTTTTCCCGTTATTTTTGAAAATAGCCCGTCTATGTACATCCGAGGTTGATCGTGAGATTGGCCGAATTGTTTTCCAAAAGTCCGAAAACGGGTAATGATCCAGGACCCGGATTGGAACTTTACCCTACCCGATACCTGGGTACTCGTCCGAGGTAGATAGTGTATATCTAGTAATTTAGACAGGACTCTTTAGTGACCGAGTCACATTCCACTCAGTTATAAAGGTGGGTAGAAGTGATTGGAGAATCCATTGTCCCTTTCTCTAGGTGCATGGTGTGTGTGTGTATTTCCGTTTATTTATCGTCGCTACCGTAGCACATGCCCATATGAGCGACTTTCCCAGAAGACGGTTAGTTGTTACGGGGGATAGTGCAAGGATACATGACGAAACTACTGCTGAGTTTCGCCATGGTTCTTTAACGTGCTCGGTGTAAAGCACCGTCTCACGGGGCCTCGGTTTAACGTCTAATCCGAAAGACAATTAGTTTTTATTAGTGTACCAGCCCGGGAATCGAACCCACGCCGCCGAACTCCAATGGTTTTGAAGTCCGGTGCTCTACCAACTGAGCTAATCGGGCTGGTCTAGGTGTATGGTAAAAGCTGGAAGGATTTTGTAATACGATAAAAACAAGTCTCTTGACCCTTTCATTTGCGTTATCATCAAGTAGAACAACAACAAAGATCCCGTTGTCCTAATTCTAACAAAGAAATTATTCATTGTAAATGTCAAAGCATAAATGTCCTGAACTTTTTTTTAAAAATCTCCATATTTTTTCTCATGGAAATAAAAAGGTAATAATGATCAAAAGAGCCTAACGTTTGAAACAGCTTTGATTGTATTAGTAGAAAAAGGCAAGCCCTGCCTTCGTGATGATTTCAAACGTTCGCGAAACATTTGTGACCCTTCACGCGAAAAGGGGTACATGAAAACTCCGTAAAAATAAGCATTTGAAAAAGAGAATGGGTTCTAGAAAGGTCTACCAGAAGTCGCATTTTAATATTTCTTTCTCGGGTGTGAAGATTTATTATTCTAGATTCAGAAAAATAAAGCAAAATGCGAAAAGTCTCGATCCTAGTCGGTCTGCGTAGTCCTCGCAGTCTGACTAGGGTCGACACTTTTCGCACTACCAAGATGGTCCTTTTTTCCGTGAAGGGTCACGTTTTTGGAAATGATACCCCACTCTGCACCTTTTAGGTATTTCGATGTGGTTTTCTTTTTAAATAGTGATTGAGAAAGTGCATTGTGTTTTCTTTATTTTTTCTTTTCTTTTGCATTTTATTTTAAGAAGTGTTGTATTTTCATATGTTTCATAATTACAGACACATTTGCTTTGTACATTTAAACAGGTGTTTTGCTGTATTATCTATAAGTTTTGAAAATGATATCTTGACATTTTGTTATGTTTCATTCAAGAGGTCCCGGGTTCGATTCCCGACGGCGTCACTCATCCTTTCCGACTATATGTCTTCCACCATTTGGTTGGTTATCGTGGGAGAGCAGCTGAAGACTAGGAATGTTATGGTAGTTCTGGTGTGAGAAATTCCAGGAATCCATTGTCTGGTGCTCCAGCCGCCACGATAAAAATGAAAGTTGCGGAAATCCCATTCAATCGAACTGTTTTTGTTTTTGCCTTTAGTTTTCAAAAAAGACACCTAAAAGATAACTACGCGGTTGTCACAGGACGAATGCTGCCGAACCCGCGAATTTTTACAGAATCTCCAGATTAATCTTGCTTTAAATTTTGACTTGGGGGCTGTCTGAAAAAATATCTTCAAAAAGCCCATTTACTCATAATGGAGAACAATTGTGCCAAGTTATTTTGAAACTCATCCATAAATGTAGGATCTATGCTGCGGACAAGCTTAAATTTTACATTTGACCTTGGTCTGGGGCCTTGCCGCTATCTGAAGACTTCTTTCAAATAACACATCTTATCATGATGGAAAATAGTTTGACATACGTTACTTAGACATACATCCCTTTGAGAATCAGTAATTGTCTGGACGAGATCCAGAGGACTGACAGACGACTGGCGGTTGGACCGACGGATCTTACCCATCTCCATTCGAACCATAGATCGGACTCTTCCGTACCTCGGACGTAAGTGTAGTAATTTAAGGTCATTTTCTTTGGTAATTCGGCTTCTGGTGGTACTTTGGTCAATACGCTAGTAGAATGATAAATGAGCCTGTGCGTGAGATTTCCAACAATTTGAAATATGCGCAAGGCAAAGACTCTGACCAGCCTGTGCATCCGCACAGTCTGACCAGAATCTTCACTATGCGCTTAGTAGATAGATTAGGTCTCAAAGTATCTGAAGACCATCAGGCAACTATATTTTTTGAGTTTGTGGCTGTCTATGCCTCTCAATGTTTGAACATCACAAACATTTCAAATTGTAGGAAATGTCACGCACAGGCTCAAATTCCTTTAATCCTTTCCGATAGCATGTGGGTCTGTAAGCATGGTATAATTCGAAAACAAAACGCGGTAAAACATTGCTTTTTGTTTTCAAATAACAGTATGCTAAATCATAACATTTAAGTTGTTTTTTCTTTGTCGCGACGTCTTTTCGCTTATGTTTATGAGTTTGACGTCATATAAACATGTAAACCCACGTGCTATATGACGCGCTTTCATGGCTGCGTCCTAATAATTCTGTGTCAACAGTCCTAGTCTATTCTGTAGAATCGGCGAGGGTTCCCGATTGACCCACCCCGAGCAAGGACATCCGCCTGATACCCGGCTAAAGACCGCTATAAATCACCAAGAGGAGAAAAAAATATACATACTCATAAATTCCAATATGCTGTAAATATAATCTTATCTTGCACGAGCACCTTTATGAACTTTTAATACTGAACCATGTTTCTCATTAAAAGAAAAGAAGTTCTATTACTTTGGACTTGTCACAAAAAAGAGTATCATTTTGAAACCAAATAATAGTACCATCAAAGCTCTAATAGAATCCAGGGGTTCTTTAGAATCATTGCATTTCCGATAGAAGGGGGATACGCTTTATTGATAGCTTAGTGCAAAACAGTTGTAACTGCCTATAAACGAATAGGCTCTTGCAACTGTTTCGCGCTGATTCGTCGATATTTTCAAAGAAAAATGGCCAAAAATTCAATATATTTACAAGTTCTTAGTCATCCCCAAATGCAAAGGTGAAAATGTAATTATACACATCAACTATTTTTCTCTATCAGTAGGCTATACAAGAAAAAATCTGTCGCAAAATTATTTACATTTGATTGAGGGGAAGGTGCATTTCTACAGTTAACAACATCGTGAAATTGACAAGGTGAATGATTTTGGAATGATTTAGGTATGAAATTGATTGAGTGTGTGGAGCGAGTTTAGGGTGAATTTAATGGAAGGTAATCCAATATCGCAAATTTAGATAAGGATGAACAAAATTAGCGATATTAATTACATCCCTTTAATAGTATATGCATAAAAGTTCTAAGATACCTTCCTTTTTCTTTAAGAACCAATTAGATGCTTACAATTTGAATTATGTCAGTGAAATCGCGCTTTTATTCTGTCCAAATTTATTTTTAATGACGTTGTTGATTCTTTGTTTTTTCAATTGGTTTTGAGCGTTTTTGAATGGTTTGAGAGAGTGTTTGGAATGAATGATTGAATGGAGCGCTGAGTGAATTATTTAGAATGATTTGCATCGGAATGATTGTCAATTTCATGATGTTCTTAACTGTAAATCCTCTGCTGAATTGTTCGTGGTTTGGGGTAAAATGTATTTATTAGAGATTTCATGATTTTGTGAAATCACATAAAAATGATAGATTCCCAACACCGAAAAGGGGGAATGGGGTTTATAAGAGTATTTTGCTCTTTTAGAATTTTTACGGTAATTCATTTCATATATAAAGATTTCATCAACGAGTTAAAGGAATTTTCCATGAGTGCATAAAAAGACAGCGACGCTCTATTACATGTTTTACACCGCTTTCAACAATTTTTCAGTTATATCGCGGCGACTGGGGCACCTAACAGTGGATTCCTGATAATTCTCACACCAGTACAACCATCACATCCTTTTCAAGCCTCCAGCTGCTATCTTACATAGGTCTACGATTATCAACCCATTGCTGAGAGACAAAAAGTCGGAAAGAATGAGTGCCGCCGTCGGGGATCGAACCCGGGACCTCTACATTGACAGTTCGACGCGCTACCAACTGCTATGACGGTGACTTCTATTACATGTAATAGAGTGTTGAATCGACACTTACGTAGGACTTTGTTTAAGATCCATGCTCCAGTTTCCAATTTTAACAAAAAAACCCAATCCATTTCCATAAATGGCATCTTGCATTTGGAAAATAGCAGATATTCAATTAATTCAGAATCGGACTTTTTTGTGTAAATGAAAATTCATAATAACATGTGAACTCAAAATTATGTTGATTGTAAAATTAGCATTTTATATCAGGCAACCAGAGCAATCGAAATCAAATTGACGGGAGTAGAAACACACGTACAATTAAAATAGGAATGTGTTAAGATAGTAGACCCGTAATAGTTCCGCAGCCTTTCGGAAGTAATGAGCTTTAACAGTGATAACCGAGGTTTCCTTATGATTGTCATTCGGAAACCTCGCTTATCATTGTAAAAGATCAAAAGTTCCAAAATATTACAGAGCTATTACGAGTCAACAACCTTAATTGTAAGTCTGAATATCATCGTGCATTTATCCGCATTTCCTTCTTGTGAAGTTTGAAAGCAGGTTATTAGCTATATTGTAGCACCGCCGTTTGTTAACGCCTCGCAATTCATGCCATTCTATAAGGACCGTGAAAATAAATGTATGGCACTGAAAATTGAAAGTTGAAATAATAGGTCGAATTTTGTTGACATGATTTCATAAGAAAATATTTAAGATAACATCTTTTAATTTTACACTGATATTTTCCCAAATTTGTGCTTGAGTTTAGTATGCAAAACTATTGTGTGCGAAGTAAAAATAAACGATTGCAAAATGTTAATAGATTTTTTTATTATCAACGACACACATTTTTAAACAAAGTGTTGGACAAAATAATGAGCGCAAGCATCCGCTTTTGTACAATTTATAACATCGTGAAAGTGACTAGGTGAATGATTTTGGAATGACTTTGTAATGATATTGAATGAGTGCCAAGAGCGAGTTTTAATTAAAATTAATGTGAGGCATTTCAAAACCGCTAATTTTGTTCAGGATGTACAAAATAATAAATAACTATTACATCCCTTTCAAAACACATGCATACAAGTTCTATGAAAATCTCTTTATGCCTTTCCGAACCAATCAGACGCTTCAAAAAGACAATGAAATCAAGGATTTTTAGCTCACCTGAGCACGAAGTGCTCAAGGTGAGCTATTGTGGTTAGGTGGATGTCCGTCGTCCGTCGTGCGTCGTGCGTCGTGCGACGTCCGTCGTCCGTCGTCAATATTTGCCTTGTATGCACTCTAGAGGCCACATTTTTTGCCCGATCAACCTGAATTTTGGTCGGAATGATTGTCTTGATGAAATCTAGGACGACTTCGAAATTGGGTCAACTGGGGTCAAAAACTAGGTCATAGGGTCAAATCTTAGAAAAACCTTGTATGCACTCTAGAGGCCACATTTTTTGCCCAATCAATCTGAATTTTGGTCAGAATGACTGTCTTGATGAAATCTCGGACGAGTTCGAAATTGGGTGAACTGGGGTCAAAAACTAGGTCACAGAGTCAAATCTAAGAAAAACCTCTTTTGCACTCTAGAGGCCACATTTTTTGTCCAATCAATCTGAAAATTGGTCAGAATGATTGTCTTGATGAAATCTCGGACGAGTTTGAAATTGGGTCAACTGGGGTAAAAAACTAGGGCACGGGGTCAAATCTAAGAAAAACCTTGTATGTACTCTAGAGGCCACATTTTTTGCCTGATCAACCTAAATTTTTGTCAGAATGATTGTCTTGATAAAATCTCGGACGAGTTCGAAATTGGGTGAACTGGGGTCAAAAACTAGGTCACAGAGTCAAATCTAAGAAAAACCTTGTATGCACTCTAGAGGCCACATTTTTTGTCCAATCAATCTGAAAATTGGTCAGAATGATTGTCTTGATGAAATCTCGGACGAGTTTGAAATTGGGTCAACTGGGGTCAAAAACTAGGGCACGGGGTCAAATCTAAGAAAAACCTTGTATGTACTCTAGAGGCCACATTTTTTGCCCAATCAATCTGAATTTTGGTCAGAATGACTGTCTTGATGAAATCTCGGACAAGTTTGAAATTTGGTCAACTGGGGTCAAAAACTAGGTCAAAGGGTCAAATTTTAGAAAAACCTTGTATGTACTCTAGAGGCCACATTTTTTGCCCCTTCAACCTGGATTTTGGTCAGAATGATTGTCTTGATAAAATCTCGGACGAGTTCGAAATTGGGTGAACTGGGGTCAAAAACTAGGTCACAGAGTCAAATCTAAGAAAAACCTTGTATGTACTCTAGAGGCCACATTTTTTGTCCAATCAATCTGAAAATTGGTCAGAATGATTGTCTTGATGAAATATCGGACGAGTTTGAAATTGGGTCAACTGGGGTCAAAAACTAGGGCACGGGGTCAAATCTAAGAAAAACCTTGTATGTACTCTAGAGGCCACATTTTTTGCCTGATCAACCTAAATTTTTGTCAGAATGATTGTCTTGATGAAATCTCGGACGAGTTCGAAATTGGGTGAACTGGGGTCAAAAACTAGGTCACAGAGTCAAATCTAAGAAAAACCTTGTATGCACTCTAGAGGCCACATTTTTTGTCCAATCAATCTGAAAATTGGTCAGAATGATTGTCTTGATGAAATATCGGACAAGTTTGAAATTGGGTCAACTGGGGTCAAAAACTAGGGCACGGGGTAAAATCTAAGAAAAACCTTGTATGTACTCTAGAGGCCACATTTTTTGCCTGATCAACCTAAATTTTTGTCAGAATGATTGTCTTGATAAAATCTCGGACACGTTTGAAATTGGGTCAACTGGGGTGAAAAACTAGGTCACAGGGTCAAATCTTAGAAAAACTTTGTAGGCACTCTAGTGGCCATGTTTTTTGCCCAATCAATCTGAAATTTGGTCAGAATGATTGTCTAGATGAAATCTCGGACAAGTTTGAAATTAGGTCATCTGGGGTCAAAAACTAGGTCACAGGGTCAAATCTAAGAAAAACCTCTTTTGCACTCTAGAGGCCACAATCTTTGGCCAATCAACCTGAAATTTGGTCAAATTGATTGTCTAGACGAAATCTCGGAAGAGTTCGAATTTTGGTCATCTGGGGTCAAAAACTAGGTCACGAAATCAATTATAAAAATCCTTGTTAGTCAACCTTAAATTTGTAATAAAAGGATTCTCAATTTGTATAGAAGTAACAGCTTTGTTTAGCTCAGTCATTCATCATTCTATTTCTCATACTTCATTTGAAAATTTTAGACAGTTCATTCAGGTGAGCGATTATGGGCCACTATGGCCCTCTTGTTTTTCTTGCTTTTTTATTTTGATATTAGTTCTTGATCTAGTATTATAGTGATTATGGAACGTTTTTGAATGGTTTGAGTTTGTGTTTGGAATGAATAAATGGAGCGCTGAGTGAGCGACTTAGAATGTTTACTTGACCGGAATGAGAATCATTTGCACGATATTACTAACTGTAGCTATAAAATACTTGAAATACTTAATCACAGACCGAGACCATCAGAGATTAAAGGACAAGTGGACACGAGAAAAGACCAAAAGCCACTTACCGAGTAATTATTTATATAACTAAATGACTCGTTCAGCGCTCCATTCTTAAAACAATCAATCCGAAATCATTCAAAACGATATGAAACGGGTCAGAATCTTTTTAACAACTATTAAAACCGCTCAAACTATTCCACGATTGTATTGGAAGTTGAAGCATCTACATCGTCCGTTAAGAGACACATACCTTCTCATAGAACAACTCAAACATGGTTAAAGGGAGATAATAAATATCGTTTATATATGTGACCCGTCACGCGAAAAGGGACCATTTGGGTACTCCGTTAAATAAACATTTGAAAAGGAGATTGGTTCTAGTACAGGACAACCAGAGGTCGCATTTTAAATATTTTACGAAGGGGGTAGATTGATTATTCTAGATTCAGAAAGTTAGTAAAATGCGAAAAGTGTCGACCCTAGTCAGTCTGCACAGTCTGACTGGAGTCGAAACTTTACGCACTACCCAGATGGTCCCTTTTCGGGTTACGGGTCACTTTTTATAACTTATTAATAAAATCTTTAATGTTCATACATTTCTATAGTTATCGTACCCTGATCGTATTTAAACTCTCGGGGACGTTGACACATAACCGATTAGCTTAGTTCGTAGAGCACCGGACTGCAAAACAATTGAAGGTCGATCGCGTGGGTTCGAATCTTGGGTTGGTACACTTACAAAACTACTTTTTTTTCGTGGGAAAGTTAAACCGAGGTCCCGTTTTTACACCAAGCACGATTAAGAATCATGCCGAATCTCGGCAGCATGTTTTGTCATGTATTCTAGCACTATCCCTCGTAGGAACTAACCGTCTTCTGGTCGACAACGCTCATATGGGCATATGCTACGGTAGCGACGATAAATAATGAAAATACTCATGCACACCTACAGTAAGTAACATTGTAAAATTTGCACTCATCTCGATCAAAACCATTCAAAAACCACTCGCTCAGCGCTCCAGTCATTCATTCTAAACAGTCAATCAAACCACACAAAACTGTCCAAACCGCTAGAAATGATAAGGTCAATAACTACATTCAAAATAATAAAAAAGTAAAAGAATAGAATAAGCGTCTGATTGGTTCGTGAAAATATAAAAAGCAATTAATACAATATGAATGCATATTATTAAAGGTAGGTAACAAATATAGCTAATTTTGTTCACCCTGGACAAAATTAGCGATATTAGATTACCTCCCTTTAAACCCACCCATCACACTCATTCAATTTTATTTCGAATTCGTTTCAAAATCTTTCACCTTGCTTATTTCACGATGTTGTTAATTGTATATTTGAAGGTCCCTTTTTTTCCATTTTATCCTTTTCATATTGACAGGTACATAAATGAGTTACAGATTGAGAACAATTATTTGTTTCAGTGTGGGTTCGATATACCTTCATTTAGGTAACAACAAAATATATAATTCAAGAGTAGGAAATATAGCTTTTGTTGTTCAGGATATGTAAGATTAATTGGTGTTCCAACAAACAATTTTTCTACTTATTTAAGATAAAACTTAAGGGAACATGTGAAAATGTTTGGACAAATTATTTAAAAGACGCCCTTTTGAGGGTACCATACTATTGAAAGCGGCGTAAAATCCCACACAAACAAACAAATCAGCGCCTCATTCAATGCATTTAAAACACTCCAATCACATTTATGAAAAAAAACGCTCCAAAATCGTTAAACACACTCGATTGATACATTTTTAATCAAATCCGATTCCAATCGATCAAATTATTTTACAACTTATTTTCTAACATTGTGTTTAAAGGCTCGTGAAGACACAAAATTCCCCGTCTTATTAAATTTCCATTCGGAATCATTCCAGCATCTATTGTCCGATGTAATAAACTGTAAAACACGTATATTTCTTGATAATCCACAGAAAAGTATATAAGACTGTCCTATTATCCTCCCAATCAATTTCTCCTAAAAAAGACGGAACTCGGCATCTGTACAATGACGCAGGGTCATAGCTTTTACATCGCATTCTCCATCGTTTGAATGAATTAGACTATGAGCCAGTATACACCCCCCCTCCCCCCCAGGGGGAATTTTCGGGACTATGTTTTTTTTGAAAGCCCAATGTCTAACGAGTATATTCTGAAAGTCTGCAACTTGGCTGTTGGGGCTTTTAGGAGTTATTGAGGTCAAAGGTCAACAAGTGCACTTTTTCTATGAAAGAATAAATGAGCTGGATTTGAAATGGTATATTCAACTATCTTTTCATGAAATTGAGCAGGAAATGGTTCTAGATGAATCACTAAATATTTTTCTGCTGTGAAATTTTATTTTAGGGTATTTTAAAGATAATTTTTATGAAATCAAAGTACTGAAAGTACTGAAATCGGTTCATATATAAGAGATTAAACCATAGACAATAGGCCATTTCAGACCAAAGGAGGATTTTTTCCTTATATTTTCCCATCAACTTAAACAATAATTTGCCTGAAGGTAATTTGTATCATTTGTCATTTGATTTTTATTGTATTTGTTGGTTTTAAAGCTTAAGTCAGCCAATGCATTTAAATGAATATCATATATTTACGTAGATAAATTGAAAGGAAAACTTATTTTTTTAAGTTTCTGCGAATAAAATGCATTTTGAGGCAACTTTAACAACTCAAAATTATTGAAAGTATCAACTGTGGCACCTTTGAGAGTAAACTTCATCTTCATAGATTTAATCAAAGAACTGAAATGACTGTATATCTTTGCTTATATACATGTTCAAACACAGGGAATACTCTTTTTCATTCTTAAAAGTGGAACATCCATTTTGCTTTCTTTTATATCTTGTGTTCCTTGTAAAAGTTCATGTTGGTGTCAGATTGTGTCCACTGTAGTTGTGCTTTATATTAGTTTAGGTATAGATGTAAAAGCATTATAGATTTACTTGTATGTATAATGAAAGTATAGATAAAATGGGACAAAAGCTAGATTTTGCGGGGTTTTTTGTTTGCATAGGCACTTAATCACAGTTTCTTTTAATAAAAACAGTTATTCACTGTCATTTAAATATTGAATGGTTTAAGCTTTAAAGCACATAACTATTACTTTTTTTATAGATCAAAGTACTGAAAGCACTGAATGTCAAAGATAAAAAAAAGAGACCAAATTTTTATCTCCCAAGAGTCAATTCCATTTTTCTTTAGTCTAACAACAGTTATTACAATTGTGTGAGTCTAGAAGGGAGCCATGGGGCCATGGGCTTTCTTGAATGTAAAATGGAATTCTTTCAAACCAACTCTTCGCCCATTAAGTGAACTTGATTATTTACAATATTCAAACCTTAATGGAAAAAGTTATGTTTCCAATGGATATTCACATTGTTACATTTTCCAAACTTGTTTCTGATGTACTGAATGCTATTTTTTTCGTCAAAATTTGTTTTTGTATAAACTTTTCATCAGAAAAATCATATTTTGTTTCTGTGTCTTAAGGCATATAGCTAATACTTTTGGAAGAAGACCACCCTTTCCAGCAGATAAAAAGCAAGGGGCCTGGTAGGTCCAGTAAATTGCATAGCTAGACTGGATATCAGTAATCAAATTTAAGTTTATATGAATCCTTTTGTGAAACTTTTTCATGAAAAATTATCATTTATATAGAAGCTGATCAAAATGATAACTACATCAGCTATAAATTAATACTATTGATACTTATTACAGAGCTCACAAACAATTTTTTTTTAAAAAGTCACATGTTTATCTTCAAATGTATGTGCAGAAATCATTTTTTATCAATGGCTCTTTGAAGACTTTGTAGTTTACAATCCTTTTAATATGCTTTGTGTGTAGACATAAGCACTGTTAGCATAAATATTTTTTTTTTGCTTACATTGCACACTAATCACCCCAATTTACTCTTCAATCTAACAAAGATATTTTTATTCAATTTCTGAAATAGATTATCTTGTAAGATGAGCATAAACATTTTCAGTTTGGTAAGTTTGAAAGAGATATATATTTGAGGCTTTTTGTTCATTCAAAAATTCTATAGCGAAATCTAAAACTCCAAATATAAATTTTGTGACCTCCCCACACTCTCTTCTTGCCAGATTTTGAATGCAAGATACTGTAAAAAGGTCTATTAAAATACGATAAAGCTCTCTTCCAGGATGTCCACCATGACTTGAATTTAACATGAGTGTTTGTTTTCTCTGTTTTTTACCAATTTTGATAATATCGTTAATGTATATATAAATATGGATCATACTGAGTGCAAATTAGTAATCACTTAAATTTTGATGAAATTCTCTAAGGTTATGTTGCAATACTGTTGATATTTTGAAACTGATGAAACGAAATACTTGATAAAATAGAATTCTTGCTTTTTTACCTGCTTGACTCATAACTCTCACACAAGGTGTTTTTTTTTTCTTTTCAAATCCCCTGTCCTTTTCCATCAAAATGTTAATGCTCATGACTTAATATTTGATTTAACTTAAATTTCATTTGTAATTCTAATGCAATTTTTACGATGTTGCAGGCTTAAGACAAAACATGAAGTTTTATGGAAACAAAGAGAAGCTTTGGAAAAGAGATGTTTATAGAAACTCTAGATGTATCTTTTCTCTAAGACGAAGGAAAATTCATTGACCATATTCCAATATTATTTTACAAACCACTCTCATAAAAGAGTATGTGATGACCATCAGTTTGAATTAGCATTAAGCTATGTCAACTGGTATCGTTATATGGTTATAATGTTAACAGATTGAATGGTTTACTATTTAGCACCCATTTCTATATCAACTTAAATATGATGCCCATTTTGTGTATGAAAACCAGTCATAAAATGCTAATTGTATTATGTCAATCCTCTTTGATCTGTTTCACTAATTGATGTAGGATATTTTCATAGTGGAAAAAAAATTCCTTGGTAGAAGACTTTTTTGCCAGATTTCAAAGCTTCCGGTATATTGCTTTGTAAAAAATGAATCTAACAAATATACACAAATCAGTTCAAATCTGAATAACATTTTAACTAGATTTAATCATGATGTTCAGAATATTGAACAAACCACAGAACTGACATTACTGACAAAGGGATGAGATATGTAATTAGGGTATTTTATATAAGGAAATAAAAGTAAATTGAAAAAGAAATTTGAGATTATAATATGCAAATCATGTTTCGGTACTTCCAGTGCTTTGAATTTCAACAAATAAGCCTGTTATCTTCAAAAATGTCTTGAAACTTTTATGAATTTGAATCACCTGTTCATTGAATTGAATCATGACGTTCAGAATATTGTACAAACCAAATAACAAATATTACTGGCAAAAGAGTGAGACATTACTTAACAAATGGAGTGAATTTGTCACAATAGCTCCCCTTTACCAGATTTTTTTTTATCAATTATGGAGAAAAGCTAAGGTAAGCAAAACTAAAAAATTCACATATTCACAAATCATTCAATTGTATAACAATTGTAAGTAAATTTGAATGGACTGGAAAATAAATTCCTGTTTATATTGTGTTAAAACCTTTATAATAAAAAAGTCATATTTTGGTACTTTCAGTGCTTTAATTAGCTAAAATTAGCCAATATGTTTACAGTTGGCTTGAACCTTTTTGTAAGTGTGTATTTTATTGAATGATTGCATGCTGAACATGATCATTCCAAATTATAAGCATCTAATGACAATAAGTTTTACTTATCTTTTAGTGTAGTTATGACACTGGCATACTCAGGCCATTATAGTAATCACAAATTGGGCACATTTAAGCAAGCAATGTTAAAAAACTTTGTTCATATGCTTAAAGGTATCCTCCAGCATGTCTAGACTAATAAAATTATTTGAAAAGGAAGCAGAAAAACTTTTTAAATCATGTAAAATCTATATAAGCAAAAAACGTCGGTTTTCAGTACTTTCAGTGCTTTGATTTGCTAAGAATAAACCTGATATGTGCTCAAATGCCTTGAAACCTTTCTTTTTTATTTACCTTTAAGAATTATGTAATTCAAAATATAATTAACATCAAATAAAAACATATATTGACAATTGGTGAAATATGAATAATAGTATAATTATAGCTTTGGCTTGATCATGCCATGGCTTAAATCAGATTTTGAACAAAATTCACAAAGGAAATGTCTAATAAACTTTGCTTGTAGGCTTCAAGATATCCTCCAGCATGCTTAGAATAAAAGAAAATATTATTAAAGACAAAAAAATCTTTTTAAATCTTGTTAAAAATCTTCCTAAGCAAAGAAAATTGTTGATTTTCGGTACTTTCAGTGCTTTGATTTGCCCAAAGCCTGTCTGAAAATCACACAAATGTGTTTAATCTTTGTAACAATGTTTTGGGTATTGAATTATGTTGAAAAAGGTCCAAAGAAATTATCAATTCAACAAAATAAATATAAATTTCTGACTAAAGGTTAAGATTTAAATTAGTGTGCACTGGGTGACCTTTGACCTCAATAATTCCTAAAAGCCCCAACCGCCAACTTGCAGACTTTCAGAATATACTCGGTAGACATTGGGCTTTCAAAAAAACATAGTCCCGAAAATTCCCCCTGAGGGGGGAGGAATCACCCTACTGGCCCATAGCCTAAATAATGTGGTTGGCCATCATCCTAAAATATACATATTAACTTAATAGATAACAAAAATTAAAAACAGAAAAAAAAAACAAAAAAACAACAATAACAGAAGAAGAAGAAAAAAAAGAAGAACTGTACATAGGTGACAATCACATATATCAACTCTCTCTTACAATATTAAATCTAGCGTGTCGGTCCACTAATCATGAGGTCAAGGTTCAAAGCCCGATTTCGAAACAATCCTTTTTGACAATTGTCTCCCATAAAGAGTTGGGTAATAGTAAATCTCTGTGCAATGATCAGCTGGTTGCACCTGCTGCCGCGATAAACTTGCAATAATTTTGAAATAGGCGTGTTAACGCGATACAAACAATTTATCCTGAAAATAAGACAGCAGTCCTTACCAATAGAATGGTCTGACATTTGTACCATACCATGTACAGCGTAATGGAAAGCCTTTATAGTTGCATCGATAGGCCTCCACTTGGCCTTTTCTCATCATGGAGCACGTAATGAGTAAGTAGCGAGGCCCGTCTGGGGAAAAAGTATGCACCGTAACTTACAGTTAACAACATCGTGAAATGGACAAGGGGAGTGAGTTTGGAACGATAGAGGAATGAAACTGATTGAGTGGAGCGAGTTTTAAGTGAATTTAATGGGAGGTAATCCAATATCGCAAATTTTGTTCAGGATGAACAAAATTAGCGATATCAATTACCTCCCTTTAATAAAATATGCGTAAAAGTTCTCAAGATACCTTTCTATATCTACAAGAACCTATTAGACGCTAACGATTTGAATGATGTCAGTGAAATCGCAATTTTTCTCTATCCAAGTTTTTGTTGAATGACGTTGTTGATTCTATTTTTTTCAATGGGTTTTAGCGTTTTTTGAATGGTTTGAGTGAGTGTTTAGAATGAATGAATCGATCGGATGAGTGAATGACTAAGAATGATTTGGATCGGAATGATTGTCTATTTCACGATGTTCTTAGCTGTAGTAACATGTAGAGACATTGGCTTTTTTCATTGGCTGATTTTTAAAGCGTTGGATTGGTGCGTGGAAACACACAAACATAAACGTATGAAGATTTAATTCAACAGATGTCAAAATCTAATACGACTTAACTATCGATATTACATAAATTTCCTGTTATTTTATACAAAATCATACCGCTAATTCAATTGTATTCCGAAATTATTTAAAAACTACCTTCATTAAAACGATGCTATTATCTGTAAAATATAATGAAATTGACACGCAGAATGAATTTTGAATGATTTCGGATTTAATAGAATCGGTGAGTTTCGAAATAAAAATGAATTAAAACACAGTTTATAAAGTCTTGATATTGACAAAAGAATAATTTTGGAAAGAATAAATAAGTTTTAAATGATACATGTATCCAAACAAACTTAAAAATATCATGAGATTGACAAGTTGAATGATCTGAAATGAGTAAGTTTTGGTTAATTTTGGAATGAAACTTTATTGAGTGGGATGAGTGAGTTTTAAATGACTCATATATTTAATGAAGGCTATGAACCTCATTAAACTGAAAAGTGATATATTTCAAGATAGAAGTTTAATACGTAGATAACGTGAATTTTGAAAAATACGTATATTTAAAAACAAAAATTGAACTCCAATACAATAAT
Organism: Fragum whitleyi; assembly: GCA_948146395.1. NCBI lineage: Eukaryota > Metazoa > Mollusca > Bivalvia > Cardiida > Cardiidae > Fragum > Fragum whitleyi. The sequence goes on along the minus strand of OX411558.1, from coordinate 13,565,568 downwards.
TGTCAAGAATTTTGATTGGTTTAAATCGCATCACGTGGGGGAAATTCTTTACACTTGATTTTTGTATAAAGTGCACTAGGTATTCCGGGAAAACCCCCGACCATCGATCTGCAATTCCAGTGTTGTAGGAACTCGAAAATCCCCCGTTCCCCTTTCAAAACCCTTTATTGCTATTTGATCAGTTAAGAATTGAAATATTTGCAAACGAATTATTGAATACAAGCTCTGATTCTGATCTGCCATTTACAGCGAATCGACGAAGATCAGTAGACAACGTTCTCAACCTTGCTCACATCGATTTCGTTTTTAAATTGAAGCAGTACTAGGCAGAATAAAAGTTCTTATCATAAATACATCTAGCAATGCCAAAGTTGTCGTCTATTTGTGTCAATCTTGTAAAACTTTGTGTTAGCAAACTTCGATAGCGGGATAACAATACACGTTTAATATGCGATCTAAAAATATTACTTATGTATTAATCTATATACGCACAGAAACTAGAATTGAACCTTTCATTCTTGGCGAGTATTTTAATTGTCTCTTACATACAGATCAAGAGGATGACGATAATAAGGGTCGAGTGTATTTTCATTGCGTTTATTTCAGTATAAAGTGCAATTGCCTTATCACATGGCTTTAACATAACGCCCTATCGGCGTTCTTTGCCATGGGCTAAGGCAATCGCACTTAATACTCCAATAAACGCAGTGAGAAATACACTCATCCCTTAAGTAAAGAACATCATAAAATTGACAAGGTGCAAAGTTTTTTTTTTAATTAAGTTGAACGAGTTTAGAATGCGAAATATTAACAAAAGATTATTAACATCTTCCTATCGTTAATTACGTGACTCGTTAAATTGACATAATGGGTGGTTTTGGAATGATATTGGAATTGTATTGAGTGTGCGTGATGATATAATTTTGAATGTTTGTATGGGGAGGTAAAACATATTCGATGATTTAGTCCAATTGGACGATAAAATCGATAACTGTCTAACCCCCCCCCCCTCCCCCAACACACTTATAATTTACATTATTTTCCGGCTATGCGTGTTATCACGGATAAAACAGTCGCTTAATAATCAACACCAGCCAATTAAATCAAACAATCACTTTATCGATTTGATTGAAATGTTGATCATTTTGAGTGATTTCGAAGCGTTTTAAACAATTTCGGAGAATTTTAGAGGGATTGGTGTGCTTGTTTGAAATGAATTAAGGGAGCGCTTAGTGAGAGATTAAGAATCGTTTTGGTTGGAACGAGAGTGAATTTTTATATTTTATGTTATTTACTGTGTTGCCAATTTGAATATTTCGAATTAATTTGAATTGGTGGAATAAATGAGTTTGAATTGAAACAAATAATCAAGGCTAAGATCACAAAAATTTGACGAGTTGAATGTTTTAAATAAAGGTGGTAAATTTTTTTCGATGGCTTGTGATATGTCGTTCATTTCGTTGGTATTTCCTAAAATTTTACTCAAACTAGCTAATCTCTCTAATTCAATTTTATTTCAAAATAATAATTCACCTTGTCAATTTCACGATGTTCTTAACTGTAATTGCATGCTATTTTTACCTGTAGAGTTGCGCCAGCTCTACATTCAGGATGACAAAACGGTGCAAACTGTTTGCACATTATACCCCGCTTTACAAGCAAGTGCACGTGCATAGCTGGATTTCGTTTTATGAACGTTTTCATCCTGACGTAAAGCATTGTTACTTACGATGAGTTCTTGCGCTGGGCACAAAATAAGCGCATTTGTATCCCATCTTGTCAGTGGCGTATCCATAAGCAATACCATGATCGGACATTTTCGTTAGCCACTCAAAGTTTAGATTAATATTAGATGTTTTCATTGGTCGCTCTATGTTACGTTCCGTATAAACTGTTTCCGTTCGCCGGTCGTTGTCCAGGGTATGATTACTTGTTTTTGTTGAATGATCTTCGTATCGATTAATCCTAGACGCTTTTGTTCGTCGGTCAATGTTAAAGCGAACATTCGTAGTTTGAAATTGCTGCTCGACGTTGAGACCGAAATCAGATGATTCCACTGGGCGCCCCTCTGTAAGACCAAGATTAGGAACGTCCAGTTGATCTAGACCATTATTCGGATGCCCCGTCCGTTCTTCAACATACGAAATTTGAATGGAAGAGCTAGATACGTGGCCTAAGTAACACACAAGACCAACTAAGGTGAGAATAGTCGTCTGAATATACATTTTCTGAAAAATAACATATGTGACCCATCACGCGAAAAGGTACAATATGTTAACTCTGTAAAATGACTATTTGAAAAAGAGATGTTTTTTTTATATACAGCTAAGAACATAGTGTAATTGACTCTCAGCCCGATCAAAACCATTCTAAATCGCTCACACGTTGGTCAAGACTTTCTTTAAAAAAACTTACTCAAACCATTTAAAATCGCTCTAAAATCAGATCAAATGCAAGATCAACAACTACATAGAAGATATTGAATGAGTGGTCATTGAATACTGAATTTATTAAACGAGTCATCTATAAACAGATAGACTTGTTAATGAAAGATGGGTCACATCTTGAAATTTATCCCATCGAAGATGAACTCTCTCTCTCTCTCTCTCTCTCTCTCTCTCTCTCTCTCTCTCTCTCTCTCTCTCTCTCTCTCTCTCTCTCTCTCTCTCTCTCTCTCTCTCTCTCTCTCTCTCTCTCTCTCTCTCTCTCTCTCTCTCTCTCTCTCTCTCTCTCTCTCTCTCTCTCTCTCTCTCTCTCTCACATTTCCTTTCAAACCATGTCACACTAAAAGGGGACAATTGCAATTTAGAGGAATATACATTCCATAAAGTATTTTTCGAGAAGAGGACTTTTGGACTGGTTAAACTGCAGAGTTAATGTAGTCTAAACATTAATGCACTATTTAAATACTTTTAGTTGTTCCCTTATAGTGTGGCAGGAAATCGATTAGATATTGTAGAGGGATAGAGAGAAAGAGAAAGAAAGCTAGAGGAATGCCCACCGGGCACTCACTCAAAAAATTGGTACATCCACATATAGATGAACGCACTTGAATGGCTTATTAGCACTGATATTAGATAAATAATACTCGATTGATATTATCATACAGAAGAGAAAATTTAAATTGTTGTTCTTATAAAATGATATTTTCGTTATAAAACCAAGACTATAAATATAAAAGTATTTTCACACTAAAATGCAATTTTATCAACTTTTGCATTAATCCGCGGATAAGCTGTGAGGGCTAAACAGGTAGGCTTTGCATCAATCAATAATCAATTTTATTTTTCTGTCAGAAGGGAGTTCGACCCCGGGAAGCGTTAGTTTGTAGTTATCTTTTCAGATTTTGCCAAATTAAAAAATAATAATAAATAAATAAATAAATAAATATATAAATAAATGTTTTATCTTTCTATCTTTCTCATTTAAATTTTAATTCATTTCCAATTTATTCGAGGTTTTTTCGGGAAGTTCGTAGAATTTTGCTCTAAAATCCATATTATATTTGTAATTTATAGGTTAACATCAAGATATAAGTACTACCGTGACAACATTTCCAAAAGATTATACGACAATATCCACAAAAACCGAAAAAAGTGGTAACCTTGGCAACACAATATCGAAATACCGGAACAGACCATTTTTTAAATCGGCCGTATCAAGGTCGATTTAGTTGTACCACAATTTGCCAGTCAATGATAATGGTTTTTGCAAAACCTGTCTTTATCCCAAACAGGGCATTAACGAAAGCATCCACCTTGTAAACAAAATTGCTAGTTTAAATTGAGTTTCTGAATATTTCTAAACATTAAAGAAATCAACAATTTAGGTTCAACCCAATGAACGGTTGGTTAGTTGAATTGATTAGCTTAACAGCATTTATTGAAGTTTGCAAAGGCGTATCGAGGACTTTAAAATTTGTCAGAAGGAGACCACCAAGAAAATATAAGATAAAGGCGGTATGTGGACTGTGACAAGAAATGAATGCTACAAATCCGCTCCCTTTTTATGATTTGAGCATTGGTGAATAATTAAAGCATCGTAACTACAGCTGTAGTTTCGATGTTTTGATCATTCATCAACGATATTTTCCAACAAAGGATTATTTCTTTCACGCACTTGCGTAAATTGCGTAATGGGAGCTACGCCCTTGCGTTTCACTTTTATTTGCTTTAGGAATTTTAAAACATCCCTTATCTACTTTTTCCATGATTTACATTAGTCGTAATGCCTTTCTGCATTTGACATGCTAAATGTGGATTTTTTTCTTTTGCCCAAAATTTCAGAAAAGAAGATGCTTGACAGGCTAAAGCCCCACCGAAGTTCGTCATGAGGAGAAATAAATATACAAACCTTAAAAATCCTTTAGATGTCACACATGTATTCTTATCTTACTCGAGTATCATTATGAACATTTAACATTAAACCTTGATTCTCTTACAACGGCAACGCGTTTTGAAAAAAAAGATACGCCTCGTAAAACAGTACCGTCTTGAAACAGTACAGAATGCTTAAAATAAAGTAGGGTAAATCAATATGAGGAAGCCATTTTCTTAGGATATAAAACTAAAAATGCAACCATGATTAAGAAATAAGTATGATTATGTTTAAGCTGCGTACTCCAATTAAAAAAAACGCCCTACATTTAATTTCCCGAAAAAAAGTTGATTTTGGCAGCTTTTGTCTGTAAAAATGAAATAGGTCATATACTCAAATTACCGATTGTTAGAACGTCCTTTTTCAACCAGCCAGATCGATCGAAATCCGAAAGACAAAAGTAAAATTAATTTGTTCACATTTAAGTTTTTTTTCATAAGGGTTTCTTAAATAAGATTTTTAGTTCAATAAAGGACAAATTTAAATGCACATCGCATGCTAATTATTACATCCATTTAAGTTTGAATGGATGTGAACATATGTTTTAGAAAAAGCACCATGCAGAGGTTCACCAGCCCTAAGTTTAGGATGACAAAATGGTGAAAACTGTTTGAGAATTATGCCTTTCTTTGCACGTAGACTTGCGATCAAAGCGGGGAATAATTTGCTGACAGTTTGCACAATTCTAACATCCTGAACTTAATACAGATATCTCATTGAAAAAAGTGCCCATTTATCATTGCAAGATTTTCAAGTTACTAATTGCCTGTTAACAAAATTTAACATTTTCCTGTTTTACAAAATTTTGGACCTGTCCAAATTCAAAGGTTTTGCAGACAAAAATTTAAAGTGGATTTAATTTGAAAAATAACCATTCAGTAGGGTACACAATAGTGTGGAAAAAGAAGAAATTGCTTGTCAGAAGCAATTTCTTCTTTTTTCACAATGTTTTCTCAATCATAAAATCACAGGCACGTAAAAAGCAGGGATTAAACACCGTTGACTGTGACCTTGATGTTGGATTTATTTAATTAAGTCAGTTGCATTTCTCAAGGGGTTAAGTCATTTCAAGTTATGTTAATTTCACCCTATTAATGGAATATGTAATCTCTTGACAATGATACATTCATTTTGTCTCTTGACCTAAAACTGTGTCCGTTACTTTGATTATATCTAAAAAAATTAAGTAATAGTTAAACGCTAATAATTGAAAATTAAACGATTTAAACAGCCGAAAGGAGGGAGCGTAGCGACCGACTGAGGCTGTTTAAATCGTTTAATTTTCAATTATTAGCGTTTAACTGACTTAGTCTTTTTCCCGCGCTTAATACAATTGACAGCACATCGCACGATTTACACGGAATAAGCCGGTTATATTTATTACAAGTGAACGCCCCCTCTTTCCATATACGGTGTTGTTGAAATATGCACGTAAAAACCGAAGCTTTTTAAGGAGCCATTACCGATAATACAAAAATACAGTACTGTTTGTTTTTATTGACCTGACCTCCGCTCTATATATGAACGAAAATATGATATGTGTCCACTCTGTGTTACAAGAACTTTCGCAAGAATAAACGATTTACGGTACCAGATGTAATAAATAGATTGTATATCAATAAAATGTGCCAGTAATTGTTAATCAACAAATTTGTATACAAGGACGAATGAACTTAACCTTATAAAACAACACCCCAAATTTGGTCATTGCCGGAGATGGGCTTACTAACGTTAGTGAACTAATCTTTTTAGCCATAGACAAGTTTGATTGAATGGAGTTTAACGCCGCTTTCAACATTATTTCAGTTATATCGCGGCGGCTGGAGCACCTAACAATGGATTCTTGGTATTTCTATCACCAGTACAACCACCACATTCTTTCCTAGCCATTGGTGAGAGACAAACAGTCGGAAAGAATGAGTGCCGCCGTCGGGGATCGAACCCGCGAACTCTAGATTGACAGTCCGACGCGCTACCAGCTGCGCTATGACGGCGGCTACCTTAGCCATAGACAAGACTTTAAAAAATGAAACGAAAAGTTTCTCGATACATACAGAAGAAAATAAGTACAGAAATGTTTGGTATCGAGCCAACTATGGTTAGGTGCACCAGCCATTGCGATATCACTGCAATGGAGTTGAAATCGGGGTTAAATCACATGCAAAAAAATGGGCAGGACATATTACGCTCAACCAGGTCCAAATCAGAGTGGAATATATAGAATACAACTTGTGCACGTGTATCACGATTTTCTCCTTTACCTTTCACTTGCTCGTTGCATGTTCATGAGGGGGTAGAGTTTTGTATGTACGCATGCGTAGAATAACAAATAAACCTTGACGTTTAAATGAAATAATGATCAAAATAAACCTCAGCTGGTTAGTTTATGGAAAATAAACCATCAAAAATTTTAGAAATCTAGCATTCTGATTGGATGATAAAGTAGGAAAAAGACTAACACTTGTACTGTATTGAAGCCTTGTTTATACATGTATTTGCTTCTAACGCCGTGCTATATCTCAGCTTACGTTTTTTGTAAGATATTTTTACATCGTGCGATTTCGTTTTTCTGTCGCGTATGTGTTGACACAATCGTGCGATTGTCCGCTCGATATTCGAAAACCCTGGAAATTCTTGTGGTATCCGTGAGACAACCGCATGATAATTGTGCGATAATTGCAAGGAAACGCTGCTATCGGTAACGGTAGACCTACGGTGACCGTGCGATGACCGTATTGAATCCGTAGGATGAAGTGGTAAAGTTTTACAAGCAAATGGTGATCATGCGATGTCCTTGTGACGATAAAGTGATGCCTTTACGGCGTGGAAAAATAACCCATTTGTATACAAAGTTGCGAGGTCAGTTGCATCCGTAAACCCGTGCGATCATGGCATCAAATGTGCACCACACCATGTTAGGGTTACGGCGAGTGAACGGGAACCGTAGGCCTAATATAAAACTAGTCGTAAACTATATTGAAAACCAGTCATTAATGTATAAAAAAAATTATTTAACCTTCAGTTTAACCTTAACTTTCGGCAAAGCCGGACGTATATTTTATCATGACAAAAGTACTTATCAAGGAGAACAGATGTGATCCGTGGCGCAAAAAGGGACAATCTGGGAACTTTGTAAAATGACTATTTAAAAAAGAGATTGGGTCCAGCATTAGTCAAACAGAGGTCGCTTTTCAATAATTCTTTCACAAGAAGGTAGATTGATCATTCTAGATTAGGTTAATCAGCAAAGAGCGAAAAGTTTCGACCCTAATCAGTCTGCGCAATCCGCTCAGTCTGACTGGGGTCAAAACTTTACACACTACCCATATGGTCCCTTTCGCGTGACGGGTCACATACTAAACAACTTATTTATAATATCTTACATGTTCATACATTTCTATAGATTCTAAATTTGAGAAAATTCTCAGTTTCTAATATGAAAAGTTTTATATTTTCGGACCCTGATTGTATTTAAATTCTATGGGACGTTGACACGCTCCAAACTCACTGAAAAACATATAACAATAACTTCGTTCAAAATAAAAATAGCTGAGAAAAATACGGGATTTCACTTAATTTATTGAAATTGTAAGCGTCTGATTAGATCTTGAAGAAATAGGAAGCTATTTATACAATAAATATGCAAAACTTTTTAAAGAGAGGTAATTAATATCGCTAATTTTGTTCATTCTGAACAAAATTTTTGATATTGAATTACCACCCATTAAATTCAATCAAAACTCGTTCCACACACTCATTCAATTTCATTCCAAAATCATTCCAAAATCATTCACATTGTCAATTTCACGGTGTTGTTAACTGTATGTTAAGTACTGGTATTCCTGAAGTACAACCATGACTGTTGCAGATAGATTGGCTCTATACACAGTCTAAATTGTCTTTTAGAAGTGACATTTAACCATACTTACACTGCCTTTTCGTAAGATAATGGGATTTATCTATGCCGAGTTGTTTTCAAATATAACCATCAATGTAGAATTCTATTCCGAACACGATCAAAATTTCTTATATTGACATTGACATTTGACGAGAAGAAGAAAAAAATCTTTCGCTTGATACCAGAACTTGTCAAGAAAAACAACATTTTTTAAAATCTACCCTAAATGTAGCAGCTACATGTAAATGTATAAGATATGCCTTGGACGTAAATGAGACTCTGAGGCAAGTTACCTTGACCTTTCGTGTATCACAAATAATAATAATAATAATAATAATGACATCTATATTTAACGAAGGTTACTTATTAAGACATCATTACAAAACAACATCATAATGATTAACTTATTTACAATAAGGCCTTCAAACAACATTCATGCAAATAGTCAACATTCACAGTCACACACTTTAAACTAATAAAATATTTTCACATATTCATTAAATATCACAAAAATATAGCAACAATAATAATAATATCAATTATCTAATATCTGACAGATACTCGTGACATGACAGGATTCATTAAACGAAATTATTTCCCGCAAGCCATTAAATATTGTTTTATTTTTTCTTTAAATTTTGTGAGTTTAGATTCTTTTCTTATTTCCATTGGAATCGAGTTCCATAAATTAACGCTAAAATAACATAGGCTGCTTTTATACATATTCGTTCGAGGCTTTTTTGTGAGAATTAGGTCGTTTTTCGTTTCAGAACGTAATTGATAATTTTCATTGATTGATACACGGATTATATCGGACATGTAAGTTGGTGTATAATTTCCTATGGTTTTATAGATAAGGATTGCAGCATGGTATTTACATCTATTTTGAAAAGTCAACCAACCTAATTGTTTGAATAACTTCTCGGTAGGAAATCTTATAGACTTACCAAGAATTAGTTTGGCCACGCGTTTTTGTAAAACAAATACTTTGTTAACACTGCCTTGCTCAGATTTACCCCAAATTATACAGCAATAGTCCATAATTGGTAGTATGTAAGACTTATAAAAAAGTAATTTCATCTCATCTGTGAGATAAAAGGAAATATGTTTTAAGAGAGCTACTTTCTTATTCAGTGCTTTACAGACAAAATCAACATGACACTTCCAATTTAAATGGTTATCAATGTGAACACCTAGTACTTTCTGTATTTTCACATTTTCCAAAGCATTGCCATTTAAATCCAAACTTAGTTTTTCAACACCAGTAAGCCTGTTTCTCGAACCAATTAACATGCATGTTGTTTTAGATGGATGTAGAGACATATTATTGAGAGTACACCAATTTTGAACGCGAATAAGATTTTTTTGGAGAGTACTTTCTATTGAGACTACATCATATCCTGACTTATACATGGTAGAATCATCGGCGTACAATCAATATCAACTTCAGAACAAGAAAATGATATAGCATTTATATAAATGAGAAATAATAGAGGACCTAAAATTGATCCCTGAGGAATTCCAGATTTAATTTCAAGTGAGTTAGACTTTAAATTGCCGTGCTGTACGAGCTGCCTTCTCTGTGACAAATATGATTTCATAAGTTCATGCGCGTTTTGTGAAAAATGATACAGCTTAAGTTTGTGTAATAGTATTTCGTGGTCAACAAGATCGAAGGCTTTGCTTAAATCTAAGAAAAGAGCTCCGATTAGTTTTCCTTCATCGATATCTGTTAGCCAAGCGTCTATCATTTTAGCCAGAGCTGTAGTGCACGAATGATTTGCTCTGCAGCCTGACTGTGAATTGTTGATGATATTTGTATTTTTAAAGAACTTTTGTAAGTGATTGGCAATGTGTCAAGATATCCGATATACCAACGCAGTGTCTGTTTAATTCGTTTAATATGTTAATATTACCCCGAATAACCGATTCGGATTTTGTAATTATTTTTGGCAACGTTAATTCGTCCGACTGATTTATTTTTGCAATAGACTTAAGATTCTTCCATAAAATTTTAGAATCTTTGTTGTTTTGCACGGCTTCATTAAAATATTTTTTCTTGCGTTGTTTAATCATACTTGTTACTTTGTTCCGAAGGATTTTAAAATAGTCATGATTCCCTTCTTTAGGAGCTTTATCTCTAGCCAGCATCATTTCCCTTATGTCTCTATTAAACCAACAAGGTTGGTGTGATCTTTTAACCCGTTTCTGTTTCAGTGGAGCGTGAATGGAAAGAACTGAGTGAAAAATTCTATAGAATTCTGCAAGAGCTTTGTTAGGGTCCGAACATATTTCTACCGATTCTAAGCCAGAAAGCATTAAGTCATTTTGAAACTTTTCACTGTCAAAGTTTTTAAAACATCTATATTCAATAGTTTCAAATGTTTGGCATGACTCTAGAATTCATCAATGATAATAACTTCAGTTAGTATTATCGTTGAATTGACTCTCGTTTCCATTAAAGGTCCATTCAAACCTTTCAAAAACACTGCAAATTCACTTGAAATGAAAAGATCAACATATACATATAGAAAATAAAATTAGCTAGTAAAGACCAAATTCCATAGTAATGATATAAAAAAATGTAATTGTCTGAATTTTGAATGTAGATGTCGATTGGTTGAATGGATTTGATCGTATTGAGAGTCAATTTAACGATTAAATGTACTGATTAAGACAATTCACAGAAATAGAAAGGTTTCGGCCCTATAGCAAGCTAGCACGGTCCTTTAAGTCTGATCAGGTCGATACTTTTCGTAATATCACAAATAAATAGCTCAGTGCGGATTAGTTGTAACATATCGGCAGTTACAACTGTTTCGCACTTAGCCTTTGAATTCGTCCATTTACATAAAATGTCACAAAAAATATTTGTTTAATTTGTGATATAGCTTATGACGCGTTACTTATCTTATGAAAATTACTAATTAATTGTTAACAGCATATTTAAGTAAATACTCCAAAGACCTTTCTTAATTAACTCTTATCTGTGTGCAGTTCGGGAATTTTATGTATGTCTGATTCATACGTGAAAAAAAATCTTCTTAGAAAAAGAAAGAAATAGCTTCAAATTCTAAATTTCATCTTTTTTTAATATAACAACAGAGATATGACCATTGTTCAAGTTTGTCACGCCAACAACAACGCGAATGACGATAAAGTGATCACAATAGCTTGGGTATTAAAACACATTTTGAACTGAAGGCAACAGAGGAGTTCATTTTGACTTGCAAAAGAAACGCATATTTTTTATGAGTGATTGAATGTAACTTGGTAAGATATATATCAACAAAATCATACATTTTCATTAATCAGCTAGATATAAAGGTCTTTCAGAGGTAAAATGTAAGAGGGGATAAATCAATTCTTTGATAAATCATATTCTACCCTATGTTGTGGTACTATCTTGTGACGTTTTGTGACGTTTATTAGAATCATCTCGACAAGACTATTCTAATAAGTACCAACAATATTGGATTTGCACAAGTATATTTGAAAAAAAACCTGATTTGAAATCCAAAATACCCCATTTATCTCTATTGTTGCAGATCTGTAGTAAGTGCTTTCACAAAAAGAGTGTATTTGCGCCATTTCTGCATACAGTATTGATTTAAAAATAAAGCCTCACCCGTGCCTCCTTGCGCAGTATTTATTATTACTTATATTTATTCAAGTATAATTATAGATTTTGGTATTTGATTAACAAAAAATGAATTCTTTTCAAAAGTAAGGTAAGGCGACTCCCTATTTCGTCCTTGTCTTTCGTTTCTGATAAGGCGAAAATGGGGAGTTGTGTCCGAGGCTGCCGAGTCTTTTACCCGAGGGCCCCTCTAAAGCAGCTTGTCACAAGATGTGGATGCGGGGCGCTCGGGAACAAAGGGATAAATATACTTTTATAAAATGTGTCTGTTTGCATTTTTGTTAAATATCCCCAATTTCGAGACAACAATCTTTCATTTTATCAATCTTAGACCATCCCCTACAGAGAATCAAGATCTATCCCATTGGAAAATAATCGCCCGATAGAATTTATTTAGGACATATATGCCTTTTACACGTATCTATTGAATCGGAACCGAAAAATATTTATATTTCATGTTTATTTGATTTTTGTCCATGTTGTACACTACTTTGTACCTGGATGTAAATAAAGATATGTTCTGTTCTGTTCTGTCTAGCTCTGGTCTTTATTTATTAATGATAGGGCTATTGGTAAAAAGACTAAAAGCCACTTACCGAGTAATTATTTATATAACTAAATGACTCGTTCAGCGCTCCATTCAACCTTTCAAAACACTCACCTAAAACAATCCATCCGAAATCATTCAAAACGATATGAAGCGGGTCAGAATGTTTTAACAGCTATTCAAACCGCTCAAACTATTCCACGATTATATTGGAAGTTGAAGCATCTAAATCGTCCGTTAAGAGACACAACCATATTCATAGAATAGCTCAAACGTGGCTAAAGGGAGATTGTAAATATCGTTTATATGTGTGACCCGTCACGCGAAAAGGGACCATATGGGTACTCCGTTAAATAATCATTTGAAAAAGAGATTGGTTCTAGTACAGGACAACCAGAGGTCGCATTTTAAATATTTTTACAAAAGGAGGTAGATTGATAATTCTAGATTCGGAAAGTTAGTAAAATGCGAAAAGTGTCGACCCTAGTCAGTCTGCGCAGACCGCGCAGTCTGACTGGGGTCAAAACTTTACGCACTACCCAGATGGTCCCTTTCGCGTGACGGGTCACATACTAAACAACTTATTTATAATATCTTACATGTTCATACATTTCTATAGATTCTAAATTTGAGAAAATTCTCAGTTTCTAATATGAAAAGTTTTATATTTTCGGACCCTGATTGTATTTAAATTCTATGGGACGTTGACACATAACCGATTAGCTCAGTTGGTAGAGCACCGGACTTCAAAACAATTGAAGGTCGATCGCGTGGGTTCGAATCCCGGGCTGGTACACTAACAAAACTTCTTGTTTTTCGTGGGAAAGTTAAACCGAGGTCCAAGCAGATTTGTCATGCATCCTTGCGCTATCACTCGTAGCCTCGTCTTCCGGTGGACGTCACTCATCATGGCTTATGCTACGGTAGCGACGATAAATAATGGAAAAACTCATGCACACATACAGTAAGTAACATTGTGAAATTGACACTCATCTCGATCAAAACCATTCAAACCACTCGCTCAGTGCTCCCGTAATTCATTCTAAACAGTCACTCACTCAAACCATTCAAAACTGTCCAAACCGCTAGAAATGATAAGATCAATAACTTCATTCAAAATAAAAAATAGTAAAAGAATAGAATTGGTAAGCGTCTGATTGGTTCGTGAAAATATAGAAAGCCAATTATAGAACATGAATGCATATTATTAAAGGTAGGTAGAAAATATAGCTAATTTTGTTCACCTTAAACAAAATTAGCGATATAAGATTACCTCCCTTTAAACCCACCCATCACACTCATTCAATTTCATTCCGAATTCGTTTCAAAATCTTTCACCTTGCTTATTTCACGATGTTGTTAATTGTATATTTGAAGGTCCCTTTTTTTCCATTTTATCCTTTTCATATTGACAGGTACATAAATGAGTTACAGATTGAGAACAATTATTTGTTTCAGTGTGAGTTCGATATACCTTCATTTAGGTAACAACAAAATATATATTTCAAGAGTAGGAAATATAGCTTTTGTTGTTCAGGATATGTAAGATTAATTGGTGTTCCAACAAACAATTTTTCTACTTATTTAAGATAAAACTTAAGGGAACATGTGAAAATGTTTGGACAAATTATTTAAAAGACGCCCTTTTGAGGGTACCATACTATTGAAAGCGGCGTAAAATCCCACACAAACAAACAAATCAGCGCCTCATTCAATGCATTTAAAACACTCCAATCACATTTATGAAAAAAAAACGCTCCAAAATCGTTAAACACACTCGATTGATACATTTTTAATCAAATCCGATTCCAATCGATCAAATTATTTTACAACTTATTTTCTAACATTGTGTTTAAAGGCTCGTGAAGACACAAAATTCCCCGTCTTATTAAATTTCCATTCGGAATCATTCCAGCATCTATTGTCCGATGTAATAAACTGTAAAACACGTATATTTCTTGATAATCCACAGAAAAGTATATAAGACTGTCCTATTATCCTCCCAATCAATTTCTCCTAAAAAAGACGGAACTCGGCATCTGTACAATGACGCAGGGTCATAGCTTTTACATCGCATTCTCCATCGTTTGAATGAATAATGTGGTTGGCCATCATCCTAAAATATACATATTAACTTAATAGATAACAAAAATTAAAAACAGAAAAAAAAAAAAAAAAAAAAACAATAACAGAAGAAGAAGAAAAAAAAGAAGAACTGTACATAGGTGACAATCACATATATCAACTCTCTCTTACAATATTAAATCTAGCGTGTCGGTCCACTAATCATGAGGTCAAGGTTCAAAGCCCGATTTCGAAACAATCCTTTTTGACAATTGTCTCCCATAAAGAGTTGGGTAATAGTAAATCTCTGTGCAATGATCAGCTGGTTGCACCTGCTGCCGCGATAAACTTGCAATAATTTTGAAATAGGCGTGTTAACGCGATACAAACAATTTATCCTGAAAATAAGACAGCAGTCCTTACCAATAGAATGGTCTGACATTTGTACCATACCATGTACAGCGTAATGGAAAGCCTTTATAGTTGCATCGATAGGCCTCCACTTGGCCTTTTCTCATCATGGAGCACGTAATGAGTAAGTAGCGAGGCCCGTCTGGGGAAAAAGTATGCACCGTAACTTACAGTTAACAACATCGTGAAATGGACAAGGGGAGTGAGTTTGGAACGATAGAGGAATGAAACTGATTGAGTGGAGCGAGTTTTAAGTGAATTTAATGGGAGGTAATCCAATATCGCAAATTTTGTTCAGGATGAACAAAATTAGCGATATCAATTACCTCCCTTTAATAAAATATGCGTAAAAGTTCTCAAGATACCTTTCTATATCTACAAGAACCTATTAGACGCTAACGATTTGAATGATGTCAGTGAAATCGCAATTTTTCTCTATCCAAGTTTTTGTTGAATGACGTTGTTGATTCTATTTTTTTCAATGGGTTTTAGCGTTTTTTGAATGGTTTGAGTGAGTGTTTAGAATGAATGAATCGATCGGATGAGTGAATGACTAAGAATGATTTGGATCGGAATGATTGTCTATTTCACGATGTTCTTAGCTGTAGTAACATGTAGAGACATTGGCTTTTTTCATTGGCTGATTTTTAAAGCGTTGGATTGGTGCGTGGAAACACACAAACATAAACGTATGAAGATTTAATTCAACAGATGTCAAAATCTAATACGACTTAACTATCGATATTACATAAATTTCCTGTTATTTTATACAAAATCCGCTCATACCGCTAATTCAATTGTATTCCGAAATTATTTAAAAACTACCTTCATTAAAACGATGCTATTATCTGTAAAATATAATGAAATTGACACGCAGAATGAATTTTGAATGATTTCGGATTTAATAGAATCGGTGAGTTTCGAAATAAAAATGAATTAAAACACAGTTTATAAAGTCTTGATATTGACAAAAGAATAATTTTGGAAAGAATAAATAAGTTTTAAATGATACATGTATCCAAACAAACTTAAAAATATCATGAGATTGACAAGTTGAATGATCTGAAATGAGTAAGTTTTGGTTAATTTTGGAATGAAACTTTATTGAGTGGGATGAGTGAGTTTTAAATGACTCATATATTTAATGAAGGCTATGAACCTCATTAAACTGAAAAGTTATATATTTCAAGATAGAAGTTTAATACGTAGATAACGTGAATTTTGAAAAATACGTATATTTAAAAACAAAAATTGAACTCCAATACAATAATTGTCAAGAATTTTGATTGGTTTAAATCGCATCACGTGGGGGAAATTCTTTACACTTGATTTTTGTATAAAGTGCACTAGGTATTCCGGGAAAACCCCCGACCATCGATCTGCAATTCCAGTGTTGTAGGAACTCGAAAATCCCCCGTTCCCCTTTCAAAACCCTTTATTGCTATTTGATCAGTTAAGAATTGAAATATTTGCAAACGAATTATTGAATACAAGCTCTGATTCTGATCTGCCATTTACAGCGAATCGACGAAGATCAGTAGACAACGTTCTCAACCTTGCTCACATCGATTTCGTTTTTAAATTGAAGCAGTACTAGGCAGAATAAAAGTTCTTATCATAAATACATCTAGCAATGCCAAAGTTGTCGTCTATTTGTGTCAATCTTGTAAAACTTTGTGTTAGCAAACTTCGATAGCGGGATAACAATACACGTTTAATATGCGATCTAAAAATATTACTTATGTATTAATCTATATACGCACAGAAACTAGAATTGAACCTTTCATTCTTGGCGAGTATTTTAATTGTCTCTTACATACAGATCAAGAGGATGACGATAATAAGGGTCGAGTGTATTTTCATTGCGTTTATTTCAGTATAAAGTGCAATTGCCTTATCACATGGCTTTAACATAACGCCCTATCGGCGTTCTTTGCCATGGGCTAAGGCAATCGCACTTAATACTCCAATAAACGCAGTGAGAAATACACTCATCCCTTAAGTAAAGAACATCATAAAATTGACAAGGTGCAAAGTTTTTTTTTTAATTAAGTTGAACGAGTTTAGAATGCGAAATATTAACAAAAGATTATTAACATCTTCCTATCGTTAATTACGTGACTCGTTAAATTGACATAATGGGTGGTTTTGGAATGATATTGGAATTGTATTGAGTGTGCGTGATGATATAATTTTGAATGTTTGTATGGGGAGGTAAAACATATTCGATGATTTAGTCCAATTGGACGATAAAATCGATAACTGTCTAACCCCCCCCCCCCCCCTCCCCCAACACACTTATAATTTACATTATTTTCCGGCTATGCGTGTTATCACGGATAAAACACTCGCTTAATAATCAACACCAGCCAATTAAATCAAACAATCACTTTATCGATTTGATTGAAATGTTGATCATTTTGAGTGATTTCGAAGCGTTTTAAACAATTTCGGAGAATTTTAGAGGGATTGGTGTGCTTGTTTGAAATGAATTAAGGGAGCGCTTAGTGAGAGATTAAGAATCGTTTTGGTTGGAACGAGAGTGAATTTTTATATTTTATGTTATTTACTGTGTTGCCAATTTGAATATTTCGAATTAATTTGAATTGGTGGAATAAATGAGTTTGAATTGAAACAAATAATCAAGGCTAAGATCACAAAAATTTGACGAGTTGAATGTTTTAAATAAAGGTGGTAAATTTTTTTCGATGGCTTGTGATATGTCGTTCATTTCGTTGGTATTTCCTAAAATTTTACTCAAACTAGCTAATCTCTCTAATTCAATTTTATTTCAAAATAATAATTCACCTTGTCAATTTCACGATGTTCTTAACTGTAATTGCATGCTATTTTTACCTGTAGAGTTGCGCCAGCTCTACATTCAGGATGACAAAACGGTGCAAACTGTTTGCACATTATACCCCGCTTTACAAGCAAGTGCACGTGCATAGCTGGATTTCGTTTTATGAACGTTTTCATCCTGACGTAAAGCATTGTTACTTACGATGAGTTCTTGCGCTGGGCACAAAATAAGCGCATTTGTATCCCATCTTGTCAGTGGCGTATCCATAAGCAATACCATGATCGGACATTTTCGTTAGCCACTCAAAGTTTAGATTAATATTAGATGTTTTCATTGGTCGCTCTATGTTACGTTCCGTATAAACTGTTTCCGTTCGCCGGTCGTTGTCCAGGGTATGATTACTTGTTTTTGTTGAATGATCTTCGTATCGATTAATCCTAGACGCTTTTGTTCGTCGGTCAATGTTAAAGCGAACATTTGTAGTTTGAAATTGCTGCTCGACGTTGAGACCGAAATCAGATGATTCCACTGGGCGCCCCTCTGTAAGACCAAGATTAGGAACGTCCAGTTGATCTAGACCATTATTCGGATGCCCCGTCCGTTCTTCAACATACGAAATTTGAATGGAAGAGCTAGATACGTGGCCTAAGTAACACACAAGACCAACTAAGGTGAGAATAGTCGTCTGAATATACATTTTCTGAAAAATAACATATGTGACCCATCACGCGAAAAGGTACAATATGTTAACTCTGTAAAATGACTATTTGAAAAAGAGATGTTTTTTTATATACAGCTAAGAACATAGTGTAATTGACTCTCAGCCCGATCAAAACCATTCTAAATCGCTCACACGTTGGTCAAGACTTTCTTTAAAAAAAACTTACTCAAACCATTTAAAAATCGCTCTAAAATCAGATCAAATTGCAAGATCAACAACTACATAGAAGATATTGAATCGCAGTGGTCATTGAATACTGAATTTATTAAACGAGTCATCTATAAACAGATAGACTTGTTAATGAAAGATGGGTCACATCTTGAAATTTATCCCATCGAAGATGAACTCTCTCTCTCTCTACTCCTCTCTCTCTCTCTCTCTCTCTCTCCTCTCTCTCTCTCTCTCTCTCTCTCTCTCTCTCTCTCTCTCTCTCTCTCTCTCTCTCTCTCTCTCTCTCTCCTCTCTCTCTCTCTCTCTCTCTCTCTCTCTCTCTCTCTCTCTCTCTCTCTCTCTCTCTCTCTCTCACATTTCCTTTCAAACCATGTCACACTAAAAGGGGACAATTGCAATTTAGAGGAATATACATTCCATAAAGTATTTTTCGAGAAGAGGACTTTTGGACTGGTTAAACTGCAGAGTTCATGTAGTCTAAACATTAATGCACTATTTAAATACTTTTAGTTGTTCCCTTATAGTGTGGCAGGAAATCGATTAGATATTGTAGAGGGATAGAGAGAAAGAGAAAGAAAGCTAGAGGAATGCCCACCGGGCACTCACTCAAAAAATTGGTACATCCACATATAGATGAACGCACTTGAATGGCTTATTAGCACTGATATTAGATAAATAATACTCGATTGATATTATCATACAGAAGAGAAAATTTAAATTGTTGTTCTTATAAAATGATATTTTCGTTATAAAACCAAGACTATAAATATAAAAGTATTTTCACACTAAAATGCAATTTTATCAACTTTTGCATTAATCCGCGGATAAGCTGTGAGGGCTAAACAGGTAGGCTTTGCATCAATCAATAATCAATTTTATTTTTCTGTCAGAAGGGAGTTCGACCCCGGGAAGCGTTAGTTTGTAGTTATCTTTTCAGATTTTGCCAAATTAAAAAATAATAATAAATAAATAAATAAATAAATATATAAATAAATGTTTTATCTTTCTATCTTTCTCATTTAAATTTTAATTCATTTCCAATTTATTCGAGGTTTTTTCGGGAAGTTCGTAGAATTTTGCTCTAAAATCCATATTATATTTGTAATTTATAGGTTAACATCAAGATATAAGTACTACCGTGACAACATTTCCAAAAGATTATACGACAATATCCACAAAAACCGAAAAAAGTGGTAACCTTGGCAACACAATATCGAAATACCGGAACAGACCATTTTTTAAATCGGCCGTATCAAGGTCGATTTAGTTGTACCACAATTTGCCAGTCAATGATAATGGTTTTTGCAAAACCTGTCTTTATCCCAAACAAGGCATTAACGAAAGCATCCACCTTGTAAACAAAATTGCTAGTTTAAATTGAGTTTCTGAATATTTCTAAACATTAAAGAAATCAACAATTTAGGTTCAACCCAATGAACGGTTGGTTAGTTGAATTGATTAGCTTAACAGCATTTATTGAAGTTTGCAAAGGCGTATCGAGGACTTTAAAATTTGTCAGAAGGAGACCACCAAGAAAATATAAGATAAAGGCGGTATGTGGACTGTGACAAGAAATGAATGCTACAAATCCGCCCCCTTTTTATGATTTGAGCATTGGTGAATAATTAAAGCATCGTAACTACAGCTGTAGTTTCGATGTTTTGATCATTCATCAACGATATTTTCCAACAAAGGATTATTTCTTTCACGCACTTGCGTAAATTGCGTAATGGGAGCTACGCCCTTGCGTTTCACTTTTATTTGCTTTAGGAATTTTAAAACATCCCTTATCTACTTTTTCCATGATTTACATTAGTCGTAATGCCTTTCTGCATTTGACATGCTAAATGTGGATTTTTTTCTTTTGCCCAAAATTTCAGAAAAGAAGATGCTTGACAGGCTAAAGCCCCACCGAAGTTCGTCATGAGGAGAAATAAATATACAAACCTTAAAAATCCTTTAGATGTCACACATGTATTCTTATCTTACTCGAGTATCATTATGAACATTTAACATTAAACCTTGATTCTCTTACAACGGCAACGCGTTTTGAAAAAAAAGATACGCCTCGTAAAACAGTACCGTCTTGAAACAGTACAGAATGCTTAAAATAAAGTAGGGTAAATCAATATGAGGAAGCCATTTTCTTAGGATATAAAACTAAAAATGCAACCATGATTAAGAAATAAGTATGATTATGTTTAAGCTGCGTACTCCAATTAAAAAAAACGCCCTACATTTAATTTCCCGAAAAAAAGTTGATTTTGGCAGCTTTTGTCTGTAAAAATGAAATAGGTCATATACTCAAATTACCGATTGTTAGAACGTCCTTTTTCAACCAGCCAGATCGATCGAAATCCGAAAGACAAAAGTAAAATTAATTTGTTCACATTTAAGTTTTTTTTCATAAGGGTTTCTTAAATAAGATTTTTAGTTCAATAAAGGACAAATTTAAATGCACATCGCATGCTAATTATTACATCCATTTAAGTTTGAATGGATGTGAACATATGTTTTAGAAAAAGCACCATGCAGAGGTTCACCAGCCCTAAGTTTAGGATGACAAAATGGTGAAAACTGTTTGAGAATTATGCCTTTCTTTGCACGTAGACTTGCGATCAAAGCGGGGAATAATTTGCTGACAGTTTGCACAATTCTAACATCCTGAACTTAATACAGATATCTCATTGAAAAAAGTGCCCATTTATCATTGCAAGATTTTCAAGTTACTAATTGCCTGTTAACAAAATTTAACATTTTCCTGTTTTACAAAATTTTGGACCTGTCCAAATTCAAAGGTTTTGCAGACAAAAATTTAAAGTGGATTTAATTTGAAAAATAACCATTCAGTAGGGTACACAATAGTGTGGAAAAAGAAGAAATTACTTGTCAGAAGCAATTTCTTCTTTTTTCACAATGTTTTCTCAATCATAAAATCACAGGCACGTAAAAAGCAGGGATTAAACACCGTTGACTGTGACCTTGATGTTGGATTTATTTAATTAAGTCAGTTGCATTTCTCAAGGGGTTAAGTCATTTCAAGTTATGTTAATTTCACCCTATTAATGGAATATGTAATCTCTTGACAATGATACATTCATTTTGTCTCTTGACCTAAAACTGTGTCCGTTACTTTGATTATATCTAAAAAAATTAACACTTGTACTGTATTGAAGCCTTGTTTATACATGTATTTGCTTCTAACGCCGTGCTATATCTCAGCTTACGTTTTTTGTAAGATATTTTTACATCGTGCGATTTCGTTTTTCTGTCGCGTATGTGTTGACACAATCGTGCGATTGTCCGCTCGATATTCGAAAACCCTGGAAATTCTTGTGGTATCCGTGAGACAACCGCATGATAATTGTGCGATAATTGCAAGGAAACGCTGCTATCGGTAACGGTAGACCTACGGTGACCGTGCGATGACCGTATTGAATCCGTAGGATGAAGTGGTAAAGTTTTACAAGCAAATGGTGATCATGCGATGTCCTTGTGACGATAAAGTGATGCCTTTACGGCGTGGAAAAATAACCCATTTGTATACAAAGTTGCGAGGTCAGTTGCATCCGTAAACCCGTGCGATCATGGCATCAAATGTGCACCACACCATGTTAGGGTTACGGCGAGTGAACGGGAACCGTAGGCCTAATATAAAACTAGTCGTAAACTATATTGAAAACCAGTCATTAATGTATAAAAAAAATTATTTAACCTTCAGTTTAACCTTAACTTTCGGCAAAGCCGGACGTATATTTTATCATGACAAACGTACTTATCAAGGAGAACAGATGTGATCCGTGGCGCAAAAAGGGACAATCTGGGAACTTTGTAAAATGACTATTTAAAAAAGAGATTGGGTCCAGCATTAGTCAAACAGAGGTCGCTTTTCAATAATTCTTTCACAAGAAGGTAGATTGATCATTCTAGATTAGGTTAATCAGCAAAGAGCGAAAAGTTTCGACCCTAATCAGTCTGCGCAATCCGCTCAGTCTGACTGGGGTCAAAACTTTACACACTACCCATATGGTCCCTTTCGCGTGACGGGTCACATACTAAACAACTTATTTATAATATCTTACATGTTCATACATTTCTATAGATTCTAAATTTGAGAAAATTCTCAGTTTCTAATATGAAAAGTTTTATATTTTCGGACCCTGATTGTATTTAAATTCTATGGGACGTTGACACGCTCCAAACTCACTGAAAAACATATAACAATAACTTCGTTCAAAATAAAAATAGCTGAGAAAAATACGGGATTTCACTTAATTTATTGAAATTGTAAGCGTCTGATTAGATCTTGAAGAAATAGGAAGCTATTTATACAATAAATATGCAAAACTTTTTAAAGAGAGGTAATTAATATCGCTAATTTTGTTCATTCTGAACAAAATTTTTGATATTGAATTACCACCCATTAAATTCAATCAAAACTCGTTCCACACACTCATTCAATTTCATTCCAAAATCATTCCAAAATCATTCACATTGTCAGTTTCACGGTGTTGTTAACTGTATGTTAAGTACTGGTATTCCTGAAGTACAACCATGACTGTTGCAGATAGATTGGCTCTATACACAGTCTAAATTGTCTTTTAGAAGTGACATTTAACCATACTTACACTGCCTTTTCGTAAGATAATGGGATTTATCTATGCCGAGTTGTTTTCAAATATAACCATCAATGTAGAATTCTATTCCGAACACGATCAAAATTTCTTATATTGACATTGACATTTGACGAGAAGAAGAAAAAAATCTTTCGCTTGATACCAGAACTTGTCAAGAAAAACAACATTTTTTAAAATCTACCCTAAATGTAGCAGCTACATGTAAATGTATAAGATATGCCTTGGACGTAAATGAGACTCTGAGGCAAGTTACCTTGACCTTTCGTGTATCACAAATAATAATAATAATAATAATAATGACATCTATATTTAACGAAGGTTACTTATTAAGACATCATTACAAAACAACATCATAATGATTAACTTATTTACAATAAGGCCTTCAAACAACATTCATGCAAATAGTCAACATTCACAGTCACACACTTTAAACTAATAAAATATTTTCACATATTCATTAAATATCACAAAAATATAGCAACAATAATAATAATATCAATTATCTAATATCTGACAGATACTCGTGACATGACAGGATTCATTAAACGAAATTATTTCCCGCAAGCCATTAAATATTGTTTTATTTTTTCTTTAAATTTTGTGAGTTTAGATTCTTTTCTTATTTCCATTGGAATCGAGTTCCATAAATTAACGCTAAAATAACATAGGCTGCTTTTATACATATTCGTTCGAGGCTTTTTTGTGAGAATTAGGTCGTTTTTCGTTTCAGAACGTAATTGATAATTTTCATTGATTGATACACGGATTATATCGGACATGTAAGTTGGTGTATAATTTCCTATGGTTTTATAGATAAGGATTGCAGCATGGTATTTACATCTATTTTGAAAAGTCAACCAACCTAATTGTTTGAATAACTTCTCGGTAGGAAATCTTATAGACTTACCAAGAATTAGTTTGGCCACGCGTTTTTGTAAAACAAATACTTTGTTAACACTGCCTTGCTCAGATTTACCCCAAATTATACAGCAATAGTCCATAATTGGTAGTATGTAAGACTTATAAAAAAGTAATTTCATCTCATCTGTGAGATAAAAGGAAATATGTTTTAAGAGAGCTACTTTCTTATTCAGTGCTTTACAGACAAAATCAACATGACACTTCCAATTTAAATGGTTATCAATGTGAACACCTAGTACTTTCTGTACTTTCACATTTTCCAAAGCATTGCCATTTAAATCCAAACTTAGTTTTTCAACACCAGTAAGCCTGTTTCTCGAACCAATTAACATGCATGTTGTTTTAGATGGATGTAGAGACATATTATTGAGAGTACACCAATTTTGAACGCGAATAAGATTTTTTTGGAGAGTACTTTCTATTGAGACTACATCATATCCTGACTTATACATGGTAGAATCATCGGCGTACAATCAATATCAACTTCAGAACAAGAAAATGATATAGCATTTATATAAATGAGAAATAATAGAGGACCTAAAATTGATCCCTGAGGAATTCCAGATTTAATTTCAAGTGAGTTAGACTTTAAATTGCCGTGCTGTACGAGCTGCCTTCTCTGTGACAAATATGATTTCATAAGTTCATGCGCGTTTTGTGAAAAATGATACAGCTTAAGTTTGTGTAATAGTATTTCGTGGTCAACAAGATCGAAGGCTTTGCTTAAATCTAAGAAAAGAGCTCCGATTAGTTTTCCTTCATCGATATCTGTTAGCCAAGCGTCTATCATTTTAGCCAGAGCTGTAGTGCACGAATGATTTGCTCTGCAGCCTGACTGTGAATTGTTGATGATATTTGTATTTTTAAAGAACTTTTGTAAGTGATTGGCAATGTGTCAAGATATCCGATATACCAACGCAGTGTCTGTTTAATTCGTTTAATATGTTAATATTACCCCGAATAACCGATTCGGATTTTGTAATTATTTTTGGCAACGTTAATTCGTCCGACTGATTTATTTTTGCAATAGACTTAAGATTCTTCCATAAAATTTTAGAATCTTTGTTGTTTTGCACGGCTTCATTAAAATATTTTTTCTTGCGTTGTTTAATCATACTTGTTACTTTGTTCCGAAGGATTTTAAAATAGTCATGATTCCCTTCTTTAGGAGCTTTATCTCTAGCCAGCATCATTTCCCTTATGTCTCTATTAAACCAACAAGGTTGGTGTGATCTTTTAACCCGTTTCTGTTTCAGTGGAGCGTGAATGGAAAGAACTGAGTGAAAAATTCTATAGAATTCTGCAAGAGCTTTGTTAGGGTCCGAACATATTTCTACCGATTCTAAGCCAGAAAGCATTAAGTCATTTTGAAACTTTTCACTGTCAAAGTTTTTAAAACATCTATATTCAATAGTTTCAAATGTTTGGCATGACTCTAGAATTCATCAATGATAATAACTTCAGTTAGTATTATCGTTGAATTGACTCTCGTTTCCATTAAAGGTCCATTCAAACCTTTCAAAAACACTGCAAATTCACTTGAAATGAAAAGATCAACATATACATATAGAAAATAAAATTAGCTAGTAAAGACCAAATTCCATAGTAATGATATAAAAAAATGTAATTGTCTGAATTTTGAATGTAGATGTCGATTGGTTGAATGGATTTGATCGTATTGAGAGTCAATTTAACGATTAAATGTACTGATTAAGACAATTCACAGAAATAGAAAGGTTTCGGCCCTATAGCAAGCTAGCACGGTCCTTTAAGTCTGATCAGGTCGATACTTTTCGTAATATCACAAATAAATAGCTCAGTGCGGATTAGTTGTAACATATCGGCAGTTACAACTGTTTCGCACTAAGCCTTTGAATTCGTCCATTTACATAAAATGTCACAAAAAATATTTGTTTAATTTGTGATATAGCTTATGACGCGTTACTTATCTTATGAAAATTACTAATTAATTGTTAACAGCATATTTAAGTAAATACTCCAAAGACCTTTCTTAATTAACTCTTATCTGTGTGCAGTTCGGGAATTTTATGTATGTCTGATTCATACGTGAAAAAAAATCTTCTTAGAAAAAGAAAGAAATAGCTTCAAATTCTAAATTTCATCTTTTTTTAATATAACAACAGAGATATGACCATTGTTCAAGTTTGTCACGCCAACAACAACGCGAATGACGATAAAGTGATCACAATAGCTTGGGTATTAAAACACATTTTGAACTGAAGGCAACAGAGGAGTTCATTTTGACTTGCAAAAGAAACGCATATTTTTTATGAGTGATTGAATGTAACTTGGTAAGATATATATCAACAAAATCATACATTTTCATTAATCAGCTAGATATAAAGGTCTTTCAGAGGTAAAATGTAAGAGGGGATAAATCAATTCTTTGATAAATCATATTCTACCCTATGTTGTGGTACTATCTTGTGACGTTTTGTGACGTTTATTAGAATCATCTCGACAAGACTATTCTAATAAGTACCAACAATATTGGATTTGCACAAGTATATTTGAAAAAAAACCTGATTTGAAATCCAAAATACCCAATTTATCTCTATTGTTGCAGATCTGTAGTAAGTGCTTTCACAAAAAGAGTGTATTTGCGCCATTTCTGCATACAGTATTGATTTAAAAATAAAGCCTCACCCGTGCCTCCTTGCGCAGTATTTATTATTACTTATATTTATTCAAGTATAATTATAGATTTTGGTATTTGATTAACAAAAAATGAATTCTTTTCAAAAGTAAGGTAAGGCGACTCCCTATTTCGTCCTTGTCTTTCGTTTCTGATAAGGCGAAAATGGGGAGTTGTGTCCGAGGCTGCCGTGTCTTTTACCCGAGGGCCCCTCTAAAGCAGCTTGTCACAAGATGTGGATGCGGGGCGCTCGGGAACAAAGGGATAAATATACTTTTATAAAATGTGTCTGTTTGCATTTTTGTTAAATATCCCCAATTTCGAGACAACAATCTTTCATTTTATCAATCTTAGACCATCCCCTACAGAGAATCAAGATCTATCCCATTGGAAAATAATCGCCCGATAGAATTTATTTAGGACATATATGCCTTTTACACGTATCTATTGAATCGGAACCGAAAAATATTTATATTTCATGTTTATTTGATTTTTGTCCATGTTGTACACTACTTTGTACCTGGATGTAAATAAAGATATGTTCTGTTCTGTTCTGTCTAGCTCTGGTCTTTATTTATTAATGATAGGGCTATTGGTAAAAAGACTAAAAGCCACTTACCGAGTAATTATTTATATAACTAAATGACTCGTTCAGCGCTCCATTCAACCTTTCAAAACACTCACCTAAAACAATCCATCCGAAATCATTCAAAACGATATGAAGCGGGTCAGAATGTTTTAACAGCTATTCAAACCGCTCAAACTATTCCACGATTATATTGGAAGTTGAAGCATCTAAATCGTCCGTTAAGAGACACAACCATATTCATAGAATAGCTCAAACGTGGCTAAAGGGAGATTGTAAATATCGTTTATATGTGTGACCCGTCACGCGAAAAGGGACCATATGGGTACTCCGTTAAATAATCATTTGAAAAAGAGATTGGTTCTAGTACAGGACAACCAGAGGTCGCATTTTAAATATTTTTACAAAAGGAGGTAGATTGATAATTCTAGATTCGGAAAGTTAGTAAAATGCGAAAAGTGTCGACCCTAGTCAGTCTGCGCAGACCGCGCAGTCTGACTGGGGTCAAAACTTTACGCACTACCCAGATGGTCCCTTTCGCGTGACGGGTCACATACTAAACAACTTATTTATAATATCTTACATGTTCATACATTTCTATAGATTCTAAATTTGAGAAAATTCTCAGTTTCTAATATGAAAAGTTTTATATTTTCGGACCCTGATTGTATTTAAATTCTATGGGACGTTGACACATAACCGATTAGCTCAGTTGGTAGAGCACCGGACTGCAAAACAATTGAAGGTCGATCGCGTGGGTTCGAATCCCGGGCTGGTACACTAACAAAACTTCTTGTTTTTCGTGGGAAAGTTAAACCGAGGTCCAAGCAGATTTGTCATGCATCCTTGCGCTATCACTCGTAGCCTCGTCTTCCGGTGGACGTCACTCATCATGGCTTATGCTACGGTAGCGACGATAAATAATGGAAAAACTCATGCACACATACAGTAAGTAACATTGTGAAATTGACACTCATCTCGATCAAAACCATTCAAACCACTCGCTCAGTGCTCCCGTAATTCATTCTAAACAGTCACTCACTCAAACCATTCAAAACTGTCCAAACCGCTAGAAATGATAAGATCAATAACTTCATTCAAAATAAAAAATAGTAAAAGAATAGAATTGGTAAGCGTCTGATTGGTTCGTGAAAATATAGAAAGCCAATTATAGAACATGAATGCATATTATTAAAGGTAGGTAGAAAATATAGCTAATTTTGTTCACCTTGAACAAAATTAGCGATATAAGATTACCTCCCTTTAAACCCACCCATCACACTCATTCAATTTCATTCCGAATTCGTTTCAAAATCTTTCACCTTGCTTATTTCACGATGTTGTTAATTGTATATTTGAAGGTCCCTTTTTTTCCATTTTATCCTTTTCATATTGACAGGTACATAAATGAGTTACAGATTGAGAACAATTAGTTGTTTCAGTGTGAGTTCGATATACCTTCATTTAGGTAACAACAAAATATATATTTCAAGAGTAGGAAATATAGCTTTTGTTGTTCAGGATATGTAAGATTAATTGGTGTTCCAACTTGTTTAAGATAAAAGTTAAGGAAAAAATGTGAAAATGTTTGGACAAATAATTTTAAAGGACGCCCTTTTGCAGGTACCATGCTGTTGAAAGCGGCGTAAAACCCCACACAAACAAACAAATCAGCGCCTCATTCAATGCGTTTAAGACACTCACTCCAATCACATTTATGAAGAAAAAACGCTCCAAAATCGTTCAACACACTCGATCAACATTTTTATTCATATTCGATTTAAATCAATCAATTATTTTACAATAAAATTGGCTAATTTGGGCTTTAAGGATTCGTGAAGAAACAAAATCCTCCTTCTCATTAAATTTGAATTCGGATTCATTCCCGCGTCACTCATCTTGTCATTTTCACGATGTAATTAACTGTATTGACCACTTATATTTCTTGACAATCCACAGAAAAGAATGAAAAACTGTTCTCTTATTCTCCCTATCAATCTCTCCTAAAATAGACGGAACGCGGCATCTGTACAATGACGCAGGGTCATAGCTTTAACATCGCATTTTCCATCGTTTGAATGAACAATGTGGTTGGCCATCATCCTAAAAATACAAATTTAATTAATAACAAAAATTAAAAACAGAAAAAATAACAACAAAAAAAAACAATAACAGAAGAAAAAGAAAAGAAGAAGAACTGTACATAGGTGAAAATCACTAATATCAACTCTCTCTTACAAGATTGAATCTCGCATGTCGGACCACTAATCATGAGGTCAAGGTTCAAAGCCCGATTTCGAAACAATCCTTTTTGACAATTGTCTCCCATAAAGAGTTGGGTAATAGTAAATCTCTGTGCAATGATCAGCTGGTTGCACCTGCTGCCGCGATAAACTTGCAATAATTTTGAAATAGGCGTGTTAACTCGATACAAACAATTTATCCTGAAAATAAGACATCAGTCCTTACCAATAGAATGGTCTGACATTTGTACCATACCATACACAGCGTAATGGAAAGCCTTTATAGTTGCATCGATATGCCTCCACTTGGCCTTTTCTCATCATGGAGCAAGTAATGAGTAAGTAGCGAGGCCCGCCTGGGTAAAAAAGTATGCACCGTAACTTACAGTTAACAACATCGTGAAATGGACAAGGGGAGTGAGTTTGGAATGATATAGGAATGAAACTGATTGAGTGGAGCGAGTTTTAAGAGAATTTAATGGGAGGTAATCCAATATCGCAAATTTTGTTCAGGATGAACAAAATTAGCGATATCAATTACCTCCCTTTAATAAAATATGCGTAAAAGTTCTCAAGATACCTTTCTATATCTACAAGAACCTATTAGACGCTAACAATTTGAATGATGTCAGTGAAATCGCAAATTTTCTCTATCCAAGTTTTTGTTGAATGACGTTGTTGATTCAATATTTTTCAATGGGTTTTAGAGTTTTTTGAATGGTTTGAGTGCGTGTTTAGAACGAATAAATAGATCGGATGAGTGAATGACTAAGAATGATTTGGATCAGAATGATTGTCAATTTCACGATGTTCTTAGCTGTAGTAGCATGTAGAAATATTTCCCTTTTTTTATTGTCTGATTTTTAAAGTGTTTGATTGGCGCGTGGAAACGCACAAACATAAACGTATGAAGATTTTATTAAACAGATGCAAAAATCTAATAGGATTAAACTATCGATATTACATAAATTTCATGAGGTTTCATTCAACGTCCACCATCACCTCTATTTCAATTGTAATCCGAAATTATTTAAAAACTACCTTCATTAAAACGATGCCATTAGCTGTAAATCATAATGAAATTGACATATTGAAAGATTTCGGATTTAATAGAATCAGTGAGTTTCGAAATTAAGATGAATTAATACACAGTTAATAAATTCGTGATATTGAACAATGAATAGATTTTTAATGAATGGGGGGGGAGTGGGTGAGTTTTGAATTATACATGTATTAATTCAAATTTACAAACATCTTAAAATTGACAAGTTGGGTCATTTGAAATGAGTTTTGATCGATTTTGGAATGTAACTTAATTGAGTGGATTTAGTGAGTTTTGAATGACTCATTTATTTAATGAAGCTTATGATCCTCATTAAACTGACAAGTTATATATTTTTGGAAAGAAGTTAAACGAGTAGATCAGTGAATTTTGAATGAGACATTTATAAACAATAGTTAAGAACATAATAAAATTGACAAGATGTAAAGTTTACGTTTTTGAATTAAGTGGAACGAATATTCATCAAAGGTTATAAACACCATAATACAGTAAATAAAGTCGTTAAATTGACCAAGTGAATAATGTTCGAATGATTTTGGAATGAAATTGAGTGTGTGTGATGATCGAGTTTTGAATGATTGTATAGGGAAGAAAAACATAATCGATAATTTACCCCAATTGAACGAAATCATCGATAATTGTTACCCCCCCCCCCCCCTCTTTAAATAAAATCTACATATTTTTCTGATCATATGATACAGTTAACAACTTCGTGAAATTGAAAAACTGAATTATTTTAGAATGATTAAGGAAAGAAATTGATTGAGTGTGTGGAGCGAGTTTTGGTTGAATTTAATGTGAGTTAATCAAATACCGCAAACTTTGTTCGGGATGAACAAAATTAGCGATATTGATTACCTCCCTTTAATAAAGTATGCAAAAAGTTCTATAGAAAGCTTCCTATTTCTTCAAGAACCGTTTCGGTGATATCGCGATTTTTCTCTATCTAAATTTATTTTGAATCACGTGGTTCATTCTATATTTTTCGATGGGTTTGAGAG
Organism: Fragum whitleyi; assembly: GCA_948146395.1. NCBI lineage: Eukaryota > Metazoa > Mollusca > Bivalvia > Cardiida > Cardiidae > Fragum > Fragum whitleyi. The sequence goes on along the minus strand of OX411558.1, from coordinate 13,533,829 downwards.
TTTTTGAATGGTTTGAGTGAGTGTTTGGAACGAATGGATTGCTGAGTGAGTGATTTGGAATGGTTTTGTTTTAGGTGAATATCGGTTTTACGATGTAACTAACTGTATCAAGGAAAAGTCAAACGCTGAACAACTTACCAGCCGATAAAATCATACAATCATTTGATCGATTTTATTGAAATGTTGGTCTTTTTGAGCGATTTCGAAGAGTTTTTTTAACAATTTTAAACAATTTCAGCGCATTTTTGAGCGATTTGGTTGAGTGTTTCGAATGAATTAATTGAGCGCTGACTGAACGACTTAGAACGGTTTTGATTGGTTCAAGAGTGGTTTTAATGATGTTCTTATAAGTATTGCCACTTTAAGCATTTTTTGAATGAAATCAAATTGATGGAATAAATGAGTTTGAATTGAAACAAATAATCAAGGCCAAGATCACAAAGAATGAGACGAGTTGAATGCTTTTTAGATAAAGGTGGTAAGTAGAATGATACGTCATTTGCGGGAGCTTATGAGATATTGTTCATTACGTTGATATTTCCTTGAATTTCACTCAGACTAAGCCATCTCACTAATTTTATTTGAGCCTGTGCGTGATATTTCAAACAATTTCACATGTGCGCGAGGTGCAAATTTTGAGCAGAGTATACAACAACACAATGCAAAAAGAAAATATGTCGACCTCCTATGTAGCGATTTAGACCTTACCTATCAATATATTGCAAAGTGAAGACTCTGGTCAGACTGTGCGGCTGCACAGGCTGGCCAGAAGCTTTGCTTTGCTCACATGTAAAATTGTTAGAAATGAAAGGCTCTCTTCATTTCAGAATGATATTTCACCTTGTCAATTTCACGATGTTATTAACTGTAATTTCGCGTTATTCTTACCTGTAGAGTTGAGCTAGCCCTACATTCAGGATGACAAAACGGTGCAAACTGTTTTCAAATTATAACCCGCTTTACAAGCAAGTGCATGTGCATAGCTAGGTACCGTTTCATTACCGTTTTCATCCTGAAGTAAAGCATTGTTACTTACGATGAGTTCTTGCGCTGGGCACAAAATAAGCGCATTTGTATCCCATCTTGTCAGTGGCGTATCCATAAGCAATACCATGGTCGGACATTTTCGTTAGCCACTCAAAGTTTAGATTAGGATTAGATGTTTTCATTGGCCGCTCTGTGCTACGTTCAGTATAAACTGTTTCCGTTCGCCAGTCGTTGTCCAGGGTATGATTAGTTGTTTTAGTTGACTGATCTTCGTATCGATTAATCCTAGACGCGTTTGTTCGTCGGTCTACGTTAAAGCGAAAATTAGTTGTTTGAAATTGCTGCTCAACGTTGAGACCGAAATCAGATGGTTCCATTTGGCGCCCCTCTGTAAGACCAAGATTAGGAACATCCGCTTGATCTAGACCATTATTCAGATGCCCCGTCCGTACTTCAACATTCGAGATTTGAATCGAAGAGCTAGATACGTGGCCTAAGTAACACACGAGACCAACTAAGGTGAGAATAGTCGTCTGAATATACATTTTCTGAAAAATAAAATTTGTGACCAATCACGCAAAAAGGGACAATATGTTAACTCTGTAAAATGACTGTTTGAAAAAGAGATTGTTTTTATATACAGCTAAGAATATCGCGTAATTGACTCTCAGTCCGATCAAAACCATTCTAAATCGCTCACACGTTGGTCAAGACTTTCTTTCCAAAAAACTTACCCAAACCATTCAAAATCGCTCTAAAATCAGATCACACTACATTCAAAATTCAAAATAAATATAGGGCCAACTTATTTATGACCCTGGGCGGGTACTGTTGCCCGCATTTTCAGAGTATCTCTCAGAAAGCGGGCTACCAGCTCTAGACTGGTCCACATATCGACTATCAGAATAGCCTAGAATAGGCTATTCTGATATTCGACAGTGAGACCAGTCTAAACCCGACCCGAAAGCGGGTCAGAAATAAGTTGGTCCATAGGTAGAAAAAATGAGATTTCATTGTCATAATTGTAAACGTCAGTGTCTGATTAAATAGTAGTATTTATAGATTTTATGTTAATATTTTTTTTAAAAGGGAGGTAATAAATATCACTTATTTTGTTAATCCTGAACAAAACTAGCAATATTGGATTACCTCCCTTAAATTTCACTCAAAACTCACTCATCACACTCATTCAATTTTTATTGCAAAATCATTCCAAAACCATTCACCTTGTCAATTTCACGATGTTTTCCGTTAGAAAGGCCTCATCGTTAATATTTTTTTCATTGTAATTTTTAATTGTATACTGGACACCAAAAATAACGCATCACTTTACAATGACAAATAATTTTGCCCTGAAAACGGCCAATTTACTGATATGACATTGCTTTAGTTTGGCCGGCCACTATGTACACAATTGTGATGAAATTTATTCCTAAACTCATACTCAGTTGAGTAAAGACACTTGAATGTGATAAACGTAACGTGTTTTTTGCTCGTGCAATAGTTCGAAGGCATCTAACGACATTAAAGTTGGTCGAATATTACAGCAAATAAATGTGGTAATGAAAAACAGTGTAGACATTCTTTGAGTGCAATTTTGCACATGGATTCACGCGCTAATGACTTTTACTGAGCAACGGAAACCTTCTCTTATTTCAAAATTTTTCATTTTTGGGGGTTGTCGCCTTTATGAGTGTTCAATGCGTATGCATACGTTATCGACCTTTTTGTCACAAATCAATAATTGGTCAACGTTTATTCGAAAATAACCATTCTTTCAAACTTTATATTATGAATAAAGTTATATCTTAAAAATGAAGCGGTGCGTTATTTTGTTGTTCAGTATATATATATTGATGTCAAATTTATGAATAACCTTCTATAAATAAAGATATCATTATCACAATTATTATTACTATTATTATTTTTATTATCATTATAATTATCATTGTTGTTGTTGTTGATTTTATTATAAATATTATTTTTATTACTACTATTATTATGTTTTTAACTGTATGGTCGGTGGGACCATCTGGGTAGTGCATAAAGTATTGACCCTAGTCAGACTACGTGGAATTGGCATCCTACCTGCAGCTGTTAGACTTTTTGAAATTCGACCTCAGTTTGAACTCTGAGCGTTTTTTTATATTTCGGAACGTTTTGGATTGATTTGAATAGGTGTTTGGAATGATTGAATGGAGCACTGCGTGAATGAATCAGAACTGTTGAGAACTCGCTCGTTCATTCTAAACACTCACTTCAATCATCCCAAAACGCTGAAATTGAAAAAAAGGAACTATTTTAAATTGTTCATATCAATCAACAATCTAATCGAAACGAACAAACGATTGCACTTTTCTATTATCGGATGCGGATTTTAAAGCGTCGGACTAGCCCGGAAAGGAATACGGAACGTCGATAACGCATTACCTCCTTTGAATTTCATTCAAAACTTTCATCAATTCCATGTGATTCCGAAATCATTCTGAACTCATTCCAAAATCATTCTCCTTGTTAATTTCACGATGTTTCTAACTATATCTAGGAGAGCGCGAAAAATGCCAAAAATATACTGAACGCAAAAAGTTTAGTCGCACTTTTTATAACGTCACAAAGAAGTCAATCCAGATAGCTAAACGAAAGTTTCTATTTGAAATAGAATTGCCATCCTATTGGTTTATTTATGTCATATTTATTCTCAATTTATTTTCAAACTTACGTCTGATGTGACGTAAATGATTGTTTTACGTACCTACTCGATATCTAGGTGTAACAGAATGACTCAATTTTCTTTTTCTTTTTTTTTTTTTTTTTCGTCTTATTCGATTTCTTTTATTCCGAATAATCATTAAACACTTTAAGGTATCGCATCCCTCGAAAAAGAGTGAACTTTTGGCATGACGTAAATCAAATGGGTTCTGCATGGACATATCGAATACAGTGTGAATATCTGGGTGAAGCTGAAATTGACTTTAGCTCCAGCGAATAGTGCTTTTATTGTCATATTGTATATTGCAAATAAATATTGACATGGTATGACCCATTTTCCTTTTACAGATTTTGTTGTTTTTTATTAATTGAAACCAATTGAAAAGAACGTGCCTTAAACAAATTGAATTAAATTAACACCTCCCGTGCCGTCAGTAGAGCGTTTGTAATCGCTTAACCATAAAAGTGCGATAACTCATTTTGTGGGGATAAAAAGAAACAGAAGAAACTTCTGTCCTTTTAATTAAAAAAAAATACATTTAAGACTATTCCAGCAATTTTCTGATTGGCTGAAGATTGGTTTTATTTCGCAATGAAAACAATTTTGAGTACGTAGCTCAATGAAAAACAGACTCGTTGCTTTGATCTCAGTCAATATGGTAAGACTCGTAATTGTGTCGAAATAAAGGGTGCAGATCTTTGAAGCTGCATTACTTCTTTTCTATTCTACTTCTATTCGACTCAAAAACAGTTCTAACATGAGCCATACTTTTTCTATATGAAGTAAAAGAGTTAAAATGGAACATGTCTTTCTTTAGATGATTGTTCTTTCTATGGGCGTTGTAATTGACGTCAGTATAGAAACTGCCTTTTTAGAAACTGTGTTCTTTCTATATATTTTCATTGTAAGTTTCATAGGCGTTTCTAGGACTTTGAAATTTTACGTACACAGAAGGACACCACCAAGAATATCATAGGGTAAGGCGATATGTTGACTGTAACAAAAGATAAATGCTATCAGTACGCTCCGTTTTTAATGATTTGAGCATTGGTGAATAGTCAAAACATTGTAACGTACCTACAGCTTGAATAAGCTGTAGTTTCGATTTTTTGATCATTCATCAACAATATTTTGGAACAAAGGATTATTTCTTTTGCGCACTTGCGTAAATGACGTAATGGGAGTTACGCCCTTGATGAATATCTTCAGGGACGCTCATGGTAAATACCAAAATCCCCACAACTCATATTGTGAACTTAACTTTTCAAGGGCGTAACTCCCTTTACGCACATTTCGCAAAATCTCTCTCTCTCTCTCTCTCTCTCTCTCTCTCTCTCTCTCTCTCTCTCTCTCTCTCTCTCTCTCTCTCTCTCTCTCTCTCTCTCTCTCTCTCTCTCTCTCTCTCTCTCTCTCTCTCTCTCTCTCTCTCTCTCTCTCTCTCTCTCTCTCTCTCTCTCTCTCTCTCTCTCAATGGCTTATTGGCACTGATATTTCGGGAAAAGGTTAGTTTTTCATAGAAAATTATATGGGTTTTTTACGACTTTCTGGTTATGAATATTTAATAAGCTCCATTTAAATAGCAGTAAAATGATATTACCTAATAAGCTTACTTAATCGTATTTTATTGCTATCAATATAACTAGAGGGGAAATTAAATTAGATAAATAATACTCGATTGATATCATCATACAGAAGAGTAAATTTAAATTGTTATTCTTAAAAAATAATATTTTCGTTATAAAATCAAGACTATAAATATAAAAGTATTGTTCACATTAAATACAATTTTATCAACTCTTGCATGAATCCGCGGATTAGCTGTGAGGGCTAAACAGATAGGCTTTGCATCAATCAGTAATCAATTTTATTTTTCTATCAGAAGGGAGTTCGACCCCGGGAAGCGTTAGTTTGTAGTTATCTTTTCAGATTTTGCCAAATTAAAAAATAATAATAAATAAATTAAATAATAATAATAATAATAATAATAGATATAATAAATAAATAAATAATATATAAATAAATGTTTTATCTTTCTATCTTTCTCATTTAAATTTTGATTCATTTCCAATTCATACGAGGAATGTTCGGGAAGTTCGTAGAATTTTGCTATAAAATCCATATTATATTTGCAATTTATAGGTTAACATCAAGATATAAGTACTACCGTGACAACATTTCCAAAATATTATACGACAATATCCACAAAAAACGAAAAATGTGGTTACCTTGGCAACACAATATCGAGATACAGGAGCAGATCATTTTTTAAATCGGCCGTATCAAGGCCGATTTAGTTTAACCACAATTTGCCAGTTAATTATAATGTTTTTTGCAAAACCTGTCTTTATTCCGAACAGGGCATTAACAAGGTATCAAGGCCGATTTAGTTTAACCACAATTTGCCAGTCAATGATAATGTTTTATGCAAAACCTGTCTTTATTCCGAACAGAGCATTAACAAGGTATCAAGGCCGATTTAGTTTTACCACAATTTGCCAGTCAATGATAATTCAAATTATCATGAAAGTAACAGTGAAAGGTTTGCTAGTTACAAATGGAATCCTGAATGTCGAGAAATATTTCGAAATCGACTTATCGGGCAACTTTCAAGGTTTAACACGATTTTACAAAATATCGATAAGTCTAGTAAAAAGTCAATTAATGACATGGTCAACAATTTTTCCGATACGTTAGTAGAGGTTGCCTCACCTCTTTTTAAGAAATTTTCACATGAAAAAGGTACATACTTTACAGAAGATGGCATATGCCAGGACGCAGATTGGTTCGACCGAGAATGCAGGGAAGCGAGGAAAACATTTTTGTCTGCCAGAAAAGCTTATCGGCGTAATATGTCACATTTCAACAGAGAACAATTCTGTGAATATAAGTCTAATTATAAAAAAATATGCAAGTCGAAACGCACTCAATTTCGCAGAAAGAAAATGGCTGAAATAGAAAATTTAAGACTTTCAAAACCAAAGGATTTCTGGAAATATTTAAAAAAAAAAAAAAAAAAAAAAAAAAAAACTTCTAATAATATTGAATTAAATTAATTTGCAAAATATTTTTCAGATATAAGCAATGAATCTTTTATATTTCAAAACGAAGCGTCCGAAACGTTTTGCTCAAGTAACCTTATTTTTGAATCCTTGGATGCTGACGATGTCTTAAATCAGCCAATCACCGTACAGGAAATTACAAGTGCGTGCAAATCATTGAAACGCGGAAAATCCTACGGCAACGATTTCATACTTAATGAATATCTAATCGAAAGTTGTGATATACTTGCAAGTCATTTATGCGACATGTTTAATACAATTTTGAATTCCGGAATTTATCCCGAAAGGTGGACCGAGGGAATCATAGTACCTCTTCACAAAAAGGGTAATACGGACGACGTAAATAATTATAGAGGCATAACGCTTTTTAGTTGTTTATCGAAACTGTTTACTACTATTCTAAACAAACGCATTGTTTCGTTTTGTAACGAATTTAATACTATTTCGGATGCACAATTCGGTTTCAAAAAAAGGTAGTTCTACAATTGATGCATTATTTATTTTGACTAACATAGTCCAAACATTTGTTAACAAAAATGAAAATTTATATTGTGCATTTATCGATCTCAAAAAATGTTTTGATACGATTTATAGGAATGGGTTATGGTACAAAATGTACAGTAAAGGTATACGTGGCAAAATATTGCAAATATTTAAAAATATGTACGAAAAAGTAAAATCCTGTGTTCGTAGCGGAAATAAATACTCCGACTTTGTAGAGTACGCTGTTGGACTTCGCCAGGGGGAAATTACTTCCCCTGTCCTAGTATCCTTATTTCTGGAAGATATCGAGTTATCGTTATTATCAAATACTGACAGTGGGATATTAATTGAAGATCTCTGTCTTATTTTATTACTATTTGCCGATGATATGGCCATCTTCGGTAAATCACCCGAAGAGCTACAAAATAATTTAAATTTTTTATATGACTACTGTTCCAAATGGGGTTTACACGTAAACACGGATAAAACAAAGATAGTTGTATTTAGGAAACGTGGCAAATTAAATCAAAATGAAACCTGGTCGTACAATGGCGAGCAAATAGAAGTTGTAAACGATTTTAATTATTTAGGTGTCGTTTTGAATTATACTGGAAATTTTTCTTTGCATTGTAAGTACGTTGGTGGCAAGGCAATAAAAGCTCTAAATCTCCTATTGTATAAATGTCGAAAATATGATTTTTCACCGAGTTGTTTGCTCCAACTTTTTTTTATGCCTTTGTTGGTTCAATTCTTTTGTATGCAAGCCCGATCTGGGGATTTACTAAAAACAAAGAACTAGAAAGAATTCATTTAAAATTTTGTAAGAAACGTTTAAATGTACGTAATTCAAATAGTTCAAGTGCAGTATATGGTGAGCTAGGGAGGTATCCTTTATACGTTTCTAGATACACGGATATGATAAAATATTGGTTTAAAGTCATAAATTCAAGTAACGTTATAATACAACATGTTTATCGTAGTGCTTATCACGATTCAAATAATGGTTCTTCGAACTGGGTTACAAAAATTAAAACTTTATTGTTCGAACATGGATTTAATGATATTTGGAATAACCCTTACAATATCAACGTTAATTCATTTATCACTCTATTTACGCAAAGAGTCAGAGACAACTTTATCCAATCGTGGCACTCTAGTATAGATACATCTGAATCTTTGAAACTTTATACCCAGATAAAACATGCATTTCATATTGAAGATTATTTGAGCTATGTTCCGAAATCATTAAGATGTTTCATTACAAGACTTAGAATTTCTGCACACGATTTAAGAATACAGACAGGCCGTTATGCTAGGAATAGAATTCCGAGAGAAGAAAGATACTGTTTATTGTGTAACACGCGTGATATTGAAGACGAATATCACTTTGCAATCAAGTGTCCAAAATTTAATGATCTTAGAAAGAAATTCATTCCCAATTTTTATTTGGAAAACCCAAGTATGTTTAAATTCATCAAATTTTGGGCGAAACAGATAAGAAAACTCTTCATAGACTTTCCTCAAAGAATCACTTAATGAAAGAAAGAGACTGTTGAGTTCCTATTAATCAATACTAAAAAAAAATCGATAATGTTATCATATATTCTTAGAGCCAACGGGGCAGGGATCGGAAGGTCAATGTGTAACGCTTGGTCGTCTGATCCAGATCCTTGTTGGTCCCGATTATTCTTTATACACAAATCTACGTTTTTTTTAAAAAATTTCCAATAAAATGTATTGAGTTCCATTTAGCTCGTCCTCTGCCAAACACTTTATCACGTGATGTATGTTTAATATGTTTGTATTTATTATGTTTTTGTGATGACAATGTACTTTGTACACGTCTTTTGAATAAAAATGTTCTGATAATGGTTTTTGCAAAACCTGTCTTTATCTCAGACAGGGCATTAACAAGGTATCAAGGCCGATTTAGTTTTACCGCAATTTGCCAGTCAATGATAATGGATTTTGCAAAACATGTCTTTATGTCAGACTGGGCATTACCAATAACATCCACTTTGTAAACAAAATTGCTTGTATAAATTGAATTTCTGAATATTTCTAAACATTAAAGAAATCAACAATTTAGGTTCAACCAAATGAACGGTTGGTTAGTTGAATTGATTAGCTTAACAGCAGAGAATTTATTGAAGTTTGCAAAGGCGTATCTAGGACTTTGAAATTTGTACGCACTCAGAAGGAGACCACCAAAATATATAAGATAAAGGCGATATGTGGACCGTGACAAGAAATGAATACTACAAATCCGCTCCCTTTTTATGATTTGAGCATTGGTGAATAATCAAAACACCGTAACTACAGCTTGAATAAGCTGTAGTTTCGATGCTTTGGTCATTCATCAACGATATTTTCCAACAAAGGATAATTTCTTTTGAGCACTTGCGTAAATTGCGTAATGGGAGATACGCCCTTGCGTTTCACTTTCATTTGTTTCGGAATTTTAAAACATCTCGTATCAACTTTTTCCATGATTTACTTTAGTCGTATGCCCTTCTGCATTTGACATGCTAAATGTGGATTTTTTTTTTTTTTCGTTTTGCCCAAAGTTTTCAGAAAAGAAGATGCTTGACAGGCTCAAGCCCCACCGAAGTTCGTGGAGAAGAAAATATACAAACCTTAAAAATCCTTTAGATGTCACACATGTATTCTTATATTCTTATCTTACTCGAGTATCATTATGAACATTTAATATTAAACCTTGATTCTCTTACAACGACAACGCGTTTTGAAAAGAAAGACACGCCGCGTAAAACAGTACCTTCTTAAAACAATACAGAATGCTTAAAAAAAAGTAGGGTAGATCAATATGACAAAATCTTTTTCTTCGGATATAAAATAAAAATCCAGCCATGATTAACAAATACGTATGATTATGTTGAAGCTGCGAACTTCAATAAAAAAGATCGCTTCACTTGAATTTCCCGATAAGAAATGTTGAGTTTGGCCGCTTTTGGACTATTGTCAGTAAAAAAAAAAAGGGTCGTATTCTCAAATACTGTTTATTAGAACGACCCTTTTCAGCCAATCAGAGCGATCGAAATCCGAAAGACAAAAGTAAAACTAATTTGTTTACATTTGAGTTTTGGATGCATATATTATACGACAGAGTAATCAAGCTGTCAATCCAAATTGCCCTATTTATTGTACATTTTTTAAATAAGATTCTTATTTTTTATATGGCAAATTTACATGCACCCCGAATGCTAATTATTGCCTCGATTTAAATTAGAATAGATGGGAACATATGTTTTAAAAAAGTACTAAGCAGAGGTTCGCCAGACCTACGTTCAGGATGACAAAAATGTGCAAACTGCTTGAGAATTATACCCTTCTTTGCACGTAAACTAGCGAGCAAAACTGGGGTATCATTTGCTAACAGTTTGCATAATATTAGCATCCTTAATGCAGTACAGATATCTCATTGAATAGGTAATCTCTTGACAAGGTTACATTCATTTTGTCTCTTGACCTTTAGCTGTGACCTTAACCTTGATTATATCTAAAACGTGTAACGCATGTGCTGTGTTAAAGCCTTGTTTAAATTTGCTGCTGACGCCGAACTATATTGCAGCTTGCGTATTTTTTAAGACACTTTGGCATCGTGCGATTTCATTTTTCTGCTGCGTATGTGCTCACACAATCGGGCGGTTGTCCATTCGATTTTTCCGAAAACCAGTCATTGAAATTCTTGAGGAATCCGTGAGACAACCGCAAGATAATTGCGCGATCACGGCAAGGAGACGTTGCTATCGATCACGGTAGACCTACGATGACCGTGCGATGACAGTATTGAAACCGTAAGATGGAGTTGTAAATTTTTACAAGCAAACGGTGATCATGCGATGTCCTTGTGACGACATAGTGATGCCTTTACAGCGTCAAAATTTAACTTATGGGCCAACTTATTTCTGACCCTGGGCGGGTACTGTTGCCCGCAGCTATCAGGATATCTCCCAGAAAGCGGGCTACCAGGTTTACTGGTCCACATATCGACTATCAGAAAAGGCTATTCGGATATTCGACAGTGAGACCAGTCTACACCCTACCCGAAAGCGGGTCAGAAATAAGTTGGCCCTATTTGAATACAAAGTTGCGAGATCGATTTCACCCGTAAAACCTCGCGATTTAAATGTTTTTATCGAAATAAGAATCAATTTCACGATATTATTAACTGTACCTGATTCAGAAAATTCACAGAAATAGTAAGGTTTCGACCCCAAAGCAAGCTTGCACGGCCTTTGAAGTATGATCAGGTCAATATTTATAGTATATCACAAATACTGGTAAATTTCTCAGTGCGAATAAGCTGTTACTGCCTATACACATAGAGGCAGTTACAACTGTTTCGCTTTAAGCAAATGAGATTGTCCATTTACATGAAATGTCACAGATATATTTGTTTAATTCGTAACATAGCTTATCACGAAAAGATATGACGTGTTGCTTATCTTACGAAAATTACTAATAAATTGTTAAGTGCTTTTTAAAGTAAATACATGTACTTCAAAGACCTTTCTTAATTAACTAATTCCTGTGTGCGTTTTACGTATGTCTGATTAATACCTGAAAAAATCTTCTGGAAAGTGAAAAAAGATTGCTTCAAGCCATATTATCCTGAAATACTTTCTACCATATCGGATGGTGCTATTTCAATTTTATCATTTTTGGTTGTCAGCGGCAAACCATTTTTGAATGTGGACCAGTCTAAGATCGTGAAAATGACAAGGCGAATGATTTTGGGATGAAGTTGAATGAGTGTGATGAGGCTACATTCACTGCATGCTTTTGCTTTTTTATTTTGGGAAAAACTTGGGCCAGACTGCTTGAAGTGAGTCCGAATAAGCTTATAGCTTGAAAATATATAATACGTACTTAGTGATTTGTATGTGAAAAAATATCAAACGAGGTTGGGAGAATTGATCATTGTCGAATCTTTGCCGAGACAATTATCAATTCTCACAACCAAGTTAGATATTTTTTCATACAATACACTAAGTACGTATTATATTTATCTTATAACCACTATTCGCCTTGTTTTCGTAGATGTTTCTAACAGAAATGCAAGTTTCTAAAAATAACTAGATTATATCTTTGTTATAAAAATAACTAAGTGACATTATAAAAAATATCATACGGGATGTTATCACACGGATATTTGTATAGTTATAAGATAATGTAATTTGAATTCATCAGGATATGGGTTATAAGCAACCAAAAATTGTTTGGCGGTAGTCAGTACACATGTGAGTATAGAAAAGGTTAGACAATGTTATTCATGAAAGCAACCATTTTCAACAAAGGTACATGTATAATTTCCCCTTTTTATATGCCACCGAAAGTGGTCGTATATTGGTATCATTCTGTCTGTTCGTCAGTCCGTCTGTACGTTTGCAATTACCTTGTGAACGCAACTCCAACTACATTTTATGGTCGATTTGTATGAAATTTTCACAAAATGTTCCAAGTCATCTGACATTGTGCATATTGGCGGTGTTTTGTAATATATCTTGCTGTATAACGGGAAAATGGATCCATTAAGCTATCTTGTGAACGCAATTTATCTTTCTACTGGACGGATTTCAATAAAAAAAAAACATTCCACAGAATATTCCCAGTCAGCTGACCTTAGAAGACAGTTTTTGTGGTACAGGGTGTTTCATTATATCTGACCTTATTCAAAACCATTATGATTCTGACGGTACTATTCCGAGTGCTTGTGTAAATATTCATCTGTATAGCAGACAGAATAAAGCTTTGATTGATATATGATTTGTTGTAGTGTCTCTAATGGTTTCAATCCTGTTTGACGTCACTCTTTTTAGAGAAATGTTCACCATGACGTCAATTTCAGGCAATACTGACGTCAGATATTAACTTGAATTATATATTCGTTGTGTCTTCTAGCAAACTGAGTGCCTATTTCTCTGTCCTGATAGCAATTAAAATCTTCTACATTTGATCGTTAATGGTTGTACATGTATACGATATCGTCCTTGAAAGTTATCCCCTGAAAAATAGGTCAAAAAGACTCAGATCAGACAATTGTGGCGATCTTTGATAATTAGACTTTAGAGATATGAAATTTCCAAAGCTTTTAAGTCAACCTAAAAAAGCTTCAATGTTGTGAGAAGTAATTATACCTTACTGAAACTATATACATATTATGTAATAGTAAACTCACATATTCTATAATTAAGCAGATACAAGTAGCACTAACGGTGTTCGTAAAAAATCATAGAAATCTGTTAAATAAATCAAATTTTCTGAATGTTTTCGTAAATTTCATTTTAAACTTCTTACTAGAAGTTAAAAAGACGTAAACAGGGAATCAAGTGTCATAATTTAATCATTTTTGGAAGAGTTCTTAGAGACACAGATTATTTTTAAAAGACTATTTGATGACCTGACGTCAACACCACAATGTGAATTCTGTTTATTTCTTGAATTTTGTCATGATCATGAGTCAATCACCACCCTTAACATTTCAGATAATTTGGAAACAAATATTATTATGTCAACAGAGAAGTCTTTCTTAAGTTACCGTGGATATTCAAAGAAAATCAGGCTTTATTAGAGGATAAAGAATGGTATATTGGAGTTTCAACGAACGAAGACGTCCAAATTGATCCTCAATATTACCCAAACATTAAAGCCCAACATCTGTGTCTACACTTCACTAGAAGGACTTTTCATAAAGAAATTGTACACAAATTTGAATCCCAAATGGAATGGGGATACTACGTAGAAAAGAATTGACAATGACATCGCATTCGACGTTCTTGCTCCCCCGCCTACTTGCGGGGTCTATGTATCTGATAAGTCACGTTATAGCCACTATATAACTTGCAAATTTGAAAATTTCCACAATTATTACACAGACGTTGCATTAAACAGATGTACAATTTTTATTTTGAATAGTTATCTTTTCTGAAGATTTATAACCCCATTTTACGAATTTCTGGATCAACCCTCGTATATTAACTTGTTTGAAAAGTTCTGAAATATAAAAAAATATCTTGCAAACGGGTACTTGCTTAGTTACAAATGTATGTTACGTCTCTGTTCCTAGTAAATATTTACCGCTCACTTTACTTCGAGATGCAATCAACGATTTAAAATCGACAGCTGAACATAAGCAGTTTATTAATTTGTGAGAAAGACCTATTAAATTCATGCAAGATAATGGTAACAGTGCTAATGGAAAAGTTGTCAGATAATTTTGGAATAGATACAGCTTTCTTTGCCCCCATCACACTCAGACAAAGACCACAAGGACGGTAAGAGCGTTCTTAAAACTGAACAAATGCAGGAAGAACGTGATGAACGGGATGAATACAGAAAAAACACTGTTTTCCAGTTGGTTCTACGTCTATACTACGCCCCTGTTAGGACGTCACTGCGTCTAACACGTCCCAGCCATTATTTTGCGCGCTAGAATAAAAACGCACTACGTCCTTTGCGATGTCATTACGTTCTTTCTAAGTCCTTTTAGCATGCACCACGCCTGTCCACGCCAGGTTTGTATTCTTCAATGTTTGGTCCATGTCCCGTTGGCACTACGTAAATGCTGTTGTTGGCCAACTTATTTCTTGCCCTCTTTCGGGTCGGGTTTAGACTGGTTTCACTATCAAATATCAGAATAGCCTTTTCTATGGTATTCTGATATAGCGGGCAACAATACCCGCCCAGGGTCAGAAATACTTTTGCCCATTCCCTCGTCTTTATTGAGTCCCTACTTCGTCCTTATTCGATCAGGTCTTTGCTACGTTTTGTTGTTGTTGTTGTTGTTGATGATGATGATGATGATGATGATGATGATGATGAAATTTTCGTTGAAAATTCAACCACGTCAGCCAAGACCATAAAGAACACATCTTGTCCTACCAGGTTGCGTTTCTTCTACGTCGTACAAGCTCGTCCTTCGTCGGACCGGTTTTACATTGACGTAGTGAAAACTTGGTTTATTTTGACTGTGGTTTTAGAAAGATTTTGTTGATGAACGACTTTCTGCTGATACATGTGATCTTATTCTTTTCTAGGTGTATTTCATTAAGCCATGTCATATTATGAAGTCATATTTATTTATATACATTATTTTGTTGTGAGTTAAACGCAAAATTTTCAAGAGCTTTATTCCGTCTAGAGCCATTGGGAATACGTGCTAGTTTATACTAATTTATTTTAGTTCGATTGCGACGAAAGCTTAAGCTTATAGAATCGCTCTCGAACGCTCAATCCTGATGTTTTCACGTCCCCGAGAGAGAGGCAGTGGTTTAAACCCATTGCTACCCATTTTTACAGCTGGGTGAACTGGGGCTGGCTATTAAGTGTTTTGCCCATAAACACACCCCGGCGACAGTGGGGCTCGAATCACGGACCTCCAGGTCACGGGTCGAGTGCATTTACCACTAGGCCACCGAGGCAGTCACGTGCTAGAAGGTTGTTATTAGGATTTATGCCACTGATTCTTCAAAACGCAAAATCAGAATTGCCTACATTCTTAACGCTGCTGTTGCTCGAATCAAGGCTGCAATAATATGAGAAATTATTCAGGACTTTTGAAAAAGTTAGCCAAGCCTTCATAACGTGCAGATACAATTCTAAGAGATGCTGTATTTGGATGACAAACCTCTAACCTTCCCCCTGCATAAAGGCTTGGTAAAAATTTAAATGATATATGAGCCTGTGTGTGGCATTTACAAAAATTTCAAATGCGCACAAAGCCAAGTCTCTGGCCAGCCTGTGCAGCAGCACAGTCTGACCAGAATCTTCAGAATGCGCGATATAGATAGATAAGGTCTTAATACATCTTCATGTGGTCAACATATATTTGTATTGTATTGTGTCGTTTTCAACGCTTTTTTCAACGTTTGTATCTCGCGCAGGTGTGAAATTGATGCAAATGTCACGCACAGGCTCATATCCTGGTTTTATTGAAAACTGTGGCGGGATAGTCTTCAAGATTAAAATTACTTATCCTTGACAAAATCAAAGTATCTTCACACTCGAAATGCACGATAAGATATACCCGAAAATGAGCATTGAATACAAAATTAGATCATGTGACTTCAATACTACCGGCCATTGGTCAAAATGATATAGCCAAATTTCAAGATTCCACAGTGTATTGCCAATGTCTACCATCGCAAAAGAATCTAAAGTTTTAAAGGATTACCGTTTAGATATAATTTCGTAGGACTACTTAAAATAAACAAAGGTCCTTGATGAATCCAATTATCTATTAGTTGATAAATTGATAAGATGCTTCTGTGCCACTGAAGCAGAAATCAGCCATGTTAGAAATCAAATTGTCCTGTAAGAAAAGATCAGCATTGGTTAATGCACTTGACGAGACATTATTATACCCAAAGGTCTTAATGATCGTATCGTTATTGTTGTCAAAGTATATTTTAGGGAAGGCACCAGAAGCGTACAAGGGTTTGAAAGTTGACATCCTAGTGATCTCTTTACTGCTACAGTTGGCTTGTAGGGGTCAAGTGCATGGTGATGACGACATTTAGCACTCCTCGTGTAGAAGTAACGACGTGACAGAGTCTTTAAGAGTTAGATCTAGTGTTATTAAAGTTAACAACATCGTGAAATTGATAAGGTGAGTGATTGACGAATGGTTTTGGAATGAAATTGAATGAGACCTTTTCGGTCTTGGTGTATTTATTATTTGTAACATTCCTGTTCAATAAATAAATAAATAAATAAATAAATAAATAAATAAATAAATAAATAAATAAATAAATAAATAAATTTGATTTGACATCAACTAGGATTAATGTGTACAGTTAAAACATCGTGAAATTGACAATGTTAATGCTTTTGGGGTGCTTTTGGAATGAAATTGAATGAGTAGACTGCCTCGGTGGCCTAGTGGTAAATGCACTCGACCCGTGACCTGGAGGCCGTGGTTCGAGCCCCACTGTCGCCGGGGTGTGTTTATGGGCAAAACACTTAATAGCCAGCCCCAGTTCACCCAGCTGTAAAATTGGGTAGCAGTGGGTTTAAACCACTGCCTCTCTCTCAGGGACGTGGAAACATCAGGATTGAGTGTTCGAGAGCGATTCAATAAGCTTAAGCTTTCGTCTCAATCGAACTAAAATAAATTAGTATAAACTAAATTGAATGAGTTGATTGGGTGAATTTTGATTGAAATAAAACATGATGAACAAAATCATCGATATTCATTCTTTCCCTTTAATAGAATATGCATGCCACTTCTATCAATAGCAATCCTATTTTCAAGAACCAATCAGGCGCTTATATGTTGTTCGTGAAATCGCGAGTTTTTTTTCTTGCTACAACAATTTTATACAGTTGTTGAACTAATAATCCGTTATTGGAGTTTTGGGCGTTTTGAATAGTTTGTGTGAGTGTTTGGAATGAATAATGAGCGCTAAGAGCGCTTTAGAGTGGTTTAAATTGAGATAAAAGTGACTTAACAATGTATTCTTGAATCTTTTTAAACAGCATATAGAGGGGGCACAGCAGAAAAATTAAATCCAAAGTCTTCACATTAAAACAAGAAGTTAGATTCTTAATCATTCTTTGTCGTCTTATTTAATGTCAACTTAAAGGGATGTTACATGAGGGTTCGATTTGAGTAAACTTAAAATCGGAACCAGTATTATCAGTTCAGTCCAGTCTATTTGTTGACATGTATTTTAAAAAAGTCCGTTTTATATGTCATCAATAGAGTGTTAGTATTGTTGAAATCAGTATAGAAAAAGTTGGTTCAATAAGCGTTTTCGTATGCTCGATTACAAATTAAGGGGTCTCTGAGACCGTTCACCAGACAAGATATTACATCACTGTCTGGTTTGTTTTGAGGTACACTGGTAAATCTGTCCCATCTACCGTGACCCTCCGATACTGTATCGATGGATTGAGACAGGCTCGCCAGTCAAGTGTTGAAGTCCCCGTCCCGGCATTATGGCGTAAAGTCATGACGTAAAGTCACGCGGCTCACTTTTTCGAGAAGATTGTCAGGTAATGCCATATTTTTTTTTTAATTTCGAATGAAATAGCGGTCGATCATTGGGTGAAAAATTGGGGCGATCGGTAAAAGACTTTTTTTTAAAAAAACACGGCGGTTTGATCAGTTTAGGGTATAAGTCAAACGTCTCTTTAAATACAGATTGTGATAATACTTTATTCCACAGGGACTCTGCAAAGGATAAATAAATCTTTTACAATGATTTGGCTGAAAAAAATAAAAAAATATAGACTATATTTATATACCATTTTTTATTTATTTTTTTTTTCAGCCAAATCATTGTATACGGCTTATTTATCATGTGCAGAGTCCCTGTGCTTTTTTCTAGTCGTAGCTTTTTTAACTTTGACAACGCATCCGGATTTAAATAATGCGAAATATATATTTCATTTAGTCTAAATAATTTTGAAAAGGTTCTTGGGAAAAGGAGATAGTTGATAGGGGTCTGGCCACAAGTTCTATCATTTTAGATTCGGCCATTCCCATCTTAATAATTTACACATATAAACATCTTTAGATTAAAATGAGGTTTTGCAGATAAATATGTTTCGGATCCATGCAAAAGATGTAATATATCCGGTTATTAAATGTTTATTTTAACTGGCAATTTAAAGGGGAAGAGTGATAGGATTTTTTTAAACATGTCAGAAATATTGTTAATATTCGATGGGTATCATCAGTGTCTTGAAAGGGAATACTTAGAGCAAATTGGTTTTGGTATATATAACGTAAACCCCGACTGCGTTGAAGTTGTAGGAAATCTTAGCTAACCTTTCTGATTCTTTAATAAAACGTTGTATTGATCTAAAGATTGCCACGTTGTCTTCAGAGCTTAGTTGGGCGAGCCCAACAGCACCAGTTTAACGTTCAAGTAGTGGAACCGATGAAGCTGACGAAATAATTTTATTCTTGGCTCCGTATATCGGTTACAATTGAAGAAGTAATGGTCGGGTCTTCGATAGGGTGACCAAAAATACATTTGGCATTTTCAGATAAATGTTTTTAATAGATGTAAGTTAAGGTTGCTGCAATTGTTACGAATCCTAGCGTGATATATTGAAAATTTACAAACTCCAGCAAGGAATTGAAGAGGAACCTCACATTTCGGAAAGGTGCGAAGTGAAGTCTTGAATAAAGATAAAGAATCGATTGTCTTTAAGTTGTCTGGGAGATTGTTCCATAAAGATACTGCTGATGGACAAAAGAATTTACAAATAATTCCGTTCGACATGCCATAATGTCAATCTGATTAGCATTACGTAAAGTGTATGTGGTTCTACTGAGCGTTGAAATCAACTAACCCGGTGACTGTTTTTATTATTACTATTACTAAATGATTCGTCGCTTCGTAACGGGTTAAAAACATTGTACCTCATTAATACGACATTGGCGAAAAAAATGTAATTTTAGCCTAAATATCCCTTTTTGTAGGGCCGGGTCGCTTTTTGAAAAAAAAAAATAATAATAATGAGGACTTTACGCGGGATAAGCGGTCGTTTCGTGCTTTCGCAATATCTTTGTTGGAACCTTTTATAAGCCCCATGAATTGGACACGTCATCTCTCAAAGAATTGTGGTCCTCCCTCCATAAGATCCCAAAAGACAGTATTGTTTGGCTTCTGGGTGATTTCAACCTTCCCGACATTGATTGGGACAGGGAATCCATTAAAGATAACTGCAAGAATAGATCCTTCTACGCAGATTTCCTTGAAAATATGTCCCATCACAATCTTGAGCAAATGGTCAAAATCCCTACCAGGCAAAATAACACCTTGGACCTTTTCTTCACTAGCCACCCGTCTCTCGTACACCAAACCAAGTCCCTTCCCAGTCTCGCAAATTCAGACCATGACATAATTTTCCACGAAATTAAATTAAACCGGGGTCGCCCCCTACAGCCTAGGCGTCCAATTAGAAATTACAAGAAAACAAACTGGGACAGTATCAAATCAGACATGGTCAATTTCTCCTGTAATTTTTTCCAAACAAATCATGATGACCCTAACAAAGCCTGGGTGTCATTTAAGGACAGCCTCAACCACTCCTGTAGCAAGCACATACCAACAAAGATCTGCAAGCCACGTGCTGACTTGCCTTGGATAACCCCTAAACTGAAAAGACTTATCCACAAGCGTGATAAGCTTTATTCAAAGCTCAAACACAAGTTCGATACTCGTAGGCAAGAAGGGTTAAAGTCCCTTAAGTCTACCATCCAAAAATTGATAAGGTCTTCTTACTGGTCATACATGGAAAACATCATATTTAACCATGACTCCCAACCAGGCAGGAATAAGAAATTTTACACTTATATCAAACATAACAAGAAAGAGAATGTTGGCATAGCCCCTTTAAAATCAGAGGGTGTCATATATACCGACCCGGTCTCCAAAGCCAACATCCTCAATAAACAATTTGAGTCCGTTTTCTCTCCCCCAAAACCCCTCAGTCTGTCACATTTATGCTCTAGGATACTTAAACCTGCAAACACAAACATGAACGAAATTGTGGTCACCACCTGTGGAGTAGAAAAACTCCTTCAAGGATTATCACCCCATAAGGCAAGTGGGCCCGACGAGATATCCCCCCGAATTCTGAAAGAACTTAGCCACGAAATAGCCCCCATCCTTGCAGAAATCTTTAATTTGTCGCTCCGCACTGGTATTGTCCCTGAAGACTGGAAGAAAGCCACTGTAGCTCCAGTCTTCAAAAAAGGCCAAAAGTCCCAGCCCAGTAATTACAGACCCATCTCCCTTACCTG
Organism: Fragum whitleyi; assembly: GCA_948146395.1. NCBI lineage: Eukaryota > Metazoa > Mollusca > Bivalvia > Cardiida > Cardiidae > Fragum > Fragum whitleyi. Next base: position 13,512,807 of record OX411558.1, on the reverse strand, counting down.
TAGAGCATATCATTGTTTCAAATCTTATGTCCTACCTCGATAAAAACAGTATTCTCAGTCCATTCCAACATGGTTTTCGTTCAGGCCACAGCTGTGAAACCCAACTACTTAACTTTACTAGGGATTTATTCAACAACTTGGAATCTGGGTATCAAACTGATGTTGTTGTCATGGATTTTTCTAAAGCCTTTGACAAAGTGGACCACCTTTCCCTCTTGTTCAAACTACAGCAACTCGGTATAAACCCTCAAATTGTCAACTGGATCAAATCTTTCCTTAGTAATCGTTCCCAAAGAGTTGCTGTAGAAGGTCAATTTTCCAGTGAACTTCCAGTTCTTTCTGGTGTCCCTCAGGGATTAGTTCTAGGCCCCTGTCTCTTCCTCATATACATTAATGACCTCCCAGATTCAGTCAAATGTAACGCTAGAATGTTTGCCGATGATACTATTGTTTACTTAACCATCCACACAAAAAATGATACCCTAAACCTTCAGCAAGATCTACATAACTTAGAAAACTGGGAGAGAACCTGGTCAATGGAATTTAACCCTGATAAGTGTGAAATTTTAAGAATAACGAGGAAGAGACATCCACTAATCTACCCTTACAAACTTCATAATACAGAACTAAAGGCAACCAATGCAGCCAAGTATCTAGGTGTCACCATCACTTCTGACTTAAATTGGTCTAAGCACATAGAAAACATCACATCAAAAGCAACATCAACCCTCCGCTTCACCCAAAGAAACGTACGGACCAATAACAAACAGGTCAAAACTGCTGCCTATAACACATATATTAGACCTCAATTAGAATATTGCTCATGCATATGGCATCCCTGGCAAAAAACCCTCTCCCATAATATCGAAAGAGTGCAAAGATCAGCAGCTAGGTATGTCATGAATGACTACAACTACACCAATAGTGTCACCCAAATGATTAACACCCTTAACTGGAAATCCCTACATGAAAGAAGGCTACATAATTCCCTCATACTATTTTATAAAATCAGAGCTGGTACAATAGCTGTAGATAACAGTCACCTTATACAAACAAGAAATCTTAACTATCTTATTCCGTTCTCAAAGACCCAATACTTCACTAATTCCTTTTTCCCCAGGACAGTGAAACAGTGGAACACTCTACCAACTAGTGTCAAGTCCAGCCCTAGTCTCGGCATATTCTCCGAAAGACTAGCGGCAGTCAATCTTGTATAAACTACTATCTGCTTTTACTTTTTAACTGTAGCATACTATCCTCTTTTATAGAATTTTAACAATGTAAAATATCTTCTCTTTCCTTAACAGCTCTTTTACCGGTTATTAGCACACCCGCACCCAGTTATAATCGGCAATCGATTGTTGGGTTAACAGTAGATGTAGATGTAGATGTAGATCCCTTTGATATTTATCATTATCATTATTATATTTTGATATGTTTTAATTGCCTCTTTGTCTTTGAATTCGAAAGAAAAAACGGTCTTTTGGCGTCTTTTCGTTTCTTTTCGCCAGAATCGTGTCTTTTCGTATTTCAGTTTAACCAGACCGGTGTGACACCATATGATATAACAACAACTAGTCCTAACAACAACAACTTATCTTGACATTGCCGGTAGAAAGATGAATTAAATCGACCAGTTTAAAGTTAAGAAATTATATTTGGCATATGAAAAGTCGTCAGAATTTGTGATTTAAGCATGTTTCATCAAGTGAGACGTCCAAAGATAGCTGCCATTAAACGGTAACTTAAACGCCCATTGCGCAATATAGATATATTAAAAACAGCGTCATCAATAATCGCGCATGTTTATTTACAGTGCTGTCGGTGTGTAGGTTTACAGTCAAATGGCCCAAAGTCAAAACGACTTGGAGTCAAAATGGCCCGTTATTTGGTCAAAACGGCCCATTATTTGGTCTAAACGGCCCAAACTTTTTTACAATTGGTCAAAACGGCCCATTATTTGGTCTAAACGGCCCAAACTAGTTTTTACAATTGGTCAAACAGCCCAAACATTTAATCTGATCAATTTTCTTTTCTTTTGTGATGAAATTTTTTTTAAAAAACAATTTTTGTCTTCTTGGTTATATTCATGTTTGAGAAAGCCATGTAATAGTACTAACAAGCTTCATGAGAAAACGGTTAAGGCATACATGTGATATTTCCATCGGCATTCATAGGGAGATTTAGACCTTTCGTAGGGAGATTGGGTCTCAAGTAGGGAGATTTTGCGTAACTATTTTGAAAGGACTTGTCCCAAGGATCATCTCTGTGTAGTTTGTGTATGAAATCCGATGACTAGATTAAGTATATTTAGAATTGTTGACGGATGGATGCATGGATGGACAGAGGGAAGAAGAGACAGACCAATAAATTGTAACTGGCACTAACTGCTACTGACCTACGCTAAAAAGCATGCGCGAAAGTAATGGACGCAAAATTTTGAACAGTGAGATAAATGCTAAAATTTGTCTAATATTTGTGCAAATAAATTATGGAATTGTAAGGATATTACAAGACACTAACTGTAAGTTTCCTACGGACATTGTCTCGTCATAGAGATGAGCGTAACGCCATCTAGCTCAGAAAAAAGGCCGAGAGATTCACCCGGTCTAACGAGCCCATTGAGTAAACAATCCAAGATGGCGGATTCAGACGAGCCCACTTTGCGTGATCAAATGGACAAAATGGTGGAGCTTCTCGGGGTTTTGAAAAAAGGACAAGAAAGCCTCCAAAAAACTTTTGACAGTAAAATTGAGAGACTCAGAAATGATATAACGCATGTGATAGACGACAAGATAAAATCAATCAAAGATGATATAGATTTGCAATTTGCTGGCTTAGATAAAAGGATTGCTGACCTAGAACATGAGATGAATTCATTTAAGTTTGAAAATTGCGTAGGGCAAGATAAAACGGTAAATAACTGTGAGCTCACGATAATTGCCACTAATCTACCCTTACGTCACGGAAAACAGCCGCTAGATGATGCACGGGATCTAATCAACGCCCTGGGCACCGAATTATCGAGCAAAGTAATAATCACGGATGCCGCACGATGCACTGATCGGAAAACTGGTAGACCACCGTTACTTAAGATAGCTTTCGATAATTTGGATCAAAAGGTTGAAGTTCTTCGTTCAAAAAACAAACTTAGATCAAATGCTAACTTAAAAGAAGTGTATTTGTACGGCAGTAAAACGCATACAGAACGCATTCTAGAATTAAATGCAAAAACATTGTTATCCGAGCTTCCAAACGGAAATCAATTTCGTGTTACTGGCAACGGACGCATTGTGAAAAAAGCGGTTGCAAACGGTGGTAATCCCAGTGCAGGTGGTAACCATTAAGCCAACGCCCGGCAAAAAGACTGTTCTATAACCATATCCCATTTAAAAGTAGCAGGATGGACTGAATCTAATCACGAACTTAGATCGAAATTAATCACCCATACAAGTTCAGAAATAATATGTATATCCGAAACCCATTTGAGAGGTACGGACACAATTTCACTCGATGGATACCATTTCTATGCACATAATCGTACACAAATTCATGTGAATGCGCCTAAAGGATCGGGAGGCATAGGTATATTTGTAAAGAATTGTATGTTTGAAAATTTCGACGTCGACATCGTTGATCAGACATACGATGGAATCTTAGGGCTTAAACTTACGTCGAAAACGACTGGATATACGTTGACGGTATTTGCTGTTTACTTGTCACCGGAGAATTCACAATGGGGATGTAACGCTACGGATTTTTATGCTCATTTACTTGGACAAATTTATTTGATGTCAGATGTTGATGCTATTTTTGTCTGTGGAGATACAAATTCAAGAATTGGTGAATTGAGTGACGTCATCTCAGATATCGACGGTATACCTTTAAGAGAATGTCTCGATAAAACTGTGAACCAACATGGTCATACGTTCATAGATTTCCTGTTTGACTCGAAGATGTGTCTCTTGAATGGTGGTTTCAGCAAAGACAAAAATAATTTCACATCGGTTTCTACAAGGGGAAAATCAGTCGTTGATTTTATATGTGTTCCCCATGATTGTTTTAAATCATGTGAAAATTTCGAAGTTATTTCCCCTACATCAATAATCGATCAGTTTAAACTTCAATCGCTTGTAGGAGATCGAAGCAGGGTACCAGATCACTACGTTCTCAAATTTGTGTATAAATATAAAACCGTTATATCTGATGATGATTTTTTAATACCTGATACATTACCAGAACAGTATAATACGAAGTTCTACAAATTAAAAAGAATTCCCGACGACTTCTTGCGCTCAGAGGTGGCCAAAAGAGCATTTACAAACTTGATAAGAACTATTGAACTAAGCAGAGAAAATCAAGACAGCGTAAACAATATTTACGAACAATTTTGCAATGAATTAATTAACCAAATGAATAAAAGTATTCCGTCCTTTGACTGTTCAAAGAAGACACGCAAACGTTATAGGGTATTTAAACCATACTGGGATGATACTATCGAACAATTATGGCAAGCTTTACGTAAAGCCGAGCGCGAATTTGTGAATTTTCGTGGTGATAGACGTACGCGTATGCAACTTTGAGGTAAATATACCGATGCTAGAAACTTGTTCGATAAGCAATTACGTTATGCGGAACGTCAATATAGACGGTCATTATCTATTGATATTGAAAATACGTGCACAGACAATCCTAAAGCATTTTGGGATCATTTAAAAAACCTGGGACCGAAGCGTAAATGTTCCATTCCTTTAGAAGTTTACGACGATGATGGAAATGTGATAACAAACAATGAATTTGTTTTTAAAAAATTGGCAAATGACTTTGAATCTTTGTATAATTGCCCAAATAATATCGAAAATTTCGATAATGAATTTTATGAAGAAGTCTTGATCAATAAACGTTTTATGGAAAATCAAATGTTAGACCCCTTATTTGAGGAAAACCGATGTCTTAACACTTCATTTGTAAGGTTTGAAATTGAAAATGTTGTGAAAAGTGCCAAAAACGGGAAAAGCTCTGGGATAGACAGAATACCATACAAAGTGTTGAAATATCCAATAATCATTGACCTACTACATTCACTCTTTAATTTTTGTTTTGATACTGGCCTCATACCTAGTGTGTGGCGAAAAGCCATGATCTCTCCAATTCCAAAGGATGTTACGAAAGATAAGCGTGTTCCTTTAAATTTTAGAGGTATAAGTTTGTTATCTGTCGTTAGTAAATTGTATTCTGCGGTACTTAATAACAGATTAAAATCATATCTAGAAGAGCAAGATTTATTGTGTGATGAACAGGTTTTCGTTCAAAAAGGTCATGTGAAGATCATGTATATACTGCATGTACTGTTATAAGAAATAGACTTTTAAAGAAACAGGATACGTTTGGGGCATTCATAGATTTACAGAAGGCTTTTGATTTCATAAATAGAGATGTTCTTTTATATAAATTGTTGTCAAATAATATAAATGGAAAATTTTATAATGCAATTAAGGCAATTTTGACTGATACATCATCGTGCGTTAAATTAAATGGAATGTTAACGGACTGGTTCCCGACACTTTCGGGCGTGAGACAAGGCGACAGTGGATCTCCGACAGTCTTTGCCTACTTTATAAATGACCTCGCTGAAGGGTTAAAGGAACTGAATAAAGGGATAAAATATGGTAATGACAATTTATGTTGCTTATTATATGCAGATGATATCTTATTGTTATCGGAGAATGAACAAAATTTACAAGATATGTTAAATTTTGTGAATGCCTGGTGTCGTAAGTGGAGACTAACTATAAATGATACAAAGTCAAATGTTGTTCATTTTAGAAATAAAGGCAAGAAATGTAGTGACTTTGGTTTCAAACTGGGAGATTCCGATTTGTTGTATACGTCAACCTATAAATATTTAGGCATACATTTACATGAACATTTAGATTTTGCTAATACTGCTGATATACTGGCCAAGTCAGGGGGTAGGGCCTTGGGTGCTATAATATCTAAATTCCGGAGTTATAAAGATGTGGGACTTAAAACTTACACAAAAATGTATTATTCCTGTGTGGTACCCGTCTTAGATTATTGTTCGGCCATATGGGGATTCAAATGTTTTAATAAGATTGATATGGCCCAAAATAGGGCAATCCGGTATTATATGGGTGTGCATAGATTTTCACCATTGCTGGCTATAAATGGGGATATGGGATGGACATCAACTCCACATAGACGTTGGGTAAATATGTTAAGATTCTGGAATCGTCTTGTAAATATGGATGATAATAGATTGACAAAGAAAATGTTTTTGTATGATTACAGTTGTAATGGGAATACTTGGTGCTCTGAGATAAAAACTATTTTACAGAAAATCCAAATGTTAAATCACTATGAACAAAAATTGACCGTTAACTTAAAACACTGTGAAGAATCATTGTTAATTTTATATGAGTCAAAGTGGCTTGACGATATTAGAAATGTTGCCAAATTACGAACATATGTTGAATTTAAAGATCAATTTATGACCGAAAATTATCTATTTTCGTCTGTTACTAAGACTGAAAGATCCCATCTCGCACAATTTAGAATTGGTATTTTACCCTTAAGGTTAGAAACAGGAAGATACACTGGATGAAATATTAATGAAAGATTGTGTGTTTTCTGTGACGACCATGCTATAGAGGATGAAATCCATTTTCTTTTGAATTGCTCCAAATATACCGACTTGAGAGAAAAACTAATACAAAAATGCAGGGAAACAAATCTAGAATTTGACCAGTTATCCCTCTTACAAAAATTAGTGTACAGTATTAAACATCACTATGTATATGTTGCCAAGTTTTTAGTCGCTGCAATGAATAGAAGAAGAATGAATCTATATAAATCTTAGGGAAAAATATATGTATATGTGTGTATGTATATGTGTATGTGTGTGCATATATGTGTATGTGTTTGTATATGCATATGTGTATTTTGGTATGTATGTGCGTGTATATACACATATGTATATGCGTGTATGTATTTATGTATGTATGTGTATGCATGTATGTGTAAATGTACATGTATAAATGTAAATTTTAAACTAGACATTCTACATTAGTTTTCTGCTTAAACTTGAACCAATCATATTAGGCATTGCTTGACTTATGACCTTTTTATTTCATATATGAATGGTTCAGTGTAGGACTGTAATAAGTGTTTTTACAATATATGGACACTTTGGGCAGTCTTGCACGGAACCATCGATATTTATCTGATAATGCTTAAACCACTTGGTTTTGGATTGGACTACAAGTTATATGCATTCTGACCGTTCAGATCTTTGACAGTCATTTATATCTGTATTCTTTCACGTATTTCCATTTCCTCACTGAAACATGTGCGTGCATGTGGGTTGTTACCAGTATTTTGTAATAATTATTGTTAACAATCAGTATGCATGTATATGGTTTAAGAAAAAAGAATTGCATGTGTATGTTAAAAAATATCTATTTCCTGTTGTATATATGTATATGTTTTCAAATTTAAGTGACTTATAGGCCCAACGTGGCCGGGTGTTATTTAAACATTTTTGTAAATGTATATAGAATATGTAAAACACAATGTCACTATAATAAAATTTACTTACTTACTTACTT